>CM059788.1:24555908-25957408 GCA_030435695.1 Brachymystax lenok tsinlingensis | reverse complement strand
CTTGTCGCCTATGATAAATATTGTGCTATATTTGCATGAGAGAGATGGGAGACTGAGTACAATTGGCATTTATCAGATTTATCAAATAACGCTGAAATTAGGTTTTGTGTTTGTGCACTATTTGAACACACACTTTGCCATTTTCAGTTAACATTGGCCCCAGAATTGATCAAGATCAACCATTGTCAGTCATTCTAGGATACAGGTTTCTAGAATACATTCTTAGGTTACAGAGTACACCTCACGTCTAGGATACAGAGTACACCTCACATCTAGCATACAGATCATACCTCACATGTCTAGGATAGAGAGTACACCTCACATGTCTAGGATAGAGAGTACACCTTACATGTCTAGGATAGAGAGTACACCTTACATGTCTAGGATAGAGAGTACACCTCACATGTCTAGGATAGAGAGTACACCTCACAAGTCTAGGATAGAGAGTACACCTCACAAGTCTAGGATAGAGAGTACACCTCACAAGTCTAGGATAGAGAGTACACCTCACAAGTCTAGGATAGAGAGTACACCTCACAAGTCTAGGATAGAGAGTACACCTCACAAGTCTAGGATAGAGAGTACACCTCACAAGTCTAGGATAGAGAGTACACCTCACAAGTCTAGGATAGAGAGTACACCTCACAAGTCTAGGATAGAGAGTACACCTCACAAGTCTAGGATAGAGAGTACACCTCACAAGTCTAGGATAGAGAGTACACCTCACAAGTCTAGGATAGAGAGTACACCTCACATGTCTAGGATAGAGAGTACACCTTACATGTCTAGGATAGAGAGTACACCTTACATGTCTAGGATAGAGAGTACACCTCACATGTCTAGGATAGAGAGTACACCTTACATTTCTAGGATAGAGAGTACACCTCACATGTCTAGGATAGAGAGTACACCTCACATGTCTAGGATAGAGAGTACACCTCACAAGTCTAGGATAGAGAGTACACCTCACAAGTCTAGGATAGAGAGTACACCTCACAAGTCTAGGATAGAGAGTACACCTCACATGTCTAGGATAGAGAGTACAGCTCACATGTCTAGGATAGAGAGTACACCTCACATGTCTAGGATAGAGAGTACACCTCACATGTCTAGGATAGAGAGTACACCTCACAAGTCTAGGATAGAGAGTACACCTCACATGTCTAGGATAGAGAGTACACCTCACATGTCTAGGATACAGAGTACACCTCACATGTCTAGGATACAGAGTACACCTCACATGTCTAGGATACAGAGTACACCTCACATGTCTAGGATACAGAGTACACCTCACAAGTCTAGGATAGAGAGTACACCTCACATGTCTAGGATAGAGTGTACACCTCACATGTCTAGGATAGAGAGTACACCTCACATGTCTAAGATAGAGAGTACACCTCACATGTCTAGGATAGAGAGTACACCTCACATGTCTAGGATACAGAGTACACCTCACATGTCTAGGATACAGAGTACACCTCACATGTCTAGGATAGAGAGTACCAGGGACGGACTGGGACAAAAATTCAGCCCTGGCATTTTAGCCACACCAGCCCACATCACATTTTAACCAGTTCATGATTAAGACAAATACAACATGGAAAAACACCACTGGAGATACAACTCACAACTGTAACTGTGCCTCTGTTGCCTCCCTGTTGTGCAGTCTGTCTCTGTATCTTCTCTGGTGTCACTGTCTGTGCTTTTCCTTGTTCTCCTCTGTTTTCTGTCTGTCTGTCTGTCCTAAGTGTTAATTGCTATTACATATAGAGCCAACAAATGAAGGAACTGGTAGCACATCTGTGTCTCTGTTTTCTTCCTGCCTCCACTGCACTGACCTCTGAGCTGTCTCTGTTTTCTTCCTGCCTCCACTGCACCGACCTCTGAGCTGTCTGTTTTCTTCCTGCCTCCACTGCACTGACCTCTGAGCTGTCTCTGTTTTCTTCCTGCCTCCACTGCACCGACCTCTGAGCTGTCTGTTTTCTTCCTGCCTCCACTGCACTGACCTCTGAGCTGTCTCTGTTTTCTTCCTGCCTCCACTGCACTGACCTCTGAGCTGTCTCTGTTTTCTTCCTGCCTCCACTGCACCGACCTCTAAGCTGTCTCTGTTTTCTTCCTGCCTCCACTGCACTGACCTCTGAGCTGTCTGTTTTCTTCCTGCCTCCACTGCACTGACCTCTGAGCTGTCTCTGTTTTCTTCCTGCCTCCACTGCACCGACCTCTGAGCTGTCTGTTTTCTTCCTGCCTCCACTGCACTGACCTCTGAGCTGTCTCTGTTTTCTTCCTGCCTCCACTGCACTGACCTCTGAGCTGTCTCTGTTTTCTTCCTGCCTCCACTGCACCGACCTCTAAGCTGTCTCTGTTTTCTTCCTGCCTCCACTGCACTGACCTCTGAGCTGTCTCTTCTAAGCCTAGTATCCTTTCCCACAGCACTGATACCAGAAGACCAGGCGACCACACTGCTTTTGCTGGGCCCAGCAACATCCTAGACATTTATTAGATAAAGAAGAAAAAATGCCTAATAGATTACCATTAGCTCATAATACCTTACAAAAGCCTAACTACTTATATTGCAAATATAAGTGCCTGGATTTCATATCCTAAGGGTTAATTGCTTACCAGACAATATCCCCATCCAATCTGCAGAAACTGTGTGATGCCATCACGTCAGCATGGACCAACATCCCTGTGGAACGTTTCCGACACCTTGTAGAATACCCTGAATAATTCAGGATGTTCTGGAGACAAAGGGGGATCCGGCACTAGACTGGCCGGTGAGTGTATTTCAAATTAGTGCATGTCATGTGTTCCCTCCTGCCCACTTAGCTAATTGTTTAAATATTAGGCTACATATAATGAAAATATAATAAAAACAGAGAGAGAAGAGAGAGACGGACAGTTTCTTCATGTTTTGGTTGTATAATAAAGCCAATGGCTACATTTAGGAACTGGCAGTCTCTCTCTCCCTCTTCTCTGTTCTATTGAATTCAATATAAAACCTTCTGTGTTTGTCATAGAACGATGCCGACACTAGTTGATGCGGATAGTTTTCAAGCGTTGTGCTACGTTTGACAGTATGCATATCTTGCTGCAGAGAAGTGACAGGCCTTTCAGCAAATGAAAAAAGCGGGAAATTGGTGGGACTTTCCGGCCTCCAGTGGCAGTGGCTATGTAATGTAATCCAACACCAGAGTCATTTGTTACTACAGCTCATAAACTAAGACCCACTCGCAGGCTGAGATTCAGAATTGAATAAACGTTGATAAAACAATTAAAATACACAGACAGTCCCCAAACAAAAACATGGTCCTGCCCATCTGGCATTTGCCAGAATTGCCAGATGGCCAATCTGCCCATGAAGAGTACACCTCACATGGTCTAGGATAGAAAGTCCACCTCACATGTCTAAGATACAGAGTACACCTCACATCTAGAATAGAGTGCACCTCACATGTATAGTACAGAGTACACCTCACATCTAGAATAGAGTGCACCTCACATGTATAGTACAGAGTACACCTCACATCTAGAATAGAGTGCACCTCACATGTATAGTACAGAGTACACCTCACATCTAGAATAGAGTGCACCTCACATGTATAGTACAGAGTACACCTCACATCTAAAATAGAGTGCACCTCACATGTATAGTACAGAGTACACCTCACATCTAAAATAGAGTGCACCTCACATGTATAGTACAGAGTACATCTCATGTTTATCTTGTAGCTCATACAGCAACTTACAGAATGATCTTAGCAAGATGTGTTATCCTTACAATTTTGCTATAGTTATCCTTGTTGTTGTTGTGTTATGGTACCTCTCTTGCATTGCAATTTTGTTGATTTGTCAGTGATTGGACTTTTATTTTCCAAAATGGTAATTTACAAAACCCAGACTACACTAACACACAAACAATCAAGTTTAAGCACTATTAGCCTGTGTAGTGCACACCTGAGACCCCGGTGGCTTAGCGACAGGAAGAGGGTGGAGGAGCTCTGATTGGTTTCCTCAGGGCTTGGTTTCTCTCAGTTCCCACCCCCACATTCCCTCACTCCTTCTCTCCCTCACCCCTTCCTCCTTCATCCCCCATTCTCTCTATGCAGAACAGCCCAAACTCTACTTTGATGAAACACATTTGTTTGGCTTAACTCTTCCATTGCCATTACTACGGCCAAATCTCGGAGGCCTCAGAGGTGAAACGTGGCCCATCAGCCATTTAGCTAATGAGACGATACATGTAGGACTATGGGACTTCACCGGAGGACCTGTTTTCCATTTAGGTCTGGCTTGCACTGCCGTGTTATTAGGGAAACCTTTATTATTGTTGCCCTCTAGTGGGAAACATAATAGGATTACATTTTATTGAAGCCTCCCAGCATTACCCAACCAGCCTCCCTTCTCCTCGTCTCTCCTCTCTTCCTATTATTGCAGTGTCATTACGTCTTCTGTCCACTGTGGGTGGGGTGGGTATATGGCTGGTTTTGGGATAGGAAGGAACGGATGTATGGATGTAGTTGTGATAAGATAAGAATATTCTCTAGCCCTCAGATAGATGCTAGGCAGGTGCTCACTGCTCAGACAGACTGAACAACTTCGTGAAGATTGAAGATAGGAGGGGTTCTATCTTCACGAAGTTGTTCAGTCTGTCTGAGCAGTGAGCACCTGCCTAGCATCTATCTGAGGGCTACCTCATTGTATGGTGGTATGCTGCTATGTGTATGATTTTACTAGGATTTATCTTGTATATTCCATAATGTCGGCTAAACAAAAGATAACATTTTCATACAAATGCAAGTCATAAAGTTATTTCATTTGTTCTTCATTATAGGTATTACCATCGACGGTACCAATCCCAACATAAGCAAACTGCGCAGTTCGCTTTACCAAAACAAGCTAGCTGCTACAGAGCCTTCCTTCAAAAGTGATATATCCCAGTGCCAAAAATACTATGTGATGATAAACTGCAGGCAGCCCTAAACTATACATGGCCGTAGGGCAGATTGAGTCAGATTCTGGAACAATCGCAACCCTCTCCCTTCCCAGCCCACTCCCTTACATAACCACGGGCCATTACAGGGGTGTGGTGTGCACAGCAAGAGTCATTAACGTGGTCTGAGGCAACATAACAGCAAGTTCTCTCAGTATGTTCTGAATGAGGATAACTGTAGCCACTGTGTGATTGAGTTCATTATAACTATGGGGAGAGCTGGCATCTAACAGAGAGACTGGCCCTAATCATAAGAATGACAGAGCCATGGACATATTGACTGAGGGAATTAGATATCAAGCCACCACTACTCAGTACACACTAGTCTGAACTGAAGATGCAAGAAGAAGCACAAATTAACTTCTCACTGATGACACATCCAGAAGCTATGAGTAATTCACTTATAGTAAAAAAAAAAGAATAAATAAATATTGCGAAGAACCAGAATAATAAAAAGAGAGCCATCTGTCTCAAACAGGGAACAACTGATAAATATATATTAATTGTGAGATACAATTAATATACAGACATAAAGAAACCATGGCTTGTATAACTGTGGCTCAGTTTAATCCTGTTTTCCAGAGAGTTGGAAAGTAACTCAAGCCCCCATACAGTGTATGCATGTATAATAACCACGGGCATGATGTCATCAGGCACTGTCGCCTGGCTGGGTCTGTTTGGGGCGAATCACATCTGCAAGCCATTTCACTAATTTGCCCACCAAAATATAGCTCTGACAGAGCTATCCTGCTTTTGCTGCTGCAGCAGCTAGGTTCCTTTCCAAGTTAAACACACCCCACAACCACAGTATTAGAACAATGGACTTGTCTTTGGCCCCTCGAACACCAAGCAAGCATATTCAAAAATCCCCACTGGCTAGATGGTTTTCGTTTCTACAACATCTAATGCATATCTTGAATACTGAATCGTGAGGGCCCCATTATGACTTGGCTCCATTTGTGTGGAAAATGGGGAACATATAGGATTTTGATGCCTGGGGTGCTCTCAGTTTGCTACAGTTTGTCAGCCTGATGGCAAAGATAAAAAAAATGCAGGAGGACGGGGAAAATAGCAAATGCAAGGCTTGGTGTTTGTGTGCTAGCCGGCAACCTCCGGGGCAAATAACTCCATCGTAACACTTTAATCCTGTGTTTGTTTTTTCCCGTGGGATACATTGGTCAAACAGTGGAAAGTTAAAAAGGCCACTGTGCTCTGGATGGTCTAAGGATAGCTGGCCCTGGCCCTTCCTCAAAAGCAATCTCTGGTGATGATCTCTGTAGGATGCAATGGGAAGACGTGACTTGTTTGATCTACATTTTTTTTTGCAGATATGGGGTGTGGGGTCGTTGTCTGAGAATCCAACCCTCAGAGTTGGTCAGTGACCAACTTGCTACAGTCGGTAATTTACCCTTGGTACAGCCTGAGGGAATGGCTATGAGTGGTCAAACTATGAGTGATCCTGGATAATGTGGTTCTCTTGTTTCCTAAATTCTTTGTTTTTCCAAGTCATTAAAGAAAGCCATGACACACACTATCTCATATTGTTCTGAAATCGTTTCAGTAGTTAGAAACAGGTAAGATCAACATTTTGTTGAAATATAATTAGATCTTTAAGAAATTAAGTTAATTGATTGCACCCAAATTGACCATTTTAATTTATATGATTCAGATAATATTAACTTAATAGTACCCAACATCTTATTTGGACCAACCTTCTTCCTACCAATGAGTCAGACCTGAGGAATCCCCACAAAATTGTCAAAAGCCACTCACAGACACCCCACGCCAATCCAACCCTAACAACCAGTATACAGTATCAGTTCTCTAAATTTGACAAGTATGATGCTGCGGCTTGGAGAATTGCTTCTCCATACTATATAATGTATTCCCTGTTTTTTTTATCCTGTTCAGAGAAATTAGTCATTGAAGTCACTTGCTTTATTTACCATAAAGTAGTGTGAAAGTACCAGGTTTTGACCGCTAGATTCAGCTGTTCCTGCTATACCACCACAATTTATTTTCATAATGAGCCAAATCTATTGGTTTTCTACCCAAAGTTACAAAATAAATGTTGTGATATATTTAATAAACACAACAGACCAGCAAAATGGATTAAAAAAAAAAAGAGTGTGGTTGTATAAATCAAATACATTTTTATTTGTCACATGCACCGAATACAACAGGTGTAGACCTTTACGTGAAATGCTTACTTATAAGCCTTAACCAACAATGAATTTCAAGAAAGAGTTAAGAAAATATTTACTAAATAAACTCAAGTAAAAAATGTAATAAAAAGTAACACAATAAAATACATAACAATATCGAGGCTATATACAGTGGGTACCGGTACCATGTCAATGTGCGGGGGTAC
The DNA here is from genome assembly GCA_030435695.1 of Brachymystax lenok tsinlingensis. Taxonomy (NCBI): domain Eukaryota; kingdom Metazoa; phylum Chordata; class Actinopteri; order Salmoniformes; family Salmonidae; genus Brachymystax; species Brachymystax lenok. The sequence goes on along the minus strand of CM059788.1, from coordinate 25,950,047 downwards.
AGGTTAGTCAAGGTTATTTGTATGTCGGTAGGGGTAAAGTGACTATGCATAAAGTGACTATGCATAGATAATAAACAGCGAGTAGCAGCACTGTAAAATTTGATTACTAGTCTGGGTGGCCATTTGATTAATAAGTAGAATAGCAGGAACAGCGGCATCTACTGGTCAAAACCTTGTACTTTCACACTACATTATGGTAATGAACTACATTGTATGCAGAAGCAATACTACAAGCCAGCTTCATACTACCTGTCAAACTTAGAGATCTGATACTGTATACTGGTTGTTGGGGTGGGATTGGCATGGGAGGGTCCATGGGTGCCTTCTCTCTTACTCATTGGTAGGAGGAAATGTGGTCCAAATCGGATAATGGATACTATATTTATTCAATATTATCTGAAATTAAAATTAAAATTAAAATGGCCACTTTGGGTGCAATAAATTAGTTTAATTTCTCAGAGATCAAATTATATTTAAACAAAATTTAAACACAATCTGAGATGGTGGAGTGTCACATCCTATTATTTGTGCTTTTGAGGTGGAACAACCCAATGGTATGATGCTCACATCTAGCATGTTTGAGTACATGGAAAATGTTTACTGAAAAGGCACCTGCTTTAACATAAATATATCTATCTTCAAGCAATACTATTCTTATGACTTTCAGCCATGATGTGTCAAGCACTAGTTACACAACTGTATTCATCCTTTCTTCTCATTAGTTTTGAATAGCTTAGTTCAGGACAGACACAGCAGATGAACATCAGCATCAGTAGACATTTCTGCTGTGGTTATGGAGCAATTAACTGCATATTATTCTGAAACCTATGATGGTGAATATATTTGCATATCCTTGTATTCCCCATTCAAAGCAACTAGTGCTTTTAACAGCAGGGGGCGAGAGAGAGAATGGAATCATTTGTATTTTATTTTTGTGCTTATTTGTTAAGGGGGTCAACACTGGTGTTAATGTCTATGCAGTATATGGGGTTCACTGTTGAACATAGTTCTCGCATACTAAAATGTAGGGTGAATAAGTTATATCTGGCATGTGCCTCTGTTATAGGGAAAAGCCATGTAAAAGATACGGGTATAATTAAAACTATTGTACATCCAGGTAATGTAAAAATGTAATGTTCTGCATTATATATTTATATGAAATGAAAGCAAGAACTTCACTCAGATGGCACAATGCCATTTGCTGTCAATATCCCGCAGTTTGATACTAAAAGCTTAAGAGCCTCAATCTTCCTGAAATTATGCATGGTTGAACGTTTGAAATGAGCTCGTGCATTAGCCCCAGGCGCTGATTCAGACTTGATTGGGGCAAAGCAGGCTGCAAGTGCTTATTTATATAACTACGTCATTTGGGAGGTTGTCCAAAGAAATAATAATAATAAAATGGAAGTGTCGATTTTCCATTAGAATCCATCGATTTAAAAAAAAAGTTGATTGTAATCAACTAGTTGTATGATGCACATGCTGTGTCCATTTATGTTTGAGCGCCATATCTTAGACGACACGTTTGGAATAAAAAAAAATAAAAAAAGACTCAACCAACAATCTATATAATTAGCATCTGCTGCTGCTTTTCCTCCCTGGCAAAGAAACACTTCATCCATTTGCAGAAATCGCCCGCGGGAATGTTACATCAAAACTAATCATAACGATTAAAATCTGATTTTCTGTGCGAGAGGAAGGCAATGGGCGAGGATGTTGTATGCCGAAAAAATAGCAAGATATCTTTATACGATTTTATGACGAAATAAAAAATACAATTTCCAGAAAGGCCGACGCACTGCTGTAAGTGATCTGCTCTTTAGCTCAGAGTTTTATTGTGGAGATTGGTTTAGACTGTGGTAGAGACATGAGCTAATTGTATCCTGATCTTTGCCTTGAGGGGTTTCGGAGCCCTGGAGCAAGTACTCTCTGTATTTTGTTCTGTCTACCTTAGCCAAGCTATTGCATTTCTCACCGGTGTAGGAAGGGAAGCAGCTCGCAGGCGAAATCGGAGGGAAAGGGTTCTCAAAAAGATACTTTATGCCCATCCATGTTTCAGGTAAGCGGAGAATTATTTGGTTTGCTAATATTTCCGAGGCTGGTTTGACTGGGACATTCAAGGCACAGCCGCTTTTACGCATGTGCCAGGCGATGAGCACCATAGTTCTAACAAAAAATATTTAACCACTTCCTGGATATTGTTCGGTGTTTAGCTGTATGTTTGTTAAAGTGCCGACGACTGGCTTCAAATGCTTATTTGTATTTTCACCAAATTGTACGACCTTCGTTGAGCATACACCGTAGCTATCCGCCCGTGTGAATTCGCTCCTGGCGCATTAGCCTACTTTAGCCCCAAACACATTATCGTCTCCGTTTTCTCTGTCGGACTTCTTGTCACACTCTTATTACAAACCGAGTTTAGCCATTTCGATACAGGCTTTTCCTATATTCGTTTGTCCTAAACCAGTTTCATTTCCTGAGTGCCCCAGATCTGGCTAATGAAAGGCGCCATTGTGGAGTAATTTTGCCGGAGGGGGTTTCTTATTTTGTAAGACAGGACGTACCTATTCAACACAGGTCAATGCAGATTCTGTGAATAATCTCATTGTATTCGCCATCATTTTGTAACGAGAACCCTATCTATGTAAACCAAGACAAAATGTAGGCTACAGTATTTTCCTTTTGCTTCCCATATAGATCTCTTGCGGGGCTGACCTATACCCGTACGCAGGGAATTCCACGGTACAGACGCGCCACTGCAAATAATTAAACTCCCGGGCGGAAGTCTGGATCTATGTTTGCATCTTTGTAGCTGTGATGTTATGGAGACAAAACATGATATATATGGTTAGTATTATCAGTGTACAAATTCACATTTACATTGTTTTTGTAATAAATTAGCCCACTAGTATGATATATGGTCACAATGAACACACTATGCGACTTTGAACCTCTACTTGCCATTTGCCAATCTAAATCCAACTGTATTCAGGCTGCTGGTAACATATTTGTACGGCTATCCTACAAGTTTACGCAGATGTTTGTGCTCCTTTACGACACCCACTATGTAATTATCGGATTCTGACCAAGACACACTAGTGCAATGCATGTGATTACGTAACAAAATAATATTCTCAACCTTTTATTGCCAGAAAGTAAAACGCGCGCAGATGTTGGAACAGTGAGGTATTCCTATTCCTTCTTTACTATTGAGTAAAATGCGTGGCTGTCGGAGCGTTCACTGGAGGGCGCTGTTATGACAAGAGCAACATTGGCATCTGTGCTGAAAAGGGCACCATGTCTCACATTGCATTTTATAGTGTCCACTTACTTACAGAATTTAGACGTAAACAGACATGGTTTTGATTTGGATCCCCAATTAGAACTATATCAATAAGTCATGTTAGCTTTCAGCATTTTTCCTCTTATAGTAAATGAAATCTATTTCCAAGCAGTTACTACTTGAGTAATGTGCTTCATTTCTTGTCACACCTGAGAGGACCTCCAAATGTACATTGGGCACCTTTTTAAAAAGGGCCATAGGCAAAAAAGTGGACACAACTGCCATCCTGATTCTGTAAACACTTGACTAGTGACTACCTGTGACTTGGCATTTCCAATCAGGCCATTTACACCAAGTGGTACAGTTGCACTATGGAAATGAAGGGCTTCTTAGAGTGCTGATGCTACACCCATTATTGGATTATTACATGTTTAAAATTTTTAGGACTTGATGGGAGGTAAAAGATTCCTACACTATTCCTTCTTGTGCTTGTAGACTTATTGCATTGTTAACAATGTTTGTTCCACACACACCATGTAAAGTATTTGTTCAAAACTGAACACCGAAACGGAGTGCAGTCCGACAACAAAAGCTTTGATCCATTGTGCCAACTCCAGATTTGTTTGAACAGGTTGGGGTGTGGATGCGGTCAACACAATTACACCAGACTAGGATAAACAAGCAAGTCACTTGCGACAGCAATTTTAAATTTGTTTAGCGTATTCTTGCAGTATAAATTTAGGAACTTGTGTAGCAAGTGAACATTGAACCACTAACAAATGGTAGAGCATGTGTTTTGTATACACATAGCTATGTGGTAGGCCTACATTATTCAAAATGGCAACAGGTGGGAAGACTGACTGCAGCAGTTCTGAAAGGAAAAGGGATGAAGGGAATGGGTGTAGTGTGTCAAGCCACACATAGCATTGTGCCACCATGGAGTCCATGCTATTGCGGTGCTTTGCATTGTGTTGCTTGTCAGGTTCTACTGATGGATTTTACCACCTCAGTATTCTGGGTTATAGCTATACATAATCCTACTGGTGGTCCATGCCACGGTAGACATGAGTTTTAGATTTGTACTGTTCAGGTTGAAGGGTGCTCCTACTGTTTGAAGGTAGGAGTAGTCAACCTGGAAAAAAAGAATCCACAGGATGTGGTTTTAATTTGAGTTGGGATGAAGTGGTTGTGCTACAAGTACTCAATCCCATGCTCCCTTTCTATCTCCCTCGTTCCATGGCGCATGCACACACACACACACACGCACTTTCATGATTCTTAGCCGATTCTCAACTCCATCCACTTTCATGATGACAAGGCTTTGAGGAAAGCCAATTCCAGTGAGCTGGTTTACAGGACTTACTTTCTCCACACACACCATCTCCCACAAATTAGTCGGGAACAAATTACCTGCATTCTGAGTGTGATCCCACGCACTTTGCTGGCTGCCTTACACAGGTCCCCCTTTTGAAGAGCGGCCGTGTGATTTCTTCCTCTTTGTTCACCCTGCGGGCCCCTCTGCCTTCTGCGAGAGGGATTCTGGAGTTGAATTTTAAAACTGTGCATGGCGGCTGGCTGCCTGTGCTTATCAGCTCGTGCACAAACGAACTGCATGCAAATCAGGGCAGGATCACACACCACAGTGGAGGCCTGCACTCAAAGGCAGGCTTAATTGGTAATTGGGTATCTAGGTGTGAAACCCACACTGCCAAAACCGAGAAGTATAAACATTGATGTTTTAATGCCAGTTGCGGTTGTTTTTAATTAATTCAATTTTAACTTATTTAAAATGAGTGGATACGATTTCCTGAATGTTTTGGGGGAAACTAACCCAGAAGAGTGTAGTAGTAAACACCAATACTTCCAACATGAATCTAACATGCAATATTTTTTTAGATTCTGTTTGGTATACACTACAATAAGAGGTATGATGTTGTTGATTCAAAGGTATCATATCTGTTGCAATCTTTGGACATGTTTTATACCGCTTTTTGAAAGTGAAATTCATATTGCCTGTGTCTCTCGGATTGGCCATTTAGATTAGGTCTAGAAATGACTTTGAAGTCTGCATTTTTCTGGTATATACCAAGACCATAATGCTTTATACGGGGAGCTGTTTTTTTGGCTGTGTGAGAATGGTAGGTGCCTGACTACTTGCAAGAAGGGCACCTGCCCATAAGTATTAATGAGATAAGACTAAAGAAATGCACATCAGAGACCCGCCATTGTGAAACAACAGTGACCCATCAGGATCCTGCTAGTTTATGTAAAATCGGTGGGAGGGTCACTGTTTTTATTTGCTCTTAATCTCCACCACAATCTTAACAGCCCTCCTGAATATGGCCATTGTTCTGGGAGAATACTATGTGAGTAAACAGGTCTTTTAGATGTGCTACAGACTAAAAGGGTCTGTGGAAAGTTCAAGTGTTCATCCAGGGTCGCCAAAACATCCTGGGGGCTAGTGTGTGTGTGTGCGCCTGTTTTTTTTATATTTTTTATCTCAAACAAAAAACGAACTGGTATCTGCTGTGTTTTGATGTCATTTGGTTAGTCACTGAATACTCTGCACTGTTAGTGTTACTGTGAGCTTTGTATTTTCACCAAGGACTTGTTGCCACACTTCTGGACAAGGTTTAGTTTCTGATTTCAGGCTAGATGGAAAAGTAATGTTCAGTGCTTGAGAGGCAGCTGGAACAAATGATGACTGGAGGAAATGGAGGGCGAGGAATAGAAAGGGCAAAGAACACGGCGCAAATCCAGGTATGCGTCGTGGTTTTAGGGTGGTCCAATGTTGAATCTGGTGTCCGATTTATAGGATATGCTACACCTTTTAGCAGACATGCAGTAAATGCGACAATACCTGCTTTTAAAACCGCGAAAACCCTAAGAAACCCCGAGGCACTAGAATGCTAATGTTGTCCGGGGCTTTGACTTATCCATACAACCATTGCAAAAGCGGCAGTGACTGCCACAGCATCGCTCTTGTGAGCTGCTGCCACCCATTAACGCATCTCCGGAGTCTGCATTTGGAAACAGACAGCATCTACAACTTGAAGCCTGTTTTTCGTGCGCCAGGTTTGATAATGGACGCAACGGATATCATGGATTTAACGCATCAGAAAACGAGAAAGCGCCCACGTCCAGTCAGTTCTTTGGATGAGTCCGTAGTACACGCGTCCCTGAAACGAATCTCAATGCGAACGGCGGAATGCGGGGACGCCCCGTTCATGTACTCAAGAGGCGACCCTTTACCTGCAGCATCACTGAAGCAGAATGATTATTCTGTGTCTTCCTCACCTGCCACAGTTTTGTCAGCGCAGGTAGGCTAATGGAGATTTAGTCCAATTCGTTTCAGCAAACTATGGTCAAGTTACTTGCGACGTGACATGGTTGCACTTCATTGTAGGGGCTTTGTTTGATGTCTACTTCCTAGTGCCTACCCACCAATAGTGGAAGTTGTTGGATATTTATTTGATGTGAATATAATCAATGCCAAATTGTCTTGTATGCAGATTCCAACATTAATAAAATCGATTAAGCAGAGCAAATATCATTTTAGATTTAATCCCGATGTTTCTATTGTTTTGCACTTCCCTGTGTAATTATTACTCAATAAAAATTCTAACATTACATTTCTCCATCCAATGACATTGTTTTCATATTATTGTGTCGAGATGGACCGGTTTTCTTTTCTTATTGGCTCAGAGGAGGGTCTTGAACTTGTGATTGAGAAACTCTATTTGTTATGTGTGCCATTAGATATTGCCAGCTAATTGTGTTTTTAGGTTAGCAGGGAACGTTTCTTCTAAATCTTATTACATTATTCAAATCACCGACTATTGCTCTTTTACAGTGTGTGTGAAATTGCTGTTCCAAATTAATTTAACTTTGGAAGATGATTATGCCCAACAGATATATGGGGGGTTGGTAACATTCAAGTCAAGGTCAGGAAATACTATGTTTGTAACTCAGACATCTATTCTCTCAGTCCTGACAGAACGGAAGAGTTGGACCTTCGCCAACTATGTGCACCATACATTTTTTTTCAGAAAGATGAGAACATTGTCTGGCTAATCAGTCATGCAATGTTTTTAACTGGTGCACATTTACTAATGGAAAAATTATATATTTACATCCATATTATGAACAGAATTTTCATGGCTTAACTTTTCAGTCTGTACTGTCCACCATATTGATAATCATTCATTTGTGCTAGGATAACCGTTCCAGCATGTCCAGGCCCATGATCACCAGATCACCAGCATCCCCCTTGAGTAACCAGGGCATCCCGACAGCTGCCCAGCTCACCAAGTCCAATGCCCCTGTGCACATTGACGTGGGCGGACACATGTACACCAGCAGTCTGGCCACGTTAACCAAGTACCCAGAGTCCAGGTAAGCGCGTGTGACCACTCTCCTATTAATGCAGTTTCTCAATTGCAATTTAGTAAACATATGTCTTTGTTTTGGTACCTGTAGGTACAAAACGCCACAGTGTTTTCATCTATGACCTTTGTATGTGGATCTAGAGGGGGTTTGGGATGATTCAGAGGTTGAAAGTGAGATGGTCAGCCTAGCCCATCATGTCAGCAGTGTTTATCTGGATTAGCTCTCTGACTGCCTAATGTCATAATTTGACAGCTCAGAAAAGTCAAAGTTCACCCAATCACAACGATTCAGCACTGAAATGGATGAATGAGATGGGAAAGATTGGATTTGAACTCAGGGCTTGATATTACACTTTTTCACATTCAAACTCCTATTATGATTATTAAGGCTATTCTACAATACCCTGACTACTATGCATCTTCACAATATTTCCACACAATACAAAATGGCCTCCTTTTTTCAAGCCCGCCCCAGAGTTATTTTGAGCAGTAAACATTTGCAGGGCTCAAAAGTCCAAACTGCAGACAAAAGCATCTCAGTTATTCTGACAGATGTCCCAGCAGCAGTAAAGGGCCAAAGGGCATGGGGCCATCTGGAGGCAGGAGGGCCATTGCAGCCTGAGGCCGGGCCCCCAGGGCGCCATCCTGCCTCGGGCATCTCTCTACCAGCTGGCCCTGACCCTTCCATCAGACCACAGTATAGCTCTCATCTCATCCATGCCGCTTCATTTCTATATTTATTTATTTATCCCATTCTCTTTCTCCTCTCATTCTTTCTGTTTGTCCCTCTTCCTCTCTTTCTGTCTGTCTTCGGCGTGTGCTCTCACTGTTTTTCTCCCTCCCTCCCTATATTGCTCCCACTCTTTCTCTGTGCATGGAGCAGAGTAATGTGTGCATCACTCAACAAAGGTGTGAAAGAAATCAAACACTCCTGAGCTCACCCACATCCAGTGAGTCATAGAATCTGCACATGAGTCACTGTCCTGTAGCCATATTCGGTGATATTTCCCTGTGCTCAAAACCACACCTGGTGTACTGTCAATTCAAAATGTATAGCTCAACTCAACAGTAGCTGTAGTTTGTCTGGCCCTATAACAAATACTATATTAAAGGAAAACAAATAATTTCTTTCTCTCCCTCTAGAATTGGACGTCTCTTCGATGGCACAGAGCCCATAGTGTTGGACAGTCTGAAGCAGCACTACTTCATAGACAGGGATGGACACATGTTCCGCTACATCCTCAACTTCCTCAGGATCTCTAAGCTCCTCATCCCAGATGACTTCAAAGTGAGTGTCCCTTCCATTGCAATCAATCAGCTAGCTATCACTAGTCCCCAAACGTTCAGGGGAACAAAGTGGACACCTTAGTCATGGGCAACCCTCAGTACTTGGTCTCCCTAGGATTGGTGCTGACAGATTACATACTGTGTGGAGTTACAAGTTCTGAATTTTTTTTTATTTTTATACCTGTGTTTCTAGATAAAGTCATCTTAAAACATCAGGTGTTAGAGACCTTAGTTTTGCAGTAGATTTGTTGCTTGACTCTTATCCCCCTATATTTCTGTATGTTTTGTACTGAGTGTCCAGAAGAGTCACTCATCCTCACTGTAAGTGACACATTTGTATTCTGTTTGCTAGCTTTTTGTGTCATTTAGCCCTTAATTACAAACTTGCCCCCAAAGAAAACAAATAATCACATTATCTGATGGACTGTCCACACAGTGCCTCAATCAGGGGGAAAGGATATCAGATAAAATAAGCAAAGACTAAAGACCAAGTTCAGACCGAGGCCAAATTCACCCTGACAAATGTGCAGATGTGACTCTGAAGAGTCTGAGAAATTTAAAAGCCCCTCGGTCCTATGGGTAAGATATCCCACAAGGCCTCAGTGTTTTTTTTTTTGGTAGCCTAAATACCTGCCTGGTCTTCAGTTTGTTCGTATGAATGTTTGTTCTCATTCCTGTAATGGTTGATGGAACTCTTCCAGCATCCTCTGTGCTTGGCCATTTTATTTTACTTGGATATAGAAGTGGAGGCATTGTGTTGGGAACCAATCAGTTCTTTCACCCATATGAAAGAAATAAGACCCGAGGAAAGGAGATAAGAAAGCCGTAATACAGTATTGAGACATTCTTTGCCTCAGCTTGACTTGTCCTATCCTCACTGACCTGTCGTCTCTGTGCTGCCCCCTGCAGGACTACAGCCTGCTGTACGAGGAGGCCCGGTACTTCCAACTGCAGCCCATGCTGGCTGAGCTGGAGCGATGGCGCCAGGACCGCGACCTGGCCCGGGTGTCACGCCCCTGCGAGTGCCTGGTGGTACGCGTGGCACCCGACCTGGGAGAGAGGATCACGCTGAGCGGAGACAAAGCTCTCATCGAGGACGTGTTCCCAGAGATTGGAGACGTTATGTGCAACTCTGTCAACGCAGGCTGGAACCACGACTCCACACATGTAATCCGCTTCCCGCTCAATGGATACTGCCACCTCAACTCCGTTCAGGTGAGCGCCAAGGACACCAGACACATGTGGCATGGCCACTATAAGGAGACTCCATGTTCACCCAATATGGATGTTGTATAGTAGGCTAGATACAAATGTTCCCCTTATGTTCATCAGTTATGATGAAACCATTGTCTCAGTCAGAGATGCATCAATAAATGAAAGCACAGAAACATTATTAAATATGTAGGACAGTGTTTCCTCATCCTTACTGTATATTGGCGGAAGCTTTTCTCTCTCATATTACACAAACCACTCAAGTCTATGCAGTGGAGAGAGGGACAGAGAGAGAGCTCCATTCAGCTCCCTGGCAGGTTGTCCTGAGGCAGGGCCCATAATTCTGTTTGGTTATTAAAGCATGCTGGCGGTGGGTGCTGTATCTGGGCCTAATGGGAAGGGGGGACTGCCTGCCAGCCAGCAGTGGGGGGACCTTTGTAGTTCTGGTGGGACTCTGGCCTGGGGCGGAGGGAGAGAAGGGCGCGCTGAGCAGCCCACACTGAACCAAGTGGCACCGAGAGAAAGAAAAGCCCTACTGCTCCCTGGGGCCTCTTTGATGGAATGTGATCCTGCCGCCCTCCGGACATGTCTGTAGATGTCTGCAAGCCTGCAGGAACAGGGACAAATAGACTAGAAGGCCAGCATCCCGGAGTCGCATCTTCACTGTTGACACTGGTGTTTTGCTGGTACTATGTAATGAAGCTGCCAGTTGAGGACTTGTGAGGTGTCTGTTTCTCAAACCAGACTAATGTACTTGTCCTCTTGCTCAGTTGTGCACCAGGGCCTCCCACTCTTTCTATTCTGGTTAGAGGCAGTTTGCGCTGTTCTGTGACGGGAGTAGTACACAGCGCTGTACGAGATCTTCAGTTTCTTGGCAATTTCTCACATGGAATAGCCTTCATTTCTCAGAACAAGAATAGATTGACGAGTTTCAGAAGAAAGGTCTGTAATCGAACCCACAAATGCTGATGCTCCAGATACTCAACTAGTCTAAAGAAGGCCAGTTTTACTGCTTCTTTAATCAGAACAACAGTTGTCAGCTGCGCTAACATAATTGCAAAAGGGTTTTCTAATGATCAATTAGCCTTTTTTTTTTAAATGATAAACTTGGATTAGCTAACGCAACGTGCCATTGGAACACAGGAGTGATGGTTGCTGATAATGAGCCTCTGTACGCCTATGGAAATTCAGAAAAAAAAAGAAACGTCCTTTCACTGTCAACTGCATTTATTTAACTTAACATGTGTAAATATTTTTATGACCATAACAAGATTCAACAACTGAGACATGAACGGAACAAGTTCCACAGACATGTGACTAACATAATTGTAATAATGTGTCCATGAACAAAGGGGGGGTCAAAATCAAAAGTAACAGTCAGTATCTGGTGTGGCCACTGGCTGCATTAAGTACTGCAGTGCATCTCTGCCTCATGGACTGCACCAGATTTGCCAGTTATTGCTGTGAGATGTTACCTCACTCTTCCACCAAGGGACCAACAAGTTCCTGGACATTTCTGGGGGGAATGGCCCTAGCCCTCACCCTCTGATCCAACAGGTCCCAGACGTGCTCAATGGGATTGAGATCCGGGCTCTTTGCTGGCCATGGCAGAACACTGACATTCCTGTCTTGCAGGAAATCACGCACAGAATGAGCAGTATGGCTGGTGGCATTGTCATGCTGGAGGGTCATGTCAGGATGACCGTGCAGGAAGGGTACCACATGAGGGAAGAGGATGTCTTCCCTGTAACGCACACCGTTGAGATTGCTTACAATGACAACAAGCTCAGTCCGATGATGCTGTGACACACCACCCCAGACCATGACGGACCCTCCACCTTCTAACCGATCCCGCTCCAGAGTACAGGCCTCGGTGTAACGCTCATTCCTTTGATGATAAACGCAAATCCGAGCATCACCCCTGGTGAGACAAAATTGTGACTCGTCAGTGAAGAGCACTTTTTGCCAGTCCTGTCTGGTCCAGCCACGGTGGGTTTGTGTCCATAGGTGACAACATTTCCGGTGGTTTCTGGTGAGCACCTGCCTTACAACAGGCCTACATGTCCTCAGTCCAGCCTATTGCGGACAGTCTGAGCACTGATGGAGGGATTGTGCGTTCCTGGTGTAACTCATCTTTCTTTTGGTGTTTTTCAGAGTCCGTAGAAAGGCCTCTTTTAGTGTCAAGTTTTCATAACTGTGACCTTAGATGCCTACTGTCTGTAAGCTGTACGTGTCTTAACAATCCTCCACAGGTGCATGTTCATTAATTGTTTATGGTTCATTGAACAAGCGTGGGTAGTGTATTTCCCTTCATTTATCTTGTCATTATTCTTTTTCTATATTATCTGTTTCTCCTTTTCTCTTGTGCTAGACTTGGGCACATGTTGTCACTGAATCTGTTTCAAATTACTTAATACTACCCACTCTGACCTTATCCTACTCCTCCTCTGTTCCGCTGGTGATGTAGAGGTTAATCCAGGCCCTGCAGCACCTAGCTCCACTCCCATTCCCCAGGCGCTCTCATTTGTTGACTTCTGTAACCGTAAAAGCCTTGGTTTCATGCATGTTAACATTAGAGGCTTCCTCCCTAAGTTTGTTTTACTCACTGCTTTAGCACACTTTGCCAACCCGGATGTCCTAGCCGTGTCTGAATCCTGGCTTAGGAAGTCCACCAAAAATCCTGAAGTTTCCATCCCTAACTATAACATTTTCCGACAAGATAGAACTGCCAAAGGGGGCGGAGTTGCAATCTACTGCAGAGACAGCCTGAAGAGCTCTGTCATACTATCCAGGTGTGTGCCCAAACAATTCTAAAAATCCACCTTTCAGAAACAAGTCTCTCTCTCACCTTTGCTGTTAGGTCACCTAAACTGGGACATGCTTAACACCCTGGCCGTCCTACAAATCAAAGATAGATGCCCTCAATCTCACACAAATTATCAATGAACCTACCAGGTACAACTCCAAATCTGTAAACATGGGCACGCTCATAGATATCATCCTGACCAACCTGCCCTCTAAATACACCTCTGCGGTCTTCAACCAGGATTTCAGCGATCATTGCCTGCATCCGTAATGTCCCTGCGGACAAACGACCACTCCTCATCACTGTCAAACGCTCCCCTAAAATACTTCAGCGGGCAGGCCTTTCTAATCGACCTGGCCTGGGTATCCTGGAAGGAAATTGACCTCATTCCATCAGTAGAGGATGCCTGGTTATTCTTTAAAAGTGGAACCAATATACGCAGGCAGTTAGGGAAGTTAGGAACCAATATACGCAGGCAGTTAGGGAAGTTAGAAACCAATATACACAGGCAGTTAGGGAAGCTAAGGCTAACTTTTTCAAGCAGAAATTTGCATCCTGTAGCACAAACTCAAAGTTCTGGGACACTGTAAAGTCCATGGAGAATAAGAGCACCTCCTCTCAGCTGCCCAAGGCACTGAGGCTAGGAAGCACTGTCACCGCCAATTTAAATCCACAATAATTGCGAATTTCAATAAGCATTTTTCTACGGCTAGCCATGCTTTCCACCTGGCTACCCCTACCCAACAGCCCTGCACCCCCAACAGCAACTTGCCCAAACCTCCCCCATTCTCCTTCACCCAAATCCAGATAGCTGATGTTCTGAAAGAGTTGCAAAATCTGGACCCCTACAAATCAGCTGGGATAGACAATCTGGACCCTCTCTTTCTAAAATGATCCGCCGCAATTGTTGCAACCCCGACTACTAGTCTGTTCAACCTCTCTTTCGTATCATCTGAGATCCCCAAAGATTGGAAAGCTGCCGTGGTCATCCCCCTCTTCAAAGGGGGAGACACACTGTAGACCCAAACTGTTACAGACCCATATCAATCCTACCCTGCCTTTCTAAGGTCTTCGAAAGTCAAGTTAGCAAACAGATCACCGACCATTTAGAATCCCACCGTACCTTCTCCACTATGCAATCTGGTTTCCGAGCTGGTCATGGGTGCACCTCAGCCATGCTCAAGGTCCTAAACAATATCATAACTGCCATCGATAAAATACAATACTATGCAGCCGTATTCATAGACCTGGCCAAGGCTTTCGACTCTGTCAATCACCGCATACTTATTGGCAGACTCAACAGCCTTGGTTTCTCAAATAACTGGTTCACCAACTACTTCTCCGATAGAGTTCAGTGTGTCAAATCGGAGGGCCTGTTGTCTGGACCTCTGGCAGTCTCTATGGGGGTGCCACAGGGTTCAATTCTCAGGCCGACTCTTTTCTCTGTAAACATCAATGATGTCGCTCTTGCTGCTGGTGATTCTCTGATCCACCTCTATGTAGACGACACCATTCTGTATACTTCTGGCCCCTCTTTGGACACTCCAGATGAGCTTCAATGCCATACCACTCTCCTTCCGTGGCCTCCAACTGCTCTTAAATGCAAGTAAAACTAAATGCATGCTCTTCAACCGATCGCTGCCCGCCCACTCTGGACGGTTCTGACTTAGGTATTTGTAAATTATCCACATATTCTAGGTGTCTGGTTAGACTGTAAACTCTCCTTCCAGACTCACATTAACTACTTAGGGAGCACCGACGCGCTAGCGGGCCACTCCCGACACTACCCGGTGAAATGTAAGGCGCCAAATTCAAAATCCAAAAGTTGAATTATTAAACATTCATCAATATAAGTGTTGCATAGTCATCAAAAGTTCTGCTTCTTGGCAATATAACAGCGATGTCAGATTTCAAAAAGGCTTTACGGCAAAAGCACAACATTTGATTGTTTGAGGATAGCACCTCCAATATTTAAGCATTAGCATAAATTCATAAACAATGGCGGGTCACACAAAACGCATATGAGAGCTAAAAAATATCACTTACCTTTTTTGAAGAACTTCTGCCGAGGGCTTCCCAAGTGTCCAACGGAGACATCCAATGGTTCTTTTGTTAGAAAAAGTAATTTATTATATCCATAAATCTCCGTTTGGTTGGCGCGTTATGATCATAAAATCCACTGAGTCGCCCATTGAACAGTGAAGAGAACACATTCAAATTATACCTATAAACTTTCTACAAACAAATCCAAAAAAACAATTATGTATCTTTACTGTAATATTTAAGCCGGACGATAACGTGAACAATAGGAAAGAAAAATAAACTGTGCCGCACTCACAATCTTGCGCGCGTCAAACGTTGTTGACAAAAGTGGTCCCCTGACAACTTCCACTTCCTATCTGTTCTGCTTACTGCTAGACATTCCAGGCTTTGTATAAAGACTGTTGACATCTAGTGGAAGCCATAGGTACTGCAGTCTCAGTCTTAGGTAAAATACAAATGAATAGGCAGCCTGGAGAAGGTCATTTACAAAAAAAACTACATCCGGATGGATTTTCCTCGGGTTTTCGCCTGCTGTATCAGTTCTGTTATACTCACATGCATTATTTTAACACTCTTAGAAACTCGAGAGTATTTCCTATCCAATAGTACTAATTATGTGCATATCTTATTTTCTGGGCCTGAGCTGCAGGCATTTTACTTTGGGCACGCCAGTCTCTCCAAAACTGTCACCTATGCTGCCGCTCCCTAAGAAGTTAAGCATCTCCAATCCAAAATTAAATCTAGAATCGGCTTCATATTAAACAACAAAGCATCCTTTACGCATGCTGCCAAACACAACCTCGTAAAACTGACTATCCTTTACTTCGGCGATGTCATTTATAAAATAGCCTCAACACTCTCTACTCAGCAAATTGGATATAGTCTATCACAGTGCCATCCATTTAGTCACCAAAGCCCAATAGACTACCCACCACTGCGACCTGTATGTGTTGTTTGTGTTGCACTGCTTTGCTTTATCTTGGCCAGGTTCGCAGTTGTAAATAACTTGTTCTCAACTGGCCTACCTGGTTAAATAAAGGTGAAATAAAAAATAAATAAAAAATGTCAAAGCGTTGGTTCTCTGTGTGACAGGAAAACACTTGTTTCTCAACATCTCTCTCCCTTCTTTTCAGGACTGCTAAATGTTTCTCTGTGTGTAACATCTAAACGGTGTTAGCTATCATGTTACCTCAACACCCCTTCTCTCCTTGTGCCCACCAGGTGTTGGAGCGTCTGCAGCAGCGCGGCTTTGAGATCGCCGGATCCTGCGGTGGGGGCGTGGACTCATCCCAGTTCAGCGAGTACGTCCTGAGGAGGGAACTGAGGAGGGCAGGCCAGCGAGGAGGGCCTAACTCAAACCGTATAAAACAGGAGCAGCTGGACTAGAGACCTCCCAGACACCGGGGGCGCTAGACTTTTTTTCGGTGGCAGCCAAGCGCTAGACGGGACGCAGCAGAGCTCTGGATTCTGGTTATAATGCTGCGCTCATTTGCTAATTAGATCTAGGAAACTCTGAAATGTACTACTTGCTATCAAGGATATTTGTGATTGTTCATGCCCCGCCCCCATCAAAACATCTAAAAAAAGGATTAATACTTTCCCAGGGTCCCCAAATAAAGTTTGTTTTAAAACTTTGAACCTACATTAGGTTAGATATGATTTCCATGATTAAGACCATACAAAATGTAAATGGTTTGATCGCACATGTAGTGCAAGGCCATTCACTAGTGATTTGCAGTTTTTATTTACCCATTGGCGTATTTACCAAGTCGAATTGTTCTCCCATACTATAAAAACTTTCACTGTGTTGCTAGAGGCAGACAAACAGTGCTTTACGTCATGGTGTTGTGAGAAGATCTCGGTTAGCATAAACACCATTCTTTTTACCAGAACTGAATGAAACATTATCCACACTCTTATTCACACAGGATGTTAAGTATCGTGATACATACAAATGAAGTGTTTTTACTTTAATCAAAGTTACCTTATTGGATTTTATAATATGAAATATAGTTCACATTAGTATTATCAATATTTTATGTCATAGACCATTCTATACTCACTAAATGAAAATGATTAAGTAAATTATTATAAGAAATGTCCCTGCATTGCCTCTGTTTTGGGTACTAAACCTAGAGAACAGAGGTGATTAATTCAGAGGATCCACAAGATCCTTTTGAGTGACATACTGTAAATGATATTTGCCATTGTATATGTTTTGTTTTTTTACATTGAAATGGACACCTTTTTAACTGGCATAATGTTGCCTCATAAATGACTGAACAGATCAGGCTAATAGTATAAGACCCAAATTTAAGATTTATTCTTAGGACATTGATGTGAAGTTTGATTATCATAAACTATTTCTAACGTGATCTACCTACGCTCCCTAGATTTGAGTAAAGAGGAATGTAGCACTAAAATGTGAAATAAATCTTCAACTAAAGTTGTACTGATGGCTGATCCATTGTGTCTTATGGTGCTAACAGAGAGAGAAGAGGATTTATCGTTGTACATGATCTCATGCAATAGGTGTTGGTTCTTGTGTGCTCTTATGTATGTTCAATACAAGCAGGCCAACAAAAATCGTTTGTAGCTTTGCATTACATCAATTTCACACAACCTTAAGGGTAATTATTTTATTCCTTTT
Organism: Brachymystax lenok tsinlingensis; assembly: GCA_030435695.1. Taxonomy (NCBI): domain Eukaryota; kingdom Metazoa; phylum Chordata; class Actinopteri; order Salmoniformes; family Salmonidae; genus Brachymystax; species Brachymystax lenok. The sequence continues at coordinate 25,932,378 of CM059788.1, read as the reverse complement.
AATATACAGGGTTCAAACAACACTGAGTTTTTTTTTTTGAACATATTTACTTTTGGTGTTATAAGGTTGGTAACTACATGGAAAATAATTTTGTTGAATTCAACAAAAAAAATCACAATGCAATGCTCTGTCAATGTGCTGGCTGGCTAGCGAGGTAGCTAGCAAACGTAGCTAAATGCAATAATACCAAAGACCATATCAGCATATAAAGTAGCTAGTTAGCTGTAAAATTTCCTAGACTAGAGTCTGACATTTGCAATGGCAGATATACTTTTGAGGAGATGGGGAAACGCTGCCCATGCTACATCAATGGGCCGCATGGTGCATTCTGGATGATTCTGGGACAAGAAATGCTCTCCTTCAAGGAGTGAACGGTGAGCGCTAGCTCAAATACCCAACATGAGCACAAATTTCGTCAACAAGAACTTCAACATCACAAATCTTTTCCGACAAGTGAAATTAACTTGCTATCTGTAATATTGTATAGCTTTAGAATTGTGACATTGTGTACTTTAGATGAAAATAGGCACTTTTCTCGACGTCCACAGACAGAGCTTTTACACCTGCTTTTACACCTGCATTGCTTGCTGTTTGGGGTTTTAGGCTGGGTTTCTGTACAGCACTCTGTGACATCAGCTGATGTAAGGGGGGCTTTATAAATACATTTGATTTGATTTGCGTGACGATTAGCTTAGCAACCGCGTGACGCAGCATGACCACGTGAACAATATTGGTTGACAATCTGGTCGGTGGGGAGTTTATATGTTCCTTCATTCATTGGATTCCTATATCCTTTCTATAATATCTCTGGCAATGATGCCATGCAAAGCACCCTGAACTAAAGAGGTGGAAAAATGTGCTAGACCCTCTGTTAAATTACACATTTCTCGAGGTAGGAATATTGCAAAAATATAAGAGAACATCCTGCCGAGTTATGACATCGGCCAGTATTGAAATCTGACATGTATGTTAGACATTTTCGCAATCTAAAAGTCATATTCCTATTAACTTCCAGTGTAGTGAAGGCGACTTTATCACGGTGCTACGTCATACCGTACGGATTGCTGCCTGCCAATAACTCCGATACACGTGAAACATGAAATGATCCAGGGAATCGATAGAACATCACTCAGATGCACAAAAACAATATAACATTCAAAATGGGTGAACCTTTCCTTTAAGTGAGTGGTTACCCCATTCTCCAATGCTTTCAAATCAAATGAAAGTTTATTCGTTGCATACACAGATTAGCAGATGTTAAAGCAGGTGCCACAAAATGTTTGTCTAGCTCCAGCAGAGCAGTAAGCATCTAACAGTACAGTACTAACACACAAACAATTCCCAACCCCCTAAAAAATGAAGAAATATCAGAACAAGCAATGTCAGAGTCTGGAATATAAATACGTGGTGTGTATGGACAATATTTAAGCAGGAGAAGGTATGTACAGCAGTAGTTATATATGATGAGATATGTTAAGAATACATCATGGACATATAAAGTGAGTAATCAACTAGCTTAATTTCTCAGATAAAATAAAATGTCAACAAAATAATGTTGCAGGAGTGCTAATCTTATCTGTATCTAACTACAGAAATAATTAATTATGGAAACATTATTAAAGTGACCGGTGTTCAATGACTATGTACCAAACATAGGGCAGCAGTCTCTAAGGACTCAGACACCAATAGCGTTTGCTGGCCGAGAGTACTTACCACCTCAATGTAATTTGCACACTGTGTGCGCACCAATTTTACATGTAGAATCTTTTGAAAAATGTAGATAGAAGCTGTTTTTCAGACGCTCTGTCCCACCTGTACAGTCTCCACCTGCTAGATGGTAGCAGGATGAACTGGCTGTGACTCAGGTGGCGAGGTCCTTGATGATCTTCTTGGCCTTCCTGTGACACCGGGTGCTGTACATTTCATGTAGGGCAGGCAGTGTTCCCCCGGTGATGCATTCGGCTGACCGCACCACCCTCTGGAGAGCCCTGCTGTTGTGGGTGGTACAGTTGCCATACCAGGCGTCGATACAGACCGACAGAATGCTCTCAATGGTGCATCTGTAGAAGTTTGTGAGGGTCTTATGGGCCAAGCTGATTTTCTTTAGCCTCCACTGTTGTGCCTTCTTCACCACGGTGTCTGTGTGGAGGGACCATTTCCGGTCCTCAGTGATGTGCATTCCGAGGAACTTGAAGCTTTTTACCCTCTCTACTGCGGCCATGTGGATGGGGGCATGCTCTCTCTGGTGTCTCCTGTTGTCCACGATCAGCTCCTTCATTTAGTTGACATTGAGCGAGAAGTTATTTTCCTGGCACCACTCCGCCATGGCCCTGACCTCCTCCCTGTCTTGTTGGTAATGAGGTCTGCCACTGTTGTGTCATCAGCGAACTTGATGATTGAGTTGGAGACTTGTGTGGCCATGAGGACCCAAGTGCACAGGGAGGGGTTCAGACCCAGGGCCCTAAGCTCAGTGATGAGATTGGAGGGCACTATAGTGTTGAAGACTGAGCTGTAGTCAAGAAACAGTATTCTTACATGGCTGTTTCTCTTGTCCAGATGGGATAGGGCAGTGCAATGGCGATTGCATTGTCCATGGCTCTGTTGGGGCGGTATGCAAATTGTAGTGAGTCTAGGGTGTAGGGTTTCTCCATCTCTGTCATCTCTCCCTTTCACTACCGTGGCATATTCTTTATACTTTGTGCTGGCTAGAGGCACATAAACTGACAGCGCTTTACATCATGGTGTTGTGAGAAGTGTGAGCTACAAAGGTAACGCTTTGCTTCAGACTCCGAGGCAATACCTGCTCAAGGATTTGTTTTGGGTAGATTGGTGGCTAAATTGGTCTTTACTTTAGATATATTGAATAAAAACGACAGCTCCAGACACGTCCTGACAGTTGTGTTTCCACATACCTCTCCAGGATCACAATATAAAGTTAAATACCACACAGAGTGCTGTCGTACTGTCTTCATTCCTCTTGGCACAGTCTCTACTTTCTTTTGCCTTTTTCTACGCTTTTCTTTGTATATCTGCGTTCCAAATGGCATCATATCCACTACTTTTTACCCAGGCCCGTAGGGTTCTGGTCAAAAGTAGTGCACTATAATAGGGTGTCATTTGGGACAGTCCCTAGAGTACAGTGCGTTCAGAAAGTATTCAGACCTTTTGACTTTTTCCACATTTTGTTTACATTACAGCCTTATTCTAAAACGGGGGTGGCAGGTAGCCTAGTGGTTGAGCGTTGGACTTGTAACCGGAGGGTTGCAGGTTCGAATCCCCGAGCTGACAAGGAAAAAATCTGTCGTTCTGCCCCTGAACAAGGCAGTTAACCCACTGTTCCCCGGGCGCCGTGGATGTCGATTAAGGCAGCCCACTCTCTGATTCAGAGGGGTTGGGTTAAATGCGGAAGACACATTTCGGTTGAAGGCATTTGGTTGTACAACTGACAAATAATGGTGACTTTGACTTTAAAATTGATTGTATGAAAAAAATGTCCTCAGCAATCTACAAACAATACCCCATAATGACAAAGCAAAAACAAGTTTTTAGAAAAAACTGAAATACCTTACTTACATAAGTATTCAGACCTTTTGCTGTGAGTCTCGCAATTGAGCTTGGGTGCATCCTGTTTCCATTGATCGTCCTTGATGTTTCTACAACTTGATTGGAGTCCACCTGTGGTAAATCCCATTGATTGGACATAACTTGGACACAGTGGCCGCCATCATTCTTAAATGGAAGAAGTTTGGAACCACCAAGACTCTTCCTAGAGCTGGTCGCCCAGCCAAACTGAGCAATTGGGGGAGAAGGGCCTTGATCAGGAAGGTGACCAAGAACCCGATGGTCACTCTGACAGAGCTCTGGAGTTCTTCTGTGGAGATGGGAGAACCTTCCAGATGGACAACCGTTCTCTGCAGCACTCCTTTATGGTAGAGTGGCCAGACTGAAGCCACTCCTCATGAAAAGGCACATCACAGCCCGCTTGGAGTTTGCCAAAAGGCACCTAAAGACTCTCAGACCAAACAAGATTCTCTGGTCTGATGAAACCAAGATTGAACTCTTTTCCCTCAATGCCAATGTCACGCCTGGAGGAAACCTGACACCATCCCTTAGGTGCAGCATGGTGGTGGCAGCATCATGCTGTGGGGATTTCTTTCAGCGGCAGGGACTGGGAGACAAGTCAGGATCAAGGGAAAGATGAACGGAGAAAAGTACAGAGAGATCCTTGATGTAAACCTGCTCCAGAGTGCTCAGGACCTCAGACTGGGGCGAAGGTTCACCTCCCAACAGGACAATGACTCTAAGCACACATCCAAGATAACACAGGGGTGGCTTTAGGACAAGTCTCTGAATGTCCTTGAGTGGCCCAGCCAGAGCCCGGACTTGAACCCGATCGAACATCCCTGAAAATAGCTGTGCAGAAACGCTCCCCATCCAACCTGACAGAGCTTGAGAGGATCTGCAGAGAAGAATGGGAGAAACTCCCCAAATACAGGTGTGCTAAGCTTGTAGTGCCATACCCAAGAAGGCTGTAATCGCTGCCAAAGGTGCTTCATCACAGTACTGAGTAAAAGGTCTGAATACTTATGTAAATGTGATATTTCAGGTTTTTTGGTTTTTTTTATGTTTGCCAACATTTCTAAAAACCTGTTTTTGCTTTGTCATTATGGGGTATTTTGTGTAGATTGATGAGGGGGGAAAAACAAATGTTTAATGTTTTTATTTGACCTTTATTTAACCAGGTAGGCTAGTTGAGAACAAGTTCTCATTTTCAACTGCGACCTGGCCAAGATAAAGCAAAGCAGTTCGACACATACAACAACACAGAGTTACACATGGAATAAACAAACATACAGTCAATAATACAGTAGAAAAAGTCTATATACAGTGTGTGAAAATTAGGTAAGATAAGGGAGGTAAGGCAGTGAATAGGCCATAGTGGCGAGGTAATTTTAATTTTATTTTTTATTTCACCTTTATTTAACCAGGTAGACAAGTTGAGAATAAGTTCTCATTGACAACTGCGACCTGGCCATGATAAAGCAAAGCAGTTCAACACATACAACAACACATAGTTACACTTTGGAGTAAACAAACACACAGTCAATAATACAGTAGAAAATCTATATACAATGTGTGCAAATGAGGTAAGATAAGGAACGTAAAGCAATAAATAGGCCATGGTGGCGATGTAATTACAGTATAGCAATTTAACACTGGAATGGTAAATGTGCAGTAGATGAATGTGCAAAGTAAAAATACTGGGGTGCAAAGGAGCAAGATAAATAAATGAATACGGTAGGGGATAAGGTAGTTGGTTGGGCTATGTACAGGTGTAATGATCTGTGAGCTGCTCTGACAGCTGGTGCTTAAAGTTAGTGAGGGAGATATGAGTCTCCAGCTTCAGTGATTTTTGCAGTGCGTTCCAGTCATTGGCAGCAGAGAACTGGAAGGAAAGGCAGCCAAAGGAGGAATTGGCTTTGGGGGTGGCCAGTGAAATATACCTGCTAGAGCACATGCTGCGGGTGGGTGCTGCTATGGTGACCAATGAGCTGAGATAAGGCGGGGCTTTACCTAGCAAAGACTTGTAGATGACCTGGAGCCAGTGGGTTTGGCGACGAGTATGTAGCGAGGGCCAGCCAACGAGAGTGTACAGATCGCAGTGGTGGGTAGTATATGGGGCTTTGGTGATAAAACGGATGGCACTGTGATAGACTGCATCCAATTTGTTGAGTAGAGTGTTGGAGGCTATTTCGTAAATGACATCGCCGAAGTTGAGGATCGGTAGGATAGTCAGTTTTACGAGGGTAATCAATTTTAGAATAAGGCTGTATCGTAAAAAAAATGTGGGAAAAGTATTCTGAATTCTGAACTGTATGTCTTCAGCTCTCTTGGCCCAGATTTTCTTATGAGTGACTGTTGTTCTTATAGGTTAGAGGTAATACTGTGAATTGCTCCTATTGTGCACAACAGGCATCCCTCATGCTTCCAACTCTAGTAATTTTCAGGTTTGTTAATACATTGTAATTAAGTTCTGTGTATAAGGAAATTGCCAGTGTCACGGAAATACCACCACACATCCCCAAGTTTATTTCACAAATTCAGTTTTGCTCCATAAGTAACAATTTTGTCATTTAGCAGATGCTCTTATCTAGAGCGATTTACAGTAGTGAGTGCATACATTTTCATACTGGTCCCCCGTGGAAATCGAACCCAAAACCCTGGCATTGCAAGCACCGTGCTCTACCAACTGATCCACACGGGACCATGTTTAGTCTACCTGAACTGTTGCCATGGGGTAGCTGACTGTTACTGAATTAATGATGGCTTTCTGAGACAAAATTTCAGGTTGTGAATTTCCACTTCAGAAGTCTACTCCAAACTAGCACTGGGCAGACAGAGGTACTTTATGTGCACCCCTATGTGATTTTTAGTTTGTACCTGTGGGCCATTAGCCTTGGTAATCAGACCCTGTCCAGCTCTCTCTTAATTTCCTGAATTCACACTGAGTTGAAAAGGAATTGCAGATTCTCAGGACACTGCCTATCGGAGGACAAAGATGAATGGTATTAAGAAACTAGACTCCTAGTCTTCTATAGGACAGGTTTCGAAAAGGAGGATGGGGCTATTTTGAGAGATGCTTGTCCTCTCTCGGTGGTGTCTCCTCTATCTGTGATCATGTCTCTATCTCTAGTGATTACTCCCAGTCATCAAAGGAAGGGCAATGTGGCCGGTAGACACTCCGCTAAGAGCACAGGCCCTCCCCCAGGCCTTGCTTACTCACAACTAGTGAAGGTCAGTGTATGGACTCTCTCACCTCGCCTCCAAATCGTCGCTGGCTCGGCTGCTTACAGTGGCCAGTAATACAAGCTACTGTGACGGGCAGCTAATAAGTGCCCTGGCATACTGTATCTCACTAATGAGAGGATGTACTTTGTCCTAATAATTGTCTCTATTGTCTCTCCTCTCTCCTCTCATTTCTCTCACCCCCACCCCCACCCCTCCCCCCTCTCTCTCTGGAAACAGTATGACCCTTACTTTACATAGTACAGGTGCCTTAAACCTGTATTGAAAAAACCTTGAAGGCTTTTTAATTAGCCAGTGCGATGATAATTACAAACGGAGCCTTTGGCAAAAACAAGCATGTCTCTCGGCCTCTTTCTCACACATTCTCTCTCTCAGCCTGAGGAGATAAATTCATACTGAGAGGGGAGACTGAAGCCTCATAAATAGCTTTATTAGAATATAATGGCCACATTTCAATCCATTTTTTCTAGTAGGAAAAGTGGTGGTTCGTTTACTTGATGAATGTATGTTTAGTCTTTTCGGGCCTTAAATGTCCTCGACTGAACATTCAGAAGAAGTATTATAATGTGACCCAGACTTAGCCCTCACTTGAACTACAGAAAGACAAATCTAACGTCTCCTATTGAAAGGAGACGTGTCACTACATCTGAAATATTGAATAAGAGGCCCATAATTCTTAAAAATTGGCACATATAACACACATCTTGTCCCTTGATTTTCAAGATAAAGTTGTGTTTTTCATGATATTTGAAAATCCCTTTGATGTGACTAGCCTGAGCTCTGTATTGTTTATATATCAGTCTAGCCTTGAGTTATGGTGCGTTTGCAGTGAGGAATTTTAGGCTGGACTATGGTCGCTGCGGGCCGCTTGGCATCCACTAAACACCGAGAGGGGATCATTTATATTCTACTCCAGAGGTAATAGAGGAACATGAGATTGGGAAATAGCTCCAAACTCCACTCTGCCTGTGTGTGGCTCAGGGCATAGAAAAGCCATGCAGATTTAAGGTTGCAGGAGCATATTCAAGCAGTTTTCTGTTTTCATTTTGTATGGTTTCTCAAATCTACCCATATGTCTGGTACAATCACTCATCTCTCATTCTGACACACACACACACTAAATGAAAAGTATATGGTTGGATTATTATGTATTGGAATGTTCACTTTGGATGTCTTCTCCCAGTGGTGAAGTCCAACCAACAGAGAACCTGACTATAGATATTATAGGTGCCTCTCTCCTCTCTCAACCCTGTATTGAAATAGCCTCAAGGCCTTTTTAAGCCACTGAGATCCAAACCTGTACTGAAAAAGCCTCCAGGCCTTTTTAAGCCACTGAGTAATTACAAATGTATCCTTTGGCCAAAAAAAAACACCAACTATCGAGGCGAGACCCAAATGCAGACACAGGAGGCAGACGGTTGGAGTCTTACAATGTTAATTAATGCAAAGGGGTAGGCAAGAGAATGGTCATGGACAGGTAAAAATGTCAAAACGAGATTAGAGTCCAGGAGGTACAGAGTGGCAGACATGCTCGTGGTCAATGCAGGCAGAATGGTCAGGCAGGTAGGTAGGTAGGTAGGTACAAAGTCCAGAAACAGGCAAGGGTCAAAACCAGGAAGACTAGAAAAAGGAGAATGCAAAAAAACAGAACGGGAAAACTGCTGATTGACTTGGAAACATACAAGACGAAATGGCACAAAGACACAGGAAACACAGGGATAAATACACTGGGGAAAATAAGCGACACCTGGAGGGTGTGGAGACAATCACAAGGACAGGTGAAACAGATCAGGGCGTGACACCAACAAGTCTCTCTCTCTCTCAATTCAAAGAGCTTTCATGGCTTGGGAAGCATATGTGAAGTAGATAATAAAAAAAGTAAACTATCAAAAATGAACAATAAACATTATGCTTGCAAGTTTCAAAAGAATAGAGACATGTCAAATGTTATGTTATGGCTATGTACAGTGTTATAACAATGTTTAAATAGTTGAAGTACAAAAGTGAATATAAATAAAGAGATAAATATGGGTTGTATTTACAATGCTCTCTCTCTCTCTCTCTCTCTCTCTCTCTCTCTCTCTCTCTCTGACTGCAGGGTGTGCAAAGCTGGGCCACCTGATGCAGAGCAGTGAAGGAGGAGGAGTGAGAGAGCAGGGATTCGGTCATCCCGAGTGGCGCAGCGGTTTAAGGCACTACATCTCAGTGCTAAAGGAGTCACTACAGACCCTGGTTTGATTCCAGGCTGTATCACAATCAGCCGTGACTGGGAGTCACACAATTTGCCCAGCATGGTTAGGGTTTGGTTGGGGTAGTCCTTCATTATTAACTGGCTTGCCTATTTAAATAAAGGTTAAATAAAAAACTCCCACCTGTTGAAGTAGATGAAACGGTCTGTGAGTCCCTGCCAGCAACCTATCAAGCTTTTTTGTCCCACAACACACACTCTCAATGTCACTGCTGCTGCTGTGTCATTCAGCAGAACTGGGGGAGTTCAAGGCAGTTGGAAAGAAGGCAATGTACACAACATTTGTGAAGGTGTCGCATGTACGTTCTCTGGAAGAGTTGAAGTCAACGAGGTAGGCTGTTAATTCTAGGACCAGTTTCAGGCACAGCCAATTGTTGAATCAACATTGTTTCCACGTCTGTTTTTTTTCTCTCAATGTGATAATGTTGAATCAATGAGAAAAACTGATTGGATTTGAAAAAAGTAATCAACGTAAGGGAATTTTGCAATTTTTTCTCCCAAATCCAATGACATGGTGATGTGTCGATTTTACATTGTTGATTTCACATTGAATTTAGGATTAGTTGACAACCAAATCAAATGAGTTGACAACCAAATCAAAACTAGATGTTGAACTGACTTCTGTGCCCAGTGGGAGGGGTGTGGTAGTCCTGCTAAACTTTCTGTCAGGAGTAACCAAGCTAGCCATCTGGAGGACCAGGAAGAACTGGCGGCAGGTAGCCTAGCGGTTAAGTGCGTTGTGAAGTACGAACAACAAAGAATAGTTACTACAGGTGTATCTCTCAAACCTGTATTGAAATAGTCTGAAGGCCTTTTTCCCACAAGCCGACTAGGTGAAAAATCTGTCTGTGTCCTTGAGCAAGGCACTTAACCCTAATTGCTTCTGTAAATTACTCTGGATGTGATAAATGACCAAACTGTACAATCGTGGCCAAAAGTTTTGAGAATGACACAAATATTAATTTTCACAAAGTCTGCTGCCTCAGTTTGTATGATGGCAATTTGCATATACTCCAGAATGTCATGAAGAGTGAGCAGATGAATTGCAATTAATTGCCAAGTCCCTCTTTGCCATGCAAATGAACTGACTCCCCCCAAAACATTTCCACTGCATTTCAGCCCTGCCACAAAAGGACCAGCTGACATCATGTCAGTGTGAGTGTTGAAGAGGACAAGGCTGGAGATCACTCTGTCATGCTGATTGAGTTCGAATAACAGACTGGAAGCTTCAAAAGGAGGGTGGTGCTTGGAATCATTGTTCTTCCTCTGTCAAACATGGTTACCTGCAAGGAAACACGTGCCGTCATCATTGCTTTGCACAAAAAAGGCTTTACAGGCAAGGATATTGCTGCCAGTAAGATTGCACCTAAATCAACCATTTATCGGATCATCATGAACTTGAGAGTGGTTCAATTGTTGTGAAGAAGGCTTCAGGGCACCCAAGAAAGTCCAGCAAGCGCCAGGACCGTCTCCTAAAGTTGATTCAGCTGCGGGATCGTGGCACCACCAGTACAGAGCTTGCTCAGGAATTCAGGAATGGCAGCAGGCAGGTGTGAGTGCATCTGCACGCACAGTGAGGCGAAGACTTTTGGAGGATGGCCTGATGTCAAGAAGGGCAGCAAAGAAGCCACTTCTCTCCAGGAAAAACATCAGGGACAGACTGATATTCTGCAAAAGGTACAGGGATTGGACTGCTCAGGCCTGGGGTAAAGTCATTTTCTCTGATGAATCCCCTTTCCGATTGTTTGGGGCATCCGGAAAAAAGCTTGTCCGGAGAAGACAAGGTGAGCGCTACCATCAGTCCTGTGTCATGCCAACAGTAAAGCATCCTGAGACCATTCATGTGTGGGGTTGCTTCTCAGCAAAGGGAGTAGGCTCACTCACAATTGTGCCTAAGAACACAGCCATGAATAAAGAATGGTACCAACACATCCTCCGAGAGCAACTTCTCCCAACCATCCAGGAACAGTTTGGTGACGAACAATGCCTTTTCCAGCATGATGGAGCACCTTGCCATAAGGCAAAAGTGATAACTAAGTGGTTTGGGGAACAAAACATCGATATTTTGGGTCCATGGCCAGGAAACTCCCCAGACCTTAATCCCATTGAGAACTTGTGGTCAATCCTCAAGAGGCGAGTGGACAAACAAAACCCCACAAATTCTGACAAACTCCAAGCACTGATTATGCAAGAATGGGCTGCCATCAGTCAGGATGTGGCCCAGAATTTAATTGACAGCATGCCAGGGCGGATTGCAGAGGTCTTGAAAAAGAAGGGTCAACATTGGAAATTAATATTTGTGTCATTCTCAAAACTTTTGGCCACGACTGTATACAGGGACAGGCATCTGTGGATGTGATGGGCATGCGCAAGGGTTTAGTGGCAGCAAGACTGAAGGTGGAGTTTGCCTACTACAGATTGGTGGGAGACCTTAGGCTTTTCATCCATACATGGGGCGTTCAGGAGTCGTTGTGCTCTGTTGATGACAAGGGGGATCTGGAGGTGTCCTCTTAAACCCTTAAACGGTGGTGTATGATTCCTGAGGGTTGAATGTCTATGTACTGTAGGGTCTTAACCAATTTTTTTTTTTTTTTTTATATTATCTCTCACACACACACACACACACACACTTACTGTCTCACACTCTCATTCACTTACTCCATTTCCTCCCTCTCAGTTGAGAGTTAATGAGAGCTATACCCTGCCTTTGATTAAATGGTCTAAATCAGACTGCATTGCTCACCAGCCCTCTAATCCAACCCTTACCTTCCTGCCTTCCACATGGGCAGACCTGCATGCTAGCAGTTGTGCTCTAATGATTCGGGAGAGCTTGCCATTCGAGGGCCACCCATCCATCATTGTGGTAAGGCCAGGGGCTTTATTATAATACAGAGGACAGACGTGCTCTGGGGCTATGTGGGACACAATAAGAGGTCTTTCAACAGACCTATAAATACATGATCTGTCAGAGCCGCTGTCCTGGGGGCGCTCTCAGCCAGGCTCCAGCCCTCCGGTCAGCCATCACTTATGCTAAGATATGCGCTAGCCCCGGGGATGAGGCTTAGTTCATTTTAGCCCCCTCATCAACCATCAAGTGCATTCTACCTCCAGCAACGAGAATAAATAAGAACAAGATGAAAGAAATAATTAATTATCATGGAGGAGAGTAGTGGAACCTTAACAAAACAAACAAATGGAGTAGAAACATAAAAAATAAATACAACTGACACTTTTGAGGTAGCATCCAAAGAGTATTATAGTATGTTGAGTTACCAAACCAATAAAGGTCATAGGTGTGACAGGTTGGTTACTGAAGACTGAGAATGTGAAGACTAAGGAAACAGATCTTCTGAAGTGGAAGACATGGTTTGCAGACCGCCTAGCTTATCATTGATGTCGAAGATGTTAAGATCTGTCCAAGACTCTGAATACATGTTTCTGCCCCTGTGAGTGTGCATCAACTGTAATAACATTGTTTCAGTTGTTGTAAAGGGGTATTTAAACACAGGAAACTGTTGAATAACACTTCCTCCTGTGTATCCCCCCTGTTTGGGATATGTTTTTGGTGATACTGTGACACATATGCATCTCATCATGCTTTACTGCTATTTCCTGCTGCTCCTCTCATCAGCTTTGATGAAAACCATCTCAGGTGAAAATCTCTACCCACCGACACCAACACTGTTACCACCCAGCGAAGATCAGCGATCGGGGAGGGGGCTGGGCTGTTAGCTAGCAGGGAGATTAGTGGTGGGCTGTCACATGTTAGAATAATAAACAGTTGTACATTTTAACCCTGCATAATTCTCTATCTATCTGTTAGCCATCCTAATGTATTAAAATGTTATTCCCCCTCAGGGATGGAAACCAGTGGCAGATTATGATTATCTCCAGCATGTGGTGAGTAGAAACTCAATGACAGAAACTCACACTACTCAACACAACAACAGTGATAGCCTGACTGACCAGGTATGGGATGTTTTCACAGACTCAGCCCTAACATTGGGCGGCAGGTAGGTAGCCTAGTGGTTAGAGCGTTGGACTTGTAACCGGAGGGTTGCAAGTTCGAATCCCCGAGCTGACAAGGAAAAGATCTGTCGTTCTACCCCTGAACAAGGCAGTTAACCCACTGTTCCCCGGGCGCCGAAGACGTGGATGTCGATTAAGGCAGCCCCCCGCACCTCTCTGATTCAGAGGGGTTGGGTTAAATGCGGAAGAAACATTTCGGTTGAAGGCATTCGGTTGTACAACTGACTAATAATGGTGACATTGACATTGTTGATTTGACCAGGAGCTGTGTTGGGTTTGAACTGTCAACATTGCTGAAGTGATCCAGGCATGTGGCGCTAACCTTACCCCATATTTGCAGCTCATGCTTTACCCACTCTAGTCTGTACCCCCACGTTTATACCTCAAATCCTACCCATTCCCCTCCAAACCCCACATCCACACCCACTCCTCTCCATACACTTGACAGCAGAGCCAGGTAGGGGATAGACGGATGACATTAGCTGGCATTGGACGGATGTAGGTTTACACCCATCTCTCCTCCACCCCTTACCCGCACCACCCTCCTCCTTCTCTCCCACATCTCCCTCTTCGCCTTACTCCAGATCTCTCCCCGCCACAGCTGTCTCCCCCTGGCCTAGCCCCCAGGCTTCAGGAGGCTTCCCTGCCTCCCTCTCTCTCCCCCTGCAGCCAAGAAGGAAAAGCACGGAGAGGAGAAAAATAGAACTTCAGGCACAACATGCAAGGCCATCTGGGTAATCTTGTTCAAAAGGCTTGAGGTGATCGCTGCAATTTACACAGGCAAAAAAATAAAACTCAGACCTAATTTCCATACCTACCAGCCTCAAGGAGACAAAATTGAATAAACCAAGAATTAGAAAAGAATTACACTAAAACCAATACAGAATATTCAACACTAGTTGCATTTTGTTCCTTGTAATCCTCCCCACATGCTCCCCAAACCCTGTGTACACTTTCTGATTTATTAAAGAGAAGAACAGTTGGACAAACTAACTGCATCCACACAAACACACACACACACACACACACACACACACACACTCAGCCATGAGAGTAAAACAATATTTGCGATGAAAGCAAATCAAACAGAAATCCAACACGTGAACGTCAAATTGATTAGCAGGAAGATGCTAAAATGTCTTCAACTGGCATATCTCACAGTTATAACGATATGTTAATTTGCTACTTTATAGCTGAAAGCAGAATTCTGCTTATATAAACCTTGAAACACTGCATTTCAAAAATGTGCCTTAATTTAATGAAGTAAACACCGCCACAAAACAATAAATGCCCCAATTAAAGAACAGACATGAAGAGTAGTGTCTATTTCCTGTTAGAGCCCTGCGGGTATATGTACCCAAGCGTGTCTGTGCAGGAGCATATGCATCGTGTGCAGCTCGTAAACATCATGCCTTCACGTTTCGCATTAGCATATGCGCCTTGCTTGTGATGTAGGTTATCTGGTGCTAGATCCAGGCTATATGTTTGTGAGAATATGGTGTGTGTGTGTGTGTGTGCGTCCGCGCGTGTGTGTGTATCAGTGTTATTGTGGATGGATGGATGAGTTTGTTCAAGGCATTGTGGGTTTGCTGTTTGTGTATGTGTCTATGTGTATAATTAAAATAGAGAAATATGTGTATGCTAATATATGTGTTCGCATCTGCATATTATGTAAACTGTACATGTAGTATGTTTGAGTGTGTATGGGAACGATCTGCTTCCCTCTCTACTCTCCCTCCTTTCTCTCCCTCTTTTCTCCCTGCTCCTATGACTGTGTCATCTTGTGGCCTGCCAGCTTCCGTGCCTCGCACCCCTGGGGGCCATCTCCCATCAGGCTTGCTGTGCTTCAATGTGTCCCGACAGACCTGATGTGATCTGAGTGGCTGACGGGTCTGTCCCTGCTGCCCGCTGTCTTTTCTCCTCCCCGCTTCACTCACATGTGCAACTTGCTAAGGAACACACACACATACCAATAAACACACAGATGCACACACACACACCCAAATGCACTGACAGACACGCACGCACACAAACGCATGTAGAAACACACATACTGTACGCATACACAAAGACACACACACACACACACACCGCTATAATGCAGCCTGACTTCAGTCTGCACCTCCTGTGGAGAGAGCCCAATCAAAATTGTAGCATTTTATCTACTTTGATATGAATAGCTTTGCATTAAGGAGCCATACAGCTTACTGCTGGTCCCGTGTGCCTTAGTTGGTAGAGCATGGCAGGGTAGTGGGTTTGATTCCCACGGGGAACTAGTATGAAAAATGTATACACTCACTACTGTAAGTCGCTCTGTATAAGAGCATCTGATAAATGTCTAAAATGTATGAGAAAACCCCCCACAAATGCTGTCCTGAGTGAAGCATGATACTCTGGTACATGACAACAGGATTCATTGCCAAACCCACCGCTGGTGTGCGTGGCCAAAGAACTCTATTTACATGTCATCTGACCATAGCACCAGTTCCAATCCAAG
Organism: Brachymystax lenok tsinlingensis; assembly: GCA_030435695.1. Taxonomy (NCBI): domain Eukaryota; kingdom Metazoa; phylum Chordata; class Actinopteri; order Salmoniformes; family Salmonidae; genus Brachymystax; species Brachymystax lenok. The sequence continues at coordinate 25,916,797 of CM059788.1, read as the reverse complement.
GGCCAATGCCTTTTAGCAAGGCACTGACATTTGTTGGATGACATGAAAATAGAACTCTTTGGCCACACACATGAGTGGTGTGTTTGGTGTTGAAAGAAAGATGCATGAATAGAAAATAACCCCATACCTACTGTAAAATATGGTGGTGGATCTTTGGTCTCATGGGGCTATTTTGCTTCCGTGGGTCCTAGGGCCCGTGTTAAGGTCAACGGCATCATGAACTTTACCTAATACCAGGACATTTTAGCCAAAAACCTGATTACCTCTGCCAGGAGGCTGAAACTTTTCCACAAGTGGATCTTCCACCAAGACAATAACCCCAAGCACAAATCAAAATCCACAAAGAAATTGTTAATTGGCCACAAAATCAACATGTGTAATGGCCACCTCAGTTTCGGGTACTTGAACCCTATTTTAAACCTGTGGATTGAATTGAAGTCAGCAGTCCATGTGCAGATGAAGAATATCAAGGATTTGGAATTGTAAGGAGGAATGGTATAAGATCCCTCCCAATGTGTTCTTCAATTTTAGAACAAAGGCTCAGTGCTGTTATCCTCGCAAGGTGAGGTATTGAAAGGTATTCACGGAATCATGGCTCTCTCCGGATATACTGTCCCTGTCCATACAGCCAGCTGGGTTCTCAGTACATCACGCAGACAGGAGTAAAGAACTCTCCGGGAAGAAGAAAGGCGGAAGTGTGTTTCATGGTTAACTACTCATGGTATGATTGTGATAACGTACAGGAATTCAAGTCCTTTTGTTCACCCGACCTAGAATATTTCACAAACAAATGCTGACCATATTACCTCCCAAGAGAATTCTCTTCGGTTATAGTCACAGCCGTGTATATTCCCCTTCAAGATGATACCATGACGGCCCTCAAGGAACTACACTGGACTTATATCCTGTGTATAAACCGCATATCCGGAGGCCACATTTATTGTAGCTGGGGACTTTCACAAAGCAAATTTAAGGAAATCACTACCGAAGTTCTATCAACACGTTGCCTGTAGTACTCATGCTTCAAAAACTCTTGAGATGGCTACAAGGTCCTCCACCATCCTCCCTTTGGCAAATCAGATAATGGCTCCATTCTGAACTACCCTTCCTATAGGCAGAAACTCATACAGGAAGTACCCGTGCTAAGGTCTATTTAACGCTGGACTGACCAATCAGAATCCATGCTTCAAGATTGTTTTGATTACACGGACTGGGGTATGTTCCGGGTTGCCTCTGAGAATAACATTAACATATACGCTAACAAGGTGACTAAGTTCATCAGGAAGTGTATAGAGGATGTTGTTCCCACTGTGACTATTAAAACCTACCCAAACTAAAAACCGTGGATAGATGGCAACTGAAAGCACAAGACTGAAAGCACAAACACCACATTTAACCACGACAAGGTGACTGGGAATATGGTTGAATACAAATAGTGCAGTTATGGCCTCCATAAGGCAATCAAACAGGCAAAACATCAGTACAGACACAAAGTGGATTCCCAATTCAACGGCTCAGACACGAGACGTATGTGGCAGGGACTCCAGACAATCATGGATTACAAAGGGAAACACCGATGTCTTGCTCCCGGACAAGCTAAACACCTTCTTCGCCCCCTTTGAAGATAACACAGTGCCACCGCGCGTGGCCCACTCCCAAGGACTGTGGGCTCTCGTTCTCCATGGCCGACGTGAGTAAGACATTTAAGCGGTATAACACTCGCAAGGCTGCCGGCCCAGATGGCATCCCTCAGAGCATGCGCAGACCAGCTGGCTGGAGTGTTTATGTACATAATCAATCTCTCCCTATCCCAGTCTGCTGTCCCCACTTGCTTCAATATTTCCACCATTGTTCCTGCACCCAAAAAGGCAAAGGTAACTGAACTAAATGACTATCGCCCCGTAGGACTCACTTTTGTCATCATAAAGTGCTTTGAGAAGCAAGTTAAGGAACATATCACCTCCACCTTACCTGACACCCTAGACCCACTTCAATTTGCATACGGTCCCAATAGATCCACAGACGATGCAATCGCCATTGCACTACACAATCCCATCTGGACAAGAGGAATACCAATGTAAGAATGCTGTTCACCTACAGCTCAGCCATCAACACCATAGTACCCTCCAAGCTCATCTTTAAGATCTGGGCTGTGGGTCTGAACCCCAACCTGTGCAACTTGGCTTCCTGACCGGCCACCACCAGGTGGTGAAGGAAGGAAACAACACCTCCACTATGCATGCTCAGCCCCCTCCTGTCCTCCCTGTTCACAAATGACTGCGTGGCCAAGCATGCCTCCAACACAATCATCAAGTTTGGAGATGACACAACAGTAAGCCTGATTGCCAACAATGACGAGACAGCCTACAAGGTGGTCAGGGCACTGGCGGAGTGATACCAGTGAAAATAACCTCTCCTTCAATGTCAACAAAACGAAGGGGCTGATCTAGGAGTTCAGGAGACAGCAGAGGGAGCATGCCCCCATCCACATCGACGGGACCTCATCGACGGGTGAAAAGCTTCAAGTTCCTTGGCGTACACATCACTGACAATCTGAAATGTTCCACCCAAACAGACAGTGTGGTGAAGAAGGTGCAACAGTGCTTCTTCAACCTCCGCAGGCTAAACAATTTTGGCTTGGCCCCTAAGACCCTCACAAACGTTTACAAATGCACCATTGAGCATCCTGTTAGGCTGTATCACCGCCTGGTACTGCAACTGCACCGCCCACAACCACAGGGCTCTCTAGAGGGTGATGCGGTCTGCCCAACGCATCACGGGGCACACTGCCTGCCCTCCAGGACACCTACAGCACCCGATGTCACAGGAAGGACAAAAATATAATTAAGGGCATCAAACACCCAAGCCACGGCCTGTTCACCCCGCTATCATCCAGAAGGCGAGGTCAGTACAGGTGCATCAAAGCTGGGACAGCTGCCCTACAGTATGTACATAGATACGGAATCAATGGTCGATTTAATAATGGATCACTGGTCACTTTAATGTTTACATACTGCATTCTACTGGATTCTAGTCAATCCCACTCTGACATTGCTCGTCCTAATATTTCTTAATTCCATTCTGTTACTTTTATATTTGTGTATATTGTTGTGAATAGTTAGCACACAAGCATTTCGCTACACCCACAATAACATCTGCTAAATATGTGAATGCGACCAATACATTTTTATTTGATTTTTGAAAACACAGGTGCCAATAATTTTATCCCTATCTTTTTGAGAGAAAATAATATTTTACTTGTTAAATAAAAACTCTTTCTCTGAGCAATTGTATTAGTACATAATATAACAAACGTTTATTAGAGCGTACAATACAGCTCAGTATTTGTATTATTTATTTTATTGTCTTTTGCTCATCTTTATCAAGGGTGCCAACGATTTGGGATCTGACTTTACAGATGTAGGATCTTAATTGGAGCAAGTTTGCTACAGCAGGAAATATGAAGTATTATGTGGATTGTAATTTATGGAAATTTTTGTAGGAGTTAATATATTTTTCATTAGGAAAAATCAAGTCTGAGGTGTTTAAGTGGAAACTTCAGAAGCATTTTTAAACCTCAAATACACTACAAAGTTTACATTTCCTGGATTGCGGAAAGTTCCTCTATAACTGGGTGATCAAATTACGAACCTACACCTGTATGTGTGTATGGAAAAACTGAGTGGAGAAATACAATGACCTCTTGGTTCAGTAGCCCTGTAACACACAGAGGAGCCTGAGGGGATACACAGAGACAGAGGGGGTGGGGGTTGGATTCCAAGCGACGAGGGCATCATAATGGGGCTTAGCAACACAAAGATATACCAACTGGAACCTTAAATCTGCATAGGGTTGTATGAATGTTCGGTGTGGAATCAAATTGCTGGGCTCTTACATCTTCTCAGAATTTTATGAAGTGCACTTTCCAATACTGCCGTCACCAATAGCTGATGGACTGGACATAGGAATGACAAAGACAACACGATTTCCCACAGTCAAGCTTCAAATACAAGATCAACAACAGTGAGCAGGCTTGGCACTTTAATTAAAAGACAAAGGGGATTTTTATTGATATTTGGCCACATACTTCAGGCGCCAGTTTATAACGCCTAAAGCACACAGTAATGTTTTCTTGATCAATCATTAACACTCCCAGTGGAGATCTTAGATCACTCTGGTGACACATCTGCCGGTGGTCTTCGGTTTGCTGCATTTCTTTAGGTCAGAATGAACCTCAGCAAGGAGAAATGGCTGCTGGAATGGTTTGGGGAAGAGAAGAGGAGAGGGAGGTGGAAAGGGATTGAAGATAGGAGAGGGATTAGAAGGATCTAGGCGACAGTATAGAGCCCCACAGTGGAGGTGTCATAATACCTATAAAACCAAGCGGTCAAACAGGGAAATGGTTCCAATCGTTTTTACACCATAGATTTTTCCCATAGGTTATTTTAGAAACACTTACAATATGGGCTGTGTTTCCTCTAGGCTTACCCTGGCGTGACGTTTTGATAACCATGTAAATCTCTCTCAGACAAAGTGACTTTTATCAATATATTCGGCTCTATTTTATTTCAGATTTGAAAATGCTAATTAGCATAAAAGTAGATATCATGCAAGACTACAAATCCCAGCAAGCTCCTGCACGTCATCTCTTGCTGATATCTTTGCTAAAAGGTATTGCGTCAATTTAAAACTTGCAAAAGACAGTTCACAGAATTGTCCATTTAAAGACATTTTGCCAATTTATTCATTACTACACTGAACAAAAATATAAACGCAACATGTAATGTGTTGGTCCCATGTTTCATGAGCTGAAATAAAAGATCCCAGAAATGTTCCGTACGCACCAAAACCTTATTTCTCTTAAATGTTGTGCACAAATTTGTTTACATCCCTGTTAATGAGCATTTCATCACTGCCAAGATAATCCACCTATCTGACAAGTGTGGCATATCAAGAAGATGATTAAACAACATGTTCATTACACAGGTGCACCTTGTGATGGGGATAATAAAAGGCCACTCTAAAATGTGCAGTTTTGTCACAACACCATGCCACAGATGTCTCAAGTTTTAATTAAGGGAGCGTGCAATTGGCATGCTGACTGCAGGAATGTCCACCAGAGCTGTTGCGAAAGAATTTAATGATTATTTCTCTACCATAACCCGCCCCCAACGTTGTTTTAGAGAATTTGGCAGTACGTCCAACCGGCCTCACAACCGCAGACCACGTGTATGACGTCGTGTGGGCGAGCTGCTTGTCAACGTTGTGAAAAGAGTTCCCCATGGTGGCGTTGAGGTTATGGCATGGGCAGGCATAAGCTACGGACACAATTGCATTTTATTGATGGTAATTTGAATGCACAGAGATACCGTAACGAGATCCTGAGGCCCATTGTCGTTCCATTCATCCGCCGCCATCACCTCATGTTTCAGCATGATAATGCATGGCTAAAGATATAGAGTTTTACCCCCGCACAGGACAAAGATTTAAGATCAAGGGCCTGATGACCTGCATGTCCACCAATGATATTTACTTGTTGAAATGTGCTTGTAGTCTATCTTCCATAGGGAAAACCTATAGAAGCCTTAAGACACGGATCAGTCAGAACCACAGCAATATGCGGACAGCTGAGACAAAAAATCTGGTTGCTCTCCTTTTGTACAAGATGGACATCCTATTAGTTCTCTGAGATACATTGGAATAGAAATGGTCAAGATGTCACGCAGGGGAGGGGACATTGAGAGGAAACCTCTTCAAAGGGAATCTTTCTGGATCCACAGGCCTTAACGAGGAGTTTGACTTGAAACCGTTTGCCAAATTTTTTTTTTATCCTAATTGAATATTGTATGTGTATGTACACTACCATTCAAAAGTTTGTGGTCACTTAGAAATGTCCTTGTTTTTGACGATCAGCTCCTTTGTCTTGCCCACATTGAGGGAGAGGTCTCTGACCTCCTCCCTATAGGCTGTCTCATCGTCATCGGTGATCAGCGAGCATAAAATGCATTTAGCTTATTAAATAATCCTTGATTTATTCCTTTCTTAGTTGATATGGTATAATGCCGTTTTGCTTACATTTTGAAAAAATATGTATACACTATTCAAAAGTTTGTGGTCACTTAGAAATGTCCTTGTTTTTGAAAGAAAAGTAATTTTTTTTGTCCCTTAAAAGAAAATGTATCAGAAATACAGTGTAGACATTGTTAATGTTGTAAATGAATATTGGAGCTGGCAACAGCAGATTCTTTTATGGAATATCTTCATAGGTGTACAGAGGCCAATTATCAACAATCATCACTCCTGTGGTCATTTTGAGCCTGTAATCGAATCCACAAATTCTGATGCTCCAGATACTCAACTAGTCTAAAGACGGCCAGTTGTATTGCTTTTTTTAATCAGAACAACAGTTTTCAGCTGTGCTAACATAATTGCTAAAGGGTTTTCTAATGATCAATTAGCCTTTTAAAATGATAAACTTGGATTAGCTAACACAACGTGCCATTGAAACACAGGAGTGATTGTTGCTGATAATGGGCCTCTGTACGCCTATGAAGATATTCCATAAAAAAATTGGCCGTTTCCAGCTACAATAGTAATATACAACATTAACAATGTCTACACTGTATTTCTGATCAATTTGATGTTATTTTAATGGACAAAAAATGTGCTTATCTTTCAAAAACAAGGACATTTCTAAGTGACCCCAAACCTTTGAATGGTAGTGTATATTATTGTAAATATTGATCACATTCCCTGTGTATGATCATATATTTTGATACATTGAATGGTAATATTGTGAAACTATGATATACATTTTTTTACCTCCTGTTTCAGGAAGTGATGTCACTGAGTACTGTCACGATCTTGACAAAGAGAGGACCAAGGCGCTGCGTGAGTTGAGTTCCACATCTTTAATAAATTAGAACTTCAGTAAAACAAAGAACGCACGCACAACCGATCAGCCTCAATGTGTAGCACCGCACATACAACTTACAAACAATAACCCACAACCCAGGTGGGGAAATGAACAACCTATATAGGATTCCCAATTAGAGTCAATGAACAACAGCTGCCTCTAATTGGGAACCAAACAAAACCAAAACATAGAAACCTCTAGAAAACCCTAGTCACGCCCTGACCTAACACACCATAGAGAACCAAGAGGGCTAAGAGGTTAACAAAGAGCTGCAGTTAGTTTCAGTATTGGTGGCAAGGAATAAGTTATTCCTAAACATTTCAAAAACTAAAAGCATTGTATTTCATTCACTAAACACTAAACCCCAAGTTGAGGTGACTAAACTGCTTGGAGTAACCCTGGATTGTAAACTGTCATGGTCAAAACATGTTGATACAACAGTAGCTAAGATGGGGAGAAGTCTGTCCATAATAAAGCACGGCTCTGCCTTTTAACAACACTATCAACAAGGCAGGTCCTACAGACTCTAGTTTTGTCACACCTGGACTACTGTTCAGTTGGGTGTTCAGGTGCCACAAAGAGGGGCCTTGGAGAATTGCAATTGGCCCAAAACAGGGCAGCGCATTAATAATATGCATGTACATTTCTCATGGCTCAAAGCGGGGGAGAGATTAACTTCATAACTACTTGTTTTTGTAAGAAGTGTTGACTTGCTGAATGCACGAGGTGTCTGTTTAAACTACTAGCACACAGCACGGACACCCATGCATACCCCACAAGACATGCCACCAATGGTCTATTCACAATCCCCAAGTCAAGAACAGACTATGGGAGGCGCACAGTACTACATAGAGCCATGGCTACATGGAACTCTATTTCACATCAGGTAACTGATGCAAGCAGTAGAATCAGATTTTAAAAAAATATAAAATACACATCATGGAACAGCGGGGACTGTGAAGAGACACACACACAGGCACAGACACACATACACATGTTAAGACACGCACTCTACACACACGTACACATGGATTTTGTATTGTAAATATGTGATAGCGGAGTAGTGGCCTGAGGGAACACACTTAATGTGTTGTGAAAAGTGTTACGAAATGTAATGTCATGTAATATTTTAAATTGTATAAACTGCCTTAATGTTTCTGAACCCCAGGAAGAGTATCTGCTGAAGGGGATCCTTAATAAATACAAATAAACAAATACATGTTACCCATTGAGCATGTTTGGGATGCTCTGGATCGACGTGTACGACAGCGTGTTCCAATTCCCACCAATATCCAGCAACTTCACACAGCCATTGAAAAGGAGTGGGACAACATTCTACAGGCCACAATCAACAGCCTGATCAACTCTGTGCAAAGGAGATGTGTCGCTCTGCATGAGGCAAATGGTGGTTACACCAGATACTGAATGGTCTTCTGACCCATGCCCCTACTTTCTTTTTTACGTATCTGTGATCAACAGATGCATATCTGTATTCCCAGTCATGTGAAATCCATAGATTAGTGCCTAATTTTTTTATTTAAATTTACTGATTTCATCATACTGTATGAACTGTAAGTCAGTAGAATATTAGAAATTGTTGCAGGTTGCATTTATATTTTTGTTCAATATACATTTAGCTAACATTAGAATTCTTACCTTTGCCTCGATTCGGCAGTCTCGTCCAGATCATCATGGCATTTGTAGTTCTCTATGATAGCCACATTAGCAGCTAATTAGCATTTAATTTTTAGGGGGCAAATACAGGCGAGTACATTGATAAAAGTAATCTTGTCCTACAGAGATTTACACGGTTATTAGAACGTCATGGCACGAAACGTTACGAAAAACACAACCCTTATTTTAAGTGTTTCCAAAAAACACTGGGAAAATTATTGGTGGAAAAATTATTGGAACCATTTCCCTGTTTGACCGCTAGGTTTTATGGGGATTATGACTCATACTGTGGTACTCTGTTACCAAGTATTTTCCTGCCCATTCAAACAGAAAGAGAGATAATCTACTTGTGCTCAGTAAAAGGTACAAACACGCCAGGTGCTTTCACTCAGTCATTTGGTCCCTGTGACAAGCCTGAAAGTGGTGCCTATGTGAATAATGTCAAATTTTACTCCACCTGTGGTTATCTATGATGTTTTATTATGATGATGATGACTCTACGTATGCTACAGGGGTTGATCATTTCTGACACAGTGTTCTGACACATTGTCAGCCCTGCCGCAAACCCTTTCCTTGACGGTCTATGGATGTGGGCTCCATTTTGGAGGGCACAGATGACCTTCAAGTTTCCCCTGACTCTAGAGAATGGTCTCCTGCCCAAAAGAGAAGTAGTGGAGGGAAGGGAGGGGTAGAGGTGGGGTGGAAGCAGAGCCATATATTTAAAGAGTTAGGCCAACATTTAAAAACATTCTAGACATTCAGTTACATAGCATTGTTTAAATATTCCCCATGTAATGTTAATGGAGAGCTAACATGCCTGCCACCAGGCCTGGTGTAATGTTTACTGTACATTTTTTTACTGTTTATTTAACTTTTGTTTATTATCTATTTAACTTGCTTTGGCAATGTAAACATGTGTTTCCCATGCCAATAAAGCCCCTTGAATTGAATTGAGAGAAAGAGAGACGGTGAAGCGAGGCTGTAAACTGGGCCCAGAGGTGAAAAGGAGGTCAGTGCCACAGGAAGCGGTGGGACAGAGAACTCCACAGGAAGCGGTGGGACAGACAAGTGCCCAGGGCCGTGTCCTTAATGAGACCAGATCCCCTGAGGCTGTCCCCTCCCTGCAGCCCAACATCCATGTAGGGCAGGCTAACTCTTCACAGTCCATAGAGGGTAGAAACTGCTGGAAGGGAGAGGAGCGGCCATTTTCACATGTGGCCCATTCCCAAGCCTAGCCAGGATATCATGCATACACTATATATACAAAAGTATGTGGACACCCCTTGGCAGTAGAATGGCCTTACTGAAGAGCTCAGTGACTTTCAACGTGGCACCGTCATAGGATGCCACCTTTCCAACAAATTTCTGCCCTGCTAGAACTGCCCCGGTCAAGTGTTGTTATTGTGAAGTGGAAATGTCTAGGAGCAGCAACGGCTCAGCAGCGAAATGGTAAGCCACATAAGCTCACAGAATGGGACCGCCGAGTGTTGAAGCGCGTAACACATAAAAATCGTCTGCCCTCGGTTGTAATACTCACTACCGAGTTCCAAACTGCCTCTGGAAGCAATGTCAGCACAATAACTGGATTGTTGGGAGCTTCATGAAATGGGTTTCCATGGCCGAACAGCCACACAAGCCTAAGATTTCAATGCGCAATTCCAAGCACTGGCTGGAGCAGTGGAAACATGTTCTCTGGAGTGATGAATCACACTTCACCATCTGGCAGTCCGACGGACGATACCTGCCACAATGCATAGTGCCAATTGTAAAGTTTGGTGAGGGGGAATAATTGTCTCGGGCTGTTTTATGGTTCAGTCTAGGCCTCTTATTCCAGTGAAGGGAAATCTTAACGCTACTTCATGCAATTACATTCTAGACGATTCTCTGCTTCCAGCTTTGTGGCAACAGATTGGGGAAGGCCCTTTCCTGTTTCAGCATGACAATGCCCCTGTGCACAAAGCGAGATCCATACAGAAATGGTTTGTCGAGATCGGTGTGGAAGAACTTGATTGGCCTGCACAAAGCCCTGACCTCAACCCCATCGAACACCTTTTGGATGAATTGGAACGCCTAATCGCCCACCACACTAATGCTCTTGTGGCTGAATGGAAGCAAGTCCCCACAGCAATGTTCCAACATCTAGTGGAAAGTCTGCCCAGAAGAGTGTAGGCTGCTATAGCAGCAAAGGGGGCACTAACTCCATATTAATGCCCATGATTTTGGAATGAGATGTTCGTTCCGTATGTTCCACATACTTTTGGTCATGTAGTGTACCTTTCAAAATAGGCTATGTTTCAAAAATAAAAATTAAATAACCTTTAGGGAATCCTATCTCAAAAAGACAGACTGCACACACTGGGCATTATTAAAATACAATATTGAATTCTATCATTTATTGTCTACATTTTTCAGTTGAATTAGTAAGTAGATCTTGATGCACAAGTCTAAAGAAATAGAACGTGTAACCCACTAATGCATCCTAAATCTGTTTATTAATAAAGTTCGTAAGCGGTTGAAAAATAGAATCTAATCAATTTGGAAAAAAACAGGTGCGAGGCGAGTCCGAGGAACACGTTTCAAAATAAACTTTGAGTAACTCATTAGATGAAGAAAATTATAAGAATAATAACCCGGAGCGCTGCCCGGGGAGAGAAATCTCATTAACAGGTTTTTCGATTCCCCTCTTTCAATACATTTGTTAGAAGTGCCAGAGAGCGTTCAATTATCACCCACCCTCTCACCTCCGAGACATGGGGGTGACGAGAGGCCCCAGAGGACCCCGGCTGCAGGTTGCAACCAGGCAGGCCCCACTCACAGCTCACAGGGCAGCTCGAAACTGCAGTGGGGGACACACTGACTGTTCACTCCCCTCTGAGGTATGGACATACTGACCATGTGTCTAATACTGTCAACACTCTAAAGAGCTAGAGCTGCAGGTACTGCTCAGTCAATAACATTAACACACTCACATCAACATACCGGTATACATACAGGATGCTATTTGTGTATGTAAGTCACGGTTTGGATAAATTTATCCAATCAAATATATAAATTATATCAACTCAACATCATTATCTGAGTTGTATAAGAGAAACCAAGTGCACATTTTCTTCTCTTTCACTCTCTTTCTTCCTTTTCCTTCTGTCTTTCATGTGTTTCCAATCCTCCAATCGGGCATGGGCCTTCGAGCTACATCCTTAGGGCTGGAGCTTTGGAAGGCTGTGTTTGTTCTGGAACCGTTCTCCGTTCTCAGTTCTCCGATGACAAAACGCCTCCGTGGGAGGGGGTAGTGGGGGCCCACCTGGAGTGTCTCGTCTTCATCCAGACCCCATCCCCCTGGTGACACTGCACAGCGATGGGCTGGGCCCTGCAGGGCTGCCGCTAAGGCAACTCCTTGGAAAGGCACCACCTAACAACAATCTGGAGGCTCTGTCTTACTGATCCCAGCCCCTCTCACCACTCCTCCAATGTAGATGGAACTACAGAGCTGAGAAGTGGAACTGGAACTGATCAGGCCCCATTGTGAAGTAGAATGACCACCACAAAGATGGAGGACGACCACAAAGATGGAGGATGACCACAAAGATGGAGGATGACCACAAAGATGGAGGATGACCACAAAGATGGAGGACGACCACAATGATGGAGGACGACCACAATGATGGAGGACGACCACAATGATGGGAAAGGGGGATACCTAGTCAGCTGCCCACCTGAATTTATTCAACTGAAATGTGTCTTCAACATTTAACCCAACCCCTCTAAATCAGAGAGGTGCGGGGGGCTGCTTTAATCGACATCCACTGTCACGTTGGTATGAAGGGATCGGGAGACAAGCGCAGGAATGCATAATATGGGTTTTTATTTGCCCAAATTACAGCGTGCCGTGTAAAGGCACGGGGACAAAAAAGAAACAAACACGTATACAAAAAACACAGGGTAGAAACCCAAAACAAAATAGCAAGGAGTACCTGAAATAAATACAGACGCGCACAATGATCAAAACACAGGACGAGGCCCAGAATCATGTGCGCAATCCAACATGGCACGAAAGCCAAAACACACAGCACAGGTACTCACATGCACCAACGGACATATAACAATAATCGACAGCCCAATGGAGAACCAAAAGGGCACATATATACAAACACTAAATGATTGCTAATTGGGGCCAGGTGTGCGCAATGACAGTTCCGGAGGGAACCGTGACATCCAAGTCTTCGGCGCCTGGGGAATAGTGGGTTAACTGCCTTACTCAGGGGTAGAAAGATAGATTTTTACCGTGTCAGCTCGGGGATTACTGGCCCAACGCTCCAACCACTAGGCTACGGATGAAGATAGACAACAATGGTTGTGGTGTCATCAATCACCAAGTGAGGATGCTTGTCAAGGGGTCTCGGTGTAGCAGGTAAGCAGAGTCAGGCGCAGGACAACAGAGATGAGTAATCACGTATAATTTTACTCAAAAATCAAACTACCAATAAGTAGTAAAATACAAGCTCACAAAAATAGACCATCTTACATAAAACAAACACGCACAAAACCATGGGGGAAACAGAGGGTTTAAATACGGAACATGTAATTATGGGAATAGAAACCAGGTGTGTATAATGAAGACAAAACAAACGGAAATTGAAAAGTAGATCGGCGGTGGCTAGAAGACCGGTGACGTCGACCGCCGAACACCGCCCGAACAAGGAGAGGGACCGACTTCGGCGGAAGTCGTGACAATGCTCAAGCAGCTCTAAATATGCTAGGCCATGTGTGAACATTTCTCCCTTCTTTGGTAGGCCTATACAATGTGGCCAAAATACCTGATTTCCCCCCTTTATCACCCTTTATCACCAGAAGATTGTTAGTTCAACAACAGAAAGAATACTGCCATCCATCATGTCCTTGGGAAAGACCCCAATCCCAAAAGATGGCTACACATGGAATAATCACCAGAGATCAGAGTGGAAAAAGAAATAAATGAACAAACTGGTAAAAAAGGGATGAAATAAAGTAGCACGGTTGGTCACTGATGTGTGGCCATTGAGTGTATTTAAGCATGCAGCAAAACACATCTTAATTTCCGACCTGAAAGAGACAATTCCTTTTTAAAATAGGTATTGACAGATTAACACAGCCTTGTTTACCAGATCGTAGCTGGAGGAGTAGTCATTTCTTCTCCGGGCCCTCCAGCACAATGAAAGCAGCGCTCCATTTCCATCTCTCTGTTGCATCCGCGGCCGTCCAAACTGCAGCATCTGCTCTTTTTGTTTCATTTTATATCCATCAGCCTTTTGTGTGTGAGAGGGAAAAAGGGGTGAAAATGTTTTAATAAAAAGGGCATGTATTTTATGAAAAGTTACGAGAGAACAATGTAGATTTTGGATTATGTAGACTTGTAACTCTGAAGATAACTTTTTTGGTTGTTGCCTGCATTCTTCTGAAATTAATGTGTTAAAACCAGTTGAATAGGATTCAAGCCCAGACACTCTCTATTTAAAACATGTATTAGAAACTGAGACAATAAGCTCACAAGCCATGAGTAAACAGTACTGTTTCTTTGAGATGTTTTGTTACAGTAGGAGGAACGCACACACAAACACAGGCACACACACACACAAACTACACAAAGTCAAAGTTTTAGTTCTTAGTTTTGATTGTCTCTCTCTTCATTAGCCGTGGGGTCCAGCTCTGGTTGGCTCCAGTATTAGGTTCAATTAGGACACGATCCAATTAGAGGTCTCCGCTCCCCTTGGGCAAGGAGAGGCAGGAAGAGGGAGACTGGGAGAAATGTATAAGTCGACAACATGCGGACACAGCCAACGTAAACAAACGTACTTTGTTGATCTCTGCTGTTGCTACGCAGTGGTTCCTCTGGGAGTTGAAGCCCTGTTAGTCTAAGCTATGAGATGAAAAAAAAATAAAAAAAATAAAGCCCCGCGGCCAAATATGAACTCTGTGAACACAAGGGCTCCGACACCATGAAGGGAACGTCTGGGCCCAGAAAATGAAAAGCCCACAGGCCTTTTACATTTACAGCTAAAAATCCAGCACTAGCTCCTAGCCAGGGTTAGTATTAGACTCACAAAATGAACACTTACACTACAGGGAACAAATGAGAAGCTCCTTTATTGTAACATGTCTGTTAATAGAAATATACCCTACTAGTGACAGGAAATCACTGCTGGAAATATATCATCTGATGGAGGAATGAAGAGAAAGAAAGAAAATAGAACTATAGATACTCCTAGCTGTTCACCTCTCTCTCATCGGCATTACCATCCTGTAAGTATGATTGGAGGTGGTTGGTGGCGGCCATGTTGTGTGAGCTGTTTGGGCTTGCCCTTGCCTCAGGCCTTCAGTGTTCCTCCCTCAGGCAGTGCATGGGGGGAAATGGTGTGTGATGGTAGGGTAAACCTTGACCTGCCTGCCAGGAGGCTGCTACACACAGAATTAAATGAGCCCAAACAAAGCAGGAGGGGAGGGAGGGAGGGGCAGAGAGAAAGAGAGAGGGGGAGGGGGCCTGGTTGGTTCCTCCTGTATCACCTGTATTACCTCTCTAGCTCTTTAGTTTTAGCTTATATCCTACCCGCTGGTAGGTTCCTCTCTGTGCTACAGCTTACATGTCTTCTGGGATCATTCAGGTGGTGGTACCTATGAGTGACAGTTTGACACACACTCTTTTGAAGATAGAATGTAGTAGCCATTTCCCTCATATTCTGCCAAGCCCTATTTGTAATAAAGATGGAAATCCCATTATGTTACAGGTTACAATTGGTTGACTTCTACTGGCTCAGGGCCTGTATTCATACATTACTAAAAGTAACTGCCAAAATAAAGGAAATACCAACATAATGTGTTTTAATAGGGCGTTGGGTCACCACGAGCCGCCATAATAGCTTCAATGGGCCTTGGCATAGATTCTACAAGTGTCTGGAACTGTATTGGAGAGATGCAACACCATTCTTCCATGAGAAATGTCATCTTTTGGTGTTTTGTTGATGGAAAATCCTGTCTCAGGTGCCACTCAAGAATCTCCCATAAGTATTCAATTGGGTTGAGATCTGGTGACTGAGAGGGCAATGGCATATGGTTTAAATAATTTTCATGCTCATCAAACCATTCAGTGACCACTCGTGCCTGGTGGATGGGGGCATTGTCATCCTGGAAGAGACCACTTCCATCAGGATAAAAATTATTCACCATAGGTTGAAGGTGATCACTCAGAATGGCTGTTTTTATTGGCGTTTACCCTGCCCTCTAAACCATGCCAGGAAAAGGCACCACACACCATAATAGAGCTGGCAGAACCCTAATTTACTCAGTGTTTACTTTATTTAGGCAATTACCTGTATATGCTCTACTCAAACTTAGCATATGATTTTGAACCTTAATGAGCATAATAGTGGTTTGATCCTAAGTGTTAATAAGAAATATTTGCAAGACCATCAGTCACTGTGAGTTGTTTTGCATCATCCACTTACACAAACCTAGCCTGCGCTGCCATACCTCACACTGTGATTCTAGTTTCTGCATAAACCTAGAACGGATGGAGTCGAGGCTAGTACAAAACTAATTCTGCAAAGATAAACTCACTAAAAACATGCTCCCATATTCATGAAAAAATGGTTTGTTTGTTTCGAGCTCATTTTATGCCTAGTTAAATAAAGGTTACATTTCATAATAATTCTTTGCTTGTTTATTGGAGCCGGAACAGCAAACAGATGGATCAAAAACAAGAACCCATTAAGGCTTTTTGATTAGTGATGAAGTGGTCAGTTAGTACTTCCTGTTCCCTCAACACGATGCGCATGTAACTTAATTGGATGGAGCAAGACTCCATCTCCTCATGTGAAGCTACATTCTGGGATTTGAAAAACAAACAGGGTCCCTGCCACTTGTTTTGGTATAAAGCTGAGACTAGGGAAATGTAACCCCCCCCCAAGAATTAAATAAAGTTCCGGCAATATGTATAACTATTGAAAGATAGCTAATATGCATGTTTATATATATATATATATATATTCAGGGACTTCCGGCGCCGACAGAGATGGCAGCCTCGCTTCACGTTCTCAGGAAACCATGCATTATTTTGTTTTTTTATGTTTTACTTCTTACATTGTTACCCCGGAAAATATTAAGTTTTATTACATACAACCGGGAGGAACTATTGGATATAAGAGCAACGTCAACTTACCAACATTACTCGTATTCATTCCTTTACTCTTGTGTGTATAAGGTAGTTGTTGTGAATTTGTTAGATTACTTGTTAGATACTACTGCATGGTCGGAACTAGAAGCACAAGCATTTCGCTACACTCGCATTAACATCTGCTAACCATGTGTATGTGACAAATAAAATTTTATTTGATTTTGATTTTATATATTGTAATGGACAGAGTGCAACCTTTGGTAGGTAGGCTGCTGGCAGGCTTCAAGTAAAATTTATTCGGATGAACACAGACAGCGCGCCCCAGCACGCCTCACCAAAACTCTCCCTCAACATGCCCCAGCATCCTCACATACAGCAACTAATGTGCATAGAGACTTTTGAATGTGTAAAACATGACATTACCCCCTGAATACACCCTGTGTTTAATAACCTGGATAAACACACACAAAATAATCTCTGAGAAGTGTACAGTAAGCAAACACATTCAGAATGCATTGACTGCCAAACAGGCCTCCTAATAGTTATTTGTGGTCTATCCCCCTGACCCATGTGATCTTCTGCTGCAATTGACTCTTGCAGGTGCACAGGGCAACTCAGTGTTCACGAACGTTTGCGTGGTATGAGTCTCTGTGTCTTTGACTGAGCTTTCAGTCCTGACAATGTCCAGTTCCCGTTCCGCTGACACATTAACATCTCTTGGAGCCCAGTCTCCCAATGTCCCCCACCCTTCTACTGAAGGGTAACCTAGGCAACATTGGTTGCTTTATCCTTGGAGAACCCTGTTCCCTTGAGGGGTAGTATGTCAGTCTAGGCACAAATGAGTCATTGCTCAACTCAGTCTCTTGTCCCGTGCCAGTGACCTCATGCTCTGAAACAACCCCAAAGTAAGATTTGAGGCTGTTGTAGTGTACCTGGGCACGATAAGGTCCATTACACTGTACTACTTCATACAGCACTTCTGACAGTTTCTTTGCAATTTTGAAAGGACCCTTGCATTTATTTCAGTTTCAGTGACAACCCCTTTTTCCTCTGGTAGTCTCTAAGCCACACATTCATTTTCCTCATACCTCTGGGGTGTCACCTTTAGATAAAATTATTGCTTTTGTTTACCTGTGGATTTTAGGTGATTTCTCTTTACAGCTCCACTTACAGTGCTTAAATACCCTTGCACATTTTGCACATACTAAGAAACATACTGTTCCCCTTCATTTTGTTGTGTTCCCATAACCACATCAACCGGTATTTTCAGTACCGAACAGCACCCTGTATGGTGTGAACCACGTGGAAGATTGAACACTACTCCTGTATGCCATCATCACATAAGGGAGTATCTCATCCCGATTTCTTTGATTGTCATCAACAAAAAGTGACAGCATGTTAATCAGACTTCTGTTCATTCTTCCCACTAAACCATCTGAGTGTGTGTTGTACTGAGGGGTCCTTGTTTTGTTCATTTGTAAAAGATTGCACATCTCTATAAAAAGAGTGGATAAAATGTTTTGCCCCTGGTTGCTATGGATAGAGCGAGGAACGCCTAGCTTTAACACAAATTCCTCTACTAGTTTTTTGGCCACTGTTACTGCTTCCTGATTGGGTATGGCATATGCCTCTGCAAAGCCACTTTCACGCTGTTGTAATCGTTCTTGGTATCCTGAGGTAAAGTACAACAACATCTCTGCGCATTTCTCCTCAGCAACAGCATGAAAAAGTTCAAACAATCTGCCGCGCCATCCATTCACTTGCACTGCTAACTCAAATTGTTCAATCCAAACAGTCCATTGGCCTTCTTTCCCTTGAAAGATTATGGCATGAACACCAGTCGGTCAATCCGCCTGTCCATGGCACCCGGCTGATCCACCACCGGCTGTTGGTCGATCGGTGGTTGTTGATTGCTGTTCCCAAGTTGTTCAACTTTTCCCTCGATTTTCCCATGCAGCTAAACAGCTAAAGTTAGCCAAGCTTGCGAGTTGCTGTTAGCTAGTTGACACGCTGATCCCACCCCTGTCACCAATTTGTAATTAGCCTGTAAGGCCAACTAAACTCTCACGTAGTTTGTTGACTAGCGTAAACAGTCTAGGAGACTGATTTCCCCCAAAATAATCAAGTTGTCATTTATTTGGATGAACACAGACAGTGCGCCCCAGCACTGAAACGCCGCACAAACGCCTCACCAAAACTCTCCATCAGCATGCACCAGCATCCTCACATTCAGCAACTAATTTGCATAACATTGTGTGATAGGCTGAGAGACTTTCGAATGTATAAAACATTACAATATTTTAAATACAGACTAGAAAATAAATAAGTGAAAATTGACAAATTATCCAATGGATTATGATTATTTTCAGGAAAAAAAAGTGGAGGTGCAAAAATGTACGTTTGCATCCCCTATTATATTTTCAGGCGGCCAAGTGGACACAAGGCTGTTTGGCTCATCTCAGTCACAAAGAGGAGCTGTTTCTTAAATAATAAACAATGCCATGCTGGTGGGTTGTAACATACAAATAAAACCTAGTCCTGAAACAAAACATTTGTACATAATAATTTGTACATCTTATCATTCACACGGATTTGCACAAAGTGGGCAGTTCGGATGTCCCTTCAAGCCCAACTATATCATACTTTGAGTAAAACTATGACTTATTGACTCAAATCGTTTCGCAACATCATGAGTAAGTTCTGGCCATCGTCTTTCAGCTCGAAATAGTGTATTTCTACTGGTGTGTGCATTTAAAAGCAGATTCCTATTGGTCAGTCAGTGTCAGGGCCCAGGAAGACAGATAATCTCCAAAAGAGATGACTCTCTCTATGCACTCCCACACCACCTGTGAAATGCCCAGTGAAATCCATTACGCACTTTAGAGACGACTCATAAATGGAATAATTAGCACAGCGTGTTCTCCGCTCGGTTGGAAGTCAGTCCAGATAATGAACAAAGGGAAGGAAATTATCTTTTGTCTCATAAAGTCACAACTTCAAAGATCCCCGGCATTGCATTAATACAGCCATAGCCCCCAGCAGCAACCGAGATAGAAAAAAGTAAGCACTCTCCTCTCGTTAAGACCCCATTCCACACAAGGTCTTTCTCAGGACAAATTCTAGTGCTGAAATGACACATACTACCAGAAACACACACCTGATAGGTGGGTGAGTAAAAACAATCTGCAGAAAGCACAGGTAGCAGTAATAAAAACACACGTCAATCCAACAATAAATTACTATATAATATGGCCTTGCCTGACCTGCCATATTTCTGTCCGTAAACTAGCAGAGCCCCTCTCCAGGTATTACACTGCCATACATTATCCATGAAGCTGGATGTGTAGTTAATCAAGTCAGGTCGACAGGCTGGCCTAGATCCTGGGTCCCTGGGGTTCCCCAGCTGTGGCCTACCCTACCCTGGCCTGGTTGACCCACCAGGGCTGAAGGCGGTCCATCTCTTCCCTAACCGCTGTTCCACTCTGCTGCCCTCAGGAGCATGGAGCAGAGGCCTGGCTGGGTGGCTCAGCCTAGCATTCCTCTTCACTTATACATAACAACACATGCAGTACAAACCTAAACAGACTGAAATATAAACACAAGTTTGTGGTCCATATGATTTGATTGCTGGAAAACTATACATAAACTCAGCAAAAAAAGAAACGTCCTCTCACTGTCAACTGTGTTTACTTAACATGTGTAAATATTTGTATGAACATAACCAGATTCAACAACTGAGACCTAAACTGAACAGGTTCCACAGACATGTGACTAACAGAAATGAAATAATGTGTCCCTGAACAAAAGGGGGGTCAAAATCTAAAGTAACAGTCAGTATCTGGTGTGGCCACCAGCTGCATTAAGTACTGTAATGCTTCTCCTCCTCATGGACTGCACCAGATTTGCCAGTTCTTGCTGTGAGATGTTATCCCACTCCTCCACCAAGGCACCTGCAAGTTCCCGGACATTTCTGGGGGGAATGGCCCTAGACCTCCCCTCCGATCCAACAGGTCCCAGACATGCTCAATGGGATTGAGATCCGGGCTCTTCGCTGGCCATGGCAGAACACTTACATTCCTGACTTGCAGGAAATCACGCACAGAACGAGCAGTACGGCTGGTGGCATTGTCATGCTGGAGGGTCATGTCAGGATGAGCCTGCAGGAAGGGTACCACATGAGGGAGGAGGATGTCTTCCCTGTAACACACAGCATTGAGATTGCCTGCAATGACAAGTTCAGTCCGATGATTCTGTGACACTCCACCCCAGACTATGACGGAGTCTCCACCTCCAAATCAATCCCGCTCCAGAGTACAGGCCTCCGTGTAACGCTCATTCCTTTGACGATAAACGCGAATCCGACCATCACCCCTGGTGAGACAAAACTGCGACTCGTCAGTGAAGAGCACTTTTTGCCATTCCTGTCTTGTCCAGCGACGGTGGGTTTGTGCCCATAGGCGACATTGTTGCCGGTGATGTCTGGTGAGGACCTGTCTTACAACAGGCCCACAAACCCTCAGTCCAGCCTCTCTCAGCCTATTGCGGACAGTCTGAGCACTGATGGAGGGATTGTGCGTTCCTGGTGTTACTCAGGCAGTTGTTGTTGCTATCCTGTACCTGTCCCGCAGGTGTGATGTTCGGATGTACTGATCCTGTGCAGGTGTTGTTACACGTGGTCTGCCACTGCAAGGACGATCAGCTGTCCGCCCTGTCTCCCTGTAGCGCTGTCTTAGGCGTCTCACAGTAAGGACATTGCAATTTATCGCCCTGGCCACATCTGCAGTCCTCATGCCTCCTTGCAGCATGCCTAAGGCACATTCACGCAGATGAGCAGGGACCCTGGGCATCTTTCTTTTGGTGTTTTTCAGAGTCAGTAGAAAGGCCTCTTCAGTGTCCTAAGTTTTCATAACTGTGACCTTAATTGCCTACCGTCTGTAAGCTGGTAGTGTCTTAACGACCATTCCACAGGTGCATGACAATTAATTGTTTATGGTTCATTGAACAAGCATGGGAAACGGTATTTAAACCCATTACAATAAAGATCTGTGAAGTTATTTGGATTTTTACAAATTATCTTTGAAAGACAGGGCTCTGAAAAAGGGACGTTTCTTTTTTTGCTGAGTTTATATATTGTATACACTATAGAGACATTGGGCTCGTTGGCTGTGGACACAATTCAGTTTGGCAGAATAGGGAGATTTGTGATGACCTATTTTGAATGTGTTAGATTAAGATAGTTCAGTGCATATAGTACATTTGGTAAGTAATCAGACCCATTCACTTTCATCACATTTTGTTACCTTACAGCCTTATTCTGAACTTAATTAAATAAAAAAAATTCCTTATCACATATAGACATAATACACCATAATGGCAAAGCGAAAACATGTTTGTAGAAATGTTTGTAAATGTATTAAAAACCAAGCCATGAGGTTGAAGGAATTGTCCGTAGAGCTCCAAGATAGGATTGTGTCGAGGCACAGATCTGGGGAAGGGTACCAAAAAAGTCACTCTGACAGAGCTCCAGAGTTCCTCTGTGGAGATGGGAAAACCTTCCAGAAGTACAACCATCTCTGCAGCATTCCACCAATCAGGCATTCATGGTAGAGTGGCCAGACTGAAGCCACTCCTCAGTTAAAGGCGCATGACAGCCCACTTGGAGTTTGACAAAAGGCACCTAAAGGACTCTCAGACCATGAGAAACAAGATTATCTAGTCTGATGAAACTAAGAATGAACTCTTTGGCCTGAATGCTAAGCATCACGTTTGGAGGAAACCTGGCCCCATCCATACCGTGAAGCATGGTGGTGTCAGCATCATGCTGTGGGGATGTTTTTCAGCGGAAGGGACTGGGAGACTAGTCAGGATCGAGGCAAAGATGAACGGAGCAAAGTACAGAGAGATCCTTGATGAAAAGCTGCTCCAGAGCGCTCAGGACCTCAGACTGGGGCGAAGGTTCACGTTCCAATAGGACAACGACCCTCAGCACACAACCAAGACAACGCAGGAGTGGCTTTGGGACGTCTCTGAATGTCCTTGAGTGGCCCAGCCAGAGCCCAGACTTGAACCCGATCGAACATCTCTGGAACGACCTGAAAATAGCTGTGCATGGACGCTCCCCATCCAACCTGACAGAGCATGAGAGGAACTGCAGAGAAGAATGGGATAAACTCCCCAAATACAGGTGTGCCAAGGATTGTAGAGTCATACCCAAGAAGACCCGAGGCTGTAATCGCTGCCTACGGTTCTTCAACAAAGTTCTGAGTAAAGGGTCTAAATTCTTATGTAAATGTGATATTTACGTTTTTATTTTTAATAAATTAGCAAGCATTTCTGAGAACCTGTTTTTTCTTTGTCATTATGGGTTATTGTGTGTAGATTGATGAGGAAAAAAACAATTTTCACATATTTTGGAATAAGACTAACGTAACAAAATGAGGCGAAAGTCTTGGGGTCTGAAAACTTTCCAAATGCACTGTATTTCAAAGAGAAAGTTGCAATACCTCCTCCTCCTTATATGTGTATCATTGACCATTATCATTACTAGTATCAGTAGTAATATTACCAGTAGCATTGTCTGTTGTAGCACCATTAAGTCTTGTTAGGACACACACAGGGCAGAGGAGGTAGCCTATTGGCTGAGTTATAATTTTCTTCCCTTTCTCCTCCTCTTATCTCCTTCTTTATCTGCCAGGATCAGTTCTTATCCCTGCCAGTTTCTCCTCCTGCCTGCCTGTCTCTCCTCAGCTGCCTGTGTCCTCTGGAGAGAGGTGGCTCTCAGCTGGGGAGAGGCGCCAAGGGCTAAGCACTCTCTTCCATTGTGTGGAGAGACACACGGAAGACATGAGAGACTAGATCTTTGTAGGTGCAGAGAGAGAGAGAGAGAGAGAGAGAGAGAGAGAGAGAGAAAGCGAGAGTGAGGGCTAAGAGCTATTTTTTCTCTCAAAAAGTCAAGCTTGTTTTTTGAGGAGGCTCGGACATTTGTCGGTCGGACATTTGCTTCACATGATTACAGATCTGATCTCATTTGATAGGTGAAAGCATCA
This sequence comes from Brachymystax lenok tsinlingensis, assembly GCA_030435695.1. Classification (NCBI taxonomy): domain Eukaryota; kingdom Metazoa; phylum Chordata; class Actinopteri; order Salmoniformes; family Salmonidae; genus Brachymystax; species Brachymystax lenok. The sequence continues at coordinate 25,893,018 of CM059788.1, read as the reverse complement.
TAGTGGAAATCTTATTTGAACCCTATCCATATCTGTCTGATCACTAAAATACAGTGCATTGGGAAAGTATTCAGACCCCTTGACTTTTTCCACATTTTGTTACATTACAGCCTTATTTTAAAATGTATTAAATGTTATAATTTTTAAACACAATACCCCATAATGACAAAGCGAAAACAGGTTTTTAGAAATGTTTGCAAATGCATTACAATTTTTTTTAAACAGAAATACCTTATTTAAATAAGTATTCAGAACCTTTGCTATGAGTCTCAAAATTGAGCTCAAGAGCATCCTGTTCCCATTGATCATCCAAGAGATGTTTCTACAACTTGGAGTCCACCTGTGGTAAATTCAATTGATTGGACATGATTTGGAAAGGCACACACCTGTCTATATAAGGTCCCTTCTCCCCCGATTGCTCTGTTTGGCCGGGCAACCAGCTCTAGGAAGAGTCTTGGTGGTTCCAAACTTCTTTCAATTAAGAATGATGGAGGCCACTGTGTTCTTGGGGACCTTCAATGCTGCAGAAATTATTTGTTACCCTTCCCCAGATCCGTGCCTCGACACAATTCTGTCTCGGAGCTCTATGGACAATTCCTTCAACCTCATGGCTTCGTTTTTTCTCTGATATGCACGGTCAACAAAGGGACCTTATATAGACAGGTGTGTGCCTTTACAAATCATGTCCAATCAATTGAATTGACCATAGGGGGACTCCAATCAAGTTGTAGAAACATCAAGGAAAGTCAATGGAAACAGGATGCACCTGAGCTCAATTTCGACTCTCATAGCAAAGGGTCTGAATACTTATTGGAAAAAAGGTAGTTTTGTTATTTTTTTGCTAAAATTTCTACAAACCCGTTTTCGCTTCGTCATTATGGGGTATTGTGTGTTTAAAAAAAAATCTGTTTTAGATTAAGGCTGTAACGTAACAAAACGTGGAAAAAGTCAAGGGGTCTGAATACTTTCCGAAGGCAAGTATGTGAGTTGAGGCTTTTGGGGGCCTAAAGCGAAATTTGGTCAGGGGTCCCACCCACCTTGAGGGCAAAACATTTGACAGTTTACTATAGTATACAAACTGTTGTATATACTGTCATGACTGTCCTGTGAGTATCCAAATGGGTCAGATCAGCTTTGCAATGGATAACTTCAACCAAACCCCCTCTCACCCGCAGAGAGGGGGAGAAGGGAACTGGTGGGGGTTGACACCTCACATCCTGTAGTAAAGCAAGAACAAGAACATTCAGCTATCTCCCTCTCCAAATTCAGGAATGTGCATTTGTTTCAAAATACATTTTCCCACCGAAACTCTAACATGTTCTAAAGTGAATACTGGAACAATATTTCTAACATAGAACGTGGGGAATAGTCTAAAGAACAATAATGTCATTTGGTTGTTATTTTGTGATTTCATAAAAAATGTTATAGAGGAAATACTGTAACTTGAAAAGTATACACACTATATGTGAAGTGTCCATCTGATGCGTTGTGCATGAAATATGAAAAAGGATGAAAGTGTTTTCGTTAAGAGAGGTACATGATTTTAGACACTATATGAGAAATTCAAAAGGCACTCGCACATCTGAGCAATTTTTTTTGCAGGTGCATGGTAACAGTTGAATAAAATAAGAAAAAATAAGAAACCCGCACATTGCTCTTTAGTAAGTTTAAGTATAGGCCTCACGGCCTTCATCAGAGCTTTGACGAAGGCCATGAGGCCGATACGTAAAGCTTATTAAAGAGAAGTCATACTATCAAGAGCAGTGTGTGGGTTCCTTCTTTTTTTCCAGAAACTTTAAGAGGAAATTATTTCTATAACTTTGTACAAGTAAGTAGTCTCCGCCCCCTGAGTTAGGTCAGAGAGCGTGTCAGCCTGGAGGAACCCCCCCTTTTGAATGAACTGTATAAAAGGATGGGTTAAGCATTACCATATCAGACCAGAGAGACGTGTAGCTGCAGCTCGCATCCAAAGTGGTTCGAACTCAATCTCAACACAAGGTAGAGACGATAATGTCACCTCCCGGACAACCATTGGTACGGCTGATTATCTGTCCTAAGTAAAGATTTTAGAAAACCGAATTTAAGTGGGACCATTCTACTACTCTCTTCAAACCATCATATTATACTACTCTCATCACCCCACTGGGAAACATTGACATGGCTGGCTAGCCTATCTTCAAAGAATCATCTTCCAGAGCGAATGGAAGAATAACAATAGAAGATGGGTGGGGACCCCTTTTGGACAATCAGAGCCTTACAAGCGTTTAGCGAAAAGGCCCAACACCCTTTCCAAGAAGGACTGGTTCCGACAGAAATACACAAAGAACCATGACATTTACACGTGAACACATTCATGATTTCTTATTCCAAACGAGCGTAGGTTCATGTGCAAAATATATGATTACTGTGAGAGTAGTTTCTAAGATGTACCAACGTTAAGTCTCTCTCTCCCTCTCTCCCTCTCCATGTCTTTTGTAACAAGCCGCCATATTGTGTCAGTCCGCTAGGGACCTGTTTCTAATGTATTAAGTGTGTATGTTTATCCTGTTTTATCATTTAGTTAGCTAGTAAATAAATAATTTAATCAATTTGTGTAGTACTGAATCATAAGTAAGGCTGTTTTTTTTGCAGATGCAGGAGGTTACAACTGTTCAGAATGATGATATGATACGAGGTTATGACTAATAAGTTGACTGTTTATGGATGTGATTGGTAAAGACCTTTAGAGTTTAATTCGGGAGATGGTAACTCTTTAAAGAACCACTCTCCTGGTACCCCATATCCTAATGAGTTAATTGTTACATGATTAATTAAATCATGTTAGATGATTAGATAAATAACAGTCATCAGATTAATGAAAGTAAAGTCACAACACTACTGTAGTAATTATTGTAGAATTATGCGGACTGTAGTGTTTTTGCGGACATTACTGTAGTATTTACTGTAGTGTTTCTGTCTGTAGTATACTGTAGTATTTACTATAGTATTCTACAACATTTTATGGTAAGTACTATACAGTGAGGGGAAAAAAGTATTTGATCCCCTGCTGATTTTGTACATTTGCCCACTGACAAAGAAATGATCAGTCTATAATTTTAATGGTAGGTTTATTTGAACAGTGAGAGACAGAATAACAACAAAAAAATCCAGAAAAACGCATATGAAAATGTTTATAAATGGAATTGCATTTTAATGAGGGAAATAAGTATTTGACCCCTCTGCAAAACATGACTTAGTACTTGGTGGCAAAACCCTTGTTGGCAATCACAGAGGTCAGACGTTTCTTGCAGTTGGCCACCAGGTTAGCACACATCTCAGGAGGGATTTTGTCCCACTCCTCTTTGCAGATCTTCTCCAAGTCATTAAGGTTTCGAGGCTGACATTTGGCAACTCGAACCTTCAGCTCCCTCCACAGATTTTCTATGGGATTAAGGTCTGGGGACTGGCTAGGCTACTCTAGGACCTTAATGTGCTTCTTCTTGAGCCACTCCTTTGTTGCCTTGGCCGTGTGTTTTGGGTCATTGTCATGCTGGAATACCCATCCACGACCCATTTTCAATGCCCTGGCTGAGGGAAGGAGGTTCTCACCCAAGATTTGACGGTACATGGCCCCGTCCATCGTCCCTTTGATGCAGTGAAGTTGTCCTGTCCCCTTAGCAGAAAAACAGCCCCAAAGCATAATGTTTCGAACCTCCATGTTTGACGGTGGGCATGGTGTTCGTGGGGTCATAGGCAGCATTCCTCCTCCTCCAAACACGGCGAGTTGAGTTGATGCAAAAGACCACAACACTTTCACCCAGATGTCCTCTGGATCTCTAAGATGTTCATTGGCAAACTTCAGACGGGTATATGTGCTTTCTTGAGCAGGCGGACCTTGCAGATGCTGCAGGATTTCAGTCCTTCACGGCGTAGTGTGTTACCAATTGTTTTCTTGGTGACTATGGTCCCAGCTGCCTTGAGATCATTGACAAGATCCTCCCGTGTAGTTCTGGGCTGATTCCTCACCGTTCTCATGATCATTGCAACTCCATGAGGTGAGATCTTGCATGGAGCCCCAGGCCGAGGGAGATTGACAGTTCTTTTGTGTTTCTTCCATTTGCGAATAATTGCACCAACTGTTGTCACCTTCTCACCAAGCTGCTTGGCGATGGTCTTGTAGCCCATTCCAGCCTTGTGTAGGTCTACAATCTTGTCCCTGACATCCATGGAGAGCTCTTTGGTCTTGGCCATGTTGGAGAGTTTGGAATCTGATTGATTGCTTCTGTGGACAGGTGTCTTTTATACAGGTAACAAACTGAGATTAGGAGCACTCCCTTTAAGAGTGTGCTCCTAATCTCAGCTCGTTAACTGTATAAAAGACCTCTGGGAGCCAGAAATCTTTCTTATTGAGAGGGGGTCAAATACTTATTTCCCTCATTAAAATGCAATTCCATTTATTAAAAAAAATTCACATGCGTTTTTCTGGATTTTTTTGTTGTTATTCTGTCTCTCACTGTTCAAATAAACCTACCATTAAAATTATAGACTGATCATTTCTTTGTCAGTGGGCAAATTTACAAAATCAGCAGGGGATCAAATACTTTTTTCCCTCACTGTACACGATTGAGGGTTACTACAGTGTGTAGTATAGTATTCTACAGTTTACGACAGAATTCTATAGTAAGTACTGTAGTATTCTATAGTAAACTGTAGTGTTTTTTTATGTGGTTGGCTAGACTACCTTACATAGTAATCAAAAATGGTTTTGCTGACATGGGCTAGTTGAGTGACTGTCAATGACTGACATAACAAGTGAAGAAATGCTGATGCACTACCAATTACGAAATTACACCTTGTGAATTCTACCTTTCCAACACTCAACAGTAAGTTGAGACCCCAACTGAGTTCCTAACCCTACAGACAACACATAGTCTGTGAATAGGCAGAGGCCTAAGTAAGTAAACATTGTAAATAAGTAGACAGTGTAGTTCAAAAGGTCTTATGGACTCTGAATGAACATGCAATCAGCTATTTTTGTTGGTGATAATTACTGCTAATGAAAGGCACTCTCACTAGACTCCTGTGATAACATTGCTGAGGACAGGAGTGAGAAATGCTCATTCTGCTTGTGAGGTAAAATTTGCACCATACTGCTTCAGTGGTAGAATACATCTTCCCATGTAGACAGGTAGAGTGGAAAGGTAGTGACTGAGAGGCTGGCTAATGATCTCACCACAGACTCACACTGAGGCCTCTCCTGTGAAAGTGATCATTTCAGTGACTGTTTGTTTAAAAGCTGACAGGCTACAAGAGTCTCAGTGACAGCACCTATTCATCTCACTGAGTGTCAGAGAGAAAAAGAGAAAGAGAGACAGAGAGAGAGAGAGGTGGGAAGGGAGGGATGAGTATGGAGTTAGCAAGCAATTGCATTAAAAAAGACACCATATATTAGATTGTTCATCGAAGTGCATTCCAGCGGTACTGCCACAATCTATTCAATAGTTCAAGTTTGTACCTTTGGCTTTGAAATGTCTATATAAGGTCCCAGTTGTAATTGGAGAATTCACCCAATCAGACAGTGAATGAATGAATGCTGATGTTTTCATCACATCCCAGCCATATAACCCTGATATTAATTATACATCTCATTTCCTTCTATTCTGCTAATTTAGATAGGGGAAAGCCTGGAAGGATCTCAATCTTTAATTTACCTCCCTCCTTCCATCTCCTCTCTGCCTCCCATCAGCCCGCTCTCTTTGTGAGAAAAAAAACTACATGTCTGTGACTTTCTTGCCCTCCAGCACATGAAGCCCTCTTTTATTTTGATCATCGCAGCACAATGGATTCATGCCATTCTGGCAACTTTATTCAGTATCAGACCAAATTTACATACTGCTTAACAAGTTAGTGCGCGACTGTTGATGCCTCTGATCAAAGTGCTTTTGGAGATCTTTCTCTCGTCGCATGTTTTTTTATTCTTGCAATCTTTTCTTTTTTGTGATAGCATGCTGAAGACAGGCATCTTTAACTTCGGGGCAAATAAAGGTAACCTCAGTGCTGCACAAGCCCAAATGTCATCCAGCAAGGAGGGTCCATGTCCAGAGGACAAAGATAATGTAACCTAAGCAGTATACAGTGTGTGTGTGTGTGTGTGTTTGCCTCAGTGTTTGTTCGAGGCTTTCTGTACGTTGTAGTAGGGCTGGGGGCAGGGAAGAGATGACAAAAGTCAAAGCAGTCATGTGTCATTTTTGGTGCTGAAGGGCTGAGACCTGCCTTCAGGCCTGTCCTCCCTGTCAGAGGCACTCAGATATCTGCACGCACACACACACACACACACAGACACACACACGCACGCACGCACACACACGCACGCACACTGACCAACATAATATTAAGCATTTTCATATAATACCTTAATGACAGAGCTCCCAAAAACAACATGACAGTCAAAATGACAGAATGAAGCTACGTATTTCAACTGTCCTATACCATTTTTTTAATTAAAGGCCTCAAGTGTGACAAACTCTCATGACTGGGAAGGAAAGAATACGTCCCACAAGTAATAGAACGACACAGAATCTGTGGTGGTGAGAATATGAGAGTGAGACAAAGGGAGAGCATTCAGAGAAGGCAGCAGGTCCTGAATCAAGCCATCTAACAGTCAGGTCAGAAGACCCTTTAAACCAAAGCCCTGAACATTTCCATTGGGAATGCCCACATAAAAAAATACTACAGTTTACTATAGAATACTACAGTACTTACTATAGAATTCTGTAGTATACTGTAAAATACTATACAACACACTGTAGTATCCCTCGGTCATGTGTAGTACTTAGTACAGAATTTTGTAGTATACTGTGGAATACTATAGTAAATACTACAGCACTAAGAAGAAAACACTGTCAGAGGCACTCAGATATCTGCACGCACACACACACACACACACACACACACACACGCACACGCACACGCACACACACACGCGAAATGTCTGCAAAAACAATAGTTTGCAAAAAAAAAGTTATATAGTAAATAGTACAGTATTTAATTTTCATATACCCTGCCCATTCCCTTCCACCATATCCTAATTTGTGCCACCCATAAATGAGAAACCTAAATGCCAAGTATAGACCAAATATTGTGTTCCCTATGTTTATAGAAAAGAGCAGAAGCTCTGAGCTCTCCATTCAGAACCTAATCCTACCTACCTACAGGTTATAGAACATTTGCTATTTTATGTCCCCAAAAACCCTACAGTAAATACTACAGTATACTACAGTCCACAAAAATACTAAATACTATAATATACCGTATATTACAGTCGACAAAAACACAACAGTAATTACTATAGTATATACTATTCTTTTTTTACTGTAGTATTGACAGTTTACTATAGTATAAATACTACAGTAAAAAAAGAAAAGTCTACAAAAACACTACAGTGAATACTATAGTATTCCTACCATAGTTTAAACTATAGTATTTTTTCATGTGGGTAAGGACAGGCGGTAGAGGATACTAAATTCATTCGTCATTGAAGTACACTAACCACACATTTAGCATGTTACAATCATGAGTATGCTTGGCTACTAGAGTGCATAGTACAACTGAAACATTAAATAATGGAAAAGAGAGAGAAAAAATGTATTCAAAAATACAATAAAAAAAGAGGGTGTGGGTGGAAAGAGAGGAATCGTGGGAATGCGAGATTGCACCCCCCTTAAGGCCATCGAATTATCATATGGGCCGATGGTTCCTTCTTATGCGTCGGCTGACATTTTGCTGTAACCCCATCCAGTGTAATGCTATGTGATGTGTGTGACTGGCTTCTGCCATGGCCCTGAGAGGCCAAGACCCCCCGGGCTACTGCTTCCTGCCCTGTGGCATCATGAGAATTGTTTACTTAGCCCTGTCTGCTCCTTCTTGCCTCTCTCTCCTTCCTCTCTCTTATTTCTTACCACCTCCCTATAGTTTTTCTTGTCGCTCTCTCTGTCCCTCCCTCCCTCTTCCTGTGTATCTGATAGTATCCTCTTTCAATTAGAAGAGGATGTACTCGTATTTTTATCCAGTAAAACAAAAAACTTGGCAAGTGACACGAGGTAAGAGTAAAACAGCCCTTTAGTCTGTAAACACTGAACTGTTAGCGTTCCAACACACATTCAACACTCACAAAGGCCAAGGCTATCAATGAAGTTTGTTGTATCCATTACCACCAATATGTATGTTAGCAACTGTGGTGACAACGATGGAGGGTGTGATCACAAAGTAAAGATAGATACTCTGTAGGCCTATGAATTAGTGATGTGAGAGAAATATGTGAAAATTATTCTACAGTCAATGCATCCACAGAGATATAATAGGGGATCACACATGTGATTACACATATGTCTAAGGCCTACATATATACTGCCAATTTGTCCATCCTTTACTTCGTGATATGACCATAACCCTGCAGGGAATGAGTAAAGGCCAGCCGATCAGACAGGCTATGCATGGATAATGGTGTATATATCTGTCGAAAAGTGACAAACAGAAAAGGGACAGTGTTGAGAGTGTAGCCTTTCATGACCCAACACACTTTGACAGCTTGGCCATGCCTGCAGGACATAACCCTTGTTTTTTTTTGGTTTTTTTTTCATCAGACAGTTATAAGCAAATACAACTCTCGCTCTCTCTCTATATCCCTTTCTCTCGATGAATTCAGTTGTTCTTTCGAGCCTTTGAGGCTGTGTGTTAAATCGCAGAGAGACAAAAACATGTCAGAAGCCAGTAGATTCAGCTAGGTGACTAGACTCATACTGTCAGTATTTAGGACAAAAGTGAGATGAAAGTGTAACTGATATTATGAATGTACTGCTTCTATGTAACACTGCACCCTTCTGGTGACGAGTGGTACTGGCTCCAATGAACAGAAGCACTCGTACAAGAGGACTGATATAACCTTAGCTCCCAAGGGTTGTGTGTCTCTGGGTGTGTGTTTTGCCCTTGAAGCAGTTATCTTATCTAGACCCGGGGACATTCCACACTGATAAATTTAAACATCCCAAGAGGGGATGAAATACAGCCACAGGGTAACACATTAGAATGACAAAATGCAGATCCCCAGCCCGCACTGCTTGCAATGTGCACTGTATGTGAATTGAAATCAACACGACAGGAAGCTACATGGATTTTGTTATTATACAAAAGTACAGCAGCCTCACACTAGAGGTTGTTTCTATCATGTTTTCTGTATTCAGGTAACATAAGTCTATTGACTAATACATAAATACTCTGGGTTAAGAGTGTGTTCAGTTTAAAATGTTTACTACACGTAATCAATGTGTGAATGCAATTGATTTGCGATGCTTGTGTGTACACGTACATCTTATATTGTTTACTGTGTGTATGCAATTGGTTTGTGAGGTGCATTAATAGTGTGTGTGAACACACTCTGTAATGCACTCCGTCTACAGCCTTGGGCACTGTGCATTCCTGCTTGGAGAGCACATGCCCCCGGGTCTCGTTCCTCCGTATATGACCTCTGGTGGAGCCATTATTTTCTGCATTAATGACGAACAGCCAGCGATGAGAGAGATGGGCTTTGTCCCAAGGCAAAGTAGCTCGCTCTGATTATGGGCAACGACAACGAGCGAAAAACAAAGGGTGTGTTCCTCTGCCCAGGCGTTGCTGAAGCATGCCACATCTTACAATGTCTAGATAGGTATTTTAAGTATCAGCTAACCACATCATACGGTTATAGCAATCTGGTGCCCGAGGGCAAAGTCAATGACATGTCACGCAACCATTGTTTGATGCATGCAATGTCTGAGCAGGGGAACACAACCAAAGTCTTCCCATAAGCAGTTCAAACAGAACTAGGAGTAGCAGCCAGCTCTGGCATTATAATCATAAGCTGCTGCTCTCGGTCTATTGACGAGTTGGATCTATACTGAACAAAAATAAACGTAATATGTAAAGTGTTGGTCCCATGTTTCATGAGCTGAAATAAAAGATCTCAGACATTTTTCATATGCACAAAAAGCTTATTTCTCTCAAACGTTATGCACAAATTTGTTTACATCCCTGATTAAACAGCATGATCATTTCACAGGTGCACCTTGTGCTGGGGACAAGAAAAGTCCACAACACAGTGCCACAGATGTCTCAAGTTGAGGGAGATTGCAATTGGCATTCTTACTAGAGGAATGTCCACCAGAGAATTGAATGTTAATTTCTATACCATAAGCCGCCTTGTGTCATTTTAGACAATTTGGCACTCGGTCCAACCGGCCACACAAACACAGACCACGCATAACCACACCAGCCCAGGACCTGCACATCCGGCTTCTTCACCTGCGGGATCGTCTGAGACCAGCCACCCAGACAGCTGATGAAGCTTTAGGTTTGCACAACCAAAGAATTTCTGCACAAACTGCCAGAAAGCGCCTCAGGGAAGCTCATCTACGTGCTCGTCGTCCTACCCAGGGTCTTGACCTGAATGCAGTTTGGCATTGTAACCTACTTCGATGGCCACTGGCACGCTGGAGAAGTGTGCTCTTTACAGATGAATCCCGGTTTCAACTGTAACGGGCAGATGGCAAACAGTGTGTATGGCGTCGTGTGCGACCAGTTTGCTGATATCAATGTTGCCAACAGTGTCCCATGGTGGTGGTGAGGTTAAGGGCAAGCATAAGCTACAGACAACGAACACAATTGCATTTTATCGATGGCAATTTGAATGCACAGTGATACCTTGACGAGATCCTGTCGTGCCATTCATCCACCGCCATCACCTCATGTTTCAGTGTGATAATGCACGGCCCCATGTTGCAAGGATCTGTACACAATTCCTGGAAACTTTATGGCCTGCATACTCACCAGACATGTCACCCATTGAGCATGTGTGGGATGCTCTGGATCGATGTGTTTGACAGCGTGTTCAAGTTCCCACCAATATCCAGCAACTTCGCAAAGCCATTGAAGCGGAGTGGGACAGCATTCCACAGGTCACAATCAACAGCTATGGGAAGGAGATGTCACACTGCATGAAGCAAATGGTGGTCACACCCGATACTGACTGGTTTTCTGATCCACACCCCTACCTATTTTTTATAAGGTATCTGTGACCAACAGATGCATATCTGTATTCCCAGTCATGTGAAATCCATAGATTAGGCATTAGGGCCTAATGTATGTACAGTATTTCCTTATATGATCTGTAACTCAGTAAAATCTTGGTTTATATTTTTGTTCAGTGTAGATAACCTCTGTCTGAGAAGATTAACCTGAGTGAACTTGGAGAAAGTTAAAGTAGTAGCTTATTTTGATGCTCCCATATAATTTAGCTTCACTTTAAAATCACTACCACAAGCCAATTAGTTTGTCGGTCTGTTGTGTCTCCGTCAGCATAATCATTTTACAAGAGCTTCTGACCTACAGAGCTTCAACATACAACTCATTGAAATACAAAATGAACATTTAAGAATTGAGTTTGATAAATAATCTGACATTTAAAACCTATACATTTATATTATGGCTATAAAGGATACTCCTGAAATTAACTTCATTCCCACTGATGTATAACCCCCACAAACAAGACAATTTGCAGACAAATTGTGGTTGCTCTTGCCACGGCAGTCAAGGCACCCACTCAGGAAATCCTGGCTGGGGGGAGTTGAGTAAATTAAGGACTTTACCATTCACCATTATGTCTTTGGTGAGAGTCACAAGGACCCCCCGGGGCTTTTCAGCAGAACTCGGCAGCACTTTTCAAAGGGCTCCAGATTAAAGTCAGTGAAGTTTCCCACTGGGGTCTGAGGCCAGAATTCCATTAAGCAGGCCTACCACACCACCGGCCATAATTGTGTCTTTAAAAATTCAGAGCAGCGGTTGCTTGATAAGCGAATTTAGGGTGAAATAAAAGGGAGGGAAGAGGCATCTCTTGGACCACCAATAGAACCTTTGCTTGGTCCAACGCAATTTTCTTTTTTTAAGTAACTGTCCAGTGTTTCCAGATTTCTATGAAATATGACCTATAATTACAATATGAGTGAAATGGTGGTAAAAACAATGTATGTGAGTAGACCGCTGTTTGCCATGTTCTATGAGGAAATAGTCTGAGGTGGGAGGGGGGAGGGGGGTTCTCCAATTTATGATTTGGACAATATGAGTATAACAAGTCAACATTATTTGGGTATGAGTTAACAGAATATTAACTTTAAAAGGTGAGATTTTCCCTAGACAGTTACTTTAAATGACTGAGGGAGAGGTGGGCACTTCATAACGCAGTCTGTCTGGAGACTGGGATTCTCCTTATTTACTGTAGGAGTGAAAGTCCTAAAGAACGCTGATAAATGGAAACATTTCCAGTATGGATGTTGAGTCTACTACTGCCTCTGCTAGATTGAGGAATAATAGTGATATTTTTGTACACTGCTGGGTATGATATTGAAGTACAGAAGGGTCCTAGATGACTTTGTAGAGTGGTGTGAGGAAACACACTTGGTCCTCAATACCAACAAGACCAAAGAGATGTGCATAGACTTCAGGAAGCGTACAACACCTACATCTGCAACATCTATTAGAGGTCAGAATATAGAGATTGTAGAGGAATACAAATATCTGGGTGTCCTTTTGGACAATAAGCTTCAGTGGAGTAAATGTACAGACCTGGTCTACAAAAAGATCCAACAGAGACTGTACTTTCTCAAAAAGCTGTGATCTTTTAATGTAGACTGTACTATACTGACTCTGTTTTATAAATCTTTCATTGAGAGTATTTTAACTTTTTGTATTGTTTGTTGGTTTGGCGATGCCACTGTCAGCCAGAGAAATATGCTGAGAAGGATTATCACCACAGCAAGCAAGGTACTTGGAGTCAAACAGACAGGCCTGGATGAGATCTTTAAGGTCAGGGCCCTCCGCAAGGCTCACAAAATCAGTTTAGACTCAAGCCACCCCCTGTACCCGGACTTTGAACTACTCCCCTCTGGGCGCAGGTATAGGGCACCCCTCAGCAGGAAAAACAGAACTAGACAATCATTTGTGCCAGGTGTGATATCCCTCCTAAATAGCTCGGGCTAATGTTCCTATTTTTTTTATTTGTATTATTGGTATGTAACTGTTATGAATGTTGTATTGTCAATTTTGTTTTGTATTTAAACACCACTTTAAATGTGTACATGACACTGAAACAACATTTCCCCATGGAGACAATAAAGTCAGTAAGTAAGTAAGTAAATGACACATTGACAAAGCCCTGGGTAAAAACAAGGAATAAGTTATTAAATCAAAACCAATCTATGTCACATGGGTCAAATACAACATGTGTAGACCTTACCGTGAAATGCTTACTTACAAGCCCTTAACCAACAGTGCAGTTCAAGAAAGAGTTATATTTACCAAATGAGAAAATATTTACCAAATGAACTAAAGTAAAAAATTATAAAAAGTAACAATAACGAGGCTATATACAGGAGGTATCGGTACCGAGTCAATGTGCGGGGGTCCAGGTTAGTTGAGGTAATTTGTACATGGAGGTAGGGGTGAAGTGACTATGCATAGATAATAAACAGCGAGTAGCAGCAGTGTACAAAACAAATGGAGGGGGGTGTCAATGTAAATAGTCTGGTGGCCATTTGATTAATTGTTTAGCAGTCTTACGGCTTGGGGATAGAATCTGTTAAGGAGCCTTTTGGTCCAAGACTTGGCACTCCGGTACCGCTTGCCGTGCGGTAACAGAGAAAACAGTATGACTGGAGTCGGACAATTTTTGGGGCTTTCCTCTGACACCACCTAATATATAGGTCCTGGTTGTCAGGAAGCTTGGCCCCAGTGATGTACTGGGTGGTACGCATTACACTCTGTAGCGCCTTACAGTCAGATGCCGAGCAGTTGCCATACCAGGCGGTGATGCAACCGGTCAGAATGCTCTCGATGGTGCAGATGTAGAACGTTGAGGATCTGGGGACCCCTCCTGGGGGGGAGGAAAGGTGTTGTCGTGATCTCTTAACGACTGTCTTGGTGTGTTTGGACCATGATAGTTTGTTGATGATTGGAAACTCTCGTCCCGCTCCACTACAGCCCCGTTGATGTTAATGGGGGGCCTGATCGGCCCAACTTTTCCTGTAGTCCACGATCAGCTCCTTTGTCTTACACACATTGAGGGAGAGGTCTCTGACCTCCTCCCTATAGGCTGTCTCATCGTCGTCGGTGATCAGCGAGCATAAAATGCATTTAGCTTATTAAATAATCCTTGATTTATTCCTTTCTTAGTTGATATGGTATAATGCCGTTTTGCTTCCATTTTGAAAATAATCTATGTATTCACTGCCGTTCAAAAGTTTGGGGCACTTAGAAATTTCCTTGTTTTTGAAAGATAAGCACATTTTTTGTCCATTAAAAGAACATCAAATTGATCAGAAATACAGTGTAGACATTGTTAATGTTGTAAATTACTTTTGTAGCTGGAAACGGCAGATATGTTATGGAATATCTACAGAGGACCATTATCAGCAACCATCACTCCTGTGTTCCAATGGCGCGTTGTGCTAGCTAATCCAAGTTTATCATTTTAAAAGGCTAATTGATCATTAGAACCCTTTTGCAATTATGTTAGCATAGCTGAAAACTGTTGTCCATTTAAAGAAGTAATAAAACTGTCCTTCTTTAGAATAGTTGAGTATCAACTAGTCCTAAAAACTTGCAGCTTCATTAAATAGTACCCGCAAAACACTAGTCTCAACGTCAACAGTGAAGAGGCGACTCTGAGATGCTGGCCTCCAGGCAGAGTTGCAAAGAAAAAGACATATCTCAGACTGGCCAATAAAAAGAAAAGATTAAGATGGGCAAGAAGAACACAGACACTGGACAGAGGAACTCTGCCTAAAAGACGCCTCTTCACTGTTGACGTCGAGACTAGTGTTTTGCAGGTACTATTTAATGAAGAGGCCAGTTGAGGACTTGTGAGGCGTATGTTTCTCAAACTAGACACTAATGTACTTGTCCTCTAGCTCAGATGTGCACTGGTGCCTCCCACTCCTCTTTCTATTCTGGTTAGAGCCAGTTTGCGCTGTTCTGTGAAGGGAGTAGTTCACAGCGTTGTACGAGATCTTCAGTTTCTTGGCAATTTCTCGCATGGAATAGCCTTCATTTCTCAGAACAAGAATAGACTGATGAGTTTCAGAAGAAAGTTATTCGTTTCTGGACATTTTGAGCCTGTAATAGAACCCACAAATGCTGATAATCCAGATACTCAACTAGTCGAAAGAAGGACAGTTTTATTGCTTCTTTAACATAATTGCAAAATGTTTTTCTAATGATCAATTAGCTTATCCAAGTTTAAATGTTAAAAGGATAACACAACGTGCCATTGGAGCACAGGAGTGATGGTTGCTGATAATTGGCCTCTGTACGCCTATGTAGAGATTCCATTCAAAATCTGCCGTTTCCAGCTACAAGTCATTTACAAAACAACGTCTACACTGTATCTCTGATCAATTTGATGTTATTTTAAATGGACAAACATGTTTTGCTTTTCTTTCAAAAACAAGGACATTTCTAAGTGAAACATTATACACTGCTCAAAAAAATAAAGGGAACACTAAAATAACACATCATAGATCTGAATGAATGAAATAATCTAATTAAATACTTTTTTTCTTTACATAGTTGAATGTGCTGACAACAAAATCACACAAAAATTATCAATGGAAATCAAATTTATCAACCCATGGAGGTCTGGATTTGGAGTCCCACTCAAAATTAAAGTGGAAAACCACACTACAGGCTGATCCAACTTTGATGTAATGTCCTTAAAACAAGTCAAAATGAGGCTCAGTAGTGTGTGTGGCCTCCACGTGCCTGAATGACCTCCCTACAACGCCTGGGCATGCTCCTGATGAGGTGGCGGATGGTCTCCTGAGGGATCTCCTCCCAGACCTGGACTAAAGCATCCGCCAACTCCTGGACAGTCTGTGGTGCAACGTGGCGTTGGTGGATGGAGCGAGACATGATGTCCCAGATGTGCTTAATTGGATTCAGGTCTGGGGAACGGGCAGGCCAGTTCTTAGCATCAATGCCTTCCTCTTGCAGGAACTGCTGACACACTCCAGCCACATGAGGTCTAGCATTGTCTTGCATTAGGAGGAACCCAGGGCCAACCGCACCAGCATATGGTCTCACAAGGGGTCTGAGGATCTCATCTCGGTACCTAATGGCAGTCAGGCTACCTCTGGCGAGCACATGGAGGGCTGTGCGGCCCCCCAAAGAAATGCCACCCCACACCATGACTGACCCACCGCCAAACCGGTCATGCTGGAGGATGTTGCAGGCAGCAGAACGTTCTCAACGGCGTCTCCAGACTCTGTCACGTCTGTCACGTGCTCAGTGTGAACCTGCTTTCATCTGTGAAGAGCACAGGGCGCCAGTGGCGAATTTGCCAATCTTGGTGTTCTCTGGCAAATGCCAAACGTCCTGCACGGTGTTGGGCTGTAAGCACAACCCCCACCTGTGGACGTTGGGCCCTCATACCACCCTCATGGAGTCTGTTTCTGACCGTTTGAGCAGACACATGCACATTTGTGGCCTGCTGGAGGTCATTTTGCAGGGCTCTGGCAGTGCTCATCCTTGCACAAAGGCGGGGGTAGTGGTCCTGCTGCTGGGTTGTTGCCCTCCTACGGCCTCCTCCACGTCTCCTGATGTACTGGCCTGTCTCCTGGTAGCGCCTCCATGCTCTGGACACTACGCTGACAGACACAGCAAACCTTCTTGCCACAGCTCGCATTGATGTGCCATCCTGGATGAGCTGCACTACCTGAGCCACTTGTGTGGGTTGTAGACTCCGTCTCATGCTACCACTAGAGTGAAAGCACCGCCAGCATTCAAAAGTGACCAAAACATCAGCCAGGAAGCATAGAAACTGAGAAGTGGTCTGTGGTCACCACCTTCAGAACCACTCCTTTATTGGGGGTGTCTTGCTAATTGCCTATAATTTCCACCTGTTGTCTATTCCATTTGCACAACAGCATGTGAAATTTATTGTCAATCAGTGTTGCTTCCTAAGTGGACAGTTTGATTTCACAGAAGTGTGATTGACTTGGAGTTACATTGTGTTGTTTAAGTGTTCCCTTTATTTTTTTTGAGCAGTGTATATATATATATATATATATTTTTTTTTATCTGTGATAAGGTGCTCGGTTTCTGCTGGCAGAAAATTATTATTTTAGCACCAGCACATCAAAGATGACAATGAATCTAAAGAAAATAACACTGACACCATAACACAGTAGAAGTCAGAAAATAATAGGGCATCTTGTGAATAAAAACAAAAGACGGTACATAAACATGTTGACTTTATTAAGTCTTTTGATCCAATATTATTCACTTCAAAGTTCAACAACATACTGTTACCTTAAGAGGGGGGAGATTTCATTGTAGGTCTGAATCCTAACTTTAGATCCATACATTTGACTTAGACTTCCACATAAACCATGAATTGATGGCAATGTGAGATGTGTGACTAATTCAACATACCAACCTACATCGTTAAGATTCAGCCCTTAGTGTGACATGAAAGCTGTTTTGGGGTTTGTAAACCTTTGGGATTGTAAACACGTTTTGATGTTTGCAGACCAAATATGCTGCCTTTAAGCAAGTGCTAAATGAAAGCCAGAGTTTCATTAGTGACTTCAAGTAGACTTCTTCTGTTTTTTTCTTCTCTGCCTCATCTTCCTTCTCTATCTCAGTCACCAGGGTCTCAAGTTCTTTGGACTCCAATAACTACATGGAGTAAAAATTACAGCAATTAGTCCATATACACAAATACATTTGCAAAGCAGTAAATACTAGGACATGAGACCAAGCCCCTTACCTTCAGTGGCTGGTTTCTTCTAATCACAGCAAGTTCAATGTTCTTCCCACCAGACTGAACCACCTGTAGACATAGTTCAAAGGTGTACGCATAAAAATATGCATGATGGATTTCAGGTGCAAACCTATACTGAATTGCAAATTATCCCCTCTCCCTTGCCCCTAAATGTTTGTAACATCCAGAATTCCTGTAGGTATAAATTATATGATAATTGTGTAGCTCTATCTTGCCCTCTAATTGGCTAGGTGGATACACCAATTCAATTGCCTCAGATCAAGAAGTGCCTAAGAAGTTGGGGTTAGGGGTCAGTTTGGAATTTACCACTATAAATGAGAGCATTTGACCTCACCTCAAGCAAGGCTTTGATGGCCAGCTTTATCGACTCATTGTCAGTGGCGATGGCTTCGTCTGTGTAGTTCTTCTCCAGGAACTCCCTCACCGTCTTAGCACGACGGCCAATCGCATTTGCCTGAACAAAGGGATGGGAAACAAATCAGTACCTCAGTATTTTTAAACAAAAGTGAAACACTTTAAATACACCTCAACAGGACAATGTTTTCTCCTACTAATGTTGATTTTAAAAACAGACCTGAACATTTAGCATAAGAAATCACATTTTTGCAACGATACACTTCAGGCACACTATTTATAGACACTACAGCTGTAAAGAAAGTTAGACATATTTGGCTGTGGAGAAAGGTAAGGAATCTTTGTGGATTGGCTGACCTTCCATGCGTGGTAAGTTCCAGAGGGGTCAGTCTGATAGAGCCTGGGGGTCCCATCACAGTCAAAACCCACGATCAAGGCAGAGATGCCAAACGGTCTGCGTCCATTGCTGAGTGTAGCGCTACAGAATTAAAATATCAAAAAACGGTTATGAACACAAAACTGACCTTCAAAGACCATTCAGTCAAGCATCATATGAACTCGCTCTAAGATAGGATTGTTGCGTATTAACTCATCACCAAAATCCTAAAGTCGTGTCACAAATTGTTTTTATGCAGTTAGTAATTGGAAAAAATATCCACACAAACATATTTTTCACTTCTTCTTTGCTTCACCTCATCCAAATACAAGTCCCACACAAGCTACTGTTTTCTGGCACACATGCATGGCTTTTTTGGGGTTGGGTGGGTGCCATCTTGAGAGAAATACTTATGGAGGGCTGTGACCTCCTGTTTAAATGAAGTATGTCCAATTGTTTAGTTGAGTGATGTCTGTGTCTCATGGATGGCAATAGAGCCCCACAGTGGAGGTGTTATAATACCAATAAAACCTAACAATCAAAAAGGGAAACGGTTCCAATCGTTTGTCCACCATAAATGTTTCCCCAGAGAATTTTAGAAACACTTACCCTGGCGTGAGTTTTGATAACCATGTAAATCTCGCTCAGACAAGGTGACTTATCAATATATTCAGCTTTATTCGCTCTCAGATTTGAAAATGCTATTTAGCATCAAAGTCATGTACGTCATCGCTAGATGACACCTTTGCTAAACAGGTTGTGTCAATTTAAAACTTGCACAAGACAGTTGACAGAATTGTCAACTTAAAAGAAATGTAGCCAATTTTTATATATATATACACATACACACACACTGCTCAAAAAAATAAAGGGAACACTAAAATAACACATCATAGATCTGAATGAATGAAATAATCTTATTAAATACTTTTTTCTTTACATAGTTGAATGTGCTGACAACAAAATCACACAAAAATTATCAATGGAAATCAAATTTATCAACCCATGGAGGTCTGGATTTGGAGTCCCACTCAAAATTAAAGTGGAAAACCACACTACAGGCTGATCCAACTTTGATGTAATGTCCTTAAAACAAGTCAAAATGAGGCTCAGTAGTGTGTGTGGCCTCCACGTGCCTGAATGACCTCCCCTACAACGCCTGGGCATGCTCCTGATGAGGTGGCGGATGGTCTCCTGAGGGATCTCCTCCCAGACCTGGACTAAAGCATCCGCCAACTCCTGGATAGTCTGTGGTGCAACGTGGCGTTGGTGGATGGAGCGAGACATGATGTCCCAGATGTGCTCAATTGGATTCAGGTCTGGGGAACGGGCGGGCCAGTTCTTAGCATCAATGCCTTCCTCTTGCAGGAACTGCTGACACACTCCAGCCACATGAGGTCTAGCATTGTCTTGCATTAGGAGGAACCCAGGGCCAACCGCACCAGCATATGGTCTCACAAGGGGTCTGAGGATCTCATCTCGGTACCTAATGGCAGTCAGGCTACCTCTGGCGAGCACATGGAGGGCTGTGCGGCCCCCAAAGAAATGCCACCCCACACCATGACTGACCCACCGCCAAACCGGTCATGCTGGAGGATGTTGCAGGCAGCAGAACGTTCTCCACGGGCGTCTCCAGACTCTGTCACGCCTGTCACGTGCTCAGTGTGAACCTGCTTTCATCTGTGAAGAGCACAGGGCGCCAGTGGCGAATTTGCCAATCTTGGTGTTCTCTGGCAAATGCCAAGCGTCCTGCACGGTGTTGGGCTGTAAGCACAACCCCCACCTGTGGACGTCGGGCCCTCATACCACCCTCATGGAGTCTGTTTCTGACCGTTTGAGCAGACACATGCACATTTGTGGCCTGCTGGAGGTCATTTTGCAGGGCTCTGGCAGTGCTCCTCCTGCTCCTCCTTGCACAAAGGCGGAGGTAGCGGTCCTGCTGCTTGGTTGTTGCCCTCCCACGGCCTCCTCCACGCCTCCTAATGTACTGGCCTGTCTCCTGGTAGCGCCTCCATGCTCTGGACACTACGCTGACAGACACAGCAAACCTTCTTGCCACAGCTCGCATTGATGTGCCATCCTGGATGAGCTGCACTACCTGAGCCACTTGTGTGGGTTGTAGACTCCGTCTCATGCTACCACTAGAGTGAAAGCACCGCCAGCATTCAAAAGTGACCAAAACATCAGCCAGGAAGCATAGGAACTGAGAAGTGGTCTGTGGTCACCACCTTCAGAACCACTCCTTTATTGGGGGTGTCTTGCTAATTGCCTATAATTTCCACCTGTTGTCTATTCCATTTGCACAACAGCATGTGAAATTTATTGTCAATCAGTGTTGCTTCCTAAGTGGACAGTTTGATTTCACAGAAGTGTGATTGACCTGGAGTTACATTGTGTTGTTTTAGTGTTCCCTTTATTTTTTTGAGCAGTGTGTGTATATATATATATATATATATATATATATTACTACATTTTGCTAACATTAATTAGTTAATCCAGAGATTATTGCCTTTGCCTCGATTCGGCAGTCTCATCCAGATCATCATGGCATTTGTAGTTCTTCATGATAGCCACGTTAAATACATTAACATGGTTATCAAAATGTCTCGCCAGGGTAAGCCTAAATGAAATACAGTCCTAATTT
Source organism: Brachymystax lenok tsinlingensis (assembly GCA_030435695.1). Taxonomy (NCBI): domain Eukaryota; kingdom Metazoa; phylum Chordata; class Actinopteri; order Salmoniformes; family Salmonidae; genus Brachymystax; species Brachymystax lenok. The sequence continues at coordinate 25,871,799 of CM059788.1, read as the reverse complement.
AAAGTGTTTCTAAAATTCTCTAACGAGAAGAATTTATGGTGAAAAGCGATTGGGACCATTTCCTTGTTTGACCTCTAGATGTTGTGGGTATTATGACTCATACTGTGGTACTCTATGCCAAGAAGTTAGGAGCTGTTTGTTCTTAGTTCGAGGAACGGAGCCAACCGGATTAAGTATGGCAATGTAGGCTATCCTACCGGTTTCAGGGTGGCGATGTGCCGTGTGATGTACTCCACGGTCACTGGGTCCTCCACAGTGAGCCTGTGACTCTGGCACTCTACACGAGCTCTGTTGATCACGATGCGGGCATCTGCTGTCAGGCCTGACAGACAGCTGGTTAAATAAGACCAAAGCTTCCAGCAGGTTTCAATTTCAAGCAAATTAATGAAGTTTATAGGTACCTGCAAATGCCATGCAGACATGGTCGTCTAGGGTGCATATTTTGCGGACTGTCCTTTCCTCCTGCAGCTTGGCCACTGACTTCTTCTCAACTCCAAGGACAACAAGGTCTTTGCCCCGATGCCCACCTAATGTTAGAGGAATGAATGGGGAAATTAAACAGTCAGCTAGCTACTTAAACAGTACATGCGCTCTGTGACAGTTAACTTGCTATCTTAGTAATCACACCAAAATTATGCAAGCAAACATATTCCAGATAATAGCACTAAAAAAAATAGAACATGACATTTAGCTAGTAGTTGCTAGTGAATTGAGTTAGCTAGCTATAGCTATCAATTTGGGACGTCACTACAGTGAGGGAAAAAAGTATTTGATCCCCTGCTGATTTTGTACGTTTGCCCACTGACAAAGAAATGATCAGTCTATAATTTTAATGGTAGGTGTATTTGAACAGTGAGAGACAGAATAACAACAAAAAAATCCAGAAAACGCACGTGAAAAATGTTATAAATGGAATTGCATTTTCATGAGGGAAATAAGTATTTGACCCCCTCTCAATCAGAAATATTTCTGGCTCCCAGGTGTCTTTTATACAGATAACGAGCTGAGATTAGGAGCACACTCTTAAAGGGAGTGTTCCTAATCTCAGTTTGTTACCTGTATAAAAAGACACCCGTCCACAGAAGCAATCAATCAATCAGATTCCAAACTCTCCACCATGGCCAAGACCAAAGAGCTCTCCAAGGATGTCAGGGACAAGATTGTAGACCTACACAAGGCTGGAATGGGCTACAAGACCATCGCCAAGCAGCTTGGTGAGAAGGTGACAAAAGTTGGTGCGATTATTCGCAAATGGAAGAAACACAAAAGCCTGGGGCTCCATGCAAGATCTCACCTTGTGGAGTTGCAATGATCATGAGAACGGTGAGGAATCAGACCAGAACTACACGGGAGGATCTTGTCAATGATCAAGGCAGCTGGGACTATAGTCACCAAGAAAACAATTGGTAACACACTACGCCGTGAAGGACTGAAATCCTGCAGCGCCCGCAAGGTCCCCCTGCTCAAGAAAGCACATATACATGCCCATCTGAAGTTTGCCAATGAACATCTGAATGATTCAGAGGACAACTGGGTGAAAGTGTTGTGGTCAGATGAGACCAAAATGGAACTCTTTGGCATCAACTCAACTCGCGATGTTTGGAGGAGGAGGAATGCTGCCTATGACCAAAAGAACACCATCCCCACCGTCAAACATGGAGATGGAAACATTATGCTTTGGGGGTGTTTTTCTGCTAAGGGGACAGGACAACTTCACCGCATCAAAGGGACGATGGACGGGGCCATGTACCGTCAAATCTTGGGTGAGAACCCCATTCCCTCAGCCAGGGCATTGAAAATGGGTCGTGGATGGGTATTCCAGCATGACAATGACCCAAAACACACGGCCAAGGCAACAAAGGAGTGGCTCAAGAAGAAGCACATTAAGGTCCTGGAGTGGTCTAGCCAGTCTCCAGACCTTAATCTCATAGAAAATCTGTGGAGGGAGCTGAAGGTTCGAGTTGCCAAACGTCAGCCTCGAAACCTTAATGACTTGGAGAAGATCTGCAAAGAGGAGTGGGACAAAATCCCTCCTGAGATGTGTGCTAACCTGGTCGCCAAATACAAGAAATGTCTGACCTCTGTGATTGCCAACAAGGGTTTTGCCACCAAGTACTAAGTCATGTTTTGCAGAGGGGTCAAATACTTATTTCCCTCATTAAAATGCAATTCCATTTATAACATTTTTCACATGAGTTTTTCTGGATTTTTCGTTGTTATTCTGTCTCTCACTGTTTAAATAAACCTACTATTAAAATTATAGACTGATCAATACTTTGTCAGTGGGCAAACGTACAAAATCAGCATGGGATCAAATACTCTTTTCCCCTCACTGTAGTTACCACAGCCAGAGTCATAAACCCCACCCATTTTGACCATCTCTTCTTTAAGGGTAGGAAGCACGAGTTTTTACTCAAAGTAACAGTGTGGTCAAGACTTAGTTGTAGTCACGATCTCACTACAAGCATAGTTATGTTTTAGCGTTTTTACATATTTAATTAACTTATTTCCAGATAACTACCCACAATGCACTTTTCCTCAACGTCATATGGAGTCCCCGGTGCTAATTCCAGCTGGCTAACGTTAGCTACTAGCCATGCTAGCATGTCATTGAATTCCAAACTAAGTGTTTGGCGCTGGTGAGCTACTATGTACATCCATGAAGAAATAAACTAATTCCTGCGAAAAACTGCAAGGCCTCTTCTCCTGTGCGTTTGGTAGTGGTAGTCAAGTGAGCGGTGTAGTCGTTTTCCATCATTTGTAGCCAGTGCAGTAATACCCACAGGTAAGGGATAACGACTAATTTGTTGCCCAAAAAAGAGACGCAAGCTTTGAAGTGGGCACGGTTTGTCCGGTTGAAGCGAGTGAATTGGAGTATGAAGCACCCCGGAGGACTGATATGCTGAGCACTTATTGGCTGCTTTTCCTTCACTCTGCGGTCCAACTCCTCCAAAACCATCTCAATTGGGTTGAGGTCGGATGATTGTGGAGGCCAGGTCATCTGATGCAGCACTCCATCGCTCTCCTTCTTGGTCAAATATCCCTTACACAGCCTGGAGGTGTGTTGGGTCATTGTCCTGTTGAAAACCGAATGATAGTCCCACTAAGCCCAAACCAGATGGGATGGCATATTGCTGCAGAATGCTGTGGTAGCCATGCTGGTTAAGTGTGCCTTGAACTCTAAATAAAATCACAGTGTCACCAGCAAAGCACCCCCACACCACCTCCTCCATGCTTCACAGTGGGAACCACACATGCGGAGATCATCCCTTCACCTACTCTGCGTCTCACAAAAACACGGCGGTTGCAACCAAACATTTTAAATCTGGACTCACCAGACCAAAGGACAGATTTCCACCAGTTTAATGTTCATTGCACGTGTATCTTGGCCCAAGCAAGTCTCTTCTTATTGGTGTCCTTTAGTAGTGGTTTCTTAGCAGCAATTCGAAAATGAAGGCCTGATTCACGCAGTCTTCTCCTGAACAGTTGATGTTGAGATGTGTCTGTTACTTGAACCCTGTGAAGCACTTTTTTGGGCTGTAATAAGAGGTGCAGTTAACTCTAATGAACTGATCCTCTGCAGCAGAGGTATTGACTGACCTTCATATCTTAAAGTAATGATAGACTGTCTTTGCTTATTTGAGCTTTTCTTGCCATAACATGGACTTGGTATTTTACCAAATAGTGCTATCTTGTGTATACCACCCTTAACTTGTCAAAACACAACTGATTGGCTCAAATGCATTAAGGAAAAAAATAAAAACACAAATGAATAACAAGGCACACCTGTTAATTGAAATGCATTCCAGGGGACTACCTCATGAAGCTGGTTTCGAGAATGACAAGAGTGTCAAGGCAAAGGATGGCTACTTTGAAGAATCCCAAATATATTTTGATTTGTTTAACACTTTTTTGTTTGCGACATGATTTCATGTGTTAGTTCATAGTTTTGATATCTTCACTATTATTCTACAATGTAGAAAATAGTAAAAATAAAGAAAAACCCTTGAATGAGTAGGTGTGTCCAAACTTGACTGGTACTGCGTGTATATATAGTTATATTTTATTTGTATTACTCCGACATTGCTCATCCTAATATTTCTAAATTCCATTATTTTACTTTTAGATGTTTGTATTGCTGTGTATTGTTAGCAGTGGCAACCCTCATACAGGGCAGAGCCCGTTTTGCATGTTATTTTGGCATTAATACGTGTCAAATAGTTTGCAAACAATGTCAAAAACATATATAGAGTTAATAAAGCCGCATACAAACAGTCACTTTTTTTGAGTAAGGCAGCTCCAAAATGCAGGTGTTTTAGCCTAGCTCAGTGCTTTCTGTGGTGGTGGGCCAAGCCAGCAGAAAATGGCTCAGATTTCTGTCACTCATGGGGACACTACATCACCACCAAGTCTAAGGGTAGAGCTAGAAAATTCTAGCCCCTTGGGTGCTGCCATAGAGTTACAATAGAAGTGCCCATCCAAGAAGGCTCAAAGACATTGGCCACAGATTAAATGACGTCAAATCCCATTATATGTACAGTAGATTTGATTGGACTGATCATACTGTCAAAATCTTAGCTAGCAGTCATCACCATGAATCAAGTCGACAATCTACTGGCAAATCCTTTTAAATCCTTGTCAAATAAAGATAAGTAACAGATCAAATGTATCGGTGCTCCCCGGCCATTAAACGTAAACATTACACAACAAGTTGGAAATCGCAAATTCGAAAACTTGACTTCAGTGAGTTCAAGACAAAAAGTTGGGAAGTCGGGAATAAACAAGCTCCGACAGGGAAAATACATTCATCCAACTCAGAATTGTAAATCCGGCCTCTTTCTAGAGCTACGACCTGAAGATCAATGACATCATGATTCAACCTTGTTTTTTTTCCCTCCCCAGAGTTCCCAGTTGTTTTGAAAGCACCATAAATCCAGAGAATGCCAGACTGATGACAAAATTTGCCACAAAGGACCGCCACGCTACCTTCCTGTTCAAGTGAGCACAGCAAGGGGACTCCAAAAATGAGTTGTATGTTGCTTCATAAATGATGTAATATGCCAGGAAGATATGCATACTGTAGCTAAGAAAGTAATACTAAGTGTATGTTGTGTAATAAGATGTTAGTAGCCCATGTACCTCACCCTAATAATTTGGTCTATTTAACCCTCTTAATTTCACCTACTGTTCTGACTTGGTGGTGCACATGTAGCCTATAACCTGTTTTAGAGTAATGTAATCAGTGAACATTGTAAGAGCTTTCATTGTCTGCCTATATATTTATTTTTCTATTTTTGTCTTATTGCATATTCTTTTTTTTTACCTTTATTTAACTAGGCAAGTCAGTTAAGTACAAATTCTTATTTATATTAGTGATGCACGAATATTACATTTTTGGCCGATACCCATAGCCGATTTTTCCCTTGCCAAAAAACCCGATAAGACAGATATAAAAAAACATTTGCAGCCTTTTAAGCATTCTAGTACAGTTAAAAAGTTAACACGTTCGCAGCGGTCTAAGGCACTGCACCTCAGCACAAGAGGTGTCACTACAGTCCCTGGTTCGAATCCAGGCTGTATCACATCCGGACGTGATTGGGGGGCCCATAGGGCGGTGCACAATTGGCCCAGCGTCGTCCGGGTTTGGCCATCATTGTAAATAAGAATTTGTTCTTAACTGACATGCCCAGTTAAATAAAGGTTACACACAATAAAAAAGTTATTGTTGGCATTTACATATGTCCCCATTAGCAGTAAAACATCATCAAAACCTATTTCTTTCACTTACTTACTGTGCTATTTCGTTGTTCATCCGTTCATTCTCAATAAGATGGTGCCGGAGAAGAAGGCTGATGTTTTACGTGTTACTATCGAATTGTGTTTTTTTGTTTGTTTCTTTGCGTTGTTTGTAACTTATTTTGTACATAAATGTTGCTGCTACCGTCTTATGACCGAAAATAACTTCTGGACATCAGTTGTGATTACTCACCACGAACTGGCAGAATCCTTTTTTCCCCCTTTAACGAGTCCGACGTGAATGACATATTGCTTTCCCAGGAACAGGCCCAAATCCCTGTCATTTGCGTAAAGAGAAGGCAGAGAAAAAGGGTCAGGAGGGCTGCCTTCTGAGAAATCATAGGTGATCGAATGAACCCCCAGTGCCTTCCATTTCTGCTAGCAAATGTGCAATCGATGACCTACGTGGAAGATTAAACTACCAAACAGGACATTCAAAACTGTAATATCTTATGCTTCACGGAGTCATGGCTGAACGACGACTATCAAATTTTATTTGTCACAGATGTTAATGCAAGTGTAGCGAAATGCTTGTGCTTCTAGTTCCAACAGTGCAGTAATATCTAACAAGTGATCTAGACAATTCCCCAACAACTACCTGATACACACAAATCTAAAGGGGTGAATGAGAATATGTACATGTAAGTATATGGATGAGCGATGGCCGAGCGGCATAGGCAAGGTGTAATAGATTGTATAAAATTCAGTAGATACATGTGATGAGAAATGTAAAACATGTAAACATTATTAAAGTGGCATTATTTAGAGTGCATTGCATAAAGTGACTAGTGATCCATTTGTTAAAGTGGCCAGTGATTGGTCTCAATGTAGGCAGCAGCCTCTCTGAGTTAGTGATTGCTGTTTAGCAGTCTGATGGCCTTGAAAATACAGCTGGCTGTTTATACGCTGTATCGGCAGGATAGAACAGCGGCATCTGGTAAGACAAGGGGTGGCGGACTACGTATTTCTGTAAATAACAGCTGGTTCACGATATCTAAGGAAGGTTTTGCTCACCTGAGGTAGAGTATCTCATGATAAACTGTAAACCACACTATCTACCTAGAGTATTTTTCGTAGTGGTCTACATACCACCACAGACTGAGGCTGGCACTAAAACCACACTCAATTAACTGTATTACACCATAAGCAAACAGGGGGGGAAAAAAATAAATAAAATAACTCTGGACCACCTTTACTCCACACACAGAGACGCATACAAAGCTCTTCCTCGCTTCCGTTTGGCAAATCTGACCATAATTCTATCCTCCTGATTCCTGCTTACAAGTAAAAATGAAGGCAGGAAGCACCAGTGACTCGATCAATAAAAAATGTGGTCAGATGAAGCAGATGCTAAGCTACAGGACTGTTTTGCTAGCACAGACTGGAATATGTTCCGGGATTCCGATGGCATTGAGAAGTACACCACATCAGTCATTGCCTTCATCAATAAGTGCATTGATGACGTCGTCCCCACAGTGACCGTACGTACATACCCCAACCAGAAGCCATGGATCACAAGCAACATCCGCACTGAGCTAAAGGCTAGAGCTGCCACTTTCAAGGAGCGGGACTCTAACCCAGAAGCTTATAAGAAATCCAACACAACCGCAACGCTGATCCTCAACACAGGGACCCCTCAGGGGTGCGTGCTCAGTCCCCTCCTGTACTCCCTGTTCACTCATGACTGCACGGCCAGAGAAGACTCCAACACCATCATTGAGTTTGCCGATGACACAACAGTGATGGGCCTGATCACCAACAATGATGACAAATTATGTGTGATGCCAGGACAACAACCTCTCTCTCAGCGTGATCAAGACAAAGGAGATGATTGTGGACAACAGGAAAAAGAGAAGCGAGCACACCTCCATTCTCATCGACGGGGCTGTAGCGGAGCAGGTTGAGAGCTTCAAGTTCCTTGGTGTCCACATCACCAACAAACTAACATGGTCCAAGCACACCAAGACAGTCGTGAAAAGGGCATGACAAAACCTATTCCCCCTCAGGAGACTGAAAGGATTTGGCATGGGTCCTCAGATCCTCAAAAGGTTCTACAGCTGCACCATCAAGAGCATCCTGACTGGTTGCATCAGTGCCTGGTATGGCAACTGCTCGGCCTCCAACCGCAAGGAACTACAGAGGGTAGTGCGTACGGCCCAGTACATCACTGGGGCCAAGCTTCCTGCCATCCATGACCTCTATACCAGACAGTGTCAGAGGAAGGCCCTAACAATTGTTAAAGACTCCAGCCACCCTAGTCATAGACTGTTCTCTCTTCTACCGCACAGCAAGCGGTGCCGGAGTGCCAAGTCTAGGTCCAAGACGCTTCTGAACAGCTTCTACCCCCAAGCCATAAGACTCCTGAACGTCTAATCAAATGGCTACCATGACTATTTGCATTGCCATCCCTCCCCTCTTTTACACCGCTGCTACTCTCTGTTATCTATGCATAGTCACCTTAATAACTTTACCAACATGTACATATTACATCAATTACCTCGACTAACCGGTGCCCCCGCATATTGACTCTGTACTGGTACCCCCTGTATATAGTTTCGCTATTGTTATTTTACTGCTGCTACTTACTTTTGTTACTGTTATTTTTCTTATTCATATTTACTTGTTTTAACTGCATTGTTGGTTAGGGACTCGTAAGTAAGCATTTCACTGTAAGGTCTTTACCTGTTGTATTCGACGCATATGACTAATAACGTTTGATTCTCAAATGTCAAGCAGTGAAGTTTCAGATCTGCCTGTGGCCTCTTCCTCTGTGTGCACTGTCACTGTGTTAATTTCCATCTTGTCCAGCTGTGTATGTAACATTTCACGTAAACCCTGTTTCTTGTCTGCATCGAAGTAGCAGTCCTTGTACATAGCATCGAGCATGGTGGCGACACAGTAAAGAGAGAATGCCACCGAATCGCTTGTTCACAGCCTGTGTCTGCAGTTTTGTTGAGCAGGCGTTTCAATGCCATGACAGAGGGTATCACGTCTGCTGCAGGCGCAGTTGAGCTTATTTCTCGAGTCAGTTGTTCAAATTGAGCTAGCGTGTTCATGTTTCCAAGTTTCAAACATGTTCTCAAATGCCATTGAAATGGCAGCAGCAGTATGACAGCCACATTCATGAGCAATGCATGCAATACGACTTTCCTCAATACGAAATCCTTGACGACCCACTGTGCTGTCAGACTCAGCATGCTCATGGGGCTGATATTGCTAGTCCAAATGTCAGTTGTGAAGCTAATAGCAGTGACACTATTAATGTGTAACTCCGGTAGGGCAACATCTGAAAAATAGTGCGTACTTAGTGTGTACCGGTGCTCGATGAGTCAACGAAAGCCAACATCACCCACGACAGAGAACGGTTCATTGTCAAAGTCAATGAATTCCATTATCTTGGCATTAATGGATTTCGCCTTTGAGTTGTCTTGCTGAAATGTTCTCTCTCTTTCAAATGACTGCTCGACTTGACTGCTCGATCCACACAGCAGACATTGTTGGCTAGGTTAGGAATGCTGTGTTGCACGTCTCACGCTACATTTTACATGGCGTCATTACATCATGTACCTACGTTATATAGGTATGCACGTCAGCTTTGAAATCGGTTTCGCACATCAGCGTTAAACTAGACATCGGCTGATGTTGGTATTTTTAGCTAATATCGTCCGATACTGATATGTTCACCGATATATCATGCATCCCTAATTTACAAGCCCCCTTTATTTATCCTACGCTGACTTTGTGTACAGGGAGAACACTAAGAACGGCCCATGTTCTGAATTCTGTTGCTGTACATTTCAAAAGTGCTAAACAAATAGTTATTGACTACGTCCATCCTAGCTCGCTCATTAATGTCTCAGTCGAAATTACGGATTGTCTCTTATCCGCTCGTTGTCCCCTTATGCCATAGTTTGTACATCTCAATTGCCATTAGAAAGTACATTTGTTTAAGAAAGTCAGCCATATCAGCAGTAAATGAGGCTGAATGAACTGTTTCACTGCCAGATAAGCCTCTGCTGATAGCCAGGTGTAGCAGTGGTAAGATGTTGGGACAGCTTTATGTAGGCCCTAACAGTTTCTGGGCACCGTTTGTCACTGTTATAGTGCAATTAATGTATTGTTTAGTGTTGTGTAGTGGCTTTGCTGGCATGCACTTTTGGACCCCACCAAGATTTCCATGCTAAAATCACCACTGATTGTTAGATATTTCTGCACTGTTGGAGCTAGGAACACAAGCACTTCACTACACCAGCAATGACATATGCTAAACGTGTATGCGACCATAAAATAGATAAACCGGGAACATTCAATGTGGATTTACCTCATTATCACTATTGGATTAGCTAGCTGACCCTCCCTCTGAAGGAGTCTCCTTGGCTTTTTGACTTTGGTAACTAACTCAGCCGTCAATCGTTAAGTCCCTGCTCTCTAATCTATATCTGCTGGCTTTTCTTGCGTTCTGTGGGTTCCTGCCTGTGTTAAGATCTTTGTTCTCGGTCTTACAATTCAGCTATATTGACCGTGATGGTTGGCTAGCTAGGCTAGTTCGGTTTAGCAAGCAGGCTAAAATAACTAACTTAAAACTGGCTGGCTAAAATGACTGCACATACCGGTAACATTATTTGATAACTGTCGTTCTGCCCCTGAACAGGCAGTTAACCCACTGTTCCTAGTCCGTCATTGAAAATAAGAATTTGTTCTTAACTGACTTGCCTAGTAAAATTAAGGTAAAAAATTTTTTTTTTTAAAGGGTGTTGATAGCAAGGCAGTACTAACATTAGCAGGCCAGTAGAGCTAACCTTAGCAGGCTAAATTAGTTGACTAGCAACCTTGCAAGCAGATTTGTAGCAATAACTTAATAAAGAATTTACTTGTAAAGCAGGTGAAAATTGAATTTGAACCAGTAGTTGTGAGCAAACCAGTAATGTTAGTCATCATGCAAACAACTTGGTTTAATTTGAAATGATCTCTGTTGGAGTTTAGATTATATGGAATAGGCACAGTTGCGGGCCTCCATATCACACCCCGCAAATGTTTTTTTCAGCATGACTTCGTTAGGATACTTCAGAATTCTGATTTGTTTTATTTAATAACTTCAAAAGTAGAAAAGTGAGGTGTAACATTGTATTGGGAGTATTTTTAGCATATTCTAATGGAAATCTATGTGGTTAAGTTTAAAACAAGGGGGCAAAGTACAGCCCACGAGACATAAAAATGTAAATGTTACCCCCTTTTTTCTCCCCAATTTCATGGTATCCAATTGGTAGTTACTCGTCCCATCCCTGCAACTCCCGTACGGACTCGGGCGAGGAGAAGGTCGAGAGCCGTGTGTCCTCCGAAACACGACCCAGCCAAACCACACTGCTTCTTGACACAATGCCCGCTTGACGCGGAAGCCAGTCGCACCAATGTGTCAGAGGAAACACCGTACACCTGGCTACCATGTCAGCGTGCATGTGCCTGGCCCGCCACAGAAGTCGCTAGAGCATGATGGGACAAGGAAATCTCAGCCTGCAAAACCCTCTCCTAACCCAGACGACCCTGGGACAATTGTGCGCCACCTCATGGGTCTCCCAGTCACGGCCATCTGTGGCACAGCCTGGGATCGAACCCGGGTCTGCAGTGCCTTAGACCACTGCGCCACTCGGGAGGCCCCTGCAAATTGATTTGATAAACAATTGGTCCCCCCAAAAAATGCGTCCCTCTGTTAAATTTCAAAATCCCGATGTGGCCCTCGAGCAAAAAGCTTGCCCACTCCTGCTTTAAAATCTGTTTTGAAACCAAACTAACCTCAACCACATTGCTAACCTTAAATTATGGCTAAAAAGCACTTTTTTATAATATAGCCAATTTTGACTTTGTGGCTGTGGTTACTAGTGGAAACCATCAATTGTCTCTTTCATCCAAGTCACAAAAAGTGATCTAGTTAGCTCGATGACATAGCTAACAGCTGTTTATAAGCCCTCATAAACTTACAGCGGTGGAGCCTTTCTTCACAGCCTCTTGCGCATATTCCACCTGAAAAAGGTGACCGTCAGGAGAAAACACAGTGATCGCCCTGTCATATCTTGCTGCCATTATGTTGTTTCTAGAAACAAATGCAGTGAAATGTGTGTAACTACTCAGCTAGTGACTGTTTTCTAGCCAGTTTAATCGTGTGTACACTAACAGAGCGCATGCGCTTGAACTCTGAACTTGGACGAGTTAAATTTTGAGCATTTCCCTAAGAAAATACCCACCATTAAAAAGTATCCAAGTGCAACATTTTATTTCACTCTCCATAACTCGAAAATATTTAGTGTGGTTCGGGACCATTGTAAGGGGTTGATACAGATGTTTCCAGCACTGTTTGGTCCCTTTCCGGAGCATTGTATTTTCCAATCCCCTGGGTTGAGTTTGGATTATTTCACTACTAGAAAGGGGTTGAACATATTGTTTTGTTTTTATATGTCTTAGTTGCACCTCACTAAACAACGATACAATGTATTGACATGTTGGTATTATTTCTATTTGTCAGTTATTACTCAAATGTATTTTTAAATATCTCACGAAGATAAATATGTTAATGACATTTTCGTTCACCCCTCTAATGGACTAGCTACTACGTTACAGAATAGCGTCATATTCTATTAGTTTTTTCATAGCAGCAGGATATTATACTGGCAGCGCGATCGTGCAATATTATTTTTCAAAATAAGATTTGCCCTGCAAAGACATACTAAACGTTGCACTCTAGTGCAGTACAACTGTTTTTCGCAGCATTGCAAAGCATTGAAAAAATGTATTGATAATTTGAGGTTAGTTATTTACCCTTTATGTAATTAGGCAAGTCAGTTAAGAACAAATTCTTACTTACAATGACAGCCTACCCTCGCCAAACCCTAACCCAGACAACGCTGGGCCAATTGTGCACCACCCTATGGGACGCCCAATCACAGCTGGTTGTGATACAGGCTGTAGTGGGTCTGTAGTGACGCCTCTAGCACTGAGATGCAGTGCCGTAGACCCCTGCGCCACTCGGGAGCCCATTTATATCACAATTATTTTTAAAGTTTACAACTACTGGTATGTTAAAAGCTATTGTGTAACTTTTTTATCAAAACAAAATCTAATGTATTTACAAGTTACATGTAATGGATATTAACCAGGCCACAGTATAATCACACTTTTTTTACAAGTTGTAGGCTGATATATGCTTCTTATCTGTCAAGGTAAACAGTATACAGTAAAGCCATAGGCCTGTTAACTAGTTTTTTTTAATTATATCATAGACAAGATTATTTACAAGCAAGATGTTCATGATTATCGATCAAGGTCAGCAAAGCTACTTTTTATAGAGTTTAAAATGCATTACAAGAGACAACAAGGCTGACAGTACAAAGTATAATCAAGCTTTCAGAACAACAATGGAGAGTTATAGGCCTCTGTGTTGCTTTTCTATCAAGGTTAGCAGTGTACTGTAAAGGCCTATTAACCAGGTTTTCAAAACCAACAGAGAAAAGATTCAAAGATATTCATCACGTCTCTGTATTATGTATTATCTACCAAGATCAGCAAGTTTAAAATGGTTTCAAATGTATTATGTAGTCATTTTCTCTCTGATAACTCATATAAAACATACTTTCGCATGCCATTGTGACAACTTATTCACGTTGCACTCTAATACGACTGCATTAGAGAATAAGCACACAGACATCACAACTACTACCGTCTGACTGTTTTCTAAAATGGGAGCACCTATGAGAAAATTATAGTTTAGTGTCACATCCACCACCAATCAATGCATTGCCAGAAACTGTAGTGCCAAGTATTTATGAAGTGGAAGTAGTGCATCCTTTAATTTTCTTTCGTACTGGTTTAAGGAATCCATAATTTTAAGATTTAATGTAATGCAATTACTGCTACTAACTGTATGTTGCATATCAATGGCTATAACTGTCCAATGTGACTTTTAAGTTCAAAGGCACAATCACATGTTGAAAACACCACCAACTGCGCAGTATAGGCACATTTGGCATAACCTCTTTGCTAAACAGACTGTAATTCCTGACTCTCAAAAGACGCAAGGGATATTAACACAAATTGTTCCTTCAGATGTGACTTCAAAAGATCATAGTATCTGTCAATTATTCGGTCACTTGTTGTTATTGCTTAATATGTTATAATCCTCTTTAGTAAGTGGAGATGGAACTTTGTGTTCTATCATTCAAAATGAAACACAGTGAAAAGGTACTACATTTTCTTCAGAAAGACAAAAGTACTCTGTGCTCTGACAAATCCACAAAGAATGACTAATCTGGGTCAAAACTTCAAATTCCAAAGACAATCAAAACTTTTCCATCTCCACTTACTAAAAAAGATTAGAACATATTAAGCAATAATTGACATATACTATGATCTTTGACCCAGATTAGTTATTCTTTGTGGATGTGTCAGAGCACAGATTACGTTTGTCTTTCTGAAGAAAATGTAGTACCTTTTCACTGTGTTTCTTTTTGTATGATAGAACACAGCTTGCTTCAAGAATTCTTGGACCTTCTCAGGTAAAGCCCACACTTGATTTTGATACTTGAGTGCAGTCGAAATACCAGAGCTTTCCATGCAGTGTGTACTATTTCCCAAATTGATAATTATCTGAAAATGCTATAATACTACATAATTCAAAGAGGTGTATGTTATATATGCAGGATATTTTATTTGTCAGGCCAAACTTCAAATTCCAAAGACAACCAAAACTCTTCCATCTCCACTTACTAAAGAGGATTATAACATATTAAGCAATGACAACAAGTGACCGAATAATTGACAGATACTATGATCTTATGAAGTCACATCTGAAGGAACAATTTGTGTTAATGTCCCCTGTATCTTTTGAGAGTCAGAAATTACAGAGTCTGTTTAGTGACAGCAAAAAGGTTATGCCAATTGACCTGATGCATGTTTTGGCAGATTTCAAGGCTGGCCTTGGGCTGATTGAAATGTGTGAAGGTGTGAAGGTGAATTCATTACCATTAGGTTAATCTAGGTCGTTAACAGATATGCCAGTACATCATTGTTTACATGATGTCTTTGTTAAAAAACTAGGCAAGTCAGTTAAGTTTTTTATTTATTTAATCTTTATTTAACTAGGCCAGTCAGTTAAGAACAAATTCTTATTTACAATGATGACCTACACTGGCCAAACCCAGACAACGCTGGGGAAATTATGCACCGCCCTATGGGACTCCCAATCACAGCCAGTGGTGATAAAACCTGGAATCGAACCAGGGTCTGTAGTGATGCCTCTAGCACTAAGATGCAGATGTGCCACTCGGGAGCCCCCTGCAACTGATATTTACAACTGATATTCAACACAACAACAGTACATTAATGTATTGTTTTGGAATTAGTATAACATGCAGGTCTAAATGAATATGTCGATAACACAGTCCCCCTCCAAAACTAAGCGTATTTGAGACCCTAATGAGTATTTCCCACCCCACTAACTGAGACAGGTAGAAAAGTTCTCTCTACAGCCCAGTGTTCTTAACATACCAGGGTCAGCATTGTATTTTTGTATTATTGGTATAAAAAAATGCACAATAAAAGTGGACATTGATAAAAATGCAATTTCATTTGAATTGGTTATTCACCTTGCAATGTTTTTGAAATGCGGGATTTTATTTTGAAGGTTCCTCATTACCGTACGAAAATGACGTCATTGTTTGTGCTGCTGGCAGAATACTAGTTCATATTCTAAACTGCCTGGTTTGAGTTCTACATATTTTTTAGCTGTTTAGTTCTATGTTTTAGTTTATTTAGCTCAATAGCAAATCACCATGTCGGTGGCGTTTGCACCTCATAGACAACGTGGAAAGGGTGATATAACACCCACTGGAATTCAAAAGGTAATTCATATTTATCACGCAACACAACAGAATGGATGCGGATAGCACCCAGCTGCTGCTAGCTAGAGAGCTAACTAGCCTAGCCAGTGGCCAGGTCGAACTATAGGCAGCTAACGTTAGCTAAGTAAAGGGAAATAGATTGGTAACAATGTTGCTAGGGTAAAGCGCGGTCAATATGAACTTCGCGGGAGTGGGCAAATCTAAAAAAAAATATATATTTTTTTGGTCGATTCGATGGACTAACATTACATTTGTTTCTGATGTGAATGGAGGCCTACTAGTATTTTGTTAGCTGGATTGTTAGCTTCTTTTGTTAGCTGGCACACAGAACAGTAACGTTGACAAATGCGTTGTTACTAGGTAGAGAAAAAGGCAAAGGCAGTTTGACCCGCTAGTTAGTTACAATGTTGTCATTAACATAATGTACTACTCTACTCTCAAATAAAATAATATGATTTTATGAGTAGTCTAGATTGGAACAACAGTTTGTCCTCTGGAGTTATACTGTCTATTGTTCAAAACGTTAATACAAGTAACATTGTTTCCATGTATGCGTCACAATTCCCCAACCCTTTTTACATTGTATTTACTGTATTCTCTCAAATGATTTTTCACTTTAAAATGTATGTCAAACAAAAAACAATGATTGCTAAATTAGACAAACCATACAACTATGCACATAGACGAATTTTAACAATCACACATGACTAGTTTGCTAACAGACAGCACAAACCACCATTGTTACCAAACTTTGTATCTGCACTGTTCTTCAAGTAAATGGGTTTTTGTGAAGTTCAGTGGAAATTAAAAGCAGTGCTTGTGTATGTTGTATGGTTTTTTTTTAGCATATGAACACTACGTTTTCTTCCTGTTTTGCTCTGTCATGTTTCAGTTACTGGATGAAAACAATCAGCTGATTCAATGCATAATGGACTTCCAGAGCAAAGGAAAGACAGCAGAATGTTCACAGTAAGTTATCCTATATGTACAATCGAGCTTTCAGGCTCCATACTATCATGTATATGAGTTCTTGCAGTGTATTGATGGCTCCTCTACCTGCCTTTTTAAATGTTAACATGTGTTTTATCTGTTTTCTGTCAACAGATACCAGCAGATGCTCCACAGAAATTTAGTTTACCTGGCCACAATAGCAGACTCCAATCAGAACATGCAGTCTCTGCTCCCTGCTGTGAGTATGGGTCCAGGGCAGAGAAGGGCAGTGATGTTACAAGAAAGGGACAATTCATTGGTGCTGAATTTGATTCACTCTGACACATTTTTGGCAGAGGAAAAACTTCAAGCATTCTAGGATTCATCAAGTTGTACAGACACTGTACAATTAGAAATAAGGTGTTGTTCTTGGCTCCCGATAGGTCAAGGATTGTGGTCAGTGATTTTATATCTCAAACTAAGCATAAGGCTTTTTTTGATGCCCAAAATGTGACTCTTTGATGAAGTGGTCTAACAATACTCCCTCCATAAGAAACTATCATGCATTCTGATATCATAATTTATAGACCCTGACTTGAAATAAGGGCATAGAAATGCAACAACAGAGCTAAGTTGCAATTGAAGAAGAGCCAAGCCTCTTTATATGCATTACACTGCTAGTCAGGAACTCCACCAAATTCTACCAGTAGAGGAAATTAAGCCATTTAACGGGTTTCCCATCCTATTACCAGTATATCTAACCCTGTCAAGCTCTGACGATAGATTTTGCGGTGCATGTGAGATTGAATGTAATAATATGAAATGCCTCATATGCCACCAATGGAAGCTTGCCCTGTTTCCCCTACTGTTGGTTAAATGGGTGTATAATGTTCACCTAGATGCTCTGTACTTGATTTCAGAAGTGTGACTCCCCTACTCCCCCAGAGGTAAAGCTTGAAGTGAGTATGGGTGGAGAAGTGGGGGTTCATTTATGATAGGGTGTCTTGGTTCACACAATGTTCATACTGTGTATTGGAGGCTATATGATTGATATTCAAACACAGGGACTTTTGTTGTGAAACTTTATATGTGATACCTCTGAGATACACTGCTGGTGATGGGCTAATATTGATGTCCTTTACAATAGTGCAATGATATTGTACAGTGCCGTGTAAAGGTATACTCCGTGTTGATAGGTTCTGCTTTATTATATAGGCTTACTTGTTGCTACAATCTGGTGCTGTGAAATAGATGATAGAATAACATGTCATATTCAGAGATTATATAACATATTATATCCACGGAAAGGCCGGAGTCTTTAAATCCTGTACCTTCAATATAATTAGCTTTTATTTTGAACATGATTGTTTCTGTTCTTACATTTAAGATCTCATGGTCATCCGTCCATCAGTCTTCCTCCCTCTCCCCCCGCTTTTTCTCTCATACATGGCTGAGATATGCATCTTAACACGGCTGGTGTTTCTCTCTCTGTGTTGTATGTCTGCAGCCTCCTACTCAGAACATGCCCATGGGCCCGGGTGGGATGAACCAGAGTGGAGCGCCGGGCCCACAGCCCCCCCATGGACACAACATGCCCTCTGAGGGCATGGTCAGTGGCGGACCCCCAGCCCCACACATGCAGAGCCAGATGAACGGACAGATGCCTGGTAAGTGACCTCCTGTCCTCCCTCTATCGCTGTCTCACTCACTAGGGTTGCCTAGCAACACCACAGAGCTGGAAGAGGAGGGTGCTCTGTTAAACGATGTCACCCATCTGAGCTCTGGTTGTCTTGTACTCCACTTCACTGTGGTTGTGTGTGTTTGTATGCGTGTTTGTGTTTGGGAAGAGTAGGTCTGGGCGATATGGACAAAATCTAAAATCATATTTTCAAATATTTTTTGTCAGATGTTATGTTTTTGAGTAATACAAGTTCTAAATGTGCTTTAAGTAGTTCATGACCTTGATTGTTTTATACTGTCCAATCCAACTTGAAACAAAAAAAAATCAGCAAGGTTGCATGGTATGGGAAAAAAATGTAGACCTAGTTAATTGGTGAACTGTTGGAATCATTATTGACAGGGTAGGAACCAAAGTGTTGGTCAGTGTTTCCAGGGGATCCTAATAAGGTGTTACATTAGATGTTTCATTACCTGGGTTACGGTCCAAACACTTAAAATACACCCTGGCCTTATGCCTTTGGGGAAATCCCTGTCGCCATCTTGGAGGGCGGTCCAAATGATTAGCCAAGCAAGGAAAGTTTGCAACGTAAGCCCCTCAGCCCTCATTTTTAGGTGGCTTTGCGAGTGTGCAATTATGTTCACTCTGGGGTCTGAAACTCCCCATAATTCAATTTGCGACGATTGTATATCCGCTAAGAAAAGTCAGCAAAAACTTAAAAACAACATCAATGGAGAAGTCAACATACAAGTGTAAGTAAAAACGAATGCAAATAAGTTAGAAATTGTGCTAGTAAGGCACATGACGGCACAAACACGTCTCGTAAAAAGTAAATATGTTTTTGTTTGGTTATCTTTTGGAAATTGTAGAAATAAAGAATTTTCCTCCTTCAAAGTTCCAGCTAGGCAGGCTAATATTAGTTAGCTAATTCATTTGCTAGCTATCATACAGTTGGCATATATTAACAATTATATATTTTATTTAAGTAAACATGCACTCATAATTGACTGTAGCGCAAATATTGCACCCACAAGCTACCAGTGTCTGAAAACACAATGTATTTATATATTTTTATTTATTTCACCTTTATTTAACCAGGTCGGCCAGTTGAGAACAAGTTCTCATTTACAACTGTGACCTGGCCAAGATAAAGCAAAGCAGTGCGACACAAACAACACAGAGATACACATGGGATAAACAAACGTACAGTCAATAACACAATCATCGTGGGATGAACGAGTGATGAATTTCCGGCCAAGGGTGGTCCATTTAAAATCATTCCTTCCTATCTCGGCCCTCGGCCTGCAAGTGTATACTCGTCAGACGTCATGATACGTCACAAGATAGCAACACCGCCCCCTTTGGCCATTCTATCTACTGCAGAGATAGCCTGCAGAGTTACTATCCAGGTCTGTACCCAAACAATTTGACTTTTAAAAATCCACCTTTCTAGAAACAAGTCTCTCACTGTTGCCGCTTGCTATAGACCACCCTCTGCCCCACGGGCACCCTCATAGATGTCATCTTAACTAACTTGCCCTCCAAGTTAACTAACTTGCCCTCTTAAATAAGCATGCCCCATTCAAGAAATTTAGAACCAGGAACAGATATAGCCCTTGGTTCTCTCCAGACCTGACTGCCCTTGACCAGCACAAAAACATCCTGTGGCGTTCTGCATTAGCATCGAACAGCCCCCGTGATATGCAACTTTTCAGGGAAGTCAGGAACCAATATACACTGGCAGTTAAGAAAGCCAAGGCTAGCTTTTTCAAGCAGAAATTTGTTTCCTGTAATACAAACTCAAAAAGTTCCTGGACACTGTAAAGTCTATGGAGAACAAGAGCACCTCCTCCCAGCTGCCCACTGCACTGAGGATTTGAAACGCTGTCACCACCGATAAACCCACAGTAATTGAGAATTTCAATAAGCATTTTTCTACGGCTAGCCATGCTTTCCACCTGGCTACCCCTACCCCAGTCAACAGCCCTGCACCCCCAGTAACTCGTCAAAGCCTCCCCATTTCTCCTTCTCCCAAATCCAGTTAGCTGATGTTCTGAAAGAGCTGCAAAATCTGGACCCCTACAAATCAGCCGGGCTAGACAATCTGGACCCTTTCTTTCTAAAATGATCTGCCGAAATTGTTGCAACCCCTATTACTAGTCTGTTCAACCTCTCTTTCGTGACGTCTGAGATTCCCAAAGACTGGAAAGCAGCTGCGGTCATCCCCCTCTTCAAAGGGGGAGACACTCTTGACCCAAACTGCTACAGACCTATATCTATCCTACCCTGCCTTTCTAAGGTTTTGAAAGCCAAGTTAACAAACAAATTGCCGACCATTTTGAATCCCACCGTACCTTCTCCGCTATGCAATCTGGTTTCAGAGCTGGTCATGGGTGCACCTCAGCCACGCTCAAGGTCCTAAATGACATCATAACCGACATCGATAAGAGACATTACTGTGCAGCCGTATTCATTGATCTGGCCAAGGCTTTCGACTCTGTCAATCACCACATCCTTATCGGCAGACTCGACAGCCTTGGTTTCTCAAATGATTGCCTCGCATGGTTCACCAACTACTTCTCCGATAGAGTTCAGTGTGTCAAATCAGAAGGCCTGTTGTCCGGGCCTCTGGCAGTCTCTATGGGGGTGCCACAGGGTTCAATTCTTGGTCCGACTCTCTTCTCTGTATACATCAATGATGTCGCTCTTGCTGCTGGTGAGTCTCTGATCCACCTCTACGCAGACGACAGCATTCTGTATACTTTTGGCCCCTCTTTGGACACTGTGTTAACTACCCTCCAGACGAGCTTCAATGCCATACAACTCTCCTTCCGTGGCCTACAACTGCTCTTAAACACAAGTAAAACTAAATGCATGCTCTTCAACCGATCGCTGCCCGCACCTGTCCCCCCCATCCAGCATCACTACTCTGGACGGTTCTGTCTTAGATTATGTGGACAACTACAAATATCTAGGTGTCTGGTTAGACTGTAAACTCTCCTTCCAGACTCACGTCAAACATCTCCAATCTAAAATTAAATCTAGAATTGGCTTCCTATTTTGCAACAAAGCATCCTTCACTCATGCTGCCAAACATACCCTCGTAAAACTGACCATCCTACCGATCCTCGACTTCGGTGATGTCATTTACAAAATAGCCTCCAATACTCTGCTTAACAAATTGGATGCAGTCTATCACAGTGCCATCCGTTTTGTTACCAAAGCCCCATATACCACCCACCACTGCGACCTGTACGCTCTCGTTGGCTGGCCCTCGCTTTACACTCGTCGCCATACCCACTGGCTCCAGGTCATCTACAAGTCCCTGCTAGGTAAAGTCCCGCCTTATCTCAGCTCGCTGGTCACCATAGCAGCACCAACCCGTAGCACGCGCTCCAGCAGGTATATCTCACTGGTCACCCCCAAAGCCAATTCCTCCTTTGGCCGACTCTCCTTCCAGTTCTCTGCTGCCAATGACTGGAACGAACTACAAAAATCTCTGAAACTGGAGACACTTATCTCCCTCACCAGCTTTAAGCACCAGCTGTCAGAGCAGTTCACAGACCCCTGCACCTGTTTATAGCCCATCTGTAAATAGCCCAACCAACTACCTCATCCCTTACCGTATTTATTTATTTTGTTCCTTTGCACCCCAGTTTTTCTACATTGCACATTCATCTACTGCACATCTACCATTCCAGTGTTTAAATGCTATATTGTAATTACTTTGCCACCATGGCTTATTTATTGCCTTACCTTCCTTATCCTACCTCATTTGCACTCTTTGTATATAGATTTGTTTTTTTTCTACTGTATTATTGACTGTATGTCTGTTTTACTCCACGTGTAACTCTGTGTTGTTGTATGTGTCAAACAAGAAAGTGCTTGTGACTCCATGGTTGAGCAATTGCTCTCTCGTTGAGTAACATGGGGCAGGGTTTGGTGTAGGATGCGGTATACCGCCCAGCCCTAGGGGCTAGACTGTTAACATTTTGTCTACTTTGTTCTGCCGCAGGGTAGATTGACCAGTTATAACCAGTTGTCAAGGCTCCACAGCGCACTTGCTTGTAAATATTAGAATAGGGAGAAAGCTTTAATAATGTTTTAATAAAATAATTAAATCTTTGCTCTCTTTACTGTATGGTCATATATCTTCCTAAAGGTTGAATGATCTGTCGTTCTTTTTTCCCCAGGGCCTAATCACATGGCCATGCAGGGCACTGGGCCGGGTCCCAACCAGCCCCCCAACATGCCCGGCAGTGGCTCCATGAACATGCCCCCCAGCAGCCATGGCTCCATGGGCGGTTACAACCACACTGTACCCTCCTCTCAGGGCATGCCTGCCCAAGGCCAGATGAACATGACTCAAGGACCCATGGGCAACTACGGCCCCCGGCCCAACATGAACATGCAGCCTAACCAAGGTACAGGAAAACAAACGTGTCCTTGATAGACCTTCTCTTTGACCCATACACATCTTTTGATGATGGCATCCACCCATGGATGCTTTATTGTTTAGTTTTTTTCAATGTAATGTAATGGCATATTGTTTGTTGTTCCCGCCCCAGGCCCCATGATGCACCAGCAGCCTCCCTCCCAGCAGTACAACATACCCCCTGGGGGTGGCGGGCAGCACTACCAGGGCCAGCAGAACCCCATGGGCATGATGGGCCAAGGGAACCACGTGATGGGGCAGAGGCCCATGCCCCCTTACAGACCACCACAGCAAGGTACGCTCTGCTCTACAGAGTGGGCACTGGGCCAAGGCGCTTGGTTTGACTTGACACAGGGCTGAAACCTCTTCTCCTGTCCGTAACCCCCTTTCCACTTCGTCTTTTAAGTGGATCTTTCACTTACACTGTCGTTGCTCGTAGACACAGGTAGCCCCATTACCATAGAAGGAATACCCAGGTGCCCCGAACGTTGTTGTCATCCCCAGACAACTGAACTATAGTTTGGGGACCAGGAGCTCTCTAGCGAATAAGCGTCCCAAATTCCAACCTCACTCCCCTTTCCCCACCAAAATTACCCCCCTCTCTCCCCACTCCCGCCCCAACAACACCTTGAATCAACCTGTGTGTGTTGTGTGTGTGTATGTAGGACCCCCTCAGCAGTACCCAGGGCAGGAAGACTACTATGGGGACCAGTACAGTCACGCAGGACAGGGAGCCTCAGAAGGTAGGAGAACCAACCCTCCAACCAACCGCTCGTAGAACCAACCAAACCTCTCCGTCCGTCTAACGTTCACTTAGAGAAGCTGTATTGAGGCATGTAGAAGGACAAAGGATAGCGAGTACCAAAACAACATTGTATGACAGTGACACCATCCCTCAGCTAAAGCCAGTGAATTGCTCAGCACCACTTTACACCTGAGACGAATCATCAATGGTTTATCTTGGTTCCACTGCAGTTATCTAGAACATTTGTGGAAATAGAGAATGGAAGATGTCAGTTGAACAGTCATGGTGCTCTGTAAGCCTGGCAAGAAGGAAGCTAATGTTTGGTTTGCCCACCCACCATCCCACCGGTGCTATGCGTCTTCGATAAACAATAGCTAGTTGGCTAGTAATTCTGTCGAACCGTTATCTTGTGGAGGTGTGGCTCCAAATGCGTACCGCGATTCAATCCAGAAAGTTGATATTAGGTGGTGCTTTTAGCAGAAGCGGAGGTCCTACTTTAGCAGAAGCCCCACACACGAATTGGCAGATGTTGTGTTGAAGACTCCTGGTGGAAAAGGAGACTAGTTGGACTGGGATTCTTCACCAGTGATTTCCCACGCCTCCATAGTGATTTTGCGTCATAGCATCCCCATCATCAATTATTCTTAAATTTAATAACTTTCTCTTGCATGTATCAATCACTTTTTACACCTTTCTGAGTTGTCTACATTCTACTCCCTTTCAAACTTTGACACAGTACTCTCCAGACTCATAGCTAGGTTGTACTCTGATGGGAATTACAGGATTTAAATATTGTCTTGTAAAACTGTATATTCTCAAAAGAAAGTGAAACAAATATTCCAATGTTTACTTATCACTTTTGCAAAACCTATATTTATGAACATTGACACACACACACACACACACACACACAGAGACATTGCTTGAAGCAATATAAAATATGTACTGATATTTAACAATCTGTATATTTTTTTTTATCCCCTGACTTTCCCCCTCATTGACTTATCACCTCAAACATGGACATGAAATAACATGTCTTCCTATCTCCTTGTGAAATAATGCTTTAGGTGGTTTACTACAGCCACCGTTCCCTGATCAAGGCTTTGATCCCTCAGAACAATACTACCAAGGAGGTATCTATGTAGCTTCACAGAAATGTACTCGCAGGGGGAAAGGAAGTGACTTATGGAACTTTTGTGTTGCTTCTGCTTTTATGGAGACATTTCTGAGACTTCTTTCCAAATGTGACAAAGGCTATTGTGTTTGATAACTGCAGTAGCCTAAATGCTAGCTTTTTACAATTAATAACATAACTCAAATACACTTTCTATAACGGTATTATTTCCTCCGTTTAGCCTTCCCTGGCCAGCTGAAGCATTCTGAGTTTGTTCTAGTCTCTGTTTTCTGGCTTCATGTCCCTCACCGCTATGCACGTGACTACTTTTAATCGTTGATTTCTCACTCACATATATTTCATTTCTCATAAATGTTGTCGTTCCAGCTTTGTTTTATTAATGGCTCATAGCAGGTGTCAGGTAAGGATGCTAAAAAAAAGAGTCACTATTACAACCATGTTGCATATAAAAACAAACAAAAATAAACTTAATGTTTCAATGGGCATGCTCACAGTGTTGGTTCTTTTCTCCTGTGGTTCTTGTCTTGTCTGCCAGAGCGAGACCCAGCAGCCAACCAACAGTCCCCCTATGAAAAAGATAATGGTTTGTTAACTTTGTTTGTTAACAGCCTAAATCAGTGTTTTCAAAAAAACGTTCTGATCAGGACTGGGGTCAATATCCTGTTCAATTCGGGAAGTAAAATGAAATTCCAATCATGGTGTTGGTTCTTTTCTCCTGTGGGTTATGTCTGCCAGAGCGAGACCCAGCAGCCAACCAACAGTCCCCCTATGAAAAAGATCATGGTTTGTTAACTTTGTTTAACAGCCAAAATCAGTGTTTTCAATAGAAATTCTGATCAGGGTTGGGGTCAATAGCTTGTTCAATTCAGGAAGTAAACTGAAATTCTAATCATGTTGGAAAAATGTGGAATTGGAATTTCAGTTTACCTTCCGACTTGAAATGGACACCAAGGCTGATTCTGGCCACACTAAGCACTGATGTCTGCTGTGTTGTCGTCAAACCTGGTTCAGGTACTGTAATGTCACAGATACCGTAATGTCTCTCTGTTGCCCTCTGTAGGTAATGCCCAGTATGGCCAGCAGCAGGAGGCCTACCAGCAAGGTCCTCCCCAGCAGCAGGGCTACCCCCCACAGCAGCAGTACCCCGGACAGCAGGGCTACCCTGGACCGCAGCAGGGCTACGGTGGGTGGAACCTAAGCAACATCACTGAATCTCTCGGTCTTTCTCTCTCTCATCTTATTCTCTCGCTCTATTTCTTTTCTCTCTTTCTCGCTCTTTCTTTCTCTTTTTATTTTTCCATAGGCTATTACTTTGTACACTTTTTTTGTTTTACTGAAATGGGAATTAAAAAGATGTTTGGGTGTGCCACTACTCTGATGACCTCTGGCAGTCAGTCCACACATCCTGTAGGAGGCACCATTTACTTTCCTTTTCATTATCTTGAAACATCAGTCCAAGATTCCAAATGGCACTCACCCAGAGCCTCACATATGTTTACTGAACCACACCACTGTTTTGCTAATTGAAATGGTGCACTTTCAGTGTTGCAGCAGCGCAATCAAGGCTACACATACTGGCACAGTGATCAGAAGCGGTAGCTGGCAGACATTGGCGCTGTGTTAGGTGTCCTTCTCGTACTATGGTGGGTCACTGTACAGGCCTAGTTACTGTGTGGTAGAAAGTCTCTGGTCTCTGAAAGTGAAAGGAATAGGACACACTTATGGGTAATCACCCTCGGCATTGTGGGAACCACAGCCCCCCTCTTTCGTTTTTTAAATCCTGTCAGATTTCCTTTCTCTCTGAACCAGAGGCCTTTCTCTCATGTCAGTAATGAGCTGGTGGAGTGAGACAGAGGCTATGAGTTGGGCTCCATCTGGCTAACATGCGCTCATGCTTGTTCGCTCTCGCAGGCGTGCCACACAAGGTTAAGCTTTGTGGTAGCGGCATCTGCATTACGAGCACCTAATGACGTTTGACTTGGCCCAGTCAGTCAGTCATTGTATCACTGATCAGCTGTTAAAATGCCTGATAACATGGCGCTACGCGGCGGTAAGGTAGCTGCAGTGCAGTGGTAGTATACAGAGGCTGTCTGATGGAGTGATTTTTAATGAGGCTATCTAATGAGGGTCCACTGAATCTCCTTGATGTCTCCTTGTATTAGAAAACTTAACACCCAGCTCCAGCAAGTCAGACTCCCTTATTACACAGCAGAGTAGGCCAGTGTTAATGTGGAGCCAAACTTCAACAAATGGGCCAGGGCCCAACTAATACTACTACTACCCACCAGTCTCTCTCTGCCATGCCTCTGGCTGGCTGTCTGGTTGTCAGTGGATATGTCTTTTGGGGAGATAAAGGATAATTGACACCCAATGGTTCAAGAACAAGACGTGGCATAATGGACATCATACAGAACAAAGTCAGTGAATCAAGCATGCTGTTATACTCCCAGGTTGACTGTGTGCTTTTTGTTATTGAACAGGCCAGTCTTCTTAACTGGTCCTATATGGTGTGAAGAACTGTAGCATCATGTTTCAGTCAGACATCCATAACCTTTTTCTCTCTGCTCTGTCCCCCCTCCCCAGGTCCGTCCCAGGGAGCCCCAGGCCAGTACCCCCAGGGTTACCCCCAGGGCCAGGGGCAGCAGTACGGGGCCTACCGAGGCCCCCCGCCCGGCCCACCTCAGGCCCAGCAGCAACGCCCATACCCAGGCTACGATCAGGTGAGTATGAGCCCATAAGTAGGCAGGCCTAACCTCTATCTGTATGTGACTCTTATTGTGTCCTTTTTTATGTTGGCTAGAGATGGATAGAAGTTAAAAATGTAACGTGAAGTTTATCCAGGGTTCAGGGAGTGTCCATAAGCAAGAGACCTGGGTGGAGTGGGTGTCTTGTGCATGCTGACGTTGTATGGGGAGTTTAAGACGAGTTGAATAATATTGGATTATACAGCAAGTCAGACCAAAGCAGTGCAATGCGAGGGCAATGTAGTGACTCCTCCCTAAACGTAACTGACTTTTGAGAGTGTTGAAGGGGAGGGGAGAGCTACGTGTTGCCCTGTATTTTCTGTGGTCCTTTGCGGGGGCCACAGCAACACTTTTTGATTCTTTATCTTTGAATATTCAGGGACACATGAGGAAATAAAGACCCAGGGATTTGAACCCCTGACTAGTTCTGTAAGAAGCAAAGGTAATGGTCAAATCTGGACGTGTGACCGTTCGCCTAGCCTTGATTTGCATTTGTCATGTTTCTCCTCCTGTCTTCTGTTTAAACATCTGATTTCCACCTTTACCTCTTTTTGTAACCAGGGGTCGAATTCTATTCTTGAGGTCTTCAAACATATCAAGCATATTCTGTAGGGGAACTTAAAAATACAATGTTGATGGTTTGGAATTGACTAAATCAATCCTTATTCCTTGGGTTATTATTCATCCCTTTTCATGCAATATACTGCATTTAAATGTATGTTTTATGCGTAATTTAATAATTATGCACTGTAGAATAGTATATGATCAAAGTAAGTCAAATTTAAACAAAATAAATCAATGTGTAACTAAACTTTTATTCCTAAAGAGCAGCAACTTTCGACCCCTGTTTAGAAATGCTCCTGCAAAATACAAAACATGGCCCTCTTATCATGTGAAATGTGCAAGTCGAAGAGAAGCATTTTGCCTACTGCTACAGTATACTGACATGAAGTTACTTCCCTCCTGTTGAGCTTTTCTGAGGCCATGCTGCCACCTGCTGGTTAAATATAGCCAATGCAGCCACACACAGGAATAGTCTGCATCTGTATCTGTAACAAAAGGTTGATAACTAGCTACCACAGATGTGCTTGTTTGCATCCTGTTTAGATATGTAAATATAAGCATTTCCCTAGTAAATGCCTGTTTGTTCAGATGTCCGGATGAAAATCATTAAGATGTGTCCATTTACAGTACTCCCTTCCTCCCTCCACAGGGTCAATATGGAAGTTACCAGCAATGAGAGATGGTCATGGCAGTCACTCAGTCAGTCACCAAGAGCCCTGCTCTGACCTCTAACCTCTGACCTCTGTACAACTGTTATCTGGACTTTTATAACGGCTGCAGCTCGCAGAGACGCCCACACACACACTTTGCCCTCTGTAACCCCTATGTCTGGGCCTTATGTAATGAGATGATTGTGTTCACTTCCATTTCTCCCCTTCTGGTCTGAATTAATAGTCTCAAAGCAGCAATGCCTTAAAACCAAACAGAGCTGCCTTATCCAGAGCACTGCAGATTGCAAAAAGGGCAAAAAATTACACATACAATTCATTTTGTCTATATCACAGAGGACAGAAGTGTACAGAACTGAACATCACACTCTTGTAGGGCAATGTTTCTCCATCCAATAGCCCCCTGTTCATAAGAAGCAATAATGCCAATGGGAAGTGGAGGGGTGGGATGAGGATGGAGTGAGGAGATTTTACACCAGAAACAAAATTCTGTATGGCTATGTTATATGTCAAGGTCAACATATGTGATGATGTAAAGATGTATTTTATGCTTTTTAGATGGAGCTAACTTTGTATAAGAATTTGGACTACTGTTGAATATTGTTTTTTTTTTCCTCCTGAAGTGTTGTCTCTTGATGTACGTTGTGATTAACATTGTTTTCATCTGCTATTTTGTTTATTTGTACCCCCTGATTCCCCTTTGCTTCTTCAATGACTTGTACATTGAATAGGTGCTTGGGGTGAACAAATCAGATGCTTTGGTTTTATGAATGGATTGTACATAGAAAGCCCTCAAACAAACTGATAACACCTATCTGTATTGGAGCA
This sequence comes from Brachymystax lenok tsinlingensis, assembly GCA_030435695.1. Classification (NCBI taxonomy): domain Eukaryota; kingdom Metazoa; phylum Chordata; class Actinopteri; order Salmoniformes; family Salmonidae; genus Brachymystax; species Brachymystax lenok. The sequence continues at coordinate 25,842,389 of CM059788.1, read as the reverse complement.
TCAGTGGTGAAACGTTATTTCTTTGGGCAACAGAACATGACCTGTGAGTGGGGCTGTATTCTGACTTTGAGATCTACAGTATGTGTGTAAGTAGGCTTACAAAGCTACCAGTAATTTACCAAAGTTACCAGAATATTGCGTCATTTTAGTAATTAACAGAATCTATTGTAACTTTGGTAATCTAGTAATCTATACTTGAATAACTTTGAAAAACTGTATTCGTATATAGAGTTCATTTATTAAATCTGTGACCATATTGTCCATGAGTTTTATACTAGATAGTAGGGCTAGTAACTGAAAGGTTGCTGGTTCGAATACCGAGCCGACAAGGTGAAAAATCTACCGACCTGCCCTTGAGCAAGGCACTTAACCCTAATTTGCTCCAGGAAAGCCATGGCTGACCATGTCAAACACCACATTTCTCTGGACTTATCTGGTGTATGTGACATTTTTTATTTTTCAAGAGAAAATAACCTAATTAATGGCAACAAGCATCTAATCAACAATTACATTATTTTTCACTAATCTAATGATTTTCTTTTTTCACAACTGCCACCAGTTTGATGCCAAAACATTTAATAAAACATATTGACATAAAATAAATCAAAGTTTGTAAAAAGGAAATTTCAGGCTGAAACCCTCATATTAAACACCAATGAATGGTATTAATTTAGTTTATTTATATTTAGGATTGTTTTACAGCTTCGTCATATTTGTTTAACTCTATGGGATATGTGTCCCTAAACCGGGACTGTTGTTGCTAACGTGCACTAATGTGACTAGAATGACGTAAGTAACAGCCAACTTTCCAGGACATAGGCATGTCTTGTATGGGCAGAAAGCTTAAATTCTTGTTAATCTAACTGCAGTCCAATTTACAGTAGCTATTACAATGAAAAAATACCATTGCTATTATTTGGAGAGTGCACAACAACAAAACACTTTTATCATGGCAACTGGTTTGATACATTCACCTCTGAAGGTAAATAATGTACTTACATTCAGTAATCTTGCTCTGATTTGTCATCCTGAGGGTCCAAGAGATAAAATGTAGCATAGATTTGTTTGATTAAATACATTTTTATATTCAAATGTAGGAACTGGGTTCTGTCACTGGCCCCGCCCGGCCATCTAGGTTTGTGTTTTTTCTGGAGGGAAGCTAATTATCCATCATGTATGACATTCCTGGATGTGTGTAAACTAAAAACAAATATTACCATAGCATTTTTGTATGTTCTCTATAGTTATGTGCTTGAAAATGTATCAATTGACCAATTCGGCACATTTGGGCAAACTCCTGGCAGACAAAATATAGTGTAGTAATGTAATGCTTCACTGGATCAGTCTGAAATATTGCACACACTGCTGCAATCTGGTAGCCAAAATCTAAATTACACAAACTATCTGATTGTCTGGCCTTTCTCCTGCATTTCAAAGACGATGGAACAATTATTATTTTCTGAAAATTCATGTTTTTTTGTTTGTATTATCTTTTACCAGATCTAATGTGTTATTCTCCTACATTATTTTCACATTTCCATAAACTTCAAAGTGTTTCCTTTCAACTGGTATCAATAATATGCATATCCTTGCTTCAGGTCCTGAGCTACAGGCCGTTAGATTTGGGTATGTCATTTTAGGTGGACATTTTTTTAAATGGGCCGATCCTCATCTGATTAAATTATTCAAATATTTTACATGTCATAAAGCACACAGAGGGCCAGAGATTATTACAGACACTTGTCATAATCTGAATTACCCAAATGGGCCACTAGATGTCTTCTGAAAATCATTGTATTTTACAGGTCAACTTCAAAAGTTTCAAGTAATACACCCTCCCTTTGCAAGCCTATGTGTAACACAAAGCACTGAGCCCATATTCATCAAGTGTCTCAGATTAGGACAGCTGAATTGGGATCAGTTTTGCCTTTTAGATAATATGTAAGAATAAATAGATAGGGGAGACCTGTTCCTAGATCAGCACTCCTCCTCTGAGACGCCTTATTAATAGGGCCCCTGAATGCTTCCAGTACCCTCTGCTTCTCCTAAAAGTAGAATTTAGAAGCTTGTATCTTATGGCCTTAGCGCTTCAGTGTGCTCTGTTATTGACAGCTGGATAAGAGGTGAATTCAGTTGGGGGATATTCCAAACATATGTCTAATGTGTATCGGACACAGCTTTCTGGAGAATAGTGTCTGCTCGATACATTACATTTTTATCTGCAACTTTATGAACATTTTGCCCATGCTGAATATTCCCATAATAGGTCTGAGGGAGTGCATTGACCACAGACTGTCCGATAAGACTGTCGTACATTCAGTATGTTCAGCCCCACATAAGCTTGTTTCAGACAGAATGAGTCGTCTTAACAATGCTGGAAGACATTTCTCCCCTGAATAAACTTTTATGTTTTTGTCATTTAAGAAAATGTAATGTTGTACGTTAACCACCAACAGAATAATATGAGTTATGGAGTATAACGTAAGTAACCACCAACAGAATAATATGAGTTATGTGGAGTATAACATAAAAGTGTTACGTTATGCTGTAAACTGAGTGTCTTGCTGTAATGATTTGAGATACATTTCCTATGATGTCATGCAACATTTCACTCTTGTACAGACTGTGGTTGTATTATTTTATGAAACCTTGGGCTTGATATACATTTGTACAATATGCATACATCATGCACATATTATAGAGAAGATAGAAGTATGGTGATTGGTTTCCAGTCAGCCTCAAAGATACTAACCTTGGTATGCTTTAGTACATACCTTGTAATTAATGTTTTGTTTTTCATTCAGCACCCTGTAGCCAACATGATGTTACTGTAAGTGTCATTGTGATGTGAAACTGTACAGTATGTCACTGAAAAACTGCAACAATAAATTGCTTGAATTTTTTTAATACACTTGTGTTGGATTTTTATGCAATTGTCTTTCTTCAAATGTCTCTGTTCTTCAAATGCAACGACATAGACAATGTCTTCTAAGTTTACTTTGTGATTTCCTTGTTTTGAATATCTGTTCATGTATTTACTGTACACTATTATCTCAGCAAGTTCCCACCACACCCTGCATTCCAGATGTATCAGGAGAGGTCCCGGGCACATTTGCACCAAAAATTACCTTCCCGCTCAGCTCCCCCTCCAGAGAGGGACTACCTGAAACGCACAGTAGGGGGGAGAACTACAGATGGTGCACCAGATGTGTGGCCGGAGCACGTGACCAGACTGGACATGGTGTTAGAGGGCCACTGCCTGACCCTGCCCTAGTGCTGATGTGATTGTGTGTTAGAGAGGGTATTTATAGATGTCAGACGCTAAGAGAAAGACAGTAAGAGAGAAATCTTCTTAAATGTGTTTGCACTCCTTTATAATGATCTGCATGTAGCCTGTGTGGGTGTGTGTGTGTGTATATGTGCAGTGCTCAAGGTCTGGTGGCATCTCCCAGTCACCCCAGCACCATCCTGCTCCTCCACAGCTGGCCGCCCCACCCTTCCCAGCTGCCACTGGGGCTCCCCCTTGCCCCTCTACTTGGCAGACACACCGTTTTGGGCGCTCCCCCACCAGCCCTCCCTGGCAACTGCCACCCTCAGCTGCGCACTTGCAGACGGGAACGGGGTTGTACAAAGTCACTCCTCTTGTGACTGTCTGGTGCCACGGGGACACAAGAGATGATGAGGGGATTGTGTAGGAGGAATACTTTCCTTATACCCCTCATCTACCGTCGGATCTCTTTTGGGCACTTCATCAATTTAGCAAGATGGACACATCATAGTCAAAATTTCGAGCACAATAGGATAGTGGAGGAAAGTAACCCCTCAAAGTGTTTTTGATGAGTAGGCTAAACACTGTTTAGTCTGAGCCTGCTAATCTTTATGTAACGGTGAATTGTTGGAAGTTGTGTACAGTATGGCAAGAGTGAGCGGTACATGTAGCAGTAATAGCACTTGTTTTTGGCATGAAGTAAAGATATCATTTTCAGTATCATACAACCTACAACTCAAACAATATTTAATGTATTAATCTAATCAGTGTTAATTCAATACCTTTTGATCCATGGAAAATAAGGAAAGAGATATAGAAGTGTCGACGGGTGGCAAGGAAAACATTAAGGTGACAGTATAATTTCAGAGGATCATAATCTTGTTCAATATTTTGATAATTATAATTCAAGGCACCTTTCAGGCGAGGCTTGTAACCACTGAGGGGAAAATGACATTGTCATCATATAGCTAGCAGGCAAGATCTCTCCGTCCGTCCGTCTCTCTCTCTCTCTCTCTCTCTCTCTCTCTCTCTCTCTCTCTCTCTCTCTCTCAGTGTGACAGAAAGTCTATGGGGAGGAATAAGAGGTAGTTATGGGGAAAATGCACCAGCCTCCACAGTTTAATTGGAGATGTGTCACACTAAATAAATGGTGCAAAAACAAGCGCTGACTGGAGGCTTGACAGAGGGGCCCTGGGGAGGCAGCCTGCTTTAATGGGCCGGAGCTCTGCACCGCTTCAGGGTGAGATGGGGCTAGGTTCTTCTCGGCTAAGGTACCCTACCCTCCATAGAGTCCACCCACCAAACAACCACCAACAGCCATCACAACCAACCTGCAGAATGATGAAAGAATAAACATTGTTATGATAGTTGACTGTTGGACTTGGGATATTAGATGTTGGTGAAATTGGTGACCTGGAAGCACATCAATTGATTCTTCTGACCTACAATCAGGAGGAGATTGTATTCCTGATCTGCCGTACATTTAAATCCCTACATGCCATCACAAAAATCCATAAACATAACAGTTTCTTCACAAACAATTTCTATCTATCAGTCTAGCTCCTCAAAACCGTCTACGTCCATTTATCTTTAGAAAAAACACAGCCAATCCAATCTGCCTGTCCAATTCATACATGACCTGGGAGCACCCCAGGAGAATGTGTATTCCAATATTCTATCAATATTAATATCTGTTTTCCTCTGCAACCTGGCCTTGTTGAGTGTGCGTCTGTGTGTGTGCGTATGTGTGTGTGTAGAGAATATTGTAGACTTGACATGAGTTGTGATTCACCCCTATAGTGTAGATAATTGGACATGACAACATCCTCTTTGGTCTCTCGGGGGAACAGAAGAGGATTTAGACTATTATGGTCTGTGTTGTGAATATGGCACACATACAGCCTACAACAAAGGCCCATCGTGTAAATGCGTTCTGTATGAACAGATATATACTACAATGATAGATCGGTCACATTTTCTGGGAAGCATGTTAGGATGTTTTTTAGGTGATCAGTTGGCATCGTTTGGTAAAAGGTGGGAATAAAAGTCAAAAGGTATCTAAATGCATCCTTATTGGTTGAAACATATCCAACATACAGAAAGGCGGATTAACAATGTTCACCAGTAAATCAACTGTGTGTTTGTGACTTGAGTTAGAGTGGCCAACTAAGGATTTTCTATGCGTATGATGTGCAGTGCTTTGCTTCGTTAAAACCAACCACACCATGTTTGTTGCAGTTTAGCCATCAACTCAAATGAACAGTGTGCTGTTTTTGTTTGTGTTCCAGCCTGATAAAAGTTGTGTCTCTGGGAGAAATAGCAGGTATGTTGATATCAGTATTCCCACAGCCTGCATAATTGCAGTAATTTGCTTTCCCTTTGGGTAATCTGTAAACGTGGCTGTTTTGATGTTTTTGGCATCCTCCATTGGCTGGGCTCTCTCCTCCTCCGGCGGAGCCCTCATCTCAGCCCAGGGTGACACAAATAGATCCTTCCCCAAAAGGTGCACGTACTTTCAGTGTGGTGCGATCAATATGGCCCAGTCCTCACTGGGACACACTGGGGTGCTGGCGGTATTAAAACTGCCCTGTGAGCCGCCTGTCGCCACGCGGGCATTTTAGGGAAATAAAACCATTGATCCTCGAGGGCCTCTGGCCGAGCATTAACCTGGCTAATAAATTAGAACATGCTCATCTGAACACATCTGCCTGCAATGTTCCCAAAAAGGCTGGACCCGGGGAGAAGGAATGGAGTTTGAGAAGGGTAGAGAGTGCCTGCTGATTGGGAAGAAGAGTAGAGCCCTACTTGACGCACCCGTCGGGGCGGGAGGGACAGGCAGAGGCAACGAGAGGCGTCTGGATGCCCAGGACTTCCATTAGAGGGCCAGGTTGGTGGCATGGGTCGATGTGGCCAGGTCTGGTTAGGGGTACTCTGTCTGGTCGGGGGTACTCCATCTCGACACAGTGTTTTTCAGCTCCCTATGATGAGAAGAAAGAGGGGCTGTTGACCCACGGACATCCTGTGCTCCTGAGAGGGGGGAGGCGGGAGGAGGGAGGTGGAAAGGGGGTGAGGAGGAGAAAGAACACGGTGTCCATGGCTGGGCCCTGTAGAATTAAAGCACCTCTATACATTGGAAGTTGTTTATCGTTTTTAACCATAGTGTCTCTTTGAAATGTCATTAAATGCGTTGTTCTCGTCATACAGGGATGACTAGAATTGTTAAGGAAGCTCCCTTATGAAGTCCACCTGGAATGATGTCAAGAAAACCGCCCATATCAGAGTTTGCTAGTGATGCACAATAGAAGCTCTTTTCTCCACTAAAATGAATAAGTCTAATAAGTCTTCATACAGTGAGGTTCTTGGTGTATGACTTCTTCACTGGTGTACACTATGCCCTGGAAGGTTCCCCATGACTCTTGAACTAGAGGAGAACTTTTTAAAGCCCTGGAAATGCACACACTTGTAAGCACCATTGCAAACACTCATGTGTCTATGGAAGTTCTTGAGTTGGGAAAACTATAGTCATGCAGAGGATAAGTAGTAGGTAAAACCGGAAGCTGTCATCTCCATTTTCAGTTAAGATTCTTCTTTGTCTGCAAAGTACATGATCGGCATGTATCTCCATGAAAATCATGAATAAACAAGATGAGACAATATGTGATACAGATCCCAAGCTAAACCACTCCATGGGATACGCCTATTATTAGACAACAAATCAGTCATTATATTTGACTGTGAGATCAGAGCGTAGTAAAACACATACACACACAGAAGTGTCTCAAGAATGTTGAGAATAAGAAATGAGAAGATTTTGTATAATCTATGAGGCAAAATTATTGTCATCATCTCCACTCCAGACACCACTAATTGAATAGCTACTAATACAGCAGGAGACTCTCTCTCTCTCCCTCTCCCTCTCACACACACACACCTACTGTAGCAGTGGGAAGCTAGGAAGTTCTCTGCCCCAGTTTTCGATGTCCTTGAGAGTTGTGCCTTCGAGCCGGGGCTGGTGGGGTCCCGCGGTGCACAATGTGTGCTTCGTGTCCAGACTCCCGCTGTACTCCGCCGCCCCTGCATGGCTCTGGAGAGACACCAAGCTCCAAGGGGTTGTCCGTGCGAGCGGGGGAGCGTGCTACTGGAGAAACAGCTCATCTCCTCCACACATCCTCCTATCTCTCTCTCAATCTACCATCCCCCTTTTCAAAACAACACCACCAAATATAAATCACTGCATTATGTGGCACACCTAGAATAGAATGCTTAGAACAAAGTATGAATGAGTAACTAGATAGTAATAAACTGTTTACTGATCTGTAAAAAATGTATAAGTAGCTCCCTTTTTCCAAATTGTTATTTTTGCAGTGTTAAACCACAGGATAGAATGAAGACCTACAGTATCCTATGTTGTACAAGTCAAAAGGCTGCAACAAAAGCATTTGTCTTTCACCTAGCCCATGTATCTTTTGTGTCTGTCATGGTTCGCCATAAAACAGTCATCAAATTAACAACATAAGAGCAAAAATCTAACTTCCGGAGACCACTCTCAGTTGTAGGCCACCACTCCATGTTAAACAAAATCTCTTTATATTTTATTCAGGACATGTGATTTGTGTGTTTGCAGTAATTACTATGGATATTGGCCAAGAGCAAAAGATAAAGATCCATTTTCTAATATTTTGTCCTTGGATTTTGTACCACGGGAATTCTCTTCCCTTTTTTTTCATCCTTTCTTTTTCCCTGGCTTTGGCATGGGGAATTGGTGGGATGAGAGAGGCTATTCCCTAAATAGCCCATGGCAAGAGGTAGTCTGATTAGCATGCTGCCTGCTCTCTGGCAGCAGTCCTCTAGGCCACAAGCGCTATCACTTAGGCTACGTGCTGTTTGTATTTGTAGTTGATAGTGTGTGCTGTTATAATTGGAATGAGCTCGGGAACCTCGTTTGCTTTTGATCTGCTGCCAGCCACTTGGCGTGCTACTGGGCCACAGCTCTCACCTCAACACTCCCATAGGATTATGGGAAACGGCAGCGCTTATGTTCTAAAAAGCTGCCTGACAGCATCTCATTCAAGGTCGAACAATAGTGTAGGGAATGATAGACCAAAAACAAATAAAATAATGGAGAGATAATCGAATGATGTCTGGCTCCTTGTACATTTTCTCATCTGCCATGCAATGTTCAGTACAGGCTTCTTCTTGCTTAGCTCTTTCTTCTATAGAAGACTGTCTCAGGGGAATTATGGGAGTTTGACGCACCCCTTTCTGCCAAATGTCAGTTGAGCCAATGAAAAATAATAAATATCTTAAATTCCTAAGCTCAATATTTAATCAAACTCCTGGTTGGGTTACTTTTTCTGTTTGATTAGGTGAAGGAATTGGGCTGGCTTCCAGAAAGAGAGAGAGAGGTTTTAAATAGTAGTGAAAATATTTGACAAAAGCTTCTTCATTATTCTCCTTGATACTGGGGTTGAAATAAGTCTAAATTGTCTCCCAAACAAAAGTAGCAACTTTAGGAATGGTGGCAAAGGTCAGATGGATCTGTCATAGGTTTGTATTAGTTACTAAACCTATTTATTCCGCTTTACAGATTCTAGGATCCCAGGCCTCTCTAATACAGACACCAGAGAGTCAGAGCTAAGTACAAAATTATAGAATAAATACAAAAACACACTGTTCACTCTGTGACAGAACCAAAGTTGTTGACTTACGAGTAGTCATAGTAGGTTAGTTGTAGTCGTAGTAGTAGTTATAGTAGTCTAAAAGTAGTTGTAGTAGTAAAATTACTAATGACAGTTCCATTATCATACTCTCTCGTTCCATCATCAACTCTCAAATGTGAATACCGGCTCTCTTAATGATTGTGGCCTAATATGACTGGAAATGACTGGTCCATCCTATCCCATCTTATCCACGGAGGACCACAGAACAGATTCTCCTGAGACTAACCCTGATGAGCTCTTTCCACCAGGGCTTTACCGCTGGTTAAGTACAAACACCTGCTAAAATATTGGCAATTAGGACATAATTAGCTACTAATGTATTTGTAATTCCAAAGCGAGCCATAGATTTGTATTTTTTTGCGGAGACTCCCTTTTTTTAATGTTCTCAGTTGTTATTGTCTTCCTCAGGTATTTGTATCCCGAGAACATTGACTAAGTGCCCTAGTTCATCACATGCAAATGTCTTATTAATTACACATGCATTATGCCAGTATTCAAAAGACATCAAAGGGCCTGTGAGTCTTCCGATGCCCTCAGTAACAGGGCTCAGGTTACAAATGCCTGCGTGTGCACTTTCCCAGAAAGACGCCTTTTCAGGCAGAATAAATGCATGCTCAATTAAACATTTGAACAGGAACCTCTCTCTTTGCCTCTAAATATTTGAGAAGCATCTCCAGTGGTCTGAGGATGTTTGCGTTTTGGATATCATTCGATCCATCACACAATGTCACTAGAGCTAGATGATTTTGTAGTCAAATGCTGATTAGAAATTGCTCAGGAGAGGTAGCTCGGCATTTGTTGAGCTACCACTCCTACCACATCATCAAATAAGAATGAAACTCTAGACTAAACTCCAAACATCTCTTATATTCCTACTGCATGACACTGGTTTTTCCCTATCAGTTCTATAGTGTACTATATTTCAGCTTTACATGCAGACATTATAGTGCTATATGACAGTCTGGTCTGTCATCTCTCCCTGGTGACTTGTATGTTAATGACCTATAGAGTAAGTGCCAGCCAATGATTTATACAACCCATAATGCATTACATTGATTAGCAATAGTGCTGTACCAGGTTAAAAAACACAACAACAGACCCCACCATCATAATATACATAATCCTGTATCATGCGGCAACATATTTCAGCCATGTATCTAAGATAACACTTCAACGAGTTGTTGAAGAAGGAGATGTGTAATGTGTGCAATCATTTTAACCCTGGGAAGTCCTGCGTTATCAGTCTCTGGTGGCCTGGTCTGACTTGGTGCTGCTAGCATAATTAGCACAAGCTAATGCTTTGATGATAAACTGGGAAATGGAGACTGGAGAGTTGGTTTCCTTCCCTTCCTCCCTCCCTGCCTACCTACCTGATTTCACATATTGTTTATTGATATAATTAAACATGATTTAGCTTTTAATTAAGTCTTATTGGAGGGTATTGGGGGATTAAAAGGCATACAAAGACGGCCACATGAAGATCCAGTGTTAAAGATCAAATTAAATGTTAGTGCTTCAGCTCTGGCCACATCAGTTACGGTGTTACTGTATGTTCTGCATTGATACAGATACTGTACACTATTCCACAGCACAAAAACAAACAATACACAATATATCTCAAGGCTAAAGCCACCAGGTGGGGCTCATACTTTCAATAGAAAGACCCATACAGTAGGGTTGTGGAGGACAATATTACTGTGGTTGTGCTGCTGGGGCTGTGTGTCCTATCCTAAATGCTTTAGTTTGTTGTTCTTCTATGGTCGTTTTGTGTATCAAACACAGATCAATCATTCCCCATTAGTAGACCAAAGTGTTTCAGGTTTGTCCTCATTACTAAAATGGTAAGCTCTCCCCCTGAGGTAAACAATAGTGACGGATCTACCTTAGGTACTGCTCTATTTATCTTTCTGTTCTAACTCTGTTCTAACTCTCTGCCACAAAGATTTATTCTGTGTTGCTGTCAATCCATCTCTAATGGGCAAATGCATATTTTTTAGTGTGTGTGTCTGTGCATTTGCTTGCACGCATGCATGCCTGCGTGCCTGAGAAAGTTAAATAATCAAACACACACACACAGTGAGAGACTCCTAGAGGTTGCTGGAGACAGTCAGACTCAGAGACCCAAGTCACCTCAGATTCAGGAGAACTAGGAGTCTCTCCCCAGCCAGGGAACCCGTGATACAAGTCAGTATTCGACCCCCATCCATGCACGTCTAAGGACGTCGGGAGATGACGTGGAAATCGTCTACTAGGGGCAACAGTGAGCACTATTACCTTCAAGTAGGTTTTGGTTTTGCTAGGTCTTTGTGGACAGGGATGGTGGATGGGTGTAAGCATCTGATTCTAAAGGTTGCATGTTCAAATCCAGTGATAGAAAGTTGTTTTTGAGATTTTGTTTTAAGCCTATCCCAAACCTTTAACACTTACCTTAACCATTCGGAGTTAATGGCTAAACGTAATCCTAACCTTAAAAATGCAGAGTTAATGCCTAAACCTAACCTTTAACACTTCTAAATTTGACGTTTGCAACAACTTCAAAATTTTACGTTTGAGAAAGATGGATGATTCTAATTCTGACGTGAGACTGTGAGAGCTAGTTGCTCTCTCTGTATGTGGGAGACACACACACACACACACACACACACACACACACACACACACACACACACACACACACACACACACACACACACACACACACACACACACACACACACACACACACACACACACACACACACACACACACACACACACACACACACACAGAGAATCCTAGAAGTCTCCAGAATCAGAGACCCAGTCATCTCAGAGGTGTGTTGCGTCGCGAGAGAGCTGAGATGTCATTACTAATGTGGTCTAACGATCCTGAGACCCATGCTGAGATGGCTGCTAGGTATGAGGTTCATCTCCTCACGCCTCTAAAAGTCATAAAGATGAGCATCAAACACAAATGGTCTCATAAAGTCTCCAGAGAACTTCTGTTCAACTTTACAAGAACAGTTTACTTCGAACATGAATTCATTAATACTATTAAAAGAGAGACAGTCATCATATCTTTTGGAAATACTGGCCCATTCGGCAACACTTTACATGACTCTCAAGACTATGTAACAATTATATAAATAATTGTAATTCAATAATACCTTAGTTTATATTATATTGTATATTTTTATATATACACTACTGTTCAAAAGTTTGGGGTCACTTAGAAATGTCCTTGTTTTTGAAAGAAAAGCACATTTCCATTAAAAATAACATCAAATTGATCAGAAATACAGTGTAGACATTGTTAATGTTATAAATGACTAACGTAGCTGGAAATGGCAACTTCATTAAATAGTACCCGCAAAAAAAAAGGCTCAACGTCAACAGTGAAGAGGCGACTCCAGGATGCAGTAGGCAGAGTTCCTCTGTACAGCGTCTGTGTTCTTTTGCCCATCTTAATCTTTTCTCTTTATTGGCCAGTCTGAGATATGGCTTTTTCTTTGCAACTCTGCCTAGAAGGCCAGCATCCCGGAGTCGCCTCTTCACTGTTGACATTGAGACTGGTGTTTTGCGGGTACTATTTATTGAAGCTGCCAGTTGAGGACTTGTGAGGCATCTGTTTCTCAAACTAGACACTCTAATGTACTTGTCCTCTTGCTCAGTTGTGCACCGGGGCCTCCCACTCCTCTTTCTATTCTGGTTAGAGACAGTTTGCACTGTTCTGTGAAGGGAGTAGTACACAGCGTTGTACGAGATCTTCAGTTTCTTGGCAATTTCTCGCATGGAATAGTCTTCATTTCTCAGAACAAGAATAGACTGACGAGTTTCAGAAGAAAGTTATTTGTTTCTGGCTCTTTTGAGCCACAAATGCTGATGCTCCAGATACCCAACTAGTCTAAAGAAGGACAGTTTTATTGCTTCTTTAATCAGGACAACAGTTTTCAGCTGTGCTAACATAATTGCAAAAGGGTTTTCTAATGATAACTTAGCCTTTTAAAATGATAAACTTGGATTAGTTAACACAACGTGCCATTGGAACACAGGAGTGATGGTTGCTGATAATAGGCCTCTGTACGCCTATGTAGATATTCCATAAAAAAATCGACCGTTTCAAGCTACAATAGTCATTTACAACATTAACAATGTCTACACTGTATTTCTGATCAATTTGATGTTATTTTAATGGATAAAAAATGTGCTTTTCTTTTCTTTTTTGAACGGTAGTGTACATGTATATATATACAGTTGAAGTCGGAAGTTTACATGCACTTAGGTTGGAGTCATTAAAACTAGTTTTTTAACCACTCCACACATTTATTGTTAACAAAAAAGTCAGTTAGGACATTTACTTTGTGCATGACACAAGTAATATTTCCAACTATTGTTTACAGACAGATTATTTCACTTATAATTCACAGTATCAAAATTCCAGTGGGTCAGAAGTTTACATACTCTAAGTTGACTGTGACTTTAAACAGCTTGGAAAATTCCAGAAAATGACATCATGGCTTTAGAAGCTTCTGATAGGCTACGTGACATCATTTGAGTCAATTGGAGGTGTACCTGCGGATGTATTTAAAGGCCTACCTTCAAACTCAGTGCCTCTTTGCTTGACATCATGGGAAAATCAAAATAAATCAGCCAAGACCTCCAAGACCTCCACAAGTCTGGTTCATCCTTGGGAGCAATTTCCAAAAGCCTGAAGGTACCACGTTCATCTGTACAAACAATAGTACACAAGTATAAACACCATGGGACCACGCACCCGTCATTCCGCTCAGGAAGGAGACGCGTTCTGTCTCCTAGAGATGAACGTACTTTGGTGCGAAAGGTGTAAATCAATCCCAGAACAACAGCAAAGAACCTTGTGAAGATGCTGGAGGAAACAGGTACAAAGTATCTATATCCACAGTAATACAAGTCCTATATTGACATTGCTCAGCAAGGAAGAAGCCACTGCTTCCAACCGTGAAGCACGTGGGTGGAAGCATTAGGTGGATATATTGAAGCAACTCAAGACATCAGTCAGGAAGTTAAAGCTTGGTTGCAAATGGGTCTTCGAAATGGACAATGACCCCTGATTCAGTTACACCAGCTCTGTCAGGAGGAATGGGCCAAAATTCAACCAACTTATTGTGGGAAGCTTGTGGAAGGCTTTCCCCGAAATGTTTGGTTAACAAGTTAAACAATTTAAAGGCAATGCTACCAAATACTAATTGAGTGTATGTAAACTTCTGACCCACTGGGAATGTGATGAAAGAAATAAAAGCTGAAATAAATCATTCTGTCTCCTATTATTCTGACATTTCACATTCTTAAAATAAAGTGGTGATCCTAACTGACCTAAGACAAGGAATTATTACTAGGATTAAATGTCAGGAATTGTGAAAAACTGAGTTTAAATTAATTTGGCAAAGGTGTATGTAAACTTCAGACTTCAACTGTATACAGTACCAGTCGATGGTGTGATGGTGCTTTTCTGGTGACACTGTCTGTGATTTATTTAGAATTCAAGGCACACTTAACCAGCATGACTACCACAGCATTCTGCAGCGATATGCCATCCCATCTGGTTTGCGCTTAGTGGGACTATCATTTGTTTTTCAACAGACAATTACCCCAAACCCACCTTCAGGCTGTGTAATTTGACCAAGAAGGAGAGTGATGGAGTGCTGCATCAGAGGACCTAGCCTCCAAAATCATCCAACCTCAACCCAGTTGAGATGGTTTGGGATGAGTTGGACCGCAGAGTGAAGGAAAAGCAGCCAACAAGTGCTCAGCATATGTGGGAACTCCTTCAAGATTGTTGGAAAAGCATTGCAGGTAAATACCTCATGGATCTGGTTGAGAGAATGCCAAGAGTGTGCAAAGGGTGGCTACTTTGAAGAATTGAAATCTAAAAGAACACTTTTTTGGTTACTACATGATTCCTTATGTGTTATTTCATAGTTTTGATGTCTTCACATTCATTCTACAATGTAGAAAATAGTAAAAATAAAGAAAAACCCTTGAATGAGTAGGTGTGTCCAAACTTTTGATTGGTACTGTATATATTTACAAAAACAAATATAATGAATTACAATTACATTGATGGAAGCCACAGTCTATCTGCAATATTACAGTTTTTTACAATCGCTAGGACCCGTTTCTCAATACTTAGGTCACTGTTTCAAAACTCTTCACTCAGTTCTCCTAACCAACTTTCAGCTTGACACAGCAGTTCATTTCACATCCAAAATGCACTAAAACTACCAAAACACTTCATACATGTCTCAAATCAACTCATTCTTCCATAACACTAGCAAAGGTTGTCACACAACAAGCACACTTTGTCACTCATAAAACAATTACCTAAAAAACACTAACAACAGGTAGCATTGCACAATGTTTTTTACAAAACAAGAATGACACCCCTCTACTGTTTATAATTCACTGCAGTATGTTACAGGAATGAATCAGACATGATTTCAATATGTTTCAATATGTTTTGTCATTTTTTGGCATTGAGTGATTCCAAAATACAATAATTTGTATATACACCATCTACTGATACAGATACAGTAGCAATGCCAGTCAACCCTGTCTTCTGCATTTGGCCACAAGTTCTCATCCACATCACATCTTATGTCATCTTTGGCATTACACCTAGGAAAGAATCTTTGGCATGCCTGGTCCATCCCTGACAATCTTCTGCAGATATGTCCAGGAATCCAGCATTCATTGCATCCAGGAGGGACATTTGATCATGTGGATGGTGATCATAAACCTTCCACCTCCATGAGGAAAATAAATCCTCTATGGGGTTGAGGAATGGAGAGTAAGGTGAGAGGAAAAGTGACACCATCCTGGGATGGGCTGCAAACCACTCTGTGACTGCACAGGAGTGGTGAAATGCCACATTGTCCTATACAATCACAAACGTTGGCCGATTTCGCACCACTGCAACCCTTTCCTCACCTGGCACAACCCTTCCATAGAGGTCATCCAGGAATTAAATGAGACGCTCTGTGTTGTAAGGCCCAATTAGCGGTTTGTGTAACAGCAATCCAATATTGCTGAACACATTGTGATGTTGGCACACCTCTGGCCTGGGACATCCACTGTGGCTCTTTTCCCAATCACATTCCTTCCTTGCCGCCGTGTTTGGCCAAGTTGAAACCAGCCTCATCCACAAAGATGAATATGTGGGGTGTTTGCCTGGCTTCAATCTCCATGACTCTCTAAAATAAATCCACAAGGCAACATAAGAGTTAGGCTATTAAGGTAGTTTATATTATTCCTAAAAACATGCCATTGTGTGCCTCTGCCCTGTTCGGTTTTGTTTAAAACCAGTTCTGTATTTTATAGTTGCTTGACTCGTTCAGAGTTCCTCTCAAAGGGGACAGTGTACAACTGCTTCATCCTGACTTGATGTTGTTTTAGGACTCTAGAAATAGTTGTTATGCTTACATTGGGAATATTTCCAAATGTAATGGTGTCTGCCATCACTGTCCCAAATCTCTGTGAGTTGTATGCCATTTTTTCTGATGACCATATCAACGATTGCAGTTTCCTGCACAGCAGTGAAAATTCTACCTCTCCCGCCTGTGGGAGGTAACTGTTGGGTCCTAAGCAGAAATACAAAAACAATTACACATAAGTGGGTTTGGAGGCTTTGCTCAATTGACTTCTGTAATGAGCAGTTCAGTCAGATTCCCTTGCAGAATGCACATCTTACCTGTTGTTTTGCTGGAAATGTCTCACAATAGATGCCACTGTTGAGGGTAGCAGATGTGTCTGCACTCTCAGACCAGCCTCTCTCATTGATAGATCAGGATTTATTACATTATCAATTATAGTAGCCCAAATCTCATCTGAGACCACAACTCTTGATCTTCCTCTCAGTCTTCTTCCACCACGCATACGTACTCCTCTCCCTCTCCCAGCCACTCTTCTTCCTCTGTCAGCCACTTCTCTATCTCTGGCTGGGTCCATGTTTACATTACAGTACAGCATTATTCCTAAGATGTCCCCTTTTGTATAGATGGCAATGGAATTGAAAGACTAACACCTGGGTAGGTGTTCAGCTACATTGGGAATCAGCTGTGGTTGGTCTAATTGTTTTGATAGTATTTCAGTTTTTAGGTTTTGAATATATTTCAATACGGTATTACTTTACAAATTTAGCAAATTGCTGTCTTATTCAATTTGGTGTTATGTTAGGTTTTGAATTTAAGTTTAACAGTTTTGAAAAGAGTATGTAAACATGTGCAAATTGGCCTGTAGGTACATAGTTCTTGGGGTGGTTGTGTCTGAAATTTGAAAGATGTGGTCATTGAATGCATTTTGTGCCAAAGCAATGAAAAATGATCCAGTTCAGCCCACAGAGACTGTTGCTGTGCTCACTGTGTGAAGAGGTTGGAAACAGTGACCTGAGTATTGAGAAATGGGTCCTAGCGATTGTAAAAAACTGTAAAGCTGATCTACCCCCCAGAAGAATTGTACAGAGTTCCTCTGTGGAGATGGGAGAACCTTCCAGACAACCATCTCTGGAGCACTCCACTAATCAGGCATTTATGGTAGAGTGGCCAGACAGAAGCCGCTCCTCAGTAAAAAGCACATGACAACCCACTTGGAGTTTGCCAAAAGGCACCTAAAGGACTCTCAGATCATGAGAAACAAGATTATCTGGGCTGATTAAACCAAGATTGAAATCTTTGGCCTGAATGCCAAAAGTTATGTCTGGAGGAAACCTGGCACCATACCTACGGTGAAGCATGGTGGTAGCAGCATCATATAGTGGGGATGTTTATCAGCAGCAGGGACTGGGAGACTAGTCAGGATCGAGGGAAAGATGAACTGAGCAAAGTACAGAGAGATCCTTGATGAAAACCTGGTCCAGAGCGCTCAGGACCTCAGACTGGGGCGAAGGTTCACCTTCCAACAGGACAACTACCCTAAGCACACAGCCAAGACAATGCAGGAGTGGCTTCTGGACAAGTCTCTGAATGTCCTTGAGTGGCCCAGCCAGAGCCTGGACTGGTACCCGATCGAACATCTCTGGAGAGACCTGAAAATAGCTTTTCAACGAAGCTACCCATCCAACCTGACAGAGCTTGAGAGGATCTGCAGAGAAGAATGGGAGAAACTCCACAAATACAGGTGTGCCGAGCTTGTAGCGTCATACCCAATAAGACTCAAGGCTGTAATCACTGTCAAAGGTGCTTCAACAAAGTACTGAGTACAGGGTCTGAATACTTATGTAAATGTGATGTTTCAGTTTTTATATTTTATAAATTTGTTAAAAAAAATTAAAACCTGTTTTGCTTTGTCATTATGGGGTATTGTGCTATTTAATACGTAACAAAGTGTGGAAAAAGTCAAAAGGGTTCTGAATACTTTCAGAATGCACTGTAAACCCTGACTTGATTGATATACGTTAAACAGCTCCCATCATATAGAATACATAAGTGTCACGCCTTCTGACAACTTCATCATAAAGAAGGGTCTCTGAGTTCCTGATCATTAGGATGTCATTAGTTAGCGGACATGGTTTCACATCATTAATGCACACAAACAATTTTTCCTAACAGCAGCGGCAGATAATGTTGTCTGGTGGTTCAGTCTAATGAGGGGATACATTTGCATACTGCCCCCCACCCACACCCCAAGCCCCAACACCCACACCCACCCTCATTTATTAAAATAAAATTGCATTAGACCATCATGGGGTAATAAAGTGTCTAGCCCATATCACAGGGATGTCAATGTTTCAGAGCAGGAAATCCATGTTAGCCCTCATAGGATTAGTGTAGACTCATTAGGGGAAATATATTCGTTATTATCATGCTAATCTCTAATTGTGTCATTTCTGTATGCCTTTAATAATATGTGTAACTATATGAAGTATCTAGCCAAATATCTCCAAAGCAACTACAATGCATAGAAGTTAAAAGTCAAATGAGGCAACATAACATTGCATCCACTTTGTAAAGTTAAATTGATTCCCCTCAGTGAATTATTTTCTTGATTAAAAACAAGAAACTGTTTAATTTAAAGTAGTCTGTAATCTTGATTGCACTTAATTGTATAGGATACCACCTGAGGTGGGTAATTTTCCATGCCATTTATTCATTATCGAAAAGCTGTGGTTTTCTCCAAGACTAGTTCCAGGCATTATTTAAGCTGTTGGTTACAAAATATGTGAGTGTGTTACTTACAACATGGTCATGTAAATGCATGCTGTCAATATTGCAAGTCAGACGTTCTCCTCTCCTCACACTAACAACAAGACTTTTACTAGAAGAGGGCAGAGCTCATCCCTACGTGTGCTTTGTCTCTGTCAGTGTCCATCCTTGTGTGTTTGTGTGCGTAAGCGTGAGTGTGTCCGTCTGTGTGTGTGCGTTTGTGCTCCCAAGTTGGACGCTCCTCCTAAACAAACAGTGTGTTTCTCGATGCCTAACGGTGTGCACGGCCCATGCACCACTGTTGTTGATCCACAGAGGACTACCAGTGGCCCCTGTTCGCTCGCTCACTCACTCCCTCCATTCCTCTCTTTGCCTGCTCCCCGCTCTTTCCTTCATGCCCAAATTGACACTTGGTTCAGCGGCAGAAAGACAGGGGGCCTCTCCACCCGGCGTCTCCAGAGATGTGGCCCAGCTGTCAGCTGTCTAATCCAGCCCAACCTCCCCCAGAGCCAGGCATGGGGAGCTCCAGGCAAGCAGGGGCTCCAGGCTGCTCTGCCTTCACGTGCCCAAAGGCTCCAGCAAACAAAACAGACCTGCAGCATAACACAAGAACACAACACAGCAAATGAGGATATCACTTAGTGAAATCCACCCTGACCATTCGAGATAAATCAATAAGCTGACCGTTTGGATTTGAATCCTGGAAGACAAGTGTCGGTATCAGAACAGAAGAGAGTTCGTCTTACCACAAGACAGTGTCTCTGATGTCAAAACAGGAGGAATCTAATCAATTGCGAAAGGAAAAAGAATGGGATTTACTTTGGTGGACAGTGCCACACATTATTTAGATTTCTCAGGCCATCCCTGAGACTGTGGTCTACTGTAGCCAACTAGCTGTGATACTAGCAACCTATTTCATCTCTCTTCTTTCTAATCAGTTTTCACAGGCCTGACACAGACATCACTTGGCCTCATAACCATGTCATGCCCTGATCTGTTTCACCTGTCTTGTGCTTGTCTCTACCCCCCACCAAGTGTCTCCCATTTGTCCCCATTATCCCCTGTGTATTTACACCAGTGTTTTCTGTTTGTCTGTTGCCAGTTCGTCTTGTCCCGTCAAGTCTTACCAGCGTGTTTTCCCGTCTTCTCGTCTTCCTGGTTCTGACCATTCTGCCTGCCCTCGACCTACCCTGGCCTGTCCCCTTGTATAATAAACATTATGAGAACTGTACTATCCGACTCCTGTGTCTGCATCTGGGTCATATCCCGAGTCGTGATAAACCATCTCTCTGATTACCAGTGTCGGTCATGTTACTATGGAAACAATGATACAGATTAAATTACACAGGAATCCATTGACAACCCTGAACAGCTGGCATGAGTAAGACATGATTCACTATGTATTTTTACTAGTGTATTCTTCCCAACCAGGAGTATTGGAGTCATGGTTTGTGCTGTCATTCTTTATTTACACAATAGTTGCAGCATTAACCCATATATTCACTTAGTATTTTTTTACAAATCCAGTACAAAGAGAATGTCAATCAGCAAACAATCCAATATCACATTTGTAAGAGCACTGTTATTACAGTGTAAAATACAAAATACAAAGACTTTATTTCCACTTGCTGTAAACAAGTATCACGACCCAACTGTGTATTTGAAATAATTGATTATCCATCCATAAAAACAATTGGTAACAAAGCTCAGAGCATGGGCATGTGTGTAAGTGTGTGTGGGTGTGTTTATATGTGTGTGAGTGTGTGTGCATGTCTGTGTGTATGAGTGTGTGGGTTTGTGTGTGTTTGTGTGTGTGTGCGTGTGTGTGTGTGCATGTCTCTGTGTGTGTGTGTGCATGTTTGTAGCTGTGTGTTTTGTGTGTTTTTGTGTGATTCCCCTGTGTCGCTCCTAATATCAGTATTCCTGTAGATGTGTTTGATGTGTTTGAAGCCACGTAGCATACCTAGGAACATGACAGTAAACATGGCAGAGGCTCTCCCTCAGTGGAGCAGCCATGCACGTCACCCCTCAGAAGTGTGTGTGACGGGTGTACAAACCAAACCTACCTAGGAACGCTGTCTACCCTGAGAGCCTCCCTGACTACTCCGCCACGCTGGCTGCATGTTGTTCAATGCAAAACTGTTCCAAATCATTTCACCGCCCTCAGCCTCAAGAAACAAAAGAACACCAAAGCAAAAAAAGACAAACAAAAGAAAAAATACATTTGGACTCAACTGGAAGTGACGAGAGAAGGCACTTGAGTCTGTGGCCAACCAGCAGTAGCTAGGTAGATGACATGAGTATTTGCCCCTCTGTCCTAATGTTTTTCCTACGTTTCATCCTTGGAAAATCACTGGTGTATGTTTCCTGCATGCCCCCCTAGGGAAATTAATAGGCATACTATGGATCCCTGGGGGATTCTTCCAAGAATGAGGAAGAAAAAAGGCAGGCAGCATGAAAGAATAGTGGAGGTGTGAGGAGTTACTGGCCTGGCGAAGGGCTTGCCAACACATCAAAATAAAACGGGTGTTGAACAAGACAACAGAAACCAGGTCCATTTACACCTGCCAAAGAGAATGGTATGATGTCTGTAGCATCATACACAATGTATGATGTGATGTTAGGTGCTTGGCAGGTTGCACGGTGTCATTACGAACTTTAAATAAATAACACATATTACATATTCTTGTCGCTGTTCTCCTTTGAATGTTATTTGAGCTTTAACAAGGTGCATGTACAGTAAATCATCCAGATACAGTGATTCTCTCAAAACGTGGCCTACGCTAAGCTTTATTATCCACATTGAAATGAAAAGACAGAAAGAAAGAAAGACAGAAATCCCACAAGGTTGCATGGGTATAGGCTGTGGGCTCCACCCCGACCACTCCAGGTTTGAGTGAAATAGGAGATGTGTGTGTCATTAAGGGTGAAGCCATCTTGACCAAATGTTTTGGAACTAGGAAACTGTTTGTAGTTTAAAAGCCTAGTTTTCTCACTCAAAAGGCTACAAGTGAGATCTTCCTCAAAGACTTATTAGGGATATTGTACTGTTCATCTGAAGGAGGTTCCTTTTGTAGACTAAAAGCATCGAAAAACCAATGTGTGAAAGGCTATTTCCAAGGCCTGTAATAGTTATTTTCCTCTGTGAAATAATACAAAGGAGAAATAGCAACAACTTAACTGGTAAAGTCAAACCTTATTTTAAATGTCTTACTCTATTTTCTTTCTGGATTTTATGACTGAATTGAACATTTACTTTAATTGGAGGATGAAGACATTATTGATAACTAATATAGACTTCATTTTGCATTTTCATGTGTGTTTCAGAGAAAGTCTATACATTTTGGGGGAATTTTGGTTTGGTTCTGTATGCCAGCGGATTTCTTTGTGAATACACAACATTGGTTACACAAAGAATGGTACCCTCCTTTGTATTTCTATTAGCAGCATTGGGTTAAGTGCTAACCAACCGATAAGAAAAAAGAAAGAAAGAAAGAAAGAAAGAGAAGACTACAGAAAGAAAGAAAGAAAGAAATGAGGGGTACTGGAAACTAAGGTTCCGCCTTCCAAGAGAGGGGTGGAGGGAGATGACAGTAGAGAACAGATGAGATGAGGCTGCAGCTTGGTGCATGGTGGTTAGGAGTTATAGTAGGTGGGATGTGGAGGAAGGAAGGGGGAATCTAGGTCACTGTCCAGACTCCCAGCACCAAAGGCCCCTAGGTCCCTGGATGCCCCGTGTCAGCCCTCTGACAAGAGAGATGGGACTGTGTAACTGACTTTTCTATCCACACACTGCATCTTCTCTTCAGTCTCCTCTGAAGAATACCCCCCTCCCCACACTAGTCAGAGTTTGAGGAGAGAAATGCACTAGTTATTATAAGGAGGGCATATGACATGGGACCTCTTGCACTCTAGCTTTTGAAAGCAGCTCCCCCTATGCACTTCTCTCCGGAGTCTGGGAGACTTCCTTCCTTTCTACTTGATACATTGCTGGAGTCATTGTGTTCTGAATAGTATTGTTGAACCGTATGCTCACACTGAAACAGTCATTGACAGCTGGTTTGATAGAAATTGATCACCTTACAACGAACTACCTTGCATTAAAGATCGTACTACGGAAACTATTCAGCATACCAACCTGCCCATGATTGTTTTGTATGCCTCTAACACCAGATCTCCTATACAACGTTTCCCCAGCACCAATATAGCATAGTAGGCTTAATATAGGGCATAATCAGGTACTGTGTGTTACCTAGGTAATTAAAGCCTTGTTAAAAATATAAACCTTGAGACTCAAACTCTGAGTGTGTCCCTGGCGAGTCAAACAGAGCAGATCTATAAACCAAACAGCGTTCCGGTGGGAACGATGCTTCTCTCTCTGGATGGATGTGTAATTACCTTGGGCTTGTTTGGGGGGAAAAGGAGGAGAACTGTTTCACTCCCTCCTGTTTGCTTTTAAACGCATGAAACTGTTTATTTAAATTAATTGAGATTAATCAACATGTTATGATGCTTGGTTTTAGATAGATGGCTGTCAATCTCATATATGTAATGATTTGTTATTGTAATCATAATATTGAATTATAATGTTGAATTATATTTATAGGGAAACTAAGTGCAGAGTTTGGTATAAAAAAGCTAACTATGTGGAGGAAATATACAGTGTTACCATGAATTTGTAAAAGTATTAAGCCTATTGTTATGGAATAAAGTAGTTATGCTATTGTCAGGAGCATAATTACACACTACGCTACACTTCCACACTCCTTCCCCCGGGAGGCAGCAGCAACCGGGTCTAGATGCTGAGCCAAGCCTTGATAAAGCCGACAGGGGCAAGCCATCAGGATTGATTGCGAGTCCTGGAGAGAGAGGAAGCCAAAAGCCTCTCCGCCGGCCTTTGTTAGTTTCTTAGTTAACCTCTTTAGTTGGGCGTGCCTTTTTGTAGTTTGGTTTTTGGACATATTTATTTAGTCCCCATTAACATATGAATAATATGCTTGGACTGGCCAACCATGGGAGACATGACTGAGCTGGCCCTGGGCTTAAGGTAAGGTACTGTAGCATTCAACACCTGGGCACATACATTCAATACCTGGGAACATACATTCAACACCCTGGCACATACATTCAACACCTGGTCAAATACATTCAACACCTGGGCACATACGCTTACTTCTCACATTTATGCACAGATCAAATCAGCTTACTGATCATATAGCTAGGCCTAAGACCCCTAGACATAACGAGTGCAACAAAATCAGTAGGGTAGTTGGTTTCGTAACACTATCGATCTGAATCTATATTCTTTGAAATGTATGATGTGTAACAGGGTGGAACTGTTGTAGTTTTGAATGCAGCCTTTGCCAGTCTCAAGTGTTGGCAATTGCAATCAAGGGTAGGATCAGAGTTATTAGAGAGGAAGTGAGAGGCCCAGCTCGGATGAAAATCTGTCTCCCTCCAGCAGGTGGCGCTTCTTCATTGTTTCACCCACTAAGCAAGGAGTTTTTGTGTGATGGTTAATGAAAGAATGTCGAATTTGATCAACAAAAAATGTATGGCTTATTTGCTACGTGAGGTTTATTTTATTGAATATAACCTATGTAATGCTTAAGTTGTCACAAGTGTACTGATATTAGTAAGACACGTGACATCCCAGGCAACTTTGAGAAAAGAAACTTATATCGGAGACCCTTATACCTCAAGATGGCTATGCAAATTCATGAAATGAGGCTAGTAGCATAGCATCTCCATTGAATATAGGCGGTTGACGTTAACAACCCTCATCAAATATTAAAAAAAGGATTACAATAATGAGATGTGTCTACCAATCCAAATAAAGGTTTGGCGGGAGCTAAACAGCCCACCGTGCCGCTTTGTGGACAACAACTCCCATTGTTATGGCGGAGAGATGTATCTTGTCAGTATATCCATAATCTTTGGAGTTACTTATCTTGATTATAAAAATGTCTGTTTCTGTTTGTTCCACAGATCCCATTGTCATGAGAAGGCGCAGGGAGGAAGGAAGGGAGCGGTAGCAGCATCAGGCATCCACTCAAAGACTGCAGGCGTGATGGAATCAAGGAGATAATCAGACAAAATAAGTAATTGGCCTAGATTTCCATCCACCAATCAATTCAATGACCAAGATAGGTAAATATATAACCAATGTTCACAACCCGGATACTGTTGTTGTAGAGCAGCAGAAGCACCCAGATCAGCTCCTTTAAACTAGCCAACAACTGAGAATGACAGATGCTGTGTTCAAAACTGCAACAGTTTCAGCCTGTTACACAATGTTTTGTGAAATTAGTTGTCATCACATTCAGGTATAGGCCTAATAATATTTAGTTTAATTACATGAGGTGAGCTTCATTAACTTTGGTAATGTTTTAAAAACTTGCTTACAAGGTCTTAACCATTCATCATTTATTCCCTATTGATACAGACCAGCCGTTAGTACTCAAACTGAACTAAACTAGGCCATCTATTTCCCAACAGAAAATTCACCCATATGAAAACAATGTTATATATTTGGGCAACATGGAGAGATAATTTATCATCATTTAATGATGCGCATACAGACAGTGCTGCTCCATACATGGAGCAATGACACAAGCTGTAGAAGATCAGTATGGACACCCAATTCTCTTCCGATGTGCACCTCAACCGCTCTCATTGGTGTTCAATTAACTTTTCATAAAAATGACCACCTCAATGCCCCTCTTTTTATCTCTCTCTCTCCCCTTCGCTCTCTGACATCTCCTCATAAATAGGCCTCCATCCCACTGTCAGCCGGCAGCCATGGAAGTGTGTGTGTGATGGGGATGATAGTCGAGGTGTTAGGTGGGATGTGAGGAGGGGTGGTGAGGAGGGCTTCTCTGGGACACACTAATCAGCTCCCAACCAAGACCCAGGCATGCCGTCTCACACTGGACAGGTGAGAAGAACCACTTGCTAGCTAGCTACACTGCCCACCCCATGGCTGCTCCTTAATACGGGGTCAACCCAGCCCCCATCCTCCCTCCATGGCCCAGTCCCGTATTCCAATTGTCCCCCACTCCCAGTTCACCTGGCTCCCATCCCCCGGTCCCCTTATAGACGGTGCTGAGGGAGAGGAAAGACAGCAGCTGCTCCACCAAAGGACTGTCACCAATGCAGACTCTGAGACCCCCATGTGTGTTCACCTTTTCCTGTAATTAACAACTTACCCCAACCTCCCCTGTGCAACCCGAAGTCCAGAGAGGGACTCTCTGGGCTTGTGCCGCTGTCAAGGAAGTGGGGGAGACACTCAAGGGGGAGTCAGGGGGGTAAGGGGTGGAAGGGGATGAATAATGTGCACATGGCCTGGAAGTAGCGAGGTTTCGTCCTAATCCTTCCGAGCTCTTCTTATCCACATGCCTCTATAGAGCCACAGCACACCACACCACTCCAGTCAGGCAACTACAATGCTGCTGCCTTTTAATCAAGGGGAGATGTAGGTCTTAAAAGACAGCTCTTCTTCATCTCCAACGGACCTCATTCTACTCTGTAGTTATAGGTTTCCTCTGTTCATGTCCAAAGTTACTTGAGAACAGTGTATGAATTAAACCTCAGTGACTCCTACCTAACCAGTGGGTTAAATATAGCTGTTATGCAGCTTGTGTACTTTTTTTCCTGCTTGTACCAGGTAATATTATTAATATTCAGGGTGTTGTAACTAATCACAGTACATGGATATATGACATCTGTTATCAAAGGAACTATATGTTAACAAAGGAACTAAATGAGGTGGGATAGCTCTGGCGAACCTGTGGGTGGTCAGACACATATATAGCTGCACTGAGAGGAGTCATAGTGACGGTGTAGAATGTTCTGTGAGATGAGTGTTCTATTCTGATGCATCACTGCGTACTGTAGCCTAGTTAGTTGAAGCAGCATGTAGAAGGAAGGTACAGAGGCCGGATTTAAACTTGTAGAGACGGTCAGACCCCTAATGAGAATGAGTTGTAACGAGAAAGAGTAAAAAATGAATCACTCTCATTTGGATAGAAAATAGTTTCGAAGGACTCTTTTCTTCTATTTTTCTCATCTTATGGGTTATTGCCAAGAAGAAGATAAGTGTCCATACAGCAATAAGAGTATACTTTTTTTTATCTTGGCTCCAGGTAATTCCTATAGGTGTTCTGTTTCTTGGCATGTTCACAGTGGTCACCATTTAACAGGAGATGGGCTTTAGAGGTCAAAGCTATTTCGAAGGACATACCCCCCGAATGATTCTTGTTCACACTATGGAACTGTCCAATCGCGGAGTAATGGTGTACAGCACGCAAATAATACGTCTTCATGAAAATCATCACACCATGAATTTCTTTCAAAGGTTGTCCCGAGGAAGTACATCCGCTGCCCTCAAACATGCATTGTATAGCTTACAGTATATAATGCTTTAATAGTGAGGGAGGCCTACGAACAGTAGTATCTTACAGTCTGGTCATTACATAGAAAGTGGGTTGCAGCTTAGCCCCCCATAACGCCTATAGCCTAAGTCATGATATAGTATGTGGGAGTACAGTGTAGAATCCTGTAACTGAAGCTCCTAACAGAGCCCTATATTATAGGTCATGATATAGTTACTAAGGTAGACATGAGTGTAACATCCAGTGTCCCAGCTTTATGATGGAGTAAATGGGGGAAAAGCTGCCAGGACCTTCTTGTGGTGAAGACCCAGAGCAAGGGCACAGTCTCCCCAGTCCCATAGATCAGCCAGCCCTGAATGTCAACCTGCACAGCAGCCACAGCGGTGCCAGGAGTCCCCCTCTCACTCCCTCTCTGGCCCGTGATGGGCTTTCTGGTGACACCACCGTGCTAATGACCCGTTTTGGGACTTGCTCTGCAGGGCTCCTTGGCTGGGAAACATGGAAGTCATAGATGGATATCCAACTGGAAGGTCACTGTGTTGACGAGGACCATACATTTCTGTTTCCGTTTCGGGTCTACTTTGTGACACCTCTCAGTTGCAAGGGCAACGATGGCAGGTGCCGTATGAGGGACCTGTGAGTAACCTCTGTGAGTAGCCCAGTGATAAGAATCTCTTACAATTGTTTTAAATCTGTGAACTTGGTGGAAATTAGTATTTTACCTTTTAATTACTTTTGTGTGTTTTACCCTGATGTTTACTTGCTTAATGATTTTAGATTACTGTGATTCTGTAGAGCAGAAGACTACTGCCTTGCCAACCAAGCAGCTCTGAATCCAAGCTTGTGATATGTTTTTGTTAGTTATTTTTTAATCAGCTTGCTGTGTGAGCATGCCTCAGTGCTCAGAGAGGCCAATGTTTTCAGTCACTCCCCACTAGATTCTTCCCTCAGCCTCAGGAGTTTGGCTTGTTGGAGCATGGTGTAAGGTCCCGGGAGAGGGTTCCTCCAGTGATGGGGGCACTGGCTCGACCCTTCTCATGCCTAGTGTGGGTGGCATCGCATCAGAGTGGGGAGGCACTGCAATGGAGGTCCAGACAGAGGCTGCACGATGCTTCTGCTTCACTCTCCCAGAAGCATAGCCTTATTCTCAGGGTCATGCATCCCAGCTAACACTGTAATTATAAGCAAAGAAAAAAGTTTAATATTCTTGCCTTTCTGGAGATGAATACATAGCCCCTCCTCAAGAGAGACATTCACATCTCAGAGTTCTAGTAGATAGGTTTTAATGAGGCAAGTGAAGTGTGTGTGTGTTTGTGTGTGTGTTTTTTAAAATTTATTTAACCAGGCAAGTTAGTTAAGAAGAAATTCTTATTTACAATGACGGCCTACCTCAGCCAAACCTTAACCCGGACGATGTTGGACCAATTGTGTGCCGCCCTGTGGGACTCCCAATCACGGCCGGTTGTGATACAGCCTGAAATTTAACCAGGGGCTGTAGTGATGCCTCGAGCACTGAGATGCAGTGCCTTAGACTGCTGCGCCACTCAGGAGTGTGTGTGGATACCTGTGTGTGTACGAGTGGGTGTGTGAATGTGTGCACACTCTGCCCTGTTCTAACAAGTGTAATTGACCTACTGTGGGTGCCCGACACGTTGCTGTTTTCACCATTTGTTAGGGCATTCTGGGTTCAACTAAAAAAGCCTTCAGTGCTAATTACTTTTGCTTTTTAAGAGACTCGTAGTTGATTTGTAGTCAAACACAGACAACACCATCTGAAACCAGAGAAAGAAGTGAACTAAACTCTGTATTCAGACTGCAAAAAACAACTCAACTGTTTTTGGCCGATGTGTCTGAAGAGTGAAGCCCTCCTAGACAGACAGACAGACTAGAGGGCTCGGGGGCTCTGGGTGAGGGGGAATGTTGTGATCCAGTCCCCAGTAGACCACAGATTCCTTTAGGGAACATTTCATCCTACTGAAAGACAGCGTGGAAACTCAGATGCTCTGACACACTCGGCATGGCGTCTCAGTGTCTCACCAACTAGTTATGAGTGGTACACAACTGCGCCATTATTCTCCAAGATACTGTGATAAGGAACTTGTATTCTAGTAATAATAGTTTTTGTGGCTGTGTGTCTTGTTTCTTTTTACTTAAGTTATTTTCATCAATTTAGCTTTTATCAAAACTCCACTGCACCCTCAAATCAAAGTGTTGATTTCATAATTTCAGCTTGAAGGCTTAGTTGCATTTTGAGGGTTCAACTAGATGATACCAAGAGATGATACAGCGTCATGTTTTACCTTTTTCAGGTATGGGGCATTTCATATATTTGAAAGCGTTTCATGGTGTGTTGTGTTATTTGTTTTTGTGTCTTCACATTATATATTTTCTTAAGCATGGTATAATGCTCATCACTTCTTTTCATTCCCTCTCTTTTGATTGTCATTTTGTCTCTGCTGAGTGGGTGGGGACAAAACACAAACAATTTGTTTGATTATCAATGTTCCTATTTGTTTGTGAAAACCCTAAATTTGATTTCCAGTTCTAAACTCCTAGAGGTCCTCCATTGGGATCATGAGTCATGCCAGCCTATTGTCACAGACTCCTGAACAACACCCTTCACATGATGCTCCTCTCAATCTCACACACAACAACAACTACTTCTGAGCAACACTCCACATCACTACTGTACCTCAGAGAGTGAACTGAGCGAGCGCTGCTGAGCCAAGTCAAGTCTTTTCCCTGTGATTTTGTCATCTAATCAAAGTAGCAAACAACCCTGGAGAACCAAGCAAGGAGCATACTGTTTGTGTTTGTGAGACTGCGAGGGGGTAAGGGGGAGGCAGAGGTGGTAAAACTTTGGGTGCACTGGGACAGTGAAGAGGAACTTCGGAGCACGCTTAAGATTGAAGTTTATGACAGCTGGGACCTCCTGACAGAATCCAAGCACCTACAAATAGATGTTTCATATGTGTTTACCCAGTGTTACTGTAGTTAACAGGTAGCTTTGAATTCACCAAATCACATCATGTCAATGTTTGCCAGGATTCTCTTTTATTTAATCTTTCGTACACACATTTCTTTGTGGCAGCAAGTGGGTGGGGAAATGGATTGAAGAGTGAAAGTTACGGCTAATATTAGAGGATGTAAAATAAGAAAACAAAATGAAAGTCTTGACAGAGTATACGGATCATAAGTTCCCACTTATGCAGTTTAGGTTCCTATGTATACAGAGAAACAAATAGTCTGATTCAAGGTAATAACACATGACAAGGCTTTCTCAGTCTCAACAATAGAAGCGATATAAACTGAGCAAAAAAAGAAATGTCCCTTTTTCAGGACCCTGTCTTTCAAAGATAATTCGTAAAAATCCAAATAACTTCACAGATCTTCATTGTAAAGGGTTTAACCTCTCCAGGCACCGGGGCAGTATTCGGAAGTTTGGAGAGTTTCTAACAAAATAAACATGGATTGTCTTGCTTGGACACTTCGGATTGCCCTCAGCAGAAGATCATCAAAGGTAAGCGATTTATTTTAGCTCTTATATGTGTTTTGTGAGACCCACGCTGGTTATGATATTATGCTAATGCATAAAATATGTGAGGTGCTATCCTCAAACAATAAAATGTTGTGCTTTCACCGTAAAGCCTTTTTGAAATCTGACAATTCTGTGATATTGCCAAGAGTC
The DNA here is from genome assembly GCA_030435695.1 of Brachymystax lenok tsinlingensis. NCBI lineage: Eukaryota > Metazoa > Chordata > Actinopteri > Salmoniformes > Salmonidae > Brachymystax > Brachymystax lenok. Next base: position 25,811,166 of record CM059788.1, on the reverse strand, counting down.
TAAGCTTTTGAAGACTATGCAACACTTGTATATTGATTAATGTTTTATAATTCAACTTTTGGATTTTGAATTTGGCGCCTTACATTTCTCCAGGTAGTGTCGGGAATGGGGCGCTAGAGCCCCAATGATCCTTAAGAGGTTTTAAACACTGTTTCCCATGCTTGTTCAATGAACCATAAACAATTAATGAACATGCACCGGTGGAACGGTCGTTAAGACACTACCAGCTTACAGACGGTAGGCAATTAAGGTCACAGTTATGAAAACTTAGGACACTAAAGAGGCCTTTCTACTGACTCTGAAAAACACCAAAAGAAAAATGCCCTGGGTCCCTTCTAATCTGCGTGAACGTGCCTTAGGCATGCTGCAAGGAGGCATGAGGACTGCAGATGTGACCAGGGCAATAAAGTGCAATGTCTGTACTGTGAGACGCCTTAGACAGCACTACAGGGAGACAGGACGGGCATCTGATCGTCCTCGCAGTGGCAGACCAGGTGTAACAACATCTGCACAGGATTGGTACACCCGAACATCACACCTGCGGGACAGGTACAGGACAGCAACAACAACTGCCCGAGTTACACCAGGAACGCACAATCCCTCCATCAGTGTTCAGACTGTCCGCAATAGGCAGAGAGAGGCTGGACTGAGGGCTTGTAGGCCTGTTGTAAGGCAGGTCCTCACCAGACATCACCGGCAACAACGTCGCCTATAGGCACAAACCTACCATCGTTGGACCAGACAGGACTGGCAAAAAGTGCTCTTCACTGACGAGTCACGGTTTTGTCTCACCAGGGGTGATGTTTGGATTCACGTTTATCGTCGAAGGAATGAGCATTACACCGAAGCCTGTACTCTGGAGCAGGATCGATTTGTAGGTGGAGGGTGCGTCATGGTCTGGGGCGGTGTGTCACAGCATCATCGGACTGAGCTTGTTGTCATTGCAGGCAATCTCAAAGCTGTGCGTTACAGGAAAGAAATCCTCTTCCCTCATGTGTTACCCTTCTTGCAGGCTCATCATGACATGACCCTTTGGCATGACAATGCCACCAGCCATACTGCTCATTCTGTGCGTGATTTCCTGCAAGACAAGAATGTCAGTGTTCTGCCATGGCCTGGATCTCAATCCCATTGAGCACGTCTGGGACCTGTTGGATCGGAGGGTGAGGGCTAGGACCATTCCCCCCAGAAATGTCTGGGAACTTGCAGGTGCCTTGGTGGAAGAGTGGGGTAACATCTCACAGTAAGAACTGGCAAATCTGGTGCAGTCCATGAGGAGGAGAAGCATTACAGTGCTTAATGCAGCTGGTGGCCACACCAGATACTGACTGTTACTTTTGATTTTGACCCCCCCTTTATTAAGGGACACATTATTCCATTTCTGTTAGTCACATGTCTGTGGAACTTGTTCAGTTTATGTCTCAATTGTTGAATCTTGTTATCTTGTTATGTTCATACAAATATTTACACATGTTAAGTTTGCTGAAAATAAACGCAGTTGACAGTGAGAGGACGTTTATTTTTTTGCTGAGTTTATGTCTTGTAGGGATTTACCACTAGTGTGCTACAGCCAGGTGGCAAAGGTCTCTAGGTCTACTCATGACCTTGGATAGCCTTTCCCTTTCAACCCTCCTCCACACTCCCACCTTCTGATGTCTGCTTGAGAGCCACTCTGTTAAACCTCTATGAGACCTTGCTCAGAGAATAAAATATCAATATTATAATATAATAAGATATCAACAATATGAAACTCTGTAAAATACTGAAAATGTAGGTGTGCAATCTGAATAGAGGAAAAATGTAATTGTGTTTATGCAAAATGGAGCATAAGGAACATCATATAGAACAGAAAAGGTAATGAACATTTGCTACATACATTTGTTACATACATACATTTTAATTATCACAATGAGAGCTTGCACTTTCGCAGATCATTGTAGAGTCTATTTGAAGAGTTTCTATCCATAACGCTATTTAGCCATTTTCAGAAATGTTGGTAAATTGGCTTTTGTTGTTTAAAGAACTTATTAAAGAGTTTGGTGTGTTTTTTCACTATTTAATCATGGCATGGGGTTGTTAAATGACAGAGATGTATTTGTTTGAAATCTATCACTTGATGTTAATTTCAGAGAGACAAATAATCATGTTTTTTTCCTGAACACTAAACTGTATATGCGCCTCACTCTCAGAGAAATAAGTAGTACTTTGAGGTTTCACAGGGTCAAATGTAACAAATAACTACATTTTTTATAAAGAACAGTACACATGATACATTTGTGACATCAATATTATGAATCAATACAGTAATATGAGATCTATATGTAAAACATTTACATTTGACATTTGAGTAATTTAGCAGATGCTCTTATCCAGAGTGACTTACAGTTAGTGCATTAATCTTAAGCTAGCTACGTAAGACAACCACATATCACAGTCACATACAGTATCCGAACATTACATTCCAGCTAAACAATCGAAATATAGGAGGTGCATGTGATATTTCGGAAGTATTTAGACTCCATTGTGCTACTGTTCTACTGTTCTACATGAGGTGTCGAGCAACACTCTTCTCTCCCTCTCAGCCTCCATTCTGTATGAATTCATCAGAATAAAAGTGCATTGAGAGGAGAGATGTCTTTGTGTTCGTGTGATTTTTTTTATGAGGCCCCTGACAGGCCTCTACCAGGCCGTGGGGGGCCAGAGTGAGAAGCCCACCACAGGACTCCTTCTCTGGATCTAATTTTCACATAGCAGGGGTATGGACCTGGACATTCGTGGGGAGTTAAACCAGTAGCCAGCACCTCTATAACAAGACACTGCCGAGAGAGAGAGAGAGAGAGAGAGAGAGAGAGAGAGAGAGAGAGAGAGAGAGAGAGAGAGAGAGAGAGAGAGAGAGAGAGAGAGAGAGAGAAAGAGTGTGTGTGTGTGTGTGTTTGTGTGTGAGAGAGAGAGAGAGAGAGAGAGAGAGAGAGAGAGAGAGAGAGAGAGAGAGAGAGACAGAAAGAGTCTGTCTGTGTGTGTGTGTGTGTGTGTGTGTGTGTGTGTGTGTGTGTGTGTGTGTGTGTGTGTGTGTGTGTGTGTGTGTGTGTGTGTGTGTGTGTGTGTGTGTGTGTGTGTGTGTGTGTGTGTGTGTGTGTGTGTGTAGAGAGAGAGAGAGAGAGAGAGAGAGAGAGAGAGAGAGAGAGAGAGAGAGAGAGAGAGAGAGAGAGAGAGAGAGAGAGAGAGAGAGAGGGAGAGGGGTCATCCAATCCAACAATGACCTGTATCAATACTGATGTTTGACTTGAACGTGTCAGCGAAAGTTTTAAAGGATATGTAGAAATCATTAAATGTTTACTACTGTATATTATAACTGGTTTGAAACAAGGAGTTTTATATTAGGCCTACTCTTGATTATTTTTTTTCTAGCTATTTATACACAAATAATGAAATACATTTTTGACTTTGGAGGATGAATTGTTTTACAATAAACAGGAATATACTAGATAGTAATAACACATGCATATTACAGAAATGAATAATATAATATCTGTAATTAATATAGCAATTTATTTTAATCTGCAATATGTGAATATTTAAAACAAGCATGTTCAATTGTTCTTCCCTAACACCAAATGGCATGGTTGCCTACCACTCACATGAGAGATGTCAACAGCCACAACAAAAAACTCCTTCCCTGCTTAACCGTTTCTACCAGAAGGGGGACCAGTCCGTCTGCCGAAGACGGAGAGTGGTCGACCGCGAGCCGAGACAGACGAGACTGCGCGGGCGACCAAGCAGATTTTGGGTTGTTGAGTTCGACTCCGGATCCGGGGACTAGCGGATCCAGCAATCCGCATCTTGCCACGATCCTGAGGATTTTAATCATGCCTCTCTGTCTGTGTGTGAGTGCAGGCAGGCTGACAATGATTTCCTCAGTGATTACGTACAGAGCGAGTCCCTGCGGGGTAGGGGCCCCCTCTGGAGCCATCCTGATGGCTTTGGGGGCCTTGCTTCCATTTTCCATTATTATGTGGACTACCGGAGCGACAGCGCAGTCCAAGACCTTGCAGGTTTGTGATGAGGAGGGAGCTTCCATCTTCTCTCTGCTTCTTCACCCTCTTTTTAAACCAATTTAGACGTAGATTTAGATCAGATTCCGAACCTAATCCATGATTAGCTAACTGGAGTGGGAAAAGGAGGACTCTATAAGAGTTTTGATGCTTCTAGGTGGATATGCAGGGAAAATTGTTATTATTTTTTTCTTTTGTTGCATTTTTGCTCTCTCACAGCAGTCGTTTTGCTTATGTCTTTCTCACGCGACTGCATTTGAGATCTGAAGCTAAAAGCAACAGTTCAGCTTTTATTTCTAAACGACTATTAGCCTATACCTACAGTACACGCGAATGTGTATTCTGGAGAATTGAAGCGCATGACGGTACCACTATATTCTGACACTTTTCCCGATACGCAGTTGAACTAAATAGAGTTGCCTACCGATTAATTGGATTTTAACATTAGGTTACATCCACCTACTCATCACAAAACAATCGCAACTGATATTCAGACCATATACATGTTTTTGTAATGGTAAAATAACACTCGCTGATATTGTCAGTGAAATTGAAAAAGGATATCCTTAGTGAATCCAATTTATCTGTCTGAAACTGAGCAACTTCAGCGTTTTCTGTAGGATGTCGCGCCGCAAGCAAGCTAAACCAAGATCATTGAAAGGTAAGTGATATGTTGGATGCCTCTTAAAAAGATCGTAAACTATGTTGGTGTGGAAACCAACCAAATTCCTCAACTAACGTTTTACATTTAATCAACTTGTATAAGGTATTGTGAATCCATGTTTTTACAGAGATTAGATACTATTTTCCTTTCGTTTAAAAGTGTTTTCCCCTTTTTTACATACTCATTTGGAAACGCCTGGCGCATGCATTTTTCATGTAGGAAAAAACCCCTCATGGTATAGTAACATTTTAATTTGTGTACATTTAAGAAGCTAGAGAGGGGAGAAATGAGACAGCTCTATACGGAATAGGCTCCCGGAGCGATGTGATGGAACGCGGCGAGTTTGAGGACCATCTGGATCTGTTAATGACGCTGAAGTTCGGAGTTTGAGCTGTCTGTCTGCTGGAATGGTTGACTTGTAGTGTCACGTGACGCGAGTTTGACATTAAATGGGAGGAAGCATTTTTAATAAAGTGTGTGCGTGTGGAGGAGGAGATTAGTAGATTAAATTGATAGCTAGAAGGTACTACTTTGCGTTTGACCTGTTCCTTGAGAGGCTTGATAATTAGATTTCATGAACTGTCAGATTACCTAATAACTTTATCATTACTGGTCAATAGTGGGGATTTTTTCATTTCATCAACCATATAATCTATTCCACATTAGGCCTATATTATAACGAATGGTATTACATGATTATAAGCATAAAGCAGAACTACATCCACATGTGATATTTTATTTATTTGATAGACTCTCAGTTTCCAAAGTGATACATTATCTTTGCTCCTTACACATTCATTTGAGATGGACTTTGTCTTAATTTATTATTAATTGGTCCAAAGGTATAATTGTACCAAAGGTATATATCCTAATACACTAAGATATACACTAACTTCTCCCTCATAGATACACACACGTACACACACGTACACACACAACGGTCATGGAATTTTGGATGACGTAATTGGCCAGCCAAATGACCACGGTCACTGTTCGAATAGCAAAATAATGTATGCATTATTATTATTTTATTTTTTTTAGGCACATTTTCTCCTTTCCTCTGCTCTGCATGTGCTGCCATAGAAAAATAATAAATAGAACGGCCGCTCCCATTCAAGCCAATGATGGCATATAGGTGGCCATTGTGAATGTGCCCATAGGAGCAAAGCAGGAAGTAAAAGCAAGAACTAAAAGCAGGATGTGCACCCATCAATATATGCTGGGATTTGTTGATTCAGCTTAACTGACAAAACAAAAAATACTCTCCATTGCATGAGCTACATCATATAACATCATTTGAATGAACATTCTACATTACCATGGAAATTATTGCATCACAATACTAGGAAGCCATTGCGAGTGTAGTGTACCCATGAGTTTACCAGTCAAATTTCCAGGGTTAGAAGTTCCAAGCCTGTTCTATTCGTTCTATTTCTATGTGCGCTGCTGCTGCATTGTGTCAGGGGAAGGGGGGAGACTCGTTTGCTACAACAACACCTTTTGTTTCAGCAAGGAGTAACAAAGTTTCATCACGTTGTGAAGAGTCCATGTTCCCTCCCCCAAAACAGTTATGACGGTTATTTTATTTTAATGATGTCTTCATCCATAACCGTCAGATACACGGTTCTACGGTAGCCAGCTTTACACACACAGTATTTCTCTGTAGTATTTGTGGTAGGGTAGCTGCTGGGGTTCCAGGTTGAGCTGCAGTTCATCTGGCAGGCATTGTATTTTGCTCAGCAAATAATTGTCCACAATTTCACTGTCTCAGCTTGTGGTCTGTCGACTCTTTCTTTCTCCCCTTTCATTCTCGGAAGTCTTCATCTCCAAGGATAGTTACATGGTCTATGGTAACATTCCTACAGCGACCATTTTAAATCAATACCCAGGAGAGAGGGGAATGTGAGTGTGAGTGTATCATGCACATCTCACTGTTCTTGTGACAGACTGTTTCAAGTGTGTCTGTGTCTGCTGGTTATATTCACAGTAAACAACGCCTCTATAGATAGAATTCTGTTTTTGACAGCAGCTCACACTTTGGTGGCATTGACTGGTTTTGATGCTGTAGGTGAAATGACATTCTCTATTCTCCAAAGATAAATCACTTAGACATTATCTGTTTGAACCAGCAGATGTGCTACAAGTGTGTGTGTGTGTGCACATTTCTTTAGTGTGTAGGCACATTTCTTCTGTGCGTGTACGTGTGTGTATGTACGTGTGTGTGTACGTGTGTGTTGAGTGTGTGTGAGTAAACAGTATGTGTCAGAGAGAGACTGCATGCAATATTTTAAGTATTGTCTGAGTGATGACATTTTGTGTTTGTTTTTGCATTGTTATTGAAATCCAAATGCAACAGCTTAGTTGCAGAAATGGTTTCTACTCCCATATGTTCTCCACAACTGTCTTGTCTTTAAGTAAAGTTGTAATGAAATGTGGACACGTCATACATTTTTCAGAAGAGAGCAAGCATATGTTGTTTATTGTTCTTTGTACAGCTCTAACTGATGTTCACAAGACAGCCTTCCTTTTCATGTGTGTTGGGGGTTTTGCATAGTTTCAGTGTTTGTATTAGGTGGTGTCTGTCAGATTATATTTCCCCTCAGAATGTAGTAGCAGAGTATTATTTATTGGTTGTCTTGTGTTGGCTAGAAACAGTGGTCAGTGTTTGAGTTTAGTGGTAGCTCTTACTGTAGGTAGTTTACCTCTCAGTCTGTAATTGCAGAGTTTCAGATCACAGTGTCATCGATTGTGTTGTGTATGTTATGTGGGTTGTGTGGGTTAGAGACAGTGGTCAGTTTTTGAATTTAATAGTAGCTGTTACTGTAGGTAGTTTACCTCTCAGACTTTAATTGCAGAGTTTCAGATCACAGTGTCATTGGTTGTGTTGTGTGGGTTAGAGACATGGGCAGTGTCCATGTCTCACCCTGACAGTAAAATAACACTTTGTTCTGTGACTGATAAAAGTAAGGTCAGACGCTGATGGCACATGTAGGGACAGTCGATCCCAATCATGTCCGGAGACGGGGGTGTACGGTAGGCTATCGGTTGACATAGGTTGAGAGACAGCATGTACAGAGAGAGAAATCAAATCAAATCACATTTTATTTGTCACATGCACCGAATACAACAGGTGTAGACCTTACAGTGAAATGCTTACAAGAAAGAGGACAAAATAAAGCCTTGATGGTCGCCTCTCTTTTTCCTCTTATTCTGTCTGTGGAATCTGTCCCCCTTTCTTTTCTCTGTCGATTGGATGCTGGAGGGAGTCAGAGGTTATGTTTTGGTCCCGTTGAGGAAAAGGGCAACGTTACAAGTCCTGTTTCAATTAAGTCTGAGAGAAGTAGCGGCGACGTTAATGCTTAGGGGAATAGATGGCACAGGACAAGACCATACATAATTCACTTATATGCAAACACTTCACCCTCGCCACTGACATTTACTCAATCCTGTTCCATCTGCATTTCTAAACTGTGGTGGGTGCATCGTGATTTTGTTTTGATGTGAACGCTGAAGTGTTGGGTCAGCAGCTTGTTCAGTCACAGTGATCTGCAGTGATAGAGGAATAGAAGGACGATCCCTCAGTCAGACTAGTCCAGATTCTGCACATACAGAACATATGACTGCCTGCCACGTTGCTCACTGACTTCCTGAGCAGAGAGCGCGAGAGAGAGACTGGGTTGATATTTTCTCTTAGAGCACACTCTCTCACTCCTCTGTCTTTATTGGCTGAAAACTATATTTCCAGGGTAGCTGTCGTCTGCATACATACATTTATTTTCTGCACCATTTAGTTAATGTACAGCAAGAGTATGATGAAATAGTTGTCATGTCATATACACCTTAAATATTTGATGTTTATCACTAGATGAGTTCCGTCACCACATGAGTGAACTCTGGGGTTTGGCTTGGCATTGGATAGAAGCAGACTGACGGTATGCCATTTGATATGGGTTCATATGAATCCATAATATGGAAATAGTATGAATGCCTATTACAGTCAAGAAAATGCTATGAAAAGCAACAGCTAACATAGATCGTCTGTGTCATATAGGCTGACTGTCAAAAAGAACCCTATTTTGGCTTAGTTAACAATTTAGAGTTTGCCTTGGTAAACCCACTTTTTTTCTCCTCACCATTTTTTTCTTTTGAATTGGGTCTATATGACTTTATTGAATTTTATTTCAGGTCATTGACGTTCAGGCTTTATTGTTGTCATATTAGAGGGGTTGATTTAAAGTGGTGCAAATGTTGAGAATTCAACCATAGTTAAACCATGTCTCCATCTCTAGTCCAGTATCGATGCATTTATTGATGTCCAACCTGGCCAATATGGAACTAGGCAGATGTGCTGCACTCTCTGGATCCATAGCCACTTTTTTCGATTTGCAATCCAAATTTACAGTACCTAATGAAAACCAAGTGATTGCAACTAGGCCGTACAGTACTTGAGCTTTAGAGTTTTGTTGTTGCGAATATTAATGAAAAAAAATTATTCAGTATGTATTCATAATTATAAAAAAATGCAATAAGATCTGCACTCATTTGCTTTTAATTATTAAAGTGAGAGACAGAGTAGATATGCTAATCACTCTATTTTATTTTCCTCTACTTTAAACTCTAGCAAGCTCTAATGCCATTTCTACTTTAATAAGCTCCCAATATTTTGGTTTTTTAAATTATTTTTTTAACTTAATGGTCTGTGATATAACACCCATTAACACTTTTCTAATGTGACACAAAAATATGGTTAGGGTTATCATTAAGGAAATGATGATGGAGCCATAGAAATCCCATTAACATGGCTGTCAGTGTTCTTGATGTGCTGGAGGCTGGGGCTCAGTGAGTTGTGCCGGGCCTGTCTGGGTGCCACGGGAGCTGGCCGATATCTACTCTTATTTCATGGCGTGTGTCTCTCCTGTTGTCATGGCTTGTCTGTCTGCTGGGAGATGGTGTCTCCCCGATCTGCTGTCAATGATTGATTTCCTGACAAGTTTGTTTGTATAAAATACATAAAGTATTATTATTTTTGTATAATAAATATGATCTTAATATATAATAATACATTAGTATGATTATTTATCCTTTGATAGTATTATTCTTTTCAATAAGGTATTATTCGATTTCCAACTACTTCAGAATTACTATTCATATTCACAACTTGTTTACATTATAATAATACATGAAGGATTACTAACATTACAGCGTATGATTAACACATGGCTCCTCCATTGCAAATTATTTATGACCCTAATCAGCACCAGTTCAAATAATGCTCATTAAGAAAGTTATTCATGTGCAGTTTGTGTCCTCTCCCCTCCTCTCCCCCAGCACTAATTGAGGAGGTTTGACCTGGTGACCCCAGCTAAATTGAGTTGTAGTCCCTGTGGCGAGAGTCTCCTTCCCGGTCAGTCAGGGCCGATTACACAGCCATTGTGCTCCACATTGTAACGTCCAAGTTCGCTGTAACCAACCAGATGAATCACGCTGCTGCTCGCCACTCGCATATCCAGGAACAGAGACTCAGGCCTTTGTAAGTGTGTGTGTGTGTCTAGCAGCTTCTTCTCTCAGACACACACACACACACAGCCTCTTTACTTATGGCCTTACAGCCTTTCACGCAACAGGAATTAATTTGATGGATTAGAGCAGGTGATACTCAGATTGTGTTGTGTTTTGCCTGTTCACTTCTTCATTAGATTGTGTTGGGTTTTGCACGTTCACTTCATTCATTAGATTGTGTTGTGTTTTGCCTGTTCACTTCTTCATTAGATTGTGTTGTTTTGCCTGTTCACTTCTTCATTAGATTGTGTTGTGTTTTGCCCGTTCACTTTTTCATTAGATTGTGTTGTTTTGCCTGTTCACTTTTTCATTAGATTGTGTTGTGTTTTGCCTGTTCACTTCTTCATTAGATTGTGTTGTGTTTTGCCTGTTCACTTCTTCATTAGATTGTGTTGTGTTTTGCCTGTTCACTTCTTCATTAGATTGTGTTGTTTTGCACGTTCACTTCTTCATTAGATTGTGTTGTGTTTTGCCCGTTCACTTCTTCATTAGATTGTGTTGGGTTTTGCCCGTTCACTTCTTCATTAGATTGTGTTGTGTTTTGCCCGTTCACTTCTTCATTAGATTGTGTTGTGTTTTGCCCGTTCACTTCTTCATTAGATTGTGTTGTGTTTTGCCTGTTCACTTCTTCATTAGATTGTGTTGTGTTTTGCCTGTTCACTTCTTCATTAGATTGTGTTGTGTTTTGCCCGTTCACTTCTTCATTAGATTGTGTTGGGTTTTGCCCGTTCACTTCTTCATTAGATTGTGTTGTGTTTTGCCTGTTCACTTCTTCATTAGATTGTGTTGTGTTTTGCCCGTTCACTTCTTCATTAGATTGTGTTGTGTTTTGCCCGTTCACTTCTTCATTAGATTGTGTTGTGTTTTCTACATGATTTCTAAGAGACATTTCACTGTATTGCTTTTATTGAGGACATCTGGCCATGAGTCTTATTCTTTGGGTTTGTATTTATTGGTTGGCAATTCATTTGTAGATTACATGTTGAATGATTGATTCTTGCCAGGGGATTGCCAATCTCTCCTAAATGACTTTGTGTTGGATAGTATACGTTAATCAGCGGACCTTCGATGTTACAACACTTGTAGTCAGATGACATTATTCCTGTTACATGTATAAAATCAAAGGAGCAGTGTTGATTTGGTCCCATGTGTATGTTGTATCAACAAAACATAGCAGCATAATAATAAAAACAGTGTGTCATTGGCAGAGTTTTACAATGTACCTTGTCAAAAATGTATTAACTGATAGCTGGTCGGCTGCTGAAGTGATATATATATATATATATATATATTCCAGTCTTGTTGAGATGGTTATCAGGCAGCTGTATTATACATTCATTAAATGAGTCAGGGGTATTATTATACATTTCTCATTGAGTATTACATCAATGGCTGATGAAATGTGTATTTGATCATTGCTGAGTTGTCATTGTTGGAGAAATACTATGGGTAAATTATTTGCATGTCTGACAGGTTAGCTCTGATGACCAATAGCCCACCTAGGTAGCACCTGTCAAATCCACTGAAACATCCCATGGAGTGATGGAAATAAAAAGGAATTTACATCAAGAACAAAAATGGATTAGTTTGTCAAAATGAGCAACATTTTTAATAAGTTCACAGTGGTGACAAATCATCAAATCATGGCTGATGCTGCTGTAATGGATAAGTTCTGATGGCATTCTAAAATGGAATTTTCTGCCTCAACTCCCTTATCTCGCCAACAGGGACAGTAATCAAAACAAAAACTCTCCTCCAAACACACACACACACACAATCCTTCCACCCAACCAATCTCTGTACGAACCATGGGGGATGTATTAGGATCCCCCGCTATCCTGGTCCATTTAAATGATCCTGGATGCAAGGTGCTCAACACAGCTGGATAAACTCATTAGATTCACAGGGACTCAGGCTCACTCTCTAAGGCCTGTATGTCTCCACAGGACAAGGCGAGGCTTCTGCACTGGTGAGACGGAAAGATACAGAGACACAGTTCTCTATGTACGGTGCTCTATGGGGACACATTCAACATTGCGTTCATCTGCCACTCCTCATCTCTCCCATTTTAGTGATGTGTTTAACAAATTAACTAACAGAGATCAGAGGAATTTTGTATTCTCACAAATTGGATAAATGGTGTCTGATTGACTTTGGTAGGAGTGCAGACCTATTGTTCTTCCTTTTGTGGAATGAAACACATTTCCTAAACATGGCATGTCATAAAGACAGCTTTGTAGAGGATCTACTTTACTGAAACTCTTGTTAAATATTGGCCAGCGGTTCCGGCCAGTGAAGGAGACACTGCCACTCCTATCTCTCGCGTTACCGTCTTCATAAGAAGCTGCTTGACTCTTCCTCTTGATTCCCCAGCGAGGTTTGACACCACTCTCTACATTCACACCAGCTCACTTGATAATAAGTTGCTCACCACCATAATATCCCTGCCTTAGTTATACAAAGTACAGGATATTTGGTGCCTTTTTTAAAAAGTGTCACTAGCTGGTTTCTGGTGTTGGCAGTCACACTGCCACTCTCCCCCTGCTGGGAGGTCCTGTCAGACTCCCCTTTCTCTCTGCTGAAGGGAAATGAAAGGCTTGATGGAGAAGGCATAATGGAGAATGCATTTCAACTGCAGGGGAGGAACGGCGAGGCGTCAGAAGTCCTGAGACCCTAATTTTACAGGGAACAGGTGGGAGAGTCTTTAGTTCTCTTCCCGCTGCTAAAATACATTTAGTTCCCTGTACTTGACATGCTGCAAGGAACTCTCTCCCCCCTCACCGTCACCCAGTTCAAAACAGTGCCCCTGTGAAAGAAAATCAGGCTTCATCAAGCTTAAGTTATGTTTGTCACATTGTATCAAATAAGGGTTGGTTGCCATGTAGTGTAGCTAATGAATTCATCTTAACGCTGATCAAACGATCACTCTTTTGACAAGCGTTAAGTTAAACCTATCACTGACTGACTGGGGGCCGATCTGAATGCACGCTCATACTCGGACAAATTAAACCTCAAAATCGCACAAATATGCCACATGACTTGCACTTTGTGAACTGGTCTTGGATGAATACATATAAACACAGTCTTTCAAAACTACGAAATATAAATAATATTATAAATATCTTATAGTACTATGAATTGTTAATATCCCCGCTTTGCCATATCTCTAAAATCACATCGTTGTCACGCCTCCCTTGGAATTTTTGTATTGCAAAAACGGTTTGAATGTTCCAAAGATTTTTGTAACTAATCTTCTGTGGGGGTGGTGCGATATGTGCATCAGAAATGCCATTTCAGATTGTGGGGGGGACATGTCACCCCCGTCCCCAGTGAAAGTTGCGCCCCTGCCTGAAATAATGCTTTAGTAATAATAGCCTACTTGTGACTACTCAATTATCTATTGTTGTTTACACTAATCTTTACATACGAGTTAGCTTAATTGTACATTTTGAAGTGTTGATTCTTTGAAGTGAAGTATTTCAACTTATTTTAACTGTTAAACTATTATTCAAAATTAACTAGTGTCAATGTTGATGAATCATCACACTCCTGCAATAAAGCGAGGTTCTGTCTCTAATGTGTCTGTGTTTCTGTGTTGTATTCTCAAATCAACATTTCCTTTTTGTCTAGTGGTAAGATCTCCAGTCTGTTTTATTTAATTGTGACTCTCTCAGTACATCAGCTATGTGAATCCATTTAGCACATTATCATATGGCATGCATCACTAATGCAGCCGTAGGCCTACAGTATGATGTAGTGTGATGTATGACTATAGAATTTGTTCTTAACTGACTTGTCTAGTTAAATAAAGGTTAAATAAAATAAAAAATGATGGCATTACTGGCTCTATCTGTAGCAGAGAATAGCTAAACTCACATATTGTTTACATGTTGAGATATATGTTCTCAATTTAAAAAGATACCAGTAGACAATGTACATTATACACCAGATTTTGTATATGCCTTTTAAGTGCTAACATATACAATTGTTTAGTGCAAATCCAACCCTTGTAATTTAGGTACAGTATGGAAATAAGGAGATGTCAATTAGGCTACAGGAGATGAGCATTACAGATAACATTTTATGATGTTAATGAAATGTTATTTCATACATTTTAGCAATGTTGCTTGCAAAATAATTGCAGTTGTTCCCATAGACAGTACATGGTTGCTCTACGTATCACTGACCCTGGATAAGCTAGCGACTGGGCTAACACAGCTAACCTTTTAGGTCAATAAAATATGCTGTTTTTATTAACATTTTGTAGTCTTTATAATCATGAGAGAAATTTAACTAGCTAGTATCTAGCTAGTTAGTTATACCAAGGTAGCTTACAAGGTTAGCTGACTTTTCTAAAAACAAACCTTATTGTGGCTAGGTACTTCTTGTCCCTCATGCTAGCCTGTACAGCCAAATATCCCTTCAGAAATATATTGATATGGCTAGCATCGTAGGCCATTGTCCTGAATTAATTGTGAGTAATGATGTGTGAGAAAATTACAGAGGAATAAATATCATACCCCAAAAGCCTTTATTTAACTAGGCAAGTCAGTTAAGAACACATTCTTATTTACAACGACCAAACCCTCCCCAAACCCGGACGACGCTGGGCCAATTGTGCGCCGCCCTATGCGACTCCCGATCACGGCCTGTCGTGATACAGCCCGGGATCGAATCCGGGTCTGTAGTGACTCCTCTAGCACTGCGATGCAGTGCCTTAGACCGCTGCAACACTCGGTCCTCCAAAATTCTAGATTAATGGTGTGACAGTACCATTTTACTCTTCTGTCTAATAAATGGGGTGTTATTTTGTCACAGAGATATGCAGTCATCAAGGTGTTTTTCAGTTGGTCACTGTTGATGTTGGGAGAGGGTTTCTTGGGAGAATTTCATAATTCATAATGTCATTACTCAATCCAATATGTTATTTATGTGGGAGGTTGCCTACCTTGTTGACGAACCTCATACATATGAAAGGCTTGTGGATTCCCAAACCCCAGAATTGCAGAAATCACTGAAGCTGGAGACTTATATCTCTAACTTTAAGCATCAGCTGTCAGAGCAGCTTACCGATCACTGTACCTGTACACAGCCCATCTGTAAATAGCACACCCAACTACCTCATCCACATGTTGTTATTTTTTGTTGTTGTTGCTCTTTTGCAACCCAGTATCTCTACTTGCACATCATCATCTGCACATCTATCACTCCAGTGTTAATGCTAAATTATAATTATTTCACCATTATGGCCTACTTATTGCCTTACCTCCCTAATCTTACTACATTTGCACACACTGTACATTGATTTTTCTATTGTTATTGACTGTACGTTTGTTTATCCAATGTGTAACTCTGTGTTGTTGTCGCACTGCTTTGCTTTATCTTGGCCAGGTCGAGTTTGTAAATGAGAACTTGTTCTCTACTGGCCTACCTGGTTAAATAAAGGTTAAATAAAAAAATACAATAAATAAATAATCAGATTGAGCTGTTGAAATCTGTTGAAACCTCCTGGAGTTTCCATACAGAAATGCCTAAACAGTAAATAATACAAAAAAAAAAGATTGTGTAGAAAAAAGGGAGAAAGAAAGTCTCAGTGTGTCTGACAATTGGAAACTTGTTTTTGGTTTCTTGCTGTTAATCGCTTCTTCCCCCTCTCTCTCTTTCTTTCTGGCAGTAGAAGACAATGTGATAGAGGAACAGCACAGTCCTGGGCAGACTGCCATTCCGAGCGGTAATGCTCCATTTCATATTTCATAATTCGGGTCTGGAAAGTGGAGCGTGTGTGTGTGATCTATGGAATGAAGTGTGTTTCAACCATTAAGATATATTACTGCTCCTTGTGTGTTTGCTCACCTGTGTGTGTGTGTGTGTGTGTGTGTGCGATTGCCCGCACAGACACGCATGTCTGTTTGAAAGAGAGCATTTAAATCAGATGCTGTGAAATGCATGCAATGTGTGTATATTGTATTCATGCCTGGCTGTGTGTGTGTGTGTGTGTGTGTGTGTGTGTGTGTGTGTGTGTGTGTGTGTGTGTGTGTGTGTGTGTGTGTGTGTGTGTGTGTGTGTGTGTGTGTGTGTGTGTGTGTGTGTGTGTGTGTGTGTGTGTGTGTGTGTGTGTGTGTGTGTAGGTATGTACAGATGAAGTCGGAAGTTTACATACACCTTAGCCAAATACATTTAAACTCAGTTTTTCACAATTCCTGACATTTAATCGTAGTAAAAGTTCCCTGTCCTTAGGTCAGTTAGGATCACCACTTTATTTTAAGAATGTGAAATGTCAGAATAATACTAGAGAGAATGATTTATTTCAGCTTTTATTTATTTTATGACATTCCCAGTGGGTCAGAAGTTTACATACACTCAATTAGTATTTGGTAGCAATTGCCTTTAAATTGTTTAACTTGGGTCAAACGTTTTGGGTAGCCTTCCACAAGCTTCCCACAATATGTTGGGTGAATTTTGGCCCATTCCTCCTGACAGAGCTGGTGTAACAGTCAGGTTTGTAGGATCCTTGATCGCACAGGCTTTTTCAGTTCTGACCACACATTTTCTATGGGATTGAGGTCAGGGCTTTGTGATAGCCACTCCAATACCTTGACTTTGTTGTCCTTAACCTCTTAGCGCGCCGATCCCTTTAGCGGGATCGTTTTCAGAGCAAACATAACGCGCCAAATTCAAAATACATATTCGTAATACATATTCGTAATATTTAACCCGATATACAAGTGTTGCATAGTGTTGCATAGCCATCAAAAGCTCTGCTTCTTGGCAATATCACTGCGTTGTCAGATTTTAAAAAGGCTTTACGGCGAAAGCACTACATTTGATTGTTTGAGGCTAGTACCTCACATATTTTCCACATTAGCATAAATTCATATCCAGCTCGGTTCTCAAAATATCCATATCACAGCTAATATAAATCGCTTACCTTTCAAATAACTTCTTCTGAGGTCTTCCCAAGTGTCCAAACAAGATAATCCATGGTTCTTTTGTTAGAAAAAGTAAATAATTATATCCATAAATATCCGTTGTTTTTGGCACGCTACGTTCAGCTACTCCACCAAGCATTGTCAGTCTACTCGCCCGCTTTACAGTGAAGGGATCGCGTTCAAATTATACCTCTCATCTTTTCACAAACAAATCAAATATCATTAATAATGCATCCTTATGTATTCTTTTATGAATAATAGCGATCATATTTTACAAGAACGGTAAGTGAAACGTTAAAAGACGAAAAGAAAGTTGGTCGCGCTGGGCGCTGCTCACGTTCTCGTGAACGTGCACGCCTGTTTACCTTTTTCCCTACCCGTAGTAATTCTCTCTCTCTAAGGATCTGGTCAGAGCTTTTTCCTCCATACCCTTTCCAGAGACTGTTGACATCTAGTGGAAGCCATAAGTACTGCAACCTCGGTCCTATTCCCCATAGAAAAATATTACATGGGCTTCAAAATGAGAGGAGAGCAACAAAAAAATAAATTCCGGACAGAAATCTCTCTGGTTTTTGCCTGCTAAATCTGTTCTGGAATAGCCACAGACTATATCTTAATGGTTTTATAAACTTCAGAGTGTTTCCTATCCAATAGTACTAAATATGTAAATATCCTAGTTTCTGGCCATGAGTGGTAGGCATTTAACTTTGGGCACGTCAGACAGGCGAAAATTTGGAAAATGGGACCCTAGCTGGAAGAGGTTAAGCCATTTTGCCACAACTTTGGATGTATGCTTGGGGTCATTGTCCATTTGGAAGACCCATTTGCGACCAAGCTTTAACTTCCTGACTGATGTCTTGAGATGTTACTTCAATATATCCACATAATTTTCCATCCTCATGATGCCATCGATTTTGTGAAGTGCACCAGTCCTTCCTGCAGCAAAGCACCCCCACACCATGATGCTGCCACCCCCGTGCTTCAAGGTTGGGATGCTGTTCTTCGGCCAGCAAGCCTCCCCCTTTTTCCTCCAAACATAACGATGGTCATTATGGCCAAACCGTTCTATTTGTGTTTCATCAGACCAGAGGGCATTTCTCCAAAAAGTACGATCTTTGTCCCCATGTGCCGTTGCAAACCGTAGTCTGGCTTTTTCATGACGGTTTTGGAGCAGTGGCTTCTTCCTTTCTGAGCGGCCTTTCAGGTTATGTCGATATAGGACTCGTTTTACTGTGGATATAGATACTTTTGTACCTATTTCCTCCCGCATCTAAACAAGGTCCTTTGCTGTTGTTCTGGGATTGATTTGCACTTTTCGCACCAAAGTACGTTCATCTCTAGGAGACAGAACGCATCTCCTTCCTGAGCGGTATAACGGCCATGGTGTTTATACTTGCGTACTATTGTTTGTACAGATGAACGTGGTACCTTCAGGCATTTGGAAATTGCTCCCAAGGATGAACCAGACTTGTGGAGGTCTAAAATGTTTCTTCTGAGGTCTTGACTGATTTCTTTTGATTTTCCCATGATGTCAAGCAAAGAGGCACTGAGTTTGGTAGGCCTTGAAATACATCCACAGGTACACCTCCAATTGACTCAAATGATGTCAATTAGCCTATCAGAATCTTCTAAAGCCATGACATAATTTTCTGGAATTTTCCAAGCTGTTTAAAGGCACAGTCAACTTAGTGTATTTAAAATTCTGACCCACTGGAATTGTGATACAGTGAATGATAAGTGAAATAATCTGTCTGTTAACAATTGTTGGAAAAATGACTTGTGTCATGCACAAAGTAGATGTCTTAACCGACATGCCAAAACTATAGTTTGTTAACAAGAAATTTGTGGAGTTGTTGAAAAATGAGTTTTAATGACACCAGCCTAAGTGTATGTAAACTTCTGACTTCAACTGTATGTGTGTGTTCACGTCTTTGTTTCCTAACCTCTGATAGAGGTAGAATAGAGCTCACAGAGCAGATGAATGTGTCATGTCTGCTGGTGTGGCATTCACCGTAGGCCCTCCAGGAACAGAGCAGTAATCCAGGTCAGGCTCACAGAGAACCCACTATGAATGAGCCCTGCTCCTGATCGCATGCACCACTCGACCATTCTTTCATTTCATTTGTCTCTGCTAAAGGTTAAGTCTCATTTGTGGTTATTTTAAACCTGATATGGATGGCTTTGCCCAGCAGGCTGGGGACCCTGGGTACTCACACAGTTACACACACTGCCTGGTACCTAGCACTGTAGTGAGTCCAGTAGCGTTTACACACCTCCCTCTCCCTCTCTGGGCCCCTTCAGACAGAGAGAAATGCAGAAACAGGAAACACAAGGACTGTTTTACTACAGTATGTCTGTGCTGATGGGTTGTTTTATTGGTTTTGTGTCAGAGAGTTAGGTCTCTTTCCCTCAGCCCCCTCCTAGTGTATTTGTGTCTGTTCAGTATTTACCTGTCTTCCTCAGCCATCTCTGAGTGAAACAGTCTTATGCATAAGGCAAGAGCACCAGGTACATGCCAGTCTAGTCTACGGCTGTAGTGTTTTGTATTGATGTCTGGGTGTTGGCTGGTGTTTGGTAGAGAAGCAGGCTTTGTATGTCTGGTTGGGGAGAGAGGCATGATCCGTATATCTGGGGGTTGGTTGGGGAGAGAGGCAGGCTCTGTATATCTGGGAGTTGGTTGGAGAGAGAGGCAGGCTTCGTCCTCAGCCACCCCAGTGGCAGTAGATGAAGTGCTGGGCTTATGAGCTCCTGTTTCCCCTGGTTCCCTAGGACACCTCCTGTCATCCACAGCCAACGGCGGGCTAATGAGAGCCCCTGATTACAATGACCCCCTCAGACACACGCACACACGCCTCTCTCTCCTCTCCTCCACACCTCCTTCCCCCGCCTCCTCCCTCTAGATGCCATCTCCTGAGTGAGGGGAGACAGCAGCAACTTGATCGATGTCTGCCTGTGGAGAAATCAAGAGGGCACACAAATTAATTTCTCACTTTTCTCATTTGAGTTTGTCTGGCAGATTTTATTGTTACCCCCTCGCCAGATGCAGTGTAAAATATGCTAGTAGAAGTTTCAGAACTTTACTAAGATATAGGACAAGATTATTGTTATTGTTTTGAATAATTTGCCGCACATTTTTGTCTTTCATGTCATTTTGTCTTTCATGTCATTTCACCTGTTATAGTGCCTTGAGAAAATATGATTTTGGACCAATTATCAAGAACAGTATTGGTTTTAAACCCCTTTATATTTAAATGGCAGATCCAACATTACAGGGCCTTATGGTTAAACTATTGCCCATCAAGAGCTTTTGGATGTAAAAAAATACATCAGCTTCTATTCATGCTTGTAGGCCACTGATCAGTGATTGACATTGTCACAATACCCATTAGCCCCTTGATAAGCCCCTACCTAAATCAGACGTGATGTGTCGAGGGCTTGGCTCAAGAGAAGACCCCCAGCAGTGTTCCTCTATTCATTGTGTCTTACAGCCAGGTACCTACTGTATTATTATTCTATACGCCACACTCATGTTGGATGTATAACAGAATAGAAAAAAGGGGGGAAATGATAACAAAATAGGTCTCTAGTAAAGAAGAAAGAAAGACAGCATTTTAGTTAGCTAGTGCGGAGGACAGGAACAGTATGATATGGGAGGTTTAATGAGGCAGAGTGCTTTTTACCCGGAGAGAGAGTGTGGAACAGGCTTACGATCCACAGCTTGGCTTTACAACTGCCGTCACTGCCTGTGTGGAATTATAACCACATGCTCCGCCTTCTTTCTTCTCTCTTTTTTATATCTGCTTTTCTTTCTCTCCTCCTGGCTGTGGCTGGTTGGGGCTTTTTTGTGGAAAACGGTGCCTGCTCCAGCTAGAATCGGAGTGGACTAAGCTCTGGGTCTGAGAAAGAGTGTGTGTGTGTGCCTGTGTGTGTGTGTCTTAGTGTGTTTGTATTCTTATAACAGGCGTACATGCGTACATGCTTACATGCGTGTGTGTCTGTAATAGAGTGTATTAGATCTGAGGGGTTGTCTGGATGGCGATGTACTCTTACTGTAGTGCAAGCTAGTGGTATGTCGGCTGATGGCTGAGGCAGCCCCAGATAAGTGCACTGCAGGGCTCGCTTCATGCAGCAGGAAGAGGAAAAGACTCTTTCACTCCAGCACTTCTCAAATCATTTTCTCTATTATTCATTTCCTTTGTTGTTCGACTGCACTAATGGCATGGCAAGGCGCTTCGTTCAATATTATCACTCACAGAGAGAGAGAGAGAGAGAGAGAGAGAGAGAGAGAGAGAGAGAGAGAGAGAGATCGCAAGAGAGAGAGAGAGAGCGAGAGAGAGCGAGAGCGAGAGCGAGAGCGAGAGAGAGAGCGAGAGAGCGAGAGAGAGAGAGAGAGAGAGAGAGAGAGAGAGAGAGAAAGAAAGAGAAAATCAAATCATGTTTTTCATTTGTGCGCTTTGATTTACTTTCCT
This sequence comes from Brachymystax lenok tsinlingensis, assembly GCA_030435695.1. Classification (NCBI taxonomy): domain Eukaryota; kingdom Metazoa; phylum Chordata; class Actinopteri; order Salmoniformes; family Salmonidae; genus Brachymystax; species Brachymystax lenok. The sequence continues at coordinate 25,789,493 of CM059788.1, read as the reverse complement.
TAGTGTTCTTATATTATTTTTGGTGCAACGATTTTAATGGCGAATGATGCCATCTGTGTTACCTGTGACATGTGGTGGTTTCTTTATCATGTAAGCTTCTGTGTTGTTTCGGTTGTTTGCTCTACATCCTCCAGTAATAGTTTGGCCGTGTGAAAAAAAATGTAAAATGTAATATCAAATCAAATTTCATTGGTCACATACACATATTTAGCAGATATTATTGCGGGTGTCGCGAAATGCTTGTGTTCCTAGCTCCAACAGAGCAGTAGTATCTAACAATTCACAACAATATACACTACCGTTCAGAAGTTTGGGTTCACTTAGAAATGTACTTGTTTTTTTAAAGAAAAGCTAATATTTTGTCCATTAAAATAACATCAAATTGATCAGAAATACAGTGTAGACATTGTTAATGTTGTAAATGACTATTGTAGTTGGAATCGGCAGATTTTTTTTGGAATATCTTCATAGTCGTACAGGCCCATTATCAGCAACCATCACTCCTGTTTTCCAATGGCACGTTGTGTTAGCTAATCCAAGTTTATAATTTTAGAAGGCTAATTGATCATTAGAAAACCCTTTAGCAATTATGTTAGCACAGCTGAAAACTGTTGTCCTGATTAAATAAGCAATAAAACTGGCCTTCTTTAGACTAGTTGAGTATCTGGAGCATCAGCGTTTGTAGGTTCGATTACAGGCTAAAAATGGCCGTAAACAATGCACTTCCTTCTGAAACTCGTCAGTCTATTCTTGTTCTGAGAAATGAAGGCTATTCCATGCGAGAAATTGCCAAGAAACTGAAGATCTCGTACAACGCTGTGTACTGCTCCCTTCACAGAACAGCGCAAACTGGCTCTAACCAGAATAGAAAGAGGAGTGGGAGGCCCCGGTGCACAACTGAGCAAGAGGACAAGTACAATAGAGTGTCTAGTTTGAGAAACAGACACCTCAACTGTCCTCAACTGGCAGCTTCATTAAATAGTACCTGCAAAACACCAGTCTCAGCGTCAACAGTGAAGAGGCGACTCCGGGATGCTGGCCTTCTAGGCAGAGTTCCTCTGTCCAGTGTCTGTGTTCTTTTGCCCATCTTTGTAAGGGTTGCTTAACTGGTGGCAAAGAAGTCAGGCGCAGGAGAGCAAAACTTGGTAATAACCGTAGTTGTTTAATACAACAATTAAAACGGTACAAAATAGCACGAGAGAACATGGGCTCAAAATACCCGTAAACACACCGGTAAATAAACGAGCAACAAACACTATACATCAAACAATTCCGGACAAGGACATATGGGAAACAGAGGGTTAAATACAAAACATGTAATGAATGGGGTTGAAACCAGGTGTGTGGGAAGACAAGACAAAACAAATGGAAATGAAAAATGGATCGATGATGGCTAGAAGACTGGTGACGCCGACCTCAAGGAGAGGCACCAACTTCGGCTAAAGTTGTGACAGTACCCCCGCCTTGACGCGCGGCTCCAGCAGCGCGCCGACACCGGCCTCGGGGACGACCCGGAGGGCGAGGCGCAAGGCGATCCGGACGAAGATGGTGGAACTCCTGCAGCATAGACGGGTCCAAAATGTCCTCAACCGGAACCCAGCACCTCTCCTCCGGACCGTACCCTTCCCACTCCACGAGATACTGAAGGCCCCTCGCCCGACACCTCCAATCCAGTATGGAGCAAACGGAGTACGCCGGGGCCCCCTCGATGTCCAGAGGGGGCGGAGGAACCTCCCGCACCTCAGACTCCTGGAGCGGGCCAGCCACCACCGGCCTGAGGAGAGACACATGGAACGAGGGGTTAATACGGTAATCGGGGGGAAGCAGTAACCTATAACAAACCTCATTCACTCTCCTCAGGAATTTAAATGGCCCTACAAACCGCAGACCCAGCTTCCGGCAGGGCAGGCGGAGGGGCAGGTTTGCGTTCTCCGTTTCGCGCATCACAGCCCTCTGAAGGTGATCACGGGTAGCTTCCCATGTCTCCTCCGCGCCCCTGAACCAGTCGTCCACCGCCAGAGCCTCAGTCTGACTCTGATGCCAAGGCGCCAGATCTGGCTGGAACCCAAGTACACACTGAAAGGGAGAGAGGTTAGTGGAGGAGTGGCAAAACGAGTTCTGTGCCATCTCGTCCCAGGGCACGAACACCGCCCACTCCCCCGGCCGGTCCCGGCAATATGACCGCAGAAACCTGCCCACATCCTGGTTTAGTCTTTCCACCTGCCCATTACTCTCGGGGTGAAATCCCGAAGTAAGGCTGATCGAGACCCCCAGATGTTCCATGAACGCCTTCCACACCCTAGACGTAAACTGGGGACCTCGATCAGACACTATATCCTCAGGCACCCTGTAGTGCCGGAAGACGTGTGTAAACAAGGCCTCCGCAGTCTGTAGGGCCATAGGGAGACCGGGCAGAGGGAGGAGACGGCAGGACTTAGAGAACCGATCCACAACGACCAGAATGGCGGTGTTACCCTGTGAGGGAGGGAGATTGGTACAAAAGTCCACTGACAGGTGCGACCAAGGCCGTTGTGGAACAGGTAAGGGATGTAATTTTCCTCTGGGCAGGTGCCTGGGAGCCTTACACTGGGCGCACACCAACCAGGAGGAAACATAAACCCTCACGTCCTTAGTCAAAGTAGGCCACAAGTACCTCCCGCTCAAACAGCGCACTGTCTGACCTATCACAGGATGACCAGAGGAGGGTGACGTGTGGGCCCAATAGATCAATCGGTCACGGACAACAGACGGGACGTACAGACGCCCAGCGGGACACTGGACAGGAGTGGGCTCTGCACGTAACACCTGCTCAATTTCCGCGTCCAACTCCCACATTACCGGTGCCACCAGGCAGGAGGCTGGGAGTATGGGAGTGGGATCCATAGGCCGCTCCTCTGTGTCATACAGCCGGGACAATGCGTCTGCCTTCACGTTCTGGGAGCCTGGGTGAAAAACATGGCCCACCTGGCCTGGCGAGGGTTCAGTCTCCTCGCTGCTTGGATGTACTCCAGATTGCAGTGGTCAGTCCAGATGAGAAAAGGGTGTTGAGCCCCTTCAAGCCAATATCTCCACGCCTTCAGAGCCTTTACGACAGCCAACAGCTCCCGGTCCCCCACGTCATAGTTTCGCTCCGCCGGGCTGAGCTTCTTAGAGAAGAAGGCACAGGGGTGGAGCTGAGGTGGCGTACCCGAGAACTGAGAGAGCACGGCTCCTATCCCAGCCTCGGACGCATCCACCTCCACTATGAAAACCAAAGAGGGATCCGGATGGGCCAGCACGGGAGCCGAGGTAAACAGAGCCTTCAGGTGACCAAAAGCCCTGTCCGCCTCAGCCGACCACTGCAAACTCACCCGGACCCCACTTCAGCAGTGACGTAATGGGAGCCGCTACCTGACCAAAACCCCGGATAAACCTCCGGTAGTAATTGGCAAACCCAAGAAACCGCTGCACCTCCTTTACCATGGTGGGAGTCGGCCAATTATGCACGGCTACAATGCGGTCATTCTCCATCTCCACCCCCGAGGTGGAAATGTGGTACCCTAGGAAGGAGACGGACTGTTGGAAGAACAGACACTTCTCAGCCTTGACGTACAGGTCATGCTCCAATAACCGACCAAGCACCCTGTGCACCAGGGACACATGCTCGGCGCGTGTAGCGGAGTATATCAGAATGTCATCAATATACACCACTACACCCTGCCCGTGCAGGTCCCTGAAAATCTCATCTACAAAGGCTTGGAAGACTGATGGAGCATTCATCAATCCGTACGGCATTACGAGGTACTCATAATGCCCTGAGGTGGTACTGAATGCTGTCTTCCACTCGTCTCCCTCCCAGATAAGCACCAGGTTGTAAGCGCTCCCGAGATCTAATTTGGTGAAGAAGCGCGCCCAGTGCATTGACTCAATCGCTGTGGCGATTAGAGGTAGCGGGTAACTGTACCTCACCGTAATCTGATGTAGACCTCTATAGTCAATACACGGGCACAGACCTCCATCCTTCTTCTTCACAAAAAAGAAACTTGAGGAGGCGGGGTATGTGGAGGACCGAATGTACCCCTGACGCAGGGATTCGGAGACTTGTTTCCATAGCCACCGTCTCCGGTTGTGACAGAGGATACACTTGACTCCTGGGAAGTGCTGCGTCTACCAGGAGATTTATCGCACAATCCCCCTGTCGATGGGGTGGTAATTGAGTCGCCTTCTTCTTACAGAAGGAGAGAGCAAAATTGGCATATTCAGGGGGAATGCGCACGGTGGAGACCTGGTCTGAACTTTCCACCATGGTAGCACCAACGGAAACCCCTAATCACCTCCCCGAGCACTCTTGCGACCACCCCGTAAGAGCCCTCTTTTGCCAAAAAACAGTGAGGTCATGACAAGCTAACCAGGGTAGACATAGAACCACTGGAAACGCAGGAGAATCAATGAGGAAGAGACTAATTCTCTCCCTGTGATCCCCCTGCGTCACCATACTAAGAGGAGTGGTGACCTCCCTAATAACCCTTGACCCTAATGGTCGACTATCTAAGGCATGAACGGGGAAAGGCACATCCACGGGAACAATGGGGATCCCTAGACTAGGGGCGAATGATCTGTCTATAAAATTCCCAGCCGCGCCTGAATCGATGAGCGCCTTATGCTGGGAATGCGGGGAAAAATCTGGAAAAGTGACATACACAAACATATGTGCAACAGAGGGCTCTGGGTGAGAATGGTGCCGGCTCACCTGAGGTGACACCAGAGCGCCCTGCCTGCTGCCTCAATACCCAGAGGAACCAACCCGGCACCGACCGGCAGTGTGACCGGGATGGATCCAAATGACCCCGATTCGGCCAGGGTCCGAAACTCCAGGGCGAACTCCTGGGCGCTCCTCGTCTCCTGCCTCAGATGGAAGAGGCGTTCACCCGCCACTCTACCCTCGGGCGGATGGTCGAAGACTGCCCGGAAATGGCGGGTGAACTCCTCAGACTGGTCCAACGCCGCATCTCCCTCTCTCCGCACGGCGTTGGCCCACTCCAGGGCTTTCCCGGTGAGTCACGAGACAAGGGCGGACACCCTCTCAAGGCTCGAAGGAGCTGGGTGGACAGTTGCCAGGTATAATTCTAGCTGCAATAGGAAGCCCTGGCAGTTCGCAGTACTCCCGTCGTAATCGTGGGGAAGGGAGAGACGAATCCCACTGGAACCAGGAGAAGGAGGGTTTAGAATGGGAGACCCCGGTTGTACTGGTGGAGGCGCTGGTAGAACTTCCTGTCTCTCCCAGCGGTTTATATTGGGACAACGCGGTCCATGGTATTGCCTAGATGGTGAAGCATTGCTGCATGCTCCCGGACGTGCTCCTCCACCCCTATTCCCGGGGTAACAGCTCCTGCTGACTCCATATGTGTGGTCCGGAATTCTGTAAGGGTTGCTTAACTGGTGGCAGAGAAGTCAGGTGCAGGAGAGCAAAACTTGGTAATAACCGTAGTCGTTTAATAAAACAACAACAACGGTACAAAATAGCACTAGAGAACATGGGCTCAAAATACACGTAAACACACCAGTAAATAAACGAGCAACAAACACTATACATCAAACAATTCCGGACAAGGACATGTGGGAAACAGAGGGTTAAATACACAACATGTAATGAATGGGATTGAAACCAGGTGTGTGGGAAGACAAGACAAAACAAATGGAAAATGAAAAATGGATCGATGATGGCTAGAAGACCGGTGACGCCGACCGCCGAGCGCCGCCCGAACAAGGAGAGGCACCAACTTCGGCTGAAGTTGTGACAATCATAATCGTATCTTTTTATTGGCCAGTGAGATATGGCTTTTTCTTTGCAACTCTACCTAGAAGGCCAGAATCCCAGAGTCACCTCTTCACTGTTGATGTTGAAACTGGTGTAAAAGAATGGAATTAAGAAATATATACATATATAGCCGTGCGTAATTAGGACAAGTAATGTCAGAGTGGCATTGACTAAAATACAGTAGAATAGAATACAGTATGTACATATGTGATGAGTAAAGCAATATGTAAACGTTATTAAAGTGACTAGTGTCCATTATTAAAGTGGCCAGTGATTCCATGTCTATGTATATAGGGCAGCAGCCTCTAAGGCGCAGGGTTGAATAACCGGGTGGTAGCCGGCTAGTGACGGCTATTTAACAGTCTGATGGCCTTGAGATAGAAGCTGAGCTTTGATGCACCTGTACTGACCTCACCTTCTGGATGATAGCGGGGTGAACAGGCTAGGGTGGTTGATGTTCTCAATTATCTTTTTGGCTTTCCAGTGACATCAGGTTCTGTAGGTGTCCTGGAGGGTAGGCAGTGGTCCCCCGGTGATGCGTTGGGTAGACCACACCACCCTCTGTAAAGCCCTGCGGTTGTGGGCGGTGCAGTTGCCATACCAGGCGGTGATACAGCCCGACAGGATGCTCTCAATTGTGCATCTGTAAAAGTTTGTGAGGGTGTGAAGGACATTTTGCTTTGTGAAGAAACAGTCTTGAAAAGGTTAATCTTGTCTTTGGTGTCTTTAACAATCCTTGCTTCCTGCCTGTGCCTGGTAAAGATATGAGGAGAGGCCATCATGACCTCCTCTTTAGGACCGTCTGGCAGAATGCACAGAATATGTTCTTTAACTTAAGATAGGAGACGGCGCCAGACACATGCCGGGAACCAAACGTATGAACTATGCTTATGTAACGTGTCTGTAACCAGTATATAAGGGAACACTATGCCCCATTATAGCTCCTGATCGACATGTGTACATGATGCATTGAGTTGGTTGGAACCTCTCCAGCACGCTGATAGTAAACAATGATTAACTTCTTAGGGAGCTGCGCGTGAGGTGACCGTTTTGGAGACCCTGGCGTGCCCAAAGTAAAATGCCTCCCATTCAGGCCCAGAAAATAGGATATGCACATATTTAGTACCAGGATAGGAAACACTCTGAATTTTTTAAAAGTGTTAGCCATTTGTCTGTGAGTAAAACAGAACGGATATGGCAGGCGAAACCCAGAGGAATTTCTGTCCTGGAAAAAGTGGTTTTGACACATTGCTCATTTGGAACCCCTCCCTTATGAAAATGCCCTTATAAGGGCATATGAATGCAGTACCTATCGCTTCCTCTGGATGTCAACAGTCTCGAGACAGTGTTCAGATTTTTAGATGCTTTTAGAGCAGAGAAGAAGAGAAATCAGGAAGTGCCCCCACAGATGTCAATAGAAGAGGACACGCGCTCCCGCCAGGCACGCTCTGTGGTTCTTTCCTTTCTTATCGCCCAGTTTATATTCCGGTTGAAATATTATACCATTTGTACAGAAAAGTGTTCCTAAGGATACATTTAAAATTATGTTTGATTGTTCTTGGACAAGTTTATAGGTATAAGATGAACGAGTTCTCTTCACGTTTCAATGGACGAGTGGAGGCTGTAGTTTCTGATTATAACGCGCGAACCAAACTGAGATTTATTGATATAATACATGACTTTTTCTAACAAAAGAACCATGGATTGTCTTCGTTGGACACTTGGGAAGCCCTCAGCAGAAGTTATTCAACAGGTAATTGATTTGTTTTCGCTGTGAAATGTGTTTTGTGTGAACCGTGAAGGCTAATGAATTCATGGTAATGGAAAAATAGTGAAGGTGCTACCCTCAAACAATCAAATGTGGTGCTTTCGCCGTAAAGCCTTTTTGAAATCTGACAACGCTGTGATATTTCCAAGAAGCAGAGCTTTTGATAACTATGAAACACTTATATTGATGCATGTTTAATAATTAAACTTTTGGTGCCCCAGTGCACCTTGCTGCTCCTTAAGAAGTTAATGTAAGATTGACTTCAGGTGTCCCTGTGTAAGAATTTCCATGACAAGGGTCTGAGGGGCCAAGCCGAATTTCTTCAGCCTCCTTGGGTTGAAAAGGCACTGTTGTGCCTTCTTCACCACACTGTCTGTGTGGGTGGACCATTTCAGATGGTCAGTGATGTGTACGCCGAGGAATATGAAGCTTTTCACCTTCTCCACTACGGTCCCGTCGATGTGGATAGGGGCGTGCTCCCTCTGCTGTTTCCTGAAGTCCACGATCAGCTCCTTCATTTTGTTGCCATTGAGGGAGAGGTTATTTTCCCGGCACCACTCCACCAGGGCCCTCACTTCCTCCCTATAGGCTGTCTCATCATTGTTGGTAATCAGGTCTACTACTGTTGTGTTGTCTGCAAACTTGATGATTGGGTTGGAGGTGTGCATGGCCATGCAGTCATGGATGAACAGTGAGTACAGGAGGGGGCTGAGCACGCACCCTTGTGGGGCCCCTGTGTTGAGGATCAGCGAAGTGGAGGTGTTGTTTCCTACCTTCACCACCTAGGGGTGGCCCGTCAGGAAGTCCAAGACCCAGTTGCACAGGGCGGGGTTCAGACCCAGAGTCCTGAGCTTAATGATGAGCTTGGAGCGTACTATGGTGTTGAAGGCTGAGCTATAGTCAATGAACAGAATACTTACCTTACAGGTATTTGTCTTGTCCAGATGGGATAGGGCAGTGTGCAGTGCGAAGGGAATTGCATCGTCTGTGGATCTTTTGGGGCGATAAGCAAATTGAATTGGGTTTAGGGTGACAGGTAAGGTAGAGGTGATATGATCCTTAACTAGCGTCTCAAAGCACTTCATGATGACAGAAGTGAGTGCTACGGGGCAATACTCATTTAGTTCAGTTACCTTTGCTCTCTTCGGTAAATGAACAATGGTGGACATCTTGAAGCAAGTGGGGACAGCAGACTGGGATAGGGAGAGATTGAATATGTCCGTAAACACTCCAGCCAGCTGGTCTGCGCATGCTCTGAGGACGCGGTTAGGGATTCCGTCTGGGCCGGCAGCATTGCGAGGGTTAACACGCTTAAATGTCTAACTCAGTCTGGCCACGGAGAATGAGAGCCCACAGTCCTTGGGAGCAGGCTGCATCGGTGGCACTGTGTTATCTTCAAAGTGGGCAAAGATGTTTAGCTTGTCCGGGAGCAAGACGTCGGTGTCTGCAACGTGGCTTTTCCCTTTGTAATCCGTGATTGTCTGTAGACCCTGTCACATGCGTCTCGTGTCTTGAATTGCTACTCCACTTTGTCTCTGTACTGACGTTTTGCCTGTTTGATTGCCTTACGGAGGGAATAACTACACTGTGTATTCAACCATATTCCCAGTCACCTTGCCATGGTTAAATACGGTGGTTTGTGCTTTCAGTTTTGCAGGAATGCTGTCATCTATCGAAGGGGGTGTGGGGGGGCCTTGTAGGCATCCCGGAAGTTGGAGTAGCAGTGGTCGAGTGTTTTTCCAGAGCGAGTACTACAGTCTATGTGTTGACAGAACTTCGGTAGTATTTTGCTCAAATTTGCTTTGTTAAAATCCCCAGCTACAATAAATGCGGCCTCAGGATATGTGGTTTCCAGTTTGTATTAAGTTCAGTGTACTTCCTTGAAGGCCGCTGTGGTATCGGCTTGAGCGGGAATATACACGGCTGTGACTATAACCGAAGAGAATTCTCTTGGGAGGTAATATGGTCGGCATTTGATTGTGAGGTATTCTAGGTCGGGTGAACAAAATGACTTGAGTTTCTGTATGTTACCACAATCACACCGTGAGTAGTTAATCATGAAACATACACTACCGCCTTTCTTCTTCTTCCTGTCTGCGCGATGTACTGAGAACACAGCTGGCTGTATGGACGGGGACAGTATATCGCGAGAGAGCCATGATTCTGTGAGAGTATGTTACAGTCCCTGATGTCTCTCTGGAAGGAGATCGTCTGCCACTACGAGGACAATCAGCTGTCCATCCTGTCTCCCTGTAGCGCTGTCTTAGGCGTCTCACAGTACGGACATTGCAATTTATTGCCCTGGCCACATCTGCAGTCCTCATGCCTCCTTGCAGCATGCCTAAGGCACGTTCACACAGATGAGCAGGGACCCTGGGCATCTTTCTTTTGGTGTTTTTCAGAGTCAGTTTTCATAACTGTGAACTTAATTGCCTACCGTCTGTAAGCTGTTAGTGTCTTAAGACCGTTCCACAGGTGCATGTTCATTAATTGTTTACTGTTCATTGAACAAGCATGGGAAACAGTGTTTAAACCCTTTACAATGAAGATCTGTGAAGTTATTTAGATGTTTACGAATTATCTTTGACAGTCAGAGACCTGAAAAAGGGATATTTCTTTTTTTGCTTAGTTTACATCCAAAGAGCTCAGACCCAGTCAGATAAGCAAGCCATCCAGACTTAATTAGGAATCGGATCTATTTGCATGATGATCTGGCGATAGATCTGCAGAAGAAATACAGTACAGTAGCCTCTCAATGTTAACACCTGATTATCTTTAATAATGTGGTATCAGTTGATCTCTCTGCTCTCAGAGTCTCAGAGGTAGATAATGTTAAGTCTTTAATGATCTGTGATCAGTTGATCTCTCTGCTCTCAGAGTCTCAGAGATAGATCACGATAAGTCTTTAATAATCTGGGATCAGTTGATCTCTCTGCTCTCAGAGCTAGGTCATGACAAGTGACATCCACTGATCTGTGATCAGTGGATGTGACGGGCTAAGTGGAGGGACACCAAATTCCATGCAGCCACATAGAGGAGGAGTTGAGAGGATAGATACTGTACATAGATACATTCGGAGGCATTCACATGTAGCATTGGAATGTACTGTAATGTGGCTGGCAGTGTGACCTATATTGTGAGTGCTCTCCCTCTCCTCTCTCACAGAAAAAAATTTAGTTTGAGGATTTTTTAATAATGAGGTGGCAGGCGGGCGGCAGCATCCGTGTGAAGGCTTTTCAATCTTAATGTCCTATTTCTGACAGCCCTCCTCACTCTGATAAAGGAGCGTGCTTTTGATCAGGCCTGCCGATATGTGTCGACAGAAGCTGCTCGCTGGTTAAAATAAATTCTTAATTTGAACTTGGGGTTGATGGTGGGGGTAGCATAGCGAATGAGCGGAGGGGAAGGCTGAGGAGAGAGGGACCATCGACAAGATCTTACTCTCTTGAAAATGAGAGAAAATTAGTATGGAGATGGTTGAACTGAAGGACTCGCATTGAACCTTATGGAACTAGACGTACAGTACAGTAGAGACGTAGCAGGAGCAGGAGAATGCATGGCACCACCCCGTGTCATTTTTACTGCCATGTCTTCAACCTTTATTTTTGGATGGATTTGAATGAATTTGAATTAGAAATATTCGAAAGCCCTCCAGTGTAGCATTTAAAGAGCTATAGTGTTAGCCAAATTATGTTTACCTCTCGAAAACTCTGCTTTTCTCAATATCTATTTCTCTCTCTCGGTTTCTTTCTTTCACTCTACCCTTTCTCTCTCTCTCTCTCTCTCCCCATCTCTATCTCTACCCCCCACCGCTCTTAATTTCTCCCTCCTCTCCTTCCCCTCTCCCCATGGCCAAAGTGGCCCCACCTGTCTCTCTCAGAGCTCAGTGGGGGGACATGGGGGGCCCGGCTCTGCTGGGGTCCTGCTGGTTCCCTGGTGGGGGTGAAGGGAGCAGAGAGGAAAACATCAATTAAAAGATTATAAATATTTAAGAGCAGAAATATTCAATAATATAAAGGTGGGAGGTCCAGGGGGGTCCGGGGGGCTGCGACTCACAAGATGAAAGTTGTGGGATGATAAATGTCAATGCACCTTAACAGACAGGAAATGGATGATGGATGGACCCCAGGAAGACGTTACTGGGCGACTCAAAATGGCGTCAATCACTAGCCGGAATTTCAGATTTTGATTTACTAATCATCTACGAGCTTTTAACTCCCAATAATATTCACTGTAGCATTTTAGAATGCATTCTGTGGTCTTATTGAATCAATATCCAGATATCCACCTGACCTTAACATATGGATTTGTGGATTTAATTTAGATGAATGTAGCCAATGTTTTCCATCTCTGGTGAACTCTGGTGACTTTTCTATACTGATATAAGCATCCATTCCAACTACAACTTGAAATAACTAAAATCGTCACACCAATGGATGCCAGAAATGTCCAGAACAGTGGAATAGAAAGCAAAAAAATCTAAATACAGTATAACACCATAGCTGTCTTCTGTGTGTGACTGTCAGCCCCTCCAAGCAGCAGTAGATGTGTGGTTATCATGTCCAGCCCGTAGAGGCCTGGTAAAAGAGCATGTCCTGATCTGATAGATTACTGTAGGACAGTGGTTCCCAAACTTTTAAGCTCCAACTTCTTAATCTTAGCCTCAATTTTGTCCCGCACATTGAATATAGTTTCGGAGAGTCCCTGTAATCCTAGATTCAGATCATTCAGTCTAGAAAAAACATCACCCAGATAGGCCAGTCGTGTGAGAAACTCGTCATCATGCAAGCGGTCAGACAAGTGAAAATGATGGTCAGTAAAGAAAACTTTAAGCTCGTATCTCAATTTAAAAAAACGTGTCAATAATTTTCCCCTTGATAACCAGCGCACTTCTGTATGTTGTAAAAGCGTTACATGGTCGCTGACAATATCATTGCATAGTGCAGAACATACACGAGAGTTCAGTTCAGTCTCCTGTACAGAAAGCCATGATTCCGGCACTGGTTTGACATTAGTGGTGTTCAGGGGGGGAATGCTTATTTTTTATAAGATACTTTAGTTGTGTTTTTAGCCTTTTGCTGTGATTTCTTCAATCAGCAACCCAAAGAACAAGTTGACTTTTTATAATAAAATAACAGATAAAAAGAGTTGGCCACCCGGCCAAACTGAGCAATTGGGGGAGAAGGGCCTTGGTCAGGGAGGTGACCAAGAATCCGATGGTCACTCTGACAGGACAACCCTCTCTGCAGCACTCCCCAATCAGGACTTTATGGTAGTGGCCAGATGGAAGCCACTCCTCAGTAAAAGGCATCTAACAGCCCGCTTGGAGTTTGCCAAAAGGCACCTAAAGGATCCTCAGACCATGAGAAACAAGATTCTCTGTTATTTTTTTATTTATTTATAAAAAGAAAAATACCCCTTTTTCCTCCCCAATTTCGTGGTATCTAATTGGTACTTACAGTCTTGTCTCATCGCTGCAACTCCTGTACGGACTCAGGAGAGGCGAAGGCCGAGAGCTGTGTGTCCTCCAAAAGGAAACACCGTACACCTGGCGACCGTGTCAGTGTGCACTGCACCCGGCCTACCGCATAAGTCGCTAGTGCACGATGGGACAAAGACATCCCTGTCGGCCAAACCCTCCCCTAACCCGGATGACGCTGGGCCAATTGTGCACCTCCCCATGGGTCTCCCGGTCGCGGCCGGCTGCGACAGAGCCTGGACTCGAACCCAGAATCTCTAGCGGCACAGCCTTAGACCACTGCGCCACTCAGGAGGCCTCACGATTCTCTTGTCTGATGCAACCAAGATTGAACTCTTTGGCCTGAATGCCAAGCATCAGTTCTGGAGGAGACCTGGCACCATTCCTACAGTGAAGCATGGTGGTGGCAGCATCATGCTGTGGGGATATTTTTCAGCGGCAGGGACTGGGAGACCAGCCAGGATCGAGGGAAAGATGAACGGAGCAAAGTACAGAAAGATCATTGTAGCGTCATACCCAAGAAGACTCGAGGCTGTAATCGCTATTAACGGTGCTTCAACAAAGTACTGAGGAAAGGGTCTGAATGTGATATTTCAGTTTTGATGTTTAATACATTTGCTAACATTTCTAAAAACCAGTTTTTGCTTTGTCATTATGGAGTATTGTGTGTAGATTGATGAGTAAAAACACATTTTTAATCCATTTTATAATAAGGCTGTAACGTAACAAAATGTGAAAAAAGTCTGAATACTTTCCCGAATGCACTGTATATATGTGTGTGTCATAAAGGCTTCTGTTGATTGAGTCTTCAACAACAATAAGTGTAATTTCACTTGACTTTCTGGTGCCTGTGAAAAACCTTGACGTTTCTCAGATAGTTTTTTGTGGCACATTTGGAGTCGTGCTCTGCTGCTGCTGCTGGGCCTGTGAGTATGGATGAATCATGAGTGTATATTGTGTGGCGTTTGGCCTCAGTCAAAAGCAGCATTCCCCTTAGAGAGCCCGGCGAGGCCTGCATCTGCGAGGATTGGGTTGGGATTTTCATTTTCTTGAAACACCTTCTGGTCTGTTCTGCGGTGGTCCCAGCGGGGACTATAGCGCTGATATTTTTAGAGGGCATGTTCCGAAAGCCTCCGTCGCCAAGAGGGAAGGACAATGGTGGGTGTGATGTTACATCGATACTTGGCCGCGAGTGGAGGAGTGGAGTGGAGTGGAGGGAGGGGGGAAGGAAAAATCCTGGGTGGCCTTGATGAGTTTTGGAACGCCTCTTCTCCGAGGAATTTCACACTGTTAAGAGCACCCCACAGACCGACCAGAGAAAGACTTTAAAATGGCTGGCCAACATGTAGCCCACATATGTACAGCCCGGCTTCATGCCAACACAGTGCCACAGACATGTTAATGCACTACTTCCTACCCACCCCATGTCCTTAAGCGGTCTTAACTGTGTGCTAGGCAGAAAGACAGAGAGGAGTCCTGCTTGTAATGTTCCCTCAAGAGGTTTCAGGCAATGTTCGAAGAGAACTGGCAGTGGGACTCAAAATGTCTGCCAGTCAGTGCTGGGAGGGCTCCTTCCACTACCCAGAAAGCTTTGGAAGTTAGACCGGTGGGGCCATGATTGTTTAATTGTGAGTATGGCTTTGTAATCAGCCTTATTGTATTGAAATGGGAGAGACACAGCAGGGGAGAGAGAGAATGGACTGCAGGCAATGCTGCCTGCTGAATCTGAAAGATCCTGCTGATATTATCCCACCCGTTTATCATGTGTTTTGTTCTTTGCTGTTCTCTAAATGGAGATGTTTAAAATGAATTAGCAAGCGATGCAGGGTTTGTTGTGTTGTTGTAAGAGTGTAGTAGTATCACCTGGACCTTGGTGCTGTCTGTCTGTCTCCCTGGGTATGTGTAGTTTGTAGTCCTGGTTCGTAGACTGGTAGTCTTGGTTCACGGTAGTCGGCCCACCCCTGGCACTGCTATAGCACAAAGCCAACAAGAGACAAAACTGCAGATGGATTGAAGAATATTGATGTGTGTGACCCGCGGCTGCCTGCGAGCAAACTGAATAATGCAGAGAAGTGTGTTGTGACGACGGCGTAACACACACTAATCTCAGCCCTGTGTGTTGCTTCTCTCTCTCTCTCTCTCTTTTTCTCATAATTCGCCTACATTTCCAGGGTGGAATTCTAGACTATATGGGTAGTTTCCTGTCTCCTTTGACACATCCAGAGTGATGCAGTTCAGCGTTCTCATGTGGAACTCTCATATTTTGAAGAACCTGCAAGGCCTGCAATCCTGGATGTATTAACAACACATATTCCCATCCGGCTAGTTTCATACACTGTACTTTGAGGACAAACACAACATCAAACCATTTTTAATAACGTAGTGGTGTGTGTGTATGCATGTGTGCGTACAGTGGTGGCCCGCGGGTGAGTGTGTGTGTGTCCATGTCTGTGTGTTTCCATGTCAGTGTGCGTGTGTGTGTGTCCTTACTCGATATGTTATGCTTGAGTTACAGTAGTCCAAAATGAACCTGCATCTTTATTACACTTTTTATTATTGTTTTATTAAAACTGGACTCTAGAGATTGTTTTTATTGTCACCCAGAGGTTGCCTCTCCTCTCCACTCCGGGTCACTCAACTAACTGTGTGATGTTGGGTTGTTTCCTGTGACTCCAACAGATCCAGAGTGTGCCCTCGAGAGTGGACTGGAGGATGGTGAGGCTGAGGCCGGGTCCAGGCGTTTGAGGAAGAGGCTTCTCTCTCCAGAGGAAGGCGAGGAGGACGAGGACGAGGAGGCTGCGCTGCACAGCTGCGACAGCTGCCGGCAGGTGTTCGAGTCACTGAGCGATCTCACCGAACACAAGATTAATCAATGTCAGCTGACAGGTAAACAACGCTCAGCCCACCGAGCTTCCCTTCCCTCTCCACCAGTCAGTTCTATCTCTCCCAATCCAGTCTCCCCACTGAAGAATACCATAGGCATCCATAGTGAGCGGTGTACTTCACCACACAGCCTGTAGTTGACTGCAGCACTAGTCTACCTTAGATGAACAGTGCATGCCATGAAATAGGTGTATTTCCAGTACGACAAACTCACAAAAACTTGGCATGCATTTTATGGCTAGTTTCCATTCTCCTTTGCCGTTACTACACACAACACAATGTGACACACAACACAATGTGTATGTATGCACACACCCACAATTCCTCTTACTGTAGTGATCATTTGAGTATTCAGGCACCTCACTACACCACACGACTACAAGCCACACAGTCAGATTCTCCAGTAGTCAAAGCCAATGTCATTGAGGTCTCACTGTAACCAGACCTCCTTGGTAAGTGGATCCCTACTATAGTGAGGTCCCTCCTCTTAGTGTGGAGGCATCCTCCATGTCTACTGGGACCCTGGGAGGAAGACGAGAGAAGGAAGGGTGCCATTGGCAGACTGTGTCATTGAACCTGAGATGGATAAACAGAACATGGCTATAAATACTCTGACAAGGTGGCTCAGAGAACTAATGATATGAGCTGCTGAAGGTTTCCTCCATGTGATTCTCATGGACTTGGTGTCCTCCTTTACCCTGTCCCTTTACCGTCCTGTATCGTCCTGTACCATCCTGTCCTGTCCTGTACTGTCCTGTCCCATACCGTCCTGTCCCGTCCTGTCCCGTACCATTCTGTACCGTCCTGTCCTATACCGTCCTGTACCGTCCTATCCCGTCCTGTCATGTACTGTCCTGTCCCTTGCTGTACCTTGCTGTACCATCCTGTCCCATCCTGTACCGTCCTGTACCGTCCTGTTCTGTACCGTCCTGTCCTGTCCTGTCCCGCCCTGTCCCGTCCTGTACTGTACTGTACCATCCTGTCTCGTCCTGTACCGTCCTGGCCCGTTCTGTCCTGTTCTGTTCTGTCCCGTCCTATCCTGTCCCGTCCTGTACCGTCCTGTCCTGTGCTGTCCCGTCCAGTCCTGTACTGTCCTGTACCGTCCTGTACCGTCCTGTCCCATGATGAGAAAAACAGTCTGACACACATTTCTTCTTGTCATTTGGGAAGAGATCAACTTAGTTTTTCTAAGAAGATGAAGATAAGTTCATGTGAAGAGGAAGACTTCCGTTATGTTAGGAGTTTAATTGTGAGAGGGGGGCTACAGTAAGCATTGTCTTATTAGACAGCAATATATACTCTCCTCTGTTTATACTCAGACATAGTTTGATTTCATATTTTGCAATCCGCATCCAGCAAACCGCAAATTATAGGGCAGGACTGCTTCAGCGTGATCTCAGATTACCAAACAACCAGTAAGATATCCCACATGAGTGTTACAAAGATTTTCCATTAGCAGGAAGCCTGTCTCACTGAATGGACAGTGTGTGTCTGTGTATGTGCGTGCTCGCTCACCCGATTGCTCACGTGTGTGGGCGCATAGATGTACACTACCGTTGAAAAGTTTGGGGTCACTTAGAAATGTCCTTGTTTTTGAAAGAAAAGCAAATTTTTTGTCCATTAAAATAACAGCAAATTGATCAGAAATACAGTGTAGACATTGTTAATGTTGTAAATGACTATTGTAGCTGGAAACGGCAGATTTTTTATGGAATATCTAAATAGGCGTACAGAGGCCCATTATTAGCAACCATCACTCCTGTGTTCCAATGGCACGTTGTGTTAGCTAATCCAAGTTTATCATTTTAAAATGCTAATTGATCATTAGAAAACCCTTTTACAATTATGTTAGCACAGCTGAAAACTGTTGTTGTGATTAAAGACGCAATAAAACTGTCCTTCTTTAGACTAGTTGTGTATCTGGAGCATCAGCATTTGTGGGTTTGATTACAGGCTCAAAATGGCCAGAAACAAAGACTTTCTTCTCGAACTCGTCAGTCTATTCTTGTGTCTGTGTTCTTTTGCCCATCTTAATCTTTTATTTTTACTGGCCAGTCTGAGACATGGCTTTTTCTGCCTAGAAGGCCAGCATCCCGGAGTCGCCTCTTCACTGTTGACGTTGAGACTGGTGTTTTGCGGGTACTATTTATTGATCAGTTGTGCACCGGGGCCTCCCACTCCTCTTTCTATTCTGGTTAGAGACAGTTTGCGTTGTTCTGTATAGGGAGTAGTACACAGTGTTGTACGAGATCTTAAGTTTCTTAACATAATTGCAAAATGTTTTTTTTAATGACCAATTAGCCTTTTAAAAGGATAAACCTGGATGAGCTAACACAACGTGCCATTGGAAAACAGGAGTGATGGTTGCTGATAATGGGCCTCTGTACGCTTATGTAGATATTCCATAAAAAATCTGTTTCCAGCTACAATAGTCATTTACAAAATTAACAATGTCTACACTGTATTTCTGATAAATTTTATGTTATTTTAATGGACAAAAATGTTGATTTTCTTTAAAAAACAAAGACATTTCTAAGTGACCCCAAACTTTTCAACGGTAGTGTATGTGTTTCAGTATATGTGTTTATGTGTGTACTGCTTCACAAGCAGGAAGCCAATCAAGCAAAGTGTATAGGAGAGAGGGCCTAGCCTACTTTTCAAAAGGTGTGAAAATCTGTTGAATGTGCACTTGCAAATTATGACTATAATAACAAAAGCACCACTTTCTTGGCTTGAGTGGAGCCCCCAGCCATCTCCTCTCAATACACCCAGCAATTCATCAAACGAATATTGATTCCAGCACATTATATTTGGCATACATATGAATCCATTGCTCAAAGGCCATTTCATTAAAGGTAGAGTAGGAAAGAAGTTCATGCTGTACCATTGACTTTTAACAGTATTGCCGATTTCTAATAGCTCTTTGATTTGTTTGATACCTCATCTTTTTCCTATTATGTTTTGTTTGGGAACAAAGGGAGGTATATTTCTAGGGGCACCTTTAAAGTGCTTTGAAATGTTTTCAGAATTTTCTTTTTAGGATTTTGTGCAAAACAATAGTCAAGCATGTTCTGACTCATAGACAGGGTCTTACATTATCTTATCTATTATCTACATTATCGGTCACAATTAACAACTCAGACATATTATTTATCCTATAATTAAGCAAAGGCCTTTATTAATGTCAATCTCACGGACAAATAAGACTTAATTGCTGAATGCTGGAATGCTGCAGTTAGGCTAAGAACCCCTGTAAAACCGGAGCATTGTGCACAACCACTCTATAGGTATTCAAACACAGAGGGAGAGAAAAAATACACTTTGAGATAGAGCAGACTAAGTGTGTGTGTGTGTGTTTCGGTCGGGAGTCTTCTTCTTATGTAGCTGGCATCCATTACCAATTAATCAGCTTTACATCGACTCTCAGCTCACAGATTCTTTATTAAAACCACCTTCTGATCAACAACCAGCACCTGCTGACTCCTCCACTTCTACAAATCACTTTTTTAGGTTTTATTTTTAGGAAACCCATTCAGAGCTTGACTGGAACCAATCCTGATATTGAGAATTAGTAGGATTTTGTGGAAAATGTAGAAATTGTTGTTGCAGTAGATATTCTATTTATACTGAACAAAAATATAAACGCAATATGTCAAGTGTTGGTCCCATGTTTCATGAGCTGAAATAATAGATCACAGAAATGTTCCACACGCACAAAAGCTTATTTCTCTTAAATTTTGTGCACAAATTTGTTTACATCCCTGTTAGTGAACATTTCTCCTATGCCAAGATAATCCATCCACCTGACAGGTGTGGCATATCAAGAAGCTGATTAAACAGGTGCACCTTGTGCTGGGGACAATAAAAGGCCACTCTAAAATGTGCAGTTTTGTCACACAACACAGTGCCACAGATGTCTCAAGTTTTGAGGGAGCATGCAATTGGCATGCTGACTGCAGGAATGTCCACCAGAGCTGTTGCCAGGGAATTGTATGTTCATTTCTTTACCATAAGCTTCATCCAACATCATTTTAGAGGATTTGGCAGTACCTCCAACCGGCCTCACAACTGCAGACCACATGTATGGCATTGTTTTGGTGAGCAGTTTACTGATGTCAACATGGTGGCAGGGGGGTTATGGTATGGGCAGGCATATGCTATGGACAGTTTATACCTTTATTTAACTAGGCAAGTCAGTTAAGAACAAGTTCTTATTTTCAATGATGGCCTAGGAACAGTGGATTAACTGCCTTGTTCAGGGGCAGAACAACAGATTTATACCTTGTCAGCTTGGGGATTTGATCTTCCAACCTTTCAGTTACTAGTTTAATGCTCTAACCACTAGGCTACCTGCCGCCCCGATGAACACAACTGCATTTTATTGATGGCAATTTGAATGCACAGAAATATGAATGCACAGAAATACCATGACGAGTACCTGAGGCCCATTGTGAGGCTCATTTCTTTTAAGGTATCTGTGACCAACATACAGTGGGGCAAAAAAGTATTTAGTCAGCCACCAATTGTGCAAGTTCTCTCACTTAAAAAGATGAGAGAGGCCTGTAATTTTCATCATAGGTACACTTCAACGATGACAGACAAAATGAGGAAACAAAAAAATCCAGAAAATCACATTGTAGGATTTTTAATGAATTTATTTGCAAATTATGGTGGAAAATAAGTATTTGGTCACATACAAACAAGCAAGATTTCTGGCTCTCACAGACCTGTAACTTCTTCTTTAAGAGGCTCCTCTGTCCTCCACTTGTTACCTGTATTAATGGCACCTGTTTGAACTTGTTATCAGTATAAAAGACACCTGTCCACAACCTCAAACAGTCACACTCCAAACTCCACTATGGCCAAGACCAAAGAGCTGTCAAAGGACACCAGAAACAAAATTGTAGACCTGCACCAGGTTGGGAAGACTGAATCTGCAATAGGTAAGCAGCTTGGTTTGAAGAAATCAACTGTGGGAGCAATTATTAGGAAATGGAAGACATACAAGACCACTGATAATCTTCCTCGATCTGGGGCTCCACGCAAGATCTCACCCGTGGGGTCAAAATGATCACAAGAACGGTGAGCAAAAATCCCAGAACCACACAGGGGACCTAGTGAATGACCTGCAGAGAGCTGGGACCAAAGTAACAAAGCCTACCATCAGTAACACACTACGCCGCCAGGGACTCAAATCCTGCAGTGCCAGACGTGTCCCCCTGCTTAAGCCAGTACATGTTCAGGCCGTCTGAAGTTTGCTAGAGAGCATTTGGATGATCCAGATGAGGATTGGGAGAATGTCATATGGTCAGATGAAACCAAAATATAACTTTTGGTAAAAACTCAACTCGTCGTGTTTGGAGGACAAAGAATGCTGAGTTGCATCCAAAGAACACCATACCTACTGTGAAGCATGGGGGTGGAAACATCATGCTTTGGGGCTGTTTTTCTGCAAAGGGACCAGGACGACTGATCCGTGTAAAGGAAAGAATGAATGGGGCCATGTATCGTGAGATTTTGAGTGAAAACCTCCTTCCATCAGCAAGGGCATTGAAGATGAAACGTGGCTGGGTCTTTCAGCATGACAATGATCCCAAACACACCGCCCGAACAGCGAAGGAGTGGCTTCGTAAGAAGCATTTCAAGGTCCTGGAGTGGCCTAGCCAGTCTTCAGATCTCAACCCCATAGAAAATCTTTGGAGGGAGTTGAAAGGCTGTGTTGCCCAGCGACAGCCCCAAAACATCACTGCTCTAGAGGAGATCTGCATGGAGGAATGGGCCAAAATACCAGCAACAGTGTGTGAAAACCTTGTGAAGACTTACAGAAAACGTTTGACCTCTGTCATTGCCAACAAAGGGTATATAACAAAGTATTGAGATAAACTTTTGTTATTGACCAAATACTTATTTTCCACCATAATTTGCAAATAAATAAATTAAAAATCCTACAATGTGATTTTCTGTATTTCTTTTTCTCATTTCGTCTGTCATAGTTGAAGTGTACCTATGATGAAAATTACAGGCCTCTCTCATCTTTTTAAGTTGGAGAACTTGCACAATTGGTGGCTGACTAAATACTTTTTTGCCCCACTGTATGCATATCTGTATTCCCAGTTATGTGAAATCCACAGATTAGGGCCTAATTAATTAATTTTAATTGACTGATTTCCTCATATGAACTTTAACTTTTTTTTTTACAATTGTTTCTCTACACCCGCAATAACATCTGCTAAATATGTGTGTGCGACCAATACAATTTGATTTGATGTGATTTGAAACTCTGTAAAATCTTTGAAATTGTTGCATGTTGCGTTTATATTTTTGTTCAGTATAGTTAGCTTAGTAAATATTTACCATGTACTGTCAACTTGTGGAGATTTCAGAATGCATGCAGAAAGATACAGTGAGGGAAAAAAGTATTTGATCCCCTGCTGATTTTATACGTTTGCCCACTGACAAAGAAATGATCAGTCTATAATTTTAATGGTAGGTTTATTTGAACAGTGAGAGACAGAATAACAACAAAAAAATCCAGAAAAACGCATGTGAAAAATGTTATAAAATGATTTGCATTTTAATGAGGGAAATAAGTATTTGACCCCTCTGCAAAACATGACTTAGTACTTGGTGGAAAAACCCTTGTTGCACACATCTCAGGAGGGATTTTGTCCCACTCCTCTTTGCAGATCTTCTCCAAGTCATTAAGGTTTCGAGGCTGACGTTTGGCAACTCGAACCTTCAGTTCCCTCCACAGATTTTCTATGGGATTAAGGTCTGGAGACTGGCTAGGCCACTCCAGGACCTTAATGTGCTTCTTCTTGAGCCACTCCTTTGTTGCCTTGGCCGTGTGTTTTGGGTCATTGTCATGCTGGAATACCCATCCACGACCCATTTTTAATGCCCTGGCTGAGGGAAGGAGGTTCTCACCCAAGATTTGACGGTACATGGCCCCGTCCATCGTCCCTTTGATGCGGTGAAGTTGTCCTGTCCCCTTAGCAGAAAAACACCCCCAAAGCATAATGTTTCCACCTCTATGTTTGACGGTGGGCATGGTGTTCTTGGGGTCATAGGCAGCATTCCTCCTCCTCCAAACACGGCGAGTTGAGTTGATGCAAAAGAGATCCATTTTGGTCTCATCTGACCACAACACTTTCACCCAGATGTTCTCTGAATCATTCAGATGTTCATTGGCAAACTTCAGACGGGAATGTATATGTGCTTTCTTGAGCAGGGGGGCCTTGCGGGCGCTGCAGGATTTCAGTCCTTCACGGCGTAGTGTGTTACCAATTGTTTTCTTGGTGACTATGGTCCCAGCTGCCTTGAGATCATTGACAAGATCCTCCCGTGTAGTTCTGGGCTGATTCCTCACTGTTATCATGATCATTGCAACTCCACGAGGTGAGACCTTGCATGGAGCCCCAGGCCGACGGAGATTGACAGTTCTTTTGTGTTTCTTCCATTTGCGAATAATTGCACCAACTGTTGTCACCTTCTCACCAAGCTGCTTGGCGATGGTCTTGTAGCCCATTCCAGCCTTGTGTAGGTCTACAATCTTGTCCCTGACATCCTTGGAGAGCTCTTTGGTCTTGGCCATGGTGGAGAGTTTGGAATCTGATTGATTGCTTCTGTGGACAGGTGTCTTTTATACAGGTACCAAACTGAGATTAGGAGCACTCCCTTTAAGAGTGTGCTCCTAATCTCAGTTCGTTACCTGTATAAAAGACACCTGGGAGCCAGAAATCTTTCTGATTGAGATGGGGTCAAATACTTATTTCCCTCATTAAAATGCAAATCAATTGATAAAAATTTTCACATGCGTTTTTTCTGGATTTTTTTGTTGTTATTCTGTCTCTCACTGTTCAAATAAACCTACCATTAAAATTATAGACTGATCATTTCTTTGTCAGTGGGCAAACGTACAAAATCAGCAGAGGACCAAATACTTTTTTCCCTCACTGTATGTATACCCATGCAGGCACATTAGAGCTGGGCAGTATGGAAGAAAATCCATATTGCAATAAATTGTAAATTTTTTGCACTAACTATAATCAGTGATAAATTATTTTTGGGGGAGGTGCTAGAGCTGGCTGATATGGACAAAAAAGTTATATGCAACTATTTTTTTATGGACAGTTGCTTTACGTTAATGGCAGGGCTCTAGATAATATTTTCCAGTGCCAAGTAAGACAATAGAAATGGTTCAAAAGTAAGCTATTTCGTTTAACATATTCAGGAAATGCATGATTTATATTTTGATGTGCAACCTGTCCAAATACGTTACAGAATTATCCGATTAATTTTTGGCTCTTCAGAGAATTTGCAGACATCTTTGTGCATATTGAGCTATAGGCTATATTAGTTACCACCCGAGGAAGAGGGAACTCAAAACACTTAGCTAGATTGCTAACTCTAAATATTATATTGTTGCTAGATAGCCATGTAGGCTTATTGATTAATCTATCACTAAATGTAGGCTAATGTCATACAAAAACTTTGCAGCGCTAAGCCTAGGCTACTTGATGTTCGACTATTCACTGCAACTGTCTCCATACATCATATTAATTACAGCCTACTCTGGTTGTAAAGTGGTGCCATGAACTCAATATTAAAAGGTGAGAAGTACATTATCTACTCATAGAAAGCTGTGACTCTCCTCTCTGTAACTAGAACAACAGTAGTTCCTTTGAAAACCCTTTTTTTCCCCCACAATAGCATTTTGAGCAACGGTAATGCTTTGTGCTTCACAGAATGCATCTCTTCCTTGCGCACAGTGGGGAGAGGGAGGGAGAGTCAGCAGCCCACAGCAAAACAGGGACAGGCAGATACTTTCAAAAATGCTCCGGTAAGAGAAAGGCAATATCGGTGTCGGAAATGTTCGGTTAATCGTCCCAGCTCTAAGGTACATGCACACCTCAAACAAATGAGTACCCATACCCACCGTCTCACTATCCCATGGTAACTAAACCTAACAACACTATCTACAGTTTAAAGAACAAACTATATCCGAAAACCCTGGTGCTGTAGCATACTGTATCTAGGCCTACTAGACCACGCCCGACAGACAAGAGAGAGAGAGAGAGATGTAACATGTCACCCTGATCAATGGCTGCCATTGTCTCCCCACCGTCTGGCTGAGGTTTAACACCTCTCCATGCACTTAAGCCGTGACCACTGCAGTGCGCTAAGGGAGCACGGGGGTATGGATTGCCTCGTGTCCCTGATGCGATCGGTGCTATCGATCGTGCTAATGCTGGACTGCGGAGGAAGGCAAGAGATAGCCTGGGAGAGAGAGAGAGGAGAGGCGAGAGGAGGGAGAGTGCTGCAGGAATGTGTCTCCAGAGACAGTGTCTTGGGCTGGGGCAGGGCTGTAGGAATGCTCCCCCGGAGGTAGACTTCCACTGTTCCAGTACAGGCTGGGGTGGAAGGCGAGGCAGGGCTGGAAGAATGCTTCTCTGGAGAACCGAGAGTGGAGAGGGTTGGAGAGGCTGGGGCTGGGCTGGAGGAGTGCTCCCCCAAAGTGGCCATCTAACTCTGGGGCAGGACTGTAGGGGCTACGGAGGGCAGGGGGGCTGGGTGTGGGGGTAGATGGTGGAGGTGGGCGGGGCCCCCCTCCAGGCTCCAGGATGGCTGCGGATCAGGTTTCCGTGTTGGGATCAGCATCCTTCCGTCAGGGCTTTAGGCTGCCCAGGGGAGGAGGCAGGAGAGAGAGGAGTTAGGAGGCAGCCTTTTATTCCGTAGGCCTCTCTCTCTCTCGCTAGCTTTGTCTCTCCACAGTCTCAGTCTTGCATTGTCTGCTCCGGCTCGCATTGTTAGCAATTCTGTCGCGGGAAAGAGACACCTATGGTTGATCCTCAGTGTGGCATGGGTTTTCTTTTGGGCCACACACACATGTTAATAGTTGAGATACATGACAGTGTAATGGCATGTAAGAAAATGTACACTCAGAACTTATAGTAGCCCTTACTGTCTTTTAATGTAAAAAAGGACAATGGCACCAGTACTGAGTTTAAATCAAAGGTGGTTTGGTTTCACAATGGCTTACCTTGCCACTGTCAATTTTATTCTCCTATACTGCTGCTGTGCTGGAGGCATTTGAATAGCACAGTGCTGTCATCCTAGTGGTCATACTTTCATTACTGGCCCGCTCCCTAGAGCAACACCTTTTCTTGTGTCCTTCACTAGAGGAGAAGCACAGCTCGTCCCTCAGGAGAGATATGTGGCCTGCTATTTTAACCCTCTGTGAGATGACCTTTTTAATAAGTGTCTTTCTCTGTTTTCTTGCCGGCCACTGTGAGAGCAAACAGAGCATGTCTTCTGCTTCCCTCAGATAAAGAAATCAATCAGAAAGAGAGAGAGAGAACTGGGCCATATATGGATTTATATTATGCAAATTCTTCCCTTTTTCTGCTCTTGCCTGTGGAGATTTAGCGATGCATTCAACATCCGATAAAATACATTTTAGATTTATGAGAAAAATACAAATGAGGTATATTCATGTACAATGAAACAATGAGTTGCATTATTTCCTAGCAAGACATTGCAGGCAATACTGCAGTGATTTGTTGTGATTTGATAGGGACATGGGAACACGGAGACATACTGTTCAGTTCTCTCTGTTAATAATTTAGCTCTGTTTATTTTCAAGCCTTTATATACAATTTCATTACAGTAAGGCTGTCTGAATATGTTCTCGTTTTCTGACTTCGTACACCAACATGTTGGTTCGAAGTAAAACAAGTTTTTGGGTCAGCGGCATGGAAACGTTCAGTAATACCCACAACTATCATTAACTAGTTGCTGGCGGACTGTGTTTTGTAATAACTGTTTCCAGTAGGATCTCATTGGCAGAGCTGGAGCTTTTTTTCCACAGAGAAAAAAAGGAAGAATTGATCCAACAGCTGCTTTGCGGCTACCAAGAAGAACACACCGACAAACCACAAAGACTTTATTTGCTTCAAAAGCCTTTAGCATGAGACACCGATAGAGAGGAGACATGAGCAGCCCTGAATAGCCCAACACTGAGCATTCTGCTGGTCATCAGAAATGATGCCATGTTTTTGCCTGGGCGTCTTGCGACAGCGCGGTACAAAGTGTGGCACAGTGATTGCAAGGCTTTGAACGGGGGAGAGGTGGTCAGGGGAGAATAGCAGCGACTTCTGGCACAACGCAGCCACTGAAAAGAGAATTAGGTTGGAGTCTTTCCCGAGTTTGTGTGTCTGTGTGTCTGTGTGTGTGTGTGTGTGTGTGTGCCTGTGAGTATGTGTGTGTGTGTATAAAGTAGTAGATCTGACTCCTCAATGTAGCGGCCCCTTGTGTTTGCTCTCTGTACGACTGAGCCGGTAACATTAACAGGAGTGTCATTAGGATTTCAAAGCATATTATGCCCTCATGAGGGTGCCCTCTTCTTCTCTCCCCTGTGCTTCACACAGCACACGTTATGCACCGTATAAAGTATTTATTGGTCTTTGTCAGCCGAGCTTGACAATTTCTGCAGAAACAATCAAAATAGTAATGGAGGAGTCTGTTTTTTTGTGCCTGTGGATTTGGATGTGTATGAGACAGATGTAATCTGATGGCCAACTCAGACCAGCTCAGTAGCTCGGCTTCTCTCTGTCTCTCTCTCTCTCTCAATTCAATTTCAATTTAACAGGTTTTATTGGCATGGGAAACATATGTTAACATTGCCAAAGCAAGTGAAATAGATAATAAACAAAAGTGAAATAAACAATAAAAAAATGTACAGCTAACAATGTACTCACAAAAGTTCCAAAAGAATAAAGACATTTCAAATGTAATCAAATGTAATTTTAGTCTTGTAATGATGTGCAAATAGTTAAAGTACACACGGGAAAATAAATAAACATAAATATAGGTTGTATTTACAATGATGTTTGTTCTTCACTGGTTACCCTTTTCTTGTGGCAACAGGTCACAAATATTGCAGATGTGATTGCACACTGTGGTATTTCACCCAATAGATATGGAAGTTTATCAAAATTGGATTTGTTTTCGAATTCTTTGTGGGTCTGAGTAATCTGAGGAAAATATGTGTCTCTAATATGGTCATACATTTGGCAGGAGGTTAGGAAGTGCAGCTCAGTTTCCACCTCATTTTGTGGGCAGTGTGCACATAGCCTCTTCTCTTGAGAGCCAAGTCTGCCTTCGGGGGCCTTTCTCAAAAGCAAGGAAATGCTCACTGAGTCTGTACATAGTCAAAGATTTCCTTCATTTTGGCTCAGTCACAGTGGTCAGATATTCTGCCACAGTCTACTCTCTGTCCAAATAGCATTCTAGTTTGCTCAGTTTTTTTGTTAATTCTAGCCAATGTGTCAAGTAATTCTCTTTTTGTTTTCTCATTATTTGGTTGGGTCTAATTGTGTTGCTGCTCTCGCTCTGTCTTTCTCTGTCTCTCTATCTGTCTCTCTGTCTCTTTGTCAGTCTCTCTCTCTCTCTTTCTCTTTGTCAGTCTCTCTGTCTCTTTGTCAGTCTCTCTGTCTCTGTCTCTGTCTCTGTCTCTGTCTCTCTCTCTGTCTGTCTCTCTCTCTCTCTCTCTCTCTCTCTCTCGCACACACGCACCAATACACACACATACAACCAATGTATACATACACACACACACGTGCACACAACTGCACGCTTGCACTTTTCACCTGAGACTAAACATAATTTGTAGCCGGAGGGGCTAAACAACATGCTGTGTCTTTAACATTCATCCAGACGACCTCCTTTGAGATCGGATGGAGATAGAGGAGCAAGGTTGATAGGCTAATGTAATGGGAAGGATACAGATAATATCATGTAAGTATCCGTGAAATGACGTATTTGTATTTGCAACACTGTTGTGGTTTGCCCTTTTTTTTTACCTCTGGTCCGTTTGTCATCTTCAGACACGTCACTAGGGTTGTTTGACGGAGGCTTGGTCATGGTGTAGCAGGCTGACTCTCCACTTCTCTCTCCCTGGCCCTGGCTCTGCCTGCTCTTTGTTCACTCTCCTACTCAGCCTCCAAGTCTTTTTCAGTGGGGCAGGCAGAAGAATGGCACATTAAATCTTAATAGGACTGCGTCTGGCCTTGTTGAATTGCAGAACGTGTTAAGCCGGTGCTTTCCTCCCCCTTGGCACATGCTCGTGGAAGTGGAACACAATTGAATAAAATAAACCGCTCCCTCGCTCTGTAGCACCAAGTGACTCTGGCTTCTGGGCTGAAGCAATGAGACAACCGAGAGAGAGTGCTACACAAATGACTTAAGCCCCTGTAAAGACACTGTAACACAAATTACTTAATTGCTCACAGCACGTACAGTGCCTTCAAAAAGTATTCATACCTCTTGACTAATTCCACCTTTTGTTGTTACAGCCTGAATTCTAAATGTATTAAATCTTTTTTTCTCACCCATCTACACACCCTATCATGACAAAGTGAAAACATGTTTTTAGAAATGTTTGCAAATTTATTGAAAATGTAATACAGAAATATCTGAGTTACATTTACAGCCCTGAGTCAATACTTTGTAGAAGCGCCTTTGGCAGCGATTACAGGTGTAAGTCTTTCTGGGTAAGTCTCTAAGAGTTTTCCACACTTGGATTGTGCAACATTTGCCCATGAATCAAAATTATTCAAGCTCTGTCAAATTGGTTGTTGATCATTGCTAGACAACCATTTTTAGGTATTGCAATAGATTTTAAATGAGATTTAAGTCAAAACTGTAACTCGGCAACTCAGGAACATTCACTGTCTTCTTGGTAAGCAACTCCAGTGTAGATTTGGCCTTGTGTTTTAGCTTATTGTCCTGCTGAAAGGTGAATTCACCTCCCAGTGTATGGTGGAAAGCAGACTGAACCAGTTTTTCCTCTAGGATTTTGCCTGTGCTTAGCTCCATTCGTTTTGTTTTTTATCCTGGAAAACTCCCCAGTCCTTAACGATTACAAGCATACCCATAACAAGATGCAGCCACCACTATGCTTAGTTAATTGCTTTGCCAGATTTTTTTTGCAAACAGGCTGCATGTTTTATTATATTTTTTTATTTTGTACAGGCTTCTTTCTTTTCACTCTGTCAGTTAGTATTGGGGAGTAACTACAATGTTGTTGATCCATCCTCAGTTTTCTCCTATCACAGCCTTTAAACTCTGTAACTGTTTTAAAATCACCATTTGGTTTCCTTCTTCTCCGGCAACCGAGTTAGGAAGGACGCCTGTATCTTTGTAGTGACTGGGTGTATTGATACACCATCCAAAGAGTAATTAATAACTTGCTTAAAGGGATATTCAATGTCCGATTTTATTTTTTTACCTGTCTACCAATAGGTGCCCTTCTTTGCGAAGCATTGGAAAACCTCCCCGGTCTTTGTGATTAAATCTGTTTGAAATGCACTACTCTACTGAGGAACCTTACAGATAATTGTACATGTGGGGTACAGAGATGAGGTACTCATTCAAAAATCATGTTAAACACTATTATTGCACACGGAATGAGTCCATGCAACTTATTATATGACTTGTTAATACTCCTGATTTTATTTAGGCTTTCCATAACAAAGGGGCTGAATACTTTTGACATTTTTAAAAACATAATTCCAATTTGACATTATGGGGTATTGTGTGTAGGCCAGTGACAAAAATAAAATCTCCATTTAATACATTTAAAATTCAGGCTGTAACACAACAATATGTGGAAAAAGTCAAGGGGTGTGAATACTTTCTGAAAGCAATGTAGACATACAGTATGATTCAGGTAGGTACAGGATTTACCGTGCCACCTATATAGACGCCAGTACACAGAGTTCCGTGCCTAGAGACTGAACCAAAAATGGCATCAGTCCTCACATAAACGCAATTGCAAAACAGGAATCAGGATGATTTGGGGAGATGCTGTCATGAAACGAATAGATACTAGAGGGAGAGGGAACAGCAGACCGACAGCATTTGCATTAGCACAATGTATGATAGGACTAGAGAGAGAGACAGACAGACAAGGAGATTGAGACAGACAACACTAGGAGGCTGCATGGTGAATGCAGGCAGGGCAGGGCATCTTTGTTGGAACGTAAGCGGTGGTAATTACCTAGTGATGAGTTGACTGGTTGTGTGTCCAGCGCACGGTGCTGCTGGGTGGGGCTGCGGGAGGCAGATAAGACCCCCATGCTGGAGCTTATCTCTGAAAACCGAGAGGCACCAGGCCCCACCAGGCAAATCCACTGCACGGCCCACCGTCTGCGTCTAGCCCCACGATTTATTAACGACATCATTAATGCCAGACAGGTTACGTGCATTGACTCTCCGTTGAGAGGGGAAATGTGATAAAACAAATAAAGTCTGGATTCCTGGATGCTCAAACCAGTCGACCGACCCCTGTGCCTAAGAGGCATCGGTGGGTTGACGTGTTTTGAAAGTGAGGAGGTTCTGTGGAGATGTGATGTTTACCAGGTAGTGTTTCAGCCTATGGAAGGGCACGGAGAGAGAGCTCAGATCTTACCTCTGGGCTTCACTCGTTCTCCTCAGGGTCCCAGGAATTCAAATTATTATTTTTTTGTTTCACTGAAACGTGCTGCTGCTCACCAGAATAATGATAAACCAGATACAAAAAAACACAACTAGACCAGTGGGGAAAAAAGCAGGATAATGAATCTTGAAAACTTTATGAATTGTGTGTCTCGGCTAGGTTTTGTTCTGTTTTATGCTTTGTGAAATCGAAAAACTTGGCACTATAAGGTTCTATCTGTTAAAAGACGATTCTGAGGTAATTGGCGTTAATATTCCAAACCCTCATTGGTTTGAATGGTGTCAACACTTTTTATCTAGTATTCTTTTGAACTTAACAACATTGCCATACTTCAAAAATCACGTCCTTGTCATGCCTCTGGATAATTTTGTATTGCAAAAACAGTTTGAATGGTCCACATGGTCCAAGCGGCAAATTGGAGGTTACATTTCAAGAACCCTTTCCCCACAAGCCCGTAGAAGGGGGATGTGGTTATATGCGTCACTGTTTTCCATCCTGGAAGGACACATTTTGTAGAGAGTTGTTGCGTATGCTAGTTTCAAGTGTGGCCGACAGTCTGCGATCTATATTTATTGAAATTAAAAGTCGATTACGCTGGTAACGTCAAATGTCACAACACATTCTAAACCGTTGTGGTGACAAACACTTTTTGCCTTGTCTTAATTTGTCCACATAGCTGCTGGCTGCGCTTTGCTACCACCCAAATTGTGAAGATTGCCCATTATTTCGTTTTTGGAATGACCCAAAAATTGAGGCATTGGGAGAACCTATTCAAGTAAGTAAATACATTTTTTATGTTAAAAAACTATGTATTATTAGCTTGCTAGCTGGCTGGCTACAGTAGGCCACTTTGTAGGCTAACTCAACTGAGCTGCTAGCTAGCTAACTTTACACATTGTTTAGCGAAGTGAATTAAATGTCATCTAGCTACTTCTTGTCCCTCATGCTAGCCTTTACAGCCAAATATCCCTTCAGAGACATCAACAAATATATATATTGACATGGCCAGCATTGTAGACCATTTTTCGCTTCGAAATAAAAGAGAAATGTTGTGAAAATCAGTGTGCTGTAAACGTTCTAAAATGTTTTGTCAGCAGTGGCAGTGCTTGTTGACATTTTTTGTACTTGCACACTGTTGCTCCTAAGGCATTAATCTGGGAACACCTTTGGAGCTCTGCCCAAGCAAGGCATTTGATTAGTTTGATGTGTTGCGAGATTTTTTTTTTTTGTCAGACTCCAGTCACCCAAGTCATAGACTGTCTCACTGCTACCGGTACCGAAGCTCCAAGTGTAGGTCCAAAAGGCTCCTTAACAGCTTCTACCCCCAAGCCATAAGACTGCTGAACAATTAATTAAATGTCCCCCCACACAACCCGGTACCCCCTGTATATAGCCTCAATATTGTTCTTTTATTGTGTTTTTATTTTATTTAGTAAATATTTTCTTAACTCTATTTTCTTAAAACTGCATTGTTGGTTAAGGGCTTGTAAGTAAGCATTTCACGGTAAGGTCTACACCTGTTGTATTCGGCGCATGTGACAAATACAGTTTGATTTGATTCCGACCCCTCATTTAGCTGATTTCTGCCATGGAACTTCCCCAGGCTTTCCATTTCAGGGAAGCCTGTTTCGCGATGAGGCTATTCCCCTACAGACTCCATCTGTACTGTTATCTCTTCAAGATGTTTATGAACTTGTGTGTTTGTTAGAATTTACCTTCATCAATAACAGCACTTTCAATTAAGCTATACCTGTACATGTGGTTGTTCGATGAATAGATACGTTAAAATTCTGACCAGAAACCTTAACGTTATCTCAAGATGACTTCTTTCATCTTATAATATTGTGTTTCCAGTCATCATGTTTCTTTTCATCAGTAGGCACCCTAACAGGTGTCTGGTGTGCCTGCGACAATTGAACGCTCGCTAGCTTGCTCTGGTTAGAATTACTAAACAATCACGTGAAGTGTGAAACATGAACAAACATAATTAAAACTCTGTATTAGCATATCAAATGCCAAGGAGCTTTTCAGGACTGATGTACTTATTTAAGATAATGTGTGTCTCTGTGTCTTGAGTCTGTATGGGACTAAATGGGGATTTTGGAAACAGGTTAGTTCGCTGTACAGCACTGTACACAGAACATGGCACCTAGTCCTAAAACAGCCCTATCAATGGCTTTTGGACATTACTGGCTGTTAATGCTTACTAATGAAAAGGTCACTGGATTTTTTTCCCTACGTCTGCGTGGAAATGTATTGCACATTGATACCCTTAGGGCTTGTTCCTGAGACGCATACAGCTTTGCCAAACTGGCCAGCAGTGCGGTGGGATGGAGGGCGGTGGAAAGAGTGACTGGTCCGACAGGTTTATATGTCCCCATAGGCTGTATTCTGTGGACCGGGCTGGACCCAAAGGAAGGAACAGAGCCAGCTGTGTGACGGCCTGCTGGCCCCTGAGCTTCAGGAACTCTTTACAGCATGAGTGCTGATCTAGGATCAGGTTCCTCCTATCTATATAATCATACACTCTTAGAATAAATGGTGCTCTCTAGAACATATAAGGTTTTTCAGCCATCCCCATAGGAGAACCCTTTTTGGTTCCAGGTAGACCCTTTTGAGTTCCACAGAGGGTTCAACATTTTAGTAATTAAGCAGATGCTTTTATCCAGAGCGACTTGCAGTAGCAAACATTTTCACACTGGTCCCCCATGGGAATCAAACCCACAACTTTGTGTTGCAAGCACCATGCTCTACCAACTGAGCCACACAGGACCCTGTAAAGTTCTGTATTTATTTTCTTAGTCAACCTTGTGTTCTGTTTCGTTGTGTTCTTGAACGTAGCCCTGTTTCTTTGTGTTCTTGAACATAGCCCTGTCTTTCATTTTTGTTCATTGATTTCACCTGTGTTAGTTACTCACCTGGTCTCATCAGCTCCTTATTTAGTTCAGTTCATTCTGTTTGTGCCGTTGTGAGGTATTGCACTTTTTGACCCCTGAGAACCAGTTATAGCCGTCAGTCCTAGGTTTGATTCACCTGCCTATTTGCCTACCTGTGTATGACCATTGCCTGCCTGTGACCACGATTCCTGCCTTCTGCGAAGGTGTATTAAACACCTGCCGCGCTCTGCGTGCGAATCTACACCTTTTTCTCCCTGAGTATTCATTACATTCCCAAAAAGGTTCTACCTGGAACCAGAAAGGTTTCTCCTATGGGGACAGATGAAGAACCCTTTTGGAACCCTTTTTGCTTAGTGTATTCATTGTGGCAAAACCTAGATCAGCAGTACTACTCAGAGACGTTAGTGAATGCAGGAACTATCACAGTCTCAGTGTTTCCCCTCCTCCAACTCCTCCACCTCCCCTCCCATGGGTTGCTGCTTTTTGCCAGGCCAGGGGGATGGTGTCTGGGGTGGTGCGGTGAGGGCCAGGGCATTCCCCCTTTTGCCAGGATGGGGAGTCCACTACCCACCCACAAGACCGATTTCCTCTAACATCAACTTGCAGTGTAACACACTTGTTCCTTATTTCTGGAAGGTGGTGGTTTCATAAAGAAATGTTTATGTGCAGGATGGGTGTCGTTCTCAGGATCTCTTAGGGTACCGACTGGACTGTGCTTTGGCAGGACAAACACTACGGTGTGTGTGTCCATATGTACTGTAATAGTATGGACTCTAACCCATAGATGTCCTCTCATGCTTCAGAGAGGGTCGCTCTACTGCTGTGAATGTAAATGTTATCCAGTCTATACATCTCACACCTTCCCACTTGATGGATCGTCTGGGGGCTTGGACTGCCAATTGATTTGATCAAAGATAGAGCTTCTCTTAATTAAAGCCACCCATAGCGGCCGCTGCATAATGGCTAGCTTTGGCCGTGACTCTGCTCTAAACTGAGGCATTAAATCCCCTGATTGAATAGTAAACCACCTGTGGTACTCTAGCCCGGCGCTGAACCAGTCGCTGTTTTAAAGAGAGAAGAACCCCCTGCAGTCGTCACTTCTACCAACCTCTAAAGCCACAATAACATCCAGCCATTTAAATCAGCTTCATTCTATATTCACTGGATGTACACAAAAAAAACAAATAACATTTTCAAAAATAGCTCAAAGGAATTATGCCAGCCAAGAGGGACTGGGTTTTAGTAAACAGAGAATCTTTATGATTAGGACATCATGTGCCCTCAGTCAACGCATGAGGCATCCTGCTTTCTCCACATCGTAGGACAGGGTTTGTTCAACATACCCCACAAATAGAGTCAACACCAAAACCCTAACTTGTGATTGGATTTTAATCCGATAGCATTATTATTCCGGTCTCCCATTGGCCATTCATTACTCTCACATGGCGCCTGTGTGTGCCGTGATCACCCAATCAGCATCCAGACCGTATTCCAGAGAGCATGTTTCCGTTTGCATCCCTTAAACCCTGTGAGATCCTCTCTCTCTCTCCGGGCCCCACCGACGGAATGCCTAATTCCAAAGTAAACTGATTGCTCTCTCCGACAAGATTACACTGTGATGATGTTATCCAAACGAGACGGTGCTAATCCGCCATGGATGCAACCAGGGTGGGCTAGAAGGAAGATGCTTACCCCAAGACGACTGATCAGCATGTTAAGAGAAATGAGGGAGGTGGAAAATAATAAAGGAGAAAAAAAACAAGTGAGTTAGATTGATTGAAAGAGTACGAGAGAGAGTTGTCAGTGTGGGGGTATGTAGAGGAAATTTAATTTGCTTCTCACCTCAGGCAACTGGGCTCTGAGGCCAGTAAATATGCAAACATGGCCGAGTCTGGTCATCAATATGCACACCCTGGATGATTACTAATCTCCACTGCAGAACACCAGACAGTACTAAGGTCCGCTCAGGAGCACCGTGCAATGTGAGGAGGAGGAAGAGGAGGGGGAAGTGGGGGGGCTAGAGGCCCATGCAACCACATCTTCAGATCACTAGATCATGATCAGATCATGGGTGGTTTAGGAAGCGGTTTAGAAAATGCATGAGATTAGGAGTTCCATACTGCCTGGGCTCTTAGCTGCATTCAAGATTGCAACCTTTTTGCAACATTTCAAAATATGGCTTCAAGGCCATTCTCACTGTCTTGTTGGGATTTTACTCAAGCAGTTACTCAACAATTAACTTTTACAATGAAGACAATTATCCATCTAGTGCATAGGATTCTAGAAACAGTGTGCAACAGTTACTTAAATCCAGACCTAATCCCAATTGAGATGTTGTGGCAGGACTTGAAACGAGCAGTTCATGCTTGAAAACCCACAAATGTTGCTGATTTACAGCAGTTCTGCATGGAAGAGCGGGACAAAATTCCTCCACAACATGAGAGATTGATCAACAACTACAGGAAGTGTTTGGTTGGAGTCATTGCAGCTTAAGGTGGTAAAACAAGATATTGAGTGTAAGGGGGCAATTTCTTTTTCACACAGAGGAATTGGGTGTTGCATAAACTTTGTTCATGAACTAAATAAAATAAGTATGTCATTGTTGTGTTATTTGTTCACTCAGGTTCCCTTTATCTAATATTAGGTTTTGTTTGAAGGTCTGATAACATTCAGGATAAAATAAATATACAAAGTAAAGAAAATTAGAAAGGGGGCAAATACTTTTTCACAGCACTGTAAACACCACACACACACACACACACACACACACACGGCAGGTAGAGGGCTGCAGTCATTAGGTGTGTGCGAGGCTTACCCAGACAGCCAGATGCCTCGGGATGGCCAGGGGTCATCTCTTTCTCTACCAGAACATGCTGTTGATGTCCTTGGTTCCCTCTCTCTCTGCATCTCTCTGTAACACTCTCTCTCTCTCTCTCTCTCTCTCTCTCTCTCTCTCTCTCTCTCTCTCAGTGCTATACAGTCATCACACATGCATTTGTGCTCAGTACTAAAGAACCTGTCAGTTATCAGGAAGGAAGGGAGGAGACAGGGGAGTTGTCTGTGGCCCTAGTCTTAATGCCTGAGGGGGTGCTACGTGTGGAGGATAGTTAGTGCCGGCTGTAGCTACCTCAGTTTGCAGGTGAACACTTTCTCATTTGTGAGACTTAACTGTGTTTGAATCACGGCTCCTGTGGGGAAATTTGATGACTTTCTATGATAGAATGAGCAGTGATAAATGCACCAAAATGTGTAATATCTGTAGTCTGAGCAACTCTGTGGTAGAACCCTGTAAAACACACACAACCTAACCTCAGTGTATGGTCTCTTTCAACATTATTGACTACTTTCCTTGGTTGGAGTATCAGAGTGAGCTGTCTTTCCTCTCTCTCTGCAGTGAGCACCTACAGCTTGAGGATGTTTATCTGGCATGGTGCCTGTTGTAGAGGAGAGCCAGGCTAGTGTGTGTGTGTGGGGTGTGTGTGTGTGTGTGTGTGTGTGTGTAGGTGTGTGTGTGAAGGAGATCATTAGTAAGGAAAGGGTCAGATAGCATACTCCATCTTGTCCGGATGAGATCTGTCTCCAATGTTAGCTTTTATTTTCAAGAATCGAGGGGTGTGTGTGTGCTTGTGCGTGGGTGTGTGTGTGTGTGTGTGCACGCTACTATGCTCTCAGTCCTGAACTGAACTATCCATCTATTCACCCATCCATCTTCCCTCCATCCTTCCCTCCTTTCGTTTACTCATCTATCCATTTATCCATCTCTGGCTGGTGGCTGAAGGGCCGTGTCTCTTTGTGGCCCAGGTAATCTGGACCAATTTCCTCTGCAATTTATTTCCCGGCCATCCTGTTCAAGCAGCAGCTGCCTTCTCAAGGTAGAGCTACTCAGCTTTACACCCCCCATTCCATTGTTTTCAGCTCTCTTTCTTAGCTAGTGTTTTATTCGTCCATCTCTTATATCCTCCCCCTTTTCTTCCTTTCTCCCACCCCTTTCCCTCTGCTTATTTTTCCCTCTCCATTTTCCCACTGTAGATGTCTCTGCCTCCATCCTTTCTCTCTCTTTCCCTCCCTCCATCCTGTCATTCTCTCTCGCTGCCTGCTTCCTTTCTCTCCCTCCATTTCTCTCTCTTTCCCCCGGTTCTCTTTCTCCTGGTCTCCCTCCCTCCATCCTGTCGTTCTCTCTCTCCCCCTCTCTCCCTGCTTGGCTCCTCAGTATTCCACTGCTGTCTTGTGTGGAGTGATTTTGCCCAGACACGTCTGGCTCTGGGTAAAGTGCGGTCCCCAGAGAGCACGCTCCGCAGCCCCCAGGTCGCCGGCACCATGAATACATTATGATCCCCATTTCCATCCTGTTGCCACGGCAGCACTTTCGAAGCCGCAGGGCGATTAAGACGTACGCACACCTTCGATACCCTGCCTGATACGAGCAGAAGTTGGATGCAAATGTTTTGGCCTTTGATCAGCTTCTATCCCTAGACTGGGTCTGGGTGGTTAGGACAGGAGGAGAAGAGACAAAGAGGAAGAGTAGATGTGTGCTTGTTGTCAAGTTGACTACCTGACAAACACTTACATAAAAGCACCCATACACACATACCCTCATCTCTTATTCCTCCTCGATTTCCTTCCCTGCCTGAAACCATTTCCCTCCCTTACCCTCTATACTTCCGTTCCACCTCCTCGCCTCAAGTTCCTCCTCTTCATCAAACCCTACCTCCCCACTCTACAGTTCAGCTAAGGCAGAATTATACACACATACTCTTTATTTTCTGGTCTCCAATATTTTCCTTTCCTCACAAAGGAAGCGACTCCCTTACCTTTTTTATTGTTTTCTTTTTTCCCTTGGTGGGGAGGATGGAGGGGTGATGTATAAAACATGGAGCCTCAGGTAGAGGATGTTGGGTAGGAAGCCATGTCCCCCTAAATGGCCAGCCGTGTGCATGCGCCTAACACTTCACTGAGCAATCTGTCAACATGTCAGCAACACATGTTTTGTAAAAAGCCTCTGGTGGGAGTCAGGGGACAAAATGCACTCCTGCCAGACCAGAAAGGAAATGTGCTCTCTCTCTCTCTCTCTCTCTCTCTCTCTCTCTCTCTCTCTCTCTCTCTCTCTCTCTCTCTCTCTCTCTCTCTCTCTCTCTCTCTCTCTCTCTGCAGTGGATTTTCTATTGCTGGTGCACACTCTCCCACAGGCCCTCCCTCCCCCACATATCCACCCCCTGCCTGCACTTCAGAAATGTGAACTGGAAACCCTCAAGGGGGGTGGGGGGTGGGGGGTGGTAGGTTTTGGGGGGGCTTCCCTCCTTCCCCTCCTTTTTCAGATCGGCTCTGAAATTGTGAAGGTATATTGTGGCAGGTCCCCAAGCGGTCTTTTCTAATACCTGAGTTTCTGGCGAAGCTGGAAATTACTGGCAGCTTCCCCGAGGGACGGCTTTATCCACACCAGGAAGGGGAGCACAACTCAGTGGGGAGGTTGCTTAATGCATGGCTGAAATAAAATCATTTCTGAGAGACAGGGGGCTGTAAAGCTAGTCTTTATTCACCCCCCACCCACCCACCCTCCGTCCCTCTCTTCTTTCTTTCTCTCTTCTCCTCCCCAGTAGTGTAGTTTACTGCTCTCTGCCTTCTCTTGAAGGGTTCTAGTTTAATAAAGTTTCAGAGGCTGCTGGAGCAGACAGCTAGACAAATACCCTTGTGTGTTCTTCTTTGTCTGAGACACAGCTTTTTGTTATGTTCTTGCAAATTTGATTTCTCCCTCTGTCTTTCGTTTTTTCTCCCTCCCTCTGTCTCTTTCCCTCTCTGCATTTGTCTTCATATCCCTACTCTCCTTCTCTCACTCCCTCGATTTCTCCTTCTTTCTCTCTATATCCCTCTCTCTCACTCATACACACACAAACGCACACACAAACACACACTCATATACACACATACTCACAAACTCTCTCTCTTGTGGTTAAGTTCGGTCTGTCTATGCTTTCCGTCAGTGCTCGCTTGCTTTCTCTATGTTTTGTTCTATGTCGAGGCCGAGATGCTGAGATGCAGATAGACTGTGCTCTGGATGGAGAGATGGTGAATCACACTGATCTATTGATGGGTTGCATGTTTCGTCACAATATTGTTTTGAACGTTCGTTTTGGACTGATGCCCGACTAAGCATTCTACTCAATGCATCGTCAAGGAGCGCTGATGAAGATTTCATCAAAGATGCATTACAGTGGCTTGGAAATACAATGACATTTAGAAGGAGGCAAATATGACTAGTAAGAAAACCTTTTGTCGTCATTTTGATGTCGCCAGATTGACTTTAGATGCAGTATAAGGTTTGCTAGCTAGCTAAGATTGAGGGGAGGCCACCGCATTTAGCATTGCTAGCTATTAGCATTGCTAGCTATTTTGACAAACTTTGCTAGCTAATGACAACATTGCCATCTGTCTAACAATTCTGACAAAGTTGTTTCCTACTAAATATTTGACTACTTTAGCAATGTCATCGTATTTCCAGGCACTATAGTGTAATTTAGAGGAAACAGTAGTTAGCCTCCGTCCAAAATGACTGGATGTATCAACACTTTAGGGCACCATTATGGCGCCGCCGGTAGAGTGCGGCTTGACAACGTTCATAACAATGGCGTGATGCAACCGAGTGACGGAGGTGCAACCTATGAATTGGACAATGACCTATCTATCTGTGACAACATGTCCAAGCAATGCTTATGGATTGCTTTAAATACTTATTTAGTCTTGCTGCTGAACATGGTAACATATGTGATACTATGATGTACGACTATCGATTTGTGCTATAAATTGAATCAGATGTATCATCCGTTGAGGTTATAGGCAAGCTGATTTGGACTTGTCATTCGAACATCATTGCTTGTACTTGAAGTGCCCCCTTTCTCCAACAATTAGATGTTTACTCATATGTACTGTATTTCTAATACTCTATGAAGGTCTATTTTGTTGTTTTGATAAGGAGTATTCTGCATTGTGTTGCCACAGCAGCAAATTACCTAGCTCTAAATGTCCTATTTCATAATTATACAAGTCTGCCCTTTCCACTGGGAAGCCATGCACACTTCTATTTAATGTCTACGGATGATTTATCTTGTCTTTGTCATAACCTCAAAAACAACATCAAACCCCAGCTACATGCACCATGCAGCCTCTCTCTTTCTTCTCTCTCCCTCTCTATCCTCCTCTCCCTCTCTCACCATCCCTACCTCCTTCTCTCCATCTCTCCTCTATTGGTAAATAATTCACCTTTTTCCCTGTAACAAGCCGTGGCCTTAAGAGGACAGCCGTAGCATACCTGTAGTTGGGATAAACAAAGCTGCCAGTCTGCCCCCACAAGGGAAACAGAGGGATTTGGTACAGAGGGGGGGATAAGTCATTTCCTTGTGAAAGGCTAACACCAGACTAGCTGACAGTAATTAAACCCTATAGGATCAAGGTTATCTGAGGCCTAGCAAAGCGTACACCCTGGCCGTGCGTGCAGGATGCTGTGTCCGCCAACACGTACAATTGCGTCTCACTCTGCAGCTGCATACTCTGCAGAGTGAATGAAAGCCCATTCAACCAACCAACCATGCTAAAGCTGCACAATGTATAGTTTGAGTTATTTTTCCTTCCCTTTTGACATAATGCTGGGTGTTGCGAAAATGTTGCGAATATGAGGCAATATAGGCTTAAATCAAAATATATTTGCAATAATGTGAATGACCTTTGGACAGTTCACTCCATTGTAGTAGGAGGTAGTAGCTACCTCATATATATTTATATATACCACATATGTACCCCATCATTATATCTGAATTATAAAATAAGTTTCATACGTGTTCAACGACTCATACAACCCTGTTGTTGCACTCTCAACTTAACGTTTGGAGTCTCCTCCGTCTGCTCACTGGAGATGTCTCCCATGCTGTACCTGTGACTGAGTCACCTGACCCGGGCCTCAGCAGGGCGTTGAGGTGGCTTGACTCATGTTTGACAAATTACCCAGGGGGACGTGCATTCACCACCTCTTTGCCCACAATTCTCTCCCCGCTGTATGCACAGTACGTAGTATTCTATTCCCCTCGCCAAGCTCCTCATTGAGGCAACCAAGAGTCGGCACAGCAACAGGGATACTCACCTTACTAACCCAGCGACTCACAGGAAAATACAAACTGATGAAGGGATCCGGCACGGCTCTGACCTATCTGCTACTTCCTGTGTTTGTGTTGGTGCTGGATGTATGGTGGTGAAGTGACGACCCAGCATGGACCCTGTGACCAGGAGGAGAGGCTTCTTCTGTGTGTTGTCATGATGGGTACTCCAGTGGTAATCTCATTCTTTCTACTTTATAGCTCTCTACCTCTATCTCTATATTGCTATCTCTTGATAACTCTATCTCTCTTTCTTTGTCTTGGTCTCTCTCTCTCTCTCTCTCTCTCTCTCTCTCTCTCTCTCTCTCTCTCTCTCTCTCTCTCTCTCTGTGTCTCTCTCTCTGTGTCACTCTCTCTGTCACTCTCTCTGTCTCTCTCTCTCTCTCTCTCTCTCTCTCTCTCTCTCTCTCTTATCATCTCTTACTTATTTACATGCTAAATCTAATTAAATTTCACTTTTTTTTTACAAAGTAAAATAAATATGCGTTGGTTCATGACTGTGCCTTAAACAGGCAAACCCCTTGCAATCACATTGTGTATGTATACTACAATAGACTACTATTAAAATAGTTTGTACCAGAGCCAGATAAGTGCTAGTGTTGTTCTGTCCTGTAATGATGTTAATAGCCTGGTGTAGAAAAAAGTAATTAGCTGATATGGATGTAGCTGTCAGTGATAACTGATATTGGGGGACTATACACTCATTCCCTGGAATGACGATCCTTGAAATGGCTTCATCACGCTAAGCTGCTCATTGGTGATGGACGTGAGATTACGGACTGACTCAACACCATAACGAAACAGTACTATACTGACAGCAAGTTGGATGAAATGAATATTATCTAGCAGACGGTGCTACACCATTTAGCCTACTGTTTAGTCTACTGTTCATATAGGAGCCCCACCTAGAACTTCAGATTGTAGTAAATATGTGCTACTATGCTATTGACATCTGTGAGAGTCAATGTGATGTTTATGTGTTGATTTGAACGTGATCTTCCTTCAGATCTTAATTCCGAATTGCATGGGTGATGACGCTAATTCATTGTTTGGCAGTCAAACTGAGTTCCTCTCTGGAGAACAGACAAAAT
Organism: Brachymystax lenok tsinlingensis; assembly: GCA_030435695.1. Classification (NCBI taxonomy): domain Eukaryota; kingdom Metazoa; phylum Chordata; class Actinopteri; order Salmoniformes; family Salmonidae; genus Brachymystax; species Brachymystax lenok. The sequence continues at coordinate 25,745,938 of CM059788.1, read as the reverse complement.
ATTGTCTCGCAGGTGGTGGAGATGGGAGAGAGCTTATGTTAAGTAAATAAGAATATGTGAGGGAAAGAGGGACCCAGAAGAGGGGCATCATGGGTAAGGATAGAGGACCACAGTTGTTTGGCTGTAATGCTGATGATTCAGACCCAGAGACCCTGGAATTTGACAAAAGAAAAGTTTGCACCAACTACGCAGGTAGCCATGTAAACTTTTCAGCAAAGGCTACACCAGGTCAAGATAACTGTTTTTGTCCAGCTGATAAATAGATAAACAGGAATAAATCAATGCGTAGTGATGGATGAATAAATAAAATGCCCTGTAGTCATTTGTCTGATGTGATTCAGGCCTAACACACACTCACACACCCTGTTCAACAAATGAGTGTGAGGAGTTAGAGGAGAAGGAGGCGTTGTAATCTTCCACCGTGATCTGTCCGTAAAATACACAACAACGTTCTTCGAGCACGTTGTCATTGTGATGCGATGAGTCGCCTGAATACCAGCGGAAAGAAAACAATAGGAGGGAAAACAAAGCCACAAAGCCAACCCGCCTAAATGTGTCTGCCATTTGATGACTCCATACTGTACACATTGCATGGGACTCCTGGCTCGGTTCCTCGGTCTGGGAGTGGGGAGAGAGACAGAGAGAGCATGGGACTCCTGGCACGGTTCCTCGGTCGGGGAGCGGGGAGAGAGACAGAGAGAGCATGGGACTCCTGGCACGGTTCCTCGGTCGGGGAGCGGGGAGAGAGACAGAGAGAGCATGGGACTCCTGGCACGGTTCCTCGGTCGGGGAGCGGGGAGAGAGACAGAGAGAGCATGGGACTCCTGGCACGGTTCCTCGGTCGGGGAGCGGGGAGAGAGAGAGAGGGAAGTGTTGGTCAGGAGCCTGGCCCATCCTCTGGAGACCATCCTCGCTTCCTGCCTCTCTGTTGTAATGTGGACAGTCTGAGACTACCGACCAGGTTTAACGACAGCCCAGAAATCCGCTTTAGGAACACAAACATAAAAACTGAGCCGACCCACCATTAGCGATCAGTAAAAAAATATAATTAGGGGGACTGTGATAATTGTGTCAGGGGGGAGATAGATCTGATGAGTTAGAGAGGGGAGAAGAAGCCGGAAAATCTTGCCATTGTGGTCGTGGCGGCTTTGTTACTTTTTGGTGTTGATTTAGTTTCTCCCATTGATCCACCCATCCATCTGTCATTTCCTCCTTCGCTCCTTCCTTCTCTCTCGTCCTTGGATTGGGAGGGGAGAGGCGCCTGCTGGCTTTGGAGGAGCAGGGATGAAGATGTTTATTCATCTGGAGGGTATTAGAGCCATGATTAAGGAGAAGAGGGAGGAGGAGGAGGAGAGGAGGACGGCGACGTCTGCAGCCTTCGCTCAGAAACCAGCTACTCAGATGGATCCTGGCACAGATGCCAAAGAAACAGAAAAAAAAAGAAAATACAAAAATAACACATCTAAAAACATTATATCAGCTAGGGAAGGGGTTGGAGTTTACCTGGATCTCTCTATCTCACTCTCACTCTCTCTTTTTCTGCCTGTCCTCTCATCTAATTATTAATGAATGCGGTTTCTGTTGAACCAGTGATCTGAGTTTTAGGAAATCTTGACATTTAAGACAGGGATGCATACAAATACATGGGCTGTTTGCTTGTTTTTCTCCCTCCCTCCCTCCCCCTCTCTTCTCCTCAGTGGTGCATGTTTTCCACTCCCTCCTGGACTGTCTGGAGTTGTTCTACCGCTGACAAGACCACATGGCATTGACGAGATATCAAACGGAGAGCCAGAGTGGATTAATCAGGGGAAGGCAGGGTCAGGGGTTAGAGGTGAAGGTTCAGGGTGTTCAGGTGCATGCATTCTAAGACTAGTAGGCTACCTAGCATCTGTCTAGCTGTCTGTTGTTAGCCTTTCCTCGGTTCCATGCTTGATCTGTCTCAGTACTGTAGCTAGCTCAGTGCCCTGAGACACCGGAGGTCTTTGAAACAGACGATTGTCTAAACATCAGCCATGTTCTCAGTGGCAGGAGGTTGAAAGGTTCACTGACCTCCGCTTTCCCCTAAACGGAACATGCTGCTGGGAGGTAGATTACTCAAGTGGTTCAAGAAGTAAACATCCACACACATTTTCCATAGATTCATTTTTTTTCATTAGGGTGTCTAATTCTTCAAATTGTATAATTAGGCTGAGTGGGTCACCATGACAGTATGCACATGAAAATATTATTTATTTTGCACTTTGAGTCCAGCACTTGGTTCATAAGTAATAGATAGCACCTCTAGAAAGTTGCTGAGGCAACCCGATTTTAATGAAGCAGCAAACCATTGAGTAACAGCATATTTCCGTGGCTGTATATATTTATTTAAAAAAGTTTTATCACATAAATCATGTTTTCTGTGAGTAAATTAACAAGGAAAATAAAACACTACTGTCCATGTAAATTCCTCCTCTGTGATGTGTGGTAGAAGGTGAAACCAGGTGAAAGAGGATGGTAGAACGTAGCGGAATGCTGTCGTTCTCCAGCTGGCTAGTTGTCCACTGGGTCTCCAGACTGCCTGCCTACATGCTACCTGCCTTCCTGCCTACCTAGCCTGCCTGCCTAGCCTGCCGCATTGGTGAGGGAAAGGGGCCAGTACACACTGCCCCCCGTAGTACCCAGATCCAACCCAGCACTCCCCCCCTCACTCCCTCAGAGCCAGTGCAGTGAGGCAGGAGTGATGGGCCGTGCTGGGGGACAGATTGTCAACCCTCCTCCCCCCTGCATCCCCCTCCTTCTCCCCCTGGGAGGCCCACGGGGGCTGGTGGTCTGGCCAAGGCCTGTGGCGGGGCAGAGCCTCCTTCCTGTTAGTGTTTTTCTCTCCTCTCCTCTCCTGCAGTACCTGCCATGGTCAACTATCTGTTCTTCCTCCAGCCTCCACCAGCAGCCTTGAGTTGAACAACACCCACAATCACACTCATATACTGTTAAGTTAGTTAACAATGCTTTAAGCCGGGGCTGATCTTGTAACAGTGAATAGCTGGGGTGAGGAAAATGACTAGATCTCAGCATTCTTAGTGGCCACAGTGTGTCTTCTCTGGCATGGTTTCATTATTGGCTCCAGGAGAACACTAAGGTTAATCTTCATGATGATATTGTACATGGGGCTATAAGAGACAAATCATATGCATCTTGCTCTCATGTCTCTCATGTTCTGTCACATTCTTTTATGACAGAAAAATATGTTCAGTGGTTTCTGCTCGCACACATCTCGTCTGTCTTCAAGACGTCACAACAGTGGGATCAAGACCCATGATAAGTAATGGAATCCCTCTCCTCCTCTCCTCGCTCTGTCTCACTCTCCCCTTCCATGTCCTCATGGAAAGAAAAAGGCCCCAGCTCGTAAAAGATGACTGGCCGCCCTACTTTCCCTCCGCTGGCCCTCCATTTGTCTATGTTTCCTGGGACGCCACTGGGGCACTGTGATTTCTGGGACAGTGACCAAGTGCTACTCTCTGTGCTGGGGGACATGGGTAATGTGGACAAAGTAGTTGACAGTTTTCTGCTTCCCCGTGGTTGGGGCAGACAGAGCCGTGAAGGCCGGTATAATGGACCCCAGGCCACTGAGACAGCTAGGCAGCAGTTTAATGTTCCAGCTTCTAGTGTCAGGCCCTGTGTAAAAGCCTCCCCTTGACTGCCATTTTGGTGTGTGTGTTGTATTGTGACAAGGCGTGTCATTGTGAGCATGACGTTACGGGAAGCGACACGTTGCTAAGGTGCCGCTGAAACCCTAGGAAACGCATCCTTCTATCATCCTCTACACCTCCCCCCTCTCTCTCTCCCTCTCTCCCTCCTGACCCTCTTTTTCCTCCTTTAGTAGTGTTGCTGTAGTCCCCTCTTCCCTCTGTCAGATTTGATTGTTTATTGGCAGGGGGCAAGCAGGGCCTGACATTTCTCACTGATGTTTAAAAAACATATTGTATTTGCTGAGAGAGAGAGAGAGAGAGAGAGAGAGAGAGAGAGAGAGAGATGGTGGGAAGACAAGGACATGCAAGGCTTGGCATTAAATCCATCTCCAATGGGCAAGAGAGGACACTCAATATTCTAGTTCTACCTGTGTGTTTGTGTGTAGTGTCAGTGGTAGTATGTGTGAGACTGGTGTAGTAAGTCATGTCTGGCTACCTGGCACTTCTCCTTGAGTGCTGCTGGGAATGTTCAGCATTCCATTTTGACTGGATGTGATTTCTTTTTAACCAGGGCTGTCACAGTGTAGCAGTGGCACTGTATGTAAAGCTTTGGGGCTGGGCTCGCTCCAATAGCTCTGTGTGGGGTCCTGAGTCGGCTCAATGATCCAGTCATCTGAGGAGAACTGGAATTAGCCTCTAAATTGAAAACATTGAAACCTCTTTTTTCATGTCTCTTTAGCTAGCTTAGCTGAAGCCTCTCGCAGCTTTCTATCCTCCGCTTATTAGATCTTAAGTGGTTGTGTCACATAAAGCACTGAAGATGGTATTATGTTGTTCAAACATGATATCATGTTTGATATGAGCTTCAGAATGTGCTTTGAGATGACACATCAACAATGACACATTAACTGTCTCGAGGGGATTGTCAGACTACTTTTACCAGTAGCCATAAAGGATGCCTTGTTCTTCTTCTCTCTGAATATGAAGTAGGGTCATAGCGTTATATCAGATGCTTTGGCAGTTCTTTGTTTATTCAATGAATCGCCAATCCTTGCTGTGCGAAACACAAAGACATACACGCTCGTGCACTCACACTCAAGCACACACGCACGACCACACACACACCCATGCACGACCACACACACATACACTCACGCACCCTCACTCATGTACGTGCGCATTGATACAGTTCCTAGGAAAATCCCTATAAAGATTTCTGGTATGATATAAAATTGATTTTTTGATTTGGGAAAGGTGCATTGACGGTTCTCTCTATCATAAGAATATGCAGTGTTGGGGAAGCTTCCAATTACTTCACAGTGTAAGAAGTTAAGCTACACTAAAGGTACCCTTAAGAAAAATATAGCTTACTTAACTGAAGTTAAGTTGAAAAAGTAGTTCACTTCATCCGAACTTCTTAAAATTATACTATCTAAATCTGAAATGTCATAGAATACAAATTGCAAGAACAGATCACTCTGGAGTCAGATATTAACAGAATGTGTAATTTAGCCAAATTTAAATTAAACACAACAAGTGAGAATTAAGCATACAAAATGTGTTTCGAGTGAGAATTAGGCAGGTCTCATGCTGAAAAAGAAAGGACATTCTTGCCTACTTCACCCATATTTTAGCATATTTTAGCAAAAAAACACAAGCATGTAGTTCCAGTAGTTAGCTACACCACGACATGGTAAAACAGTAATTAACTACTGAAAACACTACCAAGATGTGAATTTAATTCAACTACCACCAAGCTACTACCAAATTTAATTTAATTACTAGTTGAAATAAGTGTAATTCATTACTCCCCAACACTGAGAATATGGAGCAGGTGTTTGACAAAGGTCTAGCGGTAGAATTGACAGAAGATCTCCTAAAGCCTTCGTCTGATAAGATAAGGTAGTGGATTTGGATAAAAGTCGTCTGTCTCTGGAATAAGAGACGTGGTGCCTTAGCCACCCCTGTTTAGTTCTGTCAGGCAGAGATAAGACTCCTTGAACTGCTCCCAGGACCCCAGACAGGAAGTCACAGGTGCCAACAGTGAGTCATTCCCTAAGCATGGCCCTTAAAAGCTTAATGCTGTCTGTGCGTTATGACTGGGGAAAAAAAACAATCACTAGCAGCTTGTCGTCAGTCGTTAAAGTTGATGTCCATAGCGGTGATTTAGGGGTAGAGGCCATAGACTGACACAGAGGCTTGTCTGGGCTAATTTATGCAAGCTGGGAGGGGAAACATGCTTTCACCTCTTCTGTCAAATTGTCCCAGTTCTGATGACAGGGCAGAGAGAGGTAGAGTTACACTGCACAGTCCTGCACTCTAGAAGTATAGAGTATGAGATGCTAGAACGTATTCATATTCTCACCCACCTAAACCATAATGACCACACCGGTGACTTTGCTGCATTCCTGCTCATTTCTCAACATGTTTTATTGTAAAGACATGAGGAAGAATGGGGTCACAGAAACAAACCAATTTGAACTAACAGATACTGTACTGTAGCTATATTTTTGCACTAAACACTTGAAGTGAAGCTTACGGGTCCTTAAGAGCAGTGTCTGTGTGTGTGCAGGAGCAGTAATGGCAGCAGGTCCCTGGCTGAAGGGCTTATTTGAACAGCCATATTTACTCAGTGAGAGAGAGCTAAAAATGAGCATGGAAGAGAGGTGGCATACAGAGAGAGTGTAGACTGGCTTGGAAGCTCAGTGTGATTGTGTGATTGTGTATGTGCATGTGTGCGCCGCGCGTGCCCGTTCGTGCGTGACTGTGTTTGTGGTGGGTAGTTTTGTTAGGTTGTGATTATTATTATATATTTTTTTATTTAACCTTTATTTAACTAGGCAAGTCAGTTAAGAACAAGTTCTTATTTACAATGACGCCCTACCAAAAGGCAAAAGGTCTACTGCGGGGACAGGGGCTGGGATTACATTTAAAAAAATATATTAAAAAAATAGGACAAAACACACATCACGATAAGAGAGACACCACAACACTACATAAAGAGAGACCTAAGACGACAACACAGCATGGCAGCAACACATGACAACACAGCATGGTAGCAACACAGCATGACAACAACATGGTAGCAACATAACAGGGCTGCAGCACAACATGGTAGCATCACAAACCTGGGTACAAACATTATTGGCACAGACAGCAGCACAAAGGACAAGAAGGTAGACACAACAATACATCACACGAAGCAGCCACAACTGTCAGTAAGTGTCCACGATTGAGTCTTTGACTGAAGAGATGGAGATAAAACTGTCCAGTTTGAGTGTTTTTTGCAGCTCGTTCCAGTCGCTAGCTGCAGCGAACTGAAAAGAGGAGCGACCCAGGGATGTGTGTGCTTTGGGGTCCTTTACAAGAATGTGACTGGCATAACGGGTGTTGTATGAAGAGGATGAGGGCTGCAGTAGGTATCTCAGATAGGGGTGAGTGAGCCCTAAGAGGGTTTTATAAATAAGCATCAACCAGTGGGTCTTGCGACGGGTATACAGAGATGACCAGTTTACAGAGGAGTATAGAGTGCAGTTATGTGTCCTATAAGGAGCATTGGTGGCAAATCTGATTGCCGAATAGTAAAGAACATCTAGACGCTCGAGAGCACCCTTACCTACCTAAATTATGTCTCCGTAATCTAGCATGGGTAGGATGCTCATCTGAATCAGGGTTAGTTTGGCAGCTGGGGTGAAAGAGGAGCGATTACGATAGAGGAAACCAAGTCTAGATTTAACCTTAGCCGGCAGCTTTGATATGTGCTGAGAGAAAGACAGTGTACCGTCTTGCCATACACCCAAGTACTTGTATGAGGTGACTACCTCAAGTTCTAAACCCTCAGAGGTAGTAATCACACCTGTGGGGAGAGAGGCATTCTTCTTACCAAACCACAGGATGTGTTCAGAACAAAGTTCAGGGCAGAGAAAGCTTGTTGGACACTAAAAAAGCTTTGTTATAGAGCGTTTAACCTCTTAGGGAGTGGTGGTGCGCTAGCGCCTCACTCCGGACACTACCCGGTGAAATGCAAGGCGCCAAATTCAAAATCCAAAAGTTGAATTATTAAACATTCATCAATATACAAGTGTTGCATAGTCATCAAAAGCTCTGCTTCTTGGCAATATCACAGCGTTGTCAGATTTCAAAAAAGGCTTTACGGCGAAAGCACTACATTTGATTGTTTGAGGGTAGCACCTCCAATATTTTTTTCCATTACCATAAATTCATAAACCATGCGGTTCACACAAAACACATTTCACAGCGAAAACAAATATAAATATATGGATGAGCAATGACAGAGCGGCAAAGAGCTATTTGAAAGTTTAATGCTTAAAACCAGCAAATTGAATTGTTTGGGGACAGACTTGGTAGAGACAACCGAGGACTGAAGGTGTTCCTTGGTAAAGATTGCCCCTCTACCACCTTTGGAAGATCTGTCTTGCCGAAAAAGGTTATAACCAGAAAGGTTAACATCAGTGTTCAAAACACTCTTTCTTAACCACGTCTCAGTAATGACCAACACATCTGGATTGGAGCTGTGAACCCACACTTCAATTGATACATTTTAGTGTTCATGTGCGAAAAAAACAGGCTTTTACGAGAGCAGAAATCAGTGAAGCAGATATCAGAGCAGAATTGGGGCTAGCAACAGTAGATGGGCCAGGGTGTACATGCACATTTCCAGATATCCTCAGCAGTAATACAATCAGGACACAGCAGAGGACAGGGAGAGCTCTGCAGTGTTGATTTATGACATTTGAATGTGCATTAGATGGCAACACTGTACTACAATTTCATCTAGGTTGAGTGTTTCAGTGAAGCCTTGTGATGTACGACAAAGGTTAGAAGTTATAGTAGTTATACATTTAAGTTAAAGCTGATATGCCAAGATTCTTTTGTAATAAGTAGTGAACATTTTGTTTTTAAGTGCCACCATTCCCTGTAGACCTCCAACTCAGAACAAACCAAGAAAGATAACATATTTAAGTTTAGCTTAACAAACTATATTTGTAATGCACCAGTCTTAGCTAGAGAACGAGCACACTCTTACTTAACAGATGTCAAATGAGTTTCCAGCTGTCCCCTGTATCAGCCCCGCAACCAAGTTGTTTTGTTCTATGTAGCAGACATGTAAAGGAAAGAGAGAGAGAGAGAGAGAGAGAGAGAGAGAGAGAGGTGGAGAGAGAAAGAGCGTCCAGAGAAAGAGAGAGAGCCCAGAGAGAAAGTGAGAGAGGAAAGAGCCCAGAGAGAGAGCGAGAGAGTGAGAGAGCGAGAGAAGGAGAGCACATTTCTTTCTGGTCTGGCAGGAGTGCATTTTGAGAGAGAGAGAGGGGAAAGAACCCAGAGAGAGAGACCATAAAAAGAGAGAGATTAAAGACTCCAGAGCCCAGAGAGAGAGAGAGAGAGAGAGGAGCAAGGGAGAGGGACCTAAGATGGAGGTCTTCCTCCCAGGATGTGACAGGCTGTTGGCTGGAGGATGCTCAGGAAGGCCTTGGCAGGCCAACAAAGACAGCCCTTCAGCTCCAGGGTGTACTTTTTCAGGCCCCAGAATACCCTTTGGCAGCGGCGCAGAGAGCGCTGGCGTGCACAGGCCCCAGAGACGGACGGACGGGGAAGTATAGGCCTGCTCGCCTCGCTTTTATTTACTCAGGCTGATGAGGCCTGGGCATTTCTTGTCTGGGTGAAGTAGGGAAAAAACAGGGTCTCTCTCTCTCTTTCCTCTTAGGTCTCCTGGGGTTGAACGATACTTTCCATCTGCCGTTGTTCTCACACTTGTCTTGGCAGTGTGTGTGGGTGTGTGTTGGGGAGGGGGTTGTGTGTGTGTGGGTTACCTGAGCTCTTGTCCTTAAGTGCTACCACCATGGTGATATATGAAAAACATATAAAATATGCCTTGGTGATGATATGGGCAGCAAAACATATAAACTATGCCTTGGTGATGATGGGGGCAGCAAAACATATAAACTATGTCTTGGAGATGATAGGGGCAGCGAAACATATAAAATATGCCTTGGTGATGATAGGGGCAGCAAAACATATAAAATATGCCTTGGTGATGATAGGGGCAGCGAAACATATAAAATATGCCTTGGCGATGATAGGGGCAGCGAAACATATAAAATATGCATTGGCGATGATAGGGGCAGCGAAACATATAAAATATGCCTTGGCGATGATAGGGGCAGCGAAACACAAAATATTCCTTGGCGATGATAGGGGCAGCGAAACACATAAAATATGCCTTGGCGATGATAGGGGCAGCGAAACGCATAAAATATGCCTTGGCGATGATAGGGGCAGCGAAACGCATAAAATATGCCTTGGCGATGATAGGGGCAGCAAAACATATAAAATATGCCTTGGAGATGATAGGGGCAGCGAAACATATAAACTATGCCTTGGAGATGATAGGGGCAGCAAAACATATAAAATATGCCTTGGCGATGATAGGGGCAACAAAACATATAAACTATGCCTTGGTGATGATAGGGGCAGTGAAACATATAAAACATGTTGTATAGTAAACACAAGTTCTCTCAGTAGTACTAGCTACGATGGGTCAGTAACCACCTGTTTGCCAAAAGCCATATCAGTGGGTCTTTTGAATTGTACACCGACATCCTTTCAAAACAATATCAAGTGTTAGTGGTAATAGCAACAGCGAAAGCAGCGTAGATATCATTCAGAAGACATTGGGTCACACAGGTATGATTAACAAACAGTAAAGTTCCTGGAATACTGTACTCACAGGTCCAATGTCAACACAGCTAAGGTCTACATACATATAGCATCTATTCACTTGTGTTAATCAACAATGTGGCACCATGGAGCATGTTAAGTCCATTAAGCATCTGACAGTTCAACTCAAATGATGGCCCACGTGTACATTACTCATGACTCCCACTCCCCACTCTTGGGTTTGTATGTTAACTAATGAATGCAGCTCATTGTAATAAAGACATGCTAAATAATAAATAATATAAATCAGTAAACAAAGAAGGGAGGAGGCAGCCTTGACAGCATCGCAATGTCTGCCGGCGATGCCATCATCATTTAAGACAGGCGGAATTAGATTTTGCCTTGTATATATCTTGTTATATGTGTTTGTTTGTTTTGGTCTTGTCTCCTAGCTAACATGATTGACTATAAGGCATTGGTTAGGATAATTCCTCTCTGCTCCACTGTCTACTCCAACCCTGGGAGAGTGTGTGTGTGTGTGTGTGTGTGTGTGTGTGTGTGTGTGTGTGTGTGTGTGTGTGTGTGTGCATGCGCAGATCCTCCCCCTCTGTGGGGGAGGGCATTCCTCTGACTCACCCATCCTCCCTCCAAGCAGAATAAAACAACATGGATGAACTGGATAAAGAAAGTCAGTAGATGCTTTGGTTTTCTGCCTGCTCCTTGAGTGAGAGCTTGTGTAAAGTGGGCTGTGGGGGGGAGTGGGGGGGCAGGGGAATAACCTCCGACCCCATCTGTTTCCTGAAGATAGGCCCTGATGACGACTGTAAGTGCTCAGTGATGGTATATTACCCTGACGAAGGGCAGATCTCTCTCCCCAGCATAAACAACAGAACGAGAGAGAGGGAGAGGGAGAGAGAGACTTTCAGTATGTGTCAGCTGAAAGATAACATGGTGAAGGGGAAGGTTGGATGCTGGAATGATGGAGGCTTTATGCTTTTCCTCCATCCGTCCCATAAATAAATAAGAAAGATAAATCTGTGCAGTTTCCTCTTGTTTTTCCCGTTCCAATGCAAGTTTTGGCCTTTTGACTTGGGCTTTTTTTCTGAAGGGGTATGATTACGTGGTTTTATTCAAGTAAAGAAGTTCACAGCACTTAAAATTGGGTGGAGGGAAGAAGTGGTCCGTCACCTTTTGAACCTCCAGGAAACTGGTGTTTATATCACACTGTGTGCTGTGTTACGCACCATTGAAATGTCAACGAATAACCGATTGTGATAAAGATAAAAGCGAGGGCACATTGGCAGTTGTTCTGATGTCCCCAGGTCATTCACTGCACCTGCTTGTCCTTGGGTGAGGTATTTATCCTCCCCCACGCTCCCCCCATCACTCTCTCTCTCTCTCTCTGACCTTACCTTAACCCTTCACAGTGCCCCCTGGCACACCTTATCTATCCAGCACCGGCTGCCTTATGGCTCGGTTTAGCCAGCGCTCACTCTGCTCAGCCAATATTCTATAATCTAATATCTAGAACAGACTAATGGTCAGAACAGACCGCGTTTCTCTTAAAAAGTTGTTCATTTTGCGGTCGAGACAAGAGTGTTGTTCTTGCATATATATGTACAGTGTGTTTCAATTTCTGTCTTTGTTTCAATTATCCCTTTTGACTTTTGTTTTCTTGTCTCCCTTGACGTAAGGTCATTTTAAAGCCTATTATTTCATAGAAACTATTCAGGTAATTGCTAAAGAATAATAAAAATGTTCTAATTTACCTCATGTGGGGCTTACATCTTGAAGCTCCCCTTTGCCTTGTGTTGGGGTTTAAATGTCAGAGAGTTTGCATTTTGAGTCACAGTGGGCTAAGCCATTACATGGCCCCATACACGGTTAATTGTGGTAAAAGCGTTTTCATTTTTCTTTCCTTACCTGTAATTATACTTTAAATATCAGGTTGAAATGTATGATTTTAGATAACTCCTAAGATGAGGTATTGTTTCCTGTGAGAGGCAAGCATAATGCAGTAACAAGGGAAAAAATGTCAAAGTAACAAAGGAATGTAAACTCATACTTAGCTACCTTGCAAATACCATAATGACTAATGCCACAGCAGCCGACCTTTACTATTTAACAGAGCTGAGACAAATGAGTTCCTAATGCAATCTGACAAAACACCTCTCTCTCCCTCTCCCTCTTGTTCCCCACTTTCTCTTACCTCTCTCTCTCTCTCTCTCTCTCTCTCTCTCTCTCTCTCTCTCTCTCTCTCTCTCTCTCTCTCTTCTCTCTCTCTCCTCTTCTCTCTTCTCTCTCTATGTACGTGTATCTATGTACAGACGGTGTTGATCTCGATGATGACCCATCTTGTTCTTGGCCTGCATCATCTCCGTCCAGTAAAGACCAGACCTCCCCCGGCCACTGCGAAGACTATGATTTTGGTGAGGATGAAGGGGGCCCCGGTCTACCGTACCCATGCCAGTTCTGCGACAAGTCCTTCAGCCGTCTGAGCTTCCTGAAGCGCCACGAGCAGAGCCACGGTGACAAGCTCCCCTTCAGTTGCACCTTCTGCAGCCGCCTGTTCAAGCACAAGCGCAGCCGCGACCGGCATGTCAAGCTGCACACCGGCGACAAGAAATATCATTGTGGCGAATGCGACTCGGCCTTCTCACGCAGCGACCACCTCAAGATCCATATGAAGACCCACGCCTCCAACAAGCCCCACAAGTGCCCTGTGTGCCGCCGGGGCTTCCTCTCCTCCAGCTCCCTCCACGGACACATGCAGGTCCACGAGCGGGGCAAAGACGGCAGCAGCAGGGGGTCAGGCAGTGGATTCTCCAAGGAGGAGTGGAAGCTGAAGGAGACAAGGAAGTGCAGCCGCTGCGAGGAGGGCTTTGACGTCCCTGAGGAGTTGCAGAGGCACATCGCTGAGTGCCACCCTGAGTGCTCTCCGTCAGAGGATGGAGGCCTGGGCAGTGCTCTGCAGTGCATCTACTGCCACGAGCCCTTCAGCGATGAGGGAGTCCTGCTGACCCACATTGACCAGGTCCACAGCCACGACCGCAAAGGTCACTGCTGCACCGTCTGCTCCGAGCACTTCCTCTCTGTGGAGGATCTCTATGCCCACATGGACATCCACCAACTCCCTGAGTCCAGTAACCACAGCAACAGCCCTTCGCTGCTCACTGTGGGCTACACCTCCGTCTCCAGCACCACCCCGGACTCCAACCTCTCTGTCGACAGCTCCACCATGGTGGAGGCCGCCCCGCCTGTGCCCAAGACCCGGGGAAGGAGGAAGAGGGCTGCCCAGCAAACCTCACATGATGTCGGGGGGCGCTCCTCCAAGCAGCCCAAAATCTCCTACAGCTGCATCTACTGCAACAAGCAGGTGTTCAATAGCCTGGCCGTACTTCAGATACACCTGCGGACCATGCACCTTGACAAACCTGAGCAGGCACACACCTGTCAGTTCTGCCTGGAGTTGCTGCCCTCCCTGTTCAACCTGAGTGAGCACCTAAAGCAGGTGCACAACGCCGAGGACCATGCCGTACTGGTTGCCAGCCTGCCCGATGCCTTGCTCCAGTGTAACTTCTGCACTGAGGTGCTGAGCAACCTCAACGCTCTTCAAGAACACATCCGCTGCTCCCACAGCTTCCCCAGCCCCGTGGCCAAGGAGAGCAATGCCTTCTTCTGTCCCCAGTGCTTTATGGGGTTCCTGACCGAGGCCACGCTGGAGGAGCACGTCCGTCAAACCCACTGCGAGGGGGGCAGCCTGCGTTTTGACTCCCCCCTGGCGGTGACCCCCAAGGAGCCCGTCGTGGAGGTGTACTCCTGCTCCTACTGCACCAACTCACCAATCTTCAACAGCATTCTGAAGCTGAACAAACACATCAAAGAAAACCACAAGAACATTCCGCTGGCGCTGAACTACATCAACAATGGGAAGAAGTCTCTGCGGACCCTCAGCCCTTCCTCACCCATATCGATTGATCAATCTTTCCTTCATGGTTCCTCCTCTCGTGGCAATCGTGGCATTAGTGAGTTTATCTGCAACCAGTGTGGGGCCAAGTACACCAGTCTGGACCTGTTCCAGACCCACCTGAAAACTCACCTGGACGGGATACAGCCCCAGCTCACCTGCCCCCAGTGCAGCAAGGACTTCCCCAACCAGGAGTCCCTGTTGAAGCATGTGACGGTCCACTTCACCATCACCTCTACCTACTACATCTGCGAGAGCTGCGACAAGCAGTTCACCTCGGTGGATGACCTGCAGAAACACCTGCTGGAAATGCACACGTTTGTGTTCTTCCGCTGCACCCTCTGCCAGGAAGTGTTTGATTCCAAGGTGTCCACTCAGCTCCACCTAGCCGTCAAGCACAGCAATGAGAAAAAGGTGTACCGCTGTACCTCATGTAACTGGGACTTCAGGCACGAGGCCGACCTGCAGCTGCATGTCAAGCACAGCCACCTGGACAACCAGGGCCGGGCCCACCGCTGCATCTTCTGCGGGGAGTCCTTCGGGACGGAGGTGGAGCTGCAGTGCCACATCACCACCCACAGCAAGAAGTATAACTGCCGCTTCTGCAGCAAAGCCTTCCAAGCCATCGTACTTTTGGAGAAGCACCTGAGGGAGAAGCACTGTGTGTTCGAGGGAAAGGCCCAGAACTGTGGAGCCAATGGATCCACCACCGGAGGAGCGGACCACCACCCGGTGGCCAAGGACGACGCAGAGCTACAGGGTCTATTGACCAACAGCCATGGTATAGGGGCGGCAGGATCAGGGGGGTGTGTTGGAGTCCCCAAACAACCATGATGGGAGTGAGGAGGAAGTGGACACCGCTGACCCCTTGTTCGGGTGCGACATCTGCGGGGCGTCGTACACCATGGACTCCCTCCTCACCAACCATCAACTCCGAGACCACAACATTCGCCCGGGCGAGAGCGCAATGGCCAAGAGGAAGTCGGACATGATCAAGGGCACCCACAAGTGTAACGTTTGCCAACGCACCTTCTTCTCAGAGGCAGGTCTGAGGGAACACATGCAAACCCACCTGGGCCCCGTCAAGCACTACATGTGTCCCATCTGCGGAGAGCGTTTCCCCCTCGCTGCTCACACTGACCGAGCACAAGGTCACCCACAGCAAGAGCCTAGACACAGGCAGCTGCCGAATCTGCAAGATGCCCCTGCAGAGCGAGGAGGACTTCATGGAGCACTGCCAGATGCACCCCGACCTTAGGAACTCCCTGACGGGCTTCCGCTGTGTGGTGTGCATGCAGACCGTCACCTCCACCCTGGAGCTCAAGATTCACGGAACCTTCCACATGCAGAAGACTGGCACAATGTCCACCAACCACCCCATCGGCCGCACCACCAATCTGGCTTCCCACAACCACCATCATCACCAACAACACCACCAGGTCAACCAGAAGCTCTTCAAGTGTGCCTCGTGCCTGAAGGAGTTCCGGTCTAAATCTGACCTTGTGAAGCTAGACATCAACGGGCTGCCGTACGGGCTGTGTGCCGCGTGTGTCAGCGCCGCCGGCTCAAAGAGCTCTAGCCCCAAGGTAATGAACGGAGGCAGGCAGCAGCAGGGAGGGGGAGGAGCCACGACCCCAGCCATGCCTGCAGCAGCATGGAACGCTCATATGGAGAGTCTCAGCCCCGGGAAGGGGAAAGGCAAGCTGGCCCATTCATCGTCATCGTCCTCCTCTTCTATCTCCTCAAGCGCCGCCAAGACTCGATGTACCAGCTGCAATGTGAAGTTTGAGTCAGAGGCGGAGCTGCAGAACCACACCCAGACGGTGCACAGGGAGCAGGGAGGGGACAGCAACAGCGGGCAGCTCAGGACCCCACAGATCTCCCCCATGCCCAGGGAAAGCCCCTCACAGACTGAGGAGGTAAGGGACTTTAATACAATGGAAATAAACAAAAGGTGCCGGTTTCCCTGAGAGACATTCAACCAAAGCTATTTTAATGGAGATTCTTTATTGGCCATGCTTTTTATTCCAGGACTAGGCTTCATCTGTGTCAGGGAAACCGCCCCTATATGATAAAACGTATCTTATAAAATTACCAAATTAGAAAAATATCCAAGTTTTTTGGTTGTCCAGTTAGCTTGTTTATTAATCACAGACTATACACATTAGTTTCAGATTTGTAGCCAAAGAACTGCTCAGTAACTACTCAGAGTGCTCAGTAAGAATGTGACATTGACATAGTATAAAACCCTGTGTCCTTGTGTTGTCTTTTCCTCCTGGTCTCTTGCTCAGAAGAAGACCTACCAGTGCATCAAGTGTCAAATGGTCTTCTACAGCGAATGGGACATCCAGGTCCACGTGGCCAATCACATGCTAGGTAGGAGAGGTGACTCATTTCATATTCTCTCCATGTTTATGGTCACTTGTTTTGAGGTACTGTCTAATGTAGTCATACAAAGGAATATCTGTTGATATATTGTTTAATTATTCAACATATTTCCCAGCATATTGTTTCATATTTGGCTTTAAATCTTTCACATTCTCCCCATATTGCAGTAGTAAATACACCCTTTGTTGTAACAAAATAATTACTGTAAGCATAACTATAGAATATAAAATCTTCTATTTTTATACCTTGTGAATTCATGATGAAAGCCTCTGGGATGCACAAGCATGAACATTATGTGTGAGCCTGCTTTTGATTTTCAGACATTCTTGTCTGTCAATGCTGAAATGCCTGATCCTGTATGAAATGTATGAAAACAACAAAGTAGTACAATTTGATGCATGTAGGCTAAGTTCATCGAACAAGATTCTAGATAAAACCCTTTATTCAAATGTTATTCAACACATTAATATTCTGAATGCTTAATTAAAACACAAAGAGCATACTCTCTCTTGTTCTATAATTCTCAAATGTCTTTACTTTTGGCTTTCATTTGTATGCAGGTAGAATCATTTGCAGAGAAAACACAATTCACTACCCAGGCTTCTTTCTTTCTTGCCTGCAGTAAGTAGGCGTCTGAATTCCAGTCTCACCTTCCTTTATTCATTCATTTATTCAACTCGTTTGGCGTCTCTTTCATTACACTGCATTATCTGTTGTCTTCAGTGGGAGAGAGACTCATTGATCTGGAACCAACCCGCCTTTCTGTTTGGGACACGCTCCTAGGCGCAGGTGAATTTAAACACGGTGGGCAATTCTATAAGGACCGGTGGGCAATTCTATCAGGAACACACTGTTTGTGCATAAACAATCACAGGCATGTGATTTCTGATTTTGAGATGTGCGTGAGCTGTGTGCAGTGTGCGAGAGAGAGAGAGAGAGAGAGAGAGAGAGAGAGAGAGAGAGAGAGAGAGAGAGAGAGAGAGAGAGAGAGAGAGAGAGAGAGAGAGAGAGAGAGAGAGAGAGAGAGAGAGAGAGAGAGAGAGAGAGAGAGAGAGAGAGAGAGAGAGAGAGAGAGAGAGAGAGAGAGAGAGAGGTGTGTGTGGTTGGTATTCATCTGATCTGCTCTCTCTACTCACAATACTAGTCCTCTCAAAACACCCCCCCCTACTGGTTACTTTAAGTCTTTCAGACACACAGACAGGCACGCTATTGCCCCATACTGTTAGAATCCAAACAGCTTCAGAAAAACAAATCTGAAATTACTTTATTTGGAATAAATACAAATGTGCAATGGATCAAAATAAAATATTGATTGATCGAATGCATTTTGTTAAAGAAAGTATAACTTCAAATAGATAAAAGAGAAATAGATATATAATCGTTAAAAAGTAATTGTACTTTTTTTGTAATTTTTGGTTAATTTTCTGTAGTTATGTTATTACACAAACATTGTTTAGAGTTGATATTGGTTGGTTTTATATGCCGAGGCGCTTCTCTTTCTGCTCTCCCTCTCCGACAATGGGAGGGTTAAACCTGGAGCAGGCTGTAATTACTGCAAAGCCAATTTAGCCCCCCAAAAACTGAAATACCCTCCCATCCTCATTTGGAAAAAGCTCTAAATACCATCTCTTTCTCCCTGAAAAAGGGACACTTTCTCACTTTAATGGCCATCTGCACAAGAGAGGGGAAACGGGGCTCGGGTCATCTCTGCTCAGCTCTCAGCGTTATTAGCCTAGGTAATGGAGCAGGAGCTGGATTCATAGGGGTGTTATTTTCAACCCATGCCCTGCTCCACTCCTACCCCACTCCACACTGGTTTTGCTTCACACTGATAACTATATATAGTGATGTGGCGTGACATAACGCTGTCGCTAAGTGTATGGAACACTAGAACCCGAGAAGTCCATCTCAGCTGTCTGTCTTTGTAATACAATCATCTCTGACCGTAAACCAAGTGCAGTCTGTCTCCCCTTCCTCCCCGCTTTCCTAACCAAAGAGCTAGCTAGCTTGTGGCCTTGTTTGTACGTCTGCCAGCACATTTCGATGCATGGATATTATGCTCGCATGACGACCGAAAGCACAGCTCTGGTGCATTGCTACTCAACATTTAGCATGCTCATTGGAAGTGGAAGGGAGGGAGGGAAGGAGGTGGCTATGGGTGTGAATGTAGGAGGACAGTACACTGCATACCAGTCCTAGCCTGGTTGAACCAGACTCAACACTGTGTTCACAATATTGACTCTGTGTTCAGTCTGGTTTAACCAGGCTAGACCAGCTCTGGCCAAGCTCTGGAAACAGACCCAAGTGTCTTAAGATGGAGGCTGCAACCTGCTAGGGCCCAGATGGATCAGTACACATTTGCTGTACAGCTGGTCGCTCTGTTTGGGGACCTGGTGTGATACTCCTATGGAGAAAAAAATGATATTGCCACCATCCAAGGAGCAATTTAATAGCAGGCCAGAAGACAGCTGGCCACTCTTTGGTTTATAGTTTTTTTTGGCATGGCGCACTTACAGAATTGAGGGTGCCCGACAACAGAATTATACTGCTTTCAGTTGTTGTGGTTGTCGACTATCAAATCCCTCATTTGTATCTTTCTTTGTGTAGGATGTTGATTAAGGCATTCTGAATTCTTCATCCTCCACACAGATACAACACATTTGTGTCAATCATCATCTGCTTGGGTTGTATGAGACAAGCACTCTAGATCAGGGATGGGTAACTGGCGGCCCGGCGCGTGGCCCCCCTTTTGTAAGCCCGCAGATAAAATATTTTTCTCTCTGCTGTCAAGAGGCCGATAAAATGTGTTGCTCAGGCGCCCCAAAAGGCTAGAGCCAGCTCTGACTACGTGTGTGTATGGATGTGGGTATGCAGACCTGCGAGACACCGCGGCCCTTCATGATGAGTTAAATTTTTCTTGGGCCACACCACTATCTAAATTGCCCATCCCTGCTCTAGATGGGTTGTTGGTTTGCTCAAGTTATTGTTTGTTTTGAACTGTTTGCCTTTGAAGCTCCTTCATATGTCAGTTAAGCCTGTTGGTTTAAACCAACGGGACATCACCTCTCCACAGCGCTTCACTTTGACCTCACCGTGAACTCATGGGGGTTACTTTTGACCCATTTATCCTACTGTCTCAAATATCCCTCTGTGGACTTCAGTGACCAATTACGCATTTTAAAAGCATGGGCAGTGAGCATGGTGCTTAAAAGGTGAAGAAGGGTCTCACATTTTCACAGTTTTGGTGTCCACTCTGATCCTATATTTTTATACTAGTCCAGTCCAAGCTACTCCAGCCAAGGTGGCAAGGCTCAGAAGGACAATCATAAACAAACAAACCCTAGGCAGCAGGGCATGACATTCCAGAAAGTGGTTTTGGGGTCACCTCTACCGGTTCTTGGGCTGGTGACAAGACAACACTGAGCCTGCAGCCAAATCAGGGAGGAGCCTTCTCCCTCACAGAGCGGAGCCAGTGGCCTGGTCAGCTTGGGCAGAGGGGCGTGGGGGGCACAGGAGGGGTAGGGTACGAGGTTCGGGGCGGAGAGGGAAAGGTACATTTGGTGTACAGCTGGCCACTCTGTGTGAAGCAGGTCACTGTGGGCTGTTACAGAGCTGGAGAGAGGAGGGTGAGGAGCATGAGGCCTCTAGCCCTCCTCCAGATTCAACCTCTGTCTCTGTTATCTCTCCCTCCCTCACTTTCTCTGACTCCGTTTTTCATACTAACCACCAATCTGGCAACCCTAACTGTGTTCGACTTTTAGTGATGGAGTAAAGCAGGAAGAATAGCTGTTTTCGGAGGCTAAAAGGCTTGTTGTTTCGTTTTTTATATGAACCACCAATCTGGCAACCCTTACTGTGTTTGGGTTTTAGTGATGATAGAGTAAGTAGAAAAGTAGAGCTGTAAGGCTTGTTTTGAAATAGGCTAAAAGGCTTGTAGTGAAGTAGAGAAGTAGGCTAAAAGGCTTGTTTTGTTGCCTTCTAAAAGGCTTCAAATGATCCCTTTCCTCCTGGTTGTGAGTCCCTGGAGCAGTTTAGACAATGGTCTGTTGATTAGGCCGTCTCTGTCATTCTCTTCACTAGTGGCGACACACTCACTCACTACTCCATTAAAGGACATTTATTTTCATGGTGCGTAAAGAAATATGATGGTTTTAGTGTTTTGTTGTTATTACCACCAGACAGTATAACAACAACCTGTGCTCTGCAATGAATTAATCTCATTCATAAAGCACATACACATGTAATCTGTTAACAAACATAGTGGAACAGGCTTCTCATTTCAATCCTAGGGGGTTGGATCAGACTCTAAAACCCAATAGTCAACATACCACAGCAACAGGAACTGGATCAATGTTATGAAATAAATAAGAGAACAGACCAGCCTCGCTCCGACCAGCCCAGATCAGCCATTGGAAACAAAAGGAAGCCATGCGTACTGTAGACTGAGTGCGATTTCTAGCCTGATTTGTATTAATTGGTGATTAATAATAACTCCTCTCGATTCGTTAGCGCAGTCACCTCCCGCG
The DNA here is from genome assembly GCA_030435695.1 of Brachymystax lenok tsinlingensis. NCBI lineage: Eukaryota > Metazoa > Chordata > Actinopteri > Salmoniformes > Salmonidae > Brachymystax > Brachymystax lenok. Next base: position 25,724,717 of record CM059788.1, on the reverse strand, counting down.
CAGTCGAGTGTGCTGCTGCTAATATGCAATTACGTGCACCTTCCTTCCCGTTACATTATACCTCTCTGCCTGACTAATGTGGAGTCCATGAGAAGAATAGAGAAACAGAGACGGGCTGCAAAGAAAAAGACTATCTTTAGTTTCGACACGTTCAATTGCACAGTTTTTACCTGACTGGATTCTAGCTTCTTCCTTCAAAAAAAAAGTCACATTTCTCCTTTAACTCAGAGACTGTCTCTATTAAAAGCTTTTACGGCATTGCGGTGAATGTACTCTTGTTGGAAAGGTATTTCTGTTATGATGGTCTGTTGCTAGGCCAGACAAGCTCAGTCTGGTATGGTCCTTATCTAGAGATTTTCTTGATATTTCCCCAAACCTCACAGACTAGGCCAACATGTGAGAAAATATGTGATGCTCCCACAGTTCATACGATGTGTTTGCACAAGGTTTTGAGCGAACAATGTCTGGACTCTGTTGTGATTGGTAGGCTGGTTTCATGTCACCATGGTGATTTTATTTTGGAAAATCCTTTTGAGGAGATACCGTTGTAGTACTCTATCTCATTGTTATCACCTACACACAGTATATCATTTATCACCTACACACAGTATATCATTTATCACCTACACACACAGTATATCATTTATCACCTACACACAGTATATCATTTATCACCTACACACACAGTATATCATTTATCACCTACACACAGTATATCATTTATCACCTACACACAGTATATAATTTTCTAAATGACTACTTTTTTATATTTTGGACTATTACCTCAGAATAAAATTACCTTCGAATTAAAAACCTAATGACAAATTAGCTGTTGTAGCTCTAGCCCAGCTACCATGTCAGACTGCTTGGTTTCTCTGCAGACCTGGAATGAACTTGAGGTAGAAGGCTCATCCTTCCTGTGCTCCAGTCCTGGCTCTTCTATGTCATATTGATATACAGAAGGTCCGAGGGGGTTGCTAAGCAGTCAGGCGGGGAGGTGGCTTATGGGAGCACTGCAAACAGACAGCTCTGCCTTAGTAAAGGTCAATGCTGCAACCCACACCTCTCAAATCCCAGACCGACCTCTCATTGTGTGACCCAGACTCTGAGTGTGCCTGGAGAGAGATGCCTCCCTCTGCCCTGGGGAGAATTACAGGGCTAGCGTTGTGTTGTGGTAGACATGACGTGGTGTGGCAGTGTGGTGTGGTAGACATGACGTGGCGTGGCGGTAGACTGACGTGGTGTGGCGGTGTGGTAGACTGACGTGGCGGTGTGGTGTGGTAGACATGACGTGGCGTGGCGGTGTGGTAGACTGACGTGGCGTGGCGGTGTGGTAGACTGACGTGGCGGTGTGGTAGACTGACGTGGCGTGGCGGTGTGGTAGACTGACGTGGCATGGCGGTGTGGCTTTAGAAGTTGTCACCTATATACAGTAGCTTCATCTGATGAAACCTTAGTCCTAACATAGTCCTTCCGTGTTGGTGTCAGCTGGGAGGAATTACAGCAGTACATCCGGTTGCGATGTAGGATAACTATTCTACTTAACTGCAATAAAGAGAAGGCATTCCAGTGGCATAACTTATCATGAGCAGGTTCTGTGGCTACGAACCAACAACAAACAGCTACAGAGATGTACCCAAGGATTGGAACACTCTTAATGGCGCACAATTGGTGTTTCCAAAGTGCTGTGTAACGATTGACTGTTCTCATCAACGCTCGGTGTGTGAATGACAGACATGGGAGGATAAGGGAGGGGAGGGGAGAGGTGAGGGGGGTAGAGCGTGAGCCCCTCAAAAGGCCCCCCAGCGCCAAAGCCTTAATAATCATGTGAGCTGCACTGGACTTCATTACCCTCCTGTTCGACAGGCGGAGTGCCAGCCTGGATTGCTGGCTGGCTGCGGCAAGGTCAACGTCGGAGGAAAAACCAGTTACTGTGTTACTCCGGAGTGGGAGCAGAGAACGGGAGTGGAGGAGAGGGGCTGCCATCTGTCAGCTCGGGCCTGCCATACCCGCAGAGCAAATGGACACGGGCGGCCAGAGGAGAGGCCACAGACACCCATCGAGCTAAACCCACCGAGCATAACACTGAGGCTTGGACAGACAGAGAGCCAGCCAATGCAGAGCAGAGTACAGAGATGGACCTTGATGCTGCAGCTGAACACGGGGACAGTGCAGGGACAGTGGTGTGTACATAGATAGAGCTAGCTAGCGTGGTAAAGTTGGCATTGGGTTCTGTGTGCTTGTTTCTTAGTGTGAGTGCACTATTGGGGTCTGGCTGTTATGAGTCCAGATGGCAAAGTATTGAACACAAACATGATCTGTTACAGTGTGTTGTTAGATTAAAGTTATTCTTGACATTTTTGTTATATTTTGATAAAGACCTCCTTTTTCGTATTTCATTTTTATATTTTCAGAAGAGCTCTTCACGCTGTCCTTAGTTTCTAGTTTCATTAGTCATATGTAAGGGATACGCATGGTATACATAGTCCAACAAAATGCTTACTTGCAGGTTCCTTCTGAACAACAACAATAAGAAATAATAAAAGATAAGAATAGGAACATAAAGTAAATGGCAGTAGAATAGAATACACATTTTAGCATGAATATAATACAGGAAGGCACAATTTATAGTCCAATATGTACACGTGTATTGGGGAAGGAGGGGATGGGGGGCAGTGTAATAAGAGTCTGGTAGCAGCAGTTGTGATGTGTATATTTGTGTGTGTGTATGTCTGTGTGCATGAGTGAGTGCATGTTTGCTAAGGTGCGGAGAATCAGAGCAGGTGGTCAGTCCAGTTCAAGTGTTCATCAGTCTGATGGATTGTAGATAGAAACTGTCTCTGAGCCTGTTGGTATCAGACCTCATGTTCTGATACTGTCTGTCCGACAGTAAGGGAGAGAACAGCTCGTGGCTGGGGTGTGTGGGGTCCTTGATGCTGCTGCGTGCTCAGGCACCATTTTGAGTAGATGTCCTGGATGGGTGGTAGCACGATCCAAGTGATGTACTGGGCCGTCTTCACCACCCACTAGTGGACCGTTGCGGTCGTGCACATACGTGCACATTTTCCGTACCAGACCGTAATGCAACTGGTCAGGACACTCTCAGTGGTGCAGCGGTAGTATCTGGAGAGAATCTGGGGTGGCATGCTACATTTCTTCAGCTGCCTTAGGAAGTAGAGACGCTGTTGCGCCCTCTTGACAAGAGTGGTGGTGTTGTTGGTCCATGACAAGTCCTTGGTGATGTGGACAACAAGGAACTTAAAACTCGTGACTTTCTCTACTGCAGTCCTGTTTATGTGGATCAGGGCATGCTCCCTCCTCTACTTCCTGAAGTCAACAATCAACTAACTTGTCTTGCTGACGTTGAGGGAGAGGTTGTTGTCATGACACCACAATGCCAGTTCACTTACCTCCTCCATAGCTGACTTGTTGTTGTTGGTTATCAGGCCTACAACCGTGGTGTCATTAGCAAACTTGATTATGGAGTTGGTGTCGTGCAAAGCCACACAGTTGTGGGTGAACAGAGAGTACAGCAGAGGGCTGAGGACACACCCCTTTGGGGCCCTTACACTGCTCTAGTAGTCATATTTCCCTTTGCCATGCTCTATTGCCCGACTTGAACAACAACAACAAGAGCCAGATTGTCTTGACTCTTGTTGGACATTTTAGAAGCCCTATCTATCCCTTCTCTCACACGCAGTGGGGGGTTGTGTTGTTGCTTCAACTTGCCTGTCCCGGCTGTACAGTACACTGGGTCTGTGGACGAAAAAACTACCGGGCATCTGATTCTGTGAGTAACCCTCTCAGTGAAGACCTTTATGATGCCCTCTGGCCAATGTGAAGCGGAGTGGAGGAACCCTGTGGAATGTTCTAAAGCGCTCTCTAATAGGTTTCAGGTGCTGTGGGCCACCGGCCAGCACCCTCGCCCCCCCTCCCCTGTCCCATGTGATAGCAGCACTGCCATTTCTCCTCTCAAGGAGACGGGGCAGACACATGAAAATGGACACCAGTCATTTCTAGAGGAAAATGAATTGTCATGTAGACCCCTCCCATTCCCCCAATTTGAGAGTCCTTGTCATTTTGACTTTCATTTAATTTGGCACAGTGTGGTATTCCTGTTGTTTGTCTCTGTGTAAAATGTATTTAGCTTGTTGTTTACTGTACTCAGAATTATACTATAGGCTAAAAACAATTGCAATGTCCCTTTTAGATCAATTTAAAGATAAGTGTACAATTTCTTACAGTAGACTCTCCTCACTTGACCTCTTAACCTTAACAAGATGAGGAGAAACAGATCTGTACTTTATCCCTCCACCTATCCACAACTCGTCCTCATCTTAGAAAGTTACTGCTTGTTTTCCCTGTTCCGTTCCATGACTGCAGCCCCCTCTGGCTCCATCGTCAACACACTCCGGAACACTGGGAGAGGAGATGGTCCTGGGCGATTCTTCCTCATTAATGGAACTCCCACAGGAACTCCCAGGATGAAAGCTGCAGTACATACAGTATTACTCCCACAGGAACTCCCAGGATGAAAGCTACAGTACATATTAAGCATTAATGTTGATGTATCAGTGTTAATACAGTTCCTCGACTCTGCTGAGGTGGAATTGTCGGTGTGGCGCAGATTTAGTCTGTATCACGGTTTTAATAGAGAGGATCCATTTCAATCTTGTTATGTGGAGGATAATGTGAGTTATGTTGTTGGATAATGTGTGTTATGTGGAGGATAATGTGTGTCATGCATGCATCGTCTGTTACTATGTTTGTATTATTACATTATTCTACATTGCATTTTGTTACAACATTATCCCCGCTACAGTAGGTGATGAGCATGACAAGACTGCCGGAGCGTACTGTATAGTGGTTTTGCCTAATCAACAGTAAAAGAAAGCAAAATACTGTACCAGATTCAGTGTTTTTTGGTTTATGAGCTTAGATGTATGGTTTTGTTCTAAAAATGTAATATAATTTATCGGGAATAGTTTTTGTTGCATTAACATTTTCAATTGACACATTTTCTATGCAGTGTTTTTGAAAGACAATACATTCAACTCAGACATAGCCAGGCATTAGTTAGGCATTAGTGGTAGAATGTTCAGAGATGTTCTTCTCTGTTCATTCCGTAAGGGTTCAGAGTGAACGTTGTGGCGACGCAGCCCTTTGTCTTTCCGTTTGTCCCACTGGAGACGCAAACCTTAAGCCACTCTCCCTCTGATTAATCTTTAACGTTTATAATTACTAATTAAGTTAGTAAGATACTTTTAATGTAGTCCTCCTTCAATGGGGAACAGAGAGGACAACATATCATTAGCTTCAATAATGAACGTGGTTGAGACAGATAATATCCTATGATAGGTGAACAGTGACAGTTATATTAAATGAGGTGGATGGAGGGTATATGGGAAAGACTGTGAGGATGTGGTAGCTTCATGGATTGGGAAGCTCTGGAAGACAGTACTGTGGTTGAGTGGTCCCACAAAGTCGTGTGGTGAATAAACAACACTGAAATTGAGGGATTTGGAGAGAAAATGTGTTATTCTAGTTGGTAGACAAAATGTAGGCTGTGGTTGGTTGGTACTCCTTCATGGTGTAATATATTCCCTGTGTCTGTTTTTCATATACAGTGATAAATGTTGATCATAGGTGTCAAGGGTTTTTCCGAGACTATGTTCTTAAAAAAAAATCTCATTATCACTTAAGTGCTTTAGCGTTGTCTGTCATTATCATGGCGTCTGTGCTGTGAGATATACTGCTCATTAAAATAGTCATTTCATCTAATATTTTTACCTTAAAGACGACAATGATGCTAACCTGGCACTTCCCACAATCCGGCCCACTTTGGGGAAGGTGCTTATGCCATAATGATTATTATCATTAAGAAGATATTAATGTGCTTAGTGTTTGTGACCCAGCTGCTCATCATGCCTGGTCGCTGCCAAAACGGACCCTGCTCAGGGGCCACAGGGGCCGCCGCCCACCTGTCCAGGGGCTCTCAGGGTCACTAAAGGTGACGCCTACAACCCAGGCTTCTGATTGGACAAGTTTGGTTATTAGTCGAAACCTACTCTATCTAGCTACATTTCCAGTGCATAGGTGTTGGTGAAAGTTATGGATTTGTGTTTACATAAAAAAAGTAGTATGTTTATACTGTATGTGGGTGTAATAAATAAAAAAGTAAACAAAAAAGTTGGTTGAAAGATTACCAACGTCTATAATGAAACTTAGTGATTATTATAATAACCAACCCAATTCTTAAACATCTCCCTCTTATACAATATTGGCGTACATATTAATTCTAACTATGTTATTCTGATGCAAGGGGAAACGTATGTTTTCCCTTCAGAGATTTATTCCACATAATTATACAGTAAATGTCCATGTTACTGTTAACACACACTGTTCCAACGGTTGAGCAGTAATACTACATTTTGGGCGAAATTAGACATTTTGTGCAAATAATTTGTTTAATTTCTGGTAATAGATTTAAAAACTACAAAAACAGACAACGTGACAGTACCATATAATAGCTTTCTCTTTTACTTATTTCCACAATGACAGTGAATTAACTAAGGGTGTGAACTTCATAGTTACAGTAACCTAGGATTAGAAGAACATGTTCTATGACAACTGTCAGGCGGTCATGATTTACATATTGCTGTAGTTGGGGAGGTTGGAGGACTACTCTGTTAGAGTAGCTCAATACAGTGTGATGTGGTCGTCACGGAGACAGTATGTGTGGAGCTAGCTATAGGCTGTCTGGCTCGCTCTCCTCCTTTCCCAGTTTTCAAATTGCTGCTTCATTAGGACTTGGAAGAGGATCCCGTGGTTACATTTAATCAAACGAATCGCTATGGAAGACTCACACAATCAATCACAATCCTTATCCAATATGTTACATTCTGTAACTACCATGCTGGCTTGGAGAAAAGTCAATTACAACACGCTCCCCTTTCTCTTTCTGCTGTTCTCTTTCTGCGGCTTTTCTGTGATATTATGCATTTTTGCTGTTGTTACAGTATGCATACGTTAGCATCTAGTTTATTTCGTTTCATAAACTAGATGTCGAATCTTAATTTGACCCATTTTGTCATAGGAGGAAAATAATCCTGCAGCAGGAGAATTTCCTCCTGGTCTAACGGTGTAAAATGTTGGTTGCTCCCGGTGGGAGACCTGGGTACACACCTGTACTGTACCTTATGTAGGCTACAGCATCGTGTGAATTCTTATGTGGATTATATTTGTAGGGGGTGTAAGTATTTTTCATTAGGGGAAATCAGTTCTTTTAGATCAATTGATTTATTATATGTTGAAGGCAAGCAATAGGCAGAATCAATTATTGGTTACCTCAGTGCTTGTGTGGTCCAGCGGTTTACCCCGGCACACATATGCTACAGCCCTTTGACTCATGAATTAATGTATATTTTTGACGCATTCATTTTGCGTGGTTACTGGGTTCATTCTGCGTGGTTACTGGGTTCATTCTGCGTGGTTACTGGGTTCATTCTGCGTGGTTACTGGGTTAAAACAGAAACAACTCGAAGGTCAACAGTTTAGGCATTGATTGCGAGTGGTTAAGGTTATGGCTATGGTTTTGGGAAGGCTTAAAACAAAATAGTTTAAAACAACGCGCCTATGAATCATCAGTATTTATAGCATTCTTAGAGCTTGCATTGTAACCTGCCGTAGTGCAGTGGACTAAGCAGCGCTCTCCGGCTCTGAGTCTCATGAGTTTGTGCCCAGCGATCTAATGACGAGCCTGAGCCTGAGCCTGCATTAGGCCCACAAGTTAAATACACTTATTTAAATGTTTTCAAGAAGTAAAACGAATAGTCTGATAATTAACACATCAGAGAAACGTGTCTCAGCTCAACGAAATCGTCTTTGGATAGGCTCAAAAGCATAAACATCTTGACACCTTTATGAAACTAAATATTAAAGCCATACAATAAAGGCTTTCACTCTACACCAAAGACCATAACTAAAGTGACAAATTATACATAGCCTAACAGTAAAACGTGGGCTAGCATCCACGCTAGAGGAAAGTTTATCGTTATACAGTAGGCCTACACCTGTCAATAAACTGATGGCCCAGATCAGCTCATCAACTCAGCCAGGAAAACACGAAGTGTTATCAGTTTTCACACCTTTCATTATGTGACAATGGATAGGCTAACAGGTAGCCTACAGAATGTAGCATATTGGAATATAATCCAATAACAAGGGGCCTACATCGATGGCACTAGATTATCACCAGTTGATGTCTCGTTAAACCATCAATACGGGCTAATTTCACCTGCACAGCTGATCTTAATTACTAGTCATCTCATTACCGCTCCCTAAAATATGGTGATGGGTGACAGACATTACACATTCAATACTTCCTTGCACACTCTTGCCTGCATCTAGCTGATCTAGGGTGTAATCAATAGTCCAACAGTTGCAAACAAGAGTTTCTGTTGGACAAATTCAGGTATGATTATTCCCGTTTCATTCATTTTGCTTCCATTTAAGAAACGGTGGAGTGAATACACCAATGATCACAGGCAAACACAGTTTACTTTCATAGCAGCCACATACAAACAGCATGATTATTTTTATTGTTGTAGAATTCCTTCTCGCATCTACGCACTCTCTCACCTTTTCCCTTTGCTTGTGGACTTCAGTGCACAACACATCAGCTGTCTGTGACCAGGTGAAAAAACCTTTCCAAGCCATACCTTCATATCATAACTGCTACACAAAGTCTACATCATGGTCACCATATTAGCTAACGTCATAGCAAGTCAATATAGCTACTAGAATTAACACGTTAGTAAACCTGAGCAAAATCATGAAGTACAGTGTACAGTCAGCAAGCAATTTAGCAGTTACACTGGCCGGCACGGTGGCAATAAATGTATAAAACCAGTGTTCCAGTGTTGGATAGCCATAGCCAGCTAGCTAACATAGCATCCCTCTCTGTTTGAGACAGATATTTGAGTAGGCTAAACTAGCTAGCTGCATTCACTATCTAAGTGAAAGTAAAAAAATATTCGATCTCTCTCTCTCTCTCTCTCTCTTGCCTCTCCTTCATTAACAGTTCAAAACTGTTTAACTATTGTCTTTCTCTTTTTCTTTGAGTCAACTACTCACCACATTTTATGCACTGCAGTGCTAGCTAGCTGTAGCTTGTGCTTTCAGTCCTAGATTAATTCTCTGATCCTTTGAGTGGGTGGACAACATGTCAATTCATGCTGTAAGACCTCTGCTAGGTTGGAGGACTGCGGAAGTTGTCATAATTACTGTGTAAGTCTCTGGAAGGGGGTGAGAACCTTGAGCCTCCTAGGATTTGTATTGAAGTCAATGTATCCAGAGGAGGACGGAAACTAGCTGTCCTCCAGCTACACCATGGTGCTACCCTACCGAGTGCTGTTGAGGCTACTGTAGACCTTCATTGCAAAACACTGTGTTTTAATCAATTATTTTGTGACGTGAATATATTTAGTATGGTTTTATCTAAAACTTTTATAATGTTTCACTGTTTTTATGAATTTCACTCAGGAGGATGTTCCTCCCCTTCCTCCTCTAAGGAGCTTCCACTGTAATCAAGGGGATTGAGTTATTTGTACCAGAAGGAAATCAAACCCATGCCGATGCAATAGTCCTTTATGGCCGCTAGTCCACCCCAGGCCACGATTGAACTACATTTTGACAGTTCATTCCTTAACCTAAGGATACACTTGACACTTATGTCGTAGCCTAGTGGATACCAATATCTATATTATGTTATTAAGCTGGTTGTTGATGTGTATGGCTGCGTTTCAGATATATTTTTGTACATTTGAATGTTGCAGAAATAGGTCCTAGGGCTAGCGTTTGAGCGAGCGAGAGATTAGTTTGATAGCAAGCTCTGATCCCAATGACTCAACTGCCCCCCGCATGGAGAGAAAGAGAACTGCTCGTTTTAGGGACTCACAAGGCTCATGGGAATTTCCTGATGCAGCAGGAGAAGTTAAACTTCTTGGGGATCAGTGGGGCGCTAGCGGGCTCCTCCCGACACTACCAGGTAAAATGTAAAGCGCCAAATTCAAAATCCAAAAGTTGAATTATTAAACATCCACCAATATACAAGTGTTCCATACTCATCAAAAGCTCTGTTTCTTGGCAATATCACAGCGTTGTCAGATTTCAAAAAGGCTTTACGGCGAAAGCAGCACATTTGATTGTTTGAGAGTAGCACCTCACATATTTTTCCCATAGCCATGAATCGATTAGCCATTACGGCACACACATAACACATTTCACAGCGAAAACAAATCAATTACCTGTTGAAGAACTTCTGCTGAGGTCATCCTAAGTGTCCAACGAAGACAATCCATGGTTCTTTTGTTAGAAAAAGTAACGTATTTTATCCATAAATCCTCCATTTGGTTCGTAGCGTTATAATCAGAAAGCGACAGCTTCCACTACTCCATTAAAACGTGACGCGAACTCGTTCATCTTATACCTATAAACTTGTCCAAGAACAATCAAACATAGTTTTAAATGTATCCTTAGGAAAACTTTTACGTATATTTACTATTGTAAATCAACCGGAATATAAACTGATCGATAACGATGGTAAAAAAGACACTGCGCGCTTTCACGGGAGCGCGCCCAGCCTACTGTTGTCATCAAAGAGTGGCTTCCTTGTTTGGTCTTATTCTCTGGTCTTACTCATCCAAAATGAAAAAAATACACTGTCTCGAGACTGTTGACATCTAAAGGAAGCGATGGGTACTGCATTCATATGCCCTTATATGGTCATTTTCAATAGGGAGGGGTTCCCAAATGAGCAATGTGTCAAAATCACTTTTTCCAGGACAGAAATTCCTCGGGGTTTTGCCTGCTATATGCGTTCTGTTTTACTCACAGACAAATGGTTAACAGTTTTGGACAATTCAGAGTATTTCCTATCCAATGGTACCAAATATATGCATATCCTATTTTCTGGGCCTGAATGGGAGGCATTTTACTTTGGGCACGCCAGGCTCTCCAAAACGGTCACCTCATGAGCCGATCCCCAAGAAGTTTTTAAGATCCGACATCTGTATTGGTACCATGGTTATTGTATAATACACACACACTGACTTGTTGGAGGGTTTGATATGATATGCCCTACTTATAAGAATAAAATTAACTATTAATGGACATTTTCTAATTAACGTTTGTTCCACTCAATACAGTCAGTAGTGTGTCTCTGTCGCAGAGTAGTGGTGAATTCTAGGATCCTTCATATTTTCTCTCTTTATGATATTATTTGCTTTTTTAGTTTGTCTCCCTGGATGTTCAAGTCACCCTATAGCAGCCCTTTAGCACACACACACACACACACACACACACACACACACACACACACACACACACACACACACACACACACACACACACACACACACACACACACACACACACTAGGTTGGGTAGGGCCACGGCCGCTGTTCTTCCTTCCTCTCACGGTGCGGTGCAGTGTAGAGCGGTGCGGTCCCAGAGTGGCTCCCTGGGCTCGGCTGCCGGTTGTTTGCCAGCGTCTCCGGGTGGAATTCATTCAAATTACAGCGTCGGAATGAGGCCCGGGTCCCAGAATGCCTGGTCCCTCTCCTTCATCAGCATTCCGCCGATGAGAGTAATTAAAGCCAAAATTAATTCTGCTGTAAGCAGAGGAGCCACAGAATAACTGATATTAGAGGCTGGATGATGAATGCTTGGCATCAAGGGAGGTCTCAGGGGATAGAAGGGGCAAATTCACAGATCTCGCTTTCTTTCTTCCTCTCTCTCTTTCTTTCTTTCTTTCTCTCTTCTCTCTGTCTTGTTCTCTACCCTTTTTCAATAGTTTCTCCCCATCTTTCTCTTTTTCCTGCGTTTCCATTTCTATCTCTCTCTCTCTCTCTGTGTTGGCACTGACTATTTTACTCTCCACTCTCTTCCTCTCTCTCTCTTTTCATCTCTTTCTCTATAGGTTGCTGTGTTCATTCCCTCTCTTATTGTATTCCTTTCTCATTCTTCCCCTCTCCTTTTATCCTCTGGATCACCGTTTTGTCATGACCAGGCTATGCGAAAGATTGCTACATGCATACTAGTCAGAATGTAGGGTTGAGAAGCACACGGCTCACTGCTACCCACAGAGCCCTCTTCATTAGGTTGCCTCTGACTGCACTGATGAAAAATAAATGTTGTGGAGAGTTTTCGTTTCCTGGTCTCTTGGCATTGTGACATGACATTGTACCCTCGTAGCATTTGTCACCTTGAATGTTAGTGTTAAGTGAAGCTGTAAAGGCTGGCAGTTTGTAACAGGTGACACCAGGAGCCAAAATGGAGGATGTATACTGGTAAGGCTGTAGCCATAATGTTATAAGTAGAGCCCAAATGGAGAATGTGCTCTAGTTTATTATCTGTTTTCTTCTTATTTGTACAACAATTACAATCCAGGTTAGGAATATTTTATTATGATAAAAATTGTATTTGGAATAGTCCATAAATATAGAATAACAATATTTATACCGTAGAAAAATCCATCCTCTTCTTGAAGATCTTATTTTCGAGACACAGTTTGATATTGAAGACAGACGCTTTCCAGACGATGTGATATTCTAGCCAGTATGATTCAATGATCCCCCGTGTCCCCTGATGCTTTATTCTTGGAATAGCACGTCTGTAGCAAGAGCAGTCACAAGACTGAAAGACAAACAACAACTCTACTCATGAAACACAGACACGGAGTGGACGAGGCTGTCAGCTCAGCTTTGTGATTGTTTTTATAACTCTCTTAGAATCTATTGAATTTGAACGAAAGGTTAGCCCTTATGGGATTTATTATAATGTGATATATATATATATATATATATATATATATATATATATATATATATATATACACATTTGAAGTCGGAAGTTTACATACACTTAGGTTGGAGTCATTAAAATTGTTTTTCAACCACTCCACACATTTCTTGTTAACAAACTATAGTTTTGGCATGTCGGTTAGGACATCTACTTTGTGCATGACACAAATAATTTTTCCAACAACTGTTTACAGACAGATTATTTCACTTATAATTCACTGTATCACAATTCCAGTGGGCCAGAAGTTTACATACACTAAGTTGACTGTGCCTTTGAACAGCTTGGAAAATTCCAGAAACTTATGTAATGGCTTTAGAAGCTTCTGATTGGCTAATTGACATCATTTGAGTAAATTTGAGGTGTACCTGTGGATGTATTTCAAGGCTTACCTTCAAACTCAGTGCCGCTTTGCTTGACATCATGGGAAAATCAAAAGAAGTCAGCCAATACCTTTGTACGTTCATCTGTACAAACAATAGTACGCTTAAAGTATAAACACCATGGGACCACATAGCCGTCATACCGCTCAGGAAGAAGATGCGCTCTGTCTCCTAGAGATGAACGCACTTTGGTGCGAAAAGTGCAAATCAATCCCAGAACAACAGCAAAGGACCTTGTGAAGATGCTGGAGGAACAGGTACAAAAGTATCTATATCCACAGTAAAACGAGTCCTATATCAACATAACCTGAAAGGCCGCTCAGCAAGGTAGAAGCCCAAGCTACAAAACCACCATAAAAAAGCCAGACTACGGTTTGCAACTGCACATAGGGACAAAGATGATACTTTTTGGAGAAATGTCCTCTGGTCGGATGAAACAAAAATAGAACTGTTTGGCCATAATGACCATCGTTATGTTTGGAGGAAAAAGAGGGAGGCTTGCAAGCCGAAGAACACCATCCCAACCGTGAAGCACAGGGGTGGCAGCATCATGTTGTGGGGGTGCTTTGCTGCAGGAGGGACTGGTGCACCTAACTGACCTAAGACAGGGAATTTTTACTAGGATCGAATGCCAGGAATTGTGAAAAACTGAATTTAAATGTATTTGGCGTATGTAAACTTCCGACTTCAACTGTATATATATATACGATGCTGTCATGGAATTTGCCAATGCATGTCTTTGCAGTATCTGACTCAGAAGGATGAGTGAGTGGTGATGATGACCTCTGCCCAGTCTCTTTGTCCGCCCCTATGGGCATAGCACTTTAAAAAGAAGATAAACAACATATACTACATCTGTCTTGGTTTTATGTTGTGCTGTCCTGTCTTAATTGTAACAGAATATCGATATGCATTGGAAAATGTGTATGGATTGTGTGGCTTGTAGTGTTACTGCTACTGTAATTAATATGTTACTGGTTTTAATTGGTTCATTCAAGAATTTTAAGGAATATTTATTGTTAATCAGAAAAGAAGCTCAACTTGAGAATTACTGACCGCCTTTAAGAATTAAAGGCCTGGTGTCACTTGGCGGCAGGCAGTGGAAACCCAAAGTGAAAGATTAGAATCCATAAGGGGGCCAAATGCAGGGATGCGACTGGGGCCCTTAGAGACTGGCTAAACCCACACACATAGATGGGGGCTGTGGTGGGGGGATTTGGAATGAAGCCTTCCCTGGCAATGCACTGTCCTGATTAGTCTTAAAGGGGCAGTGATCCTTTTATTTTTATCTTTATGACTATTCTGTCACTCTGTTTGTCTTGTTAGACTGGCTCTAGTAGTTCCTGTATTTGTATTTGTTACAGTACTGTATGTGTCCTTTACATTTATATGGAGTGTGCTGGTTCCCCACTGGGCACAGACGTCAATTCAACGTCTATTCCACGTTGGTTCAACGTAATTTATTTGAAATGACGTGGAAACAATGTTGATTCAACCAGTGTGTGCACAGTGGGTTGTGTGTGTTTTTCAATCTCTCAATCTTATCTCTTTCTCTCTCACAAATGCGCAATTAATGCTGGTTTATAGTTGGTCCATCTACATGTGTGTAGACAGTTGTCGCAGTGACATCATGTACTTTCTATTGTTGTCCGACATCAAACTTGTTGTAGTTACGAAAAAGTATAAACACAAAACGACAGTCTCTGCATGATATCAGCAGCCCAGTGCTCTATTTTAACACCAATAAACCCATCCGTTTAAAACTGAACATTTTATTCATTATTACATGAAAATTAACCCACAACATCATTTACAAGGTAATGTTGGCGAGCGTACAGAAAATAGGTTGTGGTTGTGATTGTGACTAAATGAAAGTAGGTAATTATATCTGAGAATTTTAAAAACTCCTGCACATCTCGTCACAGATGGATTTGGACTTGTTTCTGTAGCAGCCACGACAACGGATGTTGCGACAGTCGTAGACACATAAACTTTTTTTCATGTCTGTGCAACAAGGAATCCACCAGTCACAGCGACGGTCTACAGGCATTCCACCGGTGTATAAATTACATTTTGAGGTGCGGTACAAATTGGGACTAAAATATGTTTGCTACTGTGCAGGGAATTGTTATTTATCCCTTCAAATGATGTAGTGTTATCAACTTGGTATTTGTTATATAGATTCTGTATCATTAGCAATAGTAGCTTTGGTTGTTAAACCACTTTGTTTTAAAGGCCGATTTCAAAAAACACTCATGATGAAACCTTGATCTTAAACGCAATGGCACTCTTTCCCATAACACTGTCCTCTCCAATAGTCCAGAACTCCCCCAAGAAACCTGAGAGAGAGAGAGAGAGAGAGAGAGAGAGAGAGAGATTAGTTTCCTCCCTCCACTGTTTCTGCCCTGGCTGAATTACTGAAACAAGATGCTGCACTTAGAGAAGTCTTTGGAGAGAGTGAAGATAGAGAGAGAAGTGAGGGAGAAGAGGGAAAGAGAAACACTTTTAGGGACATGGGTGCCATTTAGGCTAGGACCATCTCCTCACTAAAAGCAGTGTATGGTCGTCTTCCGGTGGGCCGGCCCTCAGAGGGCCTCAGTGGTTTAGTTTAGCCTGCTGGTGTTGTTAAGTGAATACAGAACAATTAAAATGAGCATCCATTCCACCCCTCAAAGTATTGTGTTTTTACACATGGTACTGTACTGCGAAGAGTGAAATGTCAGGGTTCTTAATAGGCCAATATGTCCACCAGCGGAGGCTGGTGGGAGGAGCTATAGAAGGACAGGCTCATTGTAATGTCTGGAATGAAATAAATGGAACGGTATCACGTCCACGGCCACGCCTGAATTTTGTTGTCTGATATTGTGTAGATAGAAAATGAATCGGGCTCGTTTGGTACACACAACGTGGCGCTTAAGGGACCCAATCCCTGTAAGTGCCATTAGGTGGAAATTGCTGCTCACATATTCCAGTGGTTTGATTAATTACTTTCACTCTCATGTGCTTCTGTAAAGGCCCAATGAAATATGGTGAACAAATTGCAATGTGTTCCTGTATCCTGTTATGTAAAAGCAGTTTAATTATTGACACATGTTTCGCCACCTGGCAGAGGGAGAGGGGATGGTTGGACATGAATAGGAATCGTACAATATATATTATGGGACTGGTATACAGATGTAGGATCTTATGGCCAGTATTGTCGCAGCAAAATAATCCTACAGCAACAGGATTTGAACATTTAGTTCATTCACACTTCTCTGCCAATGTAATGTTTCTTGATTGGTGGTTAGGCTATTAGCTGGCCAACATTAGGCCATATGAAAAGTGCAATACTGATTAATGAAACGTGTTAATGCAGGTGAATTCATGTAAATTCTCAGCGACAACAGAGTGATCAAATTAAGATCCTACACCTGTAGAGAGAGCTATAACTCTGGAGAGTCTAGAGCAGGGGTGTCAAACATAAGGCCTGCTGGCCAGATCAGGGGTCCAATCCGGCCCATGGGTGGTTTGAGTAAAAAAATTGAAAATAATAATGAATTCCATCTCTCTCTGTGTGTGTTGGCCCTGACTACTTTACTCTCCACTCTCTTTCTCTCTCTCTCTCTCTTTTCATTATCTGTGCCACATTTTCTTTCACTGTCTGTGCCATTCTTTGGATTCTAGTGCTGAATATAAGGTATAAGAGTGTGAATGAAACGATGGATATGTCACTCCTGTGAGTGATGTATTTTGAAGAGTGTATTGTATTCTTAACCCAGTTTGACGACATACAGCAGGGCTGCTTTTTTGACAGTTGTAGTCTGATAAATATGTAGTTAAGGAGATATTTTTCTGAAGGCTTTACATGCTCCTGGGGGGTTTAAAAGATCATTTGAAGCTTTGTGTGATATCTTAAGGTAGCTTTTTTTGATCAGAGAGCCGGCTTAGGCATTCAGCTGCTCTCTTTGACTGGGGAGGAGATTATGTACGGAGCCAACCAGCAAATCCTCGCTTTTCTGTGAACTGTCACTTTTCTAAAACCCCAGGCATCAACGTTTCTTATTTTCCTCTCTCCTTTTAGTATTTATTTCCTCCTAACGCTGTGTGTTATGAGGATAGCACCCCCTTCTGCCAGGGAGACTTAATAGCATGAATCAGTCACTACACCCCTTATGCTCTATTCTGTATTCTATACTGTACTGTACCTGTTCTACAGTGTATGCAAAGATAGCTATAAAGCCATACCCTCTAATGGCCATACTGAGCCTCACTCCCCTCCTCCCATGTCCCTGAGCTCTATATGAACAGCAGGTGATGCGTGGTTCCTCGTAGCTCCCTCCTGTTCTGTTTGCCCAAATCTATCCCATCCGATCTGGCCCTTGTTCCCCTTCCTGATCTAGTTGACTGGGCTGGGTAAGTTAGGTAGGCAGTCTCTCCCCTCCACCCCTCAATCCCATCCTCCCTCCCTCCCTCCCTCCCTCCCTCCCAATATCTACTTGGACCAGGGCTCAGGCTGCACCTTTTGTGTTCCACAGGGATAGGGGGGCCAGATGGAGGAATTTGATTAACCAGCAGTGGAGGACCAAATGTTCATTTGGATACAGAACCAGTTGGAGGGAGGGAGTGAGGGAGGGAGAGAGAGAGGGAGGGAGGCAGGCGGGTATAGAGAGGGAGAAATCTAAAATGGCTGGTGGTGGTGAGCGCCGGCCAACACTTTCCAAAGGGGAGCCGAAACAGGCACTGAGGTGTAGTAATGCAGAAGCCGTTTTCCAAGTACCAGCTGGGCCTTTTAGGAGCCTCTATCCCCACAGCAGACACTCAGCAGCCTCCGAGCAGCTTGACTTTACCATATGTGGAACTTTTTTTATGCTCCACCTGGTTTTCCCTGGGGACCCGTGCCGCTGGGACGCCGGAGGCAGGTGAATTGCTGTTAATGCAAGGCACTGAATCACTGGGCCAACAACACGAGGGATAGGGAGGGAGGCGCCTAGGGAGAGGAAATGGATCTGAAGAAAGAAAGACTGGTGCGACCTTGGAACCGGGCGCCCACCGTGTCGCTCACCCACCTACCCGCCTGCGGAACAGAAACGGGGCGGTGTAATGTGCCATTGTGCTTTCCACTCTAGATCTGCACGCCACTGCCACTTAAAGAATATCCACAGTCAACATATTTGTTTTATGTAACAGTGTGTATACTTTTTCAAAATGCTTTTTAAAATTGATCCATTTAATCCATTTGTAAACTGGCTATGTCTGTCTTTCTCCTGTTCCATTTAGCTAGTTCCCCCTCCTCTGCTCTGCTGATGGTCGATTTTTGTCTTACACTCCACATATATCCTGGTTAGCATTCTAGCATAACTACTGTTAGTTCAGTGTTATATGTAGCAAATTGAAACAAATACCATCACCCGTTGTACTTGCATCACAACTTGTTGGAACATTGGAATGTTCTGTATGGTAATAGTTTGGGGGTGTACAGTACCAATATCAGGAGCACGCTAGCTCTAGCCTGCGCCAGGGGTTATATTGACTCTTGTCTGAGACTCGTGAGGATCTCTGTGCAGATAGATCCGGCGAGGATGGTTTTAGGCAAGACAGCGGGATATAGTACGGCTAGTCGGCCACTCTTATGCCTGCACCTGTCTCACAGTGAGGAGGGGCTGGCAGAGGGCCAGAGGTCAGGGAAGTCAAGGGTCACCACTGGGGACTGTTAAGGCCAAGAGGTTTAACACTCTTTGATGGTCTCTGAACCATCACTCAGGCACTACTGTACACTATGCAGTACACTATCACTATGAAGCCAGTGTGCTGTGCTCTACTTTTCTTCTCCTTCTTTTTCTAATACATCCAAATGGCTCAGACGGACTAAGACTCTGACAGACAAACAGACACACAGCAGTGAGAGAAACTGTAGCTAGCTAACTCTGGGGTGTGTGTGTGGGGGCTCTAAGCCGTCAGCTGGATATTTCACTTTGAAAAACAACCTGTTTCTTTTTCTCTCTTTTGCGTGCAGCCCGTTTAACCAATCAGGGCCACCGCCAGAGTCCAGGCACCCAGAGCAGCTGCCCTCTGACCCCACTAGTAGTTGTTGGGTTGTTTTGTTTGATGGTTTTAGTGAGGTGGGGTGAGAGGGCTGTATTTTGACAGGTCAGACAGCAGGAACTTGGATGAGGTCTTTAGCAGAGAGAGAGAGACAACCAGGCAGTGAGAAAGAGAGAGACAGCCAGTAAGAGAGAGGAAGAGGGAGAGAGAGACAGCTAGGGAGGGAGAGAGAAACAGAGGCAGGGAGATGGACCGTCAGTGAGTTGGTTTCAGCAGTGGCAGAAACAAGGCACTAGCTACCCTTCGTCTTTCCTAGCCTGTGTTTCAGCTCCAGTGTTAACAGTCTGATTACTGCAAAGAAAAAAGAGAAGCTGTCTGGATCGTTACACTCCCACTCATTAAGACGTGAAAAACGGCCCATTTGGTGGGAAAATGGGGACATTCATGCAAAGTCCATTCCTTCAGCAGACAGACATTCCTTGATACCCCTGTTTGCGCAGCTGTGCTCCACGATTAAATTACACCGACCCTCTCTCTGCACCCCCTCACTCATCCCCACATACCTCCTCTGAACGTGCTAGGAGCTGGGCTGTGTGGGATCCCAGTCGCTGGGGACAGAGAGAGGTGAGGAGAAAGGAGGGGGGCACGTAACCTGTGGCTCCCCCTACTGGCAGTCGTAATCGGGGTGAGGCCGTGGAGCCTCCATGGTTCAGAGGAGGGGCCTGTCATGTGAGGGGTGTGGACGGGGGCAGGGAGTAGTGAGGGGCAGAGGTTGTAGGCCTACGAGGCATGTCCCTGGAGATGAAGCAACAAACCGTCACGCTGTAGAGCGAGCTCTGACAGGCCGTGGGGGACGGGGCCGCTGGGGCCACTGGTCGGATAGAGCCTGTCAGCTGTTCCAGCAGCTAGCGCCCGCCGCTCTGCTTCGAGCTGAGCTGAGCCCCGACGATCGAGGAGCCCTCCGCTGGGACTGTATTACTGAAGGCTTTTCTTCTCTGCCTCTCTCTTAGTTTTTGGGCGGGGAGGGCTGGGGTTGTGTGTGTGTGTGTTGTGTGTGTGTGTGTTGTGTTGTGTGTTTGCATGCACGTGAGGGGGTGTTGAGGGGTATAATTGAGAACACAGAGGGAGCTTCATCTCTCCATCTTATGATTTGCAGGTGAAGACAAGTGCCCGCGGGGGCCCCCTGTCAGAGCTTTTGGGCCCACTCGGCACAGGCTTCAATAAAAACACACAGAAAGTAAATCCCCCATAAGGGCGCCTGGCTGAATTGCTGACGCCAATGTAAAAGATTCAGTTTTCAGTTAATCATTTAGGGCACGACCCTGCCTGTGTTCGCTACACAACGGGACAACGACAGGAAGTACCCCCCCATCCTTTCCTCCTTAAAACACAACAAACTCAAAATTATATTTTCTCAAATACTATTTCACACATCGATCACATTCTCTCTCTCTCTCTCTCTCTCTCTCTCTCTCTCTCTCTCTCTCTCTCTCTCTCTCTCTCTCTCTCTCTCTCTCTCTCTCTCTCTCTCTCGTCATGACAAATGGCAAGTGTAGTCAGTGAGGAGTGTGTGATGTTTTTCTGGGTAACCAGAGCTTGCCAGAGTTGCCAAGTCGGTTGTACGGTGGTACAGTGGGACTACGAGGCTGCTTCATGAGGAAGCAACACACACCACACAACATCACATTGGAGCTCAGCACAGCTTCTAGGAAGATGACAGCTCTCTAAGTCACACAAAAAGGCAACTAGTCCAATTTTACCTCTGACTACAATACCAACCGAGAACCAACCCCTCTGTAAAAACCCACAAACGTGTTCTGAGAAAGTAACAGAAATGTTTGGAAGTGTTACAATCCCACAGGTTCCTGCTGTTGGCGTGCACCAGAGGGAGATGGCGCCTTCTCAGCCCTTTTGTCTCTCTCCTCCCTATTGTTATTCATCTAAACTCTGTTCGGGGTATTATTTTGTGGGTTTTGACAGAGGGGTTGGTTCTCGGGTTGGTGTTGTAGTCAGAGGTAGAATTGGACTAGTTGCCTTTTTGTGTGACTTAGAGAGCTGTCATCTTCCTAGAAGCTGTGCTGAGCCTGTCAGTCAGACACAGAGTGTTCTAATCTTTTCTGTTCCACCATGGAGGTGCTGCTGGATAGACCAAGAGTTCTCTCCCCTGGACAATACCATTCTGTTACATTCTCATGCACTCTGTCACATGTAGCAACCGGTTAAGGAAAATGAAAAGTTTCTCTGTCGACTTCCTTAATCCCGCGGCAAATCAATGGGGGAATCAAGCAATGGCTGCCAATGGGGTTTGAAGACATATCAGATATTATATCAGAAGTCTGTTTGAAGGTGTTTTGTGATCTTTTACAATACATCTTCTGACAGCGGGAAGGAAATAGTAAAAAAGCTCAACCGAACTGATCATTGTAAATCCTCGACTTCATAGCAGTGTAATGAACAAGGGTACCCCCGTGCGTGATAACAATAGTGTTTTGTAATTCTATAGCCTTTCTAATAATACTCTAAGGAATTGAACACTAGCAAGAGATCCTTTGTAAACCAAAGCACGCTAGGTAGTAAATGCTATTTCACAGAATGCAGTGTTACCCAATTGAGTCTGTTTATAGGAACTCTATGACTAGAGAACGATAGGAGATGGGCTTTTCCTCCAAGCAAAGTTATAGAAGCCAGACTATCTATCTGACTGAGATAAGCCAGAGAGCAGATTCAGCTTGACCCTGTGTATAGTATGGTTGGCTAGCAGCTTCTTATAGTGCTGTGCCTCCCCTCTCCTCTAACCCCCAGCAGCCCCAGACTGAGTGTGCTCTTTGAAGACCTCTTCAGAGATATGGCCTATTGTATTCAAGGAGCATCCTCTGACAGTCTTAATGGACAAGTGGTCTCTCTCCAAGGCCATGGACTGTCTCTCTGTCTCTCTTTGCTCCCTCACTCTCGCTGAAAAGACCACTCTGGGCATGTCTGGGATAAGAGCCGTTTTCTCTTCTATCCTCTTATCCTCCTCTCAGGCCCTACCAAGACTGTTGTGTTTACTGGGAGGAACTAAACAGAGCGATCAGAGAACAGTGAACACAGCGAGCAAAACTGAGGAGAAGAGGCTGGGGAGTGAACATTAGGAGGTGTGGGGCTAAGATGCTTGACTGAGGTGCTGAACAGGGCTGAGGAGGTTGGATGAGGAGTGGACTAGGCTGGGGATGAGGAGCATGGCTGAGGGATGAGGAGAGGGTCTGGGGAGGATAGTTAAGGGGCTTGGAGTGTGGATGGGGAGCTTGGATGAGGAGCAGGGCTGAGGAGGTTGGACGAGGAGCAGGCTGAGGAGGTTGGACGAGGAGCAGGGCTGAGGAGGTTGGATGAGGAGCAGGGCTGAGGAAGTTGGACGAGGAGCAGTGCTGAGGAGGTTGGACGAGGAGCAGGACTGAGGAGGTTGGACGAGGAGCAGGGCTGAGGAGGTTGGACGAGGAGCAGGGCTGAGGAGGTTGGATGAGGAGCAGGGCTGAGGAGGTTGGATGAGGAGCAGGGCTGAGGAGGTTGGACGAGGAGCAGGGCTGAGGAGGTTGGACGAGGAGCAGGGCTGAGGAGGTTGGATGAGGGGCAGGGCTGAGGAATGAGAAGTGTGGATGGAGAGGTTGGCTAGGGAGGATTGATGAGGAGTGTCTCTAGGCTCCTTTGGGCTCCTGATGGGAGGTCTCCTTCAGAATGGGTGGAAATGGTCAAGAGTACAGATTTCTTAAAGTAATATACTGAAAATGGTGGTATGAGAGTGGATATAAAAAATGGCAATATTGAAATGTATTATACTGCGCCATATCACATATGCTGATCATAGGCATGCATTTCATTGACATCTTCAAAATGGATATAAACTACATGACCAAAAGTATGTGGACACCTGCTTGTCAAACATCTCATTCCAAAATCATGGGCATTAATATGGAGTTGGTCCCTCCTTTGCTGCTTCAGTATAACAGCCTCCACTCTTCTGGGAAGGCCTTCCACTAGATGGAATATTGCTGCGGGGACTTGCTTCCATTCAGCCGCAATAGCATTAGTGAGGTTGGGCACTGATGTTGGGAGATTAGGCCTGGCTCAGTCGGTGTTCCAATTCATCCCAAAGTTGTTCGATGGAGTTGAGGTCAGGGCTCTGTGCAGGCCAGTCAAGTTCTTCCACACTAATCTCGACAAACCATTTCTGTATGAACCTCGCTTTGTGCATGGGGGCATTGTCATGCTGAAACAGGAAAGAGCCTTCCCCAAACTGTTGCCACAAAGTAGGAAGCATAGAATAGTCTAGAATGCCATTGTATGCTGTAGTGTTAAGATTTCCCTTCACTGGAACTAAGGGGCCTAGCCCAAACCATGAAAAACAGCCCCAGACAATTATTAGTCCTCTACCAAAGTTTACACTTGGCAATATGCATTGGGGTAGATAGCATACTCCTGGCATCCGCCAAACCCAGATTTGTCCGTCGGACTGCCAGATGGTGAAGCTTGATTCATCACTCCAGAGAACCCGTTTCCACTGCTCCAGAGTCCTGTGGCGGTGTGAGCTTCACACCACTCCAGCCGGCGCTTCGCATTGCGCATGGTGATCTGAGGCTTATGTGCGGCTGCTCGGCCATGGAAACCCATTTCATGAAGCTACCGACAAACAGTTATTGTGCTGACGTTGCTTCCAGAGGCAGTTTGGAACTCATTTGGGATTATTACAACAGAGGACAGACGATTTTTACATGCTACGGGTTTCTGCACTCGGTGGTCCTGTTCTGTGAGCTTGTATGGCCTATCACTTCGAGGTTGAGCCGTGGTTGCTCTTAAACATTTCCACTTCACAATAACAGCACTTACAGTTGACAAACTGACTTATGACAGTACCACGTTGAAAGCCACTGAGCTTTTTAGTAAGGCCATTCTACTGCTAATGTTTGTCTATGGAGATTGCATGGCGATGTGCTCGATTTTAGCACACAGCAATGGGTGTGGCTGAAATAGCCGAATCCACTAATTTGAAGGGGTGTCCACATACTTTTGTATATATAGTGTATCTTCATCTCAAAAGGCACAATTGAGCTTTAAACAAAATAACTTAGCACAACAAATATTCAGACAAACCCCCTAAGCAACTAGTCCACCGCCTCCTTTCTCTGTGTCCACATCACCATTGTGCTCTTTCTAAAAGTCTCCTCCCACCTCCACTTTCTCCATACTTTTTCCTCTGAGACTCCAATGGAAGTCCAAGGTTTCTGAGTTGAACCCACAGTTGGTTTAAGTGTAATATAATGTATGTCATGTCTGTGGCTCTGAGGCTCTCTGGCTCTCCCCCTGGCTTCGCTCACCCCCCTCACCCCATCACCCCTTGCCCTGAAAAAGCCCTGAGTCTGTTCTGACAGGAAGGCCTCTGTGGCTTCCTCTGCAGTGATCTTTAGCCCCTCCGGGTCCTGTCAACTATTTCAGGACGTCTGTGTGATTTGAGAGCGGACTCAATCGTTTACAGCTCCACGCATGCTTCAGAGAATCGACTGAGGAGGAGGAAAAATAGACAGAAAGATGGGATGGGGATGGAGGGATGGAAGACATGGACAGATAGACTAGTAGGCCTCTGGGAAATCCTACTCTGATGCCTGACTGGAGAGAAAAAAACAGGCTGGCTCTGGTTTAATCATGTTTATTAATATATGGAGCCTCTTCATATGGAACAATGCTGTGGTGCAACGGTGCTATTCTTGGGGTTATGAAATCTAGTAGGCACCCTTTTATTTATTGGATTAGTGAGTCATCTTCTTGTGTGTCCTTTTGTCCTTTCATTTGATTCCGATGGGTTCAGATAATGGAAACTATGGCAACTGAAGTCAGGTGCAGTCAGTGGCTGCAGAGGAGACCAGAGGCACACAAGCTGAGCCGTGTCCCAGATGATGCACATTTGAATTTTAACATATATTGACTCAATTCCTGGTATCTGTTTGTTCATCATATATTCAATCTTTATGTAGATGAGTGAGAATATAAATTATGTGTGAAGTGCTTTCTTTCAATGACTTGTCGCATTTGTGTATGTTTGTCTGTATGATTTTATAGGTATATGTGTGTGGGTGCACGAGTGTGTGTGTGTGTGTGTGTGTGTGCGTGTATGTGTTATTGCCACTCCGAGAGACTGTGTGTTCGTGCACACTATATTAGACAAGGGGTGGCAAAAGGTGCCCCAGCTCAGAGCTCTCGAGCTCTCCAGGGCACAGCTTGGGGAGAGAGGCCTGGAAGGGGCGGCGTGGCGAGAGTAGCTGCCATTCCAAGTGCCACATCTGCTTGACACCAGTCAACAGGCACAGTGATGACACAGTGGATGCCAGTCAGGGCCTGACTGTCCTCATCCACATCTCTGGATGTTAGGGTGTTAGGGTTGATTCTGGTGAACTGCAGTGGTGGATGGGGTGTGTTGACGCAACACAGGCTTATAAAACTGTATGATGTTGTTGGGGTTTTGGGACAAAATGTGACAGGATTCCACTTTCACCCCAAAACACAGACATAGTGGATATCAATTTTGCTTCTCTATATCTCTCTCTCTCATGTGTATGTGGCCTTGTAGACTGTTAGTTCATATTTGAACTATCCGACTGGGTCCACTGTCTGTTCTGTGTTTGAGTGTCCGCCAACCAACACAGCCATACTGTAGTCGTTCAGCCCCAGAGGCACCATGGTCTGTTGGGGAGACGGGACGTTCCAAACAGCATAACTCCCTCTCTCTCTGCTCCCATTACTTAATTCTATGCAGGTGTTTTCCTAACTCAAGATCCTCTCTCAGGTTCTTGCTCTTGATCTAATAACAATGTAAGCGTAAATGCATAAGGCAAGGTTGAAGGGGGGAGGAGAGGGAAAAGGAAAGGAGGAGGAAAACAGGAGGCTGGTGGGAGAAGCTATATGTGTACAGGCTCATTGTAATGGCTGAAATGGAATAAATGGAACGGAGTCAAACACCTTGTTTCCATTTGTTTGATGTGTTTGTTACCATTCAATTGATTCCATTCCAGCTATTACAATGAGCCTGTCCTCCTATAGCTCCTTCCACCAGCCTCCTCTGAGTATGAAGTAGCTGAATATGCTGTCTGAAGCAAATTATGGGCCCCATGTAGATTCATCAGTCTTCCCGGCTGGATTAAGGAAGGGCCTTTCTAATGAAGTTCGCCCTGTCAAAATGAAGGGACTAATTCTGATTTAGCTGAGGTAATGAACTTCTCCTCTCCTAGTGAGAGCAGCACCATGGGGCGAGAATTGGGAGGAGAGGGAGCAAGGGAGAGAGAGAGAGAAAAACAGGACAGGAGAGCGACGTGGAGAGGAGGGACAAGGAGAGACTAGAGAATAAACTAGACTACACTCTTAGAAAAAAGGTTTCCAAAAGGGGGCTGTCCCCATTGGGTTCCATGTAGAACCTTTTCTGGAGAGGGTTCTACATTGAACCCACAAGGGTTCTACTGACAATCAAAAAGGGTTCTTGAAAGGGTTCTCCTATGGGGACAGCCGAAGAACCCTTTAAGGTTCTAGATAGCACCTTTTTTTCTAAGAGTGTATAGACAGGTAGGTGGGGAGCGAAAGAGTATGTCTCTCACAGAAAATAATAAAAAACATTATGCAAAATGCCTGTCTCATATTTGCTGAGATGTATTAAATTTCCAGCGTGGCTGTGTTATATAAAATTATGCTAATGTCTGGCTGACCCGCTGCGAACGGTGGCTTGCTGGTCCCGAGCATGCGTGGCTGGCCGCTACAAGGAGCGCGCTCAGTGGGACTCGGCTTTTCTATTAAGGAAAACCTCTAGATACCTGATGATGAATTCTCTCTCACCAAATGTTCCCCTCTCTTTTTTGTGTTGAAAATATGAGCGCTTTAATAAATGACTTTGGAGAGCCCGGCGTGGTGCTCGATGCTCCGTGGTCTGCGCTGAGCGGAGGGGTGTGGGGGTGTATTGGAGGGAGGAGGTGGTGGGGTCCCTCTGCACCAGGCTAAGGGAGTCAATTAAAGAGAGCACTGATAATTATAAGCCAGCAGAACGCAGGGGCTGGCTAATTGTACAATGCTCCATGCTGCGAGACCAGCCAAGGGACCTTTCTCCATCTCTCCCCTCTCTCCAGCCTATCCTCCCTCCTGCTTCTTTGTGTGGATGGGCTGCGGACGGACACCATAGAGTCATGCGATCCTCAGCCTGCACAACGCAGCTGCCAAACTGTGAATAGCGAAGAAAGGCCCTTGCAAGTGTGTCATAATTAACTTTTTACATTTAGGCCACTTACTCTTTTCATGAGCAGAAAGAGAGATTCTTGTTAGAGTTGTCCTTCTACCTCCCTCACGTGTGTTTCTTTGCCTGTTAGCTTTTTTGTCTGGTTCACTTCTGTCTTTTTCTCTCTTTCTTTCGGCAGCAGGTTGCATTGAGCGCCAGTCAGAGCCTTCTTGTGCTGTGAAATAGCAGGGCTATAGTCATTTGACCTTTATTTTCTCCCAACAAGAAAAGGCCCAATTAGTTTAGAATAGGGCCTGCATGGAGTAAATGAGAGCAGTTGACTGCAGAATTGTGTTTGTATGGCTGCAGGGGGTCTAATGCTCCAATACCATCCATCTCAACAGCTAGCCTGCACTGTTTGGCCCCGATGGACCTCCATACCTGGCCTCAAGCTGCAGTGCCTACACATAATTCGTTAACAAGTCTTCTGCTCTGCTCTCTCCTTTGCTATGGTGGGGGTTTTGTGTGTGTATTTTGGTGAACTACAGCCCCAAAGACCTACCAACTATTAATTTGAGTTATAACCAGTGTGTCTTCTTGCTTTAACTGTAGCTATTAAGCAACAAAATGGCAGACAGTCAGAAGATCGTATACTACCAGAGTAGTGTGTAAACACCAGCTCTTCTCTGGTTTCACTGTTTGAGTGTAGTGCACACTTCCCTACAGCAGCATCCTTAACTTCAGCTGAGTACTGATTAGCTAGAGAGAAAAATGACACATGCCCAATGTTTTGATGTTCTTATTACTTACCTCATATTAGCCATCTTGATGGCAGACTATTAGCTCATACTGTATGTATTTTACCACGTTGATTGTTAAGTTTGTCTTTTAGTGACTATTTAGCAACACTTTCTATGCATTGTATTAATCTACTGTCTACCCTACTGTGTATAACCCATAAAGAGGCTATGATTTAGAACAGACACCTCACAGATAACCCAGATATTACAGTGTGCTGTCCTCTTCTTCAAGGTGTTCTAGTTGGCTATGCCTTTTATACTGTCTTCAGGCCTTACGCTTGTTTATCTCAATACCAGTTTGGCAGTTAGAAGGTGCCTGTGACCTAGCCAACCTGGCCGCTAGGGGATGGTGTGAGACGGATAATGCCGGCGGTGTAGAGAGAGAAAGAGAGCGAGAAAGTGGCTAGCATAAGACTAGCTGTGCTCTGATTAGCACTTACACCCTACACTGTGCACCACTGTGCATCCGGGTTAAGTTCAGCCATTCATCTGGCCTGACAATCCCAGAGACTTAGGCTGTGTCCCAAATCACACCCTATTCCCATTTGGGACGCAGTACTATATCCCGCCCACCACCAGTCGCCAGCGGCAACTCGCTTGTAAGGTCGTCGCCACCACTGTCACCCGACAACCTCACCCCTTAGTTCAGTTCACTTTGGAGGTTTGAAGTAAAAGTCACACAAACAAGGCACAAGCATGGGACCCTGACATCGGGGTCATTCTTTCTGTCTGTCTGTGGCACCTTGGTTTTCACTTCCTGTTCTCTCCTTGTGCTTGTCCCGATTCCTTTATACTCTCACTTCAATTGCTGTCTTCTCTCTGTTTTGACATGGGTACACTTCTCTGCTACACATCTCTCCTCTATTATTCTTGTTTATAGCTGCTATAAAAGTAGTTTTATCAGTCTTAATGAGGTTATTAGCTAGCATTTGACCATATTAGGGCATCATTATCATCATACCTGTATAGTAATGAGGGTGATGTTCAGGACGTTTAAATAGGGTTTTATTCTATAATGTTGTTCATAATGGCATGTCCTCCTCTTTAAACTGAGAAGGCAGGAAATAAATATTAGGTATATTCCCCTCCAGGTGCCAGTTCTCCAATCAGCCTAGGTTCACGGGGAGCCAATCAGCCTTGGTCCAGGGGGAGCCTGGTCCCCTTGCGCTAGCTACAGTAGCTCCCATCTACCAGCTACATCCACATCCCGCCCCCTTTCTCTTCTCAACACACTAATGGGCCTTCTAGTATCTCTAAAATGAACCGAGTTCCACATGAGAAGTGGTTCTAAATCTCCAGAGAACACACACACACACACTCACTCCACCGCACTGAGATGTATTTGTATTCACCCATAATTCCCTGGGCCTTAATCACTCAGATTTTCCCCTATTATCTGTTAATGGATAGTTCCCATGGAGATGTAGAGCCAAGTAAACCCACCTACTGTTTACAGCCCCAGAGCTGTCTACTCAACTCTGCCACCATACACACAACATCATAGCTTTACTCTATATACTAGTATGTCCTCTAAAAACCCAAATTATATCCTTCTCTCGCCTTCTCACAATTTCAAAAAGTATAGCAGTCACAAGTAGAGAGAGTGTGTAAGTTGAAAGATGTTTGAATGTAGGATATGTAACTGAGTCTTTCAGAAATAGCTGTGGACTACTCTGGTTTTTATGCCAGGCAATTTCCTCAGATGTTTCTTGGTGTGTTTTCTGTGACCAATAGTGAAGCCTATCATCTTTAGACCTGATTGAGTACAAATAATACCTTGTTGAGAGACTGCAGTCTGAGTGTGACCTCAACCTTGACTTGACCCCGGTTGTAGTTTGTTTAGTCTATTGTGTATCCAATTCCCTTTTAATGACTACTGTTTTCTAATTATTCTCACCTGAGGAAATTGGCCTTCTTTAACGTCATTGGTTGACATCTTTTGTTTTGTCTCCACAACTTTGTTAGAGGTTGCTGCCTGATTTTGAGAAGTGGGAAGACTTGGTTCCTTTAAGAGGGAGCTTGTGAGTAACATTCACAGTGCCCCAGAGAGAAGTGTAAATCTAACCTTCAGATTACTATGAAGTGATCCTGAATTCCCCTTTCAACTGGACCTGCTCTTAAGCAGAATTGTTTATATAGGGTAGGGGGTAGTATGTAAGGGGTAGGGGGTAGGGGGTAGGGTGGGATGAGGAGTGGACTGTACTATATACTGAGTATACAAAACATTAAGAACACCTGCTCTTTCCATGATATAGAATGACAAGTGAAAGCTATGATCCCTTATTGATATCACTTGTTAAATCCACTTCAGTCAGTGTAGATGAAGGGGAGGAGACAGGAAAAATAAGGAATTTTAAGCCTTGAGACAATTGAGACATGGATTGTGTATGTGTGCCATTCAGAGGGTGAATGGGATAGACAAATGATTTAAGTACCTTTGAACGGGGTATGGTAGTAGGTGCCAGGCGTATTAGTTTGTGTGAAGAACTGCAACGCTTCTGGGTTCTTCACACTCAACAGTTTCCTGTGTGTATCAAGAGTGGTCCCACCCAAAGGACATCCAGCCAACTTGACACAACAATGGGAAGCATTGGAGTCAACAGGGGCCAGCATCCCTGTGGAATGCTTTTGACACCTTGTAGAGCCCATGCCCCGACTAATTGAGGCTGTTCTGAGGGCAACTCAACATTAGGAAGATGTTCTTAATGTTTTGTACTCTCAGTGTATACAAAGCTGTACTTGAACAGCCAGACGAAACCGAAAGGAAAACAAACCCCAGTGTCCCAAACAACCTTAACAGAACATTAACTTCAGCCTGGTTGCTGAAGAGTAAACACAAGAAGAAATAATAAAGGCTGTCCTTCCTCATCCGTCTCCCTCTCTCCTTCCACATGGGAAAGATATTAGATGTTTGTGTTTTTCAGGAGCTGTGATATACATAAACCATGAACCTTAGGCGTGACACCATGCCCTGTGGATATGCAGATGGACTTACTTTGCTGGTGTCAGGGACGCTTAGAGGGAGCAGGAACAGAAAAGCTCTCATCTAAAAGATTTTGCTTATGAGTGCAGGGGGACAGGGTGGTGGCAGTGGAGGCAAAACACTCAGGAGACAGGAGGGAGAAGGGATGGTTGGGGGGTGAAAGAGAAATGGAGAGAGGGAGAGAGAGAGAGAGCGGAAGAGAGCGGGAGAGAGAGGGAGAGAAAGAGAGAGCTTCCAGTCCTCAGTGGCTCTGTAACTATATCCAGAGTCTGCTCCAGTCGGTGCAGAGCGGGCCAGGGTGGGGGCTTCTGAATGCTCCGTCCTGATTGGACAGCCCTGGGGGAAGGCTGGGGGAGCGACAGGAAGTGACCTCACCCCGATGAGGGAGCTATAGGGGCACGCTGGCTGACTTCCTCCCTTGACTCTCACTAAGGAACAGGCTGCCAGTGTGATCCAACCCCTGCTCCCCTGCCGCATACAAACCCGTCCCCCTATACACAGTTACATTATTGAGGCGGGCAGTGCCGAACAGACTCGTGCACTCACACACTGAGTCATCCCACTTGCACTATACTGTCTTACACACACTCTTCATGCACACACATACAGTAACAAACAATCACGTATCTTAGGTTCACAGACATATGCAAACCTCTCTCTCTCTCCCTCTCTCACACAAATACACACACACATGCACCCAAGGTCAGACAGTTGGGCAGGTGCAGAGTTTTCTGCATAATGAAGCAGGTCAGGTCTCTGAAGGAGCAGGAGTGTGCTCCAGGGTCAAACAAGTGCTGCACATATGGGCAAAGGCATGGAGCGCTCTGAACACACACACACACACACACACACACAGACGGCCAGGCTGAATGGGGATCAAAGGACTATGTCGCTATCTTACACACATGCACAAATTATGCAGACACATATGCACGCACACACGTGCACACACACCATGTCTCATCTTTCAAAGGGGAATGCACAATTACAGGCAACACAATCAACTCCTTTGGTTTCTGTGATAAAATAGTTGTTTAAATCTTTCGATCCATTCCTAAGCTGCTAAGCCAGACACACACAGTAAGACAATAGCTTGTCCTGTGAGCTCATCCAGACATGACCCGCTTTAAATGTTTGTTTTGAGGTCGTAGTAGAGGTTTCTCCTTGACAGGGTTATAAGGAGAAGAGGGCTGGCCATATGGTGATATAGAGCATAAACATGCTCTGTATATAATAAATTAATAGACTCACTATGCTGTGTAACACGTTTCCCATTGCCCTCCTAGAACAGCCCAGGTCGTTGGGTTGTATTGTCACTTTATATCGTATTACATGATATACAGTGGCTAGTCTCCATTATACTGTAGGCAGCTAGTCACCAAAACAGGTACAGACACCACTAATTGTTTTATTACTATACTGTACTGTTACTGTACTATACTGTAGCACCTCTTATTAAGTGACTACACTTCCCTTGTAAAGATTTAAACCAATAACATTTAATTTGGTATTAAAATGCTTTATTAACAGTATTTTGCTAAGCTTGTTGTAATCAGCTGCAGGTTTCAGAAATGACCCGTTTTTTATAACGTTGCCAAATGTTGTTAGTGGAGCGATCCAGCCCATGTTGTTAGTGGAGCGATCCAGCCCATGTTGTTAGTGGAGCGATCCAGCCCATGTTGTTAGTGGAGCGATCCAGCCCATGTTGTTAGTGCAGCGATCCAGCCCATGTTGTTAGTGGTGCGATCCAGCCCATGTTGTTAGTGGAGCGATCCAGCCCATGTTGTTAGTGGAGCGATCCAGCCCATGTTGTTAGTGGAGCGATCCAGCCCATGTTGTTAGTGGAGCGATCCAGCCCATGTTGTTAGTGGAGCGATCCAGCCCATGTTGTTAGTGGAGCGATCCAGCCCATGTTGTTAGTGGAGCGATCCAGCCCATGTTGTTAGTGGAGCGATCCAGCCCATGTTGTTAGTGGAGCGATCCAGCCCATGTTGTTAGTGGAGCGATCCAGCCCATGTTGTTAGTGGAGCGATCCAGCCCATGTTGTTAGTGGAGCGATCCAGCCCATGTTGTTAGTGGAGCGATCCAGCCCATGTTGTTAGTGGAGCGATCCAGCCCATGTTGTTAGTGGAGCGATCCAGCCCATGTTGTTAGTGGAGCGATCCAGCCCATGTTGTTAGTGGAGCGATCCAGCCCATGTTGTTAGTGATGCGATCCAGCCCATGTTGTTAGTGCAGCGATCCAGCCCATGTTGTTAGTGGAGCGATCCAGCCCATGTTGTTAGTGGAGCGATCCAGCCCATGTTGTTAGTGCAGCGATCCAGCCCATGTTGTTAGTGGTGCGATCCAGCCCATGTTGTTAGTGGAGCGATCCAGCCCATGTTGTTAGTGGAGCGATCCAGCCCATGTTGTTAGTGGTGCGATCCAGCCCATGTTGTTAGTGGAGCGATCCAGCCCATGTTGTTAGTGGAGCGATCCAGCCCACTTGTTTAATGTGTGCTTTGAGCAGCGGAACAACAATTGACCATAAATGTACAAATGGGAAAGTCACTGGCAGTGTGTGGGTTGGGGTTTTAAAACACTAGGTGGATCTGGGACGAATCTGTCCCGTTCATCACAGGCCATTGTTGTTAAGGTGAGTTGCGTTGCCAGATCTGTGAGTTGCGTTGCCAGATTTGCCCAAGGCCCATCCAGTAACCCCCCACTCTGATCCTCCAGGGCTTTGAATGGCCACAGCTGGTTAGGTGGATTGTGTGTTTGCGCGTCTGATACCCTGGGCCCATGTTGTGGGCATTGGACTGTAGAGACTGAAGGATGGGCCCTGGCCCTGGATAGGCACCCAGGGACCCTCCTTCCATCCCCCTTCACCCCCTTCTTGCTGGCCCCATGCCTGGACCCATGCTTCACGGGACGGGGATTTTGACAGAGTACAGGCCCAACTGCATGGATAGCAGAGTGCACTGGGTTTTTATTGGCGTGTAGTTCAGGAGATGGGCAGCTCGGTTCTGTGGAATGCTGAGTCAGTGGATCGTTGTGCAGCAAATGAGCAGTAGTGCAGGTTCAGTGTCTGAACAATGCCATTTATTTCAGCTATCAAGGTCTGAAATATCGGTCCGAGGTAATCTCATGTCAGGGAGAGACGTGTCATACATTCTAATGTGACAGGGGAATGGATGCAGACTCACAGTTGTTTTTGCCATTGCCATGAGCAATATCTCATTTCATGTATTAAATATAACTTATGTATTAGTTATAACATGAAAACATGGGTATTCATCTTGGTTGAAAACCATGAGATTGAATTCAACAGTTGTGTTAAAGAGAGCGGTTTAATTGCCATGGTGATAATGAAAGGAAGTGTGTAAACGTTGTGATGTTGAAACATCTATAATATTCTCACTTTCTCATATTGTTTATTATTAAATGTTGAATATAAAATTAATATGTTCCCACGCTTGGCTATTCTTACATTTTCCACTTTAATCTGTAAATTAGCCTACATGTTTTTTATGTATTGCATCTTTTCCTTTATCAAGCTACAGTAGCACTGCACCCTACAGCCATTTGCCCACACCAAGTCGCCCACAGAAATTAATTTACGTGTTAGCCAATCAAAAAGAGCCATGCTTGCCATGTTCAAAGTGCAAGACATCGCCTGTGCAATTAGGCCCCACACTGGCTGTCCAATTTATGCCTGATGGGTCTAGATCACACATTATATTACTGTTGTATGAGCCACGAAGGTTACAGGCAGGAGCTTAGACACAAATGTGTTGGAGCTAAATTAAATGGGTGAGGAGAAAATAAATAATATACACTACCGTTCAAAAGTTTGGGGTCACTTAGAAATGTCCTTGTTTTTGAAAGAAAAACACATTTGTCCATTAAAATAACATCAAATTGATCAGAAATTCAGTGTAGACATTATTAATGTTGTAATGTTGAAAATGACTATTGTAGCTGGAAATGGCAGATTTTTAATGGAATATTTACATAGGCGTTCAGAGGCCCATTATCAGCAACCATCACTCCTGTGTTCCAATGGCACATTGTGTTAGCTAATCCAAGTTTATCATTTTAAAAGGCTAATTGAACATTAGAAAACCCTTTTGCAATTATGTTAACACAGCTGAAAACTGTTGTCCTGATTAAAGAAGAAATAAAACTGTCCTTCTTTAGACTTGTTGTGTATCTGGAGCATCAGCAATTGTGGTCTTTGATTACAGGCACAAAATGGCCAGAAACAAATAACTTTCTTCTGAAACTCGTCAGTCTATTCTTGTTCTGAGAAATGAGGGCTATTCCATGCGAGAAATTGCCAAGAAACTGAAGATCTCGTACAAAGCGGTGTACTACTCCCTTCACAGAACAGCGCAAACTGGCTCTAACCAGAATAGAAAGAGGAGTAGGAGGCCCCGGTGCACAACTGAGCAAGAGGACAAGTACATTAGTGTCTAGTTTGAGAAACAGACGCCTCACAAGTCCTCAACTGGCAGCTTCAATAAATAGTACCTGCAAAACACCAGTCTCAATGTCCATAAAAAATCTGCCGTTTCCAGCTACAATAGTCATTTACAACATTAACAATGTCTACACTGTATTTCTGATCAATTTTATGTTATTTTAATGGACAAAAAATGTGACCTCAAACTTTTGAACGGTTGTGTATATTCTGGATCCCTCTCTGTTATTTGTACTCAGATTATTCACCCTTCTAACTATGCTGATTTGTGTGTTGTGTGGTCTCTTTCTCCTTAGAAGAGGGCCTGAACCATGAGTGTAAGCTCTGCAGTCAGTCGTTCGACTCGCCAGCCAAACTCCAATGCCACCTGATCGAGCACAGCTTCCGAGGGCATGGGCGGCACCTTCAAGTGTCCTGTCTGCTTCACAGGTGAGTGTCTGCGTGCGTAAATGTGCGTGCACGTGTGTCCTCAGAGAGCCCCACCCACAGAATTGCATTACAATGCAAAGCAATTTTACGAAACCTCATTGTTTGTCTAAAATGGTAAATGGTTTTCTAAATTAGTATAAAAAGGTCAGAAAGGCCAAAGCTGCCAAAGCTGAAAGCAGCATCTTAATATTTACCCAAATTGCCTCTAAATCAAGACCCGTCATGAGCAGAGGGATAGAGGGTAGAGGAAGGGAGAGAGAGAATGGGGGGAGAGAGCGAGAGAGAGAAAGAGAGATGCAGATGAGGGAGGGTAAATAGAGAGGGAGGAAAAGAGTGTGGTATAGTGGAATAAAGAGGAAGGGGAGATGAAGGGAGTGAAGGAGGGAGAGTGAAGTGCTAATTGTGGATGTCGGTGGTGCTGATAGCTGTAATGATCTCATCTGTCTGTGTGCGTGGAGGTGGAAGGACCATGCACGACTCCTCCGGAGAGGATAATGCCCTCCTTCAGTGTCAACAGGGTTAACTATCTCTATAATGAAATCTGCAAAGTCGTTAACTTCTCCTCATTCTTTCTTTTCCCCCTCTCTCAGCTCTTTAGCTATACTCGTTATTTTTCACTCTTTTCCATTCCTCAGCTGTTTGCTCACTTCGCTCGTTTTTTACCTCAGTGTTTTTTCATCCGTTAATATTTAGAATTGATCAGGTCTCATCATGTCTCAAATTTTCACTCCTCCGCTCTTCTCCTCTCCATCTTCAGCTCTTCTCTTGTCCCATTGTCCAGCAGATGCTCACTCATTTGGCTCGTTTCTCTCGCTTTTTCTCAGTATTCACACCTCCTCTCATACCCATCTCCTCTCATTGCTGTTTGGCCTTATCTCTCTTTCAGCAGCAGCTTATTGATATTTCCCCCCCTCCTCCCCCTGCCGGGGTCAGGCCGTTTAATATACAGAGCATGCTTTCTTCATCTGAGCCTCCATTTTCTACCGGCTGCTTTGACAGACAGGTCCCCCTTCTCCCTCTGCATCCATATCGATCACGGCGGCAGGCACAGGAGAGAGAGGGATGCAGAGAGGGAGAGAAAGAGAGAGGAGAGCGAGAGAGAGGATGAGAATGTGAGAGAGCGAGAGCACCCTCAGGACAGTGGTGGTAGAGCAGACACACAGAGGCGGGGGACAGGGGGATGGATGGAAGTGGTGGACCATGGGGAGTATGGATGGAGAGACTGAAAGGCCTGCTACTGTTGAGGAAGGAGGGAGGGGATAGGCTAAGACTCAGATCACACTAGCCTCCTCAGGCATTTTCTCGATAGAGAGAAATGGGTTGGGGGCAGTTGTCTGTGAGACCCAGTCTGTCCTTGAAAACATTTATACCACTTAAGATGGACTCAGTGATACAAGTTTGTATCCAAATTATCCAGTTTACCTGGAGAGGCATGTCTGTGTCGGAGGAGCGAAATGACTGGCAATTATTCATTTGAGTTATTCACCACCTGGATTCGGTCTTATGTAGCAAAATTTGAAATGTTTTTTTTTTTACATTGGATACAAGTAGAGACTCAGAGCTACAAAATTGTATATCATACACTGCATTTTTGAGGAACAATGGGAAAGTAATTTGTAAACTTGTAAACTCAGTTTAGAGATAAGGGCCTTTGAAGTTTTGGTACCTACTGGAGAGCTCTCTTTTGTCTACACCCATTCAGCATTGTTCACACCCTCTTAAGCCAGCCCCACACATCTCTTTAAGGATTCACCTCCCAAGTTTAGATAAGAAGAATAACCTCATACAATGCAATGAAAATTATTTTCACCTGAAGTGCTGGTACTGCTTGATCTGTGGCAGCGTCATGAAGTACGGAGTCATTTGTTGTTGCTAGCCATAGCTTTCCACCAGCACCGTGCCATCCTCCAGTCCAACCAGCTGTGGGATGTTGACCCCTGTCACAGTGCTGTCCTTCACAATACCAGCAATCTCAGACAAAGTGTTCACTCTGGTCTTTCTGAAGCGCTGCTTGATGAGACCGAAGCACCAGTCAGGGGAAAACTTGGTGTGGCCTGGGATCAGGAAGTGAAGGTCCAGACGGTGGTGGAGCTTGAGCATGGTCCACCAGTCACAATACCAGAGCACAAACTTGTTCTTGTTTTGGCCACTGCAGTTATCACAACTCAGGTCCACACGTGTTTCCCCAACTCCGTAGTTGGTGAATAAATGGAGCATGTAGTTGATGACTGTGCTGCTGCTTTTGCTTGCTTTGGCCAGCTCTCTTTTTGATGGGAGGCATTAGATCTTTCTCCTTGTATGACTGGTGGCGGAGAGTCAGGCGTGTTCTACTGATGCTGAAAGACAAATTCCAGATCCAAATATTTTAGCATTATTATACAATAGATGCGAAATGGCATTCTGAGAAAACATCACTAACATTACACACAATTGAATCATACACGTTACTGGCAATACAAAACCGATTGTCATAGCTAAAGTTAACCAAATAAATTAGATTCAAAGTTAACGTTAGCTAGCAAGCCAGCCATCTAACTTCAGCTGGCTAGCGAATCATACACGTAAATGAATGTTAGCTAGCAAGCTAGCCATCTAACCTCAGCTAACTTTAGCTAGCTAACAGCAAGCTTTAACTTGGGGTCTTTTGTTTAGACATGTCACGTTAACGTTAGGTAGCTAAAAAATTAACTATATTCCCAGTCCATAGAGTAATTTTACTTGCAACACAAACCGATTGTCATAGCTAAAGTTAACCAAATAAATTAGGTTCAATGTTAACGTTAGCTAGCAAGCCAGCCATCGAACTCCAGCTGGCTAGCTAACAGCAAGTCTTAGCTTGCAATGAAAACAACTAACAAAATGTGAAACTTATAATATCTGAAACTGTAGCTAGATTCTTACCTGTATACATGGATGAAAGCTTCACAGCAGACTGCAACCCCTTTCATTAAATAAGACGTCCTGTGTCGTTTACGTTTAGGCTGCACAGCTTGTTTGGCCCGTTGTGTTCCACTGATTTCAAAACTCGGTCAACTTCTTCAGTGACAACAATACTGTTGATCGCCGTTTCTTCCCCATCACTGGCATCAGAAGACTCTACAATGTCTTCTTCAATGAAAATGTTTTTACCTAAATCAGGGACTTCCTCATTGTCTGATTCATTTTCAGAGTCAGAGAGAGTCAGCATGGCACGATCGTCCTCCAGAAAGTAGTCCATCACAACTTTTAGCACCTGATACATTCAGGGCAGCAATGTTATTGAGAGTAGTAGCAACATATTTGCAGTTCTCCATGGCTAATGTTATATCTTTAGAAAAAACTGTAGTAGAAGGTTATCTACGCATAATGAGATCATTTTAGACACAAGATGCTGAACTGCAGTTCAATCTGAAACTCTCTCGGCATGTCCAGCCCACACATTATCATGGCTAGTGGGAAGGTTCCTGTCTTGTTCTTTGGCTAAACCAACTAGGCTCGTAATTTAACAACTTTATTCGTATTTAAAGATGGCATAAAAGTTTGTTATTAAGACACATGAAAGTTAACATGTTCGAGAAGGCATTTCTGCCAAAAACGGCTCTCCTGTGAAGTCGTGACTTGCAACATACGCCTAGTTTCCTGAATCGGGTAACAATTACACTCTAGTCTGGTGGAGGTAGATCCCATTTACAAAACCAGGAGAATGGACAAACCATATAGGATCTGGTAATGAAAAACATAGGTAATATAAAGGAAGAAGAAGAAGACA
This sequence comes from Brachymystax lenok tsinlingensis, assembly GCA_030435695.1. Lineage (NCBI taxonomy): Eukaryota > Metazoa > Chordata > Actinopteri > Salmoniformes > Salmonidae > Brachymystax > Brachymystax lenok. The sequence goes on along the minus strand of CM059788.1, from coordinate 25,684,807 downwards.
ACTTTGGGGAAAGCTACAGTACAGCTCTGCAAATGGCAAGTTTTGAATGTAAGATGAAAGGATAGAGAGCTGGGGAACAGAACGAGGGTAAATGGGAGTGGAAGCGAGGAGAGGAGATGAGAGGAGAGGAGAGCAAAGAGGTCCATAAGCCCCTGGATGATGAGATAGAGTGAGGCTGACTCTCCCAGGACAGCTTTGACAGGTTTCAGAAGTGGGGGAGCCTGCAGCTAGAAGTGTCTGCTCTTCCCGCACCCTTAGGAGCGGCTACGAGGGGCTGCCAGGGAAAATGTGATTGGGAATATTAAAACAAACAAAACAGGAGAAAGTGTTGTGTGTGTTCCCCTCTTATGTCACAGTAGGCGAATGAAAGTCACAAAACTCCAGGATGTTCTTTGTCTTTTATGGAAAATAGAAAGTGATTTCTGTAGTCCATTCCTTTCATTCCTTCCATGAACTGCCACTCTCTTCCGTTGTTGTATCCAACAAAAGTTTTTAAAAAAGCATCTCAAAATGAAGCGTATTACTAACAATGAAATAACATCAGTCTGAGAGCACTGACTCACGTTGCCGGAAAATCTATAGCTGTCCTATCATGAACTCCTGGGTGTGAAACACAAGTAAATAAAACAGATAAATAAATCAATAAAAAAGATGAAAGGGAGAATAAAAGCAGGATCAACATTTCTCCCACAAACAGCTTAGTATTGGTGATGTATGTTCAGAGAGAGTGAGAGAGAGACAGCCTGCAGAGAGCACCGTCCACCGTGCCAAAATAAAGATGAGTTGGGGCCCGTGCTGGGGCCCGTAGTAAAGGAGACGTCTGCCATGGCGGAGGCCCCTGAGATCTAATCAGAGGGCTTAATATCCCCGACAGCCAGGAGACCTTGGCCCCTCCGCCCCGCTGCCTCAGCTCAGACCAGCCCCAGACCTGCTCACTCATTCGGCCTCCACTTACACAGCCAGAAAAGTCCACAAAGTCGTCTTCCTTGCTCTCTCTCTCTCGTACTCACTTGCTCTCTTTTGAACGCACTCGTTTTCTCACTCGCTCTCTCTCTCCCTCTCTTCCCTGTCTCTCCCTCTCCCTCTTTCCCTCTCTCTCTCCCTCTCTTTCCCTGTCTCTCTCTTTCCCTCTCTTTCCCTGTCTCTCTGTCTCCCTCTCTTTCCCTCTCTCTCTCCCTCTCTTTCCCTCTCTTTCACTGTCTCTCTCTTTCCCTCTCTTTCACTCTCTCTCGCTCCCTCTTTTTCCCTGTCTCTCTCTCTCTCCCTCTTTCTCCTTCTCTTTCCCTTCCTCTCTCTGCTATTAATTTGGCCCTGTGTAGCCATTGATAGGGACAGTTGTAAACGCGAGGTGCCAAAACTCAAAGTGTCATAAAACAAATGCACCCACTTCCCAAACGATAAAAATATCTTCGCACAACCCTCGCCTTGTACTGTAAAACATTTTTGCACACCCTCCCCCTCATACAATTAACTCAAATTAATGTTTCCGACCACAATAACAATAACTTTAGTAACCCTGTGTTTATCAATGTGGATATTGACTTTGCCACTTCGGCATGCTTTTGTGGCACAGTCGATTACACACAAGGCTATGGGCCAGAAGACTGAGGGTTCGCCAACCACCACAGCTCTCCCAGCCTGTTTCATTAGACCCACACTACGATCAGAGCCATCTGTAGACAATGATCAGCTAGGTGGAAATCATATTTTAAACATTTTGATGTTATATTTATAATTATATATGCAAAAAAAAATCCACCAACAGTTTCTGTGCCAATGCACCACAACCAATAAGCAAAGCATACTGACTTTGGGTGCTTCAACATCATGGTTTGTGTTTTTAATACCATAATCTGCACAGTTCGGATGCCTGAATTATATTTTGGACGAATGTGCGCATGTAGCCTACAGGAGCCTTTTGAAGTAGCTTAATCAGATGAAAACATTGTGTTTATGGAAAGGCGTTACCTAATCAGTTGCACAACTGAATGCATTCAACTGAATTTAAGCAAACCCCTCTGAATCAGAGAGGTGAGGAAGGGGGTTGGGGGGCCTTCATCGACGTCCATGTCATCAGCGTCTGGGGAGCAGGTGTTGTTGGGGGTTAACTGCCTTGCTCAAAGGGCAGAAATGCAGATTTTTCCACCTTGCCGGCTCAGGGATTCAAACCGGCGACCTTTTGAATACTGGCCCAACGCTCTTAACGTTATGCTACCTGCCTCCCCTAAAAGGTAATCCATAAACACTTTTAAAAGTTAAATTATAAAATATTTACGCTATATTGAAGTTCTAGGTGTGCGAGGAATAGCTGCTCGGATCAGAGAGGAGGCAGAGCACGCATGACGCTTTCCTGAACAACTGGGCCTGCTGGGGGCATTTGTGGCCACATTATTATAGCACGACTTAGGAGAATGATGATCTGCAACAGACAGCGCATATCAGTATTCCAGTAACTTAAAATACAGACAGAATAGTCTGGTATTGTGCCTTTATAGGCCTTATAAACTGTCTGGAGTAGACCCACAACTGATCCAAATTGAATTAATGGAATGAAATATTCAAATCACAGGGCTTTTGTACCGTTATTCAAATGACAATTTCACTGCGGTTTACAGCCTAGAGTAGAATGTTGTACTCACTTGAAAACAGTAATGCAATTATTCATTGCTATGTGGTGTTGTAGGCTAGTCTAGGAAAGATAATTGTCCCTAAACAACATCAATAGGGGAGCTTTTGGAGCTGCCTCTCCACTTATACTGAACATTGTTGCAGCTTTGAAAGATTTTACGTGTGGTATGATTGTTAGTTAGCATATTGCAGATCTGAACCAACTATCCACCTACCACTATTGTCACTATGAAATGTGGATAGAGGGCAGGATAGACAGTTAGACTGGTAGACTATATTGGCCTGTGGTATAGTTAGTGCGTGGAAAAGTGCAGTGCATAATGGAACCTCCGAAACACCTTGTTATAGTGGTGCATGATAGCAGATGAGGAAATTTGTCTAGAATTGAAGAAATGATATAGTAAAACCTGCAAATAGGTGAATGTGAACCTGGGGGGAAATGCATTATAAAAAGCGAAATAAAAAGTTAGACAACCCTCCCGTATTAGCCCACTGTTTCTTTTTTCCTCATAGTGTTACAATTTCTGATGATCAAGCTGTGAATGCATATTTACCAGGGTAAGGGTTGGATATGATTCAAGGATTGGTACAAACGGCCCAATGACATCAACCCACTGAATATTAATGTATGAAGGTCAGAAGACATGTAAACATCATGATATGAGGAGCTCACCTGACACCTCTCTTGTGTACTGTATTGTAGGTAGGCAGGTGTGGGATTTGCAACCCAACCCACAGATGAAAGTGTTTATTTAACTAGGGAAGTCAGTTAAGATCAAATTCTTATTTACAATGACGGCCTACTTGTAATGCCCCCTGGCCAAACTCTCCCTAACCCGGACGACGCTGGGCCAATTGTGCACCGCCCTATGGGACTCCCAATCACGGCTGGTTTTGATACAGCCCGGGATCAAACCTGTGTCTGTAGTGATGCCTCCCAGTCTTGAAGCCTTTTTTTTGTCGTGGTGATTTCTCTGCCTCCCAGTCCAAGTCTAATAACTCACTGTTGTTGGTTTGACCTGTTTCTATGCAGAGAAGACAGACAAAACCATGGCTTTAAAAAACAGCTATTCTCTGCTAGCCTATTTTCAGTAAAAAAATAATATGTCAAAAACACAATCAAAGCCACAATCATTGTAGCCTCTTAGAACAAAGTAATTCTATATTTAAAGCGTTGGATATTCTCATGTTGTAGTTAACCTTGGGATAAAACAAGGCTGTTGTGAATAGAACATCCAGCAAGCTGTGTCTATCTCTGTCTGTTTGTCCTTGTGTTTTTAAAAGTGTGCCATAACCCATAACCATAGCTGTAGCGTTGTTTGTTGGTTCATTAATGTGACTTTGTTCATATCAGTGTTCAACATGGTGTTTAGTTTAGTCGTGTACCACAGACAGCTGTCACTGAGATATTAGTAGCCAGGCAGTGTCTGTCACTCTGGATGTAAAGCTCTAGCTGGAGATGTATAAACGTTTTTTATTTATTTATTTATTTAAGGATCGTAGGTGCCGGCCATCCTGGTGTCTGTTTGCCGGAGCTAAGTGAGCCTCAGGCATATACAGCTCAATAATTAATATCAGCTCTCCCTGGTGCACTCAAATTGGGACATGTTGATGTTGCGAGCACCGCCATGCGCCCGTACGCTGCAGTGTGGCTCCCATCAGGGGCAAATGGGCTGAAGCGACCCCAAAGTGCTCTCAAATAGACACCTCACCTTTAGCGGCTGCTTTTCATTCACCTCCCTGCGGGCCTCAGCCCCTCAGCCCAGGCGGTGCATGCATTAAGCGAAAAGTTATTTTGAGCCATTAAGAAATTCAAATGAAGCCTGGTAACTTTTCGGAAGCAGCCAAACGTTAGAGAGTAGACAGCCGGTACGTACTTCCTTAAAGCACAGGGGTCTGGGATAACAAACGCCATGTTTGAAGTGCTCCTCTGAGAACACAGAAGAGACACACACACACACACTCACAAACACACACATACAAATTACACAGACAAGCACACACGCATACACCCGTCTCCCTAGTCTACTGTAGCAACGTGGACTATCTATGGCTTAATTAAAGCACAAATGCATAGTATATATTTATATATTTTAAGTGCTAGGCAAGTTGTATGCATGTATGTGTTTATATCATAGTGACTGTAGTCGTAGTCTGCATAAATAAATATTGCATCTGCATGAATATTTATATTGTCAATATCATTAGCGATGTAGAGTAATGGAGGCCATGTTTTGCACTTGAAGCAATGCCAATTTCTTCTGTGGTTGTTTATTTTCTAGTTTGTTGTCCCTACAGTATTTCTAAATAAAGATCATCATTATTCTCATAACATTATGTCCTAGCTCACTGTACTGTAGCAGCACAGCCGGGTATGACCACTCTGTTCAAAGATTGTCAGATAGGCCTATCAAAGTTCACTTATTTTTTTCTTAATTACTGGCATCATAATGTCCTTTATTGTCCGTACAACATATTCAGGCGACCGGATTTAGTTAATTTTCCTAGCTATTGTCGATGCATATATATTGGCTTTACAATAATTTGTTTCTCTTTTTTGTTTCTGTTTCATTTAGCCTATGTCATTTATCCTATTTCATTGTGGTTTATTTAGCATTTGCCCTTATTTCCTGATAGCTGTATTTCGTTAGCAACAATTTCAACATTTTACTATGATTTCAAAAAAAGAAACTTTTTCCTCTTCCTCTCTTTCTCTCCCTCTCTCTCTCTCCCTCTCTCTCTTGCTCTGTCTATAGTATTTGTCCAGGCCAGCAAGCTCCAGCAACACATCTTCTCAGCCCATGGCCAGGAGGATAAGATATATGACTGCTCTCCGTGCCCACAGAAGTTCTTCTTCCAGACCGAGCTACAGGTAAACCCAAACTTAGCCCTGGTAGTGGTCACCACCACCAAGCACACACACTCACTCACTCACTCACTCACTCACTCACACACACATACATACATACATATGCAAGCAGGAGTACACACACATACACACATTACACTTTGCCTCCTCTCTGTCCTGGTTGAGACTGGGAGACAGACGGAATTACTCCAGTTGGTTTCCAAACTAATTTGTGATCAACAGATACAGAATGATTTGATTTGCTTATTAGACCTTACATATCTGGAATTAGAAGGATTAGGAGAATGTGCTTTTTGGGGAGTATTAACTATACTGTACAGAGAAAAAAACACAGTTCAGTCAATAATATGCCAGCAACAGCCTCGTAATCACAGAGGAGGCACTCATAGCTAAATATGATCTGTGACTGTAGGGATGCCATATCTGCCCTTCAACAAAGTTTGTACTCTTTGAAACTTTCAACGTTGTAGAGATAGTCCATTTGCAAGCCATCTCTTCCCACTATCCTCAGAGTACTTGAACAAAATTAAATAATTTTAGTCGTCATCTTGTTGTTTTTAAGCAGCTCGATCATATTTGGGGGAATTGTATCCTGGCAGGGCATGCCACATCTTTCCTAGTTCCTTGTACAAATATTTTATTTTCTATCAGTACCTCTTGTATCTCTCATAGTTGAGAACTGAGAACCCTAAAATATATGAATATAGCCATCTGAGTAGAGACAATTAAAATGTTCATATGTCCAAGCACTTTGTGAAACCCACTAGCACACTCTTAGAAAAAGGGTTCCAAAAGGGTTCTGCTGCAGTCCTCATAGGATAACCTTTTTTGGTTCCAGATAGAAGCCATTTTGGTTCCAGGTAGAACTATTTTGGGTTCCATGTAGAACCCTCTGTGGAAAGGGTTCTAAAAGGAACCCAAAAAAGGTTCTTCCTTGAACCAAAAGGGGTTCTCCTATGGGGACAGCCAAAGAATCCTTTTCGGTTCTAGATAGCACCTTTTTTTCTAAGAGTGTACCGTACGTCATTCTACTGACCTCTAACCCCAACCACCACACGGAAGGTGAATATGATTATTATCTACCTGTCAGTTGAGTCTACAGAACAGACCAGCATGAATAAAATAAGTGTTGATGCACCACCCACCAACATACAGGTTCCTCATGGAGGACAAGGTTATTAGTAACTAAAAAGTATTGTGTTTAAATAACGTGTCTTGTGTGTGTTCTCTATCTCTCTACACAACATGGCAAACAGAATCTTATTTATCCCACTTCATCTCTCATTGGAACGAGTGTTTCGAGTGTTTTCGCTATAGCCAGGGTTGTTACAAGTACCTGTAAACAATCTCAAATAACCTGGGGATGTTTTTCCTACTTTTTACTCTGACATGTTTTGGGATCCAGCTCCCGGAGGTGTTGTTTCATGCTTATATTGTTTTACACCCTTTGTGAAGAGACGGATAGCAAACATGAAAGATCTATGGCACTTTGTTGTGGAGCAGAGGGTTGTGAAAAGGAGAGCATGTATTGAGCTTAGGGGATAAGATGATCATCAAATTCAACCTGTGCCATGGCATGCTCTAGAAGCAACCCCAAGTGGGTGCATACACACATAGACACACACACATGCTCACACACATGCTCACACATGCTCACACACACACGCACACACGCACTCACACTCACACACAGGCTTTTCAAACTTAAACATTCAGAACACAGCATTACATAAATTCACATAATATAAGATACACAAGCAGTTTATTAACACCAAGACCATCCACTGACTCTGCCTGGAGTTCCTTTTTTTAAATAATGAAGACACGTGTTTTCAAAGAAAATGACATTGTTCTTTGTAGACCTACAAGGTGTTGTACAACGTGGACAATGTTTCTAGAATATACAGTTGAAGTCGGAAGTTTACATACACTTCAGCCAAATACATTTAAACTCCATTTTTCACAATTCCTGACATTTAGTCCTAGTAAAAATGCCCTGTCTAAGGTCAGTTAGGATCACCACTTTATTTTAAGAATGTGAAATGTCAGAATAGTAATAGAGAGAATTATTTATTTCATATTTTTTGGGTCAGAAGTTTACATACACTCAATTCGTATTTGGTAGCATTGCCTTTAAATTGTTTAACTTGGGTCAAACATTTCGAGTTGCCTTCCACAAGCTTCCCACAATACGTTGGGTGAATGTTGGCCCATTCCTCCTGACAGAGCTGGTGTAACTGAGTCAGGTTTGTAGGCCTCCTTACTCGCACACACTTTTTCAGTTCTGCCCACACATTTTCTATAGGATTGAGGTCAGGGCTTTGGGATGGCCACTCCAATACCTTGACTGTTGTCCTTTTGCCACAACTTTGGAAGTATGCTTGGGGTCATTGTCCATTTGGAAGACCCATTTGCAATCAAGCTTTAACTTCCTGACTGATGTCTTGAGATGTTGCTTCAATAGATCAAAATAATTTTCCTTCCTCATGATGCCATCTATTTTGTTTAGTGCACTAGTCCCTCCTGCAGCAAAGCACCCCCACAACATGATGCTGCCACCCCGTGCTTCACGGTTGGGATGGTGTTCTTCGGCTTGCAAGCCTCCCCCTTTTTCCTCCAAACATAACGATGGTCATTATGGCCAAACAGTTCTATTTTTTTTCATCAGACCAGAGGACATTTCTCCAAAAAGTACGATCTTTGTCCCCATGTGCAGTTGCAAACCGTAGTCTGGCTTTTTTATAGCGGTTTTGGAGCAGTGGCTTCTTTTCGCACCAAAGTACATTCATCTCTAGGAGCCAGAACGCGTCTCTTTCCTGAGCAGTATGACGGCTGCGTGGTCCCATGGTGTTTATACTTGCGTACTATTGTTTGTATAGATGAAAGTGGTACCTTCAGGCGTTTGGAAATTGCTCCCAAGGATGCACCAGACTTGTGGAGGTCTACAATTGTTTTTCTGAGGTCTTGGCTGATTTATTTAGGTTTTCCCATGATGTCAAGCAAAGAGGCACTGAGTTTGAAAGTAGGCCTTGAAATACAGTGGGGGAAAAAAGTATTTAGTCAGCCACCAATTGTGCAAGTTCTCTCACTTAAAAAGATGAGAGAGGCCTGTAATTTTCATCATAGGTACACTTCAACTATGACAGACAAAATGAGGAAAAAAAATCCAGAAAATCACATTGTAGGATTTTTTATGAATTTATTTGCATATTATGGTGGAAAATAAGTATTTGGTCACATACAAACAAGCAAGATTTCTGGCTCTCACAGACCTGTAACTTCTTCTTTAAGAGGCTCCTCTGTCCTCCACTCATTACCTGTATTAATGGCACCTGTTTGAACTTGTTATCAGTATAAAAGACACCTGTCCACAACCTCAAACAGTCACACTCCAAACTCCACTATGGCCAAGACCAAAGAGCTGTCAAAGGACACCAGAAACAAAATTGTAGACCTGCACCAGGTTGGGAAGACTGAATCTGCAATAGGTAAGCAGCTTGGTTTGAAGAAATCAACTGTGGGAGCAATTATTAGGAAATGGAAGACATACAAGACCACTGATAATCTTCCTCGATCTGGGGCTCCACGCAAGATCTCACCCCGTGGGGTCAAAATGATCACAAGAACGGTGAGCAAAAATCCCAGAACCACACGGGGACCTAGTGAATGACCTGCAGAGAGCTGGGACCAAAGTAACAAAGCCTACCATCAGTAACACACTACGCCGCCAGGGACTCAAATCCTGCAGTGCCAGACGTGTCCCCTGCTTAAGCCAGTACATGTTCAGGCCCGTCTAAAGTTTGCTAGAGAGCATTTGGATGATCCAGATGAGGATTGGGAGAATGTCAGATGAAACCAAAATAGAACTTTTTGGTAAAAACTCAACTCGTCGTGTTTGGAGGACAAAGAATGCTGAGTTGCATCCAAAGAACACCATACCTACTGTGAAGCATGGGGGTGGAAACATCATGCTTTGGGGCTGTTTTTCTGCAAAGGGACCAGGACAACTGATCCGTGTAAAGGAAAGAATGAATGGGGCCATGTATCGTGAGATTTTGAGTGAAAACCTCCTTCCATCAGCAAGGGCATTGAAGATGAAACGTGGCTGGGTCTTCCAGCATGACAATGATCCCAAACACACCGCCGGGCAATGAAGGAGTGGCCGTAGAAGCATTTCAAGGTCCTGGAGTGGCCTAGCCAGTCTCCAGATCTCAACCCCATAGAAAATCTTTGGAGGGAGTTGAAAGTCCGTGTTGCCCAGCGACAGCCCCAAAACATCACTGCTCTAGAGGAGATCTGCATGGAGGAATGGGCCAAAATACCAGCAACAGTGTGTGAAAACCTTGTGAAGACTTACAGAAAACATTTGACCTCTGTCATCTCCAACAAAGGGTATATAACAAAGTATTGAGATAAACTTTTGTTATTGACCAAATACTTATTTTCCACCATAATTTGCAAATAAATTCATAAAAAATCCTACAATGTGATTTTCTGGATTTCTTTTCCTCATTTTGTCTGTCATAGTTGAAGTGTACCTATGATAAAAATTACAGGCCTCTCTCATCTTTTTAAGTGAGAGAACTTGCACAATTGGTGGCTGACCAATTGGTGGCTGACTTTTTTTCCCCACTGTACATCCACAGGTACACCTCCAGTTGACGCAAATGATGTCAATTAGTCTATCAGAAGCTTCTAAAGCCATGACATAATTTTCTGGAATTTTCCAAGCTGTTTAAAGGCACAGTCAAAGGCAGTTTAAAGGCACAGTGTATGTAAACTTCTGACCCACTGGAATTGTGATACAGTGAATTATAAGTGAAATAATCTGTCTGTAAACAATTGTTGGAAAAATGACTTGTGTCATGCACAAAGTAGATGTCCTAACCGACTTGCCAAAACTAGAGTTGGTTAACAAGAAATTTGTGGAGTGGTTGAAAAATGAGTTTTAATGACTCCAACCTAAGTGTATGTAGACTTCCGATTTCAACTGTAGATGTCTTTTTTCTACTGCATCCGTACTGCGGCATAATTCTAGTCAAAGTTTATGTACCGTATACGAGTTGTTCGTTTCGAGTTGTTGTGTTTTATATCACTACTCAAAAATGTCTCCCTAACATGGTGAAGTAATTTGTTAATCTCTCTGTAGTGAAGCTGTCATCCAGCGATGAGGAGATAGATGTTGATTCTCTCTCTGCCTGGTCTACCTGGAGTTTTGAGTTTCTTTCTCCTCCTACACCCTGACACTCTGGCCCACTCTCTGGCTACCTCGGCTCCTCATCTCTCACTGTAGTCTTAGAGGTCAAGGGGTTAGCGCAGGCTGGGAGAGCGAGAGGAGAGGGGAAGCAGGCAAGGGGGAGAGAGGAAGCAGGCAGGGGGGAGAGAGGAAGCAGGTAGGGGGGAGAGAGGAAAGGGGAAGCAGGCAGGGGGGAGAGAGGAAGCAGGCAGGGGGAGAGAGGAAAGGGGAAGCAGGGAGGGGGAGAGAGGAAAGGGGAAGCAGGCAGGGGGGAGAGAGGAAAGGGGAAGCAGGCAGGGGGGAGAGAGGAAAGGGAGAGCTGTCTTCCATGGTAGGCAGGTAAAGGGAAGCACCAACGATATGTTATTAATTTGCTGCTGAGATTCCCTGAAACAGACCAAAGGCTGTGACAGGTATGCAGGGCCTCCCCCCTTCTCCCCCACCATCCACCCATCCTCCCACACCGCCTCACCCTGTGAACTCTACCCTGCGAGGGGTAGCCAATTTTCGCCAGCCTGTCGAGATGGATGATGGGAGAGCATCCGTCTAATCAGCCCTCCCAGGACCCCCCGCCCGGCCACCCCCTCGGACCGGACAGATTGACTGACTCCTGGGCCTCGGTGACCTAGAATCCACAGTCCAGAAGAGACTCTGCTCTCCCCTCGACCACCATTGTTTCCAGAAAGCTCCTGAGACCCGTCCGCACCCTCCACACACCACCTCTCCCCATCCCTCATCCCATTAAAATATGGAGTGGAGATATTGCATGAGGTACTGATGGGGAGGGCCAATGGTTCAGTGTTGGTGCTATCAGGGCTAGCTGTGGTGTGGTCTCTCTCTCTCTTTTCTTACTGTCCACCACGCATGCACCTATAGGAGGAGACACATCCTCTTCTAGTCTCTCCTCCAATCTACTGTACTCTTCTTCCTCCCATGCCCTTACCCTGGTTTGGACAAGCCAGGGGTTTGTGGGTACTCAGGACTGGCCATATTGACGTTTTTTTGTTCTCCCCTTTCCTCAGTATTAGATTCAGTGGATGTGTCTCTTCCTTATTACGTAAGGCACTGAGTCACTGACAATGCTCTACTATTCCACTGGGTTAATGAGGCAGATATATTAACTGATGGTGGTGGCAGTGAATTAGCCACAGCTTAAATCTTTCCATAAGTGGAAGTTCATTTGGCGGTTCCACTTACATTTTTACATTTTTTATTGGATGAGATTCCCCGTCGTTCCTCTTGGCTGGGGCTCTTTTTTATCCTACACTTTCATTATCATTCCTTGGAAGTCGTGTGTGTCCTGCTCCAATTGACAGATGAGAGGAGAGGAGAGGAGGGGAGTGAGTGGAGAGGAGATGAGATGAGAGGAGGGGAGTTAGAGGAGAGGAGAGGAGGGGAGTGGGTAGTCATTTGGTAGGACTTCTCCTTCTCCCTCTTTCCTTAGATACCCGCAGGACACACACCTTAATTGGAGTGTCTTTTAAAAGGATTCCTTCAAAGACGCTGATTCTCTGTCCAAAGATCCAGCTCTATAATGAGTGCTAGACGTCACAAGAACACGTCTGTATCATGTTGTACTTCTTCTTCTCACAAATTACATTCTCCTTTTTCCTCTGTGTGTGATAGCCGTTATTGCCAAGCTGTGACCAATTTTTTATGTTTAAATTAAGGAAATGTATTAGCTGGGGTGTCGCCGTGTTAGTGCAAACAGCGATGCATGTTGTGACATCCATAATTTCTGGGGAAAATACTTAAAAAATGGGTGAAAAGATTATATCTTGGAAATAGAGCAGAAATAATCACCATGGTTCGCTGTATTACTAATGATATTATTGCATTAGCATGTGTAATAGCATAGCCCATTCTACTGTAGATCGGATAACAATTTTTGGGTAATTTCTCAGTCTGTGAGAGCCAAATATACGCAGTCATCACACAAAATATTATTAAAACAATATTACATTATATTATTTAGTGTGAAGTTTGTCAGTGTTTTTTGGAGTGTGATGTTTGTCTGTGTTTTTGGGTCTCTCGCCGACTTTGAGAAATTGAAACGAGGCAAAGCCTTACTCTTACATGATACATTGGGACTATAATACCCATGAAGATTGATTTTAGAATGTGCCCATTGGGAATATGCCTCCACCTTGAGTGTACCATGTCCGTAACACGCACCACTCTGAGGCTGATCTACATTAAACCTTTTGAGAATACACTATCTTCAATTGCCAAGTGTGACAGCTTCACATGCTTGTCTTTTTAAATGACAAGCCGTTCTTCTTTTCATCACCCCAGGTGCTCACAATGCTGGCACCATTTCAAAAAGTTGAGCAGCAAAATAAAAGTGAATAAAAGGGCACAACTGTGTGTTTGTGATGCGCTATAATTCATATTTAAGTGTATTTATAATGATGTACAAACACGCTATACAAACAGTCGTCAGCCCTGTAAAAGGGGACGTAAACATTGTGAGATGAATGGCGACAACGTAACACAGTCATGGCGTTCTACTTTCCTACTGTAGGTGGATCAGAATTAGACAGCATGACAAACCTAATGATCCTAGGAGGATTTTCTCTCTGCAGTGTGTGGGTTTGTGTGTATGTGTGTGTGTGTGTGTTTGTGTATGTGTATGTTTGTGCGTGTGTGTGTATGTAGAGTATGTGTCTCTGTTTCTTCCTCCAAGGGTGGATCTGATGTGCACATGCGAACACAGTGTCTGGAGGGAAACATGACAAAAACTCCCAGAAGCCTTTGAGGCATTCTCTTTCTCTTCTTCCTCCGCTCGCTGTACTACTGGGAAAAGTTAAAACCAAACAGAGGGAGGGATGCTCAGTGCTGGAATTCATCATCGGATCTGTTCCCTAACACACACACATTTGTATTTCTATTTGAATTTCTGACACTTTGATGAAGCTTGTCATTAACGCCGCATGAGAAATATATTCCAGATTTCGTGTACCTGTTTAAAGAGATTCACTTTGCAAATGTCTGATTCTAAACGTGTTTTACAAAACCCTGTTGAGGCTAGCTGGTCCTCACAGCGTCAGATTAAACAGTTACTCACAGATACATTTTCAAATATATACAATAATTATTAGACATTAAAATTTTGTACAAATGTTACATGACACCAATTGTGTGGCTATTAAAAGTGAATATTCTGACTGTCTCTCAAAACAAGTGGGTAAACGTGGGTGTATTTGTTCTTTGTCGGCATCACAGTTTCAACTCAAATCTAATAGTAGCCTCAAATGTACTCCTAAAATTCACTCTGTCACTGAAGTAGCTATAGCAGCGAGAGGAAAGGAGAAAGAGACAGAGAAAAGAGAGAGGAGTATTGTATGAGTGAGTTTGCTGTGCTGTAGCATCATCGCTACACCACTCAAACTCTTGTCCGTAAGTGAAGCAGTTAAATGTGAGAGTAATTTTGTTTTGTTTCTGGGACTGTGGAGCTCCATGGACCTCATCTCCCTCCCAGTGACAGGCTTGGATCTCACATCCTCTACCCCCCTGCCACCCCCTGCCTCAGTCTAATTAGTGTGTGTAGCCCAGGGCCCGTGTCCCACCAAGACTCATCCCCACCATCTCCCTCCCAAGATGGCTCCCCTAAGAAAGATCCTTAATTGGGTTTTTTAGTCATAGTCTCCATTTTAAGTGTGGAAAGGCATCTGTGTTGGTAGCTATCACCTCAGAAATCAGCTCAGATTTTTCTCTTTCTCTCGCTCACTTACTTTCTTTATCTCTCTCTTTTCACTGTCTCATTCTCCCCATCTCCCTCCCTCTCCATCTGCTCTCTCTCAATTCCTGTATGTATCGCTCTCACCATCTCTCTCTCTCGCTCTCTCTCATACTTTCTCCCCATCTCCCTCCCTCTGCCTTCTCTCAATTCCTGTATGTATCTCTCTCACCATCTCTCTCTTGCTTTCTCTCCATATCCCTTTCTATTTCTCCCCATCTCCCTTCCCTTCCTCTTTATCTCCCCTCCCTCTTTCCATCCCTCCCTCTCTCTCTGTTCTCTCTCTTCTTCCCTCTTTGCCGCTCTGTAGTCGCTTCACTTAATGAGGCTCTATAATAACTCAGTGGTTGTGCAGTTGTTTTTCTACCTCAGTCAAACGTCACTGCATAGTGGGTGTCTAGCAACATTCACTTGTCTACTTAGACAGGGTAATGATTATCATTTGGTGGAACAAAGCACACTAGCCCTCCAATAAGGGATCTTGTCTTTTCCCGTTGAACCTCAAAAAGTATCTCGACTCAGGATATGACCCAGATGCAGACGCAGGAGGTGGACGGTTCGGTACTCAGAATATTTATTATCACAAAGGGTCAAGCAAAAGGGCAGGTTGAGAGCAAGCAGAGGTTCATAATTCAAGGCAGAGTCAACAAGGGACAGAACGGCAGGCAGGCTCAGAGTCAGGGCAGCTAGAAAGTTCGGAACCGGGAAGTCTAGAAAACAAAACTAGAGAGTAACACAGGTAACACATGGAAAACATGCTGGGACGACTTGACGAGACAAGACGAACTGGCAACAGACAAACAGAAAACGCAGGTATAAATACTTTAGAGTATTTGTGTCATGAAGGCAAAGGGTGGCTACTTTGAAGAATCTAAAATCTAAAATATACACTGCTCAAAAAAATAAAGGGAACACTAAAATAACACATCCTAGATCTGAATGAATGAAATAATCTTATTCAATACTTTTTTCTTTACATAGTTGAATGTGCTGACAACAAAATTACACAAAAATTATCAATGGAAATCAAATGTATCAACCCATGGAGGTCTGGATTTGGAGTCACACTCAAAATTAAAGTGGAAAACCACACTACAGGCTGATCCAACTTTGATGTAATGTCCTTAAAACAAGTCAAAATGAGGCTCAGTAGTGTGTGTGGCCTCCACGTGCCTGTATGACCTCCCTACAACGCCTGGGCATGCTCCTGATGAGGTGGCGGATGGTCTCCTGAGGGATCTCCTCCCAGACCTGGACTAAAGCATCCGCCAACTCCTGGACAGTCTGTGGTGCAACGTGGCGTTGGTGGATGGAGCGAGACATGATGTCCCAGATGTGCTCAATTGGATTCAGGTCTGGGGAACGGGCGGGCCAGTCCATAGCATCAATGCCTTCCTCTTGCAGGAACTGCTGACACACTCCAGCCACATGAGGTCTAGCATTGTCTTGCATTAGGAGGAACCCAGGGCCAACCGCACCAGCATATGGTCTCACAAGGGGTCTGAGGATCTCATCTCGGTACCTAATGGCAGTCAGGCTACCTCTGGCGAGCACATGGAGGGCTGTGCGGCCCCCAAAGAAATGCCACCCCACACCATGACTGACCCACCGCCAAACCGGTCATGCTGGAGGATGTTGCAGGCAGCAGAACGTTCTCCACGGTGTCTCCAGACTCTGTCACGTCTGTCACATGTGCTCAGTGTGAACCTGCTTTCATCTGTGAAGAGCACAGGGCGCCAATGGCGAATTTGCCAATCTTGGTGTTCTCTGGCAAATGCCAACGTCCTGCACGGTGTTGGGCTGTAAGCACAACCCCCACCTGTGGACGTCGGGCCCTCATACCACCCTCATGGAGTCTGTTTCTGACCGTTTGAGCAGACACATGCACATTTGTGGCCTGCTGGAGGTCATTTTGCAGGGCTCTGGCAGTGCTCCTCCTGCTCCTCCTTGCACAAAGGCGGAGGTAGCGGTCCTGCTGCTTGGTTGTTGCCCTCCTACGGCCTCCTCCACGTCTCCTAATGTACTGGCCTGTCTCCTGGTAGCGCCTCCATGCTCTGGACACTACGCTGACAGACACAGCAAACCTTCTTGCCACAGCTCGCATTGATGTGCCATCCTGGATGAGCTGCACTACCTGAGCCACTTGTGTGGGTTGTAGAAAAGTGACCAAAACATCAGCCAGGAAGCATAGGAACTGAGAAGTGGTCTGTGGTCACCACCTGCAGAACCACTCCTTTATTGGGGGTGTCTTGCTAATTGCCTATAATTTACATCTGTTGTCTATTCCATTTGCACAACAGCATGTGAAATTGATTGTCAATCAGTGTTGCTTCCTAAGTGGACAGTTTGATTTCACAGAAGTGTGATTGACTTGGAGTTACATTGTGTTGTTTAAGTGTTCCCTTTATTTTTTTGAGCAGTGTATTTTCATAGTTTAACACTTTTTTGGTTACTACATGATTCCATATGTGTTGTTTCATAGTTTTGATGTCTTCACTATTATTCTACAATGTATAAAATGTAAAAAATAAAGAAAAACCCTAGGTGTAGGTGTGTCCAAACTTTTGACTGGTACTGTATACGGAGGGTACGGGGCAACAGAAGACGAACAGCATAGGGGCTAAGGACATACAACAGGGGGGAAGATTTTCGAGACTCCACTTGGAGGGGCAGATCACAGGTGGACAGCCATACCTTCTGCCCGGGTTGATAGCGTAGGTCCGGGGGCTTCTCGCCGATATCTGGGCCGAGGGTATGCTGACCTCTTGCTCAGGCTAGAGCGGGGGATGGTACCCAAGGAACACTTGAAGGGTGAGAGTCCAGTGGCCGAGCAGGGAAGGGAGTTGAGGGCGTACTCCAGAACCTTCCAGAACCTGTACCCCGATCAGAGACCATGTCGACCGGAAGTCCATGGAACCGGAAGACTTGCTGCACCATAAGTTGGGCTGTCTCCTTGGCTGAGGGTAACTTGGGAAGGGGAATGAATTGTGCAGTTTTGGAAAACCTATCCACCACTGTAAGGATGGTGGCGTTGCCATCTGATGGAGGGAGACCGGTGACAAAGTCCAGGGATATATGGGACCAGGGGCGATGAGGAACAGGGAGTTGGTTGAAAGAGGCCAGCTGGAGCTTGCTGCTGAGTTTTGTTCTGTGCGCATACAGTGCAGGCGGCAACGAATGAGGAGACGTCCGGAACCATGGTGGGCCACCAAAAACATTGGCGGATGAAAGCCAGGATGACGGGAGTCGGGATGACAGGTGAGTTTGGACAAATGGACCCATTCCAGGACCGGGACCTGGCCGAATCTGGTATGAACATCCGGTGTCCGGCTGGGAACGCTGCGCTGCGCCTTGCAGACCCGGCTCTCAATACCTCAGACTAGTGTAGCTGCTAGACAGGAGGTAGGGAGGATGGTCTCAGGGTCAGATGGTGTAGCAGCGGGACTATACAGGTGGGAGAGGGTGTCAGGCTTCAAATTCTTGGACCCAAGGTGGTAGGCGATGGTAAAATTTTATCGAGTGAATAACAGAGCCGAATGAGCCTGCCTTGAGTTGAGGCGCTTTGCAGTGCGGAGATATTCCAAATTCTTATGGACGGTCCACACTAAGAATGGATGTTCCGCCCCTTCAAGCCAGTGCCCACTCCTCCATCACCATCTTGACTGCCAGAAGTTCCCGATTTCCCACATCATAGTTCCTCTCAGCAGAATTGAGACGATGGGAGAAGAAAGCGCAGGGATGCAGCTTTTGGTCCTGGCAGAACGCTGGGACAGGATGGCCCACTCCATTGTCCGAGGTGTCAACCTCCACCACGAACTGACGGGATGGGTCCGGATGGATTAGGATGGTGGATGTGCTGTAACGCAGGAGTGTTGGTCAGACCAAATGGCATAACTAGATACTCGTAGTCTCCGCTAGCCGTGTTGAATCCCAAAGCCACAGGTGTATGAGGAGAATTAGTAGAAACTGTATGGAATCACTGTGATTACCCAACACTCTCAGGTTAACGGGGAACTGTACTGTGAATGACCCTGCCAGTCAAAAGCTCTGGCGTCCATGGGAATGGAGAGGAGTTGAGTAGAGATACCCAGCTCAGATACCAGGGTAGCGTCCATGAAGCTCTCGTCAGCCCCAGAGTCAATGAGTACCATTTGGAAGACCCATTTGCGACCAAGCTTTAACATCCTGACTGATGTCTTGAGATGTTGCTTCAATATAGCCACATAATTTTCCATCCTTATGATGCCATCTATTTTGTGAAGTGCACCAGTCCCTCCTGCAGCAAAGCACCCCCACAACATGATGCTGCCACCCCCGTGCTTCACGGTTGGGATGGTGTTCTTCGGCTTGCAAGCCTCCCCCCTTTTTCCTCCAAACATAACGATGGTCATTATGGCCAAACAGTTCTATTTTTGTTTCATCAGGCCAGAGGACATTTCTCCAAAAAGTATGATCTTTCTCCCAATGTGCAGTTGCAAACCATAGTCTGGCGTTTTTATGTCGGTTTTGGAGCAGTGGCTTTTTTCATTAGCCTTTCGGGTTATGTCGATATAGGACTCGTTTTACTGTGTATATAGATACTTTTGTACCAGTTTCCTCCAGCATCTTCACAAGGTCCTTTGCTGTTGTTCTGGGATTGATTTGCACTTTTCGCACCAAAGTACGTTCATCTCTAGGAGACAGAACGCATCTTCTACCTGAGCGTTACGATGGCTGCTTGGTCCCATGGTATTTATCCTTCGTACTATTGTTCGTACAGATGAACGTGGTACCTTCAGGCATTTGGAAATTGCTCCCAAGGATGAACCAGACTTGTGGAGGTCTACCATTTTTTTCCTGAGATCTTGGCTGATTTCTTTTGATTTTTCCATGATGTCAAGCAAAGAGGCACTGAGTTTGAAGGTAGGCCTTGAAATACATCCACAGGTACACCTCCAATTGACTCAAATGATGTCAATTAGCCTATCAGAAGCTTCTAAAGCCATGACATCATTTTCTGGAATTGTCCAAGCTGTTTAAAGGCACAGTCAACTTAGTGTATGTAATCTTCTGACCCGCTGGAATTGTGATACAGTCTGTAAACAATTGTTGGAAAATGTTCTTACGTCATGCACAAAGTAGATGTCCTAACCGGCTTGCCAAAACTATAGTTTGTTAACAAAAGATTGGTGTAGTGGTTGAAAAACGAGTTTTAATGACTCCAACCTAAGTGTATGCAAACTTCCGACTTTCAACTGTATGGTCACTGCGTTCCTCCAAGGTATGGAGTCCCTCCGTAAGGTTCTGAAGTAGCTCCTTGTGTCTTCCAATGGTGGCTCCTTGCAGGGACAGCTGGTCTGAATCTGCTGGATTGAGGGCAAGCAGAGGTTCATATTCCAAGGCAGAGTCAACAAGGGACAGAACGGCAGGCAGGCTCAGGGTAGGCATAAAGGTCAGAACCTGGAAGACTAGAAAACAGAACTAGAGAGAAGATAACACACGTAAAACACGCTGGGACGACTTGACGAGACAAGACGAACTGGCTAACCGACAAACAGAAAACGCAGGTATAAATACACAGGGGATAATGGAGAGAAATGTGAGACACCTGGTGGGGGGGTGGCGAGAAGCACAAGACAGGTGAAACGGATCATGGCGTGATAAAGAGATGGCTCTTTTGTATATCCAGCCAGACTATTTTAGCTATTACTCATGTATTATATGGCTATTATACACACAACCACATGCCAGAGGCTAGACCCAATAAGACACACACCAAAGTCTCCCCACTCCACCCTAGCCCCAGAGCTGTACTGAATGTCCACGTGTCCCCAGACACCACACTTCAAACAAGACTGTTGGTTACCAAGGAGACCATGGCGGTGGTGGCCAAACAGCGAACGAGGTCAGCCCTCCCTACGCCCAAATAAATCAAATAAAATGTTATTGGTCACATACACGTATATATCAGATTTTTTTGCGGGTGTAGCAAACTGCTTGTGTTCCTAGCTCCAACAGTGCAGTAGCGTCTAAAAACAATTCACAACAATACACACAAATCTAAAAGTAAAATAATGGAATTAAGAAATATATAAATATTAGATCGAGCAATGTCATAGTGGAATTGACTAAAATACAGTAGAACAGAATACAGTATGTACTAATACAGTCAATAAGTGTTGACTGTGGAGAATGCCAGCTGCTAGTTTTATTAGATGTATATATTTTTGGGATTGTATTCTTCATAAGCCTGGCCTGAGGCCAAACAGAAAGAGATTGCACCCCTAGTGGCTGAGCCAACAGTGTGGAATGGAGATCACTCCAAGCCAAGGGGGACTGAGTCAATACTGGCCTGGGTTCAATTCAACCCGCGATCACTGCTCAGACAGAACCCAGGGAATGTAGCACTGGGACTGCATGGGCCTTCTCTGTCTGGTCATAGGGGTGAACTTCACGTATACAGGTTAGGTATGATCAGTCTTTTTACAGTAGCTGGTGAAAACACCATAGAAACAATGGCCATTTAGAGCATTGTGTAATGAAATGGCATTTGCCCAGTGCTTTGTGTTAGTAGTTCGGATACAGCATGACCCATATGTGTCTCTTAAAGCAGCCCAGTGTTCCTGTTTAACCTGTGATCTGTTCTGAGGCCTGTGAGTTCTTTGTCTCAGCGTATCTGAGCAGCAGCGTGCTCTGCTCTTATACCTTAATTAAACTTCTGACTGATGACTAGCAGTGTGCTGTGGCTGGATCTCTGTGGTTTGGCGCTCCGCTTGCTCCCTGTGCTCCAGATGCAGCTACTGTATGTTAGCAGACTTATGTCCGCTACGAGCAGAGAGATAGTTTCAGCACACACTCAGTAGACATGGGGGGATAGCCACTACTGTTTAGACATGGGGGGATAGCCACTACTGTTTAGACATGGGGGGGATAGCCACTACTGTTTAGACATGGGGGTAGCCACTACTGTTTAGACATGGGGGATAGCCACTACTGTTTAGACATGGGGATAGCCACTACTGTTTAGACATGGGGGATAGCCACTACTGTTTAGACATGGGGGATCGTCACTACTGTTTAGACATGGGGGATAGCCACTACTGTTTAGACATGGGGATAGCCACTACTGTTTAGACATGGGGGATAGCCACTACTGTTTAGACATGGGGGATAGCCACTACTGTTTAGACATGGGGGATAGCCACTACTGTTTAGACATAGGGGATAGCCACTACTGTTTATACATGGGGGATAGCCACTACTGTTTAGACATGGGGGTAGCCACTACTGTTTAGACATGGGGATAGCCACTACTGTTTAGACATGGGGGATAGCCACTACTGTTTAGACATGGGGGATAGCCACTACTGTTTAGACATGGGGGGTAGCCACTACTGTTTAGACATGGGGGATAGCCACTACTGTTTAGACATGGGGGATAGCCACTACTGTTTAGACATGGGGGATAGCCACTACTGTTTAGACATGGGGGATCGTCACTACTGTTTAGACATGGGGGATAGCCACTACTGTTTAGACATGGGGGATAGCCACTACTGTTTAGACATGGGGGATAGCCACTACTGTTTAGACATGGGGGATAGCCACTACTGTTTAGACATGGGGGGATAGCCACTACTGTTTAGACATAGGGGGATAGCCACTACTGTTTATACATGGGGGATAGCCACTACTGTTTAGACATGGGGGTAGCCACTACTGTTTAGACATGAGGGATAGCCACTACTGTTTAGACATGGGGGGGATAGCCACTACTGTTTAGACATGGGGGGATTGTAGTGTATTGTTTTGGCGCTTTTTTGTCTTTCAATGTCAGTTGAAATGTTATAAATCAAAATTACCCGACAACTCCCTAAATTGTTCTGTAGCAAATTATTCAATCATTGTTGTGAATAGGTGCGCATAAAACGTGTCAACAAATGTTTACCATTTCAATTATGTCTCTTTGAAGCCTAATGAGAAGCTGATGTTTTTCACCTGGCCTGGTCTGTGCTCTGTGTTGCCTGGCACCACGCACGTATAATATAATGTCTCCTCGACTTTCCCCCAGTTTGAGGGTTCCCCCGAGACCCAAGCTTAGATACTAATTATTGTTCATTCCATCAGCTTTCTGAACACTCTATAAAGTCACAGCTCTGGGTTGTAAAAGACAGGCTACAACCAGAAAGAATGAGTTGAGTTCTTAGTACTGCTATAGTTTTGCCTAGTTTGTAGATTAGGGACTGATGCATGCCAGATCTTACAACTCCTAGATAGGCATTTTAAGTATCAGCTAACCACATCATATGTTATAGCAATCTGTCAGTCGATGACACAGTCGATAATGTGGCACGCAACCCTTGGTTGATGAATGCAACATCTGAGCAGGGGAACGCGACCTAGGAGTAAACGAGAGGTTTAAAATGGCAGCTGATCTGTTTGGCCTTTTCCTCTGCAGGGCTGATGTAACAGGTACACCTCTGTTGCCTTGCTGCTTTGGAGCCCAGACCGGTGCTATCGATGGAGACCAGAGGAATTGGAAACGACATAAAGAATGATTAGTTAATAAATCAACTCCCCAGCCTGCATGCACTTTCCCTGTCTCTCTCCTCCCTCTCTCTCTATCTCCCTTCCTCTCCTCCTTCTCTGTTAAATTCTTTAAGACATTTGCATGGGTTTTCATAGGTACACAGGACCCCTGCCGGGCATTCTCCCTCCCTCCCTCCCCTCCCTCTCACCCCCCGAGGGCGTTCCAGCAATATGATGTAATCTGATGAAAGAAGGCGGATGGAGGGTTAACGGTGGCAGAGAGCCAGTCGATGGAGGAGAGAGAGAAGGAAGAAGAGCCTTCTCAGGCACAGGCTTCATTCGGGAGAGAGGCGGATGCTCATTATTGATCAGAGCAAAACTTTATTTAGTGGAGAATTGACTGCTAATGGTTTTACCTGGGCTCTGCTGGTAACTGGGAGCTGCAGTACAGCAGCATGGTGTATGTAGCCCAGCGGGTGGTCGGGAAGAAGAACCATGGGGGGTAAGGGAGAGTGTGGGTAAGAGAGGGGAAGATTGAGGATAAGATTGGGGGGAATGTGGGATAAGTGAGGGTGAGATTGGGGGTTAGGAAGAAAGAAGATGGGGTAGCAGGGAGATTGGTGGTAAGGGGTTTGGTGGTTGGGGTCAGTTAATCTGTTATGAATTGACATGATTGATTTAGGTGACATTGGTAGGCTGAGGTTAGGAGCTGAGGCAGTGTATTTTCTGTATTTCACTGTGTGAATGATTGCACACATTGGCCTTCAAGAATTTCATAAAATGATGGAGTGGAAATTGAATGATGGAGTTCTTATTTTCTCTCCCTCTTTATCACTCTCTCTCCCTCCCTCCGTTCTCCACTGATGTACAGAACAGTATCTATCTTCCACTCTGTGGAGTTCAATATCCACAGAGGTAAAGGTATAATTTTCCTTTTACCTTTTTTCTCTCTTTCTTTTCTTTCTATTTCCCTCCAGCCTGCATGGCTGCCACGGCCACTGAAGTCGTTTAGCAACGTCCTTGAAAAAGCCCTCAGTGAGAAAACTACTGGCATGTTTAAGGAAAAGGTAGAATGCAGTGTATGTCAGACAAAGCTGGGATGTGCAAGGGGTGAGGTTGTGGAGATGGGGGTACTCCCAGGGGGTTATTTTCCCCTCTAATAGCTGTTACGAGCCCAACATTATATCCAAGGAGCTACATTCCTTTGGGGTCCAGACACATACAGCGCTCTCTCTCTCTCTCTCTCTCTCTCTCTCTCTCTCTCTCTCTCTCTCTCTCTCTCTCTCTCTCTCTCTCTCTCTCTCTCTCTCTCTCTCTCTCTCTCTCTCTCTCTCTCTCTCTCTCTCTCTCACACACACACTCACAGAGAGAGAAAGAAAAGCGCACACACTTTCTCCCGGCCGCTTTGCTCGCTCCGTGTCAATATCCTGCCATTTGAAGTCACGTACTGCAGGGGCTTCTGGGAGTCACCGAGGAGCCAGGCTGACGGGTAATGGGCCGCATTCATTAATAAGGTTGCCGTGCTCCTGTCCCTCCCCGGCAATGCCACGGATGTCTTCACTGGGGGATGGGGGGTGGGGGGCCATCCCATGGGGAGTCTCCTCCCAGACTCACTTAAAGGAGCTTTATTTCATCGAGAGAAGAGAGGAAAGAGAGAGAGAGGAGAGAAGCAGAGGAGAAGCCGGGCCGGCTCTTTAAAATGAAGTGCAGGGGCCCAGATGGGGCCCCAGGCAAGCCGAGGCTAACCCTTCTAGGGGTCAAACTCCCTCCTGCCCCCGTCAAACAGCTTATTACCCCACCTGTCGGAAAGTAATCGCCCCGGCTGAAAGGAAATATGTCAAGGTGTTTAAATGCTTTATATGGAGGCACTTGAAAGGGTAAAGAGGGAGGGATGGAGGGGGCCTTGCCTGCCTTAGGGATTCTGCTATGTTGATAAGACTGAAGGTGACTGCAGTCAGTGCATTGGTAAACTCACCTTTATGGCTCAGGCTTGCTGAATGGGTCATAACCTTTTGTGGTTCAGGGTCTTTCCATGTTGTTTATTCAAAGAGAATTCAAACCTACCCAGAGTAGGAGTTTGCGTACGTATGAGGGTGTGTTTGAACTGTATGCCACTGTTCTTCTTTGTGTGTGTAATCAGCGTGCTGATGAGTGTGTGACAGGTGTGCCTAGTCCGTGGAAGTGTTGCGAGTCCAAGGCCATGTTTTTAACAGAGCGCAGCAAGTGGGGCATGTGGTTTGCATTAAAGGGATTAGCAGTCACTTCAAAAGATGACCTGGATTCGGCCCACCAGGGACACCAGTTACACACCCCTGGTCCACACACACACACACACACACCCTCCTTTAAAGAACCTAGCTGGCGCAGCTGCCCCCTCTACAACCACTCTCCCACTCTCCCTCACTGCACCACACCCCACTGGTCTCTGTGTGTGTGTGTGCAGGGTTGCGTAGGTTACTTTCTAAATGTAATCCGTTACAATTACTAGTTACCTACTAGTTACCTATACAGTTACTAGTTACCTAATTATTAAACATTCATCAATATACAAGTGTTGCATAGTCATCAAAAGCTCTGATTCTTGGCAATATCACAGCGTTGTCAGATTTCAAAAAGGCTTTACGTCGAAAGCACAACATTTGATTGTTTGAGGATAGCACCTCTCATATTTAATCATTAGCATAAATTCATAACCAGCGCGGGTCACACAAAACCCATATAAGAGCTAAAATAAATCACTTACCTTTCGAAGAACTTCTGCTGAGAGCATCCCAAGTGTCCAAGGAAGACATCCAATGGTTCTTTTGTTAGAAAAAGTCATTTATTATATCCATAAATCTCCGTTTGGTTGGCGCGTTATTTTCAGAAAATCCACCGTTGAGTCGCCCGTTGTACAGTGAAGAGAAAGCGTTCAAATTATACCTATCAACTTTGCCCAAACAAATCAAACATCATTTATAATGCATCCTTAGGTATCCTTTTATGAATATTAACGATTATATTTTACACGGATGATATCCTTAACGATATAAAAGGAAAATAAAGAGGGGCACGCTCACGGTCTCGTGCCCAGGAAAACGTATTAACATCCGTGGTCCCTTCAGTATTTATTCTTCCTTTCGGTTCTGTTCAGTGATAAAGCCTTCAAACACTATATAAAGACTGTTGACATCTTGGAGCTATTTTACAACGATTTCAATAGGAAGTCTATCAAACAGTTCTGTTATACTCACAGACATTATTTTAACAGTTTTAGAAACGTCAGAGTGTTTCCTATCCAATAGTACTAATTATGTGAGTGGCAGGCATTTTACTTTGGTCATGCCAGACTCTCCAAAACCGTCACCACTGCTGATGATGCCTAAAGAGTTAAGAGGCATTGATCGACATCTATTGCAGGATAAATCAATGTTAGAAGTTTAAATAGCTGGCCATATATTGATGTTACATTTTACTTTATGGGTTGGTTATGCAGGCTTCTTCTAACCCATCGCTTTCTACTACATATAATAATAGGACTAAATTAAAAGAAACTTCCCTTTTTCAGGACCCTGTCTTTCAAAGATAATTCGTAAAAATCCAAATAACTTCACAGATCTTCCATTTAAAGGGTTTAAACACTGTTTCCCATGCTTGTTCAACCATAAACAATTAATGAACATGTACCTGTGGAACGGTCGTTAAGACACTAACAGCTTACAGACGATAGGCAATTAAGGTCACTGTTATGAAAACGTAGGACACTAAAGAGGCCTTTCTACTGACTCTGAAAAACACCAAAAGAAAGATGCCCAGGGTCCCTGCTCATCTGCGTTAATCGTGCCTTAAGCATGCTGCAAGGAGGCATGAGGACTGCAGATGTGGCCAGGGCAATAAATTGCAATGTCCGTACTGTGAGACGCCTAAGACAGAGCTACAGGGAGACAGGACGGACAGCTGATCATCCACGCAGTGGCAGACCACGTTTAACAAGGATCGGTACATCCGAACATCACAGCTGCGGGACAGGACCAGGATGGCAACAACAACTGCCCGAGTTACACCAGGAATGCACAATCCCTCCATCAGTGCTCAGACTGTCCGCAATAGGCTGAGCGAGGCTGGACTGAGGGATTGTAGGCCTGTTGTAAGGCAGGTCCTCACCAGACTTCACAGACAACAATGTCGCCTATGTGCACAAACCCACCGTCGCTGGACCAGACAGAACTGGCAAAAAGTGCTCTTCACTGACAAGTCGTGATGGTCGGATTCACGTTTATCGTCGAATGAATGAGCGTTACACCGAGGCCTGTACTCTGGAGCGGGATCGATTTGGAGGTGGAGGGTAAGACATGGTCTGGGGCGGTGTGTCACAGCATCTTTGGACTGAGCTTGTTGTCATTGCAGGCAATCTCAACGCTGTGCGTTACAGGGAAGACATCCTCCTCCCTCATGTGTTACCCTTCCTGCAGGCTCATCCTGACATGACCCTCCAGCATGACAATGCCACCACGCACAGAACGAGCAGTATGGCTGATTTCCTGCAAGACAGGAATGTCAGTATTCTGCCATGGCCAGCGAAGAGCCCGGATCTCAATCCTATTGAGCACGTCTGGGCCCTGTTGGATCGGAGGGTGAGACCTAGGGCCATTCCCCCCAGAAATGTCTGGGAACTTGCAGGTGCCTTGGTGGAAGAGTGGGGTAACATCTCACAGCAAGAACTGGCAAATCTGGTGCAGTCCATGAGGAGGAGATGCACTGCAGTACTTAATGCATCTGGTGGCCACACCAGATACTGACTGTTACTTTTGTTTTTTGATTTTGACCCCCTTCCCCCTTTGTTCAGGGACACATTATTCAATTTCTGTTAGTCTTGTTCAGTTTATGTTTCAGTTGTTGAATCTTGTTATGTTCATACAAATA
The DNA here is from genome assembly GCA_030435695.1 of Brachymystax lenok tsinlingensis. Classification (NCBI taxonomy): domain Eukaryota; kingdom Metazoa; phylum Chordata; class Actinopteri; order Salmoniformes; family Salmonidae; genus Brachymystax; species Brachymystax lenok. Next base: position 25,656,925 of record CM059788.1, on the reverse strand, counting down.
TTTGCACGTGTTAAGTTTTCTGAAAATAAACGGAGTTGACAGTGAGAGGACGTTGCTTTTTTTGCTGAGTTTATATCTTTACATTAAAAACCAAAGTCTATCAGAATTCCAGTCATTCCAATAAATGCTATACCCCTTGATCTTCAAGAATAGGACTTGGAAATATGGAAGTATAGATTAGCCAAATTAAGAACTTATTAGCCAGCCCTACTCTGTTGTTTTGTTGTCATGGAGGACTGATTGGGCTCATTGATTCGAGTTGAAAAATAAATACTGCGCTCATGGAAAGGCATGCTTTGAGCATTAATGAAAAGTGCTATTTACATGTGAAAAATGAATACCATATGCTGCATTTGCTATAGGCCTATTGTTGACCTTTTTATTGGTGACACTTTGATATCTTGATAATATCCAGCTGTTTAAAGGGCAAATCCACAGATGAAACAATAACAAAACGGACGCCCCGCCTCTGTTCTGGTAAAAAGCTGAGGGATGGGCCTGGAGAAATGTAACCACTCTCAGATTAATAGACAGAGCTATGGATGCAAGGACTGACCATCCATGATTTAATTTTTTTTTAACCATGTTATGAGGCTATACAGTGTTTGTTTAAATGTACAATGTTTACAGACATTGGAGTAAAACAAGCTTATATTTTGGGTTCTCATAGATTGTGACAGTTGAACTACGCTCACGAGGCATATATAAGTTATATTCTTCAAGAATCAATGGATATATAGTATATATATATATATATATATACTAACGTTCAAATGTTTGGGGTCACTTAGAAATGTAATTGTTTTTTTAAATAATTATTTTTCCATTAAAATAACAGCAGCTTCATTAAATAGTACCCGCAGAACACCAGTCTCAACGTCAACAGTGAAGAGGCGACTCCAGGATGCTGGCCTTCTAGGCAGAGTTCCTCTGTCCAGTGTCTGTGGGCTTTTGCCCATCTTAATCTTTTCTTTTTATTGGCCAATCTGAGATATGGCTATATAATGAAGCTGCCAGTTGAGGACTTTTGAGGCGTCTGTTTCTCAAACTAGACACTCTAATGTACTTGTCCTCTTGCTCAGTTGTGCACCGGGGCCTCCCACTCCTCTTTCTATTCTGGTTAGAGCCAGTTTGCGCTGTTCTGTAAAGGGAGTAGTACACAGCGTTGTACGAGATCTTCAGTTTCTTGGCAATTTCTCGCATGGAATAGCCTTCATTTCTCAGAACAAGAATAGACTGACGAGTTTCAGAAGAAAGTTATTTGTTTCTGGCCATTTTAGGCATATAGTCGAACCCACAAATGCTTATGCTCCAGATACTCAACCAGTCTAAAGAAGGCCAGTTTTATTTCTTCTTTAATCAGGACAACAGTTTTCAGCTGTGCTAACTTAATTGCAAAAGGGAGTAGCGGCGCGCTAGCGACACTACCCGGTGAAATGTAAGGCGCCAAATTCAAAATCCAAAAGTTGAATTATTAAACATTCATCAATATACAAGTATTGCATAGTCATCAAAAGCTCTGATTATATTTACTGTAATATTTCAACCGGACGAGAACATGAACAATAGGAAAGGAAAATAAAGTGGGGTGTGCTCACAATAGCGCCTGTCAGACGTTGTTGACAAAAGTGGTCCCTTCACTACTTCCTCTTCCTATCCGTTCTGCTTAGTGCTAGAGCTTCCAGACACTGTATGAAGACTGTTGACATCTAGTGGAAGCCATAGGTACTGCAGTCTCAGTCCTAGTTCAAATAGAAATGAATAGGCAGCCTCGCGAAGAAGGTCATGTACAAAAAAACTGCAAATCCGGATGGATTTTCCTGCTATATCAGTTCTGTTATACTCACATACATTATTTTAACACTTTTAGAAACGTAAGAATTTTCTGGGCCTGAGTGGCAGGCATTTTACTTTGGGCACGCCAGACTCTCCAAAACCGTCACCTCTGCTGCCGCTCCCTTAAGAAGTTAAAATGATCAACCTGGATTAGCTAACACAACGTGCCATTGGAACACAGGAGTGATGGTTGCTGATATTGGGCCTCTGTACGCCTACGTAGATATTCCATAAAACATCTGCTGTTTCCAGCTACAATAGTCATTTACAACATTAACAATGTCTACACTGTATTTCTGATCAATTTGATGTTATTTTAATGGACAAAAAATGTGCTTTTCTTTCAAAAACAAGAACATTTCTAAGTGACCCAAAACCTTTGAACGGTAGTGTACATATATACAGTACCAGTCAAAGTTTGGACACACCTACTCATTGAAGAGTTTTTATTTATTTTTACTATTTTCTACATTGTAGAATAGTAGTGAAGACATCAAAACTATGAAATAACACATATGGAATCATGTAGTAACCAAAAAAAGTGTTAAACAAATCAAAATATATTTAATATTTTTGATTATTCAAAGTTGCCACCCTTTACCTTAATGTTAGCTTTGCATCATATCATTTATAAGTCCAAAAATGGATGTAGCAACTACAGATTGAGCTTTTAAGTCTATCAAAAGTGTGCAAGTTTGAGCGTGTGTCCATTAGGCCTATGGATAATTTTTTTATCGGCATGAATTAGATTGAGCAATAAAATACATACTTTTATTCCATAGGTTGGGATCCGCACTATGCTGCTGTTGTTTTTGCATTTTTCACTGTCTGTCCATTGGTTTCATAAACAATGATTGATAGGCATCTTAAATTCTTGAATTCAACCATTATTGGGTTCAAATACACATTTAGATTTGTGAACAGCCAACCACAACAACCACAATCCGTAAGGCACAAATAGCTAAATGAGAGAGCAGCAGTGTGATTCACATCAATGTGCTATGTAGATTCCAATAATAAGTGATATCTTTATCGCCGTAGACTACACCACTGCTGTCATCCTTGCCTCCAAACGTTTATTCAAATTGGATAATCTTTGGATGCTGACAGATGTCACACCATTGGATGACATAGCTTGGACTTTAGACTACAAAAGCCTATTCCTGCTCTTTTCCCGCGATCCATCAAACACATTTGGTGTGACATCATAGTGGTCTCTGACTTGTGGTCAAACTCGCTCAGGTGGAACAAACTTAAACTTGCGCTTTTTTTAATGCTGATTTGAATGTCATGGAGAAAAAAGAGAAGTGTCCAAGATCTATTTTCACAAACATCCTTTCTGAAATGTAAAAGTAATCCTCGAAGTAATCATCTAGTCTATCAGAATTCCAGTCTTCCAATAAATGTTATACCCCTTGATCTTCAAGAATAGGACTTGGTGGTATAGATTAGCCAAATTAAGAATTTACTAGCCTGCCCTACTCTGTTGTTTATGATTTTGCTGTCATGGAGGACTGACTGGGCTCATTGATTCGAGTTGAACATATTTTCTTTGTAATCCCTTACATCCCTTATACTCCCCAACCCTGTGTGTGTGTGTTAATATATTTCATCACTGATATTACATTGTAACTGTTGTTTCCATGGCCACAGCCATTGATCTGATGTTGGTATTGATGGTTGGGGATTGAGATGTTGTAGGGAGGGAGATGTTGGATGGAGGGAGACGTTGTCAGCTCAGTGGTGGCGTGTCAGTGTGTCAGGAGAGGATTTAACCCCTTGGAGGACCAGAACATATGGCTCCACATAACCATTTGACATTCACCACTCACAACAGTACATTATGTCAATCACTAACCCTCTGAAAAACCAATGGGGAATTCATTATTTGGTATTAAGAATATGCCTTAATATTAATGAGAAGAAATTCAGTGTTCAAATTCAAACTTTCTAAACGGAGTAAATGTTAAATGAAATTAAATGTCCATGTGTTGAATTTGATCTTTATTCAGTCGTTTCATTCCTTTCTTTCTCTCTCCCTCTCTGTTCTTCCTCCTGTCCAGAACCACACGCTGACTCAGCACAGCAGCTAACCAGGCAGATCATCCCTTGGCCTGAGGAGCAGAGGGGAACCATACGGAGAGGAGGAGAATCATGTCTGACCCAGTCAGTCCTCCAACCACCGTCAGCGCAATAGCCGACTGGCTCTTTTGCACTGAACTTTGGATTCACTTCACATCAGGAAGGACCATGTCACACAAAAAGAAAAGGACAGATGAAAGACAGAGGTGTGAAAAAAGACAGAAAAACATATCTCTGGTCTTTGTCTGGTCGTCATGTCAACAAAACTGGACAACTATCTTTGTAAATAGAAGTACTTCTTCATGTGTTGCTTAATAACTCCAGCTAAATTGTAGTCTTATACAGTACAGTATTTGCTAATGTACAGTTCAGAACCGGTTGCCCCCAAAAAATAAAGAGAGAGAAAAAAAGCTAAACAGAGAGTGCCACTGTCAATCAGAAGATGTGGAACTCATCCACAATATGTTGGCGAAACAGGGTGCCAATGTGGGGTATTATTATATAGGGAACAGGAAGTTGTGGTATGGTCAGTCAGGAACCTTTTCATCAGCACACATTTCCTGTATGTGACACTATTCTGACCTGGTCACTTATGACAGAAGGGTGTAGCAGGATGCTTAATCACCAGCAGAGCCTGACATGACATCACAGGTCTCATTCCAACATGGCTGCCATTCCAGTTGACCAACTGAGGACTAAGTTGTGCATTTAATCTGGTCCGCCTGCCTACCTGCGCATGGACAAGTTCAAATGAGATGAAGATTTTTTTTTTTATGGGAAAAACAGGACAGGGTTCTGATATATGCAAAAGCAGTGACACAGATTTGAAAAGGCCAGCTAGCTAGTCTGGTTGGCACGGTAACAGAGACATTGTGAACCCCCCTGTGTCTCCTAGAGCATCATGGGGAATCTCCAGCCCACTGACTCAAACCTGTACGTTTCTGTTATTAATGTTTACTGCTCGTTCAAGCCTGGAGATTACTGGAAAAAGTATGTAGTTTTTCTTAGCTCTTTGTATAATTTTTTTTTTGTTGCAATGGGGAATAAATCCATTTTGATTTGGGGTCATGGGGGAGACTACATGTATTAGGTCTTTCTGGGGGATGTGCTTAAACTTATGTCCTGGGCTCTCCTCGAGAGCTCCCAACTTCTCCTCTTCCTTCCCTGTTTCCTGCGGTATCCCATTGCTCTGCTCAAGCTGGAAGCCATTGTGGCATTATAATACACCAATATAAATCATTCTGTTATGTAAATGTTTTTGCATTCATTGAACCTGAGATGCACTTTTGTATGAAACTTTAAGGTTTTGATCTTTTGATTGAGAATTGTTCGTACTCAGTTTACAGGAAATGAACCACCATCTCCTGCTTCAGCAAAAGGACAGTTATCTTGTCTGTTATTCAAATGTTATTGTACAAATATGGAGTTCTGTATTTGGCAGACCTAGTTTTTTTTGGTGTTGCACATGTGATGGAAATATTAAAACTGTATGAAAAAATTGCTTCTATATGTGTGTGTGTGCGTGTTCGTGTGCGTGTTTGTGTGTATGTGTTTATGCATGCATGTGTGCGTGTGCATACAGTATGTATGTGGATCAATTAATTTGATTAAGTAGCAAAATGGGCCCTTGACAGCATAAACATTATCATCTTCAAAAGCTTACTTTGCATTTTTGGTTTTAAATCAAATTCCATCCTTTTCGCTGGTTCCCTTGTGGCTCTGCCTAACGAACATCTGAGCATCTTAAGGGAGGTCTGCGTTATTAATGACTCCATTACCCATCACCCTGTGCGGTCCCATTCCACACACCCTCGCACCAGGCCTATTAGGGAGCCTGCAGCACTCCAGGGGACCAATGGAAGGGAAGGATATCTGTGCCGAATGGGACAAAGGGACAACTAGTAACATCTGTCTGTCTTTACAGATGATTCCTCACAGCAATGAGATGAAAAACACAAAGTCCAAATAACTGTTATGACAAGGGACATGTGTATGTCATGCAAAAGTATACATTTAACAAAGACAACAAGATGGATAAGATTATAGAATACTTATTCATGTTTTAATAAAATGATGCCACTTTTTTGCTAAACAAAATTAAGATTAGAAATAAATTAAATCAGCAAGGAGTATTCATTTTTACATATAGTATTATGATTCACCAGCCTACCGTCTTAATACATCAATACAAGAACATATATAAACACACAGCACCTCCCCATGGTCTGCCTGTAGGATGATTGGCTGGTAACTGACCCAATCATGTGTCCAGACAGATTATTGACCATGACGAGCCAACACAACGACCATGGGGAAATAAAGTGACTTTATCTGTGACGTGTGTCAACAACAATTACTTCACTGGATTCCTATGAACACATATAATGATAAGCTGATCAGGTATCTGTTTTGTACTATCTGATGTAGAGGTTTTATCTGCCATTTTGACCCCTCTTCATTATGCTTTTCTGACTGTGACAATCTTTCTTAATTGAAATGGAATGTCACCACATTCCAAATTCAGAAATGGAATGGAATAGATGGCTCATCTCACCAGTGTTCCAGCGTTAACTGTCAAGCAGAATGCAAGCTGGGCAGCCATTAAACAACTTTGCTAGCATCTCCCCGTGCCAGACACTTTTAATAAGCTTCAAGGGCATTCTGAACGGGTCCAGAACTTTGTGTTGCCAGAGATGGACTGGCCCACATCATCCATTACGTTAAATTGGGTGGCGGCCTCCAGCTCATATTTATGATTTAATTAAATTAACTTGTGAGAACCACCGAGGCCTCCCTTTCGCCCGCCAGCTTCAGCAATGAAAAGCACACACACAAAAACACATGCACACACAGGCACGCACACACACATACGCACATGTATACACTCTCATACACGCACAAACACACAGATGCATAAGCCTCAAAATTCCTTCTGCCCAAGAGTGAGACTGTGGGCGCTTTGGCAAGGGGACTCTCAGAGGCTCAATTAAAGGAATATAAATACACAGACCCCAGTCATCTCCGACAGCGAGCGATGGACCACATGGCCTGCACGGCATCTATAGAGATGTCATTACTGGGCTGATCCACCATAATATGGCTGCACACACATACTGCACTTTCAGTGCAAGAAGAATGATGTTCCTGGGTTGGGGTTCTGGTTCGAACCGGGGTTTGAACATCTCATGCGTTGGTAGTTTTTGCCTGTGGATCTTCTTTAAACCACACAGGGTGGGTCAACTCCCACTGCGCATTGTAGGCCTGGATTGTCCTGCGGTATGAGTCTCTTTCCTGGTGAGGGGGCCTCCCTGTCTTCCTACCCTAAACTGAGTTAGCAGTGGAGCCCTGACACCTTATTAACCCGGGTCACCTCTCCTGGTCTATCCTAGCTTGCCGCAGAGGTTAGCTCACTCCTTCCTACTGTTAACACTTCATGGGTAGTTTGTGACACGGGATACTACGTGTCAGAGGGAGCAATCCAATATTTATTTATTGTCCGTTCTGCTCTATTCTCGCGTGGCCCGCCTCTTACTGCGGGTTATCTCGCTGTTCACGCAGGATACGTTCAGCCACGGGGTTAAACAATTTTTATAAGAGCGGCATAATCTCAGACACTCCTGCTAGCGGCTGGTCTTCCCTTTATAGTTGATCAGATAACCCCCTCACGGGTGAATCACACTTGCCAAGTCCCGGGTATAGGGTTTCAGCTAAAACAAATTTCTTGAAATTAATTCTCAGCCTAAAGCAGGGGTTCGGCACATCGTCTGAGTAAGGCCAATCTGTAGACACTCAGTAGTCCTTTTGTGTGATTTTTACACAGTTACCCTCAAGCTCCCATGTGGTTTCCTGCTCAAGCCCACAATATGGTATGGCTGCGGGACACCTAAGGTGAACCCCCTGAGCCTAAATTTGTTATAATGCAACTTTTTTTCTTCAGCACTTTATTTAACAAATAGTGCAATTTAACCAGTTAATGAAAACCAGTAACACTTACCTTTTGGTTCCACAGCTTCACAACTGATGGGTTTTACAGTTTTTTATATAGTAATTACAATGCAGTAGCTTCTAACAATAGTAATTAAGTTCTGTTCTTACCTTACCCCACAAATTCTTCTAACTTCTAATACAGGGCTGCCCAACCCTCTTTCTGGAGATCTACTGTCCTGTAGGTATTCAGTCCAACCCTAATTTAGCATATCTGATTCAGCTAGTTAAGGTCTTGTCGAGCAGCTAATAAGTAGAATCAGGTGTGTTAAATTAGGGTTGGACTGAAAACCGACAAGACGGTAGATCTCCAGGACGAGGGTTAGGCAGCCCTCTTCTAATACATCAATCAGCTCCTGAAGCTCATGCCTCCTTTGACTACAGCCACACAACACACCCCCTCCCACCTACACGTGACATTTAAGGAAAGTTACATAACACATTGTCTCCTTTACACATGTCTACACAGAGTCAGGTAACATATTGGTTCTTCGTAGGTGACGACAACTCGTGGGGTCATCTGCTTTATGGCCACGTCCCATCAGGCAACTCTACCAACTCCATCCGAGGGCCGAGGTTTGACGGGGGTGTCGTCAAATAAGATGAACCTCCGCCGTCCGGCACAGGATAATCTACGTACAGTCCAACCTCACCCATAATTTCCTCTCTGCCTTTGACTGGGTCTTGCTGCTCTTTAACTACTTGTTTTCCTTCTTCCGTTCTTTTCGTCCCTTCCTAGTTTCAGTTACCAGATTTCTGTCTGGGGACTGGAGGAGTCATCATTTCATACTGACTAGGCTCATTCACAACAACATGAAGCTAGGGTTAGGGTTAGGGTTAGGATTAGAGTTGAACCAGGAGGTGGACATGAAGCTAGGGTTAGGATTAGGGTAATGGATAGGATTAGAGTTGAACCAGGAGGTGGACATGAAGCTATGGTTAGGGTTAGGGTTAGGGTTAGGATTAGAGTTGAACCAGGAGGTGGACATGAAGCTAGGGTTAGGGTTAGGGTTAGGGTAATGGATAGGATTAGAGTTGAACCAGGAGGTGGACATGAAGCTAGGGTTAGGGTTAGGGTTAGGGTTAGGGTAATAGATAGGATTAGAGTTGAACCAGGAGGTGGACATGAAACTAGGGTTAGGGTTAGGGTAATAGATAGGATTAGAGTTGAACCAGGAGGTGGACATGAAGCTAGGGTTAGGGTTAGGGTAATAGATAGGATTAGAGTTGAACCAGGAGGTGGACATGAAGCTATGGTTAGGGTTAGGGTTAGGGTTAGGGTAATAGATAGGATTAGAGTTGAACCAGGAGGTGGACATGAAGCTAGGGTTAGGCATGATGGACCACGTAGGGTGAGGCGGCAATGAGCAGGCATACTGTAATGTATGATTCATGAAAGAATAATGAAAACCTACTGGGGTAGTCAGCAAACGACTCCTTCTTCGCTTCTTTGTGCTCCCTTAGCTTCTCCTTACTGCCGTTTCTTTTTCTTTTGTGGATTTTTTTTTAAAACTGACCACGGTTTAGGCTGAGCAATCCTCCCACTGAAGGGGACCTGGGAGACCTCTTATGGCATTCAATATGTGCACCCAAGCATGAGATCCAGATCCATTTATCTGGGGGATCCGTGGGGACTGTCTGGGGTAACCCAATCTCTCACACCACAGTGCACATAGAATTAGGAATTAGAATACTAGAATGGATGTGAACCTTCTTATGATGAGATAAAGGTCAGCCATTTTGGTCAGGGAGTTGGTCAACCTTGGTTTGCCAGTGCTGCGATAAGATATTGTGTAAAATAATGAATATACCAACATTCCATTCAAAAGATGCAGTCAATCCACAGCCGTACACTGACTGAAATCAGTTGATGATAGGACTTAGACATGTTGTCAATGCAACAAGTACTGATATTGTATCATATAATAAGACTCACAGCTTCTCAATAAAACAAACATTTAGACATTTATGGTCTGTTTGCATTTCTTTTATAGGCTATTTATACAGAAGATCAGTATAAAACCTGTATAAACTGTATTTATAATTATACAATATATACTAAAGTATAGTATATATTAGTAGATTCAGACATTTCAGCCACACCCGTTGCTGACAGGTGTACAAAATTGAGCGCACAGCCATGCAATCTCCATAGAAAACACATTGGCAAGAAAGAGCTCAGTGACTTTCAACGTGGCACCGTGATAGGATGCCACCTTTCCAACAAGTCAGTACGTCAAAATTCTGCCCTGCTAGAGCTGTCAACTGTAAGTGCTGTTATTGTGAAGTGGAAACGTTTAGGAGCAACATCGTCTCAGCCGCGAAGTGGTAGCCCACACAAGCTCACAGAATGGGACCGCAGAGTGCTTAAGTGCGTAGCTCATAAAAATCGTCTGTCCTCGGTTGCAACTACCAAGTTCCAAACTGCCTATGGAAGCAACGTCAGCACAATAACTGTTCGTCAGGAGCTTCATGAAATGGGTTTCCATGGCCGAGCAGCCATGTGCAATGCCAAGCGTCGGCTGGAGTGGTGTAAAGCTCGCCTCCATTGGACTCTGGTGCAGTGGAAACACGTTCTCTGGTGTGATGAATCACGCTTAACCATTTGGAGTTCCAACGGACTAATCTGCGTTTGGCTGATGCCAGGAGGACACTACCTGCTCCAATGCGTAGTACCAACTTTAAAGTTTGGTGGAGGATAAATAACGGTCTGGTGATGTTTTTCATGGTTCAGGCTAGGCCCCTCAGTTCCAGTGAAGGGAAATGTTAATGCTACAGCATACAATAACATTCTAGATGATTCTGTGCTTCCAACTTTGTGGCAACAGTTTGGGGAAGACCCTTTCCTGTTTCAGCATGACAATGCCCCTGTGCACAAAGCCAGGTCCATATATAAATGGTTTGTCGAGATCAGTGTGGAAGAACTTGACTGGCCTGCACCTTTGGGATGAATTGGAACGCCGACTGTGAGCCAGGCCTAATTGTCCAACATCACTGCCCGACCTCACTAATGCTCTTGCGACTGAATGGAAGCAAGTCCCCGCAGCAATGTTCCAACATCTAGTGGAAAGCCTTCGCAGAAGAGTGGAGGCTGTTATAGCAGCAAGGGGGCAACTTTATATTAATGGCCATGATTTTGGAATGAGATGTTCGACGAGCAGGTGTCCACATACCTTTGGTCATGTACTGTAGTGTATGACAATATTTTAAGTTGACAATAATTATATTATACAATTTCTGATATATCACATGCCTTACTTTTATTTCCCTGCATAAGTAAAATCAGTGTTATGCCTCTACTGCCATTCATTCCAATTAGACTGGTTTGGATTTCTCCCTGACCAATATGGCTGCCATTTTCACCCCATTCTGGAATTTTTAAGGTTTTTGACATAGCCCTTCTAGTAATTTAATAGGATCTCTATGACCACACCGTCCCCTCTCCTCTCTCTTGCCCAGAGAGACATCTTTTCAAAACTGTGTCAGCAAAATGGACATTGTTGCCTTTCCATGTCCAATCGAATCTGTGTGAAAAGGGCCTCCTTTGTTATTTTTTTCAATTCAATGTATTTTCCATTTTAGCAGACGCTTTTATCCAGAGTGACTTTCAGGAGCAATTAGGGTTAAATTCCTTACTCAAGGAGACATCGGCAGATTTTTCACCTAGTCGGCTCGGTGACGCGAACCAGTGAGCTTTCGGTTACAATCTTAACCATTATGTTACCTGTAGCCCTCATCTCCTCTTCTTTCGCTGATTAATGTTTTGTGTCAGACTTGATCATTGTGATGCGTAGTAATCAGCTCTACTGTAACTCATAGGCTCTTTGTAAAAATCCATCTTTATAGAAGACCTTCTTAAGAGGAAGAAATATCACAGTGACTTCAAAACTAACATATAGAGAATTATGGGCTATAGAGGTGTCGATGGCAAGAAAAATCCATCTCAGGTGATAATTGGAGAAAAAAGTGTGTAGCTATGAATATCGCCTTCGGATCTTGGAGGAGAGTCACAGAAGCTTGGCAACAGTGAATCACCCGCCCCCAATGCAACCCCACAAATCCTCTCTTCCTCTAATACACCTGACAACACAGGTACTACGATACGTCACTACAACACTACTACTACAGTAGAACAAACATGACCTCAACAGTCTGTAATAGAACGATGCGTTATAATGTTAAATTAACTGAATGTATTGGAGATACCATTGGAGCTTTGCATGTGTGATCTAGATCTTAACTTACTCTTGAGCTGTGTACTTCCCACGTACACAGTTATCTGCAGTAGCTGTATGTACACTGCATTATTTATATGTACTCTCTCTCTCTCTCTCTCTCTCTCTCTCTCTCTCTCTCTCAGATTTTCAACCTTCCCATCACACTGGCATGCAGGAGCCAAGAGTCTTCCTGTGGGTTTGACCACACATAGTCTATATTTCATTACTTGGTGTTTAATTCATTTTAGAGAATACAAAAATAATCACCCTGTTTTAAGTGTTTTTCTGTCTTGTTGGGTCTGCTAGGGCAGTGGGGTGGGATGGGAGATGATGGCTAGAGGGAGAGACTCACCTTCAGCCTCTTCCAGTTCAGGACGCAGGGGGGATCATTAGCCATCAGGGCCGCATGAGGGAGGAGGGAGTGGGGGATGGACAGAGGAAGGAAGAGCCGACCTCACATGGCCTCTAAGTTTGAGTGTGTGGGGGTGTAGGAGAGGGCAGAGTAAGAAAATAGCTAGATGGGCAGGGATAGATAGAGAATGAAAGACAGAGAAGCACAACCATACTGAATTTAGCCCATATTTGGGCTAATTAGACTTGAGTCAGTCATTCCATGGTTTTATATGATCTGTTTGATTGAATGCTTTACTGGCAGAGGAGGCCTAACACATTGCAATGGAGGTGTGTTTTTGTTAAGTCTTATTTTTGTCTGTTTGTTTTGCCTTATGGATGCTGGGAGGAAGGGGAGCTAATTGTATTGCCTCATAATGCCAGTTAGTTTGTAATTTGTTTTCCTACATGTGCTTATTGGTGAACTAGGAAAGGCTCTATAATGGTGCCTCGTGGGAGATAAAGGCCTCATTCCCCCTGCCTCTGTCTTTCTTTTTCTCTCCCTATCCCTCTACTACCTACTTTCTCTCACCCTCCTTTTTCCCGCTCTCCTCAACTCTTTTATTTCCCTCTGTCTCTCTCCCCCTTTCCCTCCCCTCTCTCTCCCACCGTCCCTCTCCTCTCTTGCATATCTTGTATTGTAAACAGCTCACAAAAGTGTGACAAGGTCTCCTCGTGTTCCCCCCGCTTTACTCTCCCTTCTCCCAGCTGTTTGTTATTGTCTCCTCCGCTATCGTGTGTTTGTCTCTATCACACTTTTCTTTATTCTTCTCTCTCTCTTTTTTTCTCTCCGCCGCGTCAGAAAAGAAAAAGTTAATTAAATATGGAACGAGACGGAGCAGCATCTCTTTAAACCATCATGTCATTAAAATGGCATCCCTGGGAGATCAGCTTAAAAGGAGTCGGAGCACAATGTCTTCTCAGTCAGATATTTATGGGCCTGGTTATGTAAACATGCTCTCTTTATTCTCTATGTATATTTCATGTAATTATCACTTTTTGTAGCGCCTCTCCCCCGAGACATGTAGAGGCAAGGAGTTACTGGGGGAATGTCATTAGAAGAGACTATTGTTACAGAGCCGTTATGATACTGCTATTGAGTATGCTGTATGCTACACTCCCAGACTCACTGAGGAAGGCTTTTATCTATATTTGAGATGTATCATCCATAAATCATAATTGTATGTATTCATATATGCTTTTGTATCTGACTCATATCTCTGTCTCTCTGTCTGGTACGGGACTCAAGCTTAATTCAATCATCTGTACATTTACAACAACAGACCTTGTATTCAATTCACTCAATTATTTCTCCATCTGAAAGCAATGGATAAATGTCCTGCAAAGGACTGATCAACTGATCAAATAAAAACAGTGGACCCTTCACCTCAACCATGATATATTCCCATCTAGAAAGAATAGGGATCTAGTGCAGTGTGAACTCGCTTCTCTCTGTCTGTCTGCCACTGCCATCTGACGGAATCTGCTAATTAAGAGGGCTGGAGAGCCAGCAGGGGCGTCTTATGAAACACTACAGGCACCTGGGTTGAACTAGAGTAGAGGAGGCTGGGCCTGGACCTCTATCACAACCCACAACAATGGTGCTGTGGAGGGGAGACAGGTGACAAGGGAGACACTATAGTAGAGGAGGATGGGACCTCATTTGCAACTCAATGGTGCTGTGGAGGGGAGACAGGGGAGAGGGGAGAGAGGGGAGACAGGGAGAAGGGGAGACAGGAGAGAGGGGAGAGAGGGGAGACAAGGAGGAGGGGAAACAGGGAGGAGGGGAGAGGGAAAGAGGGGAGACAGGGGAGAGGGGAGAGAGGGGAGTCCGTAGAGAGGGGAGATAGGGAGGAGGGGAGACAGGGGAGAGGGGAGAGGGCAAGAGGGGAGACAGGGTAGAGGGGAGAGAGGGGAGTCCGTAGAGAGGGGAGATAGGAGACAGTAGAGGCGAGTCAGGGGAGAGGGGAGATAGGAGACAGTAGAGAGGGGAGACGGTAGAGGGTGGAGACAGAGAAGAGGGGAGATAGGAGACAGTAGAGAGGGGAGACGGTAGAGGGTGGAGAGAGAGAAGTGGGGAGATAGGAGACAGTAGAGAGGGGAGACGGTAGAGGGTGGAGACAGAGAAGAGGGGAGATAGGAGACAGTAGAGGGGAGACGGTAGAGGGTGGAGACAGAGAAGAGGGGAGATAGGAGACAGTAAAGGGGAGAAGGTAGAGGGTGGAGAGAGAGAAGTGGGGAGATAGGAGACAGTAGAGAGGGGAGACGGTAGAGGGTGGAGACAGAGAAGAGGGGAGATAGGAGACAGTAGAGGGGAGACGGTAGAGGGTGGAGACAGAGAAGAGGGAAGATAGGAGACAGTAGAGAGGGGAGACGGTAGAGGGTGGAGACAGAGAAGAGGGGAGATAGGAGACAGTAGAGAGGGGAGACGGTAGAGGGTGAAGAGAGAGAAGAGGGGAGATAAGAGACAGTAGAGGGGAGACGGTAGAGGGTGGAGACAGAGAAGAGGGGAGATAGGAGACAGTAGAGGGGAGACGGTAGAGGGTGGAGACAGAGAAGAGGGGAGATAGGAGACAGTAGAGGGAGACGGTAGAGGGTGGAGACAGAGAAGAGGGGAGATAGGAGACAGTAGAGGGGAGATGGTAGAGGGAGGAGACAGAGAAGAGGGGAGATAGGAGACAGTAGAGGGGAGACGGTAGAGGGTGGAGAGAGAGAAGTGGGGAGATAGGAGACAGTAGAGGGGAGACAGTAGAGGGTGGAGACAGAGAAGAGGGGAGATAGGAGAGAGTAGAGGGGAGACTTTCCTAAATTAATTTTGTCCTCTCCTCTCCTCCCTGTTCCTGTTCTTGTCCTCACCTCTTTTTTTGAAGAGCTGAGGTTCCTTCTCCTCCAATGCTTCCATCTGCAACTTCCCTTTGCCCTTATGGGGAGGAGAAGAAAAATCAAGGAATAGACTTTTGAGATATACCCAATGAGACAGTAGAGACAGGATATACAGAGCAGAATGCTTTATGCCACACTCATTCACTCAGGCATGATGTCATGTCAAATATGACTCACAAATCAAAAGCTCTTTCCTTGTTTTCCATAGATACAGAAAGACGTGATTGCATGGTATGATGGAACTGCTTGTCAAGGTGCATCAATCCAAACACAGACACACAAACATGCCTACATTATAATGGGCACACACACGCAATTATTGCCACTAACTATTGTTCATTTGAATCTACTGTGCCATGGAGTCAAAGTGTCTCTGTGTAATTTAACAATGTCTGATTAGGGACAGGACAGTGCATGCAGGTCTTCTGACTGTGAAGCTGTCATTTCTCCTCTAGTTATCAGGAGCAGAAAGCCCTCGTCTCGTCCCTCTCGCCCACCAGTGAATCTGCCATGATGCCATCCAGTCTGACCCCTCACATCACCCGCCACATCACCATGCAGTAAACCTATGTGAACCGCAGTGTTCTAAAGTCGTCTGCAATAACCACTGCAGAATTGCTTTTAATCAACGTCTGAAATGAGGGTGACTGGAAGCATCGCCCCATGCTGATTAAATGTAATTGTTTAATTGCCAAGTGCTGGGAACCCATCCTAAGAGGATTCCAATGGAATTATTTAAGCTCCAGTCAGGAAACGCTGTGTCCCGGAAAAGCGGAAGGAAGGAGGGAAAACGGAAAGAGGGAAAAATTGCACACAAAAAAATAGCTTTTTTAAATATTCTGTCTATGAAATATTGAGTGTGGTTTACCTTTCAATTGAGTGATAAGTGTACAGCCTGGGGCCACATTGAACAGCAGCGACCCTGGTCAATCACCATCTCAAAGGAGGTCAGGTCACACTCAAGCCCTGTGTGGGGTGAAGGAGGGTGGCCTCACCTCCCTCCTGTGTTTAATTTTCCCTTTCCACTGTCAACCTATGGATCTATTCTCAAGGTGCTTTGGCCTTTGTATCTATTGAAATATCCTGTGACAATGACTTTGTCTGTGTACTGAAATGTCTGTGAGGGGGTTCACTGTCGCTCATCATGTTACAGTAAAGCACAGGTAAGCACAGCACCTATACACCATTTTCAGGTCCAAGTCTTTTTCAGTGTCAAGACTGAAGATTACTTAGTCATTAGACGTAGAGAACCTAAACAGAGGTTTTCAGCATGAAGTCATTGTATCTGGCCCAATACATGAAGGACCTCTGAGCGGTTAACTCCTGAAAGGTTCTCATGAATGGGGTTATATAGGCCCCCTTCTCCATCTGAAAACCACTTTGTTTATCCGATAATGGGCTCTATAAACTTAAGGGGCACAGGTGCACTCCATTTAAGGTCACAGAATTTAGTCACAGATGTTCAAATGTCTTCCTACACACACACACATGCACACTTGCTCAAAGCCACACACAGTTAACATATTAGGAACACCTTCCTAATATTGAGTTGCAAACCCTTTTGCCCTCAAAACAGCCTCAATTGGTAGGGGCATGGTGTCGAAAGCATTCCACAGGGATGCTGGCCCATGTTGACTCCAATGCTTCACACAGTTGTGTAAAGTTGGCTGGATGTCCTTTGGGTGGTGGACCGTTCTTGATACACACGGGAAACTGTTAAGCGTGAAAAACCCAGCAGCATGGCACCTACTACCATACCCTGTTCAAAGGCACTTAAATATTTAGTCTTGCCCGTTCCCCCTCTGAATAGCACACATACACAATCCATGTCTCAATTGTCTCAAGGCTTAAAAATCCTTCTTTAACCTGTATGCTCCGCTTCATCTACACTGATTGGCCACATTTAAAAACATATTTCCACAAACCCCATGACATTTTAATCTATCAATCACACTTTCCTAACCTCACTGACCTAGTGCAGAATAGATGTCCGTTAGTGGAGCTTGTTTTAGCATTTAGAAACATGCAGGAAGAACTGAGGTCTGGTGTTTTGATGATGAGTGCAGTAATCCATCCCTACCGTAGGGAAATGCTCTTCCTACTGCTACTGCTGCATCCCGTGCCTCTAGGCACAAGTGTGTCTCTGTCTCCCAAACCTGGGTTCAAAAAGTATTTGCAATCTTTCAAATACTTTGAACATTTGTTTGAGCCTACCTGGAGTGCCGTATAGGAGGGGTTTGCATATTCTGTGCCAGGCAAGCTCAGTAAAGCGCAGCTATAGCATTTGAAAGATTTGGAATACTATTTTAACCCAGGTCTGTCTGTTATCCCTCATCACCATACAGGGGAGGGAGAGGAGCTTTGCACCCTGCAGCTGTGGCCTTATTCCCAGGCAGGCAGCCAACACCTGACCATGCAAGGCCAGCTGGCCCAGATGTGCACACAGACAATGGCAACACTTTGAGCAATGCAGTCCCCTCTGGGACCCCAGGCACCTGCAAACCAAAGGCCCTTCTCACTATCTAGCATCATGTTGCAATTATACATCTAATAACTCACCATCACCCTGAGAGAACAACACTAATCTATATCATAACACAGGAGTGACACTCCACAATTGATTTTGGAGCGTCATACTGAACAAGTGTGGTCTGTAGAAGATTTAGTACAACTGTAGATGACCCAGAAGCGTTCTCCACAGCAGTGGCCAAATTTGTGGATTTTACTTGCAGGTTTTGGGCTGGAAAGTTCACCAAAAACAACAGATATCTTGTCAATCTTGTCAAGCACTGTGTCTCATTGAAGCCAAGCAACGTACTCAAATCAAGGCTGCATCTCAGTGTCTTATCCTTTCTAATAGACCAATGTTGGTGACATCTTTTTTTAATCAATGATACAGCACTGCATAAAATTATCAAAATGACAGGGTTAAACATTGTACACATGGATTGCTTGAATGAATAAAGCATAACTGAAGCGTTACAAAATAAAGGCCTCAAATGAATATTTTGATCTGTGCTTATTTTTTTTTCTCCATCGATCGAGGGTATTGATGCAGTCAGTAACAAAGCAGCTTACTGATCACTATACCTGTACACAGCCAATCTGTAAATAGCCCACCCAACTACCTCATCCCCATATTGTTTTTTACCCTCTTGCTCTTTTTCACCCCAGTATCTCTATTCTCTACTTGCACTTCATCATCTGCCCATCTGTCATTCCAGTGTTAATGCTAAATTGTAATTATTTCACCTCCATGGCCTATTTATTGCCTTACCTCCCTACTCTTCTACATTTGCACACACTGTACATCGATTTTTGTATTGTGTTATTGACTGTACGTTTGTTTATGTGTAACTCTGTGTTGTTGTTTTGCCGTCCTGCTTCGCTTTATCTTGGCCAGGTCGCAGTTGTAAATGAGAACTTGTTCTCAACTGGCCTACCTGGTTAAACAAAGGTGAAATGAAATAAAAATAAAATAAACTATGGGTAACAGATGGTGTTGATACAAACAAAAGCTAGAAGATGCACAGTGACATCTAGTGGCGAATTTACTCCTGTACACCATGTTCATTATCCAATATGGTACAAAAGAAACAAATACTTTGATTTACCATCTGCCATACAATAAAATGCCTTCTTGTATAATGCAATTGAATCTGGCCAATATGGTAATTCAGCCTATTAAATGTTAACATATCAATTCATGTTGGCCAATGTTTGATGACAAAGAAATATTTTCTATGGAGGTCAGTAGTGGCATAATTCTGACAGCAGAGGAAGGAAGTGGCCTGTTTCTGAAAATAAAAAGAAACATGACACTTCTGTTGCTTTCTCCATATCTTTATTTCTGTGACCAAAGTTAGAGAGAGGTGGGCCTGAATTAACCTGCTTTGTTCCAGTATAATTCAAAAGGTACTACATTAAAACCTTTTCGAGGTTTGATATCAAAGTTAAACATGATTGTTTTTTATTCATACACCAAATATTGGTCTTATGATAATGATGACAAGCATGAATTCACATGGGCCACATAGTACCTTGGTGCCATATAATTTGATGAATACTGTACATTTGCACAAAATTCAGACTTCACAGAAAACGAACATTGTCATACACATACTCATAATACATTCAAATCTACTCTTCAAATACACTTTCGTCAGTCAATATGACAATCTGTTTTGGTATAACCAATATTTTCATTGGTAAAATATCAGATTTGGTCATTACCCCTGTGAACACCACGTAATTTCAACGTGGATAATGGGGTACTGTAATATTTGGTTAAGACGTTGATCAATGAGATTACAACCCATAGGCCTATCCACCCACTCAAAAATACAGCCCAAAGTTAGTGGAATTTTCATCATGTTATCATTATGCTTTGAACCATCTAAAAGAACAACCAAATTCCAATGGAAAAGCAATGTCAGATGTTTTGTTTAATAACCTATCACTGCTTTAAAAAAACACAGCAAAGTTCAAATGAGAAAACAATGTCTGAGATTTTGTTTAGGTATACAACATATTAACGTGGTATCACTGTGCTTCATCTAATAGCAGAAACAAATGACCTGGATTGCGGTTGAGATTACATTAAAAGTACATGGTGCAAGTGATCAATGCAGTCAACACAACCAAATATCAACATTTTAAGGAGATGTATCTTCTGCTTTCGGAGAGATAACATTAATAATATGCATGTAAATCTCTCATGGCTCAAAGTGGAGTAGAGATTGACTTCATCACTACTTGTTTTTGTAAGAAGTGTTGACATGCTGAATATATCGAGCTGTCTGTTTAAACTACTAGCACACAGCTCGTACATGCATACCCCCCAAGACATGCCACCAAAGGTCTTTTCACAATCCCCAAGTCAAAAACGGACTATGGGAGGCGCACAGTACTACATAGAGCCATGGCTACATGGAACTCTATTCCACATCAGGTAACTGATGCAAGCAGTACAATCAGATTTAAAAAACTGATACAAAAAATACACCTTATGGAACAGGGGACTGTGAAGAGATGACACACATACACATGGATGTTGTATTGTAAATATGTGATTGTACAGTAGTGGCCTGAGGGAACACACTAGATGTGTTGTCAAAAGTGTTATGAAATGTAATGTCATGTAATATTTGAAATTGTATATAACTGCCTTAATGTTGCTGGACCCCAGGAAGAGTAGCTGCTGCCCTGGAGGCAGCTAATGGGGATCCTTAATAAATACACAATACTAAGTTCCAACTGTACCACTGACTTAGTCTGGCTTCAATTCCAGTTATTCTACAAATAATGTATATGTTAGATTCAGGTCTCCATCTCCATCCTATTCTTTAACTTCGATTTTTGGTTGAGATGGAGACGTGAATCAAACATATACATTATTAATTAAGTCAGTGGCACAGATGTAACATAGACAAAAAGAAGATACAACTCCTTCAACTGTTGATATTTGGTTGCGTTGACAACCAGACACAATTCAATATCACTAGATATCATTACATTTCAAATCAACCAGAGTTTGAAACCCTAGGCCTATTGAATTGAAACAATAGCTGTTGATGACTTTACAGATTCTACTGTATATAGGCCTAAATAGTATCATTGATGATACAGTACATGAGTGATAAAGTATGGGCTCTTTTCATTTAAACCTACCCTTTCGGAATGACTTTGATAGCAACAGCGAATCTATTTTGTTATTAAGTGGAGAACTCACAAAAATCAGTCTCATGATAGCGCACTGGTAAGAGTCAGTGACAAATATCATAGCTAAGTAGGGCTGGGCTTGGTTAAAACCTTGGGTAGGAGACCAAAGGGTATCTGTACATAAATACATTCTCCAGTAGGAGGTGCTGCACACCCTATTGTTTATTTTCTTATTCTGGTAGTGGATATAACATTGAAGATCTAACAGTGGTACAAAGGTACATATTTTATACAAGGTTGGTCTATGTTGAAATTTGGTTACCATGACGACATAATCCTGTGGTAGAAATTTCACCCTCAAAACAACAGTTGATGACTTTTTGTATTTTCCACTTAGATTCCACGTCACAAGACGTTGACAAATTACGTTGAAACAACGTTGATTCAACCAGTTTGTGCCCAGTGGGTAGTATCGCCATTGAGTTTATGTAGTATCACCATTGTCTATGTAAAGCGCTTCTCTTACAATCATTTTGGCTTTCAAGATTCACCCCACTTCTCTGGCCACTGGCCTATCACATGCAAGACAATCTGTTTTGTTCCATTAAAAATGGTCATTGCTAAAGTATCAGTTTTAGTCTTGATTATCTCCTTTGGGTCTATGTACAGTAAAGTGTTTCATGTGTGTATCACCACCTTTCTGGCTAATGGCCTATCCATCACATGATACAGTAGAGGCCCTTAAGTAATCGGCCATACTACAGGTCAGTTGGTGGCCAGCTGAGTTGACCTCCGTCTGGGACACAGGATCCTGCCGAAGGCCCTGCGGAAGCTGCTGTGACAGAGCGGGTAGAGGAAAGGGTTAATGGCCGAGTTGAGCCACAGCAGCCAGAAGGTGACCTCATACCAGTGGTGCTGGACACAGCGTCCCTTACAGGCGGCTCTGATGATCATCAGGAGGGTGTAGGGCGCCCAGCACACAGCAAACACACACACGATGACAGCCAGCGACTTGGCAATCTTCTTGTCCCTTGACAGGCAGCTGCGCTGGGTGCCCCTAGTGGAGGTGTCCTGCCGCACCAAGGGGGGATGGAAGGTCTGGGAGTGGAAGGACCCTTCTCCTGATCCCCTCTCCTGGACCGACACAGCGCTAGACAGCTTCTTAACCACTACCGAGTTCCAGGAGAAGAGGGAAGTGAGGCGGAGGCATTCCCCTCTCCCCAGGGGAGGGGGCTGTCCATCGGGCGCGTGGGCCTGTCCACTTTTCTCATCTCTGTTCCGGAGCCTCCTCCGACGTATGTTGAGGTAGATGCTGAGGTTGAAGAAGGTAACGGAGATTAAGGGGGAGAAGAACTCCAACATGGAGGCACTGAGGAGGAAGTACCAGGTGTAGTAGAACTCAGCGTAGCACTCATCCTCCGGGACACGGCTCTTCCCCACCACCAGCTCCCAGAAGATGATGGCAGGGCCATAGAGGACAAAGGCCAGGACCCAGACTGCTATCATCTTCATGATGGCTTGGTGGGTCATGCCCTGTCTGGCACGGTAGCTCACCTGGCGGAAACAAGAGACAAAGATGATGGACATGATTGGTGATTTTGGGCTTTGTTGTGTTGTTATGACTCATTCTGTCTAGGTTTGTAAAGGGCAATTCCACGATAACTGAATTGCACTGAGACTCAGATTTTTTACTTATAATGTATGCCAAACAAGAAACATTGATTTCAAAGTTCAATAAACCATACAACTGTAACGATGTGCACTGAGAGTTGGGAGCACGTTCAGGGAGTGAGGGTTTTAATAAATAAAATAAACATAATACAAAACAAGAAACACGAACAACGCACAGACAAGAAACAGAAACAGAAACAGTGACGCCTGGGGAAGGAACCAAAGGGAGTGACATATATAGGGCAGGTAATCAAAGAGGTGATGGAGTCCAGGTGAGTGTCATAATGCGCTGAAGGGCGTAATGATGGTGACAGGTGTGCGCCATAACGAGCAGCCTGTTGACCTAGAGGCCAAAGAGGGAGCACACGTGACAACAACTTTATGCACAATGACTACTTTTAACAATTTACACAGAACATTTTACAAAAACATATTTACTGGAAGAACAGCGTAGATGCAAAGTTTAGTAACAGAATTTTGTGAAAATCTCCATCAGTTTTTTACATCCACATTTTCAAAAACCTTTAAATATCTGCTCCAAATTAACATTCAAGATATCTGCAGAAAGAATGGGGTGTCAGCTATGACACCTATTTTAGTTATTGAACTGCATGATAATAATAATAGTGATAATAATATACATCCCGTAACAGAATTGTTGTAATGGAATTTCATCATGGGTCACTGATCTGTAATACACAGAAATGTATAATTAAGTATATGCATGTAATTCTCTTCATGGTTATGTATCCTAAATAGGTACACAAAGGTATAAATATGCAATATCTCCCTTTACATATTTGGGTATTATTCTACACACTGGCTGTTACTTTAATGAGCTCCACCACCAAACAAGACCGAATTTAGTTGGTCCGGACAGGACCGAATCTGAACCAATCCTAGACATCTATGTTTTCACAAGTTTGGACATCAAAGTACTGCAAACCAGCGCTACTGTACTGTAATGTGCTGAACTATACTCTACTTTTCTCTACTCTACTGCGCTCTTCTGTAATGTACTGAACTATACTCTACTTTTCTTTACTGTACTCTACTCTACTGTAATGTCCTGCACTGTAATGTACTGAACTATACTCTGCTTTTCTTTACTGTACTCTACTCTACTGTGCTCTACTGTACTGTAATGTACTGTACTGTACTGAACTATACTCTACTTTTCTTTACTGTACTCTACTCTACTGTGCTCTACTGTACTGTAATGTACTGTACTGTACTGAACTATACTCTACTTTTCTTTACTGTACTCTACTCTACTGTAATGTCCTGCACTGTAATGTACTGAACTATACTCTACTTTTCTTTACTGTACTCTACTCTACTGTACTGTACTGTAAGGTACTGTACTGTACTATACTCTACTTTTCTTTACTGTCCTGCACTGTAATGTACTGAACTATACTCTGCTTTTCTTTACTGTACTCTACTCTACTGTGCTCTACTGTACTGTAATGTACTGTACTGTACTGAACTATACTCTACTTTTCTTTACTGTACTCTACTCTACTGTGCTCTACTGTACTGTACTGTACTGTACTGTACTGAACTATACTCTACTTTTCTTTACTGTACTCTACTCTACTGTAATGTCCTGTACTGTAATGTACTGAACTATACTCTGCTTTTCTTTACTCTACTCTACTGTACTGTGCTCTACTGTACTGTACTGAACTATACTCTACTTTTTTTTTTACTGTACTCTTCTCTACTGCGCTCTACTCTACTGTAATGTACTGTAATGTACTGAACTACACTCTACTTTTCTTTACTGTGCTCTACTCTACTGTAATGTCCTGTACTGTAATGTACTGAACTATACTCTACTTTTCTTTACTGTACTCTACTGTGCTCTACTGTACTGTAATGTACTGAACTATACTCTACTTTTCTTTACTGTACTCTACTCTACTGTGCTCTACTGTACTGTAATGTACTGAACTATACTCTACTTTTCTTTACTGTACTCTACTGTAATGTCCTGCACTGTAATGTACTGAACTATACTCTACTGTTCTTTACTGTACTCTACTCTACTGTAATGTCCTGCACTGTAATGTACTGAACTATACTCTATATTTCTTTACTGTACTCTACTCTACTGTGCTTTACTGTAATGTACTGAACTATACTCTACTTTTCTTTTCTGTACTCTATTCTACTGCGCTCTACTCTACTGTAATGTACTGTACTGAACTATACTCTACTTTTATTTACTGTACACTACTCTACTGTGCTCTACTGTACTGTACTGAACTATACTCTACTTTTCTTTACTGTACTCTACTCTGCTCTACTGTACTGTAATGTACTGTACTGTACTGTACTGAACTATACTCTACTTTTCTTTACTGTACTTTACTCTACTGTAATGTCCTGCACTGTAATGTACTGAACTATACTCTACTTGTCTTTACTGTACTCTACTCTACTGTAATGTCCTGTACTGAACTATACTCTACTTTTCTTTACTGTACTCTACTGTGCTCTAATGTACTGTACTGAACTATACTCTACTTTTCTTTACTGTACTCTACTCTACTGTGCTCTACTGTAATGTACTGAACTATACTCTATTTTTCTTTACTGTACTTCACTCTACTGTGCTCTACTGTACTGTAATGTCCTGTACTGTACTGAACTATACTCTACTTGTCTTTACTGTACTCTACTCTACTGTGCTCTACTGTACTGTACTGAACTATACTTTTCTTTACTGTACTCTACTCTACTGTAATGTACTGAATTATACTCTACTTGTCTTTACTATACTCTACTCTACTGTACTGTAATGTACTGAACTATACTCTACTTTTCTTTACTGTACTCTACTCTACTGTACTGTAATGTACTGTACTGTATTGAACTATACTCAAATTTTCTTTACTGTTCTATACTGTGCTCTACTGTACTGTTATCTTAATGGACATCTATGTTTGGACGTTAAAATCAAGGCTGGTCCGGACATGACCAAAAAACAACGTCTGTGGACGCTGAAATCAAGGCCAGGTCGGACCAAATTTCAACTACTTTTCAACGTCCATGAACGTCTCTGTGCTCAGTGGGTAAAAAAAAAAGACCCCACCTTGTCTAGCGTATTTTGTTTGGTGACATTGGGAAAGTTAACAGACAAATGTCCTGTTTCCATCAGGCCTGTCGTGAGATGTACTTTACTTGCATAAAAAGGTTGGATGGAAATCTGGTTATTGAGGATGAACTTACAGTGTGTAATATAATACAGTGTGTAATTCATGTACACAGTCTACCCTTCAACTTGCTAAGACTAGGGAGTGATCAGGACCATGTGACCACATACCAGGTAGTGTATAGGGGTTGGAGTTCTAGGTGCCAGAGTCTTTCCTGGTCAGGTCAGTAACAAGTCCTGGCCCTAGTCTTGTAGTGGAGGGCTTTCTATGGAGGTGTCTTGGTACATCCCCCTCAGCCTAGTCTGCTTCATGAGCTTCAATGAGGTTCTTCAACATGCTCTCTTAGATTTGATTCAATTTCTATCGGAAAAAGCTCAACTTGCACCACCTGTCCTGACCTTACATCTCCATCTTGATCCCAATCTTTCCTTTTCACTTCAGATGCTCTACAATATGTGACGGCCTGCCACTTCTATTTCAAGTTGGGAGGAAAGTGCTTTACGGCAAAATGCCGCTCCTTGGCCGCCGACCATCTCTTTCTCTCTACTTCTCTACTGATTGATTGGAGGGAAACTGGAGAGGATCATAGAAACTGGAGGACGTCTATGATCAAAGCTTAATGTTGTGTGGCTTAAAGGAGAGCCTCAGCTTCTCTAGTTTCATTTGTATTCATGCCTCTGATGTTAAGTGTTGTGCTGGTGAAACAAAACAGAACATTATACACAGTATTACTCTCCTTTGTCTACTGTGCTTTGTGTGCTTTACATCATACAACGACACTAGAGAAGGCATGATCAGTCACCTGGCATATGCACATACAGTCACTGATGGTGCAAATTATTTAAATTGGCATAATGAAAGTGGGTGACACTGTCTGTGCCCATTTCTGAATTCAGAGATGATGTTGTTTGGTACGGTCGGTTTAAATAAATATATACACATATTTCTACGCTCTCTGCCACATTGTGTTGCTAAAATAGGAGTTTTACACATCACAGATGACTTACTACTAAGACATTTTGTGCAGTAATTGTTATGGTTAAACTGATTGTGACAGTTCAGTCAGTGGTCTAATAAGGTATCTGATACATTCGTTCCCTATAATTTATTTGAATTCAGTATGCATCTTTAGTATGTTCTTTGCTGGTCACTTCGCCGACAGAAGCAACCTACTCAATATGGTCGATATGACACACACACAGATCTAAAGATGACGTCAATATACTCAATCTTCTTGCTCACCAACACTCATCGATATTCTATCATGAAGTGAGCGCCAGTCTTGGCAGAATCAGAACGGTTGGTCAGCGCTAAAAGTTTCCCCTAGTACACCTCAACTAGCCTACAGCCATAGACCTCTTCGTGCTCTTGTATACCAAGGACTCTATAAAAGTATGGTTCTGCACAGCCATATGGCTCTGCACAAACATGACCACAGGTTTCGCTTCAGCCAGTAAAAGAGGGGAATGACTTCTCGACTATTCAGGTTTATTCTCCCAGCTGGGTCAGAATAAGCATCTGGTCATTTGAATTCAGATTGGGTCCTGTGAAGAGTTTACTTCACCCAGTCTTCTGGTGAAACAAAACAGAACATTGTACACAGCATCCCTCTCTCCTTTATCTGCCTTACCTCTTTCAATGGATCTGCCATCTGGGGAAAAACTAGTTGAATCAACATTGTTTCCATGTCATTTCAACCCAAAAAATCGATGTGATGACATCAATGTAGAAAACGAATTGGATTTGGCAAAAGTCATCAACGTTAGGGCATTTCGTCTCTTAACTTAAATCCAATGACATCTTTTGTTGATTTCTTTTGTTGATTTCACGTTGAACTCACGTTAGTTGACAACTCAACCAAATGTAAATCAAAACTAGACATTGAACTGACGTCTGTGCCCAGTGGGCGAGTAAGACACTAGAGAAGGCACGATCAGTCAACTGGCATACGCACATCCAGTCACTGATGCTGCAAATTATTTAAATTGGCACAATGAAAGCAGGTGACACTGTCTGTGCCCATTTCTGAAAGCCTAAGTTCAGAGATGGTGTTGTTTGGTACGAAAGCCAGTCGGTTTAAATAAGTTCATATAAATATTTATACGCTCTCTGCTACATTCTGTTGCTAAAAGTTCTGCACATCACAGATGACTTACGACTAAGACATTTTGCACTGTAACTATTATGGTTAAACTGATTGTGAAAGTTTAAAAGTGTCTTTAGTTTTCTTCCTACATCATTGGGCGGGCGCATATAATTAGTGTTGGCACCGGGATTTGGGTGGTGGTACTGGTAAAACATGAGCCTATCACAATAATGAAAACAAAATGTCAAGAAAACTGTAGGCTATCACACCATTACCGTATGTATTTCAGAAATGAGCTAATGGACTTGAAAACGGGTCGTAGGCCTATAGCCTACGCTCCAAAATGCAATGTGATTAGAGAACACTGAAATTTGGAAATACACTATAAATACAAAAGTATGTGGACACCCCTTGAAATTAGTGAATTCGGCTATTTCAGCCACACCCATTGCTGACCGGTGTATAAAATCGAGCACACAGCCATGCAATCTCCATAGACAAACATTGGAAGTAGAACGGCCTTACTGACTTTCAATGTGGCACTGTCATAGGATGCCCCCTTTCCAACAAGTCAGTTCGCACACAAGCCCAAGATCAACATGCGCAATGCCAAGCGTCGGTTGGAGTGGTGTAAAGCTCGCCGCCATTGGACTATGGAGCAGTGGAAACCCGTTCTCTGGAGTGATGAATCACGCTTCACCATCTGGCAGTCCGACGGACGAATCTGGGTTTGGCGGATGCCAGGGGAACGCTACCTGCCCCAATGCATAGTGCCAACTGTAAAGTTTGGTGGAGGAGGAATAATGGTCTGGGGATGTTTTTCATGGTTTGGGCCAGGCCCCTTAGTTCAAGTGAAGGGAAATCTTAACGCTACAGCATACAATGACATTCTAGACGATTCTGTGCTTCCAACTTTGTGGCAACAGTTTGTGGAATGCCCTTTCCTGTTTTGACCGCAGAGATGCTATTTAATTAAAAGGGATTCTAAATATAATTATACGATTAAGCCTCATGGTCGGCCTGCCCAATTAGGCATTATTAGGCAGCTGCCTAGAGCGGCAGTTTGACTAGGGCGACATTTTACGAGCTAAACTGACCAAGACGTACCTCCAACAACACATAACACCTCACATTATTCTGCCCAAAAACAATAACTTCTCACTCAGTGGCATGAGGGCTATGTTGGTGAGCGCTGATGCCTAAGCAGGGGCGCAAAATATTTAGCTTGTCCATGCCCAGCGAACCTTTGTAGGTTGCTGTTAGAGAGACAGCGCTGCGACGCTGCCCCAATGCTCCATCAAATTCAATTTCTGTATTTTGAAAGTTACATATCTTAAAAACTTGATTGCTGACAAGCAAAACATTTTGGGACCATGTCAACAAAAGAGAAAGAAAATGATACCTATTGCTTTACTTTTTGAAATAAATAAATAACAAGTTTCCAGATAATATAAAGTGTTCTATAACAATGCTTAAATCCGTGATGTATTATGCTAGAAACTTCAAAATGACCACAAAAGACGTGACTCTGATGCATATTCACTACCGTTCAAAAGTTTGGGGTCACTAAGAAATGTCCTTGTTTTTGAAAGAATAGCAACTTTTTTGTCCATTAAAATTGATCAGAAATACAGTGTAGACATTGGTAATGTTGTAAATGACTATTGTAGCTGGAAACAGCTGATTTCTTATGAAATATCTACATAGGCGTACAGAGGCCCATTATCAGCAACCATCACTCCTGTGTTCCAATGGAACGTTGTGTTAGCTAATCCAAGTTTATCATTTTAAAATTGATCACTAGAAAAGCCTTTTGCAATTGTTAGCACAGCTGAAAACTGTTGTCCTGATTAAAGAAGCAATGCAACTGGCCTTCTTTAGACTAGTTGTGTATCTGGAGCATCAGCATTTGTGGGTTCGATTACAGGCTCAAAATGTCCAGAAACAAATAACTTTCTTCTGAAACTCGTCAGTCTATTCTTATTCTGAGAATTGAAGGCTATTCCATGAGAGAAATTGCCAAAACACTGAAGATCTTATACAACACGGTGTACTACTCCCTTCACAGAACAGCGTAAACTGGCTCTAACCAGAATAGAAAGAGGAGTGGAAGGCCCCGGTGCACAACTGTGCAAGACGACAGTGTCTAGTTTGAGAAATAGACGCCTCACAAGTCCTCAACTGGCAGCTTCATTAAATAGTTCCTGCAAAACATCATTAGTATATGTTATTGACATTGAACTGATTTTATAGCCAAACCTATTGCCAATCCCTGCTGTACAATATTCTAGTTTAGCAGGGATAGGAGGGTGGTGGCAATTTTTTGTCTCGCAGAGGCAGGCAGAACGTCCAGGGTTGTATTATGGCCAATTATTTTAGGTCCCTTCCCGGGAAGAAATGAAATCTACTTTCACCCCTGGGCACAGTCCTGGCTGACGACCCGGATGAGTCACCCAAAAACAGACGAAGAAGACCAATGGTGGACCAATGTCAGGGCCTGACAGGGGGACAGAGTCTTGACCCTTTCAATAGTAATTGAGCACTTACATTTGTTTGGTTCTTAGAAAAACAGCACTGAGGTTTAAGTGCCTAAATGTTCAAGAGAATGCGTGGAATGGTTTACCTCACTCTCAGACTCTCCTCTCTCTCGGTCTCTCACCTCTCTCTCAGTCTCAGGCAACATTACCTCTGCAAGTTGTCAAACAAAATGAAAACAATGGCAACCAACATCAAGAGTTAAAGGGGCAGTGCATAAAAAAACACAGCTTCAGATTAGTGGAAACCAAGACTGTTCTCAGGGCAGGCCTGGTTGTAGCTTGATATGTTCGAGTCATGTCTTGGACAATTTCAGCATTTTAGCTAACCCTAACCCTTTTCTTAACCTTAACCTAATTATCCTAACCTGCCATGTTAATTTTCCTAACCTGTCATGTTAACTCTGCATAAGTTCTAACCTGCTACGAAATGTAACTGCTAGTCAAAACTGGCAGACCTGCCCTGAGAGCTGTGTGAGTATCCACTAATAAGAGACATGATGTCCGTGCTTTTTTAATGATATTTCCATACTCTGAGGTCGAAATAACACTCTGAAATTATGAAAATGATGATAATTCCCTTTCTGTGTAAGAGCTGTTTGAAAACAATGCCTAGAATTTCAGCTTGTGTATCCTCCTAAATGTATCCTCACAAATTGAAGGGGTAAGCGGGGTAGGCTCTAGAGCAGGGGTCTACAACAGGTAGATCAGGAGCTACCAGTAGCTCGCAGTCGACCTACGAGTAGCTTGCCAAGCAATTCTGTAAGTACATACATTTTGCGAGTGTAGCGAAATGCTTGTGCTTCTAGTTCCGACAGTGCAACATGTAATCGAACAATTCCACAACAACTACCTAATACACACAAATATAAGTAAAGGAACGGAATAAGAGTTTATACATATAAATATATGGATGAGGATTGACAGAGCAGCATAGGCAAGATGCAATAGATGGTATAAAATACAGTATATACATATGAGATGAGTAATTTAAGATATGTAAACATTATTAAAGTGGCATTATTAAAGTTACTAGCGATTAATTTATTAAAGTGGCCAATGATTTCAAGTCTGTATACAGGCAGCAGCCTCTGTGTTAGTGATGGCTGTTTAACAGTCCGATGGCCTTGAGATAGAAGCTGTTTTTCAGTCTCTCGGTCCCAGCTTGGATGCACCTGTACTGACCTCGCCTTCTGGATGGTAGCGTGGTGAACAGGCAGTGGCTCTGGTGGTTATTGTCCTTGATGATATCTTTTTGGCCTTCCTGTGACATTGGGTGCTGTAGGTGTCCTGGAGGGTAGGTAGTTTGCCCCCCGTGATGCGTGGTTAGCCACTATTGGCTTAAAATTTGTAATGGGGGAAAAATGGACACAGTTGCATATCACAATATTATTTTTTGACAACATTATAAACTCAGCAAAAAAAGAAACAGCCCTTTTTCAGGACCCTGTCTTTCAAAGAAAATTCGTAAAAATCCAAATAACTTCACAGATTTTAATTGTAATGGGTTTAAACACTGTTTCCCATGCTTGTTCAATGAACCATAAACAATTAATGAACATGCACCGATGGAACGGTCGTTAAGACAATAACAGCTGACAGACGGTAGGAAATTAAGGTCACAGTTATGAAAACGTAGGACACTAAAGAGGCCGTTCTACTGACTCTGAAAAACACCAAAAGAAAGATGCCCAGTGTCCCTGCTCATCTGCGTGAACGTGCCTTAGGCATGCTGCAAGGAGGCATGAGGACTGCAGCTGTGGCCAGGGCAATAAATTGCAAAGTCAGTACTGTGAGACCCCTAAGACAGCCCTACAGGGAGACAGGACGGACAGCTGACTGTCCTCGCAGAGGCAGACCAAGTGTAACAACACCTGCACAGGATCGGTACATCTGAACATCACACCTGCGGGACAGGTACAGGATGGCAACAACAACTGCCCGAGTTACACCAGGAACGCACAATCTCTCCATCAGACTGTCCGCAATAGGCTGAGAGAGGCTGGACTGAGAGCTTGTAGGCCTGTTGTAAGGCAGGTCCTCACCAAACATCACAGCAATAAACGCAGTTCACAGTGAGAGGATGTTTATTTTTTTGCTGAGTTTATACATACAGTACCAGGCAAAAGTTTGACACACCTACTAATTCAAGGGTTTTTATTTATTTTTACTATTTTCTACATTATAGAATAATAGTGAAGACATCAAAACTATGAAATAACACATGGAATCATCTAGTAACCAAAAAAGGGTTAAACAAAACAAAATATATTTGCCATGATGACAGCTTTGCACACTCTTGGCATTCTCTCAACTAGCTTCATGAGGTAGTAACCTGGAATGCATTTCAATTAACAGGTGGGCCTTGTTAAAAGTTAATTTGTGGAATTTCTTTCCTTCTTTATGCATTTGAGCCAATCAGTTGTGTTGTGACAAGGTAGAGGTGGTATACAGACCGAGTCCATATTATGGCAAGAACAGCTCAAATAAGCAAAGAGAAACAACAGTCCATCATTACTTTAAGACATGAAGGTCAGTAGATTTAAGACATAAGGTCGCAAAAACCATCAAGCGATGATGAAACTGGCTCTCATGATGGACCACCACAGGAAAGGAAGACCCAGAGTTACCTCTGCTGCAGAGGATAAGTTCATTAGAGTTACCAGCCTCAGAAATTGCAGCCAAAATTAATGCTTCACAGAGTTCAAGTAACAGACACATCTCAACATCAACTGTTCAGAGGAAACTGCATGAATCAGGCCTTCATGGTTGAATTTCTGCAAAGAAACCACTACTAAAGGACACCAATAATAAGAAGAGACTTGCTTTGGCCAAGAATCACCGTTGGAAATCTGTCCTTTGGTCTGATGAGTCCAAATTTGAGATTTTTGTTTCTAACCTCTGTGTCTTTGTGAGATGCAGAGTAGGTGAATGGATGATCTATGTATGTGTGGTTCCCACCGTGAAGCTTAGAGGAGGGGGTGCGATGGTGTGGGGGTGCTTTGCTGGTGATACTGTCTGTGATTTATTTAGAATTCAAGGCATATTAACCACATTAACCAGAATGGCTACCACAGCATTCTGCAGTGAGACTATCAACACATCTCCAGGCTGTGTAAGGGCTATTTGACCAAGAAGGAGAGTGATGGAGTGCTGCATCAGATGACTTGGCCTCCACAATCACCCAACCTCAACCCAATTGAGATGGTTTGGGATGAGTTGGACCGCTGAGTGAAGGAAAAGCAGCCAACAAGTGCTCAGCATATGTGGTAACTTTTTCAAGACTGTTAGAAAAGCATTCCAGGTGAAGCTGGATGAGAGAATGCCAAGAGTGTGCAAAGCTGTCATCAAGGTAAAGGGTGGCTACTTTGAAGAATCTCAAAAATATTTTTGATTTGTTTAACACTTTTTTGGTTACTAAATGATCCCACAAAACTTGAATGAGTAGGTGTTCTAAAACTTTTGACGGGTTGTGTATGTGATCGTATTCAAATGTAAGAACGGTTTGAAATTATTATGTTTTAGTCAAATAATATATCTGTTCGGGCTTCTTGTGGTCAATTTGCAGTCTTTAAATTATATGCAACTATGCTCCGGCCCCCTGACCATCCACTCAAGAAAAAAATCGTTCCACAGCTGAATCTAGTTGATGATCCCAGGTCTAGATGATTCATTCCGCCAATCAGGGTTGTATATGTACAAATATTTACATTTGTATCAACACGCCCACAAGATCAAACTGAGCATTTCAATGGCAAAAGGAGGCTCAGAAAAGTTTGTGGTCATAAGCACATCCTTAAAAACATTGGTGATGGGAATACTAGTATAGAACAATAAGGCCCGCACACTGTTAAAGCTCCCAATTCACAACTTTCTTGACAACGTTTCCAATTCGAAATGGATCTTACTCAGGTCAAACACACTGAGTGCTCACATCCCAAAATATACACATTTCACCTCAAATGACCATTGCGGACATGACGCATGGTGGGTGTAAAAAACATTTGTATGTCTCTAATAATTAAATATGATGGGTGCATGTAATGGTTCCAGAACATAATATATATTTACAAAATGACCAAGTGGGTAACCTGGAAGGCAAGACAAATCAAAGTGAAGTGACATATTCAGGTATGAAATGGTCTGATATCAAACTCTTGATTCAGACACAAACGGTGAATCCAATACAGTTCTCTTCTCAATAATAGATTATCAGTATCTCCGCCCATCCTTGGAGTCTTGACATGTTCGATGCCAATGTATCTCAAAGAGCTAATGTTGTGACGAGCCTCCATGAAATGAGCAGCCACAGGGTTTCTCTGGTCAAGGGTCCTGATATTACTCCTGTGTTCTGCTATCCTTGTTTTCAGAGGTTGTTTTGTTTTTCCTACATAGCATAGAACACAAATACATTTGAACAGGTATATCACATTTTTGTGGAACATGTAATGATGCCCTTAATCTTAATGGCCTTGCCCGTAATAGGGTGATTGAACATTGTGCATTTGTTCGTGAAGTTACACTGGGTGCACCCGCCACATCTAATGTTACCGTCCGGCACATTGTCTAGAAATGTACTGCGTGGCACTGGTGGAAGATCAGACCTCACCACCATTTGACTGATGTTGGGGGCGCGTCTGAAGACTACCCGGGGGGGTTCTTTAAGTGTCTTTTCCAGTTGTGGATCAGTGCTCAAGATGTATCAGTGTTTTTAATGATGTGGTCGAACTGTTTATCAAGTGGGGAGTACTGAAGGAAGCATTTAATGCGTTGGTCAGGAGGGCGGGGAGGTTTGGGTGTGAGGCTGTCATCCTGGGTCATATTTTTATTACGTTCCCTTGCGTCATGCAGCCATTCCTCTGGGTAACCCCGCTGTCTGAAACACTCATCCAGCCATTCCTCTGGGTAACCCCGCTGTCTGAAACGCTCATCCAGCCGTTCCTCTGGGTAACCCCGCTGTCTGAAACACTCATCCAGCCATTCCTCTGGGTAACCCCGCTGTCTGAAACGCTCACTCAAATGGTCGGTTTGTTTGACATAGTCACTCTGTGTACTACAAATCCTACATATGCGACTGTATTTGCTAAAATGAGGCTCAGGGAAATAAATGATACAAAACATATTTGGAGTTTTTTTCATGAAATAAACACAGTGATTTAGTAGACATACAGTGATGATGCATAAATAAAATGAAAAAGACTGCAAGGGGGCTTTAATTAAGAACTGACAATTGTGTGTATGGTATCCCCCTCTCAAGGCATTCCCTCTCAAGGCATTTCAACAAACTAATTCAAGGCCATAAGGTTCCTCCTACTCACCGCTCTGGTGACAGAGAGGAAGCGGTCATAGCTGATCAGGACAATGTTGAAGACAGAGGCAGTACAGAGCAAGTAGTCCATGACCAGCCACAGTTTGCACAGTCCTCTGCCCAACATCCATCTCCCTGTCAGGATGTATGGGATGTACACTGGAATGCAGAATGCCCCTGGAAAACCAGATGGGGAGAGAGGAGAGGCATTGCACTTATTAAGATGACTTTATTGGTCAATATTGGGTCAACCAAAATTTGACTTCCACTTTTAACCCAACCCCTCTGAAAGACACACATCACACGTTTTTTAGAGGTGCATGGAGCTGCCACATGAGAGCTGATGTTGTGGGGGGTTAAGTGCATTGCTCAAGGGCACAACAGCAGGCAATGGCATCTAGGTTTGATACCAGAAACCCACCAGTTGCAAGCTCACTTTGACAGATTTTTCTGTTAGACCCAGGATTCAAACTGGCAACAGTCCAATTGTTATCTGGCTTCTCTAACCACTAGGCTACATGTTAGTCTTATGCATTAATAAATGTTTTTATTCTACTCTGCCAGGAGGAGAGGAGCCCTCATTTGTTCATCTGGACTTCCTGGCATTTGTCTGCTGTCTATAACAATGTTTTAATGGGAGCCTCTATCACTAACATCAGGCTGAGTTGAGGTCCACAAATATAATTTCTCAAATTGTACTGTTTATTATTCTCACTCACACACACAGACCAATAAATTACTTTAAATAAGAAAATGAATGCAAATGACGTCTTTCACATGCAATAACAATGTACTTAATTTAATAATCATAAATGTTCTCACCAACAAGAAAATCGGATATGGCGAGATTCAGGAAGTAATAGTTGCTTTGCCTCCTCAGACTCTTGTCTACTTTAAAGGCGAAAATGACCAAAGCGTTTCCCAAAACTATCACAACCACCAAAGTTACCATCATCATCACAAGAATGACCTTGACAGGCGCTGTGAATGCGTTGTCGCTCCACATTTTGGTTGAGTCGTTGTGCATGTAATTCCAGCTCGCGTTGGCATCGAGTTGATCTCCCCCCATGATCTTCTTTATCAGCTTTAAATTTTGTTAAATCATTGACGGATATTCCAATGAGGTGCAACAGCAGAAATCCATGCGCATCTCCATCCACGCATCCAAAATTAAAAATGCAACTTCAGTATGTCCTTTGCTTGTCACCTCGCTGACCGGCGCAGCCTACTCGAATATGCATATAATGACCTAAAGATGCTGTCAATATCATATATCGTCTTGCTCAACAACACTCACCCATAGTCTATCATGAAGTGCACGCAGGTCTAGGCAGCATCAGAAATTTTGTTAAGTGGAAAACACTTTGGCATCTACATCACTATATACGTCGTCTGTGGTATCTACAATGAATTGAAACTTCCGCTAAAAGTTTCAACAAGTAAGCAAACACCTCCACTAGCCTACAGCCATACACCTCTATGTGCTCTGGTATACCAGTGGCGACGGGTCATTCAGGGCAGGTGGGGCAGAGCCTGTTTTGCATTTCATTTTAGCATTAATACGTCAAATCAAATTTTATTTGTCACATACACATATGCAGTAGTATCTAACAAGTAATCTAACAAATTCACAACAACTACCTTATACACACAAGAGTAAAGGAATGAATACGAGTATGTACATATAAATATATGGATGAGCGATGGCTGACCGGCATAGGCAAGATGCAGTAGATGGTATGGAGTACAGTATATACATATGAGATGAGTAATGTAGGATATGTAAACATTATATAAATGGCATCATTTAAAGTGGCTAGTGATACATTTATTTCATCCAATTATATTTATTAAAGTGGCTAGAGATTTGAGTCGATGGCCGAACGGCATAGGCAAGATTCAGTAGATGGTTTAGAGTACAGTGTATTAATTTGATATGAGTAATGTCGGATATGTAAACATTATATGCAAAATTGTTTAAAGTGGCTAGTGATACATTTGTTACATCCAATTCCGATTATTTAAGTGGCTAGAGATTTAAGTCAGTATGTTGGCAGCAGCCACTCAGCCAAATAATACTTGTCACATATCAGTTTGCAAACAATGTACAACATTTTTATAATTGAGTTATAAAGCAGCATACAAACATAGTATTTTTCTTTCTTGAGTAAGGCAGCTCCAATATGTAGCTGTTTCAGCCTAGCTCAGTGCTCTCTGTGGTGGTGGTGGGGCGGCCAACTGGAGAGTTGGTAATGCTCTCTAGTTGTGCCGTGATTTGCTCATTGTTTTGTCACTCATGAGGACACTAAGTCAAAGGGAAAACAGTTTTTTTATTTTTTTTATTTTAGCAAATTTATTAAAAACCAAAAACAGATACCTTACTTACATAAGTATTCAGACCCTTCGCGATGAGACTCGGTCAGGTGCATCTTGTTTCCATTAATCGTCCTCGAGATGTTTCAACAACTTGATTGGAGTCCAGCTGTGGTAAATTCTATTGATTGATTGGACAGGATTTGGAAAGGCAGGATTGTATCAAGTCACAGATCTGGGGAAGGGGAACAAAAAAAATTCTGCAGCATTGAAGGTCCCCAAGAACACAGTGGCCTCCATCTTGTATGCTGCTGCATAAATAATGTAATATGTCACAGATTTGTTTTTGCTTTGCCTCCTCAGACTCTTGTCTACTTTAAAGGTGAAAATGACCAAAGCGTTTCCCAAAACTATCACAACCATCAAAGTTACCATCATCATCACAAGAAGGACCATGACAGGCACTGTGAATGCGTTGTCGATCCACATTTTGGTTGAGTCGTTGTGCATGTAATTCCAGCTCGCGTTGGCATCAAGTTGATCTCCACCCATGATCTTCTTTATCAGCTTTAAATTTTGTTAAATCATTGACAGATATTCCAAGGATTTGGAAATAGGCAATGCAACACCTGAAATCCATGCGCATCTGCATCCACGCATCCAAAATTCAAAATGCAACTTCAGTATGTCCTTTGCTTGTCACCTTGCCGACCCGCTACCTACTCGAATATGCATATAATGACCTAAAGATGCTGTCAATATCATATACAGTGCCTTGCAAAAGTATTCATCCCCCCTTGGCAATTTTCCTATTTTGTTGCATTACAACCTGTAATTGAAATGGATTTTTAATTTGGATTTCATGTAATGGACATACATAAAATAGTCCAAATTGGTGAAGTGAAATGAAAAATATAACTTGTTTCAAAAATTTCTAAAAAATGTACAACGGAAAAGTGGTGCAACCAAAAAGATCGGGTGCAACCAATTACCTTCAGAAGTCACATCATTTAGTTAAATAAAGTCCACCTGTGTGCAATCTAAGTGTCACATGATCTGTCACATGATCTCAGTGTACATACACATGTTCTGAAAGGCCCCAGAGTCTGCAACACCACTAAGCAAGGGGCACCACCAAGCAAGCGGCACCATGAAGACCAAGAAGCTCTCCAAACAGGTCAGGGACAAAGTTGTGGAGAAGTACAGATCAGGGTTGGGATATAAAAAAATATCTGAAACTTTGAACGTCCCATGGAGCACCATTAAATCCATTATTAAAAACTGTAAAGAATATGGCACCACAACAAACCTGCCAAGAGAGGGCCACCCACCAAAACTCACAGACCAGGCAAGGAGGGCATTAATCAGAGAGGCAACAAAGAGAACAAAGATAACCCTGAAGGAGCTGCAATGCTCCACAGCGGAGATTGGAGTATCTGTCCATAGGACCACTTTAAGTCGTACACTCTACAGAGCTGGGCTTTACGGAAGAGTGGCCAGAAAAAAAGCTATAGCTTACAGAATAAAATAAGAAAACACATTTGGTGTTTGCCAAAAGGCATGTTGGAGACTCCCCAAACATATGGAAGAAAGTACTCTGGTCAGATGAGACTATAATTGAGCTTTTTGGCCATCAAGGAAAACGCTATGTCTGGCGCAAACCCAACATCTCTCATCACCCCGAGAACACCATCATGGTGTGGGGATGTTTTTCATAGGCAGGGATTGGGAAACTGGTCAGAATTGAAGGAATGATGGATGGCGCTAAATACATTGAAATTCTTGAGGGAAACCTGTTTCAGTCTTCCAGAGATTTGAGCCTGGGACGGAGGTTCTCCTTCCAGCAGGACAATGACCCTAAGCATACTGCTAAAGCAACACTCGAGTGGTTTAAGGGGAACCATTTAAATGTCTTGGAAGAGCCTAGTCAAAGCCCAGACCTCAATCCATTTGAGAATCTGTGGTATGACTTAAAGATTGATGTACACCAGCGGAACCCATCCAACTTGAAGGAGCTGGAGCTATTTTGACTTTGAGAGTGGGCAAAAATCCCAGTGGCTAGATGTGCCAAGCTTATAGAGACATACCCCAAGAGACTTGCAGCAGTAATTGCTGCAAAAGGTGGCTCTACAAACCAAGATGGCGTAGCAGACGTGGTTTGTCGCCCTCTCGTTTACTTTTTGTATTTGTGTATATATTTTCTATTTTTAAATTAAAATTACCTTCCGGTAACCCGCCTCACTCAATGTGACACGGATCCGCTATTTTTTTCAGACTTTATAGCCACCATAGCCATCAGAAGCTAACCAGCTAATTAGCCACTAGCTATTCAGTCATTGTTAGCCATTGCTAGCGGTCTTTACCTTCTCAACAGGCACCCACCGTTTGTCTAGCCTGGATAATACCTACCAGCCTCGGACTGTTTTTATCCACTACAACGCTGGATAAGCCTGGATAATACCTACCAGCCCCGGACTGTTTTTCTCCACTACAACAACGGATTCCTGCCATAAACCCTGGACCATTACTCCTGATCATCACAGCTAGTTAGCTGCCACCGAGTGACCTAGCTCCGAAGCTATCCCTGAGATCACCCGGCTACCCAGCCGATGCCTCCCGGACACGGCTTGAATCCACTACTCCACCGGCTACTTGCCGTAAGCTCTGGACCTTTGCAGCGGATCATCACTGCTAGCTAGCTACTACCGAGTGGCTATAGTGGCTAACACCCCTGCCCTGAAGCTAGCACAAGTTAGCCGCGAGCCAGGTGCATATCCCGACTAGCAATCGAAATTACAACTACAATACCTCTTTTCGCCATCTGCCCGGGACCCTTTGTCGACACGACGCCCTGCCGTACCACCACGACTGGTCCGCAGACGAAATTCCATCCACTGTATCCTCAACCGGCCGTTGCCGGACTTCAGAGCAGAGGCTTCTACTCACCCCGGCCAACTAACTTAAAGGCTGTGTCTCCCGCGTGCTAGCGTAGATACAACAACGCCACGGCTCCCCTGCCCCATCTATTGCTGTTCACTGGACCCTATGATCACTTGGCTACATAGCTGATATTCTGCTGGACTGTCATTTATCACGGTACTCCATTTTGATTATATATATTTTTTGGTTTGTTTATCTGTCGGCCCTAGCCCCGAACTCAGGCCCTGTGTGTAGTTAACTGACCCTCTCTGCCCATTCATCTCCATTTTACCTGTTGTTGTTGTCCTAGCTGATTAGCTGTTGTTATCTTACCTGTTGTTGTCTTAGCTAGCTCTCCCAATCAACACCTGTGATTGCTTTATGTCTCTCTCAAATGTCAATATGCCTTGTATACTGTTGTTTAGGATAGTTATCATTGTTTTAGTTTACAGCGGAGCCCCTAGTCCCACTCAACATGCCTCAGATACCTCTTTTGTCCCACCTCCCACCCATGCGATGACCTCACCCCGTAGAACCAGCACATCCAGAGATGCAATCTCTCTTATCATCACTCAGTGCCTGGGCTTACCTCCACAGTACCCGCACTCCACCATACCCCTGTCTGCACATTATGCCCTGAATCTATTCTATCACGCCCAGAAATCTGCTCCTTTTATTCTCTGTCCCCAACACACTAGACAACCTGTTCTGTAAGCCTTTAGCCGTACCCTCATCCTACTCCTCCTCTGTTCCTCGGGTGATGTGGAGGTTAACCCAGGCCCTGTGTGTCCCCAGGCACTCTCATTTGTTGACTGTAATCGAAAAAGCCTTGGTTTCATGCATGTTAACATCAGAAGCCTCCTCCCTAAGTTTGTTTTACTCACTGCTTTAGCACACTCCGCCAACCCTGATGTCCTTGCCGTGTCTGAATCCTGGCTTAGGAAGGCCACCAAAGATTCTGAGATTTCCATACCCAACTACAACATTTTCCTTCAAGATAGAATTGCCAAAGGGGGAGTAGTTGCAATCTACTGCAGAGATAGCCTGCAAAGTTCTGTCATACTTTCCAGGTCTATACCCAAACAGTTCGAACTTCTAATTTTAATGTATCTCTCCAGAAATAAGTCTCTCACTGTTGCCGCCTGTTATAGACCCCCCTCAGCTCCCAGCTGTGCCCTGGACACCATATGTGAATTGATTTCCCCCCATCTATCCTCAGAGTTTGTTCTGTTAGGTTGACCTAAACTGGGATATACTTAACACTCCAACAGTCCTACAATCTAAGCTAGATGCCCTCAATCTCACACAAATCATCAAGGAACCCACCAGGTACAACCCTTAATCCGTAAACATGGGCACCCTCATAGATGTTATCCTGACCAACTTGCCCTCCAAACACACCTCTGCTGTTTTCAATCAGGATCTCAGCAATCACTGCCTCATTGCCTGCATCCGCTATGCGTCAGCGGTCAAACGACCACCCCTCATCACTGTAAAACGCTCCCTAAAACACTTTTGCGAGCAGGCCTTTCTAATCGACCTGGCCCGGGTATCCTGGAAGGATATTGACCTCATCCCGTCAGTAGAGGATGCCTGGTCGTTCTTTAAAAGCAATTTCCTCACCATCTTAAATAAGCATGCCCCTTTCAAAAAATGTAGAACTAAGAACAGATACAGCCCTTGGTTCACTCCAGACCTGACTGCCCTTGACCAGCTCAAAAACATCCTGTGGCGGACTGAAATAGCTTTGAATAGTCCCCGTGATATGCAACTGTTCAGGGAAGTCAGGAACCAATACACGCAGTCAGTCAGGAATGCAAAGGCTAGCTTTTTCTTACAGAAATTTCCATCATACAGCTCTAACTCCCAAAAGTTTTGGGACACTGTAAAGTCCATGGAGAACAAGAGCACCTCCTCCCAGCTGCCCACTGCACTGAGGCTAGGTAACACGGTCACCATCGATAAATCCACGATAATCCAAAATGTCAATAATCATTTCTCTACAGCTGG
Source organism: Brachymystax lenok tsinlingensis (assembly GCA_030435695.1). NCBI lineage: Eukaryota > Metazoa > Chordata > Actinopteri > Salmoniformes > Salmonidae > Brachymystax > Brachymystax lenok. The sequence goes on along the minus strand of CM059788.1, from coordinate 25,613,870 downwards.
CCATGCTTTCCTCCGGGCTACCCCAACCCCGGCCAACAGCCCCCGCAGCTACTTGCCCGAACCTCCTAGCTTCTTCTTCACCCAAATCAGGATAGCAGATGTTCTGAAAGAGCTGCAAAACCTGGACCTGTACAAATCAGCTGGGCTTGACATACTGGACCCTCTCTTTCTAAAACTATTCGCCGCCATTGTTGCAACCCCTATTACCAGTCTGTTCAACCTCTCTTTCGTATCGTCCGAGATTCCTAAAGACTGGAAAGCTGCCGCGGTCATCCCCCTCTTCAAAGGGGGTGACACTCTAGACCCAAACTGCTATAGACCTATATCTATCCTGCCCTGCCTCTCTAAAGTCTTTGAAAGCCAAGTTAATGAACAGATCACTGACCATTTCGAATCCCACCATACCTTCTCCGCTGTGCAATCCGGTTTCCGAGCTGGTCACGGGTGCACCTCAGCCACGCTCAAGGTACTAAACGATATCATAACCGCCATCAATAAAAGACAGTACTGTGCAGCCGTCTTCATCGACCTGGCCAAGGCTTTCGATTCTGTCAATCACCGTATTCTTATCGGCAGACTCAATAGCCTTGGTTTCTCAAATGACTGCCTCGCCTGGTTCACCAACTACTTTTCTGACAAAGTTCAGTGTGTCAAATCGGAGGGCCTGCTGTCCAGACCTCTGGCAGTCTCTATGGGGGTACCACAGGGTTCAATTCTCGGGCCGACTCTTTTCTCTGTATACATCAATGATGTCGCTCTTGCTGCGGGTGATTCCCTGATCCACCTCTACGCGGACGACACCATTCTGTATACTTCTGGCCCTTCTTTGGACACTGTGCTAACTAACCTCCAAACGAGCTTCAGTACCATACAGCACTCCTTCCGTGGCCTTCAACTGCTCTTAAATGCAAATGCATGCTTTTCAACTGTTCGTTGCCTGCACCCACCCGCCCGCCCGACTAGCATCGCTACCATGGACGGTTCTGACCTAGAATATGTGGACAACTACAAATACCTAGGTGTCTGGCTAGACAGTAAACTCTCCTTCCAGACTCATATTAAACATCTCCAATCCAAAATCAAATCTAGAATCGGCTTTCTATTTCGCAACAAAGCCTCCTTCACCCACGCCGCCAAACTTACCCTAGTAAAACTGACTATCCTACCGATCCTCGACTTCGGCGATGTCATCTACAAAATAGCTTACAATACTCTACTCAGCAAACTGGATGCAGTCTATCACAGTGCCATCCGTTTCATTACCAAAGCCACTTATACCACCCACCACTGCGACCTGTATGCTCTAGTCGGCTGGCACGCTTGTTTATTCCATGTGTAACTCTGTGTTGTTGTTTGTGTCGCACTGCTTTGCTTTATCTTGGCCAGGTCGCAGTTGTAAATGAGAACTTGTTCTCAACCAGCCTACCTGGTTAATTAAAGGTGAAATAAAAAAAGATATAAAAAAATTGACTGTTATGCATGCTCAAGTTTTCCGTTTTTTGGTCTTATTTCTTGTTTGTTTCAGAATAAAAAATATTTTGCATCTTCAAAGTGGTAGGCATGTTGTCTAAATCAAATGATACAAAACCCCACAAAAATCAATTTTAATTTCAGGTTGTAAGGCAACAAAATAGGAAAAATGCCAAGGGGGTGAATACTTTCGCAAGCCACTGTATCGTCTTGCTCACTAACACTCATCCATAGCCTATCATGAAGTGCGGGCAGGTTCTAGGGAGCATCAGAACTTTTGGTAAGTGGAAAACGCTTTGGAATCTACATCATTATATGCATCGTCTGTGGCATCTACAATGAATTAAAACTGCCACTAAAAGTTTCCACAAGTAGGCCAACACCTCCACTAGCCTATAGCCATACACCAGTAAATGAGGCTGAATGAACTGTTTCGCTGCCAGACATGGCTCTGCTGAAAGCCAGGTGTAGCGGTGGTAAGGATTCACTCCATGGTGCTGAAAAGAAAGCTCTGCTGTTGGGACAGTTTTATGTAGGCCCTAACAGTTTGTGGCCACCGTTTGTCACCGATATAGTGCAATTAATGTATTGTTTAGTGTTGTGGCTTCGCTGGCATGCATCCCCCCCATTTTTCATTTGTTTGCCCCACCAAGATTTACATGCTAAAATTGCTACTGGGCTCAGCACAAACATGACCACAGTGTTGCTTCAGCCAGTAAAATAGGGACATGACTTCTTCAGGCATAGTCGTGGGAAGTAGGGATGCTCAGGGTGCTGCAGTACTCCTTGAAAATTCAGAATAAAAAAATACATATGAATAAAATGCTGAGTGCTATAGTGCACTGGGCCTTTAATAGTCCTTTATTTGCAGATGTCTGTAGCACGGGCAAAAAAACATTTCAGCATCTCAGCTTCCCCTAAAGGAATCCTGCAGGAATTCAACCTTTTGTGAAGGAATTGTGCAGGAAACAAAATCCTTCAGGAAAAGTCCCTGATGCTGAGTATGACTGAAAATCCTGAAAAAACATGACCCGAACCCTACAGGATTTTGATATTCATGTAGGATATGGCAATTCCTGCAAGACCAACTAAATTCCAAGTCGAATCCTGCAAGACCAAAACTTGCAGGATTTTGATATCCCTGCAGGATTTTGATATCCCTGCAAGATATGGCAATTTGAAGTTAACTACAGGATTTGAGATACAGAAAATAATATTTTGAAATATAGTGCAATATCAGACATTTCAACTCAGCAGATGAGAAATGTAATGCAATAAATATAGTACATGCTATTTCTATTTTATAGATACCAACACAATTGATAATGTTCAGTCAATGTAATAATGCATTTATATGTATATCATGCTGCTAAGTCATACATACTCTGAATAAGTAAATAAAATGTAAAAAAGTGTATACAGTTAAGTGGTTCAACCCTTTCTCAGTCTACCTCCCATTTGTTGGGCTGTAAACAGATGTAGTTCCCTTGTACACCTGGGATGTCTTTCAGTTAAACACAGGTGGTATGGATGTCGGTGCATTTGATTGATTGAACCTCATTTGAAATGCCAATCTCTTTAAGAATCCTAGAGGCAGTCTCTAGGTCTCTTACTGTGCATCTTGTTGTCATCACTGGGTCTATAAAAGCAGAGCCCACTTCACTACCAACGTCAACAAAAGACCTGACCATCACCACTGACTATCGCTCTATGGTGAAATGTACATGGTTCTTTGTAAGTAACGTCTGACTCTCTAAGGAGAAAAGGCTCCCTTGATGTTGGGATCTGTGCAAGAGGATACCCTAGTAAAAATACTCTCTTCTTTTTTTCACATTTGTTGGCCAGTTGGTAGCCCCTTAACATATTCTGTGCTGAATGTAATAGTGAGTTGTCACGCGAGGTGTTGGTAGATGGTGAACATTTCCGCTATTTATCCTGGTACATCTTGAGTTTCCCAAGTCTCCCATTACTGCTTTCAAAGATGAATACTCTTTGAGCCCACAAAGGTCTCCCTTTTCGGACAGATGTAGGTGCATGCGAAGGTATGTGGACATTGTAGCTGACATTAAATTTCCCATACAATTGTTCAAACCTAATAACAAATTCTCTAAATAACATCTCAGCCATATCAATGTCATGGGAGGTAACCGTGTCTTTCAGTAGACAACAGGTACCCTGCACCAGTAGCAGTAAATGGTGTAAGTACTGCCTGACAGAGGCACCTAACAGTCAAAGGAAGGACGAGAAACCCAAAAGCAAAAGACAAACGCAGACCAAGCTCCCACACACTCCCCTCAGCACTCCATAGTCTGCCAGGACCCAAACCAATCTATCAAAGAAGATGAGAAAGGTAGGCCCATGAGTTTTTATTATTGTGCAGATACTTAAAGTTAATAATTACATTGTTCTCTCAATTTCTAGGAGTTACTATTTTCTCACATTAAACTTTTGACCGATTAGGTTGCTGACGGGACAAAGGATCTTCTCCATATGGAGAAGATCACAAAAGGGGAAAATAAGGCTAAGGAAGAAGAGATTACGGCTCTTAAAAAAAGAGGTGAAACAGTTGAAGGTCCAAAACCAGGAACTGACAACCCTGAACATGTCTCTTCAGAGAGGGAAATATTGCTACAGGCATGTTTGTATTGTTATTAAGGAATCACCTGAATGTCTCTCTCTTCTGTCTGTGTATCATTGATAACAGGTTATGTGTTTATGGTTTTCAATCTCATGAATAACCTTGCTTCTAAAACTGCCTAACCACTAGCCCCAAAGATGCAAAGTGCTTAATTAGCCATTAAAAAGGTGTATTTGTCATCTAACGTTAGACAGTGCTACGATGTTATGATTATGTTAACATTTATACAGCCAGGACCATCGGCAGAGGGGATTATCCCTTTGGGCATAAGTAATGCCACACTGCAGGCCTGCGGTAGGCACCTCCAGCACAGACCAGGCTGTATCTGTGTTTGGGAGGGAAGTGATTGCTACCCATGGATTATCTGTAAAAATTGGAAATGCCAATAAAGGAACTTCAGCAAAGCCGGTCCTTGATGAGGGAAAAGTCAAACTGATAATTGGTAAGGGAAATATTTAGATCCTAATGCAGCACTAAGTTATTTCCAGTGGCAAAACCCATTTATTAACTCATACAATGTTTTACCTTGACGCAATTTGGATTTGTAGAAACTGTTCAAAACAAGTTTCCAGATATACCCCCCAAAATTCATCTGAGCAGATGAACAATGAGCATAAACTTCAAATCAGGTATAGATTTACATACTTTCTTGTCAATGTATAGGTGTTTTGAGTGTTAATATACACATTTATTCTGTGTTTTCAGACAACAACAAAAAAACGCTTACATGGCCAATGTTTCCCTTAACCCAAAATGGCCCCTTTTATTCAGTTATAGTATAACCCCTCCTTTGCTTCGCCCCTTCAGCTTTTTTACTTTTTCATCTGGAACGGAGCCTTGTGTGGAAGGCTCCACAACACCTGAGCTTTATAGTGCTGTCACTTCAATGAGGCCATTTGCATGGTTCAGACCAATGAGATGCACTTTTTTTATTTCAACATAGAGTGAAAATATAATCAATATTTAATCAAAAGAAAAAGGAAGTCATGTTTTCAGTGTTTTTTTTGTAATGTTTAATAGCATATTTGTATTTAACTAAGCAAGTCAGTTAAGAACAAATTCTTATTTACAATGATGGCCTAACCAGACCAAACCCTCGACGCTGGGCCAATTGTGTGCCGCCATATGGGACTTCCAATCACCGCCGGTTGTGATACAGCCCGAGATCGAACCAGGGTCTGTAGTGATGCCTCTGCGATGCAGTGCTTTAGACCACTGCACAACTTGGGAGTATATCATTACATACAGTAGGATAATCATTACCCATGTGACTGAGTTGACAGCCTATTAGTAATGCCGCATATATGGGCTTAATAATGATGTTTAACAACGATTATGTTTTTTTCTGTTCCAAGTACTACCCCTTTCATTGAGTTGGATTTATGATATTAAGTACTATTCTGGGAAGTATGACCTAACTGTTACTTGTTATTTCCTTTGTCACTGTTCCTCATATAACACACACACACAGAGTTTCTGCTGTTACATCCTGTGAACTCTGCCCCTCTCCTCTTTCTTCTCCTCCCCAGTTCAGACCGAGCCCATGAACAACAATGAGACTAACTACCACAGAAGGCAGCACTGGACAGCCATGCAGGCGAAGGTAACACAACACATAGTTTCAGCTGTTATATACTGCATCCTCTGTCCCTCTCATTTCTCCCCTTTCCTAACTAGTTAAAACGGAGCCACGCATACACACACACAGCTTCTGCTGTTACATCCTGTGAACTCTGCCCCTCTCATCTCTCTCCAGTTCTCCCCAGTTAAGACAGGACCTGTAAACAACAGTGAAACAGACTACCACAGAAGGTAGCACTGGACAGCCATGCAGGCGAAGGTAACACCAAATGTTGTTGGTGTACCAGCCATAATATGAAAATGTATGCACTTACTACTATAAGTTGTTCTGGATAAGAGTGTCTACTAAAATGTAAAATGAATTAATTTGAATAAAAATAATGAATTTCAATTTCCACATAGAAATAAGTTGCATTTGCAAAGTATTTCAAGAAACAAGAAAACATATCAAGCAAGTATTTTTATATTCCACAAGTATTATCAGATTAACTTCTTAGGGAGCAGCTCCCGAGGTGACGGTTTTGGAGAGTCTGGCGTGCCCAAAGTAAAATGCCTCCCACTCAGGCCCAGAAAATAGGACATGCACATAATTAGTACTATTGGATAGGAAACACTCTGAAGTTTCTACGAGGGTTAAAATATTGTCTGTGAGTATAACACAACGGATATGGCAGGCGAAAACCAGACAGATTTCTGTCCTGGAAAAAGTGATTTTGACACATTGTCTCATTTTGAACCCCTCCCTTATGAAAAGGCCCATATAAGGGAGTAAGATTTCAGTACCTATTGCTTCCACTGGATGTCAACAGTCTCTAGACAGTGTTTTGATTCTATTTAGTTGATCTGGATGGTAATAGAAGAAGAATTAGGAAGTGGTCATAGAGAAGTAAACAGAAGAGAATGCGCGTTCAGCGGCTTGCGCGCGCTGTGTTTTTTTCCTTTCCTATCGCCCAGTTTATATTCCGGTTGAAATATTATACTAAATATACATAAAAGTGTTCCTAAGGATACATTATCAATGATGTTTGATTGTTCTTGGACAAGTTTATAGGTATAGTTTGAATGAGTTCTCTTCACGGTTCAATGGGCGAGTGCACGCTGTATTTTCTCATCATAACGCACCAACCAAACTGAGATTTATGGATATAATACATGACTTTTTCTAACAAAAGAACCATGGATTGTCTTCGTTGGACACTTGGGAAGCCCTCAGCAGAAGTTCTTCAAAAGGTAATTGATTTGTTTTCACTGTGAAATGTGTTTTGTGTGAACCGCGATGGTTTATGAATTTATGGTAATGGGAAAAATATTGGAGGTGCTACCCTCAAACAATCAAATGTAGTGCTTTCGCCGTAAAGCCTTTTTGAAATCTGACAAGGTTGTGATTTTGCCAAGAAGCAGAGCTTTTGATGACTATGCAACACTTGTATATTGATGAATGTTTAATAATTCAACTTTTGGATTTTGAATTTGGCGCCTTGCATTTCAGTGGTGACTCAAGTTACAAATGCTGATAAAAAAAATCACAAAAGTAGTGCACTAGGCCTGTATTAGCGGACGATATAGACATCTTCATCCGGGGCAAAAATAAAATCCTGCATCGCCCAACCCCCGTCAGCGCAGCACCCCCACCTCTCCCATCAGCGCAGCACCCCCACCTCTCCCATCAGCGCAGCACCCACACCTCTCCCGTCCAGCGCAGCACCCCACCTCTCCCGTCAGCGCAGCACCCCACCTCTCCCGTCAGCGCAGCACCCCCACCTCTCCCATCAGCGCAGCACCCACACCTCTCCCGTCAGCGCAGCACCCCCACCTCTCCCGTCAGCGCAGCATTCCCACCTCTCCCGTCAGCGCAGCACCCCCACCTCTCCCATCAGCGCAGCACCCACACCTCTCCCGTCAGCGCAGCACCCCCACCTCTCCCATCAGCGCAGCACCCCCACCTCTCCCGTCAGCGCAGCACCCACACCTCTCCCGTCGGCGCAGCATCCCCACCCCCAAACAGCATCCCCACCTCCCGCCGGCTATGCTTTCAGGTTGTCAGGTTTTATTCTCCTAGCTGGGTCAGGAGAGTTACATGGTCATTTGCATACAGATTGGGTCTTGTGAAGCATTTACCTCACCCAGTTTTCGGTGTTTTTTGTAATGTGGAACACAGGAGAGGAGAAATAGCCTTTATAGCCCAGGAGGTGACTGAGGGAGGAGAGGGGAATTGCTATTCTTACACAGATGGAACACACACTAAAGAGATTACATGTTCAATAAATATGTGTCTCAGATTCTGTAAAAGTAGACAATATAGCCATACTTGGGACTGAATGTCTACCCAACATCAGCTTCCTAATTGACAGGTGTCATGCTGGATCTGAATGTACATGGCAATAGTTATCCAATCTCTGGAGCCTTACATTCATGGTGGTGAAAGACATTATGTGAAGATTATGTGTCCCACTTACCTGATTACGTTTCCCACTTTGTAACTGCTGACCAAGATAATGAAGTAATCTTTCGGGAAATAATGTGAAGCAATTACTTCTTGTTGACAACCCTATACTTACCTAGTGTACTGTAGCTCCTATGATGAGTCGGATTCCTGTATAAAGTAATGGTCAGAGAGTAGAAAGTCAGTATTTTGTAGCAGTGGTTCTGAATGTTATGTGATGAAAGAGAAAAACATTTCAACATTAGCTAGGTTTCCATCCAATTTGTGACAGACTTTCATACAAATATTCAAAAATCTGCAATATGCACATTTCACACCTGAGATGTGTTTCCATCAAACATATTTGTTGCGGTTAAAAGGCTGTTCGTGATGAAGTAGTGCACATGAAAATGACTTTTGCTGTCAAATAAAAAATACAAGGTAAATGGGTTTCCATCGCATTTCCAACTCTACTGATGTTTTTGTCACAAAAACTAAATAGCAAATGTGCCCACTGTCGTCTTGGCATGTGCGCTCTAGCAAACAGTTTGCAGATACAGTGTGTGTAGGCTACTTCTTACACACAGGAGGTTGGTGGTGTCAGAATGTGTGGTGTAGTTGGTGCAAAAGAGTCAGGCGCAGGACAGCAGAGATGAGCAACACAACGTAGTTTATTCAAAAGAATAACCAAAGTAGTAACAATACCAAGCCCACCAATATGGACTGACATAAAATATTGGAACAATAACGCACAAAAACATGGGGAAAACAGAGGGTTAAATAATGAACATGTAATTGGGGAATTGAAACTAGGTGTGTATAAAACAAAGACAAAACAAATGGAAAATGAAAAGTGGATCGGTGATGGCTAGAAGGCCGGTGACGTCGACCTCAGAATGCTGCCCGAACAAGGAGAGGGACCGACTTCGGTGGAAGTCGTGACAGGTGGCACCTTAAGCAAGCGTCCCCCTCTTCCTCCAACCGCGCGTCTTCCGCCTCTTGCCATTCTCATTGTGTGGTTTGGCATGTCTAAAAAAATTTGATGTGCCATTTGTCTGAGAGTCCAAAAAATCATCATCATCGCTGCTTTGGCAAATAAAATAAAAACAGCGGAACCGGGTCTGTGTGGGCCTATAAGACCCGCCCCGCAGTCTTGTTGTGTGTCCAAGAGTAGACAGACGAGCCATCTTTGTATTCATCCTTGTCTCTATCAAACTTTTCCAATTTCTTACGTATCAACAAACTATGCAATTTGTCAACGTCCTCTTTCAATTTGTTCTCTAAAGGGAGTTTTTGTTCCTCAGAATCAATATGAGCAATTTCTCCTTTGATCCCCTTGATATCTTTGTTCAGGGAATCTTTCAGACGTTTAGATTCCTCAATCAGTAACAAGATTAAAATCAGTTGAACACTTGAGAATTGCTTCCCATTCATCTTTAAAATCTGTGTTATCATGTCCAAAGGATGGAAACTTCTTAATTTGCAACCCTCCCAGAATAATTTCCTCTCTCCAATAGTCAGACGACGTGATTGTATGTAAACCAACTTTTGATTGTTTTTCCATCATTTTTTTCAGATTATAGTATAGTCTGTGTAAATCTAGTGGGGAGTTCTCACCACCATGTAGTAAAGAGTCTTCAACTATTATGTTCTTGCCTTGCTCATTTGTGAAAAATAAAGTGTTTGAAGAAGCCATAGTGGGCTGCTAAAAAATACCAAACAGGATAATGAACGGAGCAAAAAAGACCTGGCAATATAGTGGCACTTAGTTTAAAGATCCAGAAAGTTCACGCTGTAGGAGGCGTTTGAGACGATCGCGAGAACTGGGAACCACTTCAATGGCCATGGCTTCTAGAGAGTTTGGGCTGCCATGGCCAACCTGTCTGTAATGTTTAGCCATAGGATATTTGTCGTTAGTAGTTCCTATAGCATAAGCATGTTCAGACACCCAGTCCTTAAGCTTCCTCTCAGGGGACAATTGTGGACCTAGAACCTAGAACTATATTAAGTGCAGTCGTTTGTCAACTGCAACACTACCTATGTGGTGTACAGTGCCCATGTAGATATTTGTAAATACACTACATGACTAAAAATATGTGGACACCTACTAGTCAAACATCTCATTCCAAAATCATGGCCATTAATATGGAGTTTGATGATATAGCAGCCTCCACTCTTCTGGGAAGACTTTCCACTAGATGTTGGAACAATGCTGCGGGGACTTGCTTACATTCAGCCATAAGAGCGTTAGTGAGCACTGATGTTTGGAAATTATCAGAGTCGGTACAGCCACCTGGTTTCTTCACGCATTGCGCCGACAGAAACAAACATCTCTCTGGTAAGAAGAAGGGCGGGGGTGTATGCCTTATGATTAACGAGTCATGGTGTGATCATAACAACATTCAGGAACTCAAGTCCTTTTGTTCACCTGACCTAGAATTCTTTACAATCAAATGCCAACCACATTATCTACCAAGAGAATTCTCTTCGATTATAATCACAGTCATGTATATCCCCCCCGCCCCCAAAGCAGACTTCTCGACGGCCCTGAAAGATCTTCATTGGACTCTATGCAAACTGGAAACCACATATCCTGAGGCTGCATTTATTGTAGCTGGGGATTTTAACAAGGCTAATCTGAAAAGAAGGCTCCCTAAATCTTATCAGAATATCGACTGCGCAACCCGGGCTGCCAAAATTCTTGATCATTGTTACTCTAACAACCTCCACGCATATAAAGCCTGCCTTAGCCCTCCTTTCGGCAAATCTGACCATGACTCCATTTTGTTGTTCCCAGCCTATAGACAAAAACTAAAACAGGAAACCCCCGTGCTCAGGTCTGTTCAACGCTGGTCCGACCAATCTGATTCCACACTTCAAGATTGCTTCGTTCACGTGGACTGGGAAATATTCCGGATAGCGTCGGACAATAACATTGATGTATACGCTGATTCGGTGAGCGAGTTTATTAGCAAGTGCATCGGTGATGTTGTACCCACAGCGACTATTAAAACCTTCCCCAACCAGAAACCATGAATTGAAGGCAGCATTCGCACAAAACTGAAAGCGCGAACCACTGCTTTTAATCAGGGCAAGGCGACCGAAAACATGACTGAATACAAACAGTGTAGCTATTCCCTCCGCAAGGCAATCAAACAAGCTAAGCGTTAGTATAGAGACAAAGTAGAGTCACAATTCAACGGCTCAGACACGAGAGGTATGTGGCAGGGTCTACAGTCAATCACGGACTACAAAAAGAAAACCAGTCCCACCGCTGACCCCGATGTCTTGCTCCCAGACAAACTAAACAACTTCTTTGCTCACTTTGAGAACAATACAGTGCCACCGACATGGCCCGCTACCAAAACCTGCGGGTTCTCCTTCACCGCCCCCAACGTGAGCAAAACATTTAAGCGTGTTAACCCTCGCTAGGCTGCCTGTCCAGATGGCATCCCTAGCCGCGTCCTCAGAGCATGCGCAGACCAGCTGGCTGGTGTGTTCACGGACATATTCAATCAATCCTTATCCCAGTCTGCTGTTCCCACATGCTTCAAGAGGGCCAGCATTGTTCCTGTTCCCAAGAAAGCTAAGGTAACTGAGCTAAACGACTATCGCCCCGTAGCACTCACCTCAGTCATCATGAAGTGCTTTGAGAGACTAGTCAAGGATCATATCACCTCCACCCTACCTGACACCCTAGACCCACTACAATTTGCTTACCGCCCCAACAGGTCCACAGACGACGCAATCGCAATCACACTGCACACTACCCTAACCCATCTGAACAAGAGGAATACCTATGTAAGAATGCTGTTCATCGACTACAGCTCAGCATTTACACCATAGTACCCTCCAAACTCATCATTAAGCTCAAGACCCTAGGTCTCGACCCCGCCCTGTACAACTGGGTCCTGGACTTTCTGACGGGCCGCCCCCAGGTGGTGAGGGTAGGAAATAACATCTCCAGCCCGCTGATCCTCAACACTGGGGCCCCACAAGGGTGTGTTCTTAGCCCTCTCCTGTACTCCCTGTTCACCCTTGACTGTGTGGCCATGCACGTCTCCAACTCAATCATCAAGTTTGCAGACAACACTACAGTGGTAGGCTTGATTACCAACAACGACGAGACGGCCTACAGGGAGGAGGTGAGGGCCCTCAGAGTGTGGTGTCAAGAAAATAACCTCACACTCAACGTCATCAAAACAAAGGAGATGATCGTGGACTTCAGGAAAGAGCAGAGGGAGCAGCCCCCTATCCATGAAATGGTCCACCCACACAGACAGCGTGGTGAAGAAGGCACAACAGCGCCTCTTCAACCTCAGGAGCCTGAAAAAAATTGGCTTGCTACAAAAACACTCACAAACTTTTACAGATGCACAATCGAGAGCATCCTGCCGGGCTGTATTACCGCCTGGTACGGCAACTTCTCCGCCGACAACCATAAGGCTCTCCAGAGGGTAGTGAGGTCTGCACAATGCATCACCAGGGGCAAACTACCTCCCCTCCAAGACATCTACACCACCCGATATCACAGGAAGGCCAAAAAGATCATCAAGGACAACAACCACCCAAGCCACTGCCTCTTCACCCCACTATCATCCAGAAGGCGAGGTCAGTACAGGTGCATCAAAGCTGGGACTGAGAGACTGAAAAACAGCTTCTATCTCAAGGCCACCAGACTGTTAAACAGCCATCACTAACATTGAGTGGCTGCTGCCAACATACTGACTCAAACCTCTAGCCACTTTAATAATTAAAAAGTGGGTGTATTAAATGTATCACTAGCCACTTTAAACAATGCCACTTTATATAATGTTTACATACCCTACATTACTCATCTCACATGTATATACTGTACTCTATACCATCTACTGAATCTTGCCTATGCCGTTTGGCCATCGCTCATCCATATATTTATATGTACATATTCTTATTCATTCCTTCACACTTGTGTGTATAAGGTAGTTGTTGTGAAATTGTTAGATTACTTGATAGATACTACTGCATGGTCTGAACTAGAAGAACAAGCATTACGCTGCACTCGCATTAACATCTGCTAACCATGTGCATGTGACCAATACATTTGATTTGATTAGATTTAAATTACATCAGCAAAAAAATGTATTAGTAAGAATGTCTCACCCCATGTTCAAGAATGGCCCTATCCCTCATTCAGATTTCAACCTCTCAGTTTCGGTTTAACTGAAATATACTAATTGATATTTTTTTTTAAATCTATGCTCAAAATTACAACCAACTAATTGCAGCATTACAGCAAAAATGGAAGAGGCAAGTGGAAGGGGGAGAAAGTACGTAACTTGTCTGCTGGCCCTACAGACCAACATTTTTCATTTAAGGACCAAAACATTTACAACTGTGCCATATAGACTGTAAAATAGTTGGGAAGAGATTTGATGTTTATGAACTGTTTATGAACTGATACACAAAACAACACTGAATTAAAAACGTAGAGTTTTATTATTGAAATTATTATACAAAATTCTTGTAACCAATAGAATGTTATATGAGGGATACAACCATCCCAGCTCTGCATATTTCGCTGCGAAGAGACAGAATCATTAGATAATTTGTTTGGGTACTGTCACGCCTGCTCCCGCTCTCCCTCGCTGGCGCATCACTACGCACACCCACGCGTCATTGGACCCAACTGAACTCCGTCATTATTTGATTGCCTCCCCTTTATCTCTCTGTTTCCTCTGTTCCATCCCCGTGTCAGCATTGATGGAACAGACGCTGTTCCTGTCCTGTTTCTTGTCCGTTATTCATTAAATATTCTCCCTGTACCTGCTTCCTGTCTCAAGCGTCACAGGGTACTGTCCATATGTAGTTTGTTTTTTGGTCGCAGGTTCAGGAATGGCTGAAGAATTGCAACATTTACCTGGAGCTAACTCTGCAAATAGCACCGCTGGGTGATTTAATAAGTAATAGTCAATCGATTAATAATATAATAATCCTATTAGCAAAAGAGTTGTTGTCCATTAGTTTACTCCAATTAGGGATGGGATGGTAGGGTTAGGGGAAAATAATGAGGGAAAATATATTACGAATATATACATATACGGTCGTGGCCAAAGGTTTTGAGAATGACACAAATATTAATTCCCCAAAATTTGCTGCTTCAGTGTCTTTAGATATTCTTGTCAGATGTTACTATGGAATACTGAAGTATAATTACAAGCATTTCATAAATGTCAAAGGTTTTTATTGACAATTACATAAAGTTGATGCAAAGAGTCAATATTTTCAGTGTTGACCCTTCTTTTTCAAGGCCTCTGCAATCCGTCCTGGCATGCTGTCAATTAACTTCTGGGCCACATCCTGACTGATAACAGCCTATTCTTGCATAATCAATGCTTGGAGTTTGTCAGAATTTGTGGGTTTTTGTTTGTCCACTCGCCTCTTGAGGATTGACCACTAGTTCTCAATGGGATTAAGGTCAGGGGAGTTTCCTGGCCATGGACCCAAAATATCGATGTTTTGTTCCCCCAGCCACTTAGTTATCACTTGTGCCTTATGGCAAGGTGCTCCATCATGCTGGAAAGGGCATTGTTCGTCACCAAACTGTTCCTGGATGGTTGGGAGAAGTTGCTCTCGGAGGATGTGTTGGTACCATTCTTTATTCATAGCTGTGTTCTTAGGCAAAATTGTGATTGAGCCCACTCCCTTGGCTGAGAAGCAACCCCACACATGAATGGTCTAAGGATGCTTTACTGTTGGCAAGGCACAGGACTGATGGTAGCGCTCACCTTTTCCGGATGCCCCAAACAATCGGAAAGGGGATTCATCAGAGAAAATGACTTTACCCCAATCCTCAGCAGTCCAATCTCTGTACCTTTTGCAGATATCAGTCTGTCCCTGATGTTTTTCCTGGAGAGAAGTGGCTTCTTTGCTGCCTTTCTTGACACCAGGGCCATCCTGCAAAAGTCTTCTCCTCACTGTGCGTGCAGATGCACTCACACCTGCCTGCTGCCATTCCTGAGCAAGCTCTGTACTGGTGGTGCCCCGATCCCGCAGCTGAATCAACTAGGAGATGGTCCTGGCGCTTGCTGGACTTTCTTGGGCGCCCTGAAACCTTCTTCACAACAATTGAAACACTCTCCTTGAAGTTCTTGATGATCCGATAAATGGTTGATTTAGGTGCAATCTTACTGGCAGCAATATCCTTGCCTGTGAAGCCCTTTTTGTGCAAAGCAATGATGATGGCACGTGTTTCCTTGCAGGTAACTATGTTTGAGGAAGAACAATGATTCCAAGCACCACCCTCCTTTTGAAGCTTCCAGTCTGTTATTCGAACTCAATCAGCATGACAGAGTGATCTCCAGCCTTGTCCTCGTCAACACTCACATCTGTGTAACGAGAGAATCACTGACATGATGTCAGCTGGTCCTTTTGTGGCAGGGCTGAAATGCAGTGGAAATGTTTTTGGGGGGATTCAGTTCATTTGCATGGCAAAGAGGGACTTGGCAATTAATTGCAATTCATCTGATCACTCTTCATGACATTCTGGAGTATATGCACATTGCCATCATACAAACTGAGGCAGCAGACTTTGTGAAAATTAATTCTCAAAACCTTTGGCCACGACTGTACACTACCGGTCAAACGTTTTTGAATACTTACTCAGGTTTTTTTTTAACTATTTTCTACATTGTAGAATAATAGTGAAGACATCAAAACTATGAAATAACACATATGGAATCATGTAGTAAACAAAAACGTGTTAAACAATATATATTTGAGATCATTCAAATAGCCCCCCTTTGCCTTGATGACAGCTTGGCATTCTCTCTACCAGATCATGAGGTAGTCACCTGGAATGCATTTCAATTAACAGGTGTGGCATCTTAGAAGTTAGTTTGTGGAGTTTCTTTCCTTCTTAATGTGTTTGAGCCAATCAGTTGTGTTGTGACAAGGTAGGGGGGTATACAGAAGATAGCCCTATTTGGTAAAATACTAAATCCATATTATGGCAAGCTCAAATAAGCAAGGAGAAACGACAGTCCATCATTACTTTAAGACATGAAGGTCAGTCAATATGGAATATTTCAAGAACTTTTGAAGTTTCTTCAAGTGCAGTTGCAAAAACCCTCAAGCGCAATGATGAAACTGGCTCTCATGAGGACCGCCATAGGAATGGAAGACTCAGAGGTACCTCTGCTGCAGAGGATACGTTCATTAGAGTTACCAGCCTCAGAGATTTTTGGTTCCAACCGCCATGTCTTTGTGAGATGCGGTGTTGGTGAATGAATGATCTCCGCATGTGTATTTCCCAACCGGAAAGCATGGAGGAGGAGGTGTTATTGTGTAGGGGTGCTTTGCTGGTGACACTGTCTGTGATTTATTTAGAATTTAACCCTTTCACATGTACCATCACATGGCTGTGATCGTTCTACAGTGGTCTCTGAAGTGTACGGTCTCATCCTCGTGATTAGAGCGTTAATTTAGAATGTTTATTTAGAACGCCAGTTTCGAATGACAACAATCAACAATTGAGCTGGCCACACTTTTTTCAGAAACTATTTACACAAACACAGTCCTTACAAAGTTATGTCCAGAATGTGTGCAGTTTATTTTTGGATTCAACGTTCAGACATTCACAGAAGTAGCTACAGCATAACACAATCACCCTAACTGGAAAAATGTAGGCTACATTTGTCCTAGCAATGAGGAAAGATTGACGCAACACAAGTGGTCATATTTTCTAACTCTCAGCTGACATAAACTACAATATAAATTAGTTAATAGCAATTACTGTGTATAATTAATCACATCATGGGTGAGCTCACCATTGACCGAAATAATTAGGTAAAACACTTTCTAGACGTCAAAAGTAAACAAGTTTCAGCGCGCAGCCATGCTCTTTTTCCTCACAGAAACCAAAGATAAGAAGAGAAGACAAGATGCGTTTGGTGTGTTTATAATATGCACATTGAAGGGATGTGTTGTCTACAATCGTTCACATCCCACCATTCATTTCCGGAAGTCCTCAAAAAATGAGTGAACCCTTACTCACCTCATTTTGCTATAACATCTTTGGTCAAACAGACGATTACGTGAAACCCAGAATGCATTGTATGTCAACAAACATGGCTACACAGCTGGAATATTTTACACACAGAATATGTGCCCATTACAATCTATGCAAGAATCTGAATGCATGATTTGTCACCTGTAATTGAAAACGTGAATAAAACAGTGAATATATAAATAATTACCACACAAAACATTTTCTGATAGTGATTTATTGATACAAGTGTCGCGTGCCATTAGTCAATCACGTAACCTCTCACTCCCACTCTGAGCCATTCAGTGTTGTTGTTTATGTATGTAGCTAGTGAGCTAAGCTGTAGCATTAGCAATGTCTTTCAAAAGGAGACCACTCACAAATGTGGAAATTCTGGAGATTAAATTCTGACAATGAGTCTGAGTATGAAAGTCAGGAATCTGATTCTGACAGTGACAGGGAGGAGCTGCCCCCCAACCTTGTAGCCATTGAAAACCCTGAATCTGAGGTTCCCTTGTCCACTGACGAAGTACCAGGTTCCTTTGAAGATGCTGGTGGTGATGGAGGCAGACCGACAGTGGATGAAGTACAGGACTTCTGTGGTAGCTGGAAGGCCGCCAGTCATTTCACCCCTCCTGGCCCTGCTGTTTGCTTTTGACGAGTCCCTGTCTGGAGTGCAACGCCCCTTGCCATTTCCAACTGATGCAGAGTGCTTCAAGTTGTTTCTGACAGATGAGCTGGTGGGAAACATAGTAGAGGAGACCAATCGCTATGCCTTGGAGCTACAGGAGAAGAGAGAGCCAGGAGTGAGGGGGAAACTCGCTAAATGGGTGACAACCACAATTAGTGAAATGTATACTTTCCTGGTGACAGTCCTCCTCATGGGGATAGTAAAGAAGAACTCCCTAAGAGAATACTGGAGCACAGATCCTATGTTTGCAACTCCCTTCTTTGCCACCCTCTTTTCCCAAGACTGCTTCCTAGTTCTGCTGCGATGCTTGCATTTTGTCAACAATGCTACTGCCATCCTAAGTGACCCGTTATACAAAATAAGAAATGTTCTTATCAGCCTGACATCAGCATTTGGTCGGGTCTTTGTGCCATACAAGGACCTATGCATTGATGAGTCACTGATGTTATGGAAAGGTAGGCTGGCGTTCCGTTAATATATTCCCTCCAAAAGGCACAGGTTTGGGGTCAAGTTCTTTGTCATGTGCGACGTGAAGACAGGATTTGTCCAGGACATTATAGTTTACACAGGGTCCACCACTGACATGAAACATTATGAGGGGCTTGGGGTGTCTGGGTCCGTGGTGATGACCATGCTGGCTCCTCATCTCGGCAAGGGACACACTTTGTACGTGGACAATTGGTACAGCAGTCCCCACTCTTCCAGCATCTGCTCTCCAACAACACAGGGCCCTGTGGCACAGTCAGGTCGAACAGGAAGGGGATGCCGGCATTCGGATGCAGGAAGATGCAGAGAGGGGAGGTGGAGTTCAAGGAAAACAGTCAACAGCTGGCATTAAAGTGGCATGACAAACGAGACGTCCATGTCCTCTCCACTGTCCGTACAGCAACCATGTCAGCCACAGGGAAGGTGGACCACCTGACGGGAGAGAGAACGATCAAACCAGACTGTGTGCTTGACTATGACCTCAAAATGGGGGCAGTGGATAAGGCGGACATGATAAACAGCTTTGTGGAATGCGCTCTGAAAACGACCAAGTGGTATAAGAAGATATTTTTCCATCTGATCGACACTGATGTCCTCAACGGCAGCATAGTTCACCGCCAACTAACAGGTGAGATGATTACTGAACAAGGTATTTTTGTAATTGGATGTACAGTTCACATACAAATACATTATGCAATTATAGTGACAATATCTCACCCACCTACCCACTGCCTCATCATCCTCTAACTTTCCTCATCCTCCCCACTCCCTCATAGGTAAAGTAATTACCTACCAAAAGTATAGAGAGAACCTCATGAGAGAGCTGCTGGAGGATCACCACACCCCTCGGCGCCCATCCACTGGGGGTCGCCCTGCTGCGGACAATCCCCTACACCTCACTGCACGGCATTTTCCCTGCAAAGTCCCTCAAACTGCTGCTCAAGGTAGCCACACACGGAGGCACTGCAAAGTCTGCCTGTCTGGCACCAGGAGAAGTAAGCAGAGGAAGTTGTCAAAATACATGTGTTTAGCTTGTCATACACCTCTATGTGTTTCACCATGCTTTGAGGAGTATCATATGCTCAAGCACTATTGAGCACATCTGCAGCAATAAGTGACTGACTGACCTGACAGGTGACCTGCCATGACACTATGCCTTTAGAGGTGCAGTTGATGTTCAGTCACTGCATGAATATTAAATATGGGTTATGCATATTCCGTTTTTTTTTCTCTAGTAAAACAAGTTGTTGTTGAACCAACCACCACCAATACTGCAATAACATTGACGACTATTACATTACAGTGCCATAGACCGCTGCGCCACTTGGGAGGCATAAGGCCAGGGTAGCTTCAAAATACAACATAAGCTAATACTTCTCTGACACAACTAGCATTGTTTTACAGATCTGATAGAAGAATGTAGCTAGCTACCTAAGCAAGATTGAATATAACACCATAAAGGTTATGAAATGAGTAACGTTACCTCACGTGTCCGCGGTTATAAGGAATATACACAAATATATTATGCTCCATACATACAGTGAGCTACAATAGAAACAACATAACATGACATACTGAAACTATTATAACGTAATAAGGCACTTACTTTGATAGAAATGCACACATTTCCAAAGTTATTATTAGTAACGAAAACATCAATGACTTCGATGCGGGCAAAAGATGGAAAATGTGAACATGTGTCCAGATAAATTCCTTGTTTTGAGGGCAGCTCGGATTAATTGTATTGTTGAATAACAATCACATTCTATTATGGAGAGCACGTCATAACATCATCACATGCATCAAAAAACTCACGCTGGGGCGACCGTTAGAGATATTTGGAACTAAGGGTTAAGGCACACTTAACCAGCATGGCTACCACAGAATTCTGCTGTGATACGCTATCCCATCTGCATTGGGCTTAGTAGGACTAGCATTTGTTTTTCAACAGGACAATGACCCAACACACATCCAGGCTGTGTAAGGGCTATTTTACCAAGAAGGAGAGTGATGGAGTACTGCATCAGATGACCTGGCCTCCAAAGTCGGACCGTGGAGTGAAAAGCAGCCAACAAGTACTCAGCATATGTGGGAACTCCTTCAAGACCTTGGAAAAGCATTCCAGGTGAAGCTAGTTGAGAGAATGCCAAGAGTTTGCAAAGCTGTCATCAAGGCAAACGGTGGCTATTTGAAGAATCTCAAATGTATTTTGATTTGTTTAACACAATTTTTTTGGTTACTACATGATTCCATAACTGTTATTTCAAAGTTTTGATGTCTTCACTATTACTCTACAATGTATAAAATAGTAAAAAAATAAAGAAAAACCCTTGAATGAGTAGGTGTTATAAAAATGTTGACAGGTAGTGTACATACTTTATATATACTGTATATATTTAATTTTAATTTTAGCAATATTGCTTGCAAAATGATTGCAGTTGTTCCCATAGAGGTACATGGTTGCTGTATGTATCAATTACCCTGCATAAGCTAGCAACGTGGCTAACACAGCTAACCTTTTAGGTCAATAATATGCTGTTTTTATTAAAATGTTGTTGGCCTTATAATTGTGAGAGAAATTTAACTAGCTAGTTAGTTATACCTAGGTAGCACAGAAGACTGCTGAGGGGAGGACGGTTAATAATAATGGATGGAATGGAGCGATTGGATTGGCATCAAACACAGGGAAACCATGACTTTTCTCAAAATGAACCTTTAAGAAAATACGCTAGACAAGGTGGGATCTTTTTGTGTCTGTAAAATTAATTATGTGAGAAATGGCGGTGTAAATGCTTTTATGTGAAAATATTGATGTAATAACCATCATAGCAAAGTAAACTTGGAGTCACACAATAACATGTTCTCCTACTACGACTCGTAGTGCAGTTTATTAGGTTATATATGAAATAAATGATGATGAACTTCACAGGGTGGAAAAAGTGCAAGGTCATGAGCTTTCCAATAAATATTGAGGGGTCTTGTTCTGGTGACATGATGATAGATTCTTGGCTGCCATTTGACAAATTAAAATAATCTTGCTCTTTTGTTCATAATAATCGCATCATGTAGGCTATACTCACACTGTACTGTACAGTTGAAGTCGGAAGTTTACATACACCTTAGCCAAATACATGTAATCTCAGTTTTTCACAATTCCTGACATTTAATCCTAGTAAAAATTCCCTGTCTTAGGTCTGTTAGGATCACCACTTTATTTTAAGAATGTGAAATGTCAGAATAATAGTGGATAGAATGATTTATTTCAGCTTTTATTTATTTCATCACATTCCCAGTGGGTCAGAATTTTACATACACTCAATTAGTATTTGGTAGCATTGCCTTTAAATTGTTTAACTTGGGTCAAACATTTTGGGTAGCCACAATAAGTTGGGGGAATTTTGGCCCATTCCCCCTAACAGAGCTGGTGTAACTGAGTCAGGTTTGTAGGCCTCCTTGCTCCCACAAGCCTTTTCAGCACTGCCCACAAATGTTATATAGGATTGAGGTCAGGGCTTTGTGATGGCCACTCCAATACCATGACTTTGTTGTCCTTAACTTGTTAGGGAGTGGCAGCTGAGGGGTCGGTTTTGGAGAGCCTGGCGTGCCCAAAGTAAAATGCCTCCCATTCAGGCCCGGAAAATAGGATATGCACATATGTAGTACCATTGGATAGGAAACACTCTGAATTTTCCAAAAGTGTTAACCATTTGTCTGTGAGTGAAACAGAACGCATATGGCATGCAAAACCACGAGGAATTTCTGTCCTGGAAAAAGTGGTTTTGACAGAGTGCCTCATTGGGAACCCCTCCCTCATGAAAATGACCATATAAGGGCATATGAATGCAGTACCCATCGCTTCCTTTAGATGTCAACAGTCTCGAGACAGTGTAAAATTTCATTTTGGATGAATTAGACCAGAGAAGAAGAGCAAACCAGGAAGTGACCTTTTTATGTCAACAGTACCCAGTGCGCATTCCCAAGAAGGCGCGCGCAGTGTCTTTTTTTTTACCGTCTTTATCGATCAGTTTATATTCCGGTTGATTTATAATAGTAAATATACGTAAAAGTGTTCCTAAGGATACATTTAAAACTATGTTTGATTGTTCTTGGACAAGTTTATAGGTATAAGATGAACAAGTTTGTGTCACGTTTCAATGGACTAGTGGAGGCTGTCGTTTCTGATTATAACGCGCAAACCAAATGGAGGATTTATGGATAAAATACATTACTTTTTCTAACAAAAGAACCACGGATTGTCTTCGTTGGACACTTAGGATGACCTCAGCAGAAGTTCTTCAACAGGTAATTGATTTGTTTTCGCTGTGAAATGTGTTATGTGTGTGCCATGATGGCTAATGGATTCATGGCTATGGGAAAAATATGTGAGGTGCTACCCTCAAACAATCAAATGTACTGCTTTCGCCTTAAAGCCTTTTTGAAATCTGACAACGCTGTGATATTGCCAAGAAACAGAGCTTTTGATGAGTATGGAACACTTGTATATTGGTGGATGTTTAATAATTCAACTTTTGGATTTTGAATTTGGCGCCTTACATTTCACCTGGTAGTGTCGGGATTGGGGCGCTAGCGCCCCAGCAATCCCTGAGAAGTTAAGCCATTTTGCCACAACTCTGGAAGTATGCTTGGGGCCATTGTCCATTTGGAAGACCATTTGTGACCAAGCTTTAACTTCCTGACTGATGTCTTGAGATGTTGCTTCAATATATCCACATAATTTTCCTTCCTCATGAGGCCATCTATTTGTGAAGTGCACCAGTCCCTCCTGCAGCAAAGCACCCCCACAAGATGATGCTACCACCCCTGTGCTTCATGGTTGGGATGGTGTTCTTCAGCTTGCAAGCCGTTTTTCCTCCAAACATAATGATGGTCATTATGGCCAAGCAGTTCTATTTTTGTTTCATCAGACCAGAGGACATTCTCCAAAAAGTACGATAGTTGTCCCAAGTGCAGTTGCAAACCGTAGTCTGTCTTTTTTATGGCAGTTTTGGAGCAGTGGGTTCTTCCTTGCTGGGCGGCCTTTCAGGTTATGTTGATATAGGACTTGTTTTACTGTGGATATAGATACAGTGGGGCAAAAAAGTATTTAGTCAGCCACCAATTGTGCAAGTTCTCTCACTTAAAAAGATGAGAGAGGCCTGTAATTTTCATCATAGGTACACTTCAACTATGACAGACAAAATGAGGAAAAAAAATCCAGAAAATCACATTGTAGGATTTTTAATGAATTTATTTGCAAATTATGGTGGAAAATAAGTATTTGGTCACATACAAACAAGCAAGATTTCTGGCTCTCACAGACCTGTAACTTCTTTAAGAGGCTCCTCTGTCCTCCACTCGTTACCTGTATTAATGGCACCTGTTTGAACTTGTTATCAGTATAAAAGACACCTGTCCACAACCTCAAACAGTCACACTCCAAACTCCACTATGGCCAAGACCAAAGAGCTGTCAAAGGACACCAGAAACAAAATTGTAGACCTGCACCAGGTTGGGAAGACTGAATCTGCAATAGGTAAGCAGCTTGGTTTGAAGAAATCAACTGTGGGAGCAATTATTAGGAAATGGAAGACATACAAGACCACTGATAATCTTCCTCGATCTGGGGCTCCACGCAAGATCTCACCCGTGGGGTCAAAATGATCACAAGAACGGTGAGCAAAAATCCCAGAACCACACGGGGGCCTAGTGAATGACCTGCAGAGAGCTGGGACCAAAGTAACAAAGCCTACCATCAGTAACACACTACGCCACCAGGGACTCAAATCCTGCAGTGCCAGACGTGTCCCCTGCTTAAACCAGTACATGTTCAGGCCCGTCTGAAGTTTGCTAGAGAGCATTTGGATGATCCAGATGAGGATTGGGAGAATGTCATATGGTCAGATGAAACCAAAATAGAACTTTTTGGTAAAAACTCAACTCGTCGTGTTTGGAGGACAAAGAATGCTGAGTTGCATCCAAAGAACACCATACCTACTGTGAAGCATGGGGGTGGAAACATCATGCTTTGGGGCTGTTTTCTGCAGAGGGACCAGGACGACTGATCCGTGTAAAGGAAAGAATGAATGGGGCCATGTATCGTGAGATTTTGAGTGAAAACCTCCTTCCATCAGCAAGGGCATTGAAGATGAAACGTGGCTGGGTCTTTCAGCATGACAATGATCCCAAACACCCCCGCCGGGCAAGCGAAGGAGTGGCTTCGTAAGAAGCATTTCAAGGTCCTGGAGTGGCCTAGCCAGTCTCCAGATCTCAACCCCATAGAAAATCTTTGGAGGGAGTTGAAAGTCCGTGTTGCCCAGCGACAGCCCCAAAACATCACTGCTCTAGAGGAGATCTGCATGGAGGAATGGGCCAAAATACCAGCAACAGTGTGTGAAAACCTTGTGAAGACTTACAGAAAACGTTTGACCTCTGTCATTGCCAACAAAGGGTATATAACAAAGTATTGAGATAAACTTTTGTTATTGACCAAATACTTATTTTCCACCATAATTTGCAAATAAATAAATTAAAAATCCTACAATGTGATTTTCTGGATTTCTTTTTCTCATTTCGTCTGTCATAGTTGAAGTGTACCTATGATGAAAATTACAGGCCTCTCTCATCTTTTTAAGTTGGAGAACTTGCACAATTGGTGGCTGACTAAATACTTTTTTGCCCCACTGTACTTTTGTGCCTGTTCCCTCCAACATCTTCAAAGGGTCCTTTGCTGTTGTTCTGGGATTGATTTGCACTTTTCGCACCAAAGTACGTTCATCTCTAGAAGACAGAACGCGTCTCCTTCCTGAGCGGTATGGTGGCTGTGTGTTTATACTTGCATACTATTGTTTGTATAGATTAATGTGGTACCTTCAGGCGTTTGGAAATTGCTCCCAAAGATGAACCAGACTTGTGGAGGTCTACAATTTTTTTCCTGAGGTCTTGGCTGACTTCTTTTGATTTTCCCATGATGTCAAGCAAAGAGGCACTGAGTTTGAAGGTAGGCCTTGAAATACATCCACAGGTACACCTCCAATTGACTCAAAGGATGTCAATTAGCCTATCAGAAGCTTCTAAAGCCATTACATCATTTTCTGGAATTTTCCAAGCTGTTTAAAGGCACAGTCAACCTAGTGTATGTAAACTTCAGACCCACTGGAATTGTGATACAGTGAATTATAAGTGAAATAGTCTGTCTGTAAACAATTGTTGGAAAAATTACTTGTGTCATGCACAAAGTAGATGTCCTAACCAAAGCTATAGTTTGTTAACAAGAAATTTGTGGAGTGGTTGAAAAATAGGTTTTAATGACTCCAACCTAAGTGTATGTAAACTTCCGACTTCAACTGTATCTCTGCAAGCTGTTGGCTAGAATGCACATGCATTTTTTTGTGACAAAACCATCAGTGGAGTTTGAAATGTGATGGAAACCAATTTAACTTCAATTTTTTTATTCGGTACATGGGAATTGCATATTTTATTTATGTGGATTTTTGAATATTCGCATGAAAACTGTCTTCAATTGGATGGAAAACAAACTATTGTTGACCATTTCTCCCCTCTTGCTGCAGCTTTGGCTCATCTCAAAATAACAGATTTTTTTTTTGTCCTTACTCACTGTTGCGCCTATGGCACTAATCTGGTGAGCACCTTTAGAGTTCCGCTTAAGCAATGCATTTGATTGGTTGACGTGTTTTGCCAGGCATCACGATCATATTGATCATGTCCCTGTTTACAAATATCTGGGCATCTGGAGAAATGAAAAGCTGTATTTTAGAAAGCATATTTCTGAGTTAGTTAAGAAGCTGAGAATAAAAATGGGCTTCTATAGAAAAAGGTCCTGGCTCTCGCTAAATAGTAGAAAGCAGATTATTCAGTCAACATTCTTATCGGTCCTAGACTATGGCGACATCATCTATATGTATAAGGGCACAAAGCGAGACCCAAATGCAGACACAGGAGGCAGATGGCTGAGCTCCGATATTTATTATAGCAAAAGGGGTAGGCAAAAGGCAAGTTGGGTACAGGCGAGAGTTCATTAACCAGGTCAGAGCCCAAACAGTAACAGGCGATAAGCAAGCTCGAGGTCAGTGGCAGGCAGAGTGGTCAGGCAGGCGGGCAATATGAATGCAGCTGCCACTTCATTAAATAAGTTAGATGCAGTTTATCATAGTGCACTGCCCTTTTTTAATGGCAACAATTTTAGTACTCATCACTGCATTCTCTACCAAAGAGGTTGGCCCTCTTTGACGTCATGTAGGTTGATACACTGCTATGTTTTCATTTATAAAAACCTTTTACAAAAAGTCCCACTGTACCTAACATCGTTAGTAGTTATTTTGTATCTTGAATGTTTTTCCCACATTTTTCTACTTGATCAATTACAAATGGGAATTAATTTAATCACATGCTGTGAGAGTTGGGTTTACACCTGTTTGTCCACCACTAGGCAGTGTTTGTTTGTATTCTTTCCATGCATAAGCCGTAAAACAAAGGCTTATAAATGTTTTCACTACATGAGAGTGCTTTGATTACTTCTGGAAGTTTGCTTTTCTCAAAGGCTATTTTGGCAATGTTCATTATCTACCATCAACTTATTTTTATTCTATAGTATTTCATCCCATGATCAAAGAGCACCTCATGGATTAACTACATACCAAAGAACCACTCCTCTCCTGTGTCTCTTCAATAAATATAAATCACAGACTGTCGGTCACACTTGATAACGTGAAAACTAGCACTTTAAACTAGCATGTTCAACAACTACCTGGACGGAACTACCCGGACCTTCTACAGGCGTGTGAGGGGAGGGTTCTTGAAATGTAACATCCAATCAGTTTTTGTGATAGTCGTAGTGGGAGGACCACACAACATGTCATCTCGTGACTCGAAGTTTACTTTGATATGATAGTTATATGATAGATATGATATTTGCGCATAAAGGCATTTCTACCACAATTTCTCGCAGAATACATTTTATAGACACAAAAAGATCCCACCATGTTGAAAGAACAAAATGTCTGTCGGCATTTGAAAATCTGTACTGGCATTTCCTGTTTCCATCAGCCCCAGGGTTGCCAGGGATAGCAAAAATGTCCAGTCCAATTACCACTCAAAACCCACAAGGAGAAGAGGGAGAAGTATATAGCTAGCTAGTGCTGTTAGTTCGTTGTTGTCACATCACTTGTCATGATGTGCTGGCACTGCTCTCCTCTCACTCACTCAGCTGCCTGCTGCATGCAGCGCTCTCTCAACCCCACCCGCCCCCTCCCTCCCCACCACTTACTCACTCACAGCCTGCGTCACTGACTGATAGTCAGCAGCAGCAGGTAACAGTGAAATTAATTGATTTTATTTTAAAGAGAAACGCCATGACAGCTGCGGTACAATTTAGAAGTAGCCCAAAAACCCGCAAC
Source organism: Brachymystax lenok tsinlingensis (assembly GCA_030435695.1). Classification (NCBI taxonomy): domain Eukaryota; kingdom Metazoa; phylum Chordata; class Actinopteri; order Salmoniformes; family Salmonidae; genus Brachymystax; species Brachymystax lenok. The sequence goes on along the minus strand of CM059788.1, from coordinate 25,586,144 downwards.
CCGCGACCAATAGATTTTCACTTGCGACATCGCTTTCAAAGTAGCCCAGTTTACCTGGAAAAATCGCAAACATGGCAACACTGATTAGCACAGTCATTACTTTTTTCATGAGAAACACTCTTTTCACGCCACTTCTATACAGAAGTGATTTTTTGTAGCAGGTCAGGAGAATTAACATAGGTTAAGACTAGGTTAGGTTAAGATTAGGAAAAGGCTTAGGGTTAGGTTTAGTGAAAATCACTTCCGGTCAAAGCTGTATCGAAGTGGCGTGAAAAGACGGTATTCCTTTTTTCATGTGTCAGGTAATTAATCCGTATTAAATGTTTGGATGGAAATTTGGTTACTGTTTTGTCATGCCAATAAAATGATTTTAATTACAATTGAAATTGGAACATATAAGGGTGAGCCATTACATATTGTCATAAAGCTAATATAATCCTAAATGTAGAGGTACTTTAATTATAGTAAGAGTGTCTGGAACATTTACCTAAGTGGCCTGGGCGCTGCCACAGGTATTTGTTATTCAAGAGAACAAGTCAATGGATTAACAAATGCAAGTTCAAAGCTTAGTGTCACGACTTCCACCGACGGTGGCTCCTCTGCCTGTTCGGGCGGCGTTCGGCGGTCGTCGTCACCGGCCTATTAGCTGCCACCGATCCTCGTTTCCTTTCTGTTGATTGTTCTATTGTTTGCACCTGTTTTGTGTTTTTATTCTAGGGCTATTTAAGCCGGTCAAGCCCGCCTCCTTTTGTGCGGGCTTGTTTCTCTGTTTTGGTGGACGTTCGTGCATGTCGTCATTTTGTGCCCGTGTTTCTGTCACCACACCACCGTCCTCCACCGGATCGGGTCGGCAATGGACCAGATGATGGAGAGAATGGACCGATGGGAGAGGGGTGGTCTCCTTCCCTCGCCCACTCAACCTTCCCCGCCTCAACAGACTCCTTCGGCGGCGGGCGGATCCAGCACGCTCCGTCTCGCCCCCCCTAGGGAGTACGATGGGACGGCCGGCTGGATGTAAGGGGTTCCTGCTCCAGTTGGAGTTGTACCTGGCCACCGTCCGCCCGACGCCCTCTGGGGAGGAGAGCGTGAGCGCCCTCGTCTCCTGTCTGACGGGTAGAGCCCTGGAATGGGCCAGACTCCGCCAGGGACAACTACCCGGAGTTCGCCCGCCATTTCCGGGCCGTGTTCGACCACCCACCAGAGGGCCGAGCGGCGGGTGAATGGCTGTTTCACCTTAGACAGGAGACGAGGAGTGCGCAGGACTTTGCTCTAGAGTTTCGGACCCTGGCTGCTGGAGCGGGTTGGAACGACCGGGCCCTGATCGACCACTACCGTTGTAGTCTCCGGGAGGATGTCCGCAGGGAGTTGGCGTGTCGAGACGCTACGCTCTCCCCTCGATGAGCTGATCGACATGTCCATACGACTGGACAACCTGCTGGCGGCTCGCGGACTTTCGGGAAAGGCCCTGTTTGTTCCACCTTCCGAACCTTCCGCTCCTATCCCTATGGAGTTAGGGGGGGCAGCATCGAGGGGAACCGGAAGAGGAGGCTCCTCCTGCACCAGTAGGTATTCCGCTAGTATCGGTAGATCAACCCATCCCCGTTCCCTCCCTAGATAGCAGACCGTTAGGGTCAGGGCTGGTCAGGTCAGGGAGGCCACGGTTCCGCTGGACATGGTAACGCAGGGGGGGTCATGGGGAGCGGATTAGTCTATACCTCATTGATGCGCCTGCGTTTCCAGTGGTGCTGGGGATTCCCTGGCTGGCTAAGCACAACCCTATGATTTCGTGGAAACAGGGGGCTCTCCAGGGGTGGTCAGAGGAGTGTTCAGGTAGGTGTGACGGAGTTTCCATCGGTGCCACAACGGTGGAGAGTCCAGACCAGGTTTCCACTGTGCGCATTCCCTCTGAATATGCCGATTTGGCTATCGCCTTCTGTAAAAAGAGGGCGACCAAATTACCACCTCATCGACGAGGGGATTGCGCGATAAACCTCCAGGTAAACGCAACACTTCCCAGGAGTCACGTGTACCCGTTGTCACAGGAGGAGACAGTGGCTATGGAGACCTATATCACTGAATCTTTGCGACAGGGGTACATTCGGCCCTCCGTATCACCCGTCTCCTCGAGTTTCTTTTTTGTGAAGAAAAAGGAGGGTGGTCTGCGCCCGTGCATTGATTACAGAGGTCTAAATGCCATCACAGTGGGATTTAGTTACCCGCTACCTCTCATTGCTACGGCGGTTGAATCATTTCACGGGGCGCGTTTTTTCACAAAACTGGACCTCAGGAGTGCTTATAATCTGGTGCGTATCCGGGAGGGAGATGAGTGGATGACAGCGTTTAGTACTACATCTGGTCATTATGAGTACCTCGTTATGCCGTATGGGTTGAAGAATGCTCCAGCCGTCTTTCAATCTTTCGTGGACGAGATTCTCAGGGACCTGCACGGGCAGGGTGTGGTGGTGTATATAGATGATATATTGATCTATTCCGCCACACGCGCGGCAAGATGTGTCTCTGGTGCGCAAAGTACTTGAGCGACTGCTGGAGCATGACCTGTACGTCAAAGCGGAGAAATGTGTGTTTTCCAAACGAGCCGTTTCCTTCCTGGGATATCGCATTTCCACTTCTGGGGTGGTGATGGAGTGTGACCGCATTACAGCCATGCGTAATTGGCCGACTCCGACCACGGTAAAGGAGGTGCAGCGGTTTTTAGGGTTTGCCAATTACTACCGGAGGTTTATCCGGGGTTTTGGTCAGGTGGCTGCTCCCATTACCTCACTGCTGAAGGGGGGGCCGGCTCGGTTGCGGGGGTCGGCGGAGGCGGACAGAGCTTTCAGTAGGTTGAAGGAGCGTAACTATGACGTGGGGGACCGGGAGTTGTTAGCTGTGGTCAGAGCCCTGAAGGTGTGGAGACATTGGCTTGAGGGGGCTAAGCACCCTTTCCTCATCTGGACTGACCACCGTAATCTGGAGTATATCCGGGCAGCGAGGAGACTGAATCCGCGGCAGGCTAGGTGGGCCATGTTTTTTACCCGCTTTCAGTTCAAGATCTCCTATAGGCCAGGTTCCCAGAATACTAAGGCCGACGCGCTGTCCCGTCTCTATGACACTGAGGAGCGGTCCATCGAGCCTACTCCCATACTTCCTGCTTCGTGTCTGGTGGCACCGGTGGTATGGGAGGTGGACGCGGACATCGAGCGGGCACGGCGGTTGGAACCTGCGCCTCCTCAGTGTCCTACAGGTCGCCAGTACGTGCCGCTCGGTGTTCGTGACAAATTGATTCGATGGGCTCATGTGCTACCCTCTTCGGGTCATCCTGGTATTGAGAGGACAGTGCGGGGTCTTAGGGGGAAATACTGGTGGCCCACGTTGGCTAAGGACGTGAGGTTTTATGTCTCCTCCTGTTCGGTGTGCGCTCAGAGTAAGGCTCCTAGACACCTGCCTAGAGGGAAGTTACAGCCCCTCCCCGTTCCACAACGGCCGTGGTCTCACCTGTCGGTGGATTTCCTCAAGGATCTTCCTCCGTCCCAGGGGAACACCACGATCCTGGTCGTTGTGGATCGGTTCTCTAAGTCTCATCCCATTGCCCGGTCACCCTACGGCCCTACAGACTGCGGAGGCCCTGTTTACCCACGTCTTCCGGCACTACGGGGTGCCTGAGGACATCGTTTCTGATCGGGGCCCCCAGTTCACGTCCCGAGTGTCGAGGGCGTTTATGGAGCGTCTGGGGGTCTCGATCAGCCTGACCTCGGGTTTCCACCCTGAGAGTAATGTGCAGGTGGAGAGAGTGAACCAGGAGGTGGGTAGGTTTCTGCGGTCGTATTGCCAGGACCGGCCCGGGGAGTGGGCGAGGTACGTCCCATGGGCGGAGGTGGCGCAGAACTCACTCTGTCACTCCTCTACCAACATGTCACCATTCCAGTGCGTGTTGGGCTACCAGCCGGTCCTGGCACCATTTCATCAGAGCCAGACTGAAGCTCCTGCGGTGGAGGAGTGGGTGCAGCGCTCAAAGGAGACCTGGAGAGCCGTCCAGGAATCATTAAAACAGGCTGGTGGGCTACAGAAGAGGAGCGCTGACCGTCACCGCAGTGAGGCCCCCGTGTTCGCATCGGGGGACCGGGTCTGGCTCTCGACCCGGAACCTGCCCCTCCGCTTGCCCTGCCGGAAGCTGGGGCCGCAGTATGTGGGGCCATTTAAAGTCCTGAGGAGGATAAACCAGGTGTGTTATAGGCTACAGCTTCCATCTTACTACCGCATTAACCCCTCGTTTCATGTGTCTCTCCTCAGGCCGGTGGTAGCTGGTCCCTGCAGGAAGGTGAGGTGCCGGAGGCCCCCCCTTGGACATCAGGGGTCCCGGCGTACACAGTCCGCTCCATTCTGGACTCTAGGCGCCGGGTGAGGGGCCTGCAGTACCTCGTGGACTGGGAGGGTACGGTCCGGAGGAGAGGTGCTGGGTACGGTGACGGACATCTTGGATCCGTCACTACTGGCGGAGTTTCACCGCCTTCACCGGATCGCCCTGCGCCGCCCTCCGGGTCGTCCTCGAGGCCGCTGTCGGCGCGCTGCGGGAGCCGCGCGTCAGGAGGGGGGTACTGTCACGACTTCCACCGACGGTGGCTCCTCTGCCTGTTCGGGCGGCATCCGGCGGTCGTCGTCACCGGCCTATTAGCTGCCACCGATCCTCGTTTCCTTTCTGTTGATTGTTCTATTGTTTGCACCTGTTTTGTGTTTTTATTCTAGGTCTATTTAAGCCGGTCAAGCCCGCCTCCTTTTGTGCGGGCTTGTTTCTCTGTTTTGGTGGACGTTCGTGCATGTCGTCATTTTGTGCCCTGTGTTTCTGTTTTGAGCGCCTGTTTGTTTGTGCGCCTGCTGTGTATTGGGCATTGTATTCACACGCCGAATTAAAGAGGAGCGTTTTTCCCTACACCGTGCTCTCTGCGTCTGACTCCACACCCACCACTTCTAGCTGATCGTGACACTTAGTTTGAATATGGAGAGCAGAGCAGAACTGTACAGTACACTGATTATACACAGCAGCCAGGTGAATGCTCTAGGGCTGGGGATTATACAATACTTGGCTTATGCACCCCATCCATCTCTTCTGTCTGTCCTCAAGTGTTCGTAGATGGAGGCTGCGAATGATGTCAATGATTCCACACATCACGTTACTGCATTACCCTCTAAATCTGTAAATGCACTTGTCTCAAGGATACTGAACACTAGTTTTCTCCCAGCAAACTGTGGCTTGTGTAAAGAGAGTTGTAAAAGTCACTGCACTGTAATAAAATGTAACCTTTTGAGTCATGGAAATGAAGAGACGTGTTTGAAGTTTTTATATATTTTTGTGGATTTTGTTCTACTTTGCTGTGCATTGTGGTAGTTTTCAATAGTTCATTTTTTTATGTTGTGACAGGACCCCAGTGAAAATGTCTGCCGGATACACCCATCTCACAAAATAGTAGACATATGAGATGAAAAACAAACTCGCCATCCAAACATACTTTTAAAGTCTGCTTCCATAATGCACATGCAATTCAACAATTGCCAGTGAGGTTTGTTACCATGGCAATTCAAAGTAATTTATAGATGTCAGACACAAAATAACTATTGAAAATAGACTGTTCTACGCCCCTGCTGACCCCCTTATTTACCGTTGTATAATAATAAAGTAAGTGTGCCAACAGAGAACAATGCCAACCTATTTATGTGGTGTAATAACTATGTCATCAACTTCAAAGTTCTGACATGAAGTATGTTTTTTGTTCATTCCGTACAGGCCACAAAAAATATTCAGCGTTTTGATTCAAAGCATAAAAGGATATTCTGTCCCACAGTCCCACATATTTATACAATGGCATTGTTGAATACTTGTTGTCTTCCCTTGCCTTGAGCATTTTTTCAGATTGGGTTAATACTGCAGCTCAGTAATGCTCAACACATATCCACTCTGTGATATGTGTTGAGCACACAACATGGTCTGAACACACATCATGGTCTCAGAGCATTTCATATGATTCTGTACGTAAACACTTAATTTAGTATGATATGTTATGTTTTGTATGGTATTTGTTAATTTGTGGATGTCCATCATCCATTTAGTATGATATGCTACGAATTGCAGTTCGTATGATTGCTGGGGTTCGGGGTTAAATGTATGAGTTAGGTGAAGGTTAGGGTTAGCTAAAAGGGTTAAGGTTAGGGTTAGGGGAAGGGTTAGCTAAAAACGTTAAGACTAGGATTAGGGTTAGTGTTAACATACTAAGTAGTTGCTAATTAGCTAAAATGCTAAAGTTGCTAGACATTCATGTTATACGCCCAACCAATCACTCTTCTTTCGTTTTTGCCTTAAGTAAACTTCTATTTTATGTAACCATACCAATTGCATTTACTATGTTAGGTCTAGTCTTTGAGACCAGTCTGGAACACAACACACACCAGGCGGTGTAGATTGACTGCTGGAGAGTAGTACCTCTGTCACTATCTGTCACTTCCACAATCACAAAATTATACAGATGATCTTTCTGTTCCAAAACACAAAATCAATAAATAATTTCCAGCCATTCACGATTTGGACCCTTTTTGCTCAGGCATGGATAAATAAATGGGGACAGTCTTCCACACATGTGTAATTGTCTGATTTAGAGCAGACAGATAATGAAGGTCCACATTATTTCTGTAGTATAAGCCTCTCTTATACAGCACTCATGATGAATCATGCCAATTCGCACATGCAGGCAATGTATTTCTGATGAGGACCATGAACCTGAATCGCCTTGAATTCATCAGTCCATGATTACTGACTATACAGCATTTGTTTCCTTTGTGCATAAACCCTTGATAAATCCATTAGGTATACGTAGGCTACAGCACATTAATAAAATAGACTTATCCATTTAGCCTCTCTACCTGCAACAGGTATGGTCATCCCATCTCACATTAATACTAATAAAAATATATTTCCATCAATTGATATACAAGGTAAATAACCTACATAGTGTGTTGCTGCCATCACCACAACCCTCCAGCCTGCTGTAAACCCAGGATCCAGGACCGCCTAGTGAGGGCACAGTGCTGGCATTTCCCTGCAGGTAGGTTAGAGCTAATTTAGATGCCAAAGGGCATGCCACGTCATTACTACACTTTGAGCAGTTAAATGTTTTATTTAGTTAGGGATGAATGCCGTTGTCACCTGCTGGCTAATCCCATAGCAGTGTACCACCACATCCTTATAGACTGAAACAACACTGGTTGAGACAAAACAATCACTAACTGAAAGTAACTGATCAAGAGGAACTGTGTTAGTTGAAGGTATGATTTCTCTAGCCTATGTTATCTTTTTGTATATATTGTAGGATGTTAGGATTTTACTATTTGATAATAATCTATGATTGTACATGTGTACACTTCAGTCTATGAATGCGAGGAACCAATCAAATCTACTACTACTACTACCCTAAATAAATATTTATCTGTTCAAAATGTTTTCATGTTGATTTATCATGGGCTTATAAAAAACATGAGCTGGCACACACCCAAAGAAAATTATGCTATGTAGAGGTGCTGACTAACGGCAAATAAACTATAAAAATAAATTACTGAGAGTTTATATGTAGAGTGTTTCGACTCTCTTTATTTTTAATAGCTTATATGATATATCATGGGCTGACAACACTGGTCCAAGCAAAAAAAAGATACCAGTGACTAGCATGCATTGGCATTTTCTATGGCAACACTCCACATATGTATAAAGGTGTTGATTTTCTTCTCTTCCAGACAGCTCATCCTCACCTTACTGCTTAGGCTTACATTGGCTTTTGGTATGCCTCTCCACATAAAGCTGCATACAAACAAAACACATACAGTTGAAGTCGGAGGTTTACATACACCTTAGCCAAATACATTTAAACTCAGTTTTTTACAATTCCTGACATTTAATCCTAGTAAAATGCCCTGTCTAAGGTCAGTTAGGATCACCAATTTATTTTAAGAATGTGAAATAATAGTAGTAGAGAATTATTTATTTCAGCTTTTCTTTCATTCATCACATTCCCAGTGGGTCACAAGTTTACATACACTCAATTAGTATTTGGTAGCATTGCCTTTAAATTGTTTAACTTGGGTCAAACGTCTCGGGTAAACCGTCCACAAGCATTCCACAACAAGTTGGGTGAATTTTGTCCCATTCCTCCTGACAGAGCTGGTGTAACTGAGTCAGGCTTGTAGGCGTCCTTGCTCGCACATGCATTTTCAGTTCTGCCCACACATTTTCTATAAGATTGAGGTCAGGGCTTTGTGATGGCCACTCCAATACCTTGACTTTGTTGTGCTTAAGCCATTTTGCCACAACTTTGGAAGTATGCTTGGGGTCATTGTCCATTTGGAAGACCCATTTGCGACCAAGGATGAACCAGACTTGTGGAGGTCTACAATTTATTTTCTGAGGTCTTGGCTGATTTCTTTTAATTTTCCCATGATGTCAAGCAAAGAGGCACTGAGTTTGAAGGTAGGCCTTGAAATACATCCACAGGTACACCTCCAATTGACTTAAATTATGGCAATTAGCCTATCAGAAGCTTCTAAAGCCATGACATCATTTTCTCACATTTTCCAAGCTGTTTAAAGGCACAGTCAACTTAGTGTATGTAAACTTCAGACCCACTGGAATTGTGATACAGTGAATTATAACTGAAATAATCTGTCTGTAAACAATTGTTGGAAAAATGACTTGTGTCATGCACAAAGTAGATGTTCTAACCGACTTGCCAAAACTATAGTTTGTTAACAAGAAATTTGTGGAGTGGTTGAAAAACGAGTTTTAATGACTCCAACCTAAGTGTATGTAAGCTTCGGACTTCAACTGTACATACAGTCGTGGCCAAAAGTTTTGAGAATGACACAAATATTAACTCTGCTGCCTCAGTTTGTATAATGGCAATGTGCATATACTCCAAAATGTCATGAAGAGGGATCAGATGAATTGCAATTAATTGCAAAGTCCCTCTTTGCCATGCAAATGAACTGAATCCCCCCAAAACATTTACACTGCATTTCAGCCCTGCCACAAAAGGACCAGCTGGCATCATGTCAGTGATTCTCTCGTTAACACAGGTGTGAGTTTTGGCAAGGACAAGGCTGGAGATCACTCTGTCATGCTGATTGAGTTCGAATAACAGACTGGAAGCTTCAAAAGGAGGGTGGTGCTTGGAATCATTGTTCTTCCTCTGTCAAACATGGTTACCTGCAAGGAAACACGTGCCGTCATCATTGCTTTGCACAAAAAGGGCTTCACAGGCAAGGATATTGCTGCCAGTAAGATTGCACCTAAATCAACCATTTATTGGATCATCAAGAACTTCAAGGAGAGCGGTTAAATTGTTGTGAAGAAGGCTTCAGGGCGCCCAAGAAAGTCCAGCAAGCGCCAGGACCGTTGATTCAGCTGCGGGATTGGGGCACCAGCAGTACAGAGCTTGCTCAGGAATGTCAGCAGGCAGGTGTGAATGCATCTGCACGCACAGTGAGGTGAAGACTTTTGGAGGATGCCCTGGTGTCAAGAAGGGCAGCAAAGAAGCCACTTATCTCCAGGAAAAACATCAGGGACAGACTCATATTCTGCAAAAGGTACAGGGATTGGACTGCTGAGGACTGGGGTAAAGTCATTGTCTCTGATGAATCCCCTTTCCGATTTTTTGGGGCATCCGGAAAAAAGCTTGTCCGGAGAAGACAAGGTGAGCGCTACCATCAGTACTGTGTCATGCCAACAGTAAAGCATCCTGAGACCATTCATGTGTGGGGTTGCTTCTCAGCCAAGGGAGTGGGCTCACTTACAATTTTGCCTAAGAACACAGCCATGAATAAAGAAGTACCAACACATCCTCCGAGAGCAACTTCTCCCAACCGTCCAGGAAAAGTTTGGTAACGAACAATGCCTTTTCCAGCATGATGGAGCACCTTGCCATAAGGCAAAAGTGATAACTAAGTGGCACGGGGAACAAAACATCGATATTACAGGAAACTCCCCAGACCTTAATCCCATTAAGAACTAGTGGTCAATCCTCAAGAGGCGGGTGGACAAACAAAACCCCACTAATTCTGACAAACTCCAAGCATTGATTATGCAAGAATGGGCTGCCATCAGTCAGGATGTGGTCCAGAATTTAATTGACAGCATGCCAGGGCGGATTTCAGAGGTCTTGAAAAAGAAGGGTCGACACTGAAAATATTGACTCTTTGCATCAACTTCATGTAATTGTCAATAAAAGCCTTTGACACTTGTGAAATGCTTGTAATTATACTTCAGTATTCCATAGTAACATCTGACAAAAACATCTAAAGACACTGAAGCATACCTGAGCATTAGGACCATTCCTTAAGGCCTACCTGGCCTGATGACTCCTTGATGTCCCCAGTCCACCTGGCTGTGCTGCTTCTCTAGTTTCAACTGTTCTGCCTGTTCTATGAACATTTTAAAATCTTGTCCATGTTCTGTTATAATCTGCACCCTGCACAGCCAGAAGAGGACTGGCAACCCCACAGCCTGGTTCCTCTCTAGGTTTCTTCCTAGGTTCTGGCCTTTCTAGGGAGTTTTTCCTAACCACCTTGTTTTTACACCTGAATTGCTTGCTGTTTGGGGTTTTAGGCTGGGTTTCTTTACAGCACTCTGTGACATCAGCTGATGTAAGGAGGGCTTTATAAATACATTTGATTGATTGCAACAGCAAACTTTGTGGAAATTAATATTTGTGTCATTCTCAAAACTTTTGGCCACGACTGTACATATTCACATACATACATGTAAAATAAATGTATATATACATTCTTTTTTACAAAGTTCCCTTTATTATTTTCCGCTAACTTTACCACCCCTCCCCTAATTGGAGTAAACTAATGAACAACAACACTTAGGCCTCTACTTCCAGCTTATACTGTACATCATGGGCAAGAAATATATTGTTTTTAATCAAATAAATTATAGCAGTAGCAAGATATCAAAGTTCACCTCCGGTCCTCCTTCTCATCTTCGTGCTCTCCTTCTCAAACTGAACAGAACATAGGCTATGTAGGCTAGTCTGCGCACATTTTGTGGACTAGAGGACTAGAGTGATCAAGGTAGGTATCAGTGATCTGTGATCAAGGTAGGTATCAGTGAGTCAGGAGAAAATGAGCTATGCAGAGGGGCTATTGATCTCTCTCTCTCTCTCTCTCTCTCTCTCTCTCTCTGTTTGTGTGTGTGTCACTCTCTGTATCTGACTGTCACCCCACCTCATCTATCTGTTTGCTATGAGGTTTCACAGGTCTCCTGCTTCACATCAGGAAGTAAACAAGAGGAAGGTGCATTTAGCTGTTGGAGGAAGAGATTTGTTATCATAAAAATACATTAACCCTTTAACTGACACACCAAGAAAAAAATGGAAGAAGAAATTCTATTTGCCCTCAGTAAAAGCCATAGTGGAATTTGCATAAACTTTTTAAATCGTCAAAAACATTGTACAATATTTTATACTATGTCTGCTTCATTTACTTATAATGGAAGATAGGCCTAGTTAAATTAGGACTGATATAAAATATGACACATTTGTGTGTCAAAATATGAATATTGAAATGCATGTAAATTAATGTGTTTACAGTTTATATTCTTAAGTTCTAAAGTGCATGTACTGAATGATATCGTAAAACATATTGAAGATAACAGGCAGACAGTAAATAATTACATGGATTTGAAAATATGTTTGTATTTGCACAGACAAAAAGAAATCTCATTACAATATTTCTCTATTATTACTAGCTATGACTTAATAGCGTTCCTTTATTGGGCAACTCAACCACCTGGTACAGCACATTTTTCAAGTGTTTTTCAAGTGAACAACAACATATTAGTAATTTAATTATTCTTATATTACGTTTTAGAGGTCAACAACATTTTACAACCTTGTAATTTACCCTTTTATACACAATTGGTACCAAAAATGTGGCAAATTAAATCAAAATAAAAACTTTATTTCACATACATCGAATTCAACAGGTGTAGACCATACTGTGAAATGCTTACTTACAAGCCCTTAACCATACAGTTCAAGAAAGATGAAAGAAAATATTTACTAAATTAACTAAAGTAAAAAGAAACACAATAAAATAACAATAACGAGGCTATATACAGGGGGTACCGGTACCGAGTCAATGTGCAGTGGTACAGGTTAGTCGGGGTAATTTGTACATGTAGGTGTGGGTAAAGTGACTATGCATAGATAATAGACAGAGCGTAGCAGCAGTGTAAAAACAAATGGAGGGGGGTCAATGTAAATAGTCCAGATGGCCATTTGATTAATTGTTCAGCAGTCTTATGGCTTGGGGTAGAAGCTGTGAAGGAGCCTCCTAGACTTGGCGCTCTGGTACTGCTTGCCGTGTGGTAGCAGATAGAACAGTCTATGACTTGGGTGACTGGAGTCTTTGACAATTTTTTGGGCCTTCCTCTCACACCGCCTAGTGGATAGGTCCTGGATGGCAGGAAGCTTGGCCCCAGCAATACACACTAATACACCTCTGTAGCGCCTTATGGTCAGATGAAGAGCAGTTACCATACTAGGCGGTGATGCAACCGGTCAGGATGCTCTCAAATGGTGCAGCTGTAGAACTTTTTGAGGATCTGGTGACCCATGCCAAATCTTTTCAATCTCCTGAGGGGGAAAATGTGTTGTCATGCCCTCTTCACGACTGTCTTGGTGTGTTTGTACCATGATAGTTTGTTGGTGATGTGGACACCAAGGAACTTGAAACTCTCAACCCACTCCACTACAGCCCCGTCGATGTTAATGGGGGCCTGTTCGGCCCACCTTTTCTTAAAATCCACGATCAGCTCCTTTGAGAGGTTTGGTTTTGCTCATATTCATTTCCTGGTTTTCAACCAGTGTTGAAAAAATATGTGCATCCAATAATAAAAACCACATGATCATTTTACTAAATGGCATTGGTTGAGATTATAAAATATGCCAAACATAATTCATATGTTTAACCTCTAAAAGTTTAAGCCTTCTACTAAGCTAATTGTTTTAAGATGTTTTAAGATTGTTTTAAGATTTTTTTTTAAATAAAATATTGAATTTGCCCTTTACCTCTATAGCCCATAGAAACACATTCATAAATGACAAAACAGACAGACTTTTTTTTATATATAATTTTTTGACTGTCTTTTTTGTCATTTATGAATATGTTGTTGAATGCATTTCTATGGGCTATAGTAGTAATCATAAGGAATATGGTTCTGAAGTGTCTGTCCTATATCTAAGATGAATATATATTAAGCTCAGGAAATATATAAATATTTTTTGGACACATATTTAAATATTTTTTTATTGCCACTAAACTACAGTATCTCCATACTTCTATAAATTCTTCAACCATTACCGGGTTACCTTCAGACGAGTCCCGTGACACTTGTGTGGGCCATAGAGCAAAACAGAGAACACCATCGTTAGTAGGCCAAAAGGTTCGGACCCTATATACGTTTTAGTGAGAAGACCGATTATCGGGATGTCTTCTGGTCCAACCCAGTATCACTGATTATTGTGAAATAGTAACAAATACTTATTGGAAGTTTGTGACAGGCACACTAAAAAGGATATATTTTCTGTGTGGATTACAAAATTTTGTATGAAATGCATTTCAAACACAGATAAGGTAACAGTAGGTTACTTAAGACAGAAACGATAGGAAGGAGGTTGGTCGGGGAGGATGGGTAGCAGTATAACACGAATGTCTAGCAACCCTAAGGTTGTGTGTTTCAAATCTCATCATGGATAACTTAAGCATTTTCGCTGATTAGCTACTTTGCAACTACTTACTACTTTTGAGCTACTTTGCAACTACTTAGCATGTTAGCTAATCCTTCCTCTAACTCTAACCATAACCCTTTAATGTAACTCCTAAACCTAACCCTTTAACGACTTAGCTAGCACGTTAACTAGCCCTAACCTTAACCCCTAAACCTAACCTTAACCCTAACCTTAACCCCTAGCCTAGCTAACATTAGCCACCTAGCTAGCCTAGCTAATGTTAGCCACAACAAATTGGAATTAGTGTATTGTACACGAATGTGTTCAAATTGTGCAAGCTGTGATAGTGTGTTGCCTGGTCTTACAAACAGCACTGTAGCTCAGCCACTTTCCACCACAAATGCGGAAGGCCGACATAGGAGGAAGTGGTAGAATGAGACGCAGCCCACGCAAAAAACGTATATCTCTACCTTAAATTGACGGATTTTGATGGGGATTTCTGAATTATGTTAATTAGATTGACACATGGGTCTCCAAAAGACCTTAAAATTAACTCTTCGTAAATAAAATATAATTTAACTTTACATATCATACAGCATTCACTTGTATATAATATTGGTTTTCAATCAATGCAATACATTGTGTATCTCTCCATAATAAAATGATATTTAACTTAGGCTAAAACCATTTTAATTCATTCACTTTTTGACAGCAGCCCTTTTGATTTGAATAAAACCTTTCATACATATTTTCTCATTATAGAAGTGCTCAGAAGGTGACGTTTTGCACCTGAATGCCAAAACATTCAAGAGATAAAAGTGCTCAAAGTTGATCTATTTTGCATACTCCATCATACCATGTCTTCTTCTGAGACATCCATGTCTTCACACTGGAAAAGATAAATGGTTGAGATTGATATAATTTAAAAGCTTACAAACTGGGTTGTCAAACTATTTTATAATTTCAACAACAAAAAGTGAATTGTCTTTTTTTTTACCTTTAAACGTCAATTATCTAAAAATGAATAAACTCATACTATTTTTTCTGTTTGCATATGTTGTTGCTTAGACCCTATTTTACATCATCTAAGGTTTTTGTATCGAGCCCGCCATCGGTTGACACACAACATGCTCTTGAATATAGGGTGGGTGTCATGTACTAAAATGGGAATAATGTTGAAATTTTGACTTTCAAATGGTACCACAAAGATGCATATCCACACATCAGAGAATGTTGACTTGAATGGGAATATCTGTTGTTTAAAACTATACTGTCAATTTGACCTAGAGTAAAAGCAGGAAGTGTACCAGTCAATGTGCTGTGATTTGTTGAATCAACTCAACTGACATTACAGCGAGTAGCCATAATTCTTCCTGTAAGTTGCTCGGGATCAGAGTGACTACTAACTGACATAGATATAGTCCATTGAATGAGTCACATCAGTTAACATCATTGAATATTCTACATTACCATGGGCATTTTTTGTTGTTGTTGAGCGTTTCGCTCTCGGAGTGTTCAGAGCGCACATTGGACACTCTGGCTAAGGAGTAGGGTTGATCTGAGTGTTCTGACCTCACAACGGCAGTCAAGCATCCAAGCTAACTGCTTAAAGTTAGCTAGCTTGCTAGCTACTTCTAGACATAAATGAGAGAACACCTCACTCTGAACGTTTTTCTCGCACTAGCAGAGCTGGTTAGGCTGTTTTCATATTATCCACAGCATTGATGACTGTATCTGTGCAGCTGCACATTTACTGACACCGGCAATATTCAATGGGTGTTGAGCGCTTGTAAATTCATCAGTTATTCGGCGCTCTGGCACACTCAGACGAGAGTGCTCTGAAATTGGAGTAGATTGTCAGAGGGAATTTACGAATGCACCCCATGTATACTTTGTTCTTAACCAAAACCAGCTTATTAAATGAAAGTAAAACTTCCTTCCCATCAAGCTGAATCTGTCAAAAAAATATTTAACAAACATAATCATAGAATAAATGACTTATAGTTGAATTTACAATTGGACAAAACACACACTTTTCATCAATATCAATTTTAAATGTTGACAGTACCTGGTAAATCAAATCAAAGTCCGGGTAGCCATTTGATTACCTGTTCAGGAGTCTTATGGCTTGGGGGTAAAAACTGTTGAGAAGCCTTTTTGTCTTTTGACTTGTCACTCCGGTACCGCTTGCCATGCGGTAGTTGAGAGAACAGTCCATGACTGGGGTGGCTGGGGTCTATGACAATTTTTAGGGCCTTTCTCTGACATCGCCTGGTGTAGAGGTCCTAGATGGCAGGCAGCTTAGCCCCAGTGATGTACTGGGCCGTACGCATTACCCTCTGTAGTGCCTTGCGGTAAGAGGCGGAGCAATTGCCGTACCAGGCAGTGATGCAACTAGTCAAGATGTTCTCCATGTTGCAGCTGTAGAACCTTTTGAGGATCTCAGGACCCATGCCACATCTTTTTAGTCTCCTGAGGTGGAATAGGCTTTGTCGTGCCCTATTCACGACTGTCTTGGTGTGTTTGGATCATTCTAGCTTGTTGTTGATGTGGACACCAAGGAACTTGAAGCTCTCAACCTGCTCCACTACAGACCCGTCGATGAGAATGGGGGCGTGCTCTGTCCTCCTTTTCCTGTAGTCCACAATCATCTCCTTAGTCTTGGTTACGTTGAGGGAGAGGTTGTTGTCCTGGCACCACACGGCCAGGTCTCTGACCTCCTCCCTATAGGCTGTCTCGTCGTTGTCGGTGATCAGGTCTACCACTGTTGTGTCGTCTGCAAACTTAATGATGGTGTTGTAGTCGTGCCTGGCCATGCAGTCGTGGGTGAACAGGGAGTACAGGAGGGAACTGAGCACACACCCCTGGGGAGCTCCAGTGTTGAGGATCAGCGTGGCAGATGTTTTGCTACCTACCCTCACCACCTGGGGGCGGCCCGTCAGGAAGTCCAGGATCCAGTTGCAGAGGGAGGTGTTTAGTCCCAGGATCCTTAGCTTAGTGAAGAGCTTTGAGGGTACTATGGTGTTGAACGCTGAGCTGTAGTCAATGAATAGCATTCTCACATAAGTGTTCCTTTTGTCCAGGTGGGAAAGGGCAGTGTGGAGTGCAATAGAGATTGCATCATCTGTTGATCTGTTTGGGCGGTATGCAAATTGGAGGGGGTCTAGGGTTTCTGGGATAATGTTGTTTCTGGGATAATGTGAGCCATTACCAACCTTTCAAAGCACTTCATGGCTATGGACGTGAGTGCTACGGGTCTGTAGTCGTTTAGGCAGGTTGCCTTTGTGTTCTTGGGCACAGGGACTATGGTGGTCTGCTTGAAGCATGTTGGTATTACAGACTCAATCAGGGACATGTTGAAAATGTCAGTGAAGACACCTGCCAGTTGGTCAGCACATGCCCGGAGCACACGTCCTGGTAATCCGTCTGGCCCCGCAGCCTTGTGTATGTTGACTTGTTTAAAGGTCTTACTCACGTCGACTACGGAGAGCGTGATCACACAGTCGTCTGGAACAGCTGATGCTTTCATGCATGCCTCAGTGTTGCTTGCCACGAAGCGAGCATAGAAGTGATTTAGCTCGTCTGGTAGGCTCGTGTCACTGGGCAGCTCTCGGCTGTGCTTCCCTTTGTAGTCTGTAATAGTTTGCAAGCCCTGCCACATAAGACAAGCATCAGAGCCGGTGTAGTATGATTCAATCTTAGCCCTGTATTGACGCTTTGCCTGTTTGATAGTTCGTCGGAGGGCATAGCAAGATTTCTTGTAAGCTTCCGGGTTAGAGTCCCGTACCTTGAAAGCGGCAGCTCTACCCTTTAGCTCAGTGCAAATGTTGCCTGTAATCCATGGCTTCTGGTTGGGGTATGTACGTACAGCCACTGTGGGGACGACGTCCTCGATGCACTTATTGATAAAACCAGTGACTGATGTGGTGTACTCCTCAATGCCATCGGAGGAATCCCGGAACATGTTCCAGTCTGTGCTAACTGCATAAATTAAGTGAATCATTTTAAAAGACATTTCACAGACTTTGTTAATGACACAATACTTTCTATTTAAATGCCATACCACCTTCCAATGAATGTTATTACATTTAGAATTCCAGTATACTTTTGCAGGAGGAAAACCAGGCTCAGTACATATCTTTCTAATATTAGTGCACTTTTTATCCTTGATACACACACATGACCTAATAAATGCCTAATAAATGCTAAAATTGAATTCTTTATTCCTGTCATAAACATAATTTCCCTGTACACGTCTTATAAGACCTATAGGTATTGCATCAAACTATGGCATATTCCTTCAAGTCACTGGAATACCATATTTATTCAAAAACTCAACATGATTAAATAGTTGTCAATTTTCATTAATAATTGTGTCACTAACAAAATACCTTTCTCAAACCAACTTTAAAAATAAAGATGTCTTTGTTATTCCAAATCAAACAGCAATGAGGGGAGAAATCATGTTTATACAGAATTAACCAGTATAGTAACGCTTGCTAATGTCACGCCCTGACCTGTTGGAGCCTGTTAATGTCTCATTTTGGTTTGGTCAGGGTGTGATTTGGGAGTGGGCATTCTATGTTATAGTTTTTGTATTTCTTTGTTTTGGCTGAGTGTGGCTCTCAATCAGGGACAGCTGTCTATCGTTGTCTCTGATTGGGAACCACACTTAAGCAGCTAATTTTTCCTCCTTTCTTTGTGGGAGGTTGACTCTGTTTATGTGTATGTGCCGTTGGTGCTATACGTTTGATCTTCGTTTGTTGTTTTTGTATTGTGTGAGTTTAACAATAAACATGTTTAACTCCACCCGGCACGCTGCGCCTTGGTCCGTCAATGAAGATCGTGACAGCTAATTTAAGGGGAATTGTATTTAGTTGAAAGTAAAGTTTTATGAGAAATTCAATGCCACCAACCTTTAAAAAACAAGATTTGTAATAATATTAAAAATCCTATCCTTAAAGTGGATGTAATTCTTGATCCATCTAGTCTTAAAAATAATGTTGTATGTAACAAAGTCAATGTAAACCTCCCTGATCTTGAGTATTACATAATACACTTTTTTGAATAATGTGGTTTATTCCTCCAAACAAAATTAAAAGGTTTAGTGTCTACCTCTTTAACTGTTGTATGGGGAACATCCATGCCATTGTAGTATATATTCATCTTGATAATCCTTCAGTTTTTGATAGCAATACATAACCTTTTAAAGATAAATCCCTTAACTTCTTTGGGAGCAGCACACGAGGTGACGGTTTTGGAGGGCCTTTACTTTGGGCACATTTTACTTTGTGCCCAAAGTAAAATGCCTCCCACTCAGGCCCAGAAAATAGGATATGCACATAATTAGTACTATTGGATAGGAAAAACGCTGAAGTTTCTAAGAGTGTTAAAATATTGTCTGTGAGTATAACAGAACGGATATGGCAGGCAGAAACCCGAGGAATTTCTGTCCTGGAAAAAGGGATTTTGACACATTGCCTCATTTTGAACCCCTCCCTATTGAAAATGACCATATGAGGGAATACGATTTCAGTACCTATTGCTTCCACTGGATGTCAACAGTCTCTAGATAGAGTTTTGATTTTGTTTAGTTGTTCTGGATGGTAATAGAAGAAGAATTAGGAAGTGGTCACAAGAAGTAAACAGAAGAGGATGCGCGTTCACAGTCTTGCGCGCGCTGTGTTTTTTTCCTTTCCTATCGCCCAGTTTATATTCCGGTTGAAATATTATACTAAATATACATAAAAGTGTTCCTAAGGATATATTATCAATGATGTTTGATTGTTCTTGGACAAGTTTATAGGTATAGGTTGAAGGAGTTCTCTTCACGGTTCAATGGGCGAGTGGACGCTGTATTTTCTCATCATAACGCACCAACCAAACGGAGATTTATGGATATAATAAATTACTTTTTCTAACAAAAGAACCATGGATTGTCTTCGTTGGACACTTGGGAAGCCCTCAGCTGAAGTTCTTCAAAAGGTAATTGATTTGTTTTCGCTGTGAAATGTGTTTTGTGTGAACCGCGATGGTTTATGAATGTATGCTAATGGCAAAAATATTGGAGGTGCTACCCTCAAACAATCAAATGTAGTGCTTTCGCCGTAAAGCCTTTTTGAAATCTGACAACGCTGTGATATTGATGAATGTTTAATAATTCAACTTTTGGATTTTGAATTTGGCGCCTTGCATTTCACCGGGTAGTGTCGGGAGTGGGGCGCTAGCGCACCACCACTCCCTAAGTAGTTTTAAGAGTGTGCTCCTAATCCCAGCTCGTTACCTGTATAAAAGACACCTGGGAGCAAGAAATCTTGCTGATTGAGAGGGGGTCAAATACTTATTTCCCTCATTAAAATGCAAATAAATCTATAACATTTTTCACATGTGTTTTTCTGGATTTTTCTGTTGTTATTCTGTCTCTCACTGTTCAAATAAACCTACCATTAAAATTATAGACAGATAATTTCTTTGTCAGTGGGCAAACGTACAAAATCAGCAGGGGATCAAATACTTTTTTCCCTCACTGTACATGATTTATTGTTAACTAGTAAAAGTAAAGTGAGTTTAAATAATCTCTAACTTGTTAACAATTTCTGCTAGTTATTTTTTGCTACAATGTGGGTTTTAGTTTGCTTGAGCCTGCTAAGGAGTGTTAATTCACCTGTTTCCATACATGTTTCATTTTAAAACATTTATCGTACAAAGGAGTTGTTTAATCTAACTGGTTAACTATTTATCTGTACATGGAATTGTATTTGATTATTTTTAACATTTCCTTTCTTCTAATCTTTACAGGAAAATGCCACGGGCACTATCTGATGTGTGGAGACATTTCACTGCAGCTAATGTAGAAGGAAAAGCTGTGTACATTTGCATTTGCAAATACTGTGCCAAATCATATGTGAAGAATGCAACAAAGATGCAGAATCATCTGGCCATGTGCGTAAAGGTCCTTCAGCGCCCACAACAAGCAACCTCTGACAAAAGTACCTCTACTTCTCATCAAGATGAAAATGATGAATCAGACACCTTATCGATAGCAACAGCTCATGGTCCTCCTGGAATCAGAAGGTTTTTTGACAATAGAAGAAAGTAGTCAGAGAAATGCTGATGAATGTCTTGCTCGACCTTTGCATGCAACTGGTTCACCTCTGATGTTTACAGGAAATGTGTATTGGAAGAGATTTCTGAATGTTCTTCGCCCAGCACACACCCCTCCAACCAGACATGCTTTATCTACTCATTTATCTACTCATCTACTCATCTACTCAATAAAGAATTAAATAGCAGCTTCTGTACAGACAATTCCTTCGAACATGTGAACTGAAAAACAGTGATTACAAAGACACAAACAGGTGATGCTTATGAAAATGTTCTGAGGTCTAACTACCGAATGTCCGTGGGCAAGGAATAATTAACTACATCATCTCCACCCCTCAACCAGAATTCTACAAGAGCACAGACACAAGGGACAACAGACACCCCAGTCTCTACATTGCAGATGAGCTAAAGGCAGTCATCATTGACCTTTGACCACAGAAGGTATTTGCACTGGTGACAGACAATGCTGCGAACATGACCAAACATGAAGGCTGCTTGGTCAAAAGTGGAGGAGTCCTACCCTCACATCACACCCATTGGCTGTGCTGCTCATGCATTGAATCTGCTCCTCAAGGACACCACGGCACTGAAAACAATGGATACACTCTACAAGAAAGCCAATGAAATGGTTAGGTATGTGAAGGGTCATCAAGTTATAGCAGCAATCTACCTCACTAAGCAAAGTGAGACACACGTTGGGGTGGTGTTGTCATCATGTTTGACAGTCTACTGGAGGGTAAGGAGTCTCTCTAAGAAATGGCCGTTTCACAGTCTGTGGACAGCCCCATTAAGAGGATCCTCCTGGATGATGTATTTTGGGAGAGAGTGGTAAGCAGCCTGAAACTCCTGAAACCTATAGCAGTAGCCATTGCACAGATTGAGGGAGACAATGCCATCCTGTCTGATGTTCAGACTCTGCTTGCAGATGTAAGAGAAGAAATCCTGCCCTGCCCACTTCACTGTTGCTCCAAGCAGAGGAAACTGCAGTTCTGAAATACATCAAAAAGCGTGGGGACTTCTGCCTGAAGCCCATACACACCACAGTGTACATGTTGGACCCCAAGCATGCTGGCAAGAGCATCCTGTCTGGTGCAGAGATCAACAAGGCCTATGGTGTCATCACTACCATGTCTCGCCACCTTGGCCTGGATGAGGGCAAGGTTCTTGGCAATATGGCAAAGTACACTTCCAAGCAAGGGCTTTGGGATAGAGATGCAATATGGCAGTCGTGCCAACATATCTTAACAGCCACCTGATGGAAGGGACTTTGTGGATCTGAGGCTATTTCCCCTGTTGCCTCCATCATCCTCCAAATCCAACAAACATCAGCCGCCTCAGAGCGCAACTAGTCCTTGTTTGGGAGCACACACACCAAAGCCCGCAACAGGCTGACCAATACAAGTGTTGAACAGTTGGTGGCCATCCAGGCAAATTTGAGGCTTTTTGAGCCTGACAATGAGTCATCCTCAACAAGGTTGGAAAGTGACAGTGAAGATGAGGCCTCAGAGTCTAATGTTCAAGAGGTGGACATTGAGGAGGTCCAGGGAGAAGACATGGAGGCATGAGAGGAAGACAACCAAAGCTTTAGTTTCTAGACTATCATTTTACAGATGTATGTTGTAAATGTTTTTGTGAGATGCGATGGATCTTTGGGATCATTCATTATTCCCTTTCTTTTGTTGTTCAGTGAAATCATCCCATTTGAAGAGTCAACTCATTCAATTCGTAACGAAATTGTTTTTTTACATTTCTATTGGAAGGATTTAATAATTTGCAATTATGTCTACTTATGATAAGGTAAAATGTTTATGTTATTGTCTCCATATGATATGGTAAATATATCCAATGCAAAAAAACATTACATTTAAATGGAATTAATATTTATTTGCATATATTTCCGTCAATTCCCATATGTTCCCGTTAATTCCCACAGAAAGTTTCCACCTCTGAATATTCCCCAAAACGTGCAACCCTAACAAGGACCATGTTATTTTGCTGTTCTTTGACAAAAATGTCTCTCTTTCAGCGTGGGGGATTTCTTCTTCATCGGAAGATGATACATCGTGCTCTGGGTTGTATTCTTCCCCATCTTTTTCTTCAGATACATCCTCCTCTTCTAAATCATTGTTCTCTTGTTCCTCCTGGACATCTGAAAAAATCTGATCTATGACCTGCTGGGCACTGAAACGTGCACTCATGGCTTCAGCAAAGAGAGAACCGGGGGAGACTGTCATCTGCAGCAAATCAAATCAAATCAAAATGTATTTGTCACATACACATGGTTAGCAGATGTTAATGCGAGTGTAGCAAAATGCTTGTGCTTCTAGTTTCGACCATGCAGTAGTATCTAACAAGTAATCTAACAAATTCACAACTACCTTATACACACAAGAGTAAAGGAATGAATACGAATATGTACATATAAATATATGGATGAGCGATGGCTGATCGCGTAGGCAAGATGCAGTAGATGGTATGGAGTACAGTATATACATATGAGATGAGTAATGTAGGATATGTAAACATTATATAAATTCATTGTTTAAAGTGGCTAGTGATACATTTATTTCATCCAATTATAATTATTAAAGTGGCTAGAGATTTGAGTCGATGGCCGAACGGCATAGGCAAGATTCAGTAGATGGTTTAGAGTACAGTGTATACATTTGATATGAGTAATGTCGGATATGTAAACATTATATACAAAATTGTTTAAAGTGGCTAGTGATACATTTGTTACATCCAATTCCTATTTTTAAAGTGGCTAGAGATTTAAGTCAGTATGTTGGCAGCAGCCACTCAATGTTAGTGATGGCTGTTTAACAGTCTGATGGCTTTGAGGAAGAAGCTGTATTTCAGTCTCTCGGTCCCAGCTTTGATGCACCTGTACTGACCTCGCCTTCTGGATGATAGCGGGGTATAGCACCTGTATAGCCTTTGACAGCATTCCCCATTAGTAAACAATGCTTTCAAGAAATGTTTATTTTGTCAGAATTTTGGTATATTTGTCAGATTCTTTTTTTATTTTGTCTGTGAACTTGAGTCATGTGTGGGGTCGTGGAGGGGAGATGCTGCACATGCACAATAACGTTTTTGTTTTGTCTGAGTTCAATCAGTATCACACAATCTCAATTTCTCATTGTGTGTGTGTGTGTGTCTTTGTGGTTTTTGTGGTGTGTAAATTATTTTATAACTGCCGGGTCAAAAATGACCCTAAGACAATCTTTGTACCCTGGTGGTGTACAGCTTTCATGGAAATATGAACAAAGGCGATGTTTCACTTTTTCTAATGTTGGGGTCATTCTAGGAAAAGTCATCAAATTTTAAGTATAGAAAATATCATTAAGGGGGTTTTCTCTGCTGTTAAACATAGTGGCAGGTATTTTTTTTTACCTTTAAGACAACACAAGGGTTAAGCTTTTTAAGCTTCTCTCGTTCTTCCATCCACTTTCTTTTTGATCTCACAAAGGCTCCTTTTGCTTTGTCCTCATATATCCTATCCAATTCCAATTGCAGTTTTAATAATGTGCTCTTGTCTTGGTGACTCAAGTCCTATTGTTCATAGATGTTAACAATGTCTTTGATTATATTCTCCTCCTTAAGTCTTTTGATCTAAGCAACCTCCTTTCCTCATTTAATGGCCAACCTTCTGATCTTGTACTTCATGAATTCCCATTATATATCATATGACTTCAGTAAATGTGCCTTATTCCAGCATTCAGTTATAATGGATTTAGTTGCACTCTTGAACTGTTTATCAGCCAGAAGTGTTCTGTTAAACTTCCAGTAACTTAAATTTTTTCGACCATCTGTAGATGCTGTGAGGTTGATTGTAAGGAAAATGGCTTCATGCTCTGTGAAAACAAAAGTTTCAATAGAGACATTTACAACTTGTTTCTTCAACACTCTGGATATTAACCAAAAATCGAATCTTGAATGCTTGGACATATCTTTACAACACCATGTAACACCACCCTCTTTTGTTAGGGTTTCTAAAGCTCCATGTTAAAAATCACCAAATCCCAGAGGGAGGGATTATTCATTCTTGTAGCTTGTGGAGGCAAGCATTCCCATTGAGGATCCCCAATCAAATTCCAATCCTCTCCAAAAATCAGTTTGGCAATCACACATGTATCTGAAAGTATATTGACTTCCTCCTCAAAATCCTGAAATAGGTCTTTGTTTTTTGAACTATTATTTATAGCAGAAATGTTTCCCAAAATGAAAACACCACCATATTACCATGGATATTATTGCAACACAGTAGAGGAGTTGCAGTTGCATCACAAATCACCTAACAACCACACCAGGTGCCATGTTGGAAGACCAGTCTGGTGGAACTTTGTTGCCCTGTGTCCTCCAATTGTTCACATGGCTGGCTGCTTTTTGCTACCACAGAAAATATTGCACATTATTTCATTTCTCTAAGGACCCAGAAAACAGAGGCAGTGGGTGTCACGATCTTCGGAAAGGACAGACCAAGGCGCAGCGAGGCATCCAGTATACATCTTTTATTAATTACGTAACTGGGCAAAACAAACGACGATCGTAACATTGAAAACATAACATGAACCACAATGACACTATGCTCAAAACAACAACCCACAAAACCTATATGAAAATCCCAAACATATATATGGTTCCCAATTAGAGACAACGACACACAGCTGCCTCTAATTGGGAACCATTACCCCAACATAGAAATATAACATCTAGAACATAAAAAACCCTACACCAAAACCAAAACTAAACACACCAGCCTGTCTTCTCAGGCCTGGACGTGACAGTGGGAGAACCTATTCAAGTTAGTAAATATAAAAAATAAAAACAATGTATTATTAGCTAGCTAACTTTAGCTACATACTGTGTAGCTAGCTAAGTGAATTAAATAGCTAACTTCATATTAGCTCACTAGCTATCTTGACGTATTTATCAGTGTAAATTAAAAACACAAACTAACATTTAATTTGTAGCTAAGTAGATAGCTAGCTAACAGCAATGGCATGGATGAGGGTGAAAGGATTACCAGCTCCAACTGTCAGAGAACAGAGAGAGTAGGCTACTCTGGATAAGGCAGTCACATTTTAAAATATTCTCCAGTTCTTGCCTGACAATCAGACTGTGATACCTCTGGTTCACAGTCTGAGATTAAAGCAATACATTTGTTTTGGAAAATGTCCTCTCACATGCTCTACAAGCCAGGATGTTGAATGAAATTATATTTTAATTAACTTACTCTACCGGTTGTCCATGTGGTTGGTATTTTTGCATGCAGGAATGTGAGACAATATATCCACAGTATTGGTAGTGTGTTCAGATTTCTATCACCTGAAGCATGTGCACAACATGAAAATACATGCATGCCACACATACATCTTGCCTAGTTAGGGCAAGTGTTTACATGATTCTGTGCATGCTTCAAGTGATAGACTAAACTTCCTGATCCAAATGCTCTTTTACGCAGAATGAAATGAAATTCTACGTCAGGTTTCCAGTTCCAGTCCCTAGTGAGCAAAACTATGAGGACAGAAAAACATAGCAACATACAGTACCAGTCAAAAGTATAGACACCTACAGTACTCATTCAAGGGTTTTTCTTTGTGTTTACTATTTTCTACATCTACAGAATAATAGTGAAGACATCAAAAATATGAAATAACACATGGAATCATGTAGTAACCAAAAAGTGTTAAACAAATCAAAATGTATTTTATATTTGAGATTCTTCAAAGTAGTCAACCTTTGCCTTGATGACAGCTTTGCACACTCTTGGCATTCTCTCAACCAGCTTCACCTGGAAGGCTTTTCCAACAGTCTTTGAGGAGTTCCCACATATGCTGAGCACTTGTTGGCTGCTTTTCCTTCTCTCTGTGGTCCAGCTCATCCCAAAACATCTCAATTGGGTTGAGGTTGGGTGATTGTGGAGGCCAGGTCATCTGATGCAGCACACTTTTTTTGTTCACCTGGAATTATGCTTTAGTAATACTAGCCTACTTATTATTAAAATCTCCCATGTGTTTACCAGTCAAGTTTCCAGGGTTAGAAGTTCCAAGCCTTTTATATTCATTCTACTTCTATGCTTCTTAGATTCCTGCAAACAAGCCATTGTTTAACAGACAACCATGTGACCTTCAGGAAATCTGGTACCAAACAGTACAATCTTCACTGTAGGATTCAAATTCAGACCTGATCCTTTGTTTTGCACATCCAGCAGAAAGGAGCGACATGTAGCCACTGAGCTGTGTGCTGTGATCAATGTAGGTTTCAGCGATGTGATCAGGAGACATGCAGAGGGATTATTGATCTCTATTGACAATCTCTCTCTCTCTGTATCTGTTTGTCTGTCAATCTCTGTATATCTTGTCTGTCTGCTATATGATAAAAGGAAAGTGATTTTTGCTGTTGGGGGAAGATTTGTTGTCATCAAAATACATTTAGCTACTGTGTAGAATTATTTTCTACTATTTAATAGTATATCAGTAGCAGTGGTTTGGCAGAATTGTATAGTTGTATGCACATCTTGCCCATGGCTATATCTTTCCTTAGATGCTTTGAGTGTCCTGCTTATTAGTACAGATCAAGCACTCACCTTGGCTTTGAACTAGTTGCCTTGGAAACACCTCAATTTACATCCTCTAAAAAAACTTTAAATTGACTAAACAAAAATAAAATATTATTTAACTTGACATATCATAAAGCATTTACTCGTATATTGTGTTGGTTTTCAATCAATGCAATACATTGTGTATCTCTTCATAATAAAAGATAAGTGTTGGAATATTTAAATCCATTGGAATTCATTCACTTCTTGACAGCTACATTTGAAGTCAGAAGTTTACATACACCTTAGCCAAATACATTTAAACTCAGTTTTTCACAATTCCTGACATTTAATCGTAGTAAAAAGTCTGGTTCTTAGGTCACGTTTCAAGGTAGCCTTCCACAAGCTTCCCACAATAAGTTGGGTGAATGTTGGCCCATTCCTCCTGACAGAGCTGGTGTAACTGAATCAGGTTTGTAGGCCTCCTTGCTCGCACACGCTTTTTCAGTTCTGCCCACACATTTTCTATAGGATTGAGGTCAAGGCTTTGTGATGGCCATTCCAATATCTTGACTTTGTTGTCCTTAAGCCATTTTGCCACAACATTGGAAGTATGCTTGGGGTCATTGTCCATTTGGAAGACCCATTTGT
Source organism: Brachymystax lenok tsinlingensis (assembly GCA_030435695.1). NCBI lineage: Eukaryota > Metazoa > Chordata > Actinopteri > Salmoniformes > Salmonidae > Brachymystax > Brachymystax lenok. Next base: position 25,558,079 of record CM059788.1, on the reverse strand, counting down.
GACAAAGCTTTCACTTCCTGACTGATGTCTTGAGATGTTGCTTCAATATATCCACATACTTTTCCTCCCTCATGATGCCATCTATTTTGTGAAGTGCACCAGTCCCTCCTGCAGCAAAGCACACCCACAACATGATGCTGCCACCCCCGTGCTTCACGATTGGGATGGTGTTCTTCGGCTTGCAAGCCACCCCCTTTTTCCTCCAAACATAACAATGGTCATTATGGCCAAACAGTTATATTTGTTTCATCAGACCAGTGGACATTTCTCCAAAAAGTATGATCTTTGTCCCCATGTGCAATTGCAAATCGTAGTCTGGCTTTTTTTATGGCGGTTTTGGAGCAGTGGGTTCTTCCTTGCTGAGCGGCCTTCCAGGTTATGTCGATATAGGACTCGTTTGACTGTGGATATAGATACTTTTGTACCTGTTTCCTCCAGCATCTTCACTAAGGTCCTTTGCTTTTGTTCTGGGATTGATTTGCACTTTTCGCACCAAAGTACGTTCATCTCTAGGAGACAGAGCACTTGTCCTTCCTGAGTGGTATGATGGCTGCGTGGTCCCATGGTGTTTATACTTGCATACTATTGTTTGTACAGAGGAATGTGGTACCTTCAGGCGTTTGGAAATTGCTCCCAAGGATGAACCAGACTTGTGGAGGTCTAAAACAAATTCTGAGGTCTTGGCTGATTTCTTTTGATTTTCCCATGATGTCAAGCAAAGAAGCACTGAGTTTGAAGGTAGGCCTTGAAATACATCCACAGGTACACCTCCAATTGACTAAAATTATGTCAATTTGCCTGTCAGAAGCTTCTAAAGCCTTGAAATAATTTTCTGGAATTATCCAAGCTGTTTAAAGGCACAGTCAACTTAGTGTATGTAAACGTCTGACCCACTGGAATTGTGATACAGTGAATTATAAGTGAAATAATTTGTCTGTAAACAATTTTTTGAAAAATTACTTGTCATGCACAATGTAGATGTCCTAACCGACTTGCCGAAACTTTAACAAGAAATTTGTGGAGGGGTTGAAAAAAACGAGTTTTAACTACTTAGGGAGTAGCGGCGCGCTATTAAACATTCTTCAATATACAAGTGTTGCATAGTCATCAAAAGCTCTGCTTCTTGCCAATATCACAGCGTTGTCAGATTTCAAATAGGCTTTACGGCGAAAGCACAACATTTGATTGTTTGAGGATAGCACCTCATATATTTTACACATTAGCATAAATTCATATCCAGCTCGGGTCACACAAAACCCATATAAGAGCTAAAAAATATCACTTACCTTTTGAAGAACTTCTGCTGAGGGCTTCCCAAGTGTCCAACGAAGACATCCAATGGTTCTTTTGTTTGAAAAAGTCATTTATTATATCCATAAATCTCAGTTTGGTTGGCGCTTTATGATCAGAAAATCCACCGTTGAGTCGCCCATTGAACCGTGAAGAGAACACGTTCAAATTATACCTAGAAACTTTCTACAAACAAATCAAACATCATTTTTTATGTATCCTTAGGTATCCTTATAACCGGACGATACCATGAACAATAGGAAAGGAAAATAAAGTGGGGCGCCCTCACAATCTCGCGCCCGTCAAACGTTGTTAACAAAAGTGGTCCCTTCACTACTTCCTCTTCCTATCCGTTCTGCTTAGTGCTAGAGCTTCCAGACACTGTATAAAGACTGTTGACATCTAGTGGAAGCCATAGGTACTGCAGTCTCAGTCCTAGTTAAAATAGAAATGAATAGGCAGCCTGGAAAAGAAGGTCATGTACAAATAAACTGCAAATCCGGATGGATTTTCCTCTGGTTTTTGCCTGCTATATCAGTTCTGTTATACTCACATACATACATTATTTTAACACTTTTATAACCTTCAGAGTGTTTCCTATCCAATAGTACTAATTATGTGCATATCCTATTTTCTGGGCCTGAGTGGCAGGCATTTTACTTTGGGCACGCCAGACTCTCCAAAACCGTCACCTCTGCTGCTGCTCCCTAAGAAGTTAATGACTCCAACCTAAGTGTATGTAAACTTACGACTTCAACTGTACCCTTTTGATTTGAACGTAACCTTCCATACATATTTGCCCATTTTAGAAGTGCTCAGAAAGTGACTTTTTGGACTTGAATGCCAAAACATTCAAGACATTATCTCATAATGTCAAAGTGAATTATGTTTTTCGGATGTTTTACAGATTAATTTAAATAAAAAGCTAAAATGTCTTGAGTCAATAAGTATTCAAACCCTTTGTTATGGCAAGCCTAAATATACTGAACATAGTAAATATAAACGCAACATGCAACAATTTCAAAGATTTTACTGAGAGTTACAGTTCATATAAGGAAATCAGTCAATATAAATAAATGTATTAGGTCATAATCTATGGATTTCACATGACTGGCCATGAGTTCAGCCATGGGTGGGCCTGGGAAGGAATATGCCCACCCACTTGGCAGCCAGAATCAGCCGCTGGGGTGCCAGGCCTAGCCAATCAGAATGAGTTTTTCCCCACAAAAGAGCTTCATTACAGAAATAAATACTCCTCAGCACCAAAGTAATATTGCAAAAATGTGGCAAAGCAGTTAACCTTTGTCCTGAATACAAAGTGGTATGTTTGGGGCAAATCCAATACAACACATCACTGAGTACCACTCTCTATATTTTCAAACATAGTGGTGGCTGCATCATGTTATGGGTGTACTTGTAATCGTTAAGGACTGGGGAGTTGTTCAGGATAAAAAATAAATGGAACGGAGCTAAGCACAGGCAAAATCCTAAAGAAAAATGGTGTTCAGTCTGCTTTCAACCAGACACTGGGAGATGAATCCACCTTTCAGCAGGACAACAACCAAAAACACAAGGCCAAATATACACTGGAGTTGCTTACTAAGAAGATGGTGAATGTTCCCTAGTGGCAAGACTTGAAAATGGTTGTCTAGCAATGATCAACAAGCAATTTGACAGTGCTTAAAGAATGTTGAAAAGAATAATGGGCAAATATTGTACAATTCAAGTGTGCAAAGCTCTTAGAGACTTACCCAGAAAGGCAAAAAATGTCATTGCTTCCAAAGGTGATTTAACTTGTATTGACTCTGGGGTGTGAATAGTTATGTAAATGAGAAATATATATCTGTATTTCATTTATAATAAATGTGCAAACATTTCTAAAAATATGTTTTCCCTTTATTATTATGAGGTATTGTTGTGTATGTTAGGATGGTAACGGTATAATAATTAAGGATGAAGCGTGAATTCATGCCAGGAATAATAAATGTGAAGTTTGATTTCCTCCCTTCTGTAAAAAGCAGCCAATGAGGTATTTTTCCTTTTCATTTGTTTAATCTGATACTGTTATAGCTCCGGCTCAACTGTTTATGTATGTAAGCACTACAGAGTTATATCAAGCTAATAAGTCACTCGTAAGACAAGAAAGTTGTAAGAGTGTGCTTAACTGTATTTTCATTTACTTTATAGTTCTCACGGAAGGTGATAATTCTGACTAAAACTACAGAATAAAGCCACCAGTTAAAATCAAGGAACGGTTGTGCTCGTGGTTACTGGAGGGAGCTACAATTGTGTGTAGATGGGTGAGAAAAAATCTATTTAATCCATTTTGAATTCAGACTGTATGTAACACAACAAAATGTGGACTAAGTCAAGGAGTATGAATCCTTTCTGAAGGCACTGTAGCTAAAAACGCGCAAACTTGCAAATGCTTTAGCTTATACCCTATTTTGCATTGTCTGAGTTTTTTTTTGTGCACACCATTGGTTGAGACACAACATGCTCTTGAATACAGGGTGGGTGTCATGTTTTGGCTGATAAACTTATTTTCACTTTCATCAGAGAATGTTGACTTGAATGGGAATATATGTTGTTTAAATTACACTGTCAATCCTACACAGTAAACCTTTTTTATAGTTTGACAACCCTATTTGTAAGCTTTGAAATAATATCAAACTCAACTGTTTATCTTTTCCAGTTTTGAAGACATGGATGTCTCATGGTATCGTGAGGTATGCAAAATGTCGAGCACCTCTATCTCCCGAATGTTTTGGCATTCACGTCCAAAACGTCACCTTCTGACCACTTCTGCCATGGACATGGACGTTTTCGTTCAAATCAAAAGGGATGCTGTCAAAAAGTGATTGAATTCAAATGGTTTTACCAATTAAATCCATTTAAAAGCATTAGGCCAGTAACCGAAACATCGCTGGTTCGAATCCCAGAGCCGACCAAATACAAAAATGTGTCTATGTTCCCTTGAGCAAGGTACTGAACCCTAAATGCTCCAGTAAGTCACTCTGGATAAGTGCTAAATGACTAAAATGTAAAGAAAAAATGAGTAGAATTAACAAAACTGTGAAAACACATTCAGCAGATTTAAGCACAATAGCTCCCCCTCCTTCCTTCCTCTCTCCCTAAAAGGTCCCTGTAGACTAGAGGATTCTATCTGCAGGTTCCTTTATCTTGTCATTTGAGGAGGATTATGTTCCGTAGCACACATGGTCCAGACTGATGCTAAATAACTGTGACAGCTTACAATAATTGCCAAGCTAATTAGTGGGAATGAGCTCAACATCACTCTTCTCCCTGACCAGGCCTGGTTTGATGAACATGGTTTGACTAATGCATGCGGTAGAGTGGTGTGTTTTTGGGGTACTGTGACAGAGCTGTCCTTACTATGTGCGCTTCAGTGGTTTAAAAGGATATCATTTTTCAAGAATTACAGATATTTATTTAAAAAGCAGGTAAAATTAGCAGCCTTCTTTTTCAATCTTCTTCTATGGTACTATGGCTCAAACCTACAGTATTGTGTGCACTGTGTTCACCTACTGTTCTGGAGTGTGACTTAATTACACTTTGTGACACAAAAAGGAGTGGGAAAAAAGTATGGGGAAAGAGAAGAGAATGCCCTGCTGTACCAACTAACCCTACACCCATTAAAACCTCACCACTATTCCACTACTTTGGCCCTATCTGATCCTACACCAGGCTTCCAATCTGCTTTACAGTTGATAATCATGGCTAAGAAGCCAACCTTACAGAAGAACATGTTATTCCTATCACTCTCTATTGGCCTCGGCCTAGTCACAGGGAGCCTTTTAGAATCCCTCGCCCTGGACCCATCTTCCTCTACTGCTCTCTTCACTGCCTCAGCATACGACACCTTCTGTACTACTCTGACCCTGGCAACTTCGACCTACCTTTATCTCACCAGACACTTCTGATCTCCAGCAACATGGGTAACCCTACAGTTAACACTCACAGCAATTTCCACCGATACTACACATTCCTTTGCATCATGCCCTCCTGCACACATCTAGGAAGCTCCCTCCTACACACTGCTGCAACATGACCATAAGTTTGGCACCTAAAACACTGTAAAGGGTTCGGGACAAGTTTCAAGGTTATTAGCCACGTGCACAGGATACAACAGGTGTAAAACAGTACAGTGAAATTCTCCACCTTGATATCTCTTTCCCAACAATGCAGGGATCATAACAATAATATACAGTTGAAGTCGGAAGTTTACGTACACTTAGGTTGGAGTCATTAAAACTAGTTTTTCAACAACTTCACAAATTTCTTGTTAACTTCTTAGGGAGCGGCAGCTGAGGTGTCGGTTTTGGAGAGTCTGGCGTGCCCAAAGTAAAAGGCCTGCCACTCAGGCCCAGAAACTAGGATATGCACATTAGTACTATTGGATAGGAAACATTCTGAAGTTTCTAAGTGTGTTAAAATATTGTCTGTGAGTATAACAGAACAGATATAGCAGGCGAAAAACCCGAGGAATTTCTGTCCTGGAAATAGTGTTTTTGACACATTGCCTCATTTTGAACCCCTCCCTATTGAAAACAGCCATATATGGGAGTAAGATTGCAGTACCTATTGCTTCCACTGGATGTCAACAGTTGATCAGAAATACAGTGTAGACATTGTTCATGTTGTAAATTACTATTGTAGCTGGAAACGGCTGATTTTTTTATGGAATATATACATAGGTGTACAAAAGTCCATTATCAGCAACCATCACTCCTGTGTTCCAATGGCACGTTGTGTTAGCTAATCCAAGTCTATCATTTTAAAAGACTAATTGATCATTAGAACACCCTTTTACAATTATGTTAGCACAGCTAAAAACTGTTGTTCTGATTGAAGAAGCAATGCAACTGGCCTTAGACTAGTTGAGTATCTGGAGCATCAGCATTTGTGGGTTCGATTACAGGCTCAAAATGGCCAGAAACAAAGAACTTTCTTCTGAAACTCGTCAGTCTATTCTTGTTCTGAGAAATTAATGCTATTCCATGTAAGAAATTGACAAGAAACTGAAGATCTCGTACACATGCTGTGTACTACTCCCTTCACAGAACAGCGCAAACTGGCTCTCCCCAGAATAGAAAGAGGAGTGGGAGGCCTCGGTGCACAACTGAGCAAGAGGACAAGTACATTAGGTCACCTCCCTGACCAAGAACCATTCTCCCCCGATTGCCCAGTTTGGCCGGGCGGCCAGCTCTAGGAAGAGTCTTGGTGGTTCCAAACTTCTTCCATTTAAGAATGATGGCGGCCACTGTTCTTGGGGACCTTCAATGCTGCAGACATTTTTTGGTACCCTTCGCCAGATCTGTGCCTTGACACAATCCTCTACAGACAATTCCTTCAACCTCATGGCATGTTTTTTTCTCTGACAAGCACTGTCAGCTATGGGATCTTATATAGACAGGTATGGGACTTTCAAAATCATGTCCAATCAATTGATTTCAACACAGGAAGACTCCAGTAAAGTTGTAGAAACTTCTCAAGGATGATCAATGGAAACAGGATGCACCTGAGCTCAATTTCGAGTCTCATAGCAAAGGGTCTGAATACTTTCCGCACTGTAGAACATATTTATTTATTTAATTTAAATTGTATTGAACTAGGCAAGTCAGTTAAGAACAAATTTATATTTACAATGATGTCCTACCCTGGCCAAAACCTAACCCGGACGACGCTGGGCCAATTGTGCGCCGCCCTATGGGACTCCCAATTACGGCCGGTTCTGATACAGCCTGGAATCGAATCAGGGTCTGTAGCGACACCTTTAGCACTAAGCTGCAGTGCCTTAGACCACTGCGCCACTCGGGAGCAGCATATAAACACAGTACCACTCCTGGTTACTCTTGACAGCATCCATCTTTCCCAGCTACTTTTTCACCATCTTTGTGACCTCAAAAGGGTCTCCCAGATGAACATCCCTATCCCTAAACCGTATTCCACAAGAAGCGATTCACCAGCCTTCTTTTCCACATAAACCTTTGCCTTTTTCACTCCATTGTTGTCCATTCATTCTCACCAGCTTTTTCACTCGCACTCCCGCTTCCGCCATTTCTCCACCTGCTCTACACAGCTCTATTTAAAGGGCAACCATACAATCAAGGACAGGTGTGGCCAATCAATACAAAATGGCTGCCACCAGCCCTGCACAATTAACAGGTGAAAAGAGTTAAGTTGTTTAGGGTGTAACTGGCAATAGAGATATTGTGATACTGGTTGGATATTAATAGTGGATTGAGACCGGGCCCAGGTAAAAACAGTGAAACATACAAAATATCATATAGTAAAAACAGTAAAGGGGATTAAAACACTGTCCAGTGAGAATGTCTTTGTCACCGGTACCTTCTCTTTCTCTGAATCAAGTTCAAAGCCATCATCATGGCCTATTAATGATACTTCTAGAATACACTTTGAGTTTATTTGTCTGGAGTTATTCTAATGGGAAAGACCGATGCATATAATTCTAATCAAATTTAAATAAATCATAAAAGGATTGCATAGAATGAGTCAGTATAAGCAAATATCCACATGTCACCATTAATCAGTCAATAGCACAGTAGCTCTCTCCTTCCATCCCTGAATACTAAGTTTAAACTACACTCATCTCTGCCTGCCACCTCATTTCCTGAGTGGCCTCTGGTCACCTCCTTGGAGAGGGCCTTAATGGCCTGCCATGCCCTGCAGTGTGCCCATCTTTCAAAGTCCCAGGAGGAGAGTGTTTGGCCCTTCACGCCAGACAAGGAGATGACCCTCATTAGTCCCAATGGCTGCAGACAGGGGCTTCCGGAACTCACAGCATCACAACTAATAAGACCACTTTGTCTGCATGCCCTGCCAGGGGCCTGATTTATCAACCATGTGTACATTTCATACAAAATTCCAGTGGTGTAAAGTACTTCAGTAAAAATACTTTAAAGTACTAGTTAAGTCGTTTTTTGGGGGTATCTGTACTTTACTATTTATATTTTTGACTACTTTTACTTCACTACATTCCTTAAGAAAATATTATACTTTTTACTCCATACATTTCCCTTGACACCCAAAAGTATTTTGAATGCTTAGCAGGACTGAAAAGTAGTCCAATTCATGCACTTATCAACCGAACATCCCTGGTCATTGCTACTTCGTCTGATCTGGCGGACTAACTTTTTATTTATTTATTTATTTCACCTTTATTTAACCAGGTAGGCAAGTTGAGAACAAGTTCTCATTTACAACTGCGACCTGGCCCTGATAAAGCAAAGCATTTCGACACATACAACAACACAGAGTTACACATGGAGTAAATCAAACATACAGTCAATAATACAGTAGAAAAACAAATCTATATACAATGTGTGCAAATGAGGTAAGATAAGTAAGGTAAGGCAATAAATAGGCCATGGTGACAAAGTAATTACAATATAGCAACTAAACTAAACACACATGCTTTGTTTGTAAATTATGTCTGAATGTTGGAGTGCGCCCCTGGCTTTCTGTAAATAAATAAAAAAACAAGAAAATGGTGCACTCTAGTTTTCTTAATATAAGGAATTTGAAATTATTTATACTTTTACTTTTGATACTTAAGTATGTTTTAAACCAAATACTTTTAGACTTTTACTCAATTATAATTTCACTGGGTGACTAACTTTTACTTGAGTCATTTTATATTAAGGTATCTTTACTTTTACTCAAGTATGACAGTTAGGCACTTTTTACACCAGTGCTAAATTCCGGCACAGACTACGCGGATATTCTAGTATTTGCTTGAGCAAAGAAATCTTGGGATTTATCCCTAGCCAAGTCCTCAGAGCATGCACAGACCAGCTGCCTGGAGTGTTTACGGACATATTCAATCTTTCCTTATCCCAGTCTGCTGTCCCCACTTGCTTCAAGATGTCCACCATTGTTCCTGTACCCAAGAAAGCAAAGGTAACTGAACTAAATGACTATCGCCCCGTAGCACTCACTCCTGTCATCATGAAGTGCTTTGAGAGGCTAGTTAACTTCTTAAGGAGCGGCTCCCGAGGTGATGGTTTTGGAGAGTCTGGCGTGCCCAAAGTAAAATGCCTCCCACTCAGGCCCAGAAAATAGGATATGCACATAATTAGTACTATTGCATAGGAAACACTCTGAAGTTTCTAAAAGTGTTAACATAATGTCTGTGAGTATAACAGAACGGATATAGCAGGCGAAAACCCAAGGAATTTCTGTCCTGGAAAAAGTGTTTTTGACACATTGCCTCATTTTGAACCCCTCCCTATTGATAACAGCCATTTCTGGGAGTAAGATTGCAGTACCTATTGCTTCCACTGGATGTCAACAGTCTCTAGACAGTGTTTGGTGATGTTATAGTTGCTCTGGATGGTAATAGAAGAAGAATTTCGAACTGGTCATCGGATGTAAACAGAAGAGGATACGCGTTCACGGGCTCGCTTGCGCTGTGGATTTTTCCTTTCCCATCGTCCAGTTTATAATCCGGTTGAAATATTATAGTAAATATACATAAAAGTGTTCCTAAGGATACATTATTAATGATTAGCATAAATTCATAAACCATCGCGATTCACACAAAACACATTTCACAGCGAAAACAAATCCCTTACCTTTTGAAGAACTTCTGCTGAGGGCTTCCCAAGTGTCCATGAAGACATCCAATGTTTTTTTTGTTAGAAAAAGTCATTTATTATATCCATAAATCTCAGTTTGGTGTGCGCGTTATGTTCAGAAAATCCAACGTCGAATCGCCCATTGAAATGTGAAGAGAACGCGTTCAAATATACCTATAAACTTTTCCTAAACAAATCAAATACCAGTTAAAATGCATCCTTAGCTATCCTTTTATGAATATTAGCGATAATATTTCACTCGGATGGTCACCTATACCTTATGTAAGTAAAATAAAGTGGGGCGCGCAGCCAGACTCGCGCCCGAGAAAACTTGTTGACATCTGAGCTACCTTGACCATTTCCTGTACCTATTCGTTCTGTTTAATCCAATCTCTCTTAGTCTTTGTATATAGACTGTTGACATCTAGTGGAAGCCAAAGGTACTGCAGTCTCAGTCCTGGTTACAAATGGATTCAATGGGGAGTGTGTCAAACAGAGCAATAGGTCACCAGAAACTGATTTCCGGATAGATTTTTCTCAGGTTTTCGCCTGCTAAATGAGTTCTGTTATACTCACAGACATTATGTTAACACTTTTAGAAACCTCAGAGTGTTTCCTATCCAATAGTACAAATTATGTGCATATCCTATTTTCTGAGCCTGAGTGGCAGGCATTTTTCTTTGGGCACGCCAGACTCTCCAAAACCGTCACCTCACCTGCCGCTCCCTAAGAAGTTAAGCATTTATTTGGGCTGCAATTTCTGAGGCTGGTAACTCTATTGAACTCATCCTCTGCAGCAGAGATAACTCTGGGTCTTCCTTTCCTGTGGCGGTCCTCATGAGATCCAGTTGCATCATAACACTTGATGGTTTTTGCGACTGCACTTGAAGAAACGTTCAAAGTTCTTGACATTTTCCGGATTTATCACACCCTGATCTGTTTCAGCTGTCTTTGTGATTGTCTCCACACCCCTCCAGGTGTCGCCCATCTTCCCCATTATCCCTTCTGTATTTATACCTGTGTTCTCTGTTTCTCTTGCCAGTTCGTATTGTTTGTTCAAGTCAACCAGCGTTTTGTGTCTCAGCTCCTGCTTTTTCCAGTCTCTCTTTTCTCACCCTCCTGGTTTTGACCCTTGCCTGTCCTGACTCCGAGCCCGCCTGCCTGACCACTCTGCCTGCCCCTGACCCTGAGCCTTCTTGCCGACCTGTACCTTTGCCCACCTCTGGATTACCGACCTCTGCCTTATGCTGACTCTGAGCCTGCCTGCCGCCCGATATCGTTGCCCGACCTCTGGTTTACTGACCCCAGCCTGCCTTGACCTGTCTATTGCCTGCCACTGTTGGAATATTAAACTATTGTTTATTCGACGTGGTCTGCATATGGGTCTTACCTTCATACCTGATAGTACGAACTGGCCATGACTGACCCAGCAGACCCGGACCAGCTGCGCAACGCCATCTCCTCCCAAGGAGCCTCCATTGGTAGGCACGGGGAATTGCTTCGTTGGCTAATGGAGGGGGTCCAAATGTTGACTGAGCACCATGACTGGGCGTTGGACATGCAGCTGGAGCAGATAACTGGATGTCCACTCCACGGTCCTGGAGTGTGCCCATTCCTCCAGGCTTGCCTGCCACCTGGGCTTCCGGCGGACCCTGGCCTTCGTGCGACAACGGCCCTCAGTTCTCATCCCGGTTCTGGAAGGCATTCTGCACCCTCATTGGGTCATCGGCCAGCCTGTCCTCCGGGTTCCACCCCGAGTCTAACAGCCAGTCGGAGCGAGCCAACCAGGACCTCGAGACCCTGCACTGTCTGGTTTCCACCAACCTCACCACCTGGAGCCAGCAGCTGGTGTGGCTGGAATACGCCCGCAACAACCTTCCCTGCTCTGCCATGGGCCTATCACCGTTTGAGTGTTCCCTGGGGTATCACTATCCCTGAGCAGAAAGAGGAGGTCGGCATACCTTCTGCCCAGATGTTTGGCCGACGCTGTCGTCGTACCTGGAGGAGAGCCCGGTCGGCCCTCCTCAAGACCACCTCCAGGTATCGACAACAAGTGGATCGCCATCGAACCCCGGCTCCCCGGTATCGTCTCGGGCAGAAGGTATGGCTATCCACCCAGGATCTGCCCCTCCGGGTGGAATCCCGCAAACTCTACCCCCGGTTTATCGGCCCGTTCCCTATCTCCAAGATCATTAGCCTCTCTGTTCTTCTGTTGCCCCGTACCTTTTGTATACATCTCACCTTTCATGTGTCCAGAGTCAAACCCATGTCTCACAGCCCTTTGTCTCCCGTGTCTGTTGCCAGTTCGTCTTGTTCGTTCAAGTCAACCAGCATTTTGTGTCTCAGCTCCTGCTTTTTCCAGTCTCTCTTTTCTCGCCCTCCTAGTTTTGACCCTTGCTTGTCCTGACTCCGAGCGCCCTGCCTGACCACTCTGCCTTACCCTGACCCTGCCTGCCGCCCGGTACCGTTGTCCCACCTCTGGTTTACTGACCATTGCCTGCCTTGACCTGTCTATTGCCTGCCCCTGTTAGAATATTAAACTATTGTTTATTCTACGTGGTCTGCATCTGCGTCTTACCTTCATACCTGATAGGATTGAATGACCTTCATGTATTAAAGTACTGATGGACTGTAATTTCTCTTTAATTATTTGAGCTGTTCTTGCCGTAATATGGACTTGGTCTTTTACCAAATAGGGCTATCTTCTGTATACCACACTTACCTTGTCACAACACAACTGATTGGCTATAACACATTAAGAAGGAAATATATTCCACAAATGAACTTTTAACAAGGCACACTTGTTAATTGAAATGCATTATAGGTGACTACCTCATGAAGCTGGTTGAGAGAATGCCAAGAGTGTGCAAAGCTGTCATCAAGGCAAAGGGTTGCAACTTTGAAGAATCTCAAATATAAAATATATTTTGATTTGTTTAACACTTTTTGGGTTACTACATGATTCCATATGTGCTATGTCATAGTTTTGATGTCTTCACTATTATTTTACAATGTAGAAAATAGTAAAAATAAAGAAAAACCCTTGAATGAGTAGGTGTGTCCAAACCTTTGACTGGTACTGTGTATATATAGATTTATTTATTTATTTGTGCCCATCTCAGTAAAAACTAATCCATTGTGGAAGCCTACACTAAAAGCCAATTTATGCTTGATTCAAAAATGTGGTTGGAGGCAGAGGCCAACTCGAGTTCTGTACCTCATCACCATGCGCCTCCCAAATCTTGTAACCATGCAGAGGGTTCTGTATAGCTCCACATTGACATGATTGATTGACGGTAGGTGGGGGTGGAACATCCTGTATAAACACAAACTCACTTCCTTGACAGCAGCTCTGTACTGCTCCTAGAAGCACAGGAAGAATGAATGTCCTGACTTCTGCTTAGGCCATTCTTGCCACGAGGTCATATCACCGTAAATGTTGCATGGCCAATGCAGACTTCGGATTGCACCCAGATGCACAATGCACTTCTCTCTCCAGAATGCACTCTCTCCCGCCAATTTGTGCGCATTCATTGTTTCATAACTTCATTTTGTGAATTGTTTGAGTTTGATTGTTAATGTATATCAATTCCCCATTACACATGTCACCAGTAGTAGATTTACTGTTAATTCCTATCATTTCTAATCTACAATGTTTGTTACTTTGGTTAGGATCATTTTTTTTTATGCATTCAATATTATTATTCCTATCTTCCTGTTCTCATGTCAGAGTGGACACATTGTTTGCAGCGTGCACAGCCTATGCTACACTTGTGAGAAACAAGTTTGGTTTATTTAATTCCATTTACAAGTTCTGTCAATTTAGTCATTGTCTTTTGTTTGGACCGCTCCTGTAACTGTTGAGTAAGGACTCTAGTGCATACAAGTAGGCCTATAGGCTACCTGGCCTGCACGCAAATGTACGCATATAAATGTGCCCATTTGGGGATCTGATAGTATATCTAATTGGCTTAACGCACCACCACTAATGACCTGTGGAGTAATGCTTTCTTCACCTCAAACAGCAAGCAAACAAAGTATGTTTTTACATCCATTGAGAATTACAATAGTTCCCCAATGTATTTGAAAAATCTTTCCAGCTGTCTCCCTTTCTTTCGATAACCACTCAGCATGAAAGGGAAAAATGTCATGCTCTGATCCAGTGGAAACATCATAAAATAGGCTAATATCAGTGCTTGATTTGGAGTAAAATAGGTTCCGGTCCTCATTTTGGGTGCTGGTCCTGCTTATATTTAGGTGCAGGAGCTCCACAATACTTTTGAGCTAATTCTATATGAGGAACAGGAGTTCAAGCAGTACAACATTTGAGGTGTTGGTACTCGGCTCCGGTGAGTACTCGGCTCACCCTCGAGGCATAAAACCTTAAGCTTAAAGCATCAGACAAGCTCAATGCATATAGTTTATTTTATTAAAACACATAGGGTGCATCTATATATATGGCAAAAATACACGTTAAAACATTTTGAGCAATCGATTGCTTGAAAGAACAGACGACTTTCGGTCAACCAATATTTTTTTTTGTCGTGGACAGCCCTACAAGAAAGGAAGATATGTTAAAAAGGGGATAAAGGGGATAAATCCAGATTTTCTAAATTATCTAGGCTACTCACCATCTAATTAATCAAATTATTAATCTAACAATACAAATCCTTATTATTTTGTAAGAAATGTAAGGTATTTTTACATGTTGCAATAAAGTTGACTAAAGTAGAAGCTCATGTATTGTTTGTAGGTATTTTCACATGGTAATGAGCAGTAGGCCTAAGTAATTATATAGAAATAGCTCAATCCTGTGAAACATCTACTGTAGTAACGACATTGTATTCATGCAGATATTACATGTACTCTGTGGTGTACTAGTGTGTTTATTTTTCACTTGGATGCCACTTTCAGAAGCTGACAATTAGATTGTCAGGATGGGTAACATACTTTGCTGGTACACTATAATTACAAGTCAGTACCCATCATGACACACTTCATTTTAACTATCCAAATCCTGTGTAACACTTATGTGAATATTACATGTACTCTATGGTGTACAATTGTGTTTATTCTCCCACTTGGATAGCGCTTCCAGAAACTTTAAATTGAGGGCAGGTTGTCAGGATGGGTAATGTACTGTATAAGTACACATTAGTTACAACTAAGTACCATGTAAGATAGTTAAAATTAAGTGTATCTAAATCCTGTGTGACAACTAGTAATCACATTGTACTTAGGCAAACATTGCATGTACTATGCTTTGAAAGTGTCTTATTCCTCATCTGGGATGTCACTAATTTTAGATCTGTTTTCGTAAACTCAATCAAGTTAACCCAGATGGTACGCTTTATTTTTGGTGACAAGTGCTTGCAACAACGTATACTGGAGATATTTTTTGAACAGTGCACATTCATGGTTTAGTATTTAGAGCCTATTGAGCATAAACTATAATCTCTCAGACACCCAGTGCATCCACAAGGGCTCCCAAACTTTGTCACAGTATTTAATGAATCGGATAGAGCTGAGAAGACGTGAAACAATAAGTTGGTGAATTTAGTGGAAACCTGCCCATTTCTAACAATATTTTGTGTCACTGATCTACACACAATACCGCACAATGTCAAAGTATAATAATGTTTTTAGAAATGTTTACAAATGAATAAAAAATGAAAAGCTGAAATTTCTTAAGTCAATATGTATTCAACCCTTTTGTTATGGCAAGCCTAAATAAGTTCTGGAGTAATAATAGTAATAATATGTTACATGGCTCACTCTCTGTGCAGTAATGATTAAAATTGAGGAACCCATCTCTGTTCCCCACACATACAGTTATCTGTAAGGTCCATTTGTCGAGCAGTGAGTTTCAAGCACAGATTCAGCCACAAAGACCAGGTGTTCCAATGGTTAGCACAGAAGGGCACCTATTGATAGGTGAGTACAACAAAAATGTGCAGACATTGAATATCCCTTTGAGCAGTTATTAATTACACTTTGGATGGTGTATCAATACACCCAGTCACTACAAAGATACAGGCATCCTTCCTAACTCAGTTGCCAGAGAGGAAGGAAACCACTCAGGGATTTTACCATTAAGGAAAATGGTGATTGTAAAAAAAAAATGTAATGCTGTGATAGGAGATAACTGAGGATGGATCAACAACATTGTAGTTACTCCACAATACTAACATAAATGACAGTAAAAAGAAGCAAGCCGGTACAGGATAAAAATACTCGCGGAACCATGCTTCCTGTTTGCAATAAGGCACTAAAGTAATACTGCAAAAAATGTGGCAAAGAAATAAACTTTTTGTCCTGAATACAAAGTGTTGTGTTTGGGGCAAATCCAACACAACCCATGGTGGTGGCTGCATGGTGGTGGCTGCATCATGTTATGGGTATCGACAAGGACTATGGAGTTTTTTTTTTTAGGATACAAATAAACGGAATAGAGCAAAGCATAAGCAAAATCCTAGATGACAACTTGGTTCAGTCTGCTTTCCAACAGAGACTGGGAGACAAATTCACCTTTCAGCAGGACAATTATCTAAAACACAAGGCCAAAAATGAACGGGAGTTGCTTACCAAGGTGACAATGAATGTCCTGAGTGGCCTAGTTACAGTTTAGACTTAAATCGGCTTGAAAATTGAAGAGCTTGAAGAATTCTTTAAAGAATAATAGGCAAATATTGTACAATCCAGGTGTGCAAAGCTCTTAGACTTACGCAGAAAGACTCACAGCTGTAATCGCTGCCAAAGGTGATTATAACATGTACTGATTCAAGGGGTTGAGTTTTATTTTCCATATACAAATATATATATACATATATTGTGTAGATTGTTGACATTTTTTTTTACTATGAAACAAATTTTAATCCCACATTGTAACACAACAAAATGTGGAAAAAAGTAAAGGGGTGTGAATATATTCTGAAGGTTCTGTAACTTGTTTGAGTTACACAATACATTTTGAGATACTTTAGGATGATTTGGACAGGTAGGGCAAAAATAAAAAGAGGGGCCATACATGAACACCTCATCATACTGAGCATATTAAGAGTGCGATATAAAATGTCATTTTGTTCCAACATTTTGTTTATTTATTTAAAATAAGATTCCTAGTCTTTAGCTTTCAAGAATCAATTACTCAAAAATGCCAAAATAAAACATATACAATTCCTTTGAACACACTAATCACTAATTTGGGGGGACGTTTTTCCCCAATAGTGGGGCAAAACTGGCCCTTTCTAAAGTTTCTGTTTTTTTTTATAACAATTCTGCCCACTTATTTCCCTTCAAAATGTGTTTGCCTAATGATAACCAGCATGCACATATCTAAATCTTACCAAACTTTGTGTTTTCAGGTAACGTTTTCTCCCCAAGTTACCCATTTCCTGCTTGCAATGCAATACTTCAACCACCAGTAATTGTGCGCACGCATGGTCTAAATTTGCAGGTAGTTAAGCACATTCTAACGTCAAGTAACATTTTCATAAACGCCAGATTTTGCGTGAAAACTGGTGCACGCACGTTTTGGGGTATATTTTGTACATACTCAGCGTTTGTAAATGAGGCCCCAGTTCCCTTAATCAGTCACAGAGGACGATGAGAGGAATGATTGATGGTCTCTCTTTGTCCCTGTACAGGGTTATGTTCAGTATGTGGAAAAAGTTTTGAAATGAGATGGTACTTCCTGAACTCGTCCAATTAGAAAACTTTCCTTTCCCGTTGCATAACATTTTGTCCTGACCCTACAGAACAATCATTTTTGTATATTGTCTTCCCTTGCCTTGAGAATATCTTTCAGATTGCGTTATACTGCACCTCAGTCATGCTCAACACATCAAATCTGTGATGTTGCCAGAACACAACACACACCAGGAGGTGTAGATTGACTGCTGGAGAGTAGTGCCTGTGTTATATGAGACACCTGTCCCCACTGTCCCATTTGGTTGAGACATTGATCAATGAGATTTCAAAATGTACAGTGGCTTGCAAAAGTATTCACCCCCTTGGCATTTTGTTGCCTTTCAACCTTTCAACATTTGATTTACACAACATGCCTACCAATTTGAAGATGCAAAATATTCTTTATTGTAAAACAAACAAGAAATACGACAAACAAATGAAAACTTGAGCGTGCATAACTATTCACCCCCAAAGTCAATACTTTGTAAAGCCACCTTTTGCAGCAATTACAGCTGCTGCAAGTCTCTTGGGGTATGTCTCTATAAGCTTGGCACATTAGCCACTGGGATTTTTTCCCATTCTTCAAGGCAAAACTGATCCAGCACCTTCAAGTTGTGGGTTCCACTGGTGTACAGCAATCTTTAAGTCATACCACAGATTCTCAATTGGATTGAGGTCTGTGCTTTGACTAGACCATTCCAAGACATTTAAATATTTCCCCTTAAACCACTTGAGTGTTGCTTTAGCAGTGAGCTTGAGGTGAACCTCCATCCCAGTCTCAAATCTCTGGAAGACTGAAACAGGTTTCCCTCAAGAATTTCCCTCTATTTAGCGCCATCCATCATTCCTTCAATTCTGACCAGTTTCCCAGTCCCTGCCGATGAAAAACATCCCCACAGCATGATGCTGCCACCAACATGCTTCACTGTGGGGATGGTATACTCGGGGTGATGAGAGGTGTTGGGTTTGCACCAGACATAGCGTTTTCCTTGATGGCCAAAAAGCTACATTTTAGTCTCATCTGACCAGAGTACCTTCTTCCATATGTTTGGGGAGTCTCCCACATGCCTTTTGGCAAACACCAAATATGTTTTCTTATTTTTTTCTTTACGCAATGGCTATTTTCTG
Organism: Brachymystax lenok tsinlingensis; assembly: GCA_030435695.1. Taxonomy (NCBI): domain Eukaryota; kingdom Metazoa; phylum Chordata; class Actinopteri; order Salmoniformes; family Salmonidae; genus Brachymystax; species Brachymystax lenok. Next base: position 25,539,351 of record CM059788.1, on the reverse strand, counting down.
GCTACTCTTACGTAAAGCCCAGCTCTGTGGAGTGTACGGTTTAAAGTGTTCTCATGGACAGATACACCAATCTCCGCTGCGGAGCTTTACAACTCCTTGAGGGTTATCTTTGGTCTCTTTGTTGCCTCTCTGATGAATGCCCTCCTTGCCTGGTCCGTGAGTTTGGTGGCAGATTTGTTGTGGTGCCATATTCTATCTATTTTTTAATAATGGATTTAATGGTGCTCTGTGGGATGTTCAAAGTTTCAGACATTTTTTTATAAGCCAACCCTGACCTGTACTTCTCCACAACTTTGTCCCTGACCTGTTTGGAGAGCTCCTTGGTCTTCATGGTGCCGCTTGCTTGGTGAACCACCCGAACCACTGCCTGTTCACCCCGCTACCATCAAGAAGGCGAGGTCAATACAAGTGTATCAAAGCTGGGACCGAGAGACTGAAAAATTGTTTCTATCTCAAGGCCATCAGACTATTAAACAGCCATCTTTAACACAGAGAGATTGCTGACTACATACAGACTTGAAATCATTGGTCACTCTATCAAATGGTTCACTAGTCACTTTACGAATGCCACTTTAATAATGATGTTTACATATCTTGCATTACTCATCCCATATGTACAGTTGAAGTCGGAAGTTTACATACACCTTAGCCAAATACATTTAAACTCAGTTTTTCATAAATCCTGACATTTAATCTTAGTAAAAATTCCCTGTCTTAGGTCAGTTAGGATCACCACTTTATTTTAAGAATGTGAAATGTCAGAATAATAGTAGAGAGAATGATTTATTTCAGCTTTTATTTCTTTCATCACATTCCCAGTGGGTCAGAAGTTTACATACACTCAATTAGTATTTGGTAGCATTGCCTTTAAATTGTTTAACTTGGGTCAAACGTTTCGGGTAGCCTCCCACAAGCTTCCCACAATAATTTGGATGAATTTTGGCCCATTCCTCCTGACAGAGCTGGTGTAACTGAGTCAGGTTTGTAGGCCTCCTTGCTCGCATACGCTTTTTCAGTTCTGCCCACAAATCTTCTATAGGATTGAGGTCAGGGCTTTGTGAACGCCACTCCAATATCTTGACTTTGTTGTCCTTAAGCCATTTTGCCACAACATTGGAAGTATGCTTGGGGTCATTGTCCATTTGGAAGACCCATTTGCGACCAAGCTTTAACTTCCTGACTGATGTCTTGAGATGTTGCTTCAATATATCCACATAATTTTCCTCCCTCATGATGCCATCTATTTTGTGAAGTGCACCAGTCCCTCCTGCTGCAAAGCACCCCCACAACATGATGCTGCCACCCACGTGCTTCACGGTTGGGATGGTGTTCTTCAGCTTGCAAGCCTCCCCCTTTTTCCTCCAAACATAACAATTGTCATTATGGCCAAACAGTTCTATTTTTGTTTCATCAGACTAGAGGACATTTCTCCAAAAATTATGATCTTTGTTGCAAACCGTAGTCTGGCTTTTTTATGGCGGTTTTGGAGCAGTCGCTTCTTCCTTGCTGAGCGGCCTTTCAGGTTATGTCGATATAGGACTCTTTTACTGTGTTTATAGATACTTTTGTACCTGTTTCCTCCAGCATCTTCACAAGGTCCTTTGCTGTTGCCCTGGGATTGATTTGCACTTTTCGCACCAAAGTGCATTCATCTCTATGAGACAGAACGCATCTCCTTCCTGAGCAGTATGATGGCTGTGTGGTGCCATGGTGTTTGTACTTGCGTACTATTATTTGTACAGATGAACGTGGTACCTTCAGGCGTTTGGAAATTGCTCCCAAGGATGAACCAGACTTGTGGAGGTCTACAATTTCTGATTTTCCCATGATGTCAAGCAAAGAGGCACTGAGTTTGAAGGTAGGCCTTGAAATACATCCACAGGTACACCTCCAATTGACTCAAATTATGTCAATTAGCCTATCAGAAGCTTCTAAAGCCATGGCATCATTTTCTCCGATTTTCCAAGCTGTTTAAAGACACAGTCAACTTAGTGTATGTAAACATCTGACCCACTGGAATTGTGATACAGTGAATTATAAGTGAAATAATCTGTCTGTAAACAATTGCTGGAAAAATGACTTGTGTCATGCACAAAGTAGATGTCCTAACCGACTTGCCAAAACTATAGTTTGTTAACAAGAAATTTGTGGAGTGGTTGAAAAGGAGTTTAAATGACTCCAACCTAAGTGTATGTAAACTTCCGACTTCAACTGTTGCCTATGCCGCTCGGTCATTGCTCATCCAGATATTTATATGTACATATTCTTAATCCATCCCTTTACTTAGATTTGTGGGTATTAGGTAGTTGTTGTGGAATTGTTCGATTACATGTTAGATATTGCTGCACTGTTGGGAACTAGAAGCACAAGCATTTCGCTACACTCACAATAACATCTGAGAACCATGTGTGTGACCAAAATTTTTTTATTTGATTTGATGAGCACCATGAACCTGAATTGCCTTAAATGTATCAGTCCATGTTTACTGATTATATAGCATTTGCTTCCTTTGGCATGGGCTACACCACATTCATTAAATAGACTTACGCATTTGGCCTCGCTACCTGCAACAGGCATGGTCATCCCATCTCACAGATGAATACTATTAAAAATACATTTCCATCAATTGACATGCAAGTTAAATAACCTACAAAGTGAGCTTCTGCCATCACCACAACCCTCCAGCCTGCTGAAAGCCCAGGATCCAGGACCGCCTACTGAGGGCACAGTGTTGACATTTCCCTGCAGGTAGGTTAGAGCTAATTTAGATGCCAAAGGGCATGCCACGTCATGACTACACTTTGAGCAGTTAAATGTTTTATTTAGTTAGGGCTGAATGCCGTTGTCGCCTGCTGGCTAATCCCATAGCAGTGTACCACCACACCCTTATAGACTGAAACAACACTGGTTGAGACAAAACAATCACTAACTGAAAGTAACTGATCAAGAGGAACTGTGTTAGTTGAGAGTATGATTTCTCTAGCCTATTGTTATCTTGTTGTATATATTTTATTTTTAACATTGTATTATATTCAAATTATTGCTTTAGTTAAGTTTCTATAATGTAATATTGGTGTACAATTCAGTCTATTACTTCGAGAAACCAATAGAATATAGCCTACTACTAGAGAAATATTAATCTGTTCAATATACTTTCATCTTGATATGTCGTGGACAGGCGAGAACGACTCTCCCATCTCATTAAAGCCACGGAGGTTGCAGGCATTGTTAGCAGAAAACAGGATCCCCCATTATAGTGAATGGAAAAATGACGATCTTCGTAATTAGTCTTCGTGGTAATAAAAAAAAAATCGAAGACAATCATGGTACAAATAATTGCTGCTAATACACCAGATGTATGTTCTTGAACTGAATAGTTTTACATCGCACACAGAAGAAGTTTTATAATTTAGTTGATGACGGCAGCCAGCCTGCAGTACCCCGGTCAGCCTTCAACTTCAGCTACACAATGAGAGGTGGCAGCACTGATCTAGCCTGCAACGTCACTTCATGGAGTAGCTCAAACTGCACGTTATGTCTCCATGAGATGCCATCTTGACCAACTTAATTTGGCTTCAATTCGTTATTGAGTCTTCACATAAGAATGAATGGTGTCATGTAATCAATGGCTTTGTCATTGGTCGTAGGCTGACAACACTGGTGGAGGCAAAACAGTCAACTTAGTGTATGTAAACTTCTGACCCACTGGAATTGTGATACAGTGAATTATAAGTGAAATAATCTGTCTGTAAACAATTGTTGTAAAAATGACTTGTGTCATGCACAAAGTAGATGTCCTAACCGACTTGCCAAAACTATAGTTTGTTAACAAGAAATTTGTGGAGTGGTTGAAAAACGAGTTTTAATGACTCCAACCTAAGTGTATGTAAACTTCCGACTTCAACTGTATATCAGGGTTCACAGGTCTCCTGCCACATATTAGGAAGTAAACAAGAGGAAAGTGCATTTCGCTGTTGGGGGAATACATTAAGCAACTGCGTTGAAGCTTTTCTACTCTTTAATAGTATAGCGGTAGTTCGGCAAAATTGTATAGTTGTATGCACATCTTGCCCATGGCTGTTTCTTTCCTTAGATGTTTTGAGTGTCCTGCTCATTAGTACAGATAAGGCACTCACCTTGGCTTTGAACTAGTTGCCTTGGAAACATGTACATTTACATCCTCTAAAAATACTTCAAATGTACTATTAAAAATAAAATATAATTTAACTTGACATATCATACAGCATTCACTCATATGATATTGGTTTTCAATCAATGCAATACATTGTGTATCTCTCCATAATAAAATATAAGTGTTGGAATATTTAAATGAACAAAACCATGAGGACTGAGGTACAGTAACTACTGTGAAAACACATTTAGTGGATTTCAGAATAATATCTCTATCGATCTTCCTCCCTCGCTCTCTCCCTAAAAGGTTTTGTAGAGGATTCTATCTGCAGGTTCCGTATGGAGCAGTGGCCTCTCTCTGGCTCCATTATCTTGTAATTTGAGGACGATTATGTTCCAGAGCACACACGGTCCAGACTGAAGCTAAACACTGTAACTATTACAGCTTACAATAATTGAAAATCTAATTAGAGGGAACGAGTTCAGCATCATTCACCCTATTCTCCCTGACCAGGCCTGGTTTGATGAATATGGTTTGATTAATGCATGCGGTGGAGTGGTGTGTTTTTGGTGTCTTCACTTTCTCTGAATCAAGTTCAAAGCCATCATCATGCCTATTAATGACACTTCTAGAATACACTTCAAGTTTATTTGTCTGGAGTGATTATAATGCAGGGGTCACCAACCTTTTCTAGCATGAGAGCTACTTTTAAAAAATTAAACATGGCGAGCTACAATTTTTTTCCTGCCTTTCAAAGAGGCACATTCTTCTCTTCTCTTCACCCCTGGAACTCTTCCCCAGGTCCTTAGTGTACAAGATAAAGTAGTGCACTATGTTATCTGTCAATATAGCTTTTGTAAAATAAATATTCATAAAAAACTCTAAAGGGACCATGTCTTGCCAAATAATGTCCCCCTACATCACAATTGGATTCGAGAGTCCTTTGCTAGGGCCGTTGCTAGAACATGCCAAATGCTGCCCGGGCTACGTAATGAAATATGTCAATCTCTTTATTTAGCTAGCTAGCCGGTGTCTTGCCTGAATACCCCAAGAAATAGTGCAATGCTAATTCATATTAATATTACCCATGCACCCTGATGAGTTTTCAATTCAGTTGCAATATACTATATCAAAGTACAAACACCTGTAACTGTCACACGCTGATCTGTTTCACCTGTCTTTGTGATTGTCTCCACTCCACTCCAGGTGTTGCCCATCTTCACCATTATCCCCTGTGTATTTATACCTGTGTTCTCTGTTTGTCTGTTGCCAGTTCATCTTGTTTGTGAAGTTAACCAATGTTTTTGTATTCAGCTCCTGCTTTTTCCCACTCTCTTTTCTCATCCTGTCCTGACCCTGTACCCGCCCCACCTGACCACTCTGCCTGCCCCTGACCGCCATCCTGTACCTTTGCCCCACCTCTGGATTACCGACCTCTGCCTGACCTGACCCTGAGCCTGCCTGCCGTCCTGTACCTTTGCCCTTGTTGCTATAATAAACATTGTTACTTCGACATGGTCTGCACCTGGGTCTTCCCTTGATTCCTGATAGTAACAACCTTAAACAATGAACAGCGAAATGAGCATTACATCACATCTCTATTGAAATATGAAACTACAGTATTACACTGGTAATAAACACTCACAGGTTAACATATTAAAAGTAGCATGACTTTCCCGAGACCAACTAAGAACAGTCTGATGAGGAACATCACAAAGAGCCATCCTCACTTAGCGAAATTGGTTTTGGTATGGTGACAGCGTTCCATTTCATTGTCAATGTGTAGGGTAGGGTGTGGTGACATCACTCCTCTACCCCACTCTGGTCATCTTCTCTCCTCTGGTCTTCTCCTGCCTTCGGGTGGGCTCTCTTCTTTTTCCCCTACGTCTCATTCAGAGGTCAGCTGCTTTCACCTCTTGATGTATTTCTCAATTTCACCATCAGAAGCTTTGGTACTATGGTGGTTTCAGCAGATAGCCCCTTAGATAAACGGAGAGACAGAGAATGCTCAGAGTAAAACAACACATTTCAATCAAATCAAATGTTATTTGTCACATGCACCAAATACAACAAGGTGTAGACCTTATAGTGAAATTCTTACTTACAAGCCCTTAACCAACAATGCAGTTAAGAAAAAAGGACAAATTACGAAGTTTAAAAAAACCTAATAATTATAGAGCAGCAGTAAAATAACAGTAGCGAGGCTATTTACCGGGGGTACCGGTACAGAGTCAATGTGCGGGGACACAGGTTAGTCGAGGTAATTGAGGTAATATGTACGTAGAGGTAAAGTGCATAGATAATAAATAGAATGTAGCAGCAACGTAAAAGGATGGTGGGGGACGACAATGCAAATAGTCCGGGTAGCGATTTGATTAGCTCTTCAGGAGTCTAATGCCTTGGGGGTAAAAGCTGTTAAGAAGCCTTTTGGACCTAGACTTGGTGCTCCGGTACCGCTTGCCATGTGGTAGCAAAGAGAACAGTCCATGACTAGAGTGGCCGGAGTATTTTTAGGGTCTAGCTCTGACACCGCCTGGTATAGAGGTCCTAGGTGGCAGGAAGCTTGGCCCCAGTGATGTACTGGGCCATATGCATTACCCTCTGTAATGCCTTGCGGTCAGATGCCGAGCAGTTGCCATACCAGGCAGTGATGCAATCAGCCACAATGCCCTCGATGGTGCAGCTGTAGAACCTTTTGAGGATCTGAGGACCCATGCCAAATCTTTTAATTCTCCTGTGGGGGAATTGGCTTTGTCGTGCCCTCTTCATGACTGTCTTGATATGTTTGGACCATGATAGTTTGTTGGTGATGTGGACACCAAGGAACTTGAAGCTCTCAACCTGCTCCACTACAGCCCCGTCGATGAGAATGGGGGCGTGCTCGGTCCTCCTTTCCTGTAGTCCACAATTACCTCCTTTGTCTTGATCACGTTGAGGGAGAGCTTGTTATACTGGCACCACACAGCCAGGTCTCTGACCTCCTCCCTATAGGTTGTCTCATCATTGTCGGTGTTGTGTCAACGGCAAACTTAATGATGGTGTTGGAGTCGTTCCTGGCCATGCAGTCATAGGTGAACAGTGTGTACAGGAGGGGACTGAGCACCCCCGTGTTGAGGATCAGCGTGGCAGATGTGTTACCTACCCTTACCACTTGGGAGCGGTGGTAGTCCCAGGGTCCTTATCTTAGCGATGAGCTTTGAGGGCACTATGGTGTTGAACGCTGAGCTGTAGTCAATGAATAGCATTCTCACGAAGGTGTTCCTTTTGTCCAGGGAAAGGGTAGCGTGGAGTGCAATAGAGATTGCATAAATTTTGGATCTGTTGGGGCGGTATGCAAATTGGAGAGGGTCTAGGGTTTCTGGGATAATGGTGTTGATGTGAGCCATGACCAAACTTTCAAAGCACTTCATGGCTACAGACGTGAGTGCTACGGGTCGGTAGTCATTTAGGCAGGCTACCTTGGTGTTCTTGGGCACAAGGAAGATGGTGGTCTAATTGAAACAGGTTAGAAATACAGACTCAGTCAGGGACAGGTTGAAAATGTCAGTGAAGACACTTGCCAGTTGGTCAGAGCATGCTCGGAGTACACGTCCTGGTAATCTATCTGGCCCTGTGGCCTTGTGAATGTTGACCTGTTTAAAAGGTCTTACTCACATTGGCTACGGAGAGCGCGATCACACAGTTGTATGGAACAGCTGATGCTCTCACGTGTGCTTCAGTGTTGCTTGCCTCGATGCGAGCATAGAAGTCATTTAGCTTGTCTGGTAGGCTTGTGTCACTGGGCAGCTCGCAGCTGTGCTCCCTTTGTAGTCTGTAATAGTTTGCAAGCCCTGCCACATCCAATGTGCGTCAGCCGGTGTAGTACGATTAAATCTTAGTCCTGTATTGAAGCTTTGCCTAATTGACGGTTCATCGGAGGGCATAGCGGGATTTCTTAAAAGTGTCCGGTTTAGAGTCCCGCTCCTTGAAAGCGGCAGCTATACCCTTTAGCTCAGTGCGGATGTTGCATGTAATCCATGGCTTCTGGTTGGGGTATATACGTACGGTCACTGTGGGGATGACGTCATCGATGCACTTATTGATGAAGCCAGTGACGGATGTGGTGTACTCCTCAATGCCATCGGAAGAATCCCGAAACATATTCCAGTCTGTGCTTAGCATCTGCGTCCTCTGACCACTTCTGTATTGAGCGAGTCACTGGTGCTTCCTCCTTTAGTTTTTGCTTGTAAGCAGGAATCAGGAGGATAGAATTATGGTCAGATTTGCCAACTGGAGGGCGAGGGAGTACACATCTCTGTGTGTGGAGGAAAGGTGGTCCAGAGTTTTTTTCCCCTCTGGTTGCACATTTAACATGCTGGTAGAAATGAGGTAAAACAGATTTAAGTTTCCCTGCATTAAAGTTCCCGGCCACTAGGAGCGCCGCCTCTGGATGAGCATTTTCCTGTTTGCTTATGGCCTTATACAGCTCATTGAGTGCAGTCTTAGTGCCAGCATCGGTTTGTGGTAGTAAATAGACAGCTACAAAAAATATAGATGAAAACTCTTTTGGTAAATAGTGTGGTCTACAGCTTATCATGAGGCACTCTACCTCATGCGAGCAAAACCTTGAGACTTCATTAATATTAGATTTTGTGCACAAGCTGTTGTTTACAAATATACACAGACCGCCACTCCTTGTCTTACCGGTGGCGGCTGTTCTATCTTGGCGATGCAGCGAAAACCCCGCCAGCTGTATGGTATCCATGTGGTCGTTCAGCCACAACTGGGTGAAATATAAGATAATACAGTTTTTAATGTACCGTTGGTAGGATAGCTCGTTCATTTTGTTATCCAATGATCATACGTAGGCTAATAGAACTGATGGTAGAGGCAGATTACTCACTCGCTGTCGGATCCTTACAAGGCACTCTGACCTACCTTCCCCGATATCCCAATGTTAATGACGGGGATTTGGGCCTTGCCGGGTGTCTGAAGTAAATCCTTCACGTCCAACTTCTTAGGGAGCGAAGGGGCTTTACGGCGAAAGCACCACATTTGATTGTTTGAGGATAGCACCCCACATATTTTTCCCATTACCTTAAATTCATAAGCTATCATGGTTCACAGAAACACATTTCACAGCGAAAACAAATCAATTACCTTTTGAAGAACTTCTGCTGAGGGCTTCCCAAGTATCCAACGAAGACAATCCAAGGTTCTTTTGTTAGAAAAAGTAATGTATTATATCCATAAATCTCCTTTTGGTTGGCGCGTTATAATGAGTTTATACAGCCTCCAATAGTCCATTGAAACGTGAAGAGAACTCGTTCAACTTATACCTAGAAACTTGTCCAAGAACAATCAAACATAATTTTAAATGTATCTTTAGCAAGACTTTTATGTATAAATAGTATAATATTTCAACTGGAATATAAACTGGGCGATAAGAAAGGAAAAAAACAAAGAACGCGCCAGCCGGAAGCGCGCATTTATTTGTATTGACATCTGTGTGGACACTTCCTTATTCGTCTTCTTCTCTGCTCTAAAAGCATCTAAAAAGAATCAGAAGACTTTCTCGAGACTGTTGACATCCAGAGGAAGCGATAGGTACTGCATGCATATGCCCTTATATGGGCATTTTCATAAGGGAGGGGTTCTAAATGAGGCAATCTGTCAAAACCACTTTTCCCAGGACAGAAATTTCTCGGGGTTTTGCCTGCCATATCCCTTCTGTTATACGCACAGACAAAATGTCAACACTTTTAGAAACTTCAGAGTGTTTCCTATCCAATGGTACTAAATATGTGCATATCCTATTTTCTGGGCCTGAATGGGAGGCATTTTACTTTGGGCACGCCAGGCTCTCCAAAACGGTCACCTCGTGCGCTGCTCCCAAAGAAGTTAAAACAAAAAAATCTTTGTCCAGTACGAGGTGAGTAATCGTTGTCCTGATATCTTCTTAGGGAGTGGCAGCAGTGGTGGGAGTTTTGGAGAGTCTGTCGTGCCAAAAGTATAATGCCTGCCACTCAGGCCCAGAAACTAGGATATGCACATAATTAGTACTATTGGATGGAAAACACTCTGAAGTTTCTAAAACTGTTATAATAATGTCTGTGAGTATAACAGAACTGATATGGCAGGCGAAAACCCGAGGAATTTCTTCTTTGTGACATGCCTTCTTTTCCAATGGTTGTCTATGGGATCTGCTGTAATCCATGACTCAGGTTGCTGTACCTATGGCTTCCACTAGATGTCAACAGACAAGGTTTGATGAGTTTACCTTGAAAAAGAACCGTATAGAAGAAGATTATGTAAGTGGAGGTAGGAAGTGCCTTTTGTGTTTTGCGCGCGAGACTGTGAGTGCACGCCTCGGGATTTCGCTCAGGATATTATCTGTGTGAAATATTATAGTTAATATACATAAGTGTACCTAAGGATACATTATAAACAATGTTTGATTTGTTTGGACAAAGCTGATAGGTATATTTTGAACGCTTTCTCTTCCCTGTACAATGGGCGAGTGGATGGTGGATTTTCTGAACTGAACGCGCCAAGCAAACTGAGATTTTTGGATATAAACAAGGACTTTTTCTAACAAAAGGAACATTGGATGTCTTGCTTGGACACTTCGAATTGCCCTCAGCAGAAGATCAAAGGTAAGTGATTTATTCTAGCTCTTTTTGTGTGTTTTATGACACCCGTGCTGGTTATGAAATTATGCTAATGCAGAGAATATGCGGGGCGCTGTCCTCAGACAATCAAATGTTCTGCTTTCGCCGTCGAGCCTTTTTGAAATCTGACAACGCTGTGAGATTGCCAAGAGTCTAAGCTTTTGAACAGTGTGCAACACTTGTATTTTGATGAATGTTTTATAATTCTACTTTTGGATTTTGAATTTGGCACCTTACATTTTGCTGGGTATTGTCGTGGCTGGGACGCTAGGGCCCCAACGCTCCTTAATTATCCCCAAGAGGATATCCAGAAGATCTTTTCGGTCATAAGAGACGGTGGCAGAAACATTACGTACAAAATTAGTTAAAAATAACGCAAAAAAACACAATTGGTTAGGAGCCCGTAAAACGGCAGCCATCTCCTCCGGCAACATTATTCACTCCTTTTAAGATTAATGTATAAATTGTGACATTGTGCCTGTCTTCCCCATAAAGTACCCCTGAAAGGAAACTTACTGAGAACTATGCCTTTCAGGGCAAGCCGTTCGAATGCCTGCTTCCCATTGGCCCCTCGCCAGTCCATCTTCATGGCCAGGGCATTTGTCAGGAGTTTTGTTAGTATTCTCCACACAGTCTCGTTCCTTGGTGGTCATTCCTCCAGCCAGTCCAAAAGATGGTCATTCCTCTAGCCAGTCCAAAAGTGATCTGAAAGACAACAAACTGGTATGTCATGAAGATAATACTGATTAGAATACTTATTCATCAGAAGGGGTAAAGTACCAAGGTAATGGTAAACCCAGGGCTGTAGATTGAGGTGTAACTGCGTTCGGGGTCAGATTGAACGAGGTTTGGTTCGGGTGAATAGATTTTCAACACTATATATAAAAATATATATATTTTTTATCTTTATTTAAATAGGCAAGTCAGTTAAGAACAAATTCTAACTTACAATGACGGCCTACCCTGGCCAAACCCAGACGACGCTGGGTCCATTGTGCGCCGCCCTATGGGACTCCCAATCACGGCCAGATGTGATACAGCCTGAATTTGACCAGGGACTGTAGTGACGCCTCTTGCACTGAGATGCAGTGCCATAGACCGCTGCGTCATTTCCCATACCAGGTTCTATTTGAGGTCTGGTTGCCGAGCAATCCTTCCCTCAACTCTCTTCAAGTATTCCAGCAAGGACACCAGAAAGCCAAGGTCAGTCACATTCTGAACCTCTGGTGGTTTTGAGGCATTCAACTGCAGCCTTTGCAGTTGCAGCAAAATCAGATGTTGATGTTGCTTAAGTGTGTCTAATGATGTTAAAATCTCAGGAAATAAGTGAAATATGAAAGTTGCCAATCGCAATATAAAGTCAAGAGAAGAAAAAGCCTGGAAGGAGGTGAGATGACTAGAAACGATTCGGTTGACCGTTTTATGTGTGGATTAATTGTCGGAATAGAGGACCTTGTACCTTTCAGGTAAAATAACAACTCAATTTTTATATCCCAGGACAAATTAGCTAGCAGCAGCAAGCTAGCTAAATAGGACAAATTAGCTAGCAAGTGCAAGCTAGCTAGCTAAATTGCCATAAATGTTTAATGCTTTTTGACCTGCCCCCAAATTAATGTCATTGGTTCAGAGTTTGTTTCGATATTTTAACCTGCGTGTTGTTATCGCGTTTGGTGTGGGGGGGACAAAATAAATGTATGCACGATGGCGCACGATGGCGCACGATGGTGCACGCGCGCAGCCGGTTTGGGTTCGGTGTTACCGCCACTGACCTCGTTCGTCTTTCAGTCACCCACGTATGTATAACCAATGAGGAGATGGCACGTGGGTGCTTCTACCTGCTTCTATAAACCAATGAGGAGATGGGAGAGGCAGGACTTGCAGCGCGATCTGCGTCACAAACAGAACTGACTTCTACTTTAGCCCATGGCAACGCAGACGCTCGTTGGCGCGCACGCGAGCAGTGTGGGTGCAACAATTGAATAACATGCATGTCTACATTTATTTTGCAATGCTTGCTCACGTGAAGCGAGCAGTGTAGTCAGCCTGTTAGACAGCTCATGGTCACCTTACTGCTTACATTACATGTTTGTTAGCCTCTTCACATACAGCAGTCTACAGAAAAAAACTCCCTGACTTCTTAGCTTCCTTCCTTTCCCAGACAACTATGTTACCTTCAAAACCTCTGGTACCACAGCAAAAGCGTAAAATCAATGTGTAAAAGGATAAATCAATGTGGAAAACTGATTGAATTTAAAAAAGGAATCAACGTAATGGAATTTTGTTTTTTTTCACCCAACTTTTAACCTAAATTCAATGACATGGTGTAATGTTTTGTTGATTTCACTTTGAATTCACGTAGTTGACAACTCAACCAAAGGAACATCCAAACTAGACATTGAACTGACGTCTGTGCCCAGTGGGTAAGCAGCACTCTGTGATGAAGCCAGGTCCCAGTGATGTGTTCACACTGAGTCAGGTGTGTGTGTGTGTCTGTCTTTCCATCACTCTCTGTACGGGTCTGTCACGCCACCCCACCCTGTCTATCTGGTCTGTTTGTCTAATATATGAGGTTTCACAAGTCTTGTCGATCACATCAGGAAGTAAACAAGAAGAATTAAACAAGAGAAAGGTGCATTTTTTGAATAATCAAAATACATTAATCAACTGTGTAGAAGCTTTTTTCTACTTTTTAACAGTATTGCAGTCTCAGTAGCAGTAATTTGGCAAAAGGGTACATAGTAGTTGTTTGCACATCTTGCCCATGGCTGTATCTTTCCTTAGATGTTTTGAGTGTCCTGCTTATTGGTACAGACCTTTCACAACCCTTGGCTTTGAACTAGTTGCCTTGGGAACACAGAGATTTTTAAAAGTGACAAAGTCTGGGACTTATTTCCATTGTGGTCCCTATTTTGTACATAAATATACAATTACATAGATAGACATATTACAGAGATAAAGACAAAAAATGCTCAACCTCCAGATGAGTATGAGGGGGGAGTTTAAGTAAAATCCTTACAAGCTTGTTTGGCAGGTAGCTTATTCTTTAGATGTTTGGGGCTGCTGGTAAACCATGATGTGCAGGCATAATCAAAGTGACACTGGACTAGCGCACTTGCCAGTGTATTTAGTGTGTCTATAGCTAGGTTTCCATCCAATTGGTGACAGATTTTCATGCAAATATTCTAAAATCTTCATCAAAACAATATGCCATTTCAGAGTTTCCTTTAGGAACATTTGCTGCCGTACAACATGACAGGGATTTTAAATTACCGGACATATGCATTCAGATCCGATCTGGCGTAGCCAGCGCCATCAATTAACGAGGGATGTTGGCCAAATGAGCCACATTTAGACCTTAAAAATAGCTATAACAAATTACAAAAACACTATTCTGTGTGTTTCGATGTGTTGCATATGCAAAACTTTATAGCCTATTTTTGGGGGGGCTAATTTCCTAAAATAACCATTGTCCACCTCACGGTTCAGCTGTCATAGACTTAAGCACTAAATGTATCAGGGCATTGCAAAGGCCTAGGTGTCCACTATGTGACATATATATATTACATACATACAGGTACTAGAGAAAGACAGAAGCACGGGGAAAACACTGGTAGGCTTGTCGAAACAAAACAAACTGGCAACAGACAAACAGAGAACACAGATATAAATACACTGGGGATAATGGGGAAGATGGGCGACACCTGGAGGGGGGTGGAGACAAGCACAAAGACCAGTGAAACAGATCAGTGTAAGACAGTACCAGTCAAAAGTTTGAACACACCAACTCATTCAAGGGTTTTTCTATATTTTTACTATTTTCTACATTGTAGAATAATAGTGAAGACATCAAAACTATGAAATAATACATATGGAATCATGTAGTAAGCAAACAAAGTTTTAAATCTAAATATATTTTATATTTCAGATTCTTCAAAGTAGCCACCCTTTGCCTTGATGACAGCTTTGCACAGCTTCATGAGGAATGCTTTTCCAACAGTTTTGAAGGAGTTCCCAAATATATTGAGTGCTTTTCCTTCACTCTGCTGTCTGACTCATCCCAAACCATCTCAATTGGGTTGAGGTTGGGTGATTGTGGAAGCCAGGTCATCTGATGCAGCACTCCATCCCTCTCCTTCTTGGTCAAATAGCCCTTACACAGCCTGGAGGTGTGTTTAGGGTCCCTGTCCTGTTGAAAAACGAATAATAGTCCCACTAAGCCCAAACCAGATGGGATGGCGTATCGCTGCAGAATGCTGTGGTAGCCATGCTGGTTAAGTGTGCCTTGAATTCTAAATAAATCACTGACAGTGTCACCAGCAAAGCACCCCCACACCATCACACCTCCTCCTCCGTGCCTTACAGTGGGAACCACACATGCAGAGATCATCCGTTCACCTAGATCTCAAATTTGGATAGATTTCCACCGGTCTAATGTCCATTGCTCGTGTTTCTTGGCCTAAGCAAGTCTCTTTTCTTATTGGTGTCCTTTTAGTAGTGGTTTCTTTGCAGCAATTCGACCATGAATGCCTGATTCACATAGTCTCCTCTGAACAGTTGATGTTGAGATGTGTCTGTTACTTGAACTCTGTGAAGCATTTATTTGGGCTTCAATCTGAGGTGCAGTTAACTCTAATGTACTTATCCTCTGCAGCAGAGGTAACTCTGGGTCTTCCTTTCCTGTGATGGTCCTCATGAGAGCCAGTTTCATCATAGCACTTGATGGTTTTTGCGACTGCACTTGAAGAAACTTTCAAAGTTCTTGAAATGCTCCGTACTGACTGATTTTCATGTCTTAAAGGAATGATGCATTGCAGGTGACTACCTCATGAAGCTGGTTGAGAGAATGCCAAGAGTGTGCAAAGCTTTCATCAAGGCAAAGAGTGGCTATTTTGAAGAATCTCAAATAAAAAAAAATGTTGTTTGTTTAAAACATTTTTGGTTACTACTTGATTCCATGTGTTATTTCATAGTTTGATGTCGGCACTATACTATTATTCTACAATGTAGAAAATAGTAAAAATAAAGAAAAACACTTGAACAAGTAGGTGTCCAAACTTTTGACTGGTACTGTATATTTATAAACTGGGTGGTTCGAGCCCTGAATGCTGAATGGCTCACAGGTGTGGTATATCAGAGCGTACACCACAGGTATGACAAAACATGTATTTTTACTGCTCTATTTATGTTGGTAAGCATTTTATAATAGCAATAAGACACCTCAGGAGTTTGTGATATGGCCAATATACCACAGCGATTTATAAACTCAGCAAAAAAATAAACATCTTCTCACTGTCAATTGCGTTTATTTTCAGCAAACTTAACATGTGTAAATATTTGTATGATCATTACAAGATTGAACAACTGAGACATAAACTGAACAAGTTCCATAGACATGTGACTAACAGAAATGGAATAATGTGTCCCTGAACAAAGGGGGGGTCAAAATGAAAAGCAAGTCAGTATCTAGTGTGGCCACCAACTGCATTAAGTACTGCAGTGCATCTCCTCCTAATGGACTGCACCAGATTTGACAGTTCTTGCTGTGAGATGTTACCCCACTCTTCCACCAAGGCATCTGCAAGTTCCCTGACATTTCTGGGGGAATGGCCCTAGCCCTCACCCTCCGATCCAACAGGTCCCAGACGTGCTCAATGGGATTGAGATCCAGGCTCTTCGCTGGCCATGGCAGAACACTGACATTCCTGTCTTGCAGGAAATTGCACACAGAACGAGCAGTATGGCTGGCGGCATTGTCATGCTGGAGGGTCATGTCAGGATGAGCCTGCAGGAAAGGTACCAGATGAGGGAGGATGTCTTCCCTGTTACGCACAGGATTGAGATTGCCTGCAATGACAACAAGCTCAGTCCGATGATGCTGTGACACACCACCCCAGACTATGACGGACCCTCCACCTCAAAATCGATCCTACTCCAGAGTACAGGCCTCAGTGTAATGATCATTCCATCGACGATAAACGCGAATCCGACCATCCCCCCAGGTGAGACAAAACCGCGACTCGTCAGTGAAGAGCACTTTTTGCCAGTCCTGTCTGGTCCAGCGACGGTGGGTTTGTGCCCATAGGCAACGTTGTTGCCGGTGATGTCTGGTGAGGACCTGACTTACAACAGGCCTTCAAGCCCTTGGTCCAGCCTCACTCAGCCTATTGCGGACAGTATGAGCACTGATGGAGGGATTGTGCGTTCTTGTTGTAACTCGGGCAGTTGTTGTTGCGATCCTGTACCTGTCCCGCAGGTGTGATGTTCGGATGTACCGATCACTGCGTCTGCTATACAGTTCAAGTCGGAAGTTTACATACACCTTAGCCAAATACATTTAAGCTCAGTTTTTCACAATTCCTGACATTTAATCCTAGTAAAAATTCCCTGTCTTAGGTCAGTTAGGGTCACCACTTTATTTTAAGAATGTGAAATGTCAGAATAATAGTAGAGAGAATGATTTATTTCAGCTTTTATTTCTTTCATCTCATTCCCAGTGGGTCAGAAGTTTACATACAGTATTTGGTAGCATTGCCTTTAAATTGTTTAACTTGGGTCAAACGTTTCAGGTAGGCTTCCACAAGCTTACCACAATAAGTTGGGTGAATTTTGGCCCGTTCCTCCTGACAGAGCTGGTGTAACTGGACGTCAGGACGTAGGCCTCCTTGCTCGCACACGCTTTTTCAGTTCTGCCCACACATTTTCTATAGGATTGAAGTCAGGGCTTTGTGATGACCACTACAATATCTTGACTTTGTTGTCCTTAAGCCATTTTGCCACAACTTTGGAAGTGTGCTTGGGGTCATTGTCCATTTGGAAGACCCATTTGCGACCAAGCTTTCACTTCCTGACTGATGTCTTGAGATGTTGCTTCAATATATCCACATAATTTCCCATCCTAATGATGCCATCTATTATGTGAAGTACACCAGTCCCGCCTGCAGCAAAGCACCCCCACAACATGATGCTGCCACCCCCGTGCTCACGATTGGGATGGTGTTCTTCGGCTTGCAAGCCTCACCCTTTTTCCTCCAAATATATCGACGGTCATTATGGCCAAACAGTTCTAATTTTGTTTCATCAGACCAGAGGACATTTCTCCAAAAAGTATGTTATTTGTCCCCATGTGCAGTTGCAAACCGTAGTCTGGCTTTTTTATGACAGTTTTGGAGTAGTGGCTTCTTCCTTGTTGAGCAGCATTTCAGGTTATGTCAATGTAGGACTCGTTTTACTGTGGATATAGATACTTTTGTACCTGTTTCCTCCAGCATCTTCACAAGGTCCATTGCTGTTGTTCTGGGATTGATTTTCACTTTTCGCACCAAAGTGCATTCATCTCTAGGAGACAGAACGTGTCTCCTTCCTGAGCGGTATGACGGCTGCGTGGTCCCATGGTGTTTATACTTGCGTACTATTGTTTGTACAGATGAACATGGTGCCTTCAGGCGTTTGGAAATTGCTCCCAAGGATGAACAAGACTTGTGGAGTCCTACAATTTATTTTATGAGGTCGGCTGATTTATTTTGATTTTCCCATGATGTCAAGCAAAGAGGCACTGAGTTTGAAGGTAGGCCTTGAAATACATCCACAGGTACACCTCCAATTGACTCAAATTATGTCAATTAGCCTATCAGAAGCTTCTAAAGCCATGACATCATTTTCTTTAATTTTCCAAGTTCTTTAAAGGAACAGTCAACTTAGTGTATGTAAACTTCTGACCCACTGGAATTGTGATATAGTGAATTATAAGTGAAATAATCTGTCTGTAAACAATTGCTGGAGAAATGACTTGTGTCATGCACAAAGTAGATGTCCTAACCGACTTGCCAAAACTATAGTTTGTTAACAAGAAATTTGTGGAGTAGTGGAAAAACGAGTTTTAATGACTCCAACCTAACCTAAGTGTATGCAAACTTCCGACTTCAACTGTAGAACGTACAGAAGGAAGCTAATTCGTTAACTTTCAATCAGAATATTTTGTATAAAGCTAAGCATTGTATTGTTAGATTACAGGAGTAACTCTGGTGGGCCTGAAAGTGTTCCTCACCTCAAGTTCACCTGTCAGAGTAATTTGGAGCGCCGGGTGAACTACCTTCATATCATAGGCCTGCAGTATATAAAGCTCAATAACAGCCACACCATACCAAACCTTCACAAACATTTCAAAACTTTTTTAGGGTAATACAAAACTAAGTCAAGCCATTGTTTATAGAGAAAATGTGAGCAGAAGTGTAAATGTAAACCAGAGAATAAAAAAAATTAAAATACTCCCGAAAGAAAAAAGTGACAACCCTCCCCTAATTTTGACCACCCATCCCCCCCAGAACATTTTAATCTGTCCCTAAATTAAATATCATTTAACTTTACATATACAGCATTCACTTGTCTATTATATTGGTTTTTAATCAGTGCAATACATTGTGTATCTCTGCATAATAATAGATGAGTGTTGGAATATTTAAATTAAACAAAACTATGAGGACTGAGGTACAGTAACTACTGTTAAAACACATTTAGCAGATTTCAGAATAATATCTAGCTCCATCTTTCTCCCTCTCACCCTCTCCCTAAAAGGTCTCTGTAGAGGATTCTATCTGCTGGTACCTTAAGAAGTGGTGACCTCTTTCTGACTCCATTATCTTATCATTTGAGGAGGATTATGTTCAAGAGCACACTCGGTCCAGACTGACACTAAAGAACTCTTACAGCTTACAATAATTGCAAATCTAATTAGAGGGATTCATCATTCTCCCTGACCAGGTTTGGTTTGATGAATAAGGTTTAACTAATGCATGCGGTGGATTGGTGTGTTTTTGGTACCTTCTCTTTGTCTGAAACAAATTCAAAGCCATCATCATAGTGTATTCTAGAAGTGTCATTAATAGACTGAGTTTATTTGTCCGGAGTGACTCTAATGGGGAAAACTGAGGCATAGAATTCTAATAAAATTAAAATAACTTGTGAAAAGGATTGCATAGGGAGAATGAGTAAGTATAAGCAAATGTCCACATAGGTCACCACTATTCAGTCAAAAGCTCTCTACCTTCCTTCCTCCCTCCCTGAATACTAAGTTAAAACTACACTCATCTCTGCCTGCCACCTCATTTCCTAAGTGGCCTCTGGTCACCCCTTTGGAGCAGCCCTTAATGGCATGCCATGCCCTGCAGTGTGCCCGACTTTCAAAGCCCCAGGAGGAGAGTATGTGGCCCCCTGCGCCAGACAGGAAAATGACCCTCATTAGTCCCAATGGCTGCAGACGGGCTTCCGGGACTCACAGCATCACTACTAACGAGACCTCTCTCTGTCTGTCTGCCTGCCAGGGTCCTCATTTATCAACCTTGCATACATTTCTTACTAAATTCTGGCATACACGTGGAGATTATAGGATTTGCTTGCAAAACAAATTCATCAAACTGTTTCACGCAACATATACACGTTTTCATTGATAAATCAGAGCCACACTATATTTGTGCTCTCGTGGACGAGTGCTACAACCCCGACTGGAAAACGCCCTCCATTCACCTTTTATCATAACAAAAACGCCCTAATTTGTTGTATGATTTGGAGATGTTGGAACTAGATCGTGATAGTTTCTAAAAGAAAGCGCAATGGCATTTTGATCACATTTATTTCAGATGTTTTCGGAATGTGGGCAGTGACTCTGCTGTCCTAGCTTCAGGAGGAAGCAGGTTGCAACATTGGCGTTCCAGAGAAGAGAAGAGATTTTACTGGGCTGAGCGGGAGCTGCCCTTCCGTAGGGGTGGGAGGGCCAAAAGACCAGAGGTGACAGAACAGAGTTCTACGGTTGGAGTGTAGGGTTTGAGCATAGCCTGAAGGTAGGGAGGGGATGTTCCTCTTGTTTCTTCATAGGCAATTACCATGGTCTTGTAGTGGATGCGAGCTTCCACTGGAAGCCAGTTGAGTGTGCGGAGGAGCGGGGTGACGTGGGAGAAGTTGGGAAGACTGAACACCAGGTGGGCTGCAGCATTCTTTATGAGTTGCATGGGTTTGATGGCACAAGCGGAGAGCCCAACCAATAGCGAGTTACAGTAGTCCAGATGAGAGAAGACAAGTGCCTGGATTAGGACATGTGCCACTTCCTGTTTGAGGTGAGTCACTGCTTTGATGTTTGCAGAGAATTGATGTTTGCAAAGAACCACAGGGTGTTGTCCAGGGTCACGCCAAGGTTCTTTGCGTTCTGGGAGGGGGACACAGTGATGGAGAGGTCCTGGAGTGGGTGGCCTTCCACAGGAGGAAGAGCAGCTCTGTCTTGTCGAGGTTGAGCTTGAGGTGGTGGGCAGACATCCAAGCTGAGATATCTGCCAGGTACGCAGAGATGCGTGTCACCACCTTAGTGTCAGAAAGGTGGGGAAGGAGAAAAGTAGTTGAGTGTCATCCACATAGCAATGATAGGAGAGACCATGTGAGGATATGAAGAAGCCGAGTGACTTGTTGTATAGACAGAAGATTAAAGGGCCTAGAACCGAGCCCTGGGGGACACCAGTAGTGAGAGTATGTGGTGCAGACACAGATCCTCTCCATGTCACCTGGTAGGAGCGGCCTGCCAGGTAGGATGCAATCCAAGACTGTGCAACGCCTGAGACACCTAGCCCTGAGAGGGTGGAGAGGAGGATATGATGGTTCACGGTGTTGAAGGCAGCAGATAGATCTAGGAGGATGAGAACAGAGGAGAGAGAGTCAGCTTTGCTAGTGCAGAGAGATTCCGTGACACAGAGAAGAGCAGTCTTGGTTGAGTGACCCATCTTAAAGCCTGACTGGTTAGGGTCAAGAAGGTCATTCTGAAAGAGATAGCGAGAGAGTTGGTCAGATACAGAGTACTCAAGTGTTTTGGAAAGAAAAGATACCGGTCTGTAGTTTGACATCAGAGGAGTTGAGTATTGGTTTCTTGAGAAGGGGGATCGACTCGGCCCAATTTGAAGTCAGATGGGGTCGAGTGGGCAGATTGTCAGGCGGCCGGACCTCACAAGTCGCAGGATCTCATCTGGTTAGAGAGGGATGACTTTGTCAACCACTTTGAGAAGGTTGACGACATCACCTCCCCATTCACTCAGCCTATTGAGTCCACTGGTCCCACTCACACAGAACTACCCTATGCCTTGACCGCTTTTGAGGGAGGGAGGGAGGGATGGGGTGGTGGATTAAGGGGGGAAGAGATGGTGGAAAAGAGTTTCCTAGGATTAGAGGCAGATGCTTCAACTTTTGAGTGATAGAAAGTGGCTTTAGCAGCAGATACAGGGGGAAAAGGTCCCTCCTCTAAGGTAGAGAGGAGGGACAAAGGATGTTTGGTCCTCCGGAAGTTTAATTGAAACAACATTTTTGCTCAGCTGCCTGCAGTGGGCTCAGCTGCCTTAAGTGGGCTCCCAAGTGGTGCAGCGGTCTAAGGCACTGCATCTCAATGCTAGACGCGTCACTACAGACACCCTGGTTAGAATCCAGGCTGTATCAACCGGCCGTGATTGAGAGTCCCATAGGGAGGGGAAACAATTGGCCTAGCGTCGACCAGAGTTTGGCCGGTGTAGGCCGTCATTGTAACTAAGAATTTGTTCTTAACTGACTTGCCTAGTTAAATAAAAGGTACAAATTAAATAGGCTATGATGTTGCGCTCCTATTGCACAGCAATACTGTAGTCTATACACATACTGTCGAATATTTTAAATTGTCCATTTACTTTTTTAGCATGTTTGGCTATTAAATAAGCAATGGATAAATGGTAGGCTATATTTGTTGTGTAGCAGGAGAAAAAAAACAGTCATGTCAGAAAAGGAGAGACTTATCCTGCAATAGGATTATGATTTAGGCCAATATCTGTCAAACACATTAGGCTACATGCGGCCAAGCAATCTCCTTACCAATGGCAAATGCATCGGATTTATTATTATGCCTACGTTAAAGTTTTTATTAGCCTACCATTATTCAAATTCCTTTACATCAAACACCTCCATTTCCCTCAAAACAGCAATATTTGCTTGCTATACAATTGATAAACCACTAGAAGTTGTGGTTACGCATGGTCTGAGATTTGCGTGGAGATATGCACACTTTCCCATCAAGTTCAAAATGGATAAATATGGATAAAAGAAGATACAGCAGTTCACTTAGGCCGTTTACCATTGAAAAATATGGTCAGTTCCTGTCTACTTAACGGTGTGGCTCTCCCATCAGACTGGTCTCATAGACTAGACGTAACATAGTAAATGTAAATCCGGGAAACTCAAATTAGTATGATGTTACGTTTGGTGTGTTTACATAAGATAGAAAGTTACTTAAAGCTGGATTATGTAACTTTTTGGGCAACCGACCAAATTCACATAGAAATCAGTCATTCTCATTGAAAGCTAATCTAAGAAGCGGTAGCTCTGCTCTATGTGCTCTAATTCTATGCTTTCCATTCAAACAGCGGAAAATACAATATTTTTGGTTATTGAAAAGATATTTCGCAGCGGTTTAGATAGGTAAAATGATTCTCTACACTATGCATTCCTTGTGTTGTCACAAGCTGAAATTAGCCAAACTACTGTATTAGAATTTTAGCAACAAAAAATGATGGAGTGATTTCTGCATATTGCACCTTTAAGGCAAGATGGTGGGTGGTCGGGGTCAGTGGGTGGGCATATATGCAAACAAATCTCATCAAGAACAACTTTAGACAATTAGCTACTTTGCAATTACTTAGCATGTTAGATAAGCCCAACCTTAACCATTTAACCTAACCACAACAAGTTTCCATTCGTAACATATCATACATTTAGCAAATGTTTAACATATTGTATTTTTGGCAAATTTGTAACATATTGTACAAATTGCAATTGGTAACATACTGCACAAATTGAAATTTGGAACATATCATACGAATTG
This sequence comes from Brachymystax lenok tsinlingensis, assembly GCA_030435695.1. NCBI lineage: Eukaryota > Metazoa > Chordata > Actinopteri > Salmoniformes > Salmonidae > Brachymystax > Brachymystax lenok. Next base: position 25,515,695 of record CM059788.1, on the reverse strand, counting down.
TAATTTGGAACATATCATACGAATTGTAATTTGGAACATATCATATGAATTGTAATTTGCAACATATCATACATGGATGATGGACATCCACAAATGAATACATACCATACGAAATGGAACATATCATACTAAAGACTGTCTCAGATTGACATTCAAAGACCACCTTGCTCCCATAGACACCAGCGATAGCAGCTGGGTCTAGCCTACTTAGTTAATTGACTTCCATAGAGCCCCACAGTGGAGGTGTCATAATACCCATAAAACGTAGCGGTCAAACAGGAAAACGCTTTCAATCATTTTTCCACCATTAATCTTTCCCTTAGGGGATTGTAGAAACACTTAAAATAAGGGCTGTTTTGTGAAGGCTTACCCTGGCGTGACATTTTGATAACCATGTAAATCTCTCTCAGACAAGGTGACTTATCAATATATTTGGCTGTATTTACTCTCAGATTAGAAAATGCTAATTAGCATCAAAGTAGACATCATGCAAAACTACAAATCCCTGCAAGCTCCTGCACATCATCTCTAGATGACACCTTTGCTATCGGTTATTGAGTCAATTTAAAACTTGCACAATACAGTTAACAGAATTGTCCATTTAAAGAAATGTTGCCAATTTATTCATTACTACATTTAGCTAACAGATAGTTAATCCAGAGATTCTTACCTCAGCAGGCTTGTCCAGCTCATCATGGCATTTGTAGTTCCTTACCAGCTAATTAGCATTTAATTTGGCATTTAACCCTTATTTTAAATGTTTCTGATATCCCCTATGGGGAAAATGGTTGGTGGCAAAACGATTGGAACCATTTCCCTGTTTGACGGCTATGTTTTATGGGTATTATGACTCTGCGGTACTCTTATAAAACACAAAATGAGGGAGTGCCATGTCTGGCTTCCTCTTCTGTCTTTGTAAATGCCAACCTTTGTGGAAAAACTTATTGGTGCACACAAGCTTTAGAGTATTTTATGTGTGTAGGCACCTTTGATAAATGAGACCCCAGGAAAAGTGGGCAAGAGTTGTCATTGCTTTACTTTTTTTTCCTTCCAGGTAGGCTTGTGTGGGGGTAAAAATGGTAGAATGACCACACACAAATAATAGCTTACAATAATTGTTGACCTTAAAACAATCTAGGAAGTTTGGGGCTGATCTTTCAATGACCAAGTGTACAAATAACGAAACCACAAATAGGGTGGGTTTCATTGCAATAGTTCCATCTAGCGTACAATTGGAGAACAACACTTGCTCAAATGCGTGACAGCCTGTTCTATTAAATCACTTTTCTTAATTCTCTGTGATTTTGAAATTTAGATAATCTTTGTTTAAACATATTTTCAAGCAAAGAACGTGTTTCTTACAATGACTATGAAACGTTAAGCGCTTTAATTTGATCACGTGCATCCACAAGTTCCACGTTCCAGTCCTTGTCAGCTGACATCCATATCCAATTTCACTATATACACGGTCAATTGTCAACGCAACCTTTTCTATAGTGGATGTTCTTTACTGCGAAACTAGTGTAAGTTAGAATATATGTCCTGCTCACTATTGAAATTAAGTTAATAACGAACGTTTAGAAGCAAAACAGTCTAGCGTAGCCGACCACACACTGCTCTAAAACGTGACTTTTCTGTAGGCAACTGTTGCAACCACCAAATATTGATTTCAAGCCTCGGAACATAGGCAAATGTCCCGGATATCAAAGCTGATTGCTGAATGTTTTTTTAAGCACCTGTTGCGCATGGAATCTAACAATAACAGTTTGCCCAGGTGAGGTGAGTCAATATGCACCCAGACTTGTCTATTTATTTTCATAATGTATGTTAATTAAGTCACAGCACAAATTGTAACATTGTTGCAGATTTAGTAAGCGTCAGTCTGAAATGTCAGAAAGGCTACATCAATTATGGAGACATTTGTTGTTGTTTTATTCTTCTGAGTATCAGTGATGGACCTGTCAGACCCTGAGGAGCAGTTATCCACTATGCCGAGACAGGAAGCCTGTCTCTTATCCAGTGGCTTCTGCACTGGATAAGATCTCAGACTCAACATCAATTGCAGAGGTACCGTTTACCTCAATATATTTCTCATGTGTATTGGGCGGCAGGTAGCTTAGCGGTTAGAACGCTGGGCCAGTAACTAACTGAATACCCGAGCCTTCAAGGTAAACACAACTGTTGATGTGTCCTTGAGCAAGGCACTTAACAATAATTTGCTCAAGGGGTGCCTTACTACTATGGGTGACACTGTAAAACAACACATTTTACTCCACCTATCAGGTGTTTGTGACAATAAAATATATATTAATTTTATGTCAAACTGATGTGATGTCCTGTTGGTAAGACCAAGGCCAGGTGAGAATACAGACTTACTTATCAATTGTTCATGTATTACACATCATTTTACTTATACAGTACTTAGTTGTATTCAGATGAATGTTTAAACCTTGTGTATGTGTGTTGTTAGGATGGTGCTGATGTGAATTTGCAGAATAATTTGGGAATAAACATAATTTCATAATTTCATATGCTTTTTCCAGTACTTTCACATGTGTGTACAATATAATGTGTGTTCAGGTGTGTGGTATGCACAGCTACTTAGTATTGCATTTCTATGGAGAATGTAATCTTATTTCTTTTACAGGAGGTAGATATTTTTCTGTTGAGATACGATACCTGTGCCACTATCATCAACGGGACAGCCCAGTTCCCTAAATCTGTCTACGAGGATGATGAGACCATCGCCATGCACGAGGGTAAGTTGTGTGATTGATGGTCTCGCTTCATCCCTGCACTGGGTAGTGTTCAGTAGGTGAAAAAAGTTTTGAAATGGCATGGTATTTCCTGAACTTGTCCAATAAGAACACACATTTTCAGTGGGTCGAGTGAGATTTGAAACAGAATGAAATGGGGAGATACTACGTGAACCTGTCCAATAAGTACACATATATTCCTTTCCCGTTGCATAACATTTTGCTACGGTTTGCCCTACTGAACATGACACTGGTTTACAAACCCTATTTAATTTGTGCACAGCTGCAGAGATTAGAGAGGAGAAGAGGAAGGAAGAGAAGCTTCTGGAGGTGGACAGAGAGGGAGACATCTTCAGCCTGTCTCAGCTTGTCAGCATCTGATCATCCCTGATCCTCCACTGAACCTCTCAACCTCAGGGTGGAGTAGAGTAGAAGCCTGGCTTTGGGCTGACTGCCCAAATGGTCTTCTTGATGATTAACACTGTATATCTTGTTACATTTCATCTTACGTTGTCATCAGCTTGGTTACTGACTTCGCAATTGAAGAAGTCAACCTAGTCTCTCAGTAAAGGATACAAGATTCTGCCACAAAAACATGTTTGGTTTTATACAAATTTAGTTTGCACATTTATTAATTGCTTATATGCGGAGTTAACTTACATGTGTCATGCATGTTAAGTGAATGTATAGACACCATGTGCTTAATTCGTGCTTAATTGATGTCTTACCTTTCTCAGCTCAGCAAGATGCGGCCTCCAGACATCCACTGTAGAGACCTGCCTACAGGGGGCAGAAGCAGTCTGTCAGAAAGATGCTCAAGTCTGGAGCCAGCCCCAGCATCAACAATGAGCAGAATGTAGCAATTGATATGTCCACTGAATAAGTAAAACACATGATTTTTATAACTATGGTACACCTTTTTAATAAATATTAAAAAGGCTTGTGACTTACATGTTTGCATGGATATTACTTTCAAATAACTTGCATTTCATAATGTGTAAAATAGGTGTATAGATGTTGCCTAACATTTACAAAGCAAAGTCTACTTAGCTGGTGTCTATGGTTAAGTCCCAAATTACACCCTATTCCCTACATAGTGCACTGCATTTTACCAGAGCCCTATTCTCCCTGGTCAAAAGTAGTGCACTAGAATAAGGTTCCATTTGGGACGCATATGTGGTCTATTCACTGCCTCCCTGTCAGCTAGCAGGATGTCATTGATAACTGACTGATAAATGGCTATGTTCTGTTGCAGACCAAACAGTTTGTGACCTGGCCTGCAGTGAGGAGATTAAGCAGATTCTATTGGGCAGTCATGACAAGGTGAGGTGCGAGAGGAACATTGGAGTAAAAAAGCTGCTGATTCTGTGAATCTACTGAATCAAACTTTTTTTTTCTTTCCCAGAGGATACAACTTGTGTTGTGCCGAACTTTGAAGGCCTTCTATGGAAAGTATTTGTGTGTCTTTTTGTATTTATTCTAAGCAAATGTTAATGTATTTTGAAATATACTGTACAATCTTGAACAGAATGGAATTATTTTATACCTACTATAGAATTAGTATATTTGGGAACTGGTGTTTAGTGTTTCTGAAACTTCTGAAAACTGACATTGTAATGTAGTGATGCTGCGTTTGACCATCACAGAGTTTTTGTTTTCTGGGATGGCATTCCTATTGGGTGGTCATTCAAAACTGGGTTCAATTCTGGTATCCAAGACAGTGAGTCTTTAAGCTACTTCCACCCTTACTCCCCTCTCCCTCCCTCCCTATTGGATACACAGCAACCTGCTCCTCTTCTCCCCTAAAGAGCCTGAGGCAGTGCAGGGATATCTTTGTCTGTGTCTGTGTGTTTGTTTCCAGAGCTGATGCAGTGGCTGGTGTCCGGAAGCAAGGCTCTAAGGCTCTGATGAAAGCTCACTGCAGAGTAGGTAGGCACCAGGCACTGTGTTCTCCATGCTCTACCACACATGTGAACAGCACAACAGACATTTAGTTAACCTTTCACGGTTATGTACAGGCCTGCCCTCCTCCATTCCTGCAATGCATATCTGTCATGTTATGTCGACATTAGAAAAGCCTACGGTCATAGGTCTATTGTCTGTCACTCATTTAGATGTTATGTCATTCATGTTCCTCTCCATGTGAAAGCATGGGACTAGTGCTTCTTCAGCCTCCAGTGCTCTGATCTTTGGTCTCCATCACTTTAAGGTGTTATCCAAGATGGATCCAGAGGCTATAAGAAAAGTGACGTTCTCCTAGTATAGATTGTGTGGTTTGGGACAACGTACTTCATAGTTTACAACACATAGTTCTGTGGAGTGTTTTTATTTGTGCGTGTATGTACATGTGTACAGAGATGGTTGGATGCCCTGGAGGAGCATGTGGCCTACAGCAGCTGTCACTCTACCCAGGAGCAGACAGATGAGGAGGGGGATGAAGATAGATCTTGGTGACCTCACAGAATCCCTCCAGGTCAGATGAAGTCAACACCAGCGGTTCCCAAATTTTTCCGTTCTGGAGACCACCAAATCACTATCAAAAGCTCTTGATCTAAAATAAACAAACACTAAAACATTTTGCAGACCACCTGCACAGCGGACCACAGGTTGAAACCACTAGTCTACACGCACACACCCAGACCGGATCTCAAACCAACACAGATTACGACTTTTTCGGGGCTAGGCAATCACAGAGTTCCATTGTTACCTTTTTAATATTCTACTCCAGAAAAGTGACAGTTGATTTCAGTTAGCCATGCTTGTGTGAACAAAAGCTAAGCTAGCCCAGGCCCATTGACTCGTATTGATGCTTACACAATTGTTTACAAGTGGGCTGTGTTCTTATTGGCGCATTCATTCATGGTGAATGGGTTATAGAAGCCTCAAGCCCCTCCCCCTGCTGTGACTGGCCGGTAGCTGTGTGTGACAAGGGTGGGGTAGTGAATTGGGAGGGGCTGATGGCTATATATGTATAGAAGGGAGGGTTTGTTTGTGTGTGTACACCTGTCCTAGTGGCCGTGCCCTTGGGACATCAGTAGAACAGAGTGGTAATCACTAGCGAGCCTATAGCAAGGACACAGCCGAGCAAGATCCGCTTTTATGCTGAGCTCTGCACTCTGCTTGCAGATCAGTGCAGGCACACACACTCTCACACAAACACACACGCTCTTGCTTAAGGAAAACGCTAAGCATTTGGAGACGGAACTGTTGCACGTGCATATTAACACTCAGGCAGAGACACATGATTTCACACTCGCACACACACGTTCACAGAGGCAGGCACACTTCCACCACCCAGCAGAGCATCCCGAGGACAGGAGAAGGAAAAGTGACAGCAGCACCCTCTATCCACTCAGGTACAGACAAACATCCTCCCTTTGTTTTTCATTGTCTTCTGAACTACTATGGGTCTATTTGCATTACGCTGCTCTTTATAAACTGTGCTTGTTTCATTCTGAGGATAAGTACTTGAAGGTTGTTCAGGTGAGTGTTTTTTAAATTTATTTATTTGTCCTTTTATTTAAACAGGGTGTCAATGTACGTTGATCATTAAAAACAGGCATTTTACATTCAGAACAAGTCGTCTTGACTGCTCTGATGGTGAAGTGTGCCATTGAGTGTGCATGAAGAGGGTTTTGCATAGCGTTCAGTGCATTTACAACTTTTATCTGGAAATATGCATTTTATGACATTGGGTTTTATTGCAGTGCACTCTGTCATGTTGTTAGAGCATTATAAGAGGTACCTAACGAAGAGCTGAAACTGTTTGTTTTGGGCAAAAAAATGAAAGAGTAGAGAATTAGTAGAGGATTTAGCAATACAATTTACATACAGTAAAAACAAACTGTGCTCACAGTGCTGCTGTGTTTAGTGAACTCCAACATCTGGTGCTATGACATTTCCAGAGGGAAGGTTGTATGACAGTAGAGTCCCTCTGCAATACAGAAAGAGCAAGGCTGAAGTCCTGGTTTGAATGTAGTAAGTCACTGATGATATGACTGCAATAATCTACCAGTATTTCAGCAGCTTCATGGTAAGAAACATACACTACATGCCACCTTTCCAACAAGTCTGTTTTTCACATTTGTGCCCTGCTAGTGCAGCCCCGGTCAACTGTAAGTGCTGTTATTGTGAAGTGGAAACGTCTAGGAGCAAAAATGGCTCAGCCACGAAGTGGTAGGCCATACAAGCTCACAGAATTGGACCGCCAATTGTTGAAGCGCATAGTGCGTCTGTCCTCGGTTGCAACACTCACTCCCGAGTTCCAAACTGCCTCTGGAAGCAGCATCAGCACAATAACTATTCGTTGAGAGCTTCATGAAATGGGTTTCCATAGCAGAGCAGCCGCACACAAGCCTAAGATCACCATGCGCAATGCCAAGTGTCGGCTGGAGAGGTGTAAAGCTTGCGGCCATTGGACTCTGGAGAAACGCTCTCTCTAGCGTGATGAATCATGCGTCGGCATCTGGTAGTCCGACGGATGAATCTGGGTTTGGCGGATGCCAGGAGAACGCTACCTGCCCCAATGCATATTGCCAACTGTAAAATTTGATGGAGGACGAATAATGGTCTCGGGCTGTTTTTTATGGTTTGGGCTATGTCCCTTATTCCAGTGAAGGGAAATCTTAACACTACAGCATACAATAACATTCTAGATGATTCTGTGCTTCCAACTTTTTGATTCTGTGCTTCCAAGTTTGGGGAAGGCCCTTTCCTGTTTCAGCATGACAATGCCCCCATGCACAAAGCGAGGTCCATACAGAAATGGTTTGTTAAGATCGGTGTGGAAAACCTTTACTGGCCTGCACAGAGCCCTGACCTCAACCCCCTCGAACACCTTTGGGATGAATTAGAAATCTGACCGCGTACAGGTCTAATTGGCCAACATCAATGCCCGACCTCACTAATGCTCTTGTGGCTGAATGGAAGCAAGTTCCCTGCAGCAATGTTCCAACATCTAGTGGAAAGCCTTCCCAGAAGAGTTGAGGTCAAATCAAATCAAATCAAATTTTATTTGTCACATACACATGGTTAGCAGATGTTAATGCGAGTGTAGCGAAATGCTTGTGCTTCTAGTTCCGACCATGCAGTAGTATCTAACAAGTAATCTAACAAATTCACAACAACTACCTTATACACACAAGAGTAAAGGAATGAATACGAGTATGTACATATAAATATATGGATGAGCGATGGCTGACCGGCATAGGCAAGATGCAGTAGATGGTATGGAGTACAGTATATACACATATATATGAGATGAGTAATGTAGGATATGTAAACATTATATAAATGGCATTGTTTAAAGTGGCTAGTGATACATTATTTCATCCAATTATAATTATTAAAGTGGCTAGAGATTTGGGTCGATGACCGAACGGCATAGGCAAGATACAGTAGATGGTTTAGAGTACAGTGTATACATTTGATATGAGTATGTCGGATACGTAAACATTATATACAAAATTGTTTAAAGTGGCTAGTGATACATTTGTTACATCCAATTCCTATGTATAAAGTGGCTAGAGATTTAAGTCAGTATGTTGGCAGCAGCCACTCAATGTTAGTGATGGCTGTTTAACAGTCTGATGGCCTTGAGGTAGAAGCTGTTTTTCAGTCTCTCGGTCCCAGCTTTGATGCACCTGTACTGACCTCGCCTTCTGGTATAGTAGCAAAGGGGGGAGCAACTCCATAGTAATGCCCATGATTTTAGAATGAGCTGTTTGACAAGCATTTGGTCATGTACAGTAGTGTATGTCTGGAAAAAGTTTGTATTTCCTTCTCACCTTTTCTGATTTAAAAATGACAGTTTTGAGCTGGCATTCAAATGACCCCACAGTAGTCAGATACATTGCCTTCTGATTGTTGGTCCTGGGCTAGTGCTGTCTGATAGCGCTCAGAATATCTAGCAGCATTCTAGAAGATTCTATCCATAGTAAGCGATGCAAAGTGAGTGTCATAAACGAGGCTCACTGGCCAGACAGTCGAAACAGGATTGGTTGCTTGGACAACGGATCACAGAGATGTCTGAACAAGCATAACCATGTGTCGGCTCCATCTCTGAGTTGGATGTGTGAGATCAGACTAATGGGATTAAGACACCTAGCAGAGTGTCCAGGAGGGAGAGATGGACAGTATTAACACTAATCCCTCTGTTCCTACCACGGCACAGCTCTCACTACTACTGTTTCTACTGCTGCAGCTGCTGCCTAAATAGCCATTCTTTGCCTGTCGATTATGATAATAATTTGATTGGTGCTTATATTTTTCCTATTTCACACATTTACAAGTGTGTATAATACGCATGTGTGAATTGGAAATGTGTTTTTTGCATATCCCAACTCCCCCTGAGACCCTCAGAGAGGTTGATTAATAGTGCCCTGAGTGTTTCCTGACTGTATCTGACCAAGGAAAACTCAGGGCAACAGTCATGTTGAACTGGTATGGCCAGAAGATTTTCCTGACAAGGGAAACATTATGATCAAGATCCAAAGTTAACATTGAGCCGCATGTTGTTGGGTTTGTTGTGATTGTTGTTGTGTAATGGACAGCTTTTAGTTCTTACAGATGTGTGATATGAAGATGATGTGAGTCATTTGGGAGTTTAGCTGCAGTTACAGTCCCCCTTCCAGTGGGTGAATATTCCCTGAACCAGATCATTCATTATATCCAGATTTGGACTGTGAGCAAAGAAGTCAAAATTATTTCTCTCGGGCAGGGGGAGAGAGCATGTGATTGGCCTTTGAATTGTGGATGTCTCGTTTGTCTTTGTTTTTCCTGCTTTGTTTTACAATATAGACTTGACTTTACCTTAGTGACTGTATTGTATGTAGGCGGTGCAGAAACTCCTTAAAGTGGAGTCTGATGCGCATGCGCACACACATACACAAACTTCTGTGCAACTGTCTCAGCAACATCTTTGCCACTCACACCTAAGTCACAACAAAAACACTGGCTCCATGTTATATCTTTTTTAATCTGTAGAAACAAGAACAACTGCTGTCACATGGTTTTGTTACCAGTATTAGTGGTTTTGTGTGAGACTTCTAAAGTCATTCACATACAGTATGTCCACAAGACAGAATGACAGCCGCCTCCAACCCCTCAGGGAACAGCATCACAGACAGATGCCAGGCGGCCATAACCCCTCATCTCCTCAATGAGTCACCCTGTCTTTCATCTCTCACCAGGGGAGATGGTGACCTGAGCCCAGCTCTGCGCCCTGCTCTCTGCACTGACTCTCTCTCAGCGGGCCAGCTCACTGCACGAGACCTGAAGATGAACCTAAACACTTCCTGTCCTGTTTCTTTTACAGTCTGACTTTCAGTCCCGTCGCTCTGATCACAGAATGTAGAACCAGTCTGTATTCAGAGGTCAAATGTTCAGATACGTTGAAGTCGGAAGTTTACATACACTTAAGTTGGCGTCATTAAAACTTGTTTTTCAACCACTGCACAAATTTCTTGTTAACAAACTATAGTTTTGGCAAGTCGGTTAGGACATCTACTTTGTGCATGACACGAGTCATTTTTCCAACAATTGTTTACAGACAGATTATTTCACTTATAATTCACTGTATCACAATTCTAGTGGGTCAGAAGTTTACATACACTAAGTTGACTGTGCCTTTAAACAGCTTGGAAAATTCCCAAAAATGATGTCATGGCTTTAGACGCTTCTGACAGGCTAATTGACATAATTTGAGTCAATTGGAGGTGTACCTTAAAATTCAGTGCCTCTTTGCTTGACATCATGGGAAAATCAAAAGAAATCAGCCAAGACCTCAGAATAATTTTTTGTTGACAAGTCTGGTTCATCCTTGGGAGCAATTTCCAAACGCCTGAAGGTACCACGTTCATCTGTACAAACAATAGCCGTAGCCGTCATACCGCTCAGGAAGGAGATATCCACAGTAAAACGAGTCCTATATCGACATAACCTAAAAGGCCGCTCAGCAAGGAAGAAGCCACTGCTCCAAAACTGCCATAAATAAGCCAGACTACGGTTTGCAACTGCACATGGGACTTTTTGGAGAAATGTCCTCTGGTCTGAAACAAAAATAGAACTGTTTGGCCATAACGACCATCGTTATGTTTGGAGGAAAAAGGGGGAGGCTTGCAAGCCGAAGAACACCATCCCAACCGTGAAGCACGGGGGTGGCAGCTTCATGTTGTGGGGGTGCTTTGCTGCAGGAGGGACTGGTGCACTTCACAAAAAAGATGGCATCATGATGATGGAAAATGATGTGGATATATTGAGCAACATCTCAAGACATCAGTCAGGAAGTTAGAGCTTCATCGCAAATGAGTCTTCCAAATGGACAATGACCCCAAGCATACTTCCAAAGTTGTGGCAAAATGGCTTAAGGACAACAAAGTCAAGGTATTGGAGTGGCCATCACAAAGCCCTGACCTCAATCCTGTAGAAAATTTGTGGGCAGAACTGAAAAAGCTTGTGCGAGCAAGGAGGCCTACAAACCTGACGCAGTTACACCAGCTCTGTCAGGAGGAATGGGCCAAAATTCAACCAACTTAATGTGGGAAGCTTGTGGACCCAAGTTAAACAATTTTAAAAGCAATGCTACCAAAATACTAATTGAGTGTATATTAACTTCTGGCCCACTGGGAATGTGATGAAAGAAATAAAAGCTGAAATAAATCATTCTCTCTACTATTATTCTGACATTTCACATTCTTAAAATAAAGTGGTGATCCTAACTGACCTAAGACAGGACATTTTTACTAGGATTAAATGTCAGGAATTGTGAAAAACTGAGTTTAAATGTATTTGGCTAAGGTGTATGTAAACTTCTGACTTCAACTGTATAATAAATAGAGATGACTTGATTAGAACGTTCAGTAACATTGCATTCTATTAAACAGGCCCCACAACCTTTTGTTGTTTCCATGTTTAGATAATTCTACTCTTATGTAAATATGTTTAGTTAAATTCACAATTGGGAGGGTAGTGAAGAGACAAAACCGCTTAGTGCAACAGAAACCCTAACCCCATTTAGGTGTATCATGGATGTCAACACTGTACAGTAGTGAATCTAGTATTCAATAGGACCTGTTTGCCCCAGAATCTCTTTCCCCTCTAGCGTGAAAACAAAGTTAAAGCTTGCAGCTTCAGGGTCCCGGGCAGCGAGGCTGGGAGCTGTGATTCTCAGAGGCTTTCGAAACAGAGTACAGCACAGCCACAGAGCCTCAGCAGAGCTTAAAATAGCTCTGTGTGTGCTGAGGCGAGAGGCTGGAGGGATGGGATAGGGGGATGAGGAGGAGTGTAGGAGAGAAAGAAAGCACTTGGGCACGTTACACAACAAAGTATTCCCGGATGGTTCTCCAGAGCCAAGCTACCGCTTCAGATGGTCTTGTGAGCCTTGGCTCGGGCTCCTGCTGCAATGTAGCCGGGGCGACAGGGTAGCCTAGTGGTTAGAGCGTTTGACTAGTAACCTGAAAGGTTGCAAGTTCAATTCCCCGAGCTGACAAGGTACAAATCTGTCGTTCTGCCCTTGAACAGGCAGTTAACCCACTGTTCCTAGGCCGTTATTGAAAATAAGAATTTGCTCTTAACTGACTTGCCTAGTAAAATAAAATAAAACGTGAGCTCAATTAGTTTCTGTAGCTACATAGACAAGCAAGACTACCTTGTTCTGTGTTGAGTTTAGTGTTTACAAGTGCTTGTTTTATTTCACAGGCAGAGTGAGAATGAATATACTTACTATTTGTAAGGATGTTCCATCTGGTGGATATAAAGGGCAGCATATGTTATCAAAATGGCTGTTTCTCTTCATTTATGTCCTAGATTTAAGTCTAGAATGTTCTACTGTTGATATTCCTTGATCTAAGTTGAAAATGGAGAGGGGTAGATGTAAAAAAAAAAAATTCTTTCAGCATTAAACAACTGGCCTTGGTAAATAGAGAGGCTCGTTCCTAATCGAAATGTTCTTGTATCTGATGTTTTCCAATATTTATGCTATATCTAAGCAAGTCTCTTCCAGAGCATACAGACTGGAACTAACCCTGACCTATTTAAGACCGCATCTGGTTATGTTCTCTTTCTCGCTACAGTACCTACTCTGCCTAACCTCCATTGAGATCTCTAGAGGATGTCTTCTTAGCTGATGTGAATGTGTTGACAGGCCTACTGCACTGTAACTTGTATGGGGGGGAAAAGAAAGAAGATTAAATGGACTGTTTCTGACACTATGGTGCCAGACAGCAGAATCAAAGGCATCTATTCAGCAGAATGTCAAAGGCATTTATTTATAGTATGGAAATAAATCACCCGTATTTCTTAAAGGAAATTGATGTTCCAGTGAGTCCCAATTCTCCATACCCAAAGTGTGGACTTGCCCCCTCCAATTTGGGAGAAGGTTGAAAAATCTGGACTTTCTAAATTCATACTAGACTTTTTGTAAGTCTGACACAAGGAATGGGTTTGACAAAAATAAATCCAGTTGTATTGGATTGCATTCAATTATGATGTGGTTTCAGGTATTGTGTATAAAACATGTGTTTACCTGGCCTTTTACCTTGTTTGATGTGTTGTTCCATCCAAGGATGGATGGAAAGTAATGATCCTATCTGTTGTGATAAATTCACCTTTTAGCATCCCATCTGTCCAATCTGATCGTGGATTGATCACAAAGAGAGCTGTTTTTGAAGCAGCTCAGCACAACCTGTATTAGCATATTGATTCACAGTCTTCCTCACCTCTCTGACCTCACCCGCAGCACTGGAGCAGGCTGGGGTAATTAACATTGGGCTAGACTCCAGTTAGGGCCATAGAGAACAGATGGAGTGTATATTATGATAATTGTCTGATCTATCGTCTGAGTTAGAAGGGATGGAGTATGGTTTTTGTAGGAATCAGCACCTACTATTGTGAACTTACAAGGCAACTACTTAGAGTTTTCAGTTTATCATCTACCTATGTAAGTTTCCTGTAATTTTAAGAAACAATCTGAGGACTTAAACATTCTATCATAGTCACTGCACTCTCCAGTGGCTCTTCTGGTGTTGAAGGGGTTTTGTTTATCGTCCTCTGTATCGAAGTATTCTCTCTTTTGGAATTGCTATCTGGCCTCTGGGTTTAAAGTGGTTGTTTTTCCTCCTTGGTATGTTATGTTAAAGGGCCATGATGAATAATATTCACTAATCCTTTACGTCATCATATAGAATAGATAACAGGAACCCTCTCACTGTCTGTCCCCTTACCTCTCAGGTAGCTATGACCTAGTGGTTATTAAACACCACTGATTACAGTATGAATTTTACATTAGTGTTTTGCTAAGGTTGTGGTATTGCTTGTCCACATGCCCTTTTGACTGTGATGACAACAAGCTCAACAATGTGTGCATTGTACCACAATATGTCATACAGTAATGCACCAAGGTGATTGTCAGACAGCCACAATAGGTTGTAATAAAGGAAACATCACCTATAATTAGAAACTTTTTTTCTCTCATAACTTTAATTGAAGATGGTGGCCTCTCGCTATCTCAGATTTACAGCCTGATTTACGGGCTCCAGTTTCTATCAGCTGAGGCTGTTTGCCTGTCATCCTTTCCCAAAGTGACTTTGGCATCTTTTCACTCTGTGCAGACTTGGCTCACTTTGTTTTTGTCTTCAGTTACTGGGTTTTCTTTACTCATGGAATTCAATCAACTTCTCCCCTCAGTACATCAGTAAGGAAAATATTTTAGACAAAGTATTTATTTATTTACCATAGTACTTATTTTCTCTGGAAACACATCAAAGGAGAAACTGTATTAATGTAACTCAAAGTAGGTTGACTTTCTTTCCAGCGGTCTCTTGAGTGTTCAAGCCCGGGTTCTGACTTAGGCTGTTGCTTGGTAAGAGTGTTGTTTTGTCATAGTGCCTTTTACTACTGTCCTCCTGGTTAGTTGAGGATCCATAACAGCAGCATCAGACGGGGGAATGGCCAGCAACCGAGCTCAGGTTGTCCAGGAAAGACACTTGATCCTGGGCCACATTGCTCTCTGAGATGGGGGTGTTTGGTTCCGAGTGGAGGAAACTGGATCTGTAGGATGGGGTTTAGAACAATGACCTGCCTACCCGTCAGGAGCAGCTTCAACTACAAAACTCTACAGAGGGAGTGATCAATACCACACAAACACATATCACTGTTTATCAGATTATCTATTATAGATGTATTAAAACAAATGTCAAATTAATGTTGTGAAATGTTCTTTGTAATGGCATGCTGTTCTCAACATCTGATATTTTCATTCAGAGTATTCAGATTCTTAATTGCAGGCTATTCTGTTTTTCATTGACCTCTAACTGTTGTTGACTCTGATAATTTCTGAAAGACCTCTATAAGCACCTCCTATACAAAACGATCTATTAACGCTTCTGGAGTATACAGCCAGTTTTTAGTTTCAACGTTTCTTTGCACAGGACACAGCAGGTGTAAAACAGTACAGTGGAATGTTTATTTACAAGCTCTTTCCCAACAATGCAGTTCTCAATATTCAGTATCAAGGTGAGAGGAAATAATATAAAGTACTAATATAAAGTAAGAAAACACACAAAGTATGAAAAGAAAAAGTAAAAAAGTACCAGTACCATAATTACAATGTGCAGGGGGTACTGTAAATGTAAATAGGATACATATTAATGGTAATTTTAATCAATATAGCAGCAGCGTAAGTGGTGAATGGGTTTGAATAAATAATGGAGTGACTATCGTGGCTCTGCAGCAATTAACTATAAAGCTGAGTTGAGTCCTTCTGTCTGAATTGTTCATTGAAACCTGGCTCCCTAACCATAGCTCATTCCCACTGTTGTCAGAAGTGAAAACCACTTCCCCTGTGGAGTTGTTTCTGTGTTGAAGAATAGTCTGGATCCTATATAGACGCATTGTTTATTTTTATCAGCAGCACAGACACCTTTAGGCTCCAGCAACACATTTCTCCAGCAGACAGTAGGCTCTGGGGCTGAGGAAGATTTCACTCTTTTTTTTGTCCTTTATACTGTAACTGGTTGGCAGTATTCTTTGGCAGAGAGTTAATAATTGTGTTGTATGATTTTCTGCTGACTGCCATAGCAATGGGTAGCCTATCCTTCAGATAGTCCTAATAAACACACATTTTCACAATCTTTGATTATGCAATATCACAAATCTTCAATTGCATATGGATTGCTCATGACCATAGGCAGCTCTATCAGATGAGAACATCACACAAAGAGCAAGTTGAAGTTAAGAGCAACTTTAGAGTATGTGTCTCTGAACATACTTCACCACCCATGCTAAAGCGCCCACAGCATGTTCCATTGCCCCAGAAGGTCCCCAGGGCACCTCAGCCACCCCAGCCTCCCTCCACATCTTCCTGTATAATGACCAATCCCAGTGATGCATTACACGGCTGGTTACCCAACCTGCTACACTGGCTAATTGTCTCCATGTTGGGCTCAAATAATTGCCCTTAGAACTAGTGTCAGAGAAGTAACAACCTCAAAATGGCTTCTGCTAATGAATCCCAAGGCTGAAATGTTCTCCCTTATTGAAAAGATAGGGAAGAATTTAACAAGATTCTTATGTTCTACCTGGAACTTGTAAGTAATACATATGGCAAAAAATACACATCCAAGATTCATAGAAGATTCTTGTAATATGACTTATAATGGGTGGATGACATTTAGACAACCAAAATGTTGCACGTATTGTATAAAAAAACATACAAGAGACATGTAAGCTAATCTTTCAAAGGTCTCTCAGACATGGGACATACACATTTCTAACAACTTAGATCATAGTAATACCAAGCTGTCGCAAGAGACATTTAAGCTAAAAGCCAATTTATGCTTGTTCCGAAAATGCGATACCGAGGCTCTGTACGGAGGGTGTGATGCAATTGCGGAGCCTCCGGAGGTTTGCGGAGGTCAAATTGAGCTCCGTACCGCATCACCATGCACCTCCCAAATGTTCTAACAATGCGGAGGGCTCTGTATACTGTAGCAGTTGTCGGATTGACCATGCAGAGCCTTTTAACCATCTAAGGTCTCACATACATGGGTCATACACATTTCAAAGCACTTTCATACCACTGTCTGACGTCATTGATGAATGCAATGTTACACTTATTGAAGAAAGAAGCAAGTAGGGGGAAGAAAGGAGGAGAGGAGGAGGAGATGGCCTAGCGTCTTCCGGGTTTTGGCCAGTGTAGGCCATCATTGTAAATAAGAATTTGTTCTTAACTGACTTGCCTAGTTAAGTAAAGGTTCAAAAGTGAAACCGCTTATGGATATGATAACACAATACTTTAACCAGGTTGACATTCACATGGCCGTGGGGCCAAATGGATTACCGGGACACGTACTCAGAGCATGCGCTGACCAACTGGCAATTGTCTTCACTGACATTTTGAGCCTC
Organism: Brachymystax lenok tsinlingensis; assembly: GCA_030435695.1. NCBI lineage: Eukaryota > Metazoa > Chordata > Actinopteri > Salmoniformes > Salmonidae > Brachymystax > Brachymystax lenok. Next base: position 25,498,539 of record CM059788.1, on the reverse strand, counting down.
TCCCTGCCCAGTCTGTAATACCTAAATGTTTCAAGCAAACCGCCATGTTACCTTGTTGGGCACAGGGACTCTGTCTAAATAACTAGCACTCACATCTGTAGCCATTAAATGCTTTGAAAGGCTGGCCATGGCTCACAGCAATACCATCATCCCACATACCCTGAACCCACTCCAATTCAAATACCATCCCAACAGATCCACAGATGACACAATCTCTAAAACACTCCACACTGCCCTCTCCCACCTGGACAAGTGGAACACCTACGTGAGAATGCTGTTCATTGACTATAGCTCAGCATTCAACAACATAGTGCCCACCAAGCTCATCACTAAGTTCGGGACCAAACACCTCCCTCTGCAACTGGATCCTTCACTTCCTGACAGGCTGCCCCCAGGTGGTGAGGATAGGCAATAACACATCCGCCACACTGGCCGTCATCACGGGGGCCCCTCAGGGTTGCGTGCTTAGTTACCTCATGTACTCCCTGTTCACTCACAACTGCGTGGTCACGCACAACTCCAACACCATCATTAAGTTTGCTGACAAGACAATGGTGGTTGGCCTGATCACGACGACAATAAGCTCTCCCTCAATGTCAGCAAGACAAAAGAGCTGATCGCATGCCCCCATCCACATCGCTGGGGCTGTAGTGGAGCTTCAATTTCCTCAGTGTCCACATCACTAAGGAATTATCATGGTCCACACACACCAACACAGTCGTGACAAAGGCACAACAACTCCTCTTCCCCTTCAGGAGGCTGAAAAGATTTGGCATGGGCCCTCAGATTCTCAAAGTTCTACAGCTGCACCATTGAGAGCATCTTGACTGGTTGCATCAGTACTTGGTATCCGACTGCTTGGCATCCGACCGCAAGGCGCTACAGACGGTAATGCGTACGGCCCAGTACATCAATGGGGTCGAGCTCCCTGCCATCCAGGACCAATATACCAGGCGGTGTCAGAGGAAGGCCCTAAAAATTGTCAAAGACTCCAGCCACCGAAGTCATAGACTGTTCTCTACCGTACGGCAATCGGTACCGATGCAAGTCTGGAACCAACAGGACTCTGAACAGCTTCTACCCCTAAGCCATAAGACTGCCAAATAGTTTGCCCGGGTAGGTATTAATTAACTATCTGCATTGACCCCTTTTTGCACGAACCTGTTTGATTCATCACATACGCTGCTGCTACTGTTTATTATCTATCCTGTTGCCTATTCACTTTATACCTAGCTATATGTACATACTGTATCTACCACGTACCCCTGCAAATCGACTCGGTACTGGTAGGCCGTGTATGAAGCCAAGATATCGTTACTCATTGTGTATTTATTCCTTGTGTTATTATTTCTCTTTTTTTTCCTCTGCATTGTTGGGAAGGGCCCATAAGTAAGCATTTTATTGTTAGACTAGACATGTGGTTTACGAAGCATGTGTCAAATACATTTGATTTAATTTTGATATAACCAATTTTGTAGGGTCCTTTAAGTTTGGACGAGTGGACTTTGTAATCAGCAGGGTCAAATTTAAATGAGTACAAAAATAATTTAAACAGTCAGCATCCTGCGTTCCTCATGCAAGATTCAAATCTCTGGCGATCAACACCTCTGGGGTAATAAAAATGGCAATTAAATCAGTGAGTTTGTTTAGTACACACTTCTTGGCAGAGGGTGGACAATAGATTCCTATAACTGTTATTTTTGAGTTTGAATCCAACTGAAGACTTAAAGCATTGTTTAGGACTGGGGGGTAGCCTTTAACAGAGACAGAAATAATATTCCTTGTGTAAATAAGCAACACCACCACCTTTGACTTTCCTTTCAGCCCTAAACACATTGTAACCATCCATAGAAAGTCCAGAGTCTTATCAGTTAACCAGGTCTCAGATACAATAAGAATATCAGGGTCTGCCTGAGAGGCCCAGATCTTGACATGATCCATTTTAGGTAATAAACTACGAATATTATGTCAAACCTTTTCTGCATTTAAAAACATGCAGAGTTTCAATACAAGTCAGAATACTTTGATATTTCAGAACAACAGGAGACTCTAAAATCAGATTATACCTATTAGGAAAATAAAACAAATTAGGAATAGCAATTAAATTTCTCCGGTTAGCACCATTTGGCATTTCACCACTTTCAGATACAACACGTTGAACTCTCATAGAGACCAAAGAGGGGATGGTAAAAACGGACTTACAGTTGAAGTCGGAAGTTTACATACACCTTAGCCAAATACATTTAAGCTCAGTTTTTCACAATTCCTGACATTTAATCCTAGTAAAAATTCCCTGTCTTAGGTCAGTTAAGATCACCACTTTATTTAAAGAATGTGAAATGTCAGAATAATACTAGAGAGAATGATTTATTATTTCACATTCCCAGTGGGTCAGAAGTTTACGTACACTCAATTAGTTTTTGGTAGCATTGCTTTTACATTGTATAACTTGGGTCAAACGTTTCGCATAGCCTTCCACAAGCTTCCCACAATAAGTTTGGTGAATTTTGGCTCATTCCTCCTGACAGAGCTGGTTTGTAGGCATCCTTGCTCGCACGCGCTTTTTCAGTTCTGCCCACACATTTTCTATAGGATTGAGGTCAGGACTTTGTGATGGCCACTCCAATACCTTGACTTTGTTGTCCTTAAGCCATTTTGCCACAACTTTGGAAGTATGCTTGGGGTCATTGTCCATTTGGAAGACGCATTTGCGACCAAGCTTTAACTTACTGACTGATGTCATGAGATCTTGCATCAATATATCCATATAATTTTCCTCCCTCATGTAGCCGTCTATTTTGTGAAGTGCACCAGTCCCTCCTGCAGCAAAGCACCCCCACAACATGATGCTGCCACCACCGTGCTTCACGGTTGGGATGGTGTTCTTCGGCTTGCAAGCCTCCCCCTTTTTCCTCTAAACATAATGATGGTCATTATGGCCAAACAGTTCTATTTTTGTTTCATCAGACCAGAGGACATTTCTCAAAAAAGTACAATCTTTGTCCCCATGTGCAGTTGTAAACCGTAGTCTGGATTTTTTATGGCGGTTTTGGAGCAGTGGCTTCTTCCTTGCTGAGCGGCCTTTCAGGTTTGTCACACCACGGTCTGTCCAGCAGAGGGAGACTGAGAGCACAAGACCTTCCACATCGTCCTCCTAATTCACTGCTCATTATGGTTTTAAGTTAATCACCTGTGCCTAGTTAGTTAGTGTGAACAGGTGGATACTTAAGGACTTTCATTTGCTTGTATCTTTGCTCAGTCTTGAAGTTCTCCTGCCTAGCCTATGTCTTTTCCCAGTTGGTCTAACCTGTAAGACTTTTGACTAGCCTCTGGTAACTTTTGTTATTGGACTCTTTTGCCTGCAATCATCCATTGGGGATTTGTGCATTGCTCAACCCAGCACTTGTGCTGGATCCTTTGTGTTTGCCCAGGAGGAATATTAAGTAAAGACTATCTGTTTTTCCCTCCTAACCTGCCTCTTGTGATTACCTGCCAATTGGGTCCACACTGCCCGTAGGACAGTGGTTAGAACCTTGGGTTTTCCAGCAACACACTCTGGGTTCGTATCACGGATCTGACAGCAAGACTGAGCCAACAATATATGGACCTGGCAGATACTGAACAGATTCACGGAGCCATTAGCAAACAGGGAGTTTTGCTTGGAACACATGAGACACAGCTCCAGAGACTGACGGACGCGGTGAACCAGATTGGGGAATTGCTGCAACAACTACAAACATGCTTGCCTCGAGAACCTGTGGTACTACCAGCACCAGAAACCCCATCATTAACTGTACCAACGCCCCAAGAACCAAAGATTCCAACCCCTCAGCGCTACGGTGGGAGGCCTGGTACCTGCAAGGGCTTCCTGACTCAAGTGTCACTCATCTTTGAACTCCAACCAGCCACCTTTGCTTCTGAGAGGGCTAAGATTGCATTCATTATTTCCTTGTTGAGTGATCGTGCACTGGATTGGGCCTCAACCCTCTGGAGACAACACTCCGCCATCTGCTCTGATCTAAAAGTATTCACAGAGACTATTCAACAAGTGTTTGACCATCCAGTCAGTGGCCGTGAGGCGGCGAGGAGATTACTAGACCTACATCAGGGGCATCAATCTGTGGCCAATTACGCCATTGAGTTCCGTACCCTGGCTTCTGAGAGTAAGTGGGATTCAGAGGCGCTCATTTCAACCTTCTATCGTGGCATTTCTGAAGGGGTTAAGGATGAATTAGCCAGTAGAGATTGGGGTACAAGTCTGGAGGAACTCATAACTTTAGCTGTCCGAATTGATAACCGTATTCGTGAAAGAAGAAGAGAACGCTGTACTGCCCGAGACATGGCCTTGTTGTCATCTCCTAACGTCCCAGAAGGTTCCCATTTAACTCCACAGACCGAGGAAGAGCCGATGCAGCTTGGTAGGACCCGCATTTCACCTAAGGAGAGAGAGAGAGACGCATGAGAGAAGGTCTGTCCTTCTATTGTGGTGACTCTAATCACTTGCACTCTTCTTGCCCCGAGTTAGCTTTAAAAGCCAAAGCTCGCTAAGGGGAGTGGGGACCTTAGCGAGTGGAACTGCTCAGTTTGACACTCCTCACTCCCGTTCACTGCTGCCAGCTACGCTTACTTGGCGGGATACCAGGGAGAAGACAGTGACTTTGAAAGCATTTGTGGATTCCGGTGCAGCGGATAACTTTTTGGACATTAATCTGGCTAAGAACATGCGTATCCCCTATGAGACTTGCTCTTCATTCTGGAAGGTTGAAGCCCTAGATGGCAGACCAATAGGGTCTGGAATAATCAAGTTCAGAACAGTTCCTTTATGCTTGACCATTGATACTAACCATCATGAAGAGATCTCTTTTTATCTGATCAAGTCTTCCAGAGAACCCCTTATTCTAGGTTACCCCTGGCTGCGGCTTCACGACCCTCAATTCTCCTGGACCTCTGGAACTCTCCTTCGTTGGGGCTCAGCGTGCGAGGATTTTTGTACCTCTCCTGCTTTCACTGGGGTCAGGAGTAAAGAGATTCTGGCAGCGATTGAGGAGGTGAGTGCCAGTTCCTTGAATAAGCCACAAGATCTAACGCTCATGCCCCCTGATTACGATGACTTGAGAGAAGTGTTTAGCAAACAACGCGCTACTAAGCTACCCCCCTCATAAACCATATGATTGTGCTATTGACCTTCTCCCTGGCGCACTCCCTGTTAGAGGTCACCTATATTCCCTCTCTGCCCCAGAGACTAAGGCTATGAACGAATATATCCAGGATGCTGTGAGTACTGGTTTTATTCGCCCATCATCTTCACCAGCTAGTGCTGGTTTCTTTTTTGTCCCTAAGAAAGACGGTAGTCTTAGGCCCTGTATAGACTATCGTGGGCTCAATAAAGGGACTGTTAAGAATCGTTACCCCCTCCCACTAATGTCATCGGCTTTTGAACTGCTCCAGAAAGCTAAGATCTTTTCGAAGTTAGATCTGCGAACTTGGTACGCATAAAGGAGGGAGATGAATGGAAGATGGCCTTCAGTACCCCAACTGGCCACTGGGAATATCAAGTCATGCCTTTTGGGTTAGCCAATGCCCCAGCAGTGTTTCAGGCCTTCATCAATGACGTCTTGAGGGACATGTTGAATCGTTTCGTGTTTGTCTATCTAGATGACATACTGATTTTCTCAGAGTCCCTACAGGAACACATTCACCATGTCCAACAGGTCCTGAGGAAGCTTCTTGAGAATCACCTCTTCGTAAGGCTCGACAAATGTGACTTCCATGTGCCTCAAGTCTCATTCCTAGGCTATGTTATCTCACAAGAAGGCATCGAGATGGAACCAAAGAAGGTATCTGCCATCACCAACTGGCCCCAGCCTGAATCACTAAAGCAGGTACAAAGATTTCTTGGTTTTGCCAACTTTTACAGGAAGTTTATTCGCAATTTCAGTACTATTGCAGCACCCATCTCCTCACTTACTAAGGGATCACCCGCTCGTATCCACTGGACTGCTGAGGCTCAGCAGGCGTTCGACAGGTTAAAGGGACTGTTCTCTTCTGCCCCAATCCTGGTACACCCAGACCCTGAATTGCCGTTCATCGTGGAGGTGGATGCATCAGAAGAGGGAGTTGGAGCAGTGCTCTCCCAAGGGTCTATAACAGAGTCCATCCGTGTTCTTTCTTTTCCAGACGCCTGTCGCCAGCTGGGAGAAACTACGATGTGGGTAACCGAGAGGTCCTTGCTGTGAAACTTGCACTGGAAGAGTGGCGCCACTGGCTGGAAGGGGCCAAGCATCCTTTTGTTGTGTGGACAGACCACAAGAGCCTGTCCTACCTACAGCAGGCAAAGTGCCTTAACCCCCGGCAAGCCAGGTGGTCTCTCTTTTTTACCCGTTTTAATTTTGTGATCTCTTACAGACCTGGATCCAAGAATGTTAAGGCTGATGCCTTGTCACGCCAGTATGATCGTTCCCAGAGGGACCGTTCCCCAGAGTTCATCATCCCCAGAGACTGCATTCTTGCACCGGTTAGTCGGTCCATTGAGGATACAGTGCGAGAGGCTCTACGGGGTGTACACATTCCTGATGAAGTCCCAGCAGGATGCTTGTTTGTGCCCAAGGGAGCAAGATCCGAGGTCCTCCAGTGGGGTCATGCTTCTGCCATTGCGAGACATTCAGGAACAGAGAGGACATTGGATTTTATTCAGAGACGCTTCTGGTGGCCAGAGATGACAAGAGAAGTCCGATCTTTTGTACAAGCCTGCCCAGTCTGTACTCAACAGAAATCCTCTAATCAGCGCCCTGCCGGCCTTCTACATCCCTTGCCTATCCCACAATGCCCCTGGTCTCACATCTCCATGGATTTCATCACTGGTAACACTGTTGTACTAGTGGTGGTCGACCGCTTCTTTAAGTCCGCACACTTCATTCCGTTACCTAAACTCCCTTCAGCCAAAGAGACTGCTGGCCTTATTCTTCAGAATGTGGTAAGAATCCATGGAATTCCAGTGGCCATTGTTTCAGATCGAGGTCCCCAGTTTATGTCTCGTTACTGGAAAGCATTCTGGTCTCTGTTTGGCTCTTCTGTCAGTCTCTCCTCAGGTTTCAACCCTCAGTCAAACGGCCAAACAGAACGGATAAATCAGGAGTTGGAGAAATACCTTCGCTGCTTCACGTCTCATCAGCCATCCTCCTGGAGTCATTTCTTTCTATGGGCAGAGCTGGCACACAACACCTTACGCAGCTCCTCCACTGGTCTATCTCTATTTAAGTGTCATTTCGGGTTCGAGCCACCATTGTTCTTCAGCCAAGAGATAGAGGTTGGAGTCCCTAATGCTGAGAGATTCGTTGAGCACTGTAGAAGGACATGGAAAAGGGCTCACGTAGCCTTGAAGAGTGCTTCCATCCGCCACAAGAGGTACGCGGACAAGAAAAGGAGGGCAACTCCACACTTCAGAATCGGACAAAGAGTCTGGCTCTCAGCTAAGGACTTACCGTTAAAGGTGGAATCCAAGAAACTTGCCCCAAGATTTGTTGGCCCATTCAAGATCACCAGCCGGGTCAACCCTGTTGCTTATCGGCTTGCCCTACCGAGATCTTTAAAAGTAAGACCTACTTTTCATGTCTCTCATTTGAAACCCGTATTAACCTCTCTTTGGTCTTTTCCTGTTTCCTCCAGCATCTTCACAAAGGTCCTTTGCTGTTGTTCTGGGATTGATTTGCACTTTTCGCATCATCTCTAGGAGACAGAACGCGTCTCCTTCCTGAACGGTATGACGGCTGTGTGGTCCCATGGTGTTTATACTTGCGTACTATTGTTTGTACAGATGAACGTGGTACCTTCAGGCGTTTGGAAATTGCTCCCAAGGATAAACCAGACCTGTGGAGGTCTTAGCAGATTTCTTTTGATTTTCCCATGATGTCAAGCAAAGAGGCACTACATTTGAAGGTAGGCCTTGAAATGTATCCCCAGGTACACCTCCCAATTGACTCAAATGATGTCAATTAGCCTATCAGAAGCTTCTAAAGCCATGACATCATTTCTTTTTAAATTTGCAAGCTGTTTAAAGGCACAGTCAATTTAGTGTATGTAAACTTCTGACCCACTGGAATTGTGATACAGTGAATTATAAGTGAAATAATCTGTCTGTAAACAATTGTTGGAAAAATGACTTGTGTCGTGCACAAAGTAGATGTCCTAACCGACTTGCCAAAACTATAGTTTGTTAACAAGAAATTTGTGGAGTGGTTGAAAAACAAGTTTTAATGACTCCAACCTAAGTGTATGTAAACTTCAGACTTCAACTGTACATGTAATGCTAATACCTTAGCTCCAGAAAAACAAAGTGTACAGGTATTTTTGGACTTTCACCGATCTAATCATGGAGCTTCCCATACTAATGGTTGATGGCAGTTGTCCATGTAGAGCCGGAGCCCTCAGCCCAACCCTAGCCCCAGCTCGCCCCCCCCACAAATGATAGGAATAGCAGAGCCCATCGTAGACCCCGGTGAAGCAGAACCCATCTTAGTCCCCGGCGATGCCATCACAATGTTGTCCGATACCGAAGGAACCTCCAACGCTCCATGAGAAGCCAGCGGGCTACAGTGTGTAATTACCCACGCGAATCCGCACAAAGACTAGGGTTGAGTTATTGTAGGTTTCGGGGAAGCTCCTTATATCTCATCTCTCTCTCCTGTGGTGCCCAGTGTGATTGTTGCTGACGCTAGGAGTTGGCCTGATTCTGTTCGCACTTTAATGTTGCAATGTCTGTTGACTGGTAAAGCGCAGGAAGCATTTTCAGCTCTTGGTTTAGCCAACAGTGTCAGCAATGCTTAGGTTAAAATGACTGTGTTTCAGATTTAGGAATTGGATCCTGAGGCTTATCACCAACAATTTAAAACTTTAAAAAGGGCTGATAAACAGACTCATGTTGAGTTTGTGCGAGAGTTATCTTCACAGTTTAATTGCTGGTGTTCCGCCTCTGCGGTTATGACTTTCCGGGGGCTGTGTGATCTGATTATACTAGCGCAATTTAAGGACCCAATCCCTGATTGGATAGCCACGTACATTAATGATTGAAGACTGAAGACTCTCTGAAGCTGTGGATTTTGATGGACAAATATGTTTTGACTCACAAAAGTGGCTTTGCAGAGCCCTGCATTCGGAGTGAGTAAGGGCGTTTGGAGAGATTTGGGCCTCGCCCACCGAGACACTGGTGTTTCTGCGTTCATCAAAACCTGCCACACTTGTCAATTAATGGGTAAACCTAATCAAGCTATTAAGCTGGTACCGCTGTTTCCTATTCCCGTGGTCAGCCTCGCTCTGAGAATCACTCTAGGAATGGTAGTAGTCACCTGTTCACTGTGATGTGTCAGACCACTAGGTTTCCTGCTGCCTATCCTCTCCGGTCTATCACGACTAAGTCCGTGCTAAAAGCTTTGACTCTGTTTGGAATCCCTAAGGTTATTGTGACCAAGGTTCTAATTTCACCTATAGTCTGTTTGGTTCTCCAACAACTCCATTTTAAGCACAATTTTGCTAGCACTTATCATGCACAGAGTCAAGGAGCGCTGGAACGTTTCCATCAATCACTCAAGTCTTTGTTGAGAGCTAATTGTACAGAGATAAGGATTGGGAGGAAGGGGTTTCCATGGTTACTGTTAGCCGCCAGGTAGGTTTCACAGGAGAGCACAGGTTTCAGTCCTACTTACCTAGTGTTTGGACATAGTGTGCATGGGCTTCTAGCAGTGCTCCAGGATGACTGGAAGTCTCCCAAGCCACCTCAGTCCCTATTATCTTACGTGTGTGATTTCCAGTGACACCTGTACGCCGCTGGTGAGATGCTGATGAAAATCTGTCAGCTTCACAGGGGAGGATAAAGTGACGAGTTGAGCCTCGTCACTTTAGTCCAGGTGACCAGGTTCTTGCTCTGCTGCCAATTGTTGGTTCTTCTTTAATGAAACACGATATTGACGAAGAGGAAGCTGACCCAATCCGTCAGCTGTTCTGTAGAGTTTCTTCAGAGAAACTGAGTTGTCTGGATGCTGAGATCAGGTACTTGCTGGAGAGTGATATTGCAGAGCCTTCTTTCTCCAGCTGTGCTTCTCCGTGTATCTTGGTCAGTAAACCGGATGGGGCAAACAGATTTTTTACAGACTACCGCAAGGTAAACTAAGCCAGATTAATTTTGTCTTCCTCGGATGGAGGACTGCGTTGATCAGGTCGGAACAGCGAAGTTTGTGAGCAAGTTTGAGCTGTTAAAGGGCTATTGGCAGCTGTCACTGACGAGTGGGGCATGCAAAATCTCTGCCTTTATTACACCAGTCTGTACCAGTTATGAGTTTCAGCCTGCTTAACAGCACCTTCCACTTTTCAGAGCCTTGTGAATAGGGTTGTCTCAGGTCTGGTCGGGATGCGCTGTTTATCTGGATGACGAAGAGGTTTATGCAGATACTGGTGGACACATTTTCTCATGTGCGTTGTTCCTGAGTGTTGTGACTTATGCATGTCGTTCACGTGACCGGCCACTGTTTATTTTGTGTATTGTGTTGTCCTGTCATCTGTTCCCTGTTGTCCTCATTTTATTTATTTCCTCTTCAAGGTTGCTTCCTGTGCGCAAAGGTTAAATACAAACATACTGCCCTGGTGAATATATAACTTTTTTTGTTTTTTGGTTAGTGTGGTGTTCTGGGGTCTAACAGGACAACAACACCAAGCACACAGCCAAGACAAAGTAGGAGTGGCTTCGGGACAAGTCTCTGAATGTCCTTGAGTGGCCCAGCCAGAGCCCGGACTTGAACCCGATCGAACATCTCTGGAGAGACCTGAAAATAGCTGTGCAGCAACGTCCCCATCCAACCTGACAGAATGGGGAAAAACTCCCAAAATACAGGTGTGCCAAGCTTGTACCGTCAGACCTGTGACGACCCTCCTTCTCGGTCTGACGAATTCTTTCTCTCTGCTCTTGTTTTCCTTAATAAGATGTCGGTGGGCATGGCTGTGAGGGTCGTCAGCAAAATGGGACACATCTGGGCTCGGGTGTGTCCCGGGGATAAATACCTCTTTCCCCCATACCTCAAGGAGACTCTGTCCACACAGACTGTTTTTTGTTATGGTATTTTTCGGCTTGTGTTTCTTTTTTTTTGGCGCCTCTTAACACCCCTCATTATCACCATCTATGCACGCATCCACACACTTACAGTACACTACTGACTACACACACCGTTGTTACTTGTATATAGGTTACTTTATTTAATAAATATATTTTTGTTATCTCCTCGTTGTCTACCTCTTTGTTACGGGCTAAGAGCTGGTTCGTAACATACCCAAGAAGACTTAAGGCTGTAATTGCTGCCAAATGTGAGTTAAATAAGTACGGAGTAAAGTGTCTGAATACTTATGTAAATGTGATATTTACGTTTTCTTTTATAAATGTGCAAACATTTATAAATCTGTTTTTTCTTTGTCATTATTGGGTATTGTGTGTCCACAAAATGTGGAAAAAGTCAAGGGTTTGAATACTTTCCGAATGCACTGTACCTTAGAGCAGGGTTCCACAGCTGGCGGCTCGCAGGTGATTATTATTTACATTTTTTTTTGTTGGACATAAAATACTGTAAAAACACCAGCAAATTGGCTCCAAGTGATTTTAAATTGGGGAATCTGTTCCAAAGTATTCCCACATGATAGAGAAATGTGTGATTGTATACAAATGTAAGCAAGGGTTCAAATTGTTTTATTCAAATATGATCTGTTTGGCTACTTTCGGTCAATTTGCAGTTTTCAAATTATTTGTAATTATGTTCCGGACCCCTGAACAGCCACTCAAGAAAAAAATCGTCCCAAGGCTGAATTTAGTTGATCTCTGCCCTAGTGCCTTGCAGTATAGTGGTTGATATTGTATACAGGCTACAATAAGAGCGTGCTGCTGTGCTATACAGTTTGTGCCTTTTAGAGTGATCTCTGTTACTCTAGGATTGTTGCATTATTCATCCATCCACAGTTATCTACTGGTCAGAGCTCTCTCTCTCTCTACTCTTATAAATATACCATGCTTACTGCATCTATAATGAGATGATGATAAAGATCGACCAGCATATTATGGAGCATTATGAGACCTGTATCTTGTTTGTTTACATAATAAAGATACATCAACGCTGCACGTCCATTTCTTTGATTGAACTTTACTTTTGGATTAAGCCACATGACCCACGTTTATAAATAGCATTACTCTATAACGAGAGATTTGAAGCTTGTTGTTCCCATAACTTATCTTAGCTCCTCCTCATTGTGTAGAGATTTTGTTATCCCCTCCCCCTTTTCCTGGGTGTTAATACCTGTGCCTAGTAGCAGTAGAGTGAGGTCTAGGTTAGAGGCGGAGCCAGAGTACTGTACTAACCACAGCAGACACAGCACCCGGAGGAAGCAGAGCATCTATGTGGCTTCTCATTGGAACACTATCCCACAGGTGGGGTTTCGCAGGCTCCAGGGAGGCAGAGGAGGAGGAAGAGAGAGTTCAGTCAGTCACTACCGGGTGGAGCAGTGTGCAGGCAGGTTGCAGGTCTAAGAATAGGATTTTTGGGCTAGGTTTAAGCTAAGCTTAACATGTTTTGGACTGAGCTCAAAGGTGATATGACCCCCTCTCTCTCTCTGGCCACTGGCATCCCCCTCCTGCAGATTCCGAGAACAAGCGTTCTCTCTCTCTGAACGGCTTCCTGTCTGTGGTCGGACACTCGTTTGAAGAGGAGGAAGAGAGGAGAGAGCCCCCTCTGTTCAGCAGCAGCCTCCATTGCCGTACCACCCTCAGGGAACCGGCCACGCCAGCGGAATGTCCGGGGAGGGTAACCATGGTGACCAGAAGGCCCAGTGCAATGGAGTAAAGAAGCACAGGTAGGATCACGCTCTACTTATGTGATGTAACGGCTTGTTTCCCACGTGGTTTCTTGTCTCCTTTCTTCTCCAGTGTGTGTAATAGCAAGGATTGTATCAGTGTTTGGCTCATGTACTCTAGTATATTCCATTCTTTTTATTTAATTGTTATTTTTCATTTCAAAGGTGTGTTTTTATCACGTGTGACATTTTGTAGGACATTACTTTGTAGGAAACACTCACTAGTCACAATGTTGTTACTGCTGATGTCAATAATGTCATGATAATGTATAATATTTGATCACTTAGCATAAGTCTTTGATGACTATTGTGGTGTTCAGAATAGACTGTCAGCAGCCAGCGGCTCTACAGTATACTGTATGTAATATGATACCCCAGTCTGTCTGTCTTTCTGTTCCAGTGTTTTTTGTTTGATCACCCAAGCCCCATAGACAGGTTTCTCTTGTTTTTCCATCCACAGTTATGTCATTCAGATTCAGCAGGCTAGTGGCTTATTGGCGCTTCGTACACTGGGTCAGAGCAGAAAGATTTTTAAAGATTGGCCAATCGACTTCATTTACGTGGATGAGGATGGTGGCATGCCCTTTTTCTTAATCCAACAATTGAACAGTGAATAATTTAGTACTTGCCAGTTTAGAGAAACAAAGACCGTCTGTCTGTGTGTGTCTGTCTGTGTGTGCGGGTCTGTGTGTGCGGGTCTGTGTGTGCGTGCGTGTGTGTGTGTGCGTGCCTGTGTACGTGCATGCGGCTTTGTCTGTTGTAAGAGATTTTTATTTTATTTTATTTATTTATTTTACCTTTATTTAACCAGGTAGGCTAGTTGAGAAAAAGTTCTCATTTACAACTGCGACCTGGCCAAGATAAAGCACAGCAGTTTGATACATACAACAACAAAGAGTTACACATGGAATACACAGACATACAGCCAATAATACAGTAGAAAAATAAAAATAAGTCTATATACAGTGAGTGCAAATGAGGTAAGATAAGGGAGGTAGGGCAATAAATAGGCCATGGTAGCGAGGTAATTACAATATAGCAATTAAACACTGGAATGGTAGATGTGCAGAAGATAAATGTGCAAGTTACTGGGGTGCAAAGGAGCAAGATAAATAAATAAATACAGTATGGGGATGAGGTAGTAGGATGGGCTGTTTACAGATGGGCTATGTGCAGGTGCAGAGATCTGCGAGGTGCACTGACAGCTGTTGCTTAAAGCTAGTGAGGGGAGATATGAGTCTCCAGCTTCAGTGATTTTTGTAGTTCGTTCCAGTCATTGGCAGCAGAGAACTGGAAGGAAAGGTGGCCAAAGGAGGAATTGGCTTTGGGGGTGACCAGTGAGATATACCAGCTGGAGCGTGTGCTACGGGTGGGTGCTGATATGGTGACCAGTGAGCTGAGATAAGGCGGGGCTTTACCTAGCAAAGACTTGTAGATGACCTGGAGCCAGTGGGATTGGCGACGAGTATGAAGCCAGGGCTAGCCAACGAGAGCGTTGAGAAGCTTGTTTTTACACTATAAATCCTGTTATTCAGAGATTATTGTTTGTGTCTCTGGCTGTGTGTAGATACAGTACATTCGGAAAGTATTCTGACCCCTTGACTTTTTCCACATTTTGTTATGTTACAGCCTTATTAAAAAAATGTATGCTTTTTTTAAATTCATCAATCTACTCACAATACCCCATAATGACAAAGTGAAAACAGATTTTTTGCATTTATTTTTGCAAATGTAAATATAAAATATAAAAAACATTTACATAGGTATTCAGACCCTTTGCTATGAGCCTCGAAATTGAGCTCAGGTGCATCCTGTTTCCATTGATCATCCTTGAGATGTTTCTACAACTTCGTTGGAGTTCACCTGTGGTAAATTCAATTGATTGGACATGATTTGGAAAGGCACACACCTGTCTATATAAGGTCCCACAGTTGACAGTGCATGTCAGAGAAAAAAACAAGCCATGAGGTGGAAGAAATTGTCCGCAAAGCTCCGAGACGACAGGATTGTGTCGAGGCACAGATCTGGGGAAGGGTACCAAAACATGTCTGCAGCATTGAAGGTCCCCAAGAACACAGTGGCCTCCATTATTCTTAAACGGAAGAAGTTTGGTACCACCAAGACTCTTCCTAGAGCTGGCCGCCCGGCCAAACTGAGCAATCGAGGGAGAAGGGCCCCAGTCAGGGAGGTGACAAAGAACCCGATGTTCACTCTGACAGAGCTCCAGAGTTCGTCTGTGGAGATAGGAGAACCTTCCAGAAGGACAACCATCTCTGCAGCACTCCACCAATCAGGCCTTTATGGTAGAGTGGCGAGACAGAAGCACTCCTCAGTAAAAGGGACATCACAGCCTGCTTGGAGTTTACCAAAAGGCACCTGAAGAACTCTCAAACCATGAGAAACAAGATTCGCTGGTCTGATGAAACCAAGATTGAACTCTTTGAAGAAAAATTATTGACCATACTGTAGTATGTTAAGGAGAACTCGTTTTTAATTTGATACGTCAATTTGTAATCCCTTGTGATCTTTTGTGGCCCACAAGCGTACGATAAATCCTTGATTATGCGAGAATTCGTTTTTAGGCTTGATTTGATTCGACAGGAAATGTAAAACATAGCTATGGGAAGTGATGAAGCTTTAGACTGAGTGTACGTAGTTACAGGAGGAGTCGGATCATTCAGCCTAATATGTTATGCTGTGTTGTGTAGCCGACAGAAGTACTGCTCCGCCATGCTCCACTGGCCTGCTCATTCCGCTGTTGATAAGAGAGAGGGTTAGGATTTATCCCCATGGCCCTCCTCTTTCCATCTCTCCTCAATCTCCCTCTCTCCTCCTCCTCCCTCCTTCTCTCAATTGCCTGTTGCGTTTGTTTAGTAGGAGTGTCAGTATTCATTGTATGTAGCTGCTTCTCTGCTCATCTCTGAGCAAAAACACCGTCTGACTCATACATACAGTCGTGGCCAAAAGTTTTGAGAATGACACAAATATTAATTTCCACAAAGTTTGCTGCTTCAGTATCTTTAGATATTTTTGTCAGATGTTACTATGGAATACTGAAGTATAATTACAAGCATTTTATAAGTGTCAAAGGTTTTTATTGACAATTACATGAAGTTGATGCAAAGAGTCAATATTTGCAGTGTTGACCCTTCTTTTTCAAGACCTCTGCAATCCGCCCTGGCATGCTGTCAATTAACTTCTGGGCCACATCCTGACTGATGGCAGCCCATTCTTGCATAATAAATGCTTGGGGTTTGTCAGAATTTGTGGGTTGTTGTTTGTCCACCCGGATTGACCACAAGTTCTCAATGGAATTAAGGTCTGGGGAGTTTCCTGGCCATGGACCCAAAATATCAATGTTTTGTTCCCCGAGCCACTTAGTTATCACTTTTGCCTTATGGCAAGGTGCTCCATCATGCTGACAAAAGGCATTGTTCGTCACCAAACTGTTCCTGGATGGTTGGGAGAAGTTGCTCTCGGAGGATATGTTGGTACCATTCTTTATTCATGGCTGTGTTCTTAGGCAACATTGTGAGTGAGCCCACTCCCTTGGCTGAGAAGCAACCCCACACATGGATGGTCTCAGGATGCTTTACTGTTGGCATGACACAGGACTGATGGTAGCGCTCACCTTGTCGTCTTCTCCGGACAAGCTTTTTTCCGGATGCCCCAAACAATCGGAAAGGGGATTTATCAGAGAAAATGACTTTACCCCAGTCCTCAGCATTCCAATCCCTATACCTTTTGCAGAATATCAGTCTGTCCCTGATGTTTTTCCTGGAGAGAAGTGGCTTCTTTGCTGCCCTTCTTGACACCAGGCCATCCTCCAAAAGTCTTCGCCTCACTGTGCGTGCAGATGCACTCACACCTGCCTGCTGCCATTCCTGAGCAAGCTCTGTACTGGTGGTGCCCCGATCCCACAGCTGAATCAACTTTAGGAGGCGGTCCTGGCGCTTGCTGGACTTTCTTGGGCGCCCAGAAGCCTTCTTCACAACAGTTGAACCGCTCTCCTTGAAGTTCATGATGATCCGATAAATGGTTGATTTAGGTGCAATCTTACTGGCAGCAATATCCTTGCCTGTGAAGCCCTTTTTGTGCAAAGCAATGATGACGGCACGTGTTTCCTTGCAGGTAACCATGGTTGAAAGAGGAAGAACAATGATTCCAAGTACCACCCTCCTTTTGAAGCTTCCAGTCTGTTATTCAAACTCAATCAACATGACAGAGTGATCTCCAGCCTTGTCCTCGTCAACACTCACACCTGTGTTAACGAGAGAATCACTGACATGATGTCAGCTGGTCCTTTTGTGGCAGGGTTAAAATGCAGTGGAAATGTTTTTTATGTGGATTCAGTTCATTTCCATGGCGAAGAGGAACTTTGCAAATAATTGTGATTCATCTGATCACTCTTCATGACATTCTGGAGTATATGCAAATTGCCATCATAAAAACTGAGGCAGCAGACTTTGTGAAAATTAATATTTGTGTCATTCTCAAAACTTTTGGCCACGACTGTACACACAACCTAGTGATGCGCGGGTTGACTCATAACCCGCTGCCCCCACGGTTATGTCCGCGGGGCAGGTGGGTTTAGGTCATGAAATATAGTGTGGATGAAGGGCCGGTGTGTGGCAGTCGTGTTGAATAAAGAGAAAACAATACATTAAAAAATCCATAAATGTATCATTCTTGTGCATCTATAGGCAACATTGAGGTTTTTCTTTCATTATTTTGAGGCTATCAGGCATACTAATAGCCTACACGCCAATCCCCAAATAGCCTACACACCAAACGCTTTTGGGAACGGGGAGTAAAAGTTAACATTGATCGACTGAGGCAAAAAGGACAATGTCGGAATTTAATTCAATAAAATAAAAAGCTGTGAAATGGAGAGTTGAAAATAAAGAGAAGGGAGGGCCAGAAAAGTAATCGTTGGGAAAGATTTGGTGAAGTGGTGAAAGAGGATGATAGCAGTGCTAGCTATGTTATCTGTGATGATTATGAGGTGCTATAAAAGTTTGACAGCCAGAAGACGGGGTCTTCAAATAGGCCTATGGCACGTCAAGGAAACTGTAGCATACTGTTCAGATGGGTTAAATGGAAACTTAAATCTGGACACTCACTGTAGGTCTATGACCTCTCACATAGTCTTAATATTATTCCTGCAGAATTGAGCATTTCTTGTAGTAAAATTATACATCAAAGGTAAATTTTGACTCGGACACAGGAGTGGAAAATTTTGATTTATTTCTTTCAGCATCTTGAGAGAATGTGAATGCGCTGTTAGGGACTAGAGGTGCTATTTTTTTAGCATTATAAAAGCAGATAGAATTTCAGCCTCCTAAAATATGCATCCAAGTTGAACTGAAATCTTATCAGAAAAATATTGGGTTGTTTTCACAGCGTTCTATTTTGCACAGAAAATCCCCCCCAAAATTGGGGAGAGTAATGGCATCTTCTCCCCTGTCCCTAAACATATTTGCTCTGCAAAAGAAGCAGACATGACAGAAAACTTTACCGATGTCAACTAGATTGAAGCATTCATTCTATAATTTATGACATTATTCTCATAAGCAGGGTTTATTTAGCCTTCAATGGCAACATATAATGACATAAGAGAAGCTGCATGTATCTAATTATAGACAAGTTGACTAACAAATAGACTACCAATATGTCTGAAATTATAAGCAGAAACATACCTAAATGTGGGTTATGGTCGGGTGTGGGCTTCAGATTTTCAATTAGTCGGGCCATTGCAGATGGGTTATTAGCAATTGCGTGTGGGTGAACAAACAGCTGACCAGGGCACCACTAATTCATACATACACACTCACACAGGAATACACGCACACTCTCCCATTTATTCATGGTTATTGCACGAGGCTTGACCGCAGCAGCTACAGTTAGCTCATTAGCTGTCAGGTGTCAGGTAACTCTGTTTCCTAATGGCAAGGCAAGATGAGGCAACTCAGTTTCCAAATAGTAGGTCAAGCCGTTGCTGATATTCCAGATAAGGTTAATGTAAGACAGCTTTTTGCATGGTGACTTTTTTTAAACTTTAGAAACATGCCAAAATGTTAACAGTCCTGAAGACACAATGATAAAGACCGTAGTTGTATATTCTAAACATGGTTCTCCATGAACAAAGTCGAGAACATCACATAAAACCAAGGACACAAGCTTAAATACAAATGCACATACTGAGAAAGTAGAGACACACCTGACCAACAACAAGATACTGTACCACTATCTGATAAATGTGATAGCCTAGAGTGTTGCTAAAATGTAGGAGGAAGAGGGCTTTGCCTTATTTATACAGTAGCTCCATCTAGGCCTCAGTGGAAGTATGTCACTGCAAGAGACTCTGGCTTAAACCCCTCATCAATTACTCTGTCACCATAGTCCTTGTTTGTATTCTCCTGACACTGTCTCCTAGCCTGGTCCCGAATCTGTTTG
Organism: Brachymystax lenok tsinlingensis; assembly: GCA_030435695.1. Taxonomy (NCBI): domain Eukaryota; kingdom Metazoa; phylum Chordata; class Actinopteri; order Salmoniformes; family Salmonidae; genus Brachymystax; species Brachymystax lenok. The sequence goes on along the minus strand of CM059788.1, from coordinate 25,479,207 downwards.
TGACGTTTGGCGTGACAATGACCATAGGAGTTGAGTATAGTAGTCGGTAAGACAGCACAAACAAATCTGGGACCAGGCTAAGAGACAGGGTCAGGATAATACAAACAAGGACTGTGTCTGTTTCAGTGGGAGTACTCCATTTAGATTTGACCTTGTTGTTTGTCCGTTTTTGTTCTATCCCACAGAACGTCTTTACCAGCGCCCATGTTCTCCAGGAATGATGTCAGCATCTGGAGCATCCTGAAGAAATGCATCGGCATGGTGAGAATTCACACTCAATATTTATTTAAAGAAAAGTACAGTACTGTGTTGACATATCCCAAAAAGCACCGGAGCTGGATACAAATGTATCAGGCTGGGCAAAGAAAGAAAGGGATGTTTGTTCACTGTTACCTGCTCCACCAAAAAAGTTGAAATCAAACAGTGAGCGAACATGCCTTTCTCTCTGCCAAGAATTCAAACACAAACAAACAGGATTTCCAGGACTGAGTTTGAGAAACCCTGCTGTAAAATACTCTGGCCGTCAGTAGAAGTCTATAGGGATCCTAATACCCTCTCTCCACTTCCTGGATGAAATTTGATTGGATCTACAGTCTACACTTCCTGTAAATCACCCAATTAAAAAGGGTTGATTCCAAACCTAATCCTGGGCTGTGTCCCAAATGGCAACATTATTCCCTATGTAGTGCAATACTTTGACCTATGGGCCCTGGTCAAAAGTAATGCACTTCATAGGAAATAGGGTGCCATTTGGGACACAGCTCTGGTGTAGAGGAAGATGCCACCATTGACAATGGAGAAACTACCTTGACTATGTTTGTCCTATATTTGGGGCTTAATGAGTTAGATCCATGGCACTCTATTATTTTAGCCCAGGGTTCCTGCTGAAATGTGAGCCTTTAATGACACTCCAGAGACCAGTCAGTACTGGTGTCAAACAGTGTTCCAGGCTGGGGTCTAGACTATAGCTTTTTGCTGATGTTATTTCACACTTCTCATCGAAACACCATTATGTGTGCTTTACAGGGAATTTCCCTCTATTGCCAGTGTAGCTTAACGGTTAGAGCGTTGGGCCAGTAACTGAAGTTTGATACATTTTACCTAGTCGGCTTAGGGATTCAATCTGCCCTTGAGCAAGGCACTTAACCCTAATTGCTCCAGAGTCGCCATCAATAATTGCACTCTCCGAGGGTGTCACACTCCCCCCTTTTGCCTTCAGAATAGCCTCAATTTGTTGGGGCATGGACTCTACTGTACAAGGTAGGTGTCAAAAGCATTCCACTGGGATGCTGGGCCATGTTGACTCAAAGGGATCATAGCTTTCACCTGGATTTACCTGGTCAGTCTATGTCATGGAAAGAGCAGGTGTTCCTAAAGTTTTGTACACTCTGTGTGGGCTGTGAATGAACTTCATTGCTTGTGTGGTTCCTTACCCCTGTCTCTGACTCTTCGGCACCTCTCTTCTGTCCCCAACCAGGAGCTGTCTAAGATAGCAATGCCAGTGATCTTCAACGAGCCCCTTAGTTTCCTGCAGCGGCTTACAGAGTACATGGAACACACGTACCTCATCCACCAGGCGAACACCACCACAGATTCCATGGAGAGGATGAAGGTAGCGAGCACCCATTATCATCATCCTCTTAGATAGACACACATGAGTTTTCACTCATAATTACAGCCATAGTACCTAATATTTTTGCTGTGCTCATCTACAGCTACTAACATTACAAACTTCTGTTCATCTGTGATGGTTTCAGTGTGTTGCAGCGTTTGCTGTGTCTGCTGTAGCTTCACAGTGGGAGAGGACGGGAAAACCCTTCAACCCACTACTGGGAGAAACCTATGAGCTCATCAGGTTTGACCTTAGGTTGACTTTTCTGTATTTGTTGTGAGTTGGTCTGGTACCAGTAGTCGTACTAGTTTGTGACTCAAGACATTTTCAAAATACCTCTCATCAAAATACATCTTAACATGTCAGATGTCTGAAGACATTTGAAGACAGAAGGTGATGGCTAAGTATGTACCATTAACCCCCTCCCTCCTGTCCCTTCAGAGAGGACCTGGGGTTCAGGTGGATGTCGGAGCAGGTTAGCCACCACCCCCCCGTCAGCGCCTTCCATGCTGAGGGCCTGCAGGAGGACTTCCTGTTCCACGGCTCCATCTACCCCAAACTCAAGTTCTGGGGCAAGAGTGTGGAGGCTGAGCCTAAAGGCATCATCAGCCTGGAGCTACCCAAGTGAGTCTGGAGCTGAGATTCCCTCCACAGTGTACATGTAGCTTTCCCTCATTGAGGGTTTGGCTTGGAGTGTTCTCGAATTGGCCTTTATCTCCCAGTAAAGCTAGCATTAAATCTATTCTGGGAGTTTTTTCTCAAGGCTGGATGAAATTAATAAATTGAAGCTTAAAACATCTTAGGGATCAGCAGCAGTGGTGTCTGTTTTGGAGAGTCTGGCGTGCCCAAAGTAAAATGCCTGCCACTCAGGCCCAGAAACTGCATAGCCATCAAAAGCTCTGCGTTGTCAGATTTCAAAAAGGCTTTACGGCGAAAGCACAACATTTGATTGTTTAAGAATAGCACCTCTCATATTTTATGCATTAGCATAAATCTATAACCAGCGCGGGTCACACAATACACATATAATAGCTAAAATAAAATCACTTACCTTTTGAAGATCTTCTGCTGAGGGCATCTGAAGTGTCCAAACAAGACAATCCATGGTTCTTTTGTTATAAAAAGTCATTTATAATGTATCCTTAAGGTATACTTTAATGAATATTAATGATTATATTTTACACGGATGAAATCCTAAACGATATAAAAGGAAAATAAAGAGGAGCGCGCTCACGGTCTCGCGCCCAGGAAAAGTTATTGACATCTGTGGTTCTTTCACCAATTCTTCTTCTATTCGGTTCTGTTCCATGATAAAGCCTTGAAACACTGTCTAAAAACTGTTGACATCTAGTGGAAGCCATAGGTACTGCAATCTGGGAGCTATTATACTGGGATTTCAATAGGAAACCTATCAAACTGACATGTTCTCTGTCTCTGCAGATACAACGAAGCGTACACCTGGACAAACCCCACCTGTTGTGTCCACAACATCATCGTGGGCCAGTTGTGGATTGAGCAGTACGGCAATGTGGAGGTGATCAACCACAAGTAAGGGAGACTACCTTGTCGTGTGTGTGTGTGCAGTAGTGTGGATCCACGTTTGTTTCTAGTTTATTGAGCAGTGTAACCGAACTGGGACAGATACTTGCCTTTACAAAGGAGCAGCTACATGGTAGTTGTTTGAAAGCATTGTCTCACAATGGGAAATAGTGAACGAGAATGTGAAAACAAAGCCTTGTCTTTCTGTGACAGGACCGGAGAGAGATGCAGCCTGTTATTCAAACCATGTGGCCTCTTTGGAAAAGATCTGCACAAAGTGGAGGGCTACATTCTAGATAAAAGGTACTTGTGGCCTTTCTTTTGTTACAAATTGAAGGTTTTTTGTATTGCATTGCTGGCCAGGTCTCCCTGGTAAAAGAGGTATCCTGACCTCAAATGGGACTCCCTGGATAATAAAGGTTAAAGCTGCAATATGTAGCTTTTTGGGCGACCCAACCAAATACACATAGCAATGTGAGTTATAGATCTGTCATTCTCATTGACAGCAAGTCTAAGAAGCGGTAAATCTCTTCTATGTGCTGTATTCTATACTTCCCATTTTTAAGGTTCATTTTTGCGTCTTTTACTTTTGGTTTTGTACACCAGCTTCAGCTGAATTTTAGCAACCAGGAAATACGATTTCTGCATATTGCACTTAAAAAAAAAAAATATGTTACCTGATTCTTTACGGATTGTGTTCCTCACTGATGGGACATCTATTTACCAAAGAAAAGGCTACAACACATTTTGAGGCCCCGTGTGACGCTTGTGTGTGCAGCAAAAAAGAAGCTCTGTGCCATCTACGGTAAATGGACCGAGTGCTTATACACTGTGGACGCTGACACTTTTGATGCTCATAAGAAATCTGACAAGAAGAACTCAGAGGAGAAGAAAAGCAACAAGCAGGTTCAGTATGATGTGCACTAATCAGAAACACACCATATCAAAAACAAGTGCCTCGAGCCCCATTGGGGTGATTATGTAACTATTATAATCTTTGAATTATTTTCCTTATCTGCTATGTGAAATAAGCTATATACTATACCTTATGTCAGTCCAGTGCTGTTCAGTACTATTCATAGATTCAGATGATAAATGGAAATAAATATTACTCAATAAGCCATTAGGGTGACATTTTCGTGGTCCAAAAGCCATTCCCCTGCTCAGACATTGCATGCATCAACGAATGGTTGCGTGCCACGTCATCGACTGTGCCATTGGGCACCAGTTTGCAATAAAATATGTGACTTAGCTGATACTTAAAATAATCTGGGAGTGTGATTTCATTTCAAACTTTTGTGTGTGTTATAGGGAGGTGAATATTTGATTCGAGTTTAGTAAACTGAGCAATACATAAATAGTAAATTCTTAACGCACATTGTTGAAGAAACATTTCAAATTAAATCACGCTGCTAGATTACAATGATGTTTATGGTAAATTTGGCACTTAACACATTGCTTTCGCACCATGAAAATGTTGCCTGAAATGGATCCTTTTGCTCCATGCTCATGAATGAGTGGCATTTAAGCAACCTTTAAACTAGTTTTGGAGTGAAAACCCTTGATATGACCCAATAAGTAGCTATTGTAGGCCATACCTGTTTTAAGGTTGCGTGTGTCCCCCTGTCTGTCCTTCCAGACCAGTGTAGACGAGGAGCCAGAGGAGATGCCCCTGCCTGACGGAGACACGGTCCAGGTCATCCCAGGAAGTGAGCTGATCTGGAGGATAGCCCCCCGGCCAGACAACTCTGCAGAGGTGAGAGGGGAGGAGCGGCAGGGGGTGAGAGAAAATGGGACAAGAGCAGTTCTGGGGGATAGCCACCCGACCAGACAACTGAAGGGATCACAGGCATGATAGAGTACTGTATTAGGAGGATTACTAAGAAGCAGAAATCTGGGACGTACTGATATTTTAGTATTCTTGAGTGATTCAACTGGTTGTCAGTTTGACTCAGTTATTGATTTGTTGAATCTGCTCTCTCTCTCTCTCTCTCTCTCTCTCTCTCTCTCTCTCTCTCTCTCTCTCTCTCTCTCGTAGTTCTATGCTTTCTCCACATTTGCCATGCAGCTGAATGAGCTGGAGGAAGGCATGAAGGGGGTCCTACCCCCCACAGACTGTCGACTCAGGCCTGACATCAGACACATGGAGAAAGGAGACATGGGTATGGTGATAAAGTTATATAGGGCATTGTGTTGTTGTGAATGATCAAAGCATTGTGTCCACATCGGGTGTTCAGTCATTTATATTTTTATATATTAAAATATTTCTCAGACTCTGCAAGTGCAGAGAAGAAGAGGGTAGAGGAGAAACAAAGACTGTCCCGGAAAAATCGCTCCAAATCAACCGAGGAATGGAAAACAAGGTGAGTGATTGGGTCCTCTTCACCTCCTGGAACCTTTGCTTCTGCTGTGCAAAACTCTCATTGGATGTATGCTAACATTATGCTAGGCCTGCTTTGCTAATTATACCACATTTGTGTCATAATGTGCTGTGTGTTTTGCTCTCCCCCGTGTTGTCATTGTGAAGGAACCCAGCTCTTGGCCCCAGGTTTGGCTCTGCTTGTCTGCTGTGTCTTTTGGTTGTTGTGGTTACTGTTTGAGTGCTGCACTATACTGCCTCGCTCAGGACAGCTTTAGAATGGCAGCAAATGCATTGATTGAAACACTGATCATGCATCTGCACAACCTGAGTGTAGTTGACTCCTGATAAGTACGGTGCCTTCAGACACCCCTTGACTTTTTCCACATTTTGTTGTTACAGCCTGAATTTAAAATGCATGAAATAAATATTTGGTGTCACTGGCCTACACACAATACCCCATAATGTCGAAGTGGAATTGTGTTTTTTTAGATTTTTTTTACAAATTAATAAAAAATAAAAAGCTGAAATATTCAACCCCTTTGTTATGGAAAGCTTAAATAAGTTCAGGAGTAAAGAATTGCTTAACAAGTCACATAAGTTGCATAGTGTTTAACATGATTTTTGTCGCGCAGTGAATTTCAAACACAGATTCAACCAGAAAGACCAGGGAGGTTTTCCAATGCCTTGCAAAGGGTTAAAAAAAAGAGACATTGACTATCCCTTTGAGAATGTTGAGAAGTTATTAACTACACTTTGGATGGTGTATTAATATACCCAGTCACTACAAAGATACAGGTGTCCTTCCTAACTCAGCTGTCGGAAACCGCTAGGGGGATTTCACCAATAAAATAGTTAAGAGTTTAATGGATGTGATAGGAGAAAATGGAGGATAGATCAACAACATTGTAGTTACTCCACAATACTAAGCTAAATGATAGAGTTAAAAGAAAACCTGTACAGAATAAAAATATTCCCAAACATGCATCCTGTTTTCATAAAGTCACTGAAGTAAAACTGCAAAAAATGTGGGAAAGTAATTAACTTTATGTCCTGAAAGCGTTATGTTTGGGGAAAATACAACACACCACTGATTACCGTCATGTTATGGGTATGCTTGTCATCGGAAAGGACTATGGATTTTTTTTAAATAAAAATAAACAGAATAGAGCTCTAAGCACAGGCAAAACCTGCTTCAGGCTGCTATCCAACAGACGCTGGGAGACAAATTCACCTTTCAGCAGGACTATAACCTTAAAGACAAGGCCAAATATATACTGAGTATATCAAACATTAGGAAAACCTTCCTATTGAGTTGTATCTTTCACCTGGTCAGTTTATGTCATGGAAAGAGCAGGTGTTCTTAATGTTTTGTATACTCAGTGTACACTGGCGTCGCTTACCAAGACGACATTGAATGTTCCTGAGTGGCCTAGTTACAGTTTTGAATTAAATTGGCTTAAATCTGTTGCAAGACTGGAAAATGGCTGTCTAGCAATGTTCAACAACCAACTTGACAGAGCTTGAAGAATTTTTTAAAGAATAATGTGCAAATATTGTACAATCCAGGTGTTCAAAGCTCTTAGAGACTTACCCCGAAAGACTCACAGCTGTAATTGCTGCCAAAGGTGATTTATTGACTCAGGGCAGTGTTGTAGCACTTGACCGACCGGTCTCAGTCTCGAGACCACTTATTGAATGTCTCAGTATTGGATACATTTGTACTCGGTCTTGACTCGGTCTCGGACAGTGAGGACTCATAATTTCTTCTCGAGACCAGCGGAGTAAAAAACTCATAATTATATCAGCTTCCATTCAGTCAGTGCATAAAACAGCTTCGCCAGGCCAAATATATACACTCCTTTCTTGAAACATTATCTTAACAGCATTCATGCTGTATCTATTATAGAAATGTTTGCGCAGTGGCGCACCTATAGGCCTTCAGTGTATGACAGGTTCGTAATTCTGAAAGGACAGCAACCGTAATACCAGCGCACTCTTGTAGGGGAGTGCACTTTTTGTAAAACACAAAGGGCCAGTGGTGTAGTGGTGCCTTAGTATACGTAATTCCCAAACATTTTAAGAATTTATGAAAACGTGACCATATCTAAGTGGTCGCTTGTCATAAAAAGTGTCATTTTTCATGGGGGTGTATATGAACAGATTTTAATTAGATTTCATGTTGCTAAAATGCTGTCAATTCCACTTTAAATGCAACAACGTTTCACACACAATATATTTTGGAAGAGATGGCTAACAACAGCAAGTGTGCCGCTATAAAAAAAAAGTTCCACTCATCAGATGATGATCATTTGAAACTTAACTTCTTGTTGAAAGTTATTCTTGAAAAGGGAGAAGCTAACAAATTAGCAACATCCTCTTTGATAACACCTGCTACAGCAGCTGCAAACTAGACAACAACAATATCTAGCTACAGTAACTAGACCGTGGGAAAACTACTGCTCGCTATTGCACAGTGACCTGTTGGCCTTAAGTCAAAATGTGATTCCACTATCACTCCAAAACTTTTCCCTTATACAATTAAATGGCAGATGCCTTTATCTAGCTTCTGGTGGCCTAGCCAATGGCTGATTTAGCTAGCTAGATTTATCTCCCCAGAGACAAGTAAAGAAAAATCATGTTTGGATCTTTTTTTCTCTTCAATGTTAACCCTTTCCAACAAAAACCAAAGAGATTAAATCAGAACATAATTGAAAATAATTTCATTATTATTATTATAACTATTATTTTATGAATCCTTAGCCCTTCTCTGAAGGCGTAGAAGGCACATTGTCATGGGTGCCCACATTTTCCCGCAGCATGCATTTTTTCACTGTTCAGATTTTTTGGGTCTTGAAGTTTCGACTTTTCTCCCCCTCCCGATCTCAGTCTTGACTTGGTCTCACCCCCCCCTCAGGTCTTGGTTTTTGACTTGGACTCGATTTGCTCCGGTCTTGATATTGAGTCGGTCTTGCTTTAGGTGGTCTTGAACACAGCACCGACTCAGGGGTATGAATACTAATGTACAGTTGAAGTCAGAAGTTTACATACACCTTAGCCAAATACATTTAAACTCAGTTTTTCACAATTCCTGACATTTAATCCTAGTAAAGATTCCCTGTCTTCGGTCAGTTAGGATCACCACTTTATTTTAAGAATGTGAAATGTCAGAATAATAGTAGAGAGAATGATTTATTTCAGCTTTTATTTATTTCATCACATTCCCAGTGGGTCAGAAGTTTACATACACTTAATTAGTATTTGGTAGTATTGCCTTTAAATTGTTTAACTTGAGTCAAACGTTTCGTGTAGCCTTACACAAGCTTACCACAATAAGTTGGGTGAATTTTGGCCCATTCCTCCTGACAGAGCTGGTGTAACTGAGTCAGGTTTGTAGGCCTCCTTGCTCACACATGCTTTTTCAGTTCTGCCCACAAATTTTCTATAGGATTAAAGGTCAGGGCTTTGTGATGGCCACTCCAATATCTTGACTGTGTTGTCCTTAAGCCATTTTGCCACAACTTTGGAAGTATGCTTGGGGTCATTGTCCATTTGGAAGAACCATTTGCGACCAAACTTTAACTTCCTGACTGATGTCTTGAGATGTTGCTTCAATATATCCACAGACATTTTCTTCCCTCATGATGCCATCTATTTTGTGAAGTGCACCAGTCCCTCCGGCAGCAAAGCACCCCCACAACATGATGCTTCCACCCCGTGCTTCACGATTGGGATGGTGTTCTATGGCTTGCAAGCCTTCCCCTTTTTCCTCCAAACATAATGATGGTCATTATGGCCAAACAGTTCTATTTTTGTTTCATCAGACCAGAGGACATTTCTCCACAAAGTACGATCTTTGTCCCCATATGCAGTTGCAAACCGTAGTCTGGCTTAATCGACGTGGATGTCGATTAAGGCAGCCCCCCGCACCTCTCTGATTCAGAGGGTTAAATACACAAAAGGCCCAAGTTATATATAGAAACACATATTCAATTGAAGCGCTGGAGGGGATGGCTGTTGTTTTACGGACTCCTAACCAACTGTGCTATTTTGTTTGTTTTTTCATATGGTTATAACTCATTTTGTGCATAATGTTGCCGCTACGACCAAAATATCAGAACAGCGATTACTCACCCCGAACTGGACAATATTTTTTTCTTTAATGAGTCAGATGCAAAGGATATACTGTTTTGTCGAGACAAGGCCCAAATCCCTGTCATCCGTGTCAAAAAAAGACAGAGAAAAAGGGGGAGGAGGGCTGGGTGCCTTGTAAGAATTTGCAGACGAGTAGGTAAACCATCACTGCCCTCCGTATTATTGGCCAACGTGCAATCATTGGAAAACAAACTGGACGGTCTACAATTAAGACTATCCTACCAACAGGACATTAAAAACTGTAATATCTTATGTTTCACCAAGACGTGGCCAAATGACGACACAGATTATATAGAGCTGGCTGGCTTCTCTGTGCAGCGGCAGGACAGAGCAGCTATGTCTGGTGAGACGAGGGGCGGGGGTGTGTGTCTATTTGTCAATAACTGCTGGTGCGCGATGTCTAATATTAAAGAAGTCTCGAGGTATTGTTCACCTGAGGTAGAATACCTCATGATATGCTGTAGACCACACTATCTACCAAGAGAGTTATCCTCTATATTATTCATAGCTGTCTATTTACCACCACAAACCGATGCTGGCACTAAGACCACCGCACTCAACGAGCTTTATAAGGCCATAATCAAACAAGAAAATGCTAATCCATAAGCGGCGCTCCTAGTGACCGGGGACTTTAATGCAGGCAACCTTAAATCCGTTTTAACAAATTTCTACCAGCATGTCACATGTGCAACCAGAGGGAAAAAAACTCTAGACCACCTTTATTTCACACACAGCAAAAACTAAAGCAGGAAGTACCAGTGACTCGCTCAATACAGAAGTGGTCAGATGACGCAGATGCTATGCTACAGGACTGTTTTTCTAACACAGACTGGAATATGTTGGGCAGGGAGCTGCCCAGTGACTCAAGCCTATCAGGCCAGCTAAATGCCTTTTATGCTCGCTTTGAGGCAAGCAACACTGAAGCATGCATGAGGGTACCAGCTGTTACATATGACTTTGTGATCACTCTCTCTGTAGCCGATGTGAGCAAGACCTTTAAACAGGTCAACATTCACAAAGCCGCGGGGCCAGACGGATTACCAGAGCGTGTACTTCAAGCACGTCTCCACTCACATTTTCAATTTCTCCCTGCCCAAGTCTGTAATATCTACATGTTTCAAACAGACCACCATAGTCCCTGTGCCCCAAAAAACAAAGGTAACCTCCCTAAATAATTACCACCCCGTAGCACTCACGTCGGTAGACATGAAGGGCTGGTCATGGCTCACATCAACACCATCATGCTGGAAACCCTAGGCCCACCCTAATTCGCATACCGCCCCAACAGATCCACAGACGACTCAATCGCACTGCCCTTTCCAACCTGAACAAAAGGAACACCTATGTGAGAATGCTGTTCATTGACTACAGCACAGCGTTCAACACCATAGTGCCCACAAAGCTCATCACTAAGCTAAGGACCCTGGGACTAAACACCTCCCTCTGCAGCTGGATCCTGGACTTCCTGACGGGCCGCCCCCAGGTGGTAAGGGTAGGCAACAACACATCTACCACACTGATCCTCAACACTAGGACCCCTCAGGGGTGCGTGCTTAGTCCCCTCCAGCTTAGTCCCCTCCAGTACTCCCTGTTAATCCACGACTGCGTGGCCAAGCACAACTCCAACACCATCATTAAGTTTGCTGACAACACAACAGTGGTAGGCCTGATCACAGACAACGATGAGACAGCCTATAGGGAGGTCAGACACCTGGCAGTGCGGTGCCAGGACAACAACCACTCATTCAATATTGAGGAAGACAAAGGAGCTGATCGTGGACTATAGGAAAAGGAAAGCCGAATAGGCCCCCATTAACATCGATGGGGCTGAAGTGGAGCGGGTCGAGAGTTTCAAGTTCCTTGGTGTCCACATCACCAACGAACTATCATGGTCCAAATACACCAAGACGAAGAGGGTACAACACATTTTCCCCCTCAGGAGACTGAAAAGATTTGGCAATGGTCCCCAGATCCTCAAAAAGTTCTACAGCTGCACCATCGAGAGCATCCTGACCGGTTGCATCACCACTTGGTATAACAACTGCTCAGCATCTGACCGTAAGGTGCTACAGAGGGTAGTGTGTACGGCCCAGTACATCACTGGGGCAAAGCTTCTTGACATCCAGGACCTATATACTAGGCGGTATCAGAGGAAGGCCCAAAAAATTGTCAAAGACTACAGTCACCCATGTCATAGACTGTTCTCTCTCTGCTACCGCACTGCAAGTGTTACCGGAGTGCCAAGTCTAGGAACAAAAGGCTCCTTCACAGCTTTTATAGGACGGCTGAACAATTAATCAAATGGCCACCCGGACTATTTACATTGACCCCCAACCCTCCTTGTTTTTACACTGCTACTACTCGCTGTTTATTATCTATGCATAGTCACTTTACAAATTACCTCGGCTAACCTGTAGCCCCGCACATGGACACGGTACCGGTACACCCTGTATATAGCCTCATTATTGTTGTCATTTTCTTGTTATTTTTTTTTAACTTTAGTTTATTTAGGAAATATTTTCTTAACTCTATTTCTTGAAATGCATTGTTGGTTAAGGGCCTGTGAGTAAGCATTTCACGATAAGGTCTACACCTGTTGTATTCGCCGTATGAGACAAATACGATTTGATTTGGTTTAAACCCCACCATCAGGAGTTGACTACTGTATATTACGAAGTTTGTTGGTGTGGGTTTGTATTTATCACAATCATCATGTAAAACACTCATGCCTGTGCCTGGATACTCTGATACGTGGAACCAAGTTGATCTGACTTTGTTCCTCTTCTTGCTCCCATATAGGTGGTTCCACCAGGGCACCAACCCCCACAACAAAGCTCAGGACTGGCTCTACTCCAACAGCTACTGGGACCGGAACTACTCCCTGCTGCCTGATATATACTAACCTACAGGACACACCACACACACATCTCTATCTGTACACACCTCGTCTTAACTCTCTCTGCAATTTTTTATATTCTGACACTGGAACTCTGACATTTTTCTTAGAGGGTTCATTGAAGGGGGAGAAAGTTAGTCCTAGTCAGGTCATGCGGTCAGGAAAAAATGTGTTATGATGTAGATGGTGTCAACATAGGCAAGGTCAAGGAAGAGTTCTGGCCTTAATAATTTCAAAGCCTGCTCTGGACCTGCTATAGTCCTTTGCAAGGGTAAGGATGATGCTGGGAATTGAATGACAGTAAAGGCAACAACCATTCAGTAGTCCCAAATCATATCTCGTATTTCTCACTCAAAGCATAGTTGTGAAGCCCTCATGAGTCTGTAAGCTATGGTTATCGACCAGTGTGTATAGAATTATTATGAAACTATAGGGTGTAACCTGCCAGTCATTTTAACAATGGGAGTGTTTTGAGTGGATTGAATGTGACACCTCTTGATGTGTCTGATTGGGTATCTCTCACCAAAACACTTGTTGCGAGAATTATGTCAATTTGAATGCATTGCGCTCAGTTCTGTTACTTACAAATGTGTGCAGCTACCATATCAATTTAACAAAAATAGAGCTTTCAAAGTGTGTGAAATAGACTTGTTCCAACTTCCTGCAGTCCCTGCTATATGCTAACAAACTAAACTGTCATTATAACACACTGTATCACAGCTGCTTGGACCTCAGCAACTATGGCTGAGGACATAAATGTCTGTACATATTATTGGATAGAGCTCTTCTATTCTTCTGAGCTGTAATACAATGTAGTACTTGATGAATATAGGATACTATGTATAGAGGAGAATAGCTGTACTGTACTTAGAAGTATGGCTCTTGCTTCCATAACACTTGAGAACTTAAAGTTTGACCACTTGGCTCTATATGAAGATATTTATGTGTGCAAAAGTTTCCTCTAAAGTAAAAATGTAATTCTGGATATTCTGAGAGGTACAAATAACTGTTTGAACTACCCCTAACACACTGAATGCAAATACAGTACAAGCACAACATTGACTATGCAAGCATTAGCTGCACTACACCCACAGACACACAGTAAGGCTATGTCCCATATGGCACCCTATTTCCTACATAGCGCACTACTTTTGACCTGAGCCCCATTGGGGAAAAGGGGACACACACAGCCACTGTTCAACTCACTCATGCACTGCATAACATTCCTCTCCTTGGTTGTGAATAGCTGCCGCTGTAACCTCTGTAAAGCGGTAGTTTAGGTTGGATTATCAGTACAGTAGACTGGGCCTAGCACGCCCTGTGAATGCAATTTTATCTAGAGGCTACTCTCACTTTGTGTTTAGCACATTACAGAATCAAGATTGTTTCTACTGTTGCTAAATAAAAGCTTCATGTTACCTTAGTTTGTGTCCTGCTTTCCACCACCCTATCTGCGTTTCCCTGAAGCATAACGTAAATTGTGGAATGAATTCCCCGCATAATACTTACATTCCTCGGGGTACACACACTGGTTGAATCAACGTTGTTTCCATGTCATTTCATTGACCAACATGGAACAGATGTTGAATTGACGTCGGTGCCCGACGTCGATGGTTGAAGTTAGGCCTTGTTGAGCTCGTGAATTTCCTTACTTTTTCAGCTTCAGACTAGCCTAAAGTCTCACTTAAAACATGTTGTGTTTATTTAATGAAGAGGGAGAACATTTTAAATGATATGCACACGTTTATTGATACTAGACAACAGTCCCCTACCAATTAAATGGGGCACTAGTTGGCCACCTCCCGGATCCCTCCTGGTCCTCTAACTCTGTGGGTTCAGAGGTGACAATGCGTATGAGAGCGGGGGAGTAAACAGTGTTTCCTTCATCACTGATGACCTGCAGGAACTGGGCTTGACTGTCCTGACCGGAACCTCCGCTCACCATCTCCATTGGAACGGAGAAAGACAGGTACCCCGGGGGGTCGTCTGCCCTGACCACAGCAGATCTCGAACTGGAAAACACTGCGGTCGGAACACTACGAGCGCTCTGGCTCAGGGACACCTGGTTGCCATCGAGGAACAGGAAGTAGTTGGGGATGCTGATCTCCAGGTTGAGGATGGTTGGATGCTGGGGTGGAGGGCGGATGGTTGAGGTCTGTGACCTGGGTGTGAATGTCCTTCTTGGGGACATTGGGAAAGGTGGTGGCTGGGGCTGTTGTCTGGGTCGGCCACACCAGGACTGGGGGTCAGACTGCTGAGGGGAAGGGGACCTCTCTGCCAGTAACACATGTCCAGACCCAAAGTTGCGAATGAAAGCACTTCCATTGAACGGAGGCTGGGAGATAGTGTTAGTGGACAGTGTGCCCTCCTCCGTCTCATTGGCCAAGTGGTATAGTGTCCAGACCTGATTGGTGAAATTGTCGAAGGCAGGTTGAGCATCAGGAGTGACACGTCCTGCTCCAATAGGAACGCTATGCGAGGGGGGGCCATGATAATCTAAAATGACAATAGAATGCAACAAAGTTGAAAAACTGTCAAAATCCACACAAAGAATTCAGAAAGTATTAATACCCCTTGATTTATACAATTTTTTTGTGTTACAGCCTGAATTCAAAATGTATTAAATATTATTTTTTTCTCACCCATCTACACACAATACCCCATAATGACAAAGTGAGAACATACATTTTTGCAAATGTATTGAAAATCAAATACAGAACTATCTGTATTCACAACTCTTTACAATCACTTTTGGCAGCAATTACATTTGTGAGTCTTTCTGGGTATGTCTCTAAGAGCTTTGCACACCTGGATTGTAAAATATTTGCAATTTTTTTAAATATATTCTTCAAGCTCTGTGTCAAGTTGGATGTTGATCATTGCTAGACAGCCATTTTCAAGTCTTGCCATTGATTTTCAAGCCGATTTAAGTCAAAACAAATGAATGTTCCTGAGTAACTAGGCCACTCAGCAACATTCAATGTCATCTTGGTAATTAACTTCAGTGTATAGTTGGCCTTGTCTTTTATGTTACTGTCCTGCTGAAAAGTGGATTTGTCTCCCAGTGTCTGTTGGAAAGAAGACAACCAGGTTTTCCTCTAGGATTTTGCCTATGCTTAGCTCTATTCCATTTCTTTTTATCCTAAAAAACTCCCTTGTCCTTGCCGATGACAAACATACCCATAACATGATGCAGCCACCACCATGCTTGACAATATGAAGAGTGATACTCAGTGATGTGTTGAATTTGCCTCAAACATAATCCTTTGTATTGAGGACATAAAGTTAATTTCTTCTGCAGTTTTTTTTGCAGTTTTACTTTAGTGCCTTATTGCAAACAGGATGCATGTTTTGGAATATTTGTATTCTGTACAAAGGTCCTTTTTTTCACGGTAATTTAGGTTAGTATTGTGGAGTAACTACAATGTTGTTGATTAATCCTCAGTTTTATCCTATCACAGCCATTAAACTCAGTAACTGTTTCCTTCCTCTCCGGAAACCGAATAGGGAGAACGCCTGTATCTTTATAGTGACTGTGTGTATTGATACACCATCCAAAGTGTAATTAATAACCTCACCATGCTCAAAGCGATATTCAATGTCTGCTTTGTTTTTTACCCATCTACCAATAGGTGCCCTTCTTTGCGAGGCATTGGAAAGCCTCCTTGGTCTTTGTGCTTGAATCTGCGTTTCAAATTCACTGCTCGACTGAGGGTCTTACAGATAATTGTATGTGTGGGGTACAGAGATGAGGTAGTCATTCAAAAAGCATGTTAAACACTATTATTGCACACAGAGTCCATGCAACTTATTAAGAACATTTTTACTCCTGAACTTATTTAGGCTTGACATAACAAAGGGGTTGAATACTTATTGCCTTAAGACATTTTAGCTTTTCATTTTTAATTAATTTGTAAAAATGTGTAAAAACATAATTCCACTTTGACATTATGGGGTATTGTAGTGACAAACAATCAGAATTTAATCTATCTTATATTCAAGCAGTAACAAAATGTGGAAAAATTTGAGGGGTGTGAATACTTTCTGAAGGCATTGGAGGGGAAATCCCAAAATCTCTTAAACAATTATTAAAGTTGAATTCTGAGGGAAAATGTACCTGGTCCAGTCTGCACACTCTGTGACCGTGTGTTCTGAGGCCAAATCATATTGGCTAGAGAAACTCCTAGAGAAATTCCAAGTTGCAGGGTCCCCTGCTGCACTTCTGTAGGGTGGGCAGTCACCTCTTCATGAAGGCGGATTGAAGTTCCTGAAACTTGTGTACTGTTGTCCAATAATCCTATAAGATTGGGAAGAGAAATCTTTAGAAAATATTTTGGTTTTCGTTGCTAATATTTCAGTAATGTATAAATCTTGATACTTACCTGATGCAAAATATGTTTGTGTTTCTGCTGTTCTCCTTGCACTCTCCTTTCTACTGGGCATCCTGACTGCATCCTGAGCTGTTTCCATTGCTGCAGTGTGAGAGGGAGCTTGTGCAGTGATGTCACTCATTGGTGTTTTCACCTGGTCAGACTCCATGTCCAAGACCTCAAGACAAAGGCCTTCAGCAATTGATGGTCTGTACAAAACTGCCACATCAGAAAGGACTCTTGTCTTAGATGTTGCCAAAGGAGCTCTGAAAGACACTTGTTGAGTTGTGTGACTCTCTGCTGTTTCTGTTGTTCTCTCCACACTCTCTTCTCTGTATACTGCTTTAATTGTTGCTTTTTCAGAGGAAGCCCTTTCTAACAAACTACCTCTTGAAGATCTTGTTGAAACTGCAGGTGAAATTCTACCAACAGATGCAGTTAGACACATCAGTAGCGCCTCTATTGATGCTGCAGATGGAATCCCGTCCAGACTGGATTGTGGTGCAATGTCTGTACCAGACAGAGATTCACCAACTAGAGCTGTGAATGAAGATACAAATAATAAAAATGTAATTTAGCAGACGCTTTTAACAAGAGACTTACAGTCATGCGTGCATACATTTGTCACATACTGTAAACATTTCAGCCAAACAATTTGTAGACAATTCTACAAATTGTACCTGATAGAAGAGATGTTTGTGGAGAAAATCTGGGAGAAACTCTTGCAGAAGTTATAGGAGAAGCTCTTGGTGATACTCTGGGAGATGTGTGTCTCTCTGGTGTCTCTGCTGTTCTCCCCACACTCTCCTCTCTACTTGGTATCCTGACTGAGGACACTCTCTGTGATGCATCAACTAGTTCAGTTTCAGAGAAAGCTCGTCCTGATAAACCACTTTCAAAATATCGTATGACTGTTTCAGAAAGAGCTGTTTCTGAAGATGTTTTTGAATCTGCTGGTGAAATTGTACCAACAGCAGCAGATGGAGACACCAGTAGCTCCTCCATTGATGGTGCAGAGGGAAGCCTGGCCAGACTGGATTGTGAAGAAACTATTTGAGAAACTCTGGGAAATGTGTGTCTGTCCATTGATGGTGCAGAGGGAATCCTAGGCAGACTGGATTGTGGAGAAATGTCTGTACCAGACAGAGATTCACCAACATGAGCTGTGGATGCAGATACAAAATTAGGCACATACTGTAAAAATGTTACAAGTTGCCATTTTTTCCTCAAAATGTCTTATTAGTAGAGCATTCCTCAGAAATATAGATGACAATTGTACCCGATGCAAGAGAGGTTTGTGGTGAAACTCTTGGAGAAGCTTTTGGTGATACTCTGGGAGATGTGTGTCTCTCTGGTGTCTCTACTGTTCTCCCCACACTCTCCTCTCTACTGGGTATCCTGACGGAGGAGGCCGAACCCTGATTCTCTAAAATGACAATATAATGCAACATCAAAGTTGAAACTTTAAATTTTCAAACATATATTGAAAAAAATGATTATATAAAAATTTATTTAACACAATAAAACAAGAAATTGGCACAATGTAACATGTATTCAAATATTAAAGGTGAATTCCTGTATTCTAAGGGAATATTTACCTGGTATTTTAGTCGGCACAATCTGTGACACATCTTTGAAACACACTGGCCCAACCACATTGGCTGCAGAAATTCCTAGAGACATTGCTAGAGAAACTCCACTCTTGGCTGGTGAGACTCTGCCAACAGCAGCAGATGGAGACACCAGTGGCTCCTCCATTGATGGTGCAGATTGAATCCTGGCCAGACTGGATTGTGGAGAAACTCTGGGAGAAATTCTGGGAGACATTCTTGGAGAAACTCTGGGAGATGTGCATCTCTCTGGTTTTCTCCCCACACTCTCCTCTCTACTGGGTATCCTGACTGAGGACACGCTCTGTGCTGCATCAACTAGTTCTGTTTTAGAGAGAGCTCTTCCTGATAAAACGCTTTCAGAATACCTTATGACTGTTTCAGAAGGAGCTCTTTCTGACAAACTACTTCTTAAAGATCGTCTTGAAACTGCTGTAGAAATTCTACCAACAGAAGCAGATGGAGACAACAGTAGCTCCTCCATTGATGGTACAGGAGGAATCCTGGCCAGACTGGATTGTGGAGAAAGTCTTTGAGAAACTCTGGGAGATGTGTGTCTGTCCATTGATGGTGCAGAGGGAATCCTAGGCAGACTGGATTGTGGAGAAATGTCTGTACCAGACAGAGATTTTACAACATGAGCTGTGGATGCAGATACAAAATCAGGCATGTAGTGTATACATTTTATCTTACAAGTTTTGCTCCTTTTACCTAAAAAAATGCTGTATTAGTAGCTTATTATTAGAGCATTCTTTAGTGTATGGATGACAATTGTACCTGATACAAGAGAGGTTTGTGGAGAAACTCTTGGAGAAGCTCTAGGAGATGTGTGTCTCTCTGGTGTCTCTGCTGTTTTCCCCACACTCTCCTCTCTACTGGGTATCCTGACTGAGGACACTCTTTCAGAACCGGCTGGTGACATTGCCCACTGAGAATACAATGGAGATGCCAGTAGCTCCTCCATTGACAGTGTTTTGTCTATCTGAGCTGGTTCTTTTGCACCATCACTGAGAGACACAGAGGGAACCCTGGCCAAACTGGACTTAGATGCCAAGCCTGTAGCTGTTGGGAGTAACATCAGCATCAGTTGAGGAAATACAGATTTTTTTTTTGTATGTTGTGATGCTATCCTGACATTTTCTTAAACATTTTACCCAAATTAGTGACATGGACCTTATTATTAGTATATCACAGAGTTGGATGAATACTGTACCTGACTCTGAAAATGTCTGTGGAGATACTCTGGGAGATGTGTGTCTCTTTGGTGTCTCTGCTGTTCTCCCCACACTCTCCTCTCTACTTGGTATCCTGACTGAGGACACACTCTGTGCAGCATCAACTAGTTCTGTTTCAGAGAAAGCTCTCCCTGATAAACCACTTTCAGAATATCTTACCCCCTCCACTGCTGTTTCTGAGGGAGCTCTTTCTGGCAAATTACCTCTTGAAGATCTTGCAGACACTGCTGGTGAAAACCCATCAACAGAAGTTGGTAAAACCAGTAGCTTATCCATCAATGGTGCAGAGTGGATCACTCTGGGCGATGACTCCATTACTGCTGTTTCAGAGGAAGCTCTTTCTGGTAAGTCACTAGCAGGACATCTTGCAGACACTGATGGTGACACACCTTCACTGATATATCCAGAGGGAATCCTGGCCAGGCTGGAATGAGGTGACAAGTTTGTAGCATTCAGCAATCCATCCGAATAAGCTGTGGAGAGAGACACAATAAAACAAACCTAAATAAAGTAGGGGACTGTTCCTTTTACATCATTATCATAAAGTAGCATGGGCTTGTACTGTACACAGTAAGTAAACCTTCAGATAAGAAGTGACTCATACCTGACACAAATGTTTGTGGAGATACTTTTGGAGTTGTGTCTCTCTCTGGTAGCTCTGCTCCCACTACAGCAGTTTCAGAGGGAGATCTTTCTAATACATCATTGGCAGACACTGCTGGTGAAGCCTCACCCACAAAGGCAAATGCAGTTGGTGACTCTGATAGCTCCTCCATTGATGGTACTGCTGCTCCCAAAACTGCTGTTTCAAAGGGAACTCTTTCTGATACATTACTGGCAGAACACCTTGCAGACACTGCTGGGATTGCTTCTCCCTCTACTGCTGTTTCAGAGGGAGCTCTTTCAGTGATGTCACCTTCTGAGCGTCTTGCTGAGGCAGTAGAGAATTCCTCCACAGCTGAAGGCGAGTGAGAGAGATCCTTATAAGAGAGAGTGTTAAGAGACTGAGACACAACCACAGGGTTGGATGAGGCCAATTCAGATATCTCCATCCCTGAGCATTGTAATTTTTGGTTCACAATCTCGAAAGCCTTGAGGGCTACTTTATCCACGACGGATGCTGATGTCTGCAGAAGCTCCTCCCACGCCAGGTCTATGCTGGGTGAAGTAATGGGAGAGATATTTTCTGAGTGGGCCAATTTGACTGCTTTCTTCACTGAAGCAGAGTGAGTAGTGATTACACACCAGTCCTCTTCTTCAAACATCACTGGAGAGTCTATAAAAACACAGACATTACTTTTCAAATCAACAGAGAATACAGAAAATCTATAATGCATTTTTAAACTATTTTCCTTTTTAAAAACTGTGATATAGAGACATTTTCGTTACCTGACACAAAATATGCTTGAGGAGACACTCTGGGAGATGTGCATCTCTCTGGTGTATCTGGTGTTCTTCCCACACTCTCCTCTCTACTGGGTATCCTGACTAAGGACACTCTGTGTGCTGCACCAAATATTTCTGGTTCAGAGAAAGCTCTTCCTGATAAAACACTTTTGGAATATATTGCAGACACCTCTGGTGAAATTCTACCAACTGAGGCAGTTGAAGACACCATTAGGTCCTCTGTTGATGGTAATGTGTAAGTCTCCTTCACATTAGAGAAGACTTCTTTACAGGCTGGTTCTGCTGCTCTCTCACCAGCAGAGACAGAGGAAACCCTGGCAAGACTGGATTTAGGTGAAATAGTTGCTGCTGCCTCTCTCTCACCACAAGGTGCAGAGGAAACCCTGGTAAGGCTGGAGGTGGATGACTTGTATGTAGCCTTCAGATATTCAGCAGAATGAGCTGTGAGGATAGAGAGGATGCAATTGCAAAGGATTTAAACATTACTATACATCTTGTAATACATTGTCGGTAAACAGTTTGTACTGCACTAATATTATACCTGACAGAAGAGATATTTGTGGAGATGTGTATCTCTTTAGTGTCTCTGCTGTTCTCCCCACACTCTCCTCTCTACTGGGTATCCTGACTGAGGACACTCTCCGTGCTACGCCGACTCCCACTATCTCTGAGGAGGATACTTTTTCTGTGTCTGCCTGCTGCAAAGCTTCAGCTGAAGCCACCATCTTAATGGGCGCCGAGCCAGACACCACATTCTCCAGTAAGAATTCTCTGCTGCTCATCACCTGATCCACTGTTTCCTCAGCAGCTAAAGAGGTATTACTCAAGGCAGACGGCGTGCAAGGCAGGTTCTCCACTGAGGGCACTTGGTGGAACACCACCACATCAGACATCATCTCTGTTGTGTCATTCACCCCAATCTTATCCACCTCACCAACCGAAGGAATCCTGGTCAAACTACCTCGGGGAGATACACCTGAATATGGACAACTGTCGCCTCGGAAGACAGTGGTCTCCTGAAGGTTCGCAGAGTGGACGATGATGACGTCATCGGTTGGAGCGCTGATCAAGACTTGAGAGTGGTTG
This sequence comes from Brachymystax lenok tsinlingensis, assembly GCA_030435695.1. Classification (NCBI taxonomy): domain Eukaryota; kingdom Metazoa; phylum Chordata; class Actinopteri; order Salmoniformes; family Salmonidae; genus Brachymystax; species Brachymystax lenok. The sequence goes on along the minus strand of CM059788.1, from coordinate 25,456,938 downwards.
TCCTCCAGTAGACTGTCCAATGATGGAGCTCTCTGGAACGCAACTGACTGCACAGCAGAGCCTGGCTGGGCCTGGGCCTCCTCTTCCACAGCTGGGCTGGGTTGACCTCCAGGGTGGGTTCTATGGTGAGTTTCTCCAGGCGAACTGCTCAGAGACTGAACCTGCTTATCTGGCCCACCCATGGGCTCGCTGGAGGGGACCTTGAACTCCTGGGCCGACCTTGGAATTGTCCTCTGGCTGACTGACAGGGTCTCCTCAGCCAGGCAGCAGTCTATGGCAGCTTGTGGCACTGAGCATACTATCCAGTCTTTGACGTAATTTGCCTCTATTGAAAAAATAATCATTCTGGAAATTGTGAGTGATGTGTGTGAAACATTCAACTGTATTAATTTGAAAGCATTTTATATGGCAGGTTGATTTTAAACATTGGGCTTTAATGAAAATGGTTAAATGCAATGAATGTGCAGGGATAATGCTAAAGATAACATTGTGCACTATGACTGGCTGAATATTCCTTACCCCGTATCTCCTGGTACAGATGTGTAACATCCTTGGTATCCATCAAAGGTTTATCTGAAGCAAAATAAAATATATTTAATTCCACTTTAAAGAGATAGCCGTTAACATGTTAGAATGAGCTTGGAGACTATAGGCCTAGCCTACATTAATTCAAAATGTAGCTAGAATCCGCAGTTGAAACAATTACAAAGTGGTTGCCCCGCCTCTGTTTTGGTAAAAGGCTGAAGGATGGACTTGGAAAAATGTAACCACTCTCAAAAATTCATAGACAGAGCTATGGATGCAAGGTCTGACCATATAAATCCCAAAATTGATGTAGCAACTAAGGATTCTAGCTTTAAATGTTATTAGGGTCTACTAAAAAAACGGTTTGACTACTTCAAATAATTCGTGTGTTTGTAAACAAACTACTTTTAGGTGTTTTTCAAACACTGTATATGACTGCATCTACATCAGTCCACACCACTCACGTTCTCTAAATTCCAGCAGCTCAACGCAATAGGCGGCAATAAATTCCGGTATCTGACTTGGTCCCTCAATTAATATGGCTCTGCAAAGACATTCTAGCCAACTCTTCAGCCCGTATGGGATGATGATGGTCAACGGGGGCTTGAAGTGAGGCGTACTCCTGTAAGCCATCTGGTAAAATGTCGTTGATGGTTTAGCTACAGTGGTTATTTACCTGATGACCAGACAGGCTATCCTGCTCAGCCTAGTGTACACTGGCTGTACAATCAAATGGATGCAGCCAATTGAATTGGTTAAGCATTTTATCTAGGCAGCTAGATATCAAGTCAGAATATTCGAAATTGATTCAGATTTTTTAGATTAGTGAAAACATACCTTTGCAGACAGGTGTAACTCCTCTTGAGCCACATTGAGGACTACAATATTGGATTGATTCAAATCCAGGATATAAAACTCCGCGGCTGCGTGACGTCACAATGGTACTAACCTCATAAAAATGTATTGGCCAAACTGAAAAGGAATGCAAAATTTGCGGATTTTGTGCAGCCTAGATTTCAACAATATTATAATCCATTTCAGCAAAATTAAATATTCGACATGCCACGACATATCAGCAGTAGAAAATTCCTACGTAATTACGCATAATAAAGCACAGTCGTTCTCACTGGCACTCTTTAAGCATACAACACTTCTTTTCAGTTCTACAATAATGAGAATTAAAAACTAATCTGCAAAATACTTTATTGATTATGAAAATCGATGATAAAGTTGTAGGACTTTGCGTTCAGTCCATGTCTGGGCATTCTGTAAAGAAAAAAACAACAGCAATTTAGGCACCTGAGAAATCTTTATTCTGATTAACAATATGTGTCTATAAATTCATATGTCCTTGACAAAAACTTTCCACTAGTTTAATTATGCTACCAATTAACACAAGCTTCAAGGCAAACTGAAGACTTATCCTCTAATGAATATGCACCAAATATACTGTATTTGTTTTCTTAATTAATCAGATTAAATTCAATCAAATAATTTGCAGCTATCCATTCACAGAATAACTAGTTCCATCCATACCTGTCCCTTATGAGGATGGGAACGGACTATTCTGGTTCTGCGTGGTCAATGGAACAACCCTTCTAGTCGGGGCGCTGCATGGTCGCTGAGCCAGGGCATCCCTTCTCTGCAGTCCAATGGGGCACGGCACAGGGGCATACAGGGACCTTAGTGCACCGGCAGAGACTGGTCCATGGTTGGCATCAGCCCCACACTGTCCTCGATGTCCTCCATGATAGGAGGCCTGGGCGGCGGGCTCTGGCCCACAGCTAGAGCTGTCACTCACATTACAGGAAGTGCAGTTGAGCCGTCTGGATGTGGGTAGGCACTCGCTCCTGCAGCCAGGCACACCTATGGCCATCCTGGGTTTATGCTTGTAGTAAAGGGAGCCAAAGTGATTCGTGAGGACCGGCACAGAGATGCACCGTGAGAAAGGGCTCTGCTCTCCATAGGGGTAGGAGGGCCCCATGGTTGGAGCCACTTGAATGCAGCTTGCAGAAGGACTGAGGTGCTGGTGAGTGCACTGCGGCACTGGTAGTGGAGCGGCATGGTGGCACTGGGGCAGCACTGGCTGACCAGGGGGACGATATACCACTCTGCCATATCGCTGGCATCTGTAGGACGGCTGGACATATTGGCCAGATATGAGGTCCAAATAATACGGATGAAAGCCTGGGAGGTAGGGTGGTGGAGGGTATGTCGGGTAATTCTGGGGAAATCTGGGGTAGCAGGGTATATCTGTGGGCATGGGGGCACAGGCATACCCCCCCTCCTGGCTGGTGGGTGTGTAATGCTGGGGAACACAGGCCTGTCCAGAAATACTGTCCTCGCAGCTGCTGCTGGCCAATATCTCTGTTGAGCCAGGTTTGACTTGTGGAGCAACTGTGGGGAAAACAGTGGGAGGGAGATGGAACACATTAGATCACTAGCGCAAAGATGATTTGATTTTACCATACATAGTTGGGCCTCAGAATCTTAGAGTACACATACCTTCACCAGTCTTGTTCTCATTGGATGCCAGACCTGCTACTGCCTGGGAGGATGCCTGTGCCACGTGTTGGGTGTTGGCGTTATTGTTGGTTGGTTGAAAAGGGCTTGTTGATGTTGTGGGGACAATGTTGCCAACCAGTGCCCCTAGCTCCATAGCTGCACCCCCCAGGGTTTGGTTCACCTGCTGCTCCATGGCGGATGAAGTTGTAATATTGTTCACTTGTTCTCCACATGGGCTAGTGGTGGTTGAGTACTGTCTGTTGATCCGTCTCTCACTACTGCCTAGTATTTGCAGGTCCTGAGAGGTGATCTCCAGGGCATTAAAAGTCACATCCTCCTTGGAGGTCACTTTGTATCCATACTTCAACAGTTCCTCTTCATAGGCATTGTCACAGAGTCTCTCGGCTGGGGGGGAGAAATGTTTGGGGATGTGACTGCAAAAGTATGTGTTTGTTTGCATCAACGACTATAGAAATACAGGGAGCATCATCACTGGACTTACCTCTATGTTTATGAAATTCTTTCACCAGCTTGTTTGGTGAATAGGTCGGTATTTCTGCATAAAACAAAATGAAATCTTGATCAGATGTATTTCTACAGAACGCTTAACACATGATAAAATGCACTGTACACTACTTAAACAGTCATATTTTTGTCTCTGTGGGACCATGGTGAGCTAATATACCATCTCTGTATTTCCGCAGTTCCATACAGTAGTACATGGCAAATGGCCCTAGGTCAGTTGGCCTCTTCCTTAGGTATGCTCGACTGAAGCCTGACAGAATGGTTATCAGGCCGTTTGGGATGAGGGGTTTGACGTGTTTAGACATGACCGTGTGTGGCGGACTGTAACAAGATGAAACGCAAAGTAAATGCAACATCGCATTAAAGTAGCAACGGATTAGCCTGGGTACCAATCTGTTTAGCTAACATTCCACTCCTTGTAGTCCGGGTCATATCATGACAGTTTAGCATTTGAGTGGAATGATAGCTAGCTAACAGTCTGGGTAGTGGTACCCAGACTAGCAATTGATCGCCTATGAGGCAGATTCATTCAACTGATCATAGCTCTGTAGCAAAATAACAATAAAGACATATGAAAACTTACCTTGAATTTGCTAATTGTAAATTTGCCTGTCGATCTATGAGAGTAGGATTAGTTTACAGGTTATTGGTCATAGCGGCTCATTTTGGGTTGTCTGAGTTGTCGACTTTCGTTGCTATCGCGGGCCTACCAACGATCTGAGTAACTATATCATAATGGTTGGAATGGAATGGCCTTTCGCTACATTAGAATTCATATGACAAGAGGCTCTGAAGTTCTCAAAAGTTCTAACTTATGAATGGATAAAAACCAAAAAAAATCCATTAAATAATTAATCAAATAACCATGCAATCTATTATAAAATCAGTAATGAACCGTTGAGCCATTTTGTTTCAGTGGCGGATGAAGAAAAACAAAAAGCACTGGCAGAAATCGGCCCTAGACAGCGACAAAAAAATCGTCCTTGCACGTCACTCCACTAGCTAAATAGGCGCTGTCCCTGGTGCTGATTTTTCCGCAAGTAATATAACACCACCGCTTTTTCCCAAGGTTGTCAATTATTAATACTTAGTTTGACAAATTATCTAAACCTAGATTGTTAACTTAGGCTTATAACAAAATTATTTAGTATTTTACAGTCAAACTTGCAAATGTATAGCAGAAAAAAGCCTACTTGAGAAAAGTGTTATTTTCACAACTGAATAGGGGGGGAAACAAATCTGGACATTTTTAATTTATGCAAATTTAAGTTGTCATGTTACTGTTTACAAATAAATACACCAATGAATTGAAAAACACAGAAAAGTTCAGTCTTTAGATGAATTACATTTATTACAAGAGTTCAATGAGGATGAAAAAAATGAAATTTGATCCATCACTTTTCTTGGTCAACTTCATCATCCTTCACACTCTGTCCTGTTTTGGAAGAAAATCTATACATAAAGTTACCGTAACGACAAATAACATACTACAATACTGTAATCAATGCACTCAACAAAATAGTATTCAAGTAGATCTTATTTTGCACGAGGACAGCTTAGCATTACATTTTGTTACCTTTTATGCTGATTTTAAAAGACCATTCCATGTGGGCAGGTGAATTTGTCGGGCGTGTGTCTGTCCTCTCCGCGACCTCATCTGCACCAGGTCTGCATGGGTTGATAGCCTGTATGAACGCAGGGGAATAGACTACGTCTCCATCGTCGGTTGTGATCTGCAGGAACTGCGGTCGACCGCCCCACTCTGCTCCGCAGAAACTGTCAATTGGCACAGAGAAGGACAGGAAACCAGTATAGCGTCCCCTGCTGACCACACAACTATCTTGATCTGCTGGCTTTCTCTCTTGGGAAGAAGCTATGTCCGAGGTTCCAGATGAACGTTCCACAAGGAGAAAGTTGGGGATTTTGATTTGTGGAGTGTCGGGAGTGTCTAATTTACGGACAGTCTGTGCAGTCTGACCTGAATGTCCCTGTGTCTGTCCTCCCGTGAGTTGACCTGAGTCTAGACCGGAATAGTTGGAGGTCCTCTTTGACAACAAGACATGCTCTGGACCAACAGTTTCAATGTCTGCACGGCAAATGAACGATGGCTGGGACAACACGTTGCCTGTCTCCTGAGTGAGGTGATAAAGGGTCCAGACTTTGCTGATAGAGCTTTCCCGAGCAGGGTACGTATCTGGAGTTATGAGTCCTTCTCCAACGGGGACACCCTGGAAGTTCTGCTGCTCCTCCATTGCTGAAATAGGAAGATGGTAATACAACACATGAATCATGGTGCTCCCAAAACAAACCCCACCACAGAAAGGTTATGTTATGCTAAGAGTGTATGAACAATCAAGAGAACATATTTTACATACTAGGTGCATTCGTAAGGGGGTGTCTGTAAAAAGTTTTGCCCGTGCTGCAGATGGCTACAATGTTCTGCTAATACAGGACTATTAATGACCCAGTGCGCTACTTTTGTGAGATGTATATATACACAGTACCAGTGGAAAGTTTGAACACACCTACTCATTCAAGGGTTTTTCTTTATTTTTACTATTTTATACATTGTAGAATAATAGTGAAGACATCAAAACTATGAAATAATACATCTAGAATCATGTAGTAACCAAAAAAGTGATAAACAAATCAAAATATATTGTATAGTTTGTTATTCTTCAATGAAGCCACCCTTTGCACACTCTTGGCATTCTCTCAACTAGCTTCATAATGAATGATTTTCCAACAGTCTTGATGGAGTTCCCATGCTGAGCACTTGTTGGCTGCTTTTCCTTCACTCTGCGGTCCAACTCATCTCAAACCATCTCAATTGGGTTGAGGTCGGGTGATTGTGGAGGCCAGGTCATCTGATGCAGCACTCCATCACTCTCCTTGGCCAAATAGCCCTTACACAGCCTGGGGGTGATTGAGAGAATGCCAAGAGTGTGCAAAGCTGTCATCAAGGCAAAGGGTGGCTACTTTGAAGAAAACAAATATAAAATATATTGATTTGTTTAACACTTTTTTGGTGACTACATGATTTGTTTTGAGTAGAAATTCCAGTTTTTATTTAATAGCAATACATCAAATCAATAACTAATTCACCGTTTGTCACAGAAACATCAAACTAGGTATGATTTATTCTATAAACGTCTAGCATACTTTTACAACCTTTGCTTTGAGTAGAAATTCCAGTTTTGATAGGTTGTAAAAGTATGCTAGACATTTACAGAATAAATCATACACAGTTTAATGTTTCTGTGACCATCTGTGAATTAGTTCTTGATTTACATCGCTTTAAATGGCATTTTATAGATTTTATGTATTTCTATCAAATCAAAACTGGAATTTCTACTCAAAACAAAAGGTTGTAAAAGTATGCTAGCATTTATAGAATAAATCTAGTTTGATGATTCTGTGACAAACGGTGAATTAGTTACTGATTTTAAAATGTTTAATGGCTTTTGGCGAATGTCTGTTGAATGTCCGAATGTGTGAATATAAAACAAACTTTACCTCGGTATGTAAAATAGGCTACAGCATTAAGAACGGGCAGGGAGTTGGAAAGGAGAAGTCCATATTTTCCTATAGTAGCAGGCATATCTTAACAGCTGGCAACATACAGTACATCCTGACAAAATACACCATATGAGTGGCCTGCTAATGTACCTTTCTGGACCTTCTAAACTGTCAAGAATAGACACAAACTGATCCAAATGGTTGCTTAATCAGGCCTAGGCTGTAGGCCTTTTTTAGTTATTTTGGCATGAAACAGTTTGACCACAGAGGTAAAATGTGTTTTATACTGGATATTCAGTGGATATTTGTATTTATTATTATTTTTGCTTTCAATCTTCAATTGCTCTTAGACAAAGCGTGCCATGATTATGAACATGATATATTCTGAATCGCCAGAGGATGCACAAAAATCCACAGCTTTAAAAAGAAATGTAAATTTCATTGTTTTCTATATATAATTGTCATAGTGTAAGTTTCTGTAAGATCTATTGAAGATTGGAAGCAAAACAAAATACATTTTCCCCAAAAAATAAAAGCTGTGGATTTTTATCCAATATAAAACAAATTTGACTAAGTCATTTGGGAGGTTATTCAAATTAGCCTACATCACTGCAGTTTACAGCCTATGGACAATAATTGTGTACGCACTTGATAACAATAATAAATTCCTCATTGCACTTTGTTGTAGCACAGATATGCTATAATAATTTGCATGTCTAAAAACGTAGACCTAGGCCTAATTATCAATAGTGGAGCTTTGCCTGCCCAGGGACCACAGAGTGCAGGCTGTATCTGCCATTCATAACTGTTAACTTTATTTTCTTGCACTTTGACAGGTACATATTTAGCCTACAGCCCTAAAACCATATTTACACTGAACAGAAATATAAACGCAACATGCAACAATTTCTAAGACTTTACTGAGTTACAGTTCATAGAAAGAAATCAGTCAATTGAAATAAATGCTTTGGTTGTACAAACCCACAGTTCCTTTAGTGGTTTGTCCGGGTGGCTGGTCTCAGATGATCCTGCAGGTGAAGAAGCCGAATGTTGAGGTCCTGGGCTGGTGTGGTTGCATGGTTGTGGTTGTGAGGCCGGTTGGATGTACTGCCAAATTCTCTAAAACGACATTGGAGGCAGCTTATGTGTCACGACTTCCGCCGAAGTCGGTCCCTCTTCTTGTTCGGGCGGTGGTCGACGTCACCGGTTTTCTAGCCATCACCGCTCCCCTTTTCGTGTGTCTGTTAGTTTTGTCTTGATTGTACACACCTGTTGTTCATTTTCTCCCAATCACGCCCCTGTTATATTCCTTCCTTTCCTCTCTTCCCCTTGTGCGTGATTGTTATTTTGTCTCTGTATCATCGTTGCATCTCAGTCTGTGTACTGAGGGCTATTTGATTTTGGTTCTCGTTTTTGCCGGGTTGCTTTGTTGCGCCCGTTAATTATTTGATTCATGTGGGTATTTTGCTTCGCCAGAGTGTATTGTGTTTGACTGGTGACTTTATTAAATACCTTTCTTACACGCAAACTCCTCCTGAGCCTGACTCCTTCCACTACGGAACCACTGCCATAACATTATGGTAGAGAAATTAACATTAAATTCTCTGGCAACAGCTCTGGTGGACATTCCTGAAGTCAGCATGCCAATTGCAAGCTCCCTCAAAACTTGAGACATCTGTGGCACTGTGTTGTGTAACAAAACTGCACGTTCTAAAGTGGCTTTTTATTGTCCCCAGCACAAGGTGCACCTGTGTAATGATCATGCTGTTTCTTGATACCCCACACCTGTCAGGTGGATGTATAATCTTGGCAAAGAAGAAATGTTCACTAACAAGGATGTAAACAATTTGTTTACAACATTTGAGGTAACTAAGCTTTTTGTGCAATGGAACATTTCTGAGATCTTTTATTTCAGCTCATGAAACATGGGACCAACACTTTACATGTCGTGCTTATATTTTTGTTCAGTGTATTTCAATTGACCGATTTCCTTATATGAACTGTAACTCAGTAAATTATTTTAAATTGTTGCATGTTGCGTTTATATTTTTGTTCAGTGTAGTTATCGTTATATGTATTAGCTTAACTCTGACACAACACAACACAACTAATGATATTATCACAACAGAACTAGCTAACGTTAACGAACTTGAATTAAATAAATATAAAATTACACTTATACTCAAATAATTAAAATAATTTACTCTCGCAAGCTTGCGACCAGCACGCTGCAGTAGGGAAGTAAAGCAGAAGTCAAATCCATCACTTCTGTTGTTTGGCTGTGCCTATAGCAACATTCGAAAATGAGGTGGATAGAAAATATATGTTTCAGAGGTGTCAATAATAAAACAGCAATGATACCAGGAAATATCATACAGTGAGTTTTTAGGGCCAGTAATCTTTTATCTTATCAGATATATAATAACCTGTTAGGCTCAACATTCGTTTGATGTTGGGCTGTGGGGCTGTCTGGGACCTTTGCTTCATCAACTTGGTGGCGTAGGACACTTCTCTCACTCCGGTAGCAGACTTAGACCCATCTGAACAAGACAACATGCAGAGGCCATTCATGTATCACCTTAACATAGTTTACCATGCCCTCACCAAACACAAAGTACTGTCCGTTGCAAAGTGAACTGTGGGCCTTACCCAATCTGTTCTTCAGTGGGTCTGACTTGGCAAGTCTCTTGATCAGGTGGTTCCTCTCAGAGACAGCCATCTTGATCAGGTTAGCAGGTTTGGTTCGGTTCTGCTGACGGCCCTCTGCAGTATGAACTGGCAAGAGGAACTGAGGTGTGGGGACTCTGGGGAAAGACTTGGTGGTTAGTTCCTCCTGGACAGACTCCTCCTCTGCTGTCTGGGTGGCTGATTCTTCCTGGATCATCTGTGGTGTCTCTGGCCCAGGACATGGTGGAGCATTGGTAGTGTCTTCAGGCTGGGGTTTGGAAGTTACCTCCACATTTGATGTTTCGACACTCTCTTCTGTCTCAATACTCTCAAATGTTACTGCCTCTTCATTTGGTGGACAAGCCAATCTTGATATTGGTGCATTCTCTACATGTTGAGAACCAACCAATTCTGGTATTGGTGCATTCTTTACATGTTGAGGACCGACCAATTCTGGTATTGGTGCATTTTCTACAATTTGAGGACCGACCAATTCTGGTATTGGTGCATTCTCTACATGTTGAGGACTGACCAATTCTGGTATTGGTGCATTCTCTACATGTTGAGGACCGACCAATTCTGGTATTGGTGCATTCTTTACATGTTGAGGATCGACCAATTCTGGTATTGGTGCATTCTCTACATGTTGAGGACCGACCAATTCTGGTATTGGTGCATTCTCTACATGTTGAGGACTGACCAAGTCAGATGATTTGCTGGTCTCTATGTTGTCTGATTTGACCCAATCTGCTACTTCAGTAACATCCTCAGCAGGTGAAGGTCCCAATCCCAGTTCTTCTGCTGGATTCTGATGTTCCATGGCAGCACCGTCTTGTAGTGAGAAAACATAACACGTTTTAGGATTCTGATGCTCCATGTCAGCACTGCCTGGTAATGAGAAAAACATAACACGTTTTAGGATTCTGATGTTCCATGGCAGCACCGTCTTGTAGTGAGAAAACATAACACGTTTTAGGATTCTGATGCTCCATGTCAGCACTGCCTGGTAATGAGAAAAACATAACACGTTTTAGGATTCTGATGTTCCATGGCAGCACCGTCTTGTAGTGAGAAAACATAACACGTTTTAGGATTCTGATGTTCCATGGCAGCACCGTCTTGTAGTGAGAAAACATAACACGTTTTAGGATTCTGATGTTCCATGGCAGCACCTCCTTGTAGTGATAAAACATAATACATTTTAGGAATTATACACAGAAAAACTAGAGTCATGTAAATGTACCACATAAGCTATAAAAATAAAGAGTCGCACACTCTATGTATAAACTCCAGGTAATTTATTGGGTAAATCGCCAACGTTTCGGCATCAAAGTGCCTTCTTCAGTAATGCTGAAACGTTGGTGATTTACCCAATAATTTACTAGGAGTTTATATATGGAATGTGCAACTCTCTGTATTTTTATAGCTTATAGTTTATTTGCCGTTAGTCAGCACCTCTACATAAAATCATTTTCTCTGGGTGTGCGCCAGCTCATATTTTGTATATGTATATATACCCCAACAGATAGAATCTGATATTATCAAATTAAATACAAAGAATATAATAGATAACGAGCAGAGCAATTCTTCCATATCCAAAATTACCAGGCAGAGGAGAGGCTGAGGGTAACATTTGGGAGGAAGCTGCTCCATCTTCAGTTTGTGCAGTTCCATGGAATGCTGAAACCTCAGTTTGTGTAGTTCTGTGGGTTGCTGGTCTCTTCTCAGTTTGTGTAGTTCTATGCAATGCTGAAAGTTCAGTTTGTGTAGTTCCATGTGACGCTGGTCTCTCCTCGGTTTGTGTGGTTCCATGGGCCAAGTTGTGAAAGGAAATGCATGCTTATAACAATAATATCAATTGTAAGGCTTAAGCCATGGTTCATTCCTATATCTATAAACAGACTATAATATCAACATAGACCCCCATCACCCCCATCAAATCAATCAATGTATGAGTTGATTAAAGTACAATATCTCACCGAACTTGAAATATTCTGAATGCAGAGTTGAAGTTGTCAGTAATCTTTCAGATGTCTCGGGATTAGTCACCTGATCATCAATCATCACAGAAGATGCTTGTGGAGATACTTTGAGAGATGTGTGTCTTTCTGGTGTCTCTGCTGTTCTCCATACTACTGTTTCAGAAGGAGCTCTTTCTGACAAACTACTTATTGAAGATCTTCTTGAAACTGCTGGTGAAATTGTACCAACAGAAGCAGATGGAGACACCAGTAGCTCCTCCATTGATGGTACAGGAGGAATCCTGGCCAGACTGGATTGTGGAGAAACTCTTTGAGAAACTCTGGGAGATGTGTGTCTGTCCATTGATGGTGCAGAGGGAATCCTAGGCAGACTGGATTCACCAACATGAGCTGTGGATGCAGATACAAAATTAGGCACATACTGTATACATTTCACCTTAGAAGTTTTGCCAATTTTTACCTAAAACATTTCCTATTAGTAGCTTATTAGTCACTCATTCTTCAGAGAATGGATGACAGTTGTACCTGATACAAGAGAAGTTTGTGGAGAAGCTCTTGGTGATACTCTGGGAGATGTGTGTCTCTCTGGTGACTTTGCTGTTCTCCCCACACTCCCCTCTCTACTGGGTATCCTGACTGAGGACACGCTCTGTGCTGCATCAACTAGTTCTGTTTCAGATGGAGCTTTTGCAGTAATATCACTTCCCGGGCATTCAGGGGAAACAACTGAAGTTTGCTTCATAGGTGATGTTAACTGAGGCAGCTCTTTATAGGAAGGGGCCTTGTGAGGTATAATCACATCAGATATCTTGTCCGCAGCCAGATCCTCAAAGCTGCTTGTTGAATTTCTCATCTGACCAGATGATTCTACCTCCGAGGCTGCTGAGAACAAGACCTGAACATATTGAGTGCCAGACATGTTCTCCTGAGAGGGAAATGTGTCACTGCTTGAGGATATATCCTCATCAGTCACAGTCTCCACAGCAGCAACAGAGGGGAGTTCCCCCATGGACGGTGGGTGAGGCAGGTCCTCAAACAAGGGAACCTTATTAAACATGACCACACTAGACACTCCCTCTGGTTCCTCCCATTCCTCATCATCAGGGACAGGACTAGGAGCAGGAGTCAGGTCACATGTTGTGTGGGATCCGTTGGATGAAGGCAAGGCTTTGCTGTGGAAGATGAGCGTCTCAGGGAGACACTCGGAGTGAACTATAATCACATGCTCGGACGGAGCCTTGGAAGTGCGGATCAGCACAGTGTTCTCAACGTCGACCATGCCACTGACTGACGGCTCTCTCTGGTACACGGCAGACTGGACCACTGAACTGCTGACCGCATCATCCTCCATGGCCTGGTGGCCAGGCTCCTCACAGTGTACATGGCTTGATGATGTATCAGATGCAGACAGACATGGTGCTGCGTTGTCTCGTTCTTCAGATATTTTGTGAGAGCATTCACTCAAAACAGATTCCGCCAGACCAGTGAAGGAGATGGTTCCGTGGTAGTCATCAGAATGACCTCCTACCAAACACAACACAACCCCAGACCCACCAGAGAGATTGGAGTTAGAAAACACATCTCATTACACTACCAATCTATTGCATCTTTTCAGTGGAAATATATTATGGAAAGTGCATGCTATACATTTTGGTATTTTGGACTTGTGGAACAAGGAAGGACTTACCCCTTAAATCTCTGAAGATGTATGAGAGCTCTTGAATATCAAGATTTGGATGTTCTGCACAATAAACCATAACTAATTACATGTAATTCAACTGCACAGATAATTGTTTATGTAGCTTAGAGTTGATATGAATATACTAAACATTGCTTGTGGAATTTGTTAATGAAGTGTGAATTAATTTTCCTATAAGCACTGCACCTTTCTTCAATTGCAGAAGCTGGCCGCAGTAAGATGCTATGAACGCCAGGACATTTGGAGGCTTCTCCAGTAGAACCGCGCGACTGACGGCAACTAGCCAGCTCTTCAACCCCCAAGGTAGGATAAGCGTCGACGGGTGGTTCATTTTCGCAACCAGAGACGCATGTGTGAAAGTCAATGCAATCGTGATGCAACTTCTTATTGCTTATCTCTATTATGGTGAGATGAAGAGAAGAGCAGAGAGCTAAATATTTCAGGTTTGATTACATTCCATTACGCACACAGCCTAGATGCATTTAGGCTAGCGTAGGTCATAATATAGACTTATAAATTACTATTTTTACACTTACCTCATCACTGTGTTTACAGAACGGTTCTCAAAACCGTTTGTTGTTGGTTATATACATTCTGTTTGCGCGTAAAACCATGTGCGTAAAAGTTGACGTCGGTGTCACAATGGGGGGGGCTACGTCATAATAATGCTTGATTTTACATACAGTAGCTAAAACATATTTCAATATTTAATGAGATTCAATGAGATTCAAACACACTTATAACGCACCCTGTTGTTTTGGAAATATTTTCACCCTCTATCTACAGTGGTAGCCAAAGGTTTTGAGGATTACACAAATATTAATTTTCACAAAGTCTGCTGCCTCAGTTTGTATGATGACAATTTGCATATACTCCAGAATGTCATGAAGAGTGATCAGACAAATTGCAAATGAACTGAATCCCCAAAAAACATTTCCACTGCATTTCAGCCCTGCCACAAAAGGACCAGCTGACATCATGTCAGTGATTCTCTCGTTAACACAGGTGTGAGTGTTGACAAGGACAAGGCTGGAGATCACTCTGTCATGCTGATTGAGTCCGAATAACAGACTGGAAGCTTCAAAAGGAGGGTGATGCTTGGAATCATTGTTCTTCCTCTGTCAACCATGGTTACCTGCAAGGAAACACATGCCGTCATCATTGCTTTGCACAAAAAGGGCTTCACAGGCAAGGATATTGCTGCCAGTAAGATTGCACCTAAATCAACCATTTATCGGATCATCAAGAACTTCAAGGAGAGCGGTTCAATTGTTGTGAAGAAGGCTTCAGGCCACCCAAGAAAGTCCAGCAAGCGCCAGGACCGTCTCCTAAAGTTGATTCAGCTGCGGGATCGGTGCACCACCAGTACAGAGCTTGCTCAGGAATGGCAGCAGGCAGGTGTGAGTGCATCTGCACGCACAGTGAGGCGAAGACTTTTGTAGGATGGCCTGGTGTCAAGAAGGGCAGCAAAGAAGACACTTCTCTCCAGGAAAAACATCAGGGACAGACTGATATTCTGCAAAAGTTACAGGGATTGGACTGCTGAGGACTGGGGTAAAGTCATTTTCTCTGATGAATCCCCTTTCCGATTGTTTGGGGCTTCTGGAAAAAAGCTTGTCCGGAGAAGACAAGGTGAGCGATACCGTCAGTCCCGTGTCATGCAAACAGTAAAGCATCCTGAGACCATTCATGTGTGGGGTTGCTTCTCAGCCAAGGGAGTGGGCTCACTCACAATTTTGCCTAAGAACACAGCCACGAATAAAGAATAGTACCAACACATCCTCTGAGAGCAACTTCTCCCAACCATCCAGGAACAGTTTGGTGACGAACAGTGCCTTTTCCAGCATGATGGAGCACCTTGCCATAAGGCAAAAGTGATAACTAAGTGGCTCGGGGAACAAAACATTGATATTTTGGGTCCATGGCCAGGAAACTCCCCAGATCTTAATCCCATTGAGAACATGTGGTCAATCCTCAAGAGGCGGGGGAACAAAGAAAAACCCACAAATTCTGACAAACTCCAAGCATTGATTATGCAAGAATGGGCTGCCATCAGTAAGGATGTGGCCCAGAAGTTAATTGACAGCATGCCAGGGCGGATTGCAAAGGTCTTGAAAAAGAAGGGTCAACACTGCAAATATTGACTCTTAGCATTAACTTCATGTAATTGTCAATAAAAGCCTTTGACACTTATGAAATGCTTGTAATTATACTTCAGTATTCCATAGTAACATCTGACAAAAATATCTTAAGACAATGAAGCAGCAAACCTTGTGGAAATTAATATTTGTCATTCTCAAAACTTTTGGCCACGGCTGTATATCTATAAAACCCTCAGGATTTATTGACTTATTCATCCAAAGACTTTCTCTGACCTCTTATCAAATAACAATAGTTTATTTATTTTAAGATTTACAGTGTTAGTTGATGCCTAAGTTATAAGATACAGCAAGAAAAGCAGCCGCTGTATGTTTGCAAGGAGTGGTTTTATTTGCAATTGAAGATCCACCAAAGGGTCAAGTAAAGTTTATCTGTCTGCCTGTGAAAACAGATTGAGGGTCATTACTGAACGCAGATCCTCGTTTATCCAAAACATCAATCTATCTCATTAAAAGAGTGAATTACTGTATGATACCTAATTTACAAAGCAGTAAACAGACAAAATACTGGTAGTCAAAAAGGGGAGGGGCATTTTTCCCAGGGTAGATGCAGTGGAGGAGCCTACTAAAAGAAAATCTTTGCTTTCTGAAAGTATTCATAGTGGTGCCACAACAGAGGGGTACGTATATCGTTTTTTTTTTATAAGAAGTTGAGGTGGTGTACCTCTGCAACATACAGTGAGGGAAAAAAGTATTTGATCCTCTGCTGATTTTGTACGTTTGCCCACTGACAAAGAAATTATCAGTCTATAATTTTAATGGTAGGTTTATTTGAACAGTAAGAGACAGAATAACAACAAAAGAATCCAGAAAAACGCATGTGAAAAATGTTATAAATTGATTAGCAATCAATCAGATTCCAAACTCTCCACCATGGCCAAGACCAAAGAGATCTCCAAGGATGTCAGGGACAAGATTGTAGACCTACACAAGGCTGGAATGGGCTACAAGACCATCGCCAAGCAGCTTGGTGAGAAGGTGACAACAGTTGGTGCGATTATTCGCAAATGGAAGAAACACAAAATAACTGTCAATCTCCCTCGGCCTGGGGCTCCATGCAAGATCTCACCTCGTGGAGTTGCAATGATCATGAGAACGGTGAGGAATCATCCCAGAACTACACGGGAGGATCTTGTCAATGATCTCAAGGCAGCTGGGACCATAGTCACAAAGAAAACAATTGGTAACACACCATGCCGTGAAGGACTGAAATCCTGCAGCGCCCGCAAGGTCCCCCTGCTCAAGAAAGCACATATTCATGCCCGTCTGAAGTTTGCCAATGAACAGGACAACTGGGTGAAAGTGTTGTGGTCAGATGAGAACAAAATGGAGCCCTTTTGGCATCAACTCAACTCGCCGTGTTTGGAGGAGGAGGAATGCTGCCTATGACCCCAAGAAAACCATCCCCACCGTCAAACATGGAGGTGGAAACATTATGCTTTGGGGGTGTTTTTCTGCTAAGGGGACTGGACAACTTCACCGCATCAAAGGGACGATGGACAGGGCCATGTATTGTCAAATCTTGGGTGAGAACCTCAGCCAGAGCATTGAAAATGGGTCGTGGATGGGTATGCCAGCATGACAATGACCCAAAACACACGGCCAAGGTAACAAAGGATTGGCTCAAGAAGAAACCCATTAAGGTCATGGAGTGGCCTAGCCAATCTCCAGACCTTAATCCCATAGAAAATCTGTGGAGGGAGCTGAAGGTTCGAGTTGCCAAACGTCAGCCTCGAAACCTTAATGACTTGGAGAAGATCTCAAAGTCAAAGTCAAAAGTCACCATTATTAGTCAGTTGTACAACCGAATGCCTTCAACCGAAATGTTTCTTCCGCATTTAACCCAACCCCTCTGAATCAGAGAGGTGCGGGGGGCTGCCTTAATCGACATCCACGTCTTCGGCGCCCGGGGAACAGTGGGTTAACTGCCTTGTTCAGGGGCAGAACGACAGATTTTTTCCTTGTCAGCTCAGGGATTCGAACTTGCAACCCTCCGGTTACAAGTCCAACGCTCTAACCACTAGGCTACCTGCCGCCCTACAAGATCTGCAAAGAGGAGTGGGACAAAATCCCTCCTGAGATGTGTGCTAACCTGGTGGCCAACTGCAAGAAACATCTGACCTCTGTGATTGCCAACAAGGGTTTTGCCACCAAGTACTGAGTCATGTTTTGCAGAGGGGTCAAATACTTATTTCCCTCATTAAAAGGCAATTCCATTTATAACATTTTTCACATGCGTTTTTCTGGATTATTTTTTTGTTATTCTGTCTCTCACTGTTAAATAAACCTACCATTAAAGTTATAGACTGATCATTTCTTTGTCAGTGGGCAAACGTACAAAATCAGCAGGGGATCAAATACTTTTTTCCCTCACTGTAGGCCTATCAGTGGTAGGGATGGTTGGGGTTCACGGTTGGCCTTGCATACTCCATAGGGGCCCTTACCATCACAAACCTCGGAGGACACTGTGGCCCCATAACTACAGGCACGTGGGTCTGGGGTCTGGCCATCACAAGCAAACTGTAATGAGCTCCACTGGAATACTGATGACACCCCCTTTATGCCCTCAGAAAAGCCTCAATTTGTCGGGGCATGGAATACAAGGTTGCAAACGTTCCACAAGTATGCTGGCCCATGTTGACTCCACTGCTTCCCACAGTTGTGTCAAGTTGGCTGGATGTCCTTTGGGTGGTGGACCATTCTTGATACACACAGGAAACTGTTGAGGGTGAAAATCACAGTGGCATTGCAGTTCTTGAAACAAACCTGTGTGCCTGGCACCTATTACCATACCCTGTTCAAAGGCACTTAAATATTTAGTCTTGCCCATTCACCCTCTGAATGGCACACATACACAATTCATGTCTCAATTGTCTCAAGGCTTAAAAATCCTTGGATTTTACAAGTGAGAGATTATAGCTTTCACTTGGATTCACCTGGTCAGTCTATGTCATGGAAAGAGCGGGTGTTGTTAATGTTTTGTATACTCAGTGTATAAAGTTAGTGTGTCTAATAAAGAGATAGCAGAATAGATTATGTCAGTGCTGGTAACACTGTATGGACCCTAGCTGGCAATACTTGTAAAACATCCAGTCTGCTAACATAGAATAAATATACAATATGTTTTTCACCAAGTTGACTGTTTCCCTTTTGAATACCTTGCTGCATCTTTGGTGTAACTCCTCCTTGCTGTACCATTCCCACAGGGACAGGGTTGACCACTGTGACCTTGACCCCAGGTGGAAGGCTGAAGGGTAACATCCCTACCACGTCTGATCTGTGACCTGCAAAGGGGGGGCTGGAGAATTGGGCGGGCTGGCTGACCTTCTGCAGCACCACTGTCCCTGCACTGGGGTTGTCCAGCTTTATCTTGATGGTACAGTGGCTGGTGCACCCTGACACACTCTCAGGGATTGTAGGTAGGGACGCTGTCATTGGGGGAGGACTGGAGGCCTTGATGAGGGCCCCTAAAGTAGGACGAGCAGCAGCTGAATGTGAAACTACTTGTGTCACAGGTTGTGACCCATACCCAGGGATGGCATTAAAACGGACGGGAACAGAAGAAGGGATATCTCCTGGTTCTAACTGACCCGCCAGGCGAACCAGGGCACTCTGCCTGTTGCTGGGCAGAATTGTGAGCTCAGGATTTTCTGATCCTTGGCGGATCAGAATGCTTTTCATTTTCTCTGACATTATGTTTGGGGGAGATTTGACCGCCACCTTTGGTTCTAAATTGGGGGGAAGGTACGTTGGCTCAGTAGGGGTTGCAGGTCCGACTGTGGAGTTGAAATCCCCCTTCATTGGACTGGCAATGGGCACTGATGTTGACAGTGTTATTTGTTGTTGTTGGTAACTGGCAGTGGGCACTGGCATGGAGAGTTTTGCTTGTTGTTGCTGGTGGCAACCGACAGGCATGGGCCATATGGTGGAGATTCCATTATTTGGCTCATCTACCACTACATAGCCAAAATAAAATGTTAGTGTAGCTATCACTTTCTAGTCTAACGTTACCGTATCATTGTGATTTTCTCTAAATACATTCTCTAAATACAGTTCTAACTTATTCTCATTAGATGTGGATAATAAAATGTGTTGAGCTTCAATAGCAGGAAAACAAAGAAATAGCTGCACCTATAGCTACAGTAGCTACTTGTAGGCTAATATAACTTTTTAAAAATGCATTGCTTACCCCATGCAAAATATGGATCTACATCATAACAGCCTGGCGAAGAGGTCATTTTGAGTTCTGACAAGTAACTGAGCAGATGTTAAAAGTTTCAAATTGCCTTAGGCTCAGTCACTCCAGCCTCTGTTTATCTCAAGCAAGACAGATTTGAAAGTTAATGGTGATTGTTTTGTTTTTTAAACCCACATTGACACCCATGAAATCTGTTACTAAGCAATGTGGATGTGAAATTCTATGAATCATTTTGTGAGTGTTCCAATGGTTCTAATCATAGATTGAGTGGATAACACTGTGTGCATTTCAATGAAAAAGAGTGGTCTTAAACAACAGCCCCAATACTGAAGCTTCACATTATCAGTCTTTTGTATATGGAAGTTTACCCTCCATCTACTGCATCTGCATCTGCAGATGCTGTCCTTCTGCTGTACCCCTCCCTGGTTTTGTCCCTCGTTGGTGACAGGGACCCAGCGTGAGGAGCCCACCCTTCTGAGTTCCCCCTGGTGCCCACACGAGAGCGGGGAGCTGTGGCGCTGCTGCCAAGGTGGGCACTGGAGAGGGCACAGGCCCTGGGCCTGCTGCCTCACCTGGAAGGGGGTTTCCCCCAGGCGGTACTGCTGGGGGAAGTGGAAGGCGGGGTCAGAGTAGCAGGACTGGGGCTGAGGGAAGAAGGTGCCCAGTTTGTGAGCGGGGCAACGGGGCTCAGCCATGTGGTGGGTTTGCAGGCTGCCGTGGGACGACAAGGAGTGGGGTGGCAGCAGATGCTAGAGTTCTAACCACAGTCCTTGTACATGGGGAATGTTGTGCTCCAGGGTGTTACAGTGCATCATGGTCAGGGAGCTCTGGTAGGGGCCGATCATGCCGCCCATCCTGCCCTGGGACTCGGGCCCCGTCAGGTGGAAGAGGCGCCAGTGGCTGGCGGTCCCGCTGAGGCTGCTACACATGCCTGAGGAGATAGACAGGAAAGCGAGAGACCATAAGACATGATGGAAGTCTCACAAATATCCCCCAGTATATCATGTCTGTAATATTAAGGTAAAACATATAGATGAATTACGTGTACAGCTATGAACCAACAAATGTACAGCTCAGATTTTGTTTTACAATATACTAAAATCTACTGACAGTGCAATGACTTGAACATTAAATTAACGCACTGAAATGTCTTACTGGGCCTGTGAAAACACTGGGGCATGAAGTCAGTCTGCAGTCCATGGTTGGGCAGAGCCATGGCAGCCTGCTGCTGCAGAGACACAGGACATTTCCCTGGGGAGTGGGTACTGTAGCCAATCCCAGGCCCTCTCTGGGGATACAGGGAGAAGGGACAACACACCAAACAGGGGCCCTTAATAAGGCTCCTGCTCGGTGGCTCCTGGACTCCAGCGGTATTAGCCACATAGCTGGGGGTCCTCTGTGGCTCCTGGATTCCAGTGGTGTTTGCAACATAGCTGGGGGGCATCAGTGGGGGGCATCTCCTGGGCTAGCACCTGAGCTCCAGCTGCTACATAACTCATTGTTCTGGGGATATCTGTCACTCCAGGGAGGTTGGTCACAAAACATGGGGTCCTTGGTATCTCTGAAACAGCAGCCAAAGCCACAGTCTGAGCTGGAGCCCAGGCTGGCAGCTACAAGACTTGGGGCCCTGGGAATGTCAGCTGAGGTCAGACAGACAGGAAAGGGAGGCTCTTCTCCTCCTCTGGTCCCAGGCCCAGTTGGCACAACAGACTGGGGGTGTTGGCCAGCTCTGGAGCAGGCAGTGAAACGTAGACCAGAAAGGAGGTTCTGGTGTCTCCTGCGGGCGTGAGGGTGGGTAGGCATGGTGGAGCAGACTGGGACTGAGTTTCCTCTGTTAAGGCAGTAGCGGGCGGTGGGAGCTGCACACTGGGGATGCGGGTTTCCTCTAGTGACATAACAGGAAGGCTCACAGAAACATGGGCCATGATGTTGTCAGTCACTGGAGTAGGGAGATAGGTCACAACGTAAGAGTCGGCCTCCACTGTCACTGCAGCAGGAGAAAGCAGATTGGCCAATTCGGTATCCACTGTGACCACAGCAGGACAAATCTGATTGGAGGATTGTGTCCACGGTTGCAGCAGTAGGGGGACAAGGCAGCATGGAAGATTGGATTTCCACTCTCATTGCAGAAGGAGAGGGACAAATCAGACTAACAGACCTGACAGGGACTGCGTTCTCAGCCAATAGGGGATCAGCCTGGAACACAATCATCTTGGGTACTTCCTCTGTCTGCACGATGATCAGGGACTCTGTCGGGAGCACCCCATCCAACTCCTGGCTGATCTCACTGAGGGAGACCCGCTTTAAAGAGGGCCGAACGGACTCGCACAGGAGTTGCTGGAGGAAGCCCCGAGTGGAGGAGAGTCCTGAGGGGACAACTCTGGGGGGGGGATACTGCCAGGCCCTGGCAGTACTGCTGGGATGGGCCATCGGGACAGGGTGATGCTGGTGGCAGAGACCTGCAGGCCACTCTTTCTGTTCACTGTCAGTAGATGCCTCTGCCATTGTGTCCGTAGCCTGGATGTCTCGGCTGCAGCAGGGCTGGTCACTAGGGACGAAGGGGAAAGGCTCCATGACATCCTAACATCTAGTTTCCATTAGCAGGTGGCCTGGCTCCCACTCCAGAATGCACTTTGGGTGGGGGGAACATTTCAGGACCTTGGACAGTGACCTGCAGCTGTACTTGTGTTTTTACAGCTTTATTCTTGTTCATGTAGACTGGAAAGGGGATACCTAGTCAGTTGCACAATTGAATGCATTCAACCCAAAATGTGTCTCCCGCATTTAACCCATCCCCTTAAATGCAGATTATGATTTACAAGATGAACACAAAAAGGAACTGATTTTGCCTGGGACATGTGCCCTGCACACCAGTTTGTAAATCAAGCCATGATAGAATTATAATTGATTGACCCGTTTTGATAAACAATAACACCAACAACAAGCAGCATGACAGCTGATGAGAAAAAGTAACTTACAATGGAGAGCCTTTTTGTGGCCCAGAATTCTTTCATAAGATCATCAATAGGCATGCTTGGTTTCTCTGTGAAACAATGCAGTGATTAGGTCAATAATCAAATGTTTCGAAGTGTTACATGCATCAGCCTACCGTCTCTGAAGAGAAGAAGCGCGTTTGATTCTTTACCACAGCCTTGCTCATTCCCTCAATCAAATCCTTGAATCCCGTGGGAATATTCAACACTCTACGCAGATGAGGCATTTAACTGCTAATGAACACAAGCGTTGATGCACGAATTTCGAAAGTCGTTTTGTCTACTTCCAATGGCCAATGTTTTTTTACAATTATTATTTAAATATGTATTATTTACTGGTCCAATTAATTCCTTGTTGGACTTGAATTGAAGAGTTGTCCTTAGTTTTTCCATTGG
This sequence comes from Brachymystax lenok tsinlingensis, assembly GCA_030435695.1. Taxonomy (NCBI): domain Eukaryota; kingdom Metazoa; phylum Chordata; class Actinopteri; order Salmoniformes; family Salmonidae; genus Brachymystax; species Brachymystax lenok. The sequence continues at coordinate 25,433,770 of CM059788.1, read as the reverse complement.
TGCTCGCTGCGCTATTTAAGATGAGAGCAAGGTATTTAGACGTATCTAAATAGGATGGCTGCCCTTGAGAGAACATGATCACGCTCACTTATGATTGCGTCATAATGGCAGGTGTATTATTGCCAAGAAATAATGACGTTTTCACACGCACGTAGGCTAGCTAAAAATTGGACTGCTACTGTGCAGCACTCGATACCATTATTGCTGCGTTCATGACAACTGAGAATTCTGAAAATACGAGGTCAAATCATGATGTCAGTGATCATAAGGCCGGAGCTCTAAAAAGAGGCTCGACTTCCCGAGTTGGAACTCCAAGTTGGATGACAGTTAAAATAGATTTTTCCCCAGTCGGAGCTCGTTTTTTCTCAGTTGCCAGTTGTCGTGAAAAATAATTGAAATTAGAAGTTGGCAGTTTTCCAAGCTCCGAGTTACTAGTTGTTTTGAACGCAGCATATCAGATAGGTCACCTGCCAATTTATCATATTTCTACATCAAATAATATGGACATTTCCATCACTATCACTTGTGGCAAGGGTTGGTTTAACTTTTAACTGTAAAGCACCTGAAAGGCTGCCTGAACACCACAGTCAATCATTATTTTATAACTAATTATAATTTATTGCTTCTATTCTTGTTAGTGTTAGTGATAAAAAATACATGTAAAAAATGTAACTGCCAAAGAATTGAGGTATAGCTGAAAACTAGGCAGCTGGCCAAATCTGCCATTTACAAAAATGTTAATTGAGGTGCATTGTCCCTTACAAATAAATAAATCATGAGACTACATGCATCTTAAAACACATTATGGAAATAAAATGGCCATAGATTTAAGAGATGTATTGTTTTAACACGTGATCTTATACATAAAAAAAAAACAAAAAAAACAAAGCAAAGGAAAACCAGTTTCCAGCAAGTACCACAGAGTAGGCATACAGTGTGGATGTTATACCCATAAGTGAGTGCCAAAAGGACAATGTAATTTAGCTAGTAACATATCTATAGTATTAAAGTACAGAGACATATTTACACTGATATGAATAGGTGGTTTCCCTTTAAATAGCAATACACTTGTTATTAAAACCAGTAAAAACATATATATTATTTTAAGTAACAATGTTGTAACATGTTTAAGGAAATCTGCTTATATTACCATCTATAATGGATTCACAATGTCTATAACCTAAGGTGATTAAAGGGTTGGCATCAATTTACAGTGACAAAGGCCAGGTGATGAGTAGTAGCATAGGGATTGTGCATTCAGATGTTTTACTACTACTGTTAAGAGCAACAGGACATTGGACATTCAGGTCATCTGGCAGAAACCTAGACAGTAGGGTTGCTATGACACAAGTTCACTGCTTTATAATGAAGTGTCATACACAATGGCATACCCAGTTTTGAATCTGAACCCTTTCATATCTTATGGGAGAGAAAGATATTATTGTACTATTCACATTTTAGCCATTTAGCAGACGCTCGTATCCAAAGCGACTTACAGGAGCAATTGGGCTAAGTGCCTTGCTCAAGGGCACGTTGAACAATTTTTCACCTAGTCGGCTCAGGGAATTGAACCAGCAACCTTTCAGTTACTGGTCCAACGCTCTTACCCATTAAACGACCTGCCGCCCCACTGACAGATTTTCTCCCAATATATTTTTCCTTGGTAAAAAGAGTTACATTTGCCTCCCAGCAACAACTACTGTACATATTTGATCTGGTTGAAACACACGATTACATTCCAGTAGTCTGCACTCTCTCTCCAGGAGACTTACTGTAAACTACGCATTACAAACTTGATGGCACATTTACTATACAAACATAAGTCAACTGAAACAAACACATTGCAGTGAACCATCACAGTGCTGTGAAGATCAAGATGGCTTCTGGAGTCGTTTCCAGATCCTTCTACCCTCAACGCAGAGCTAGGGTGGATGTATGGTGGAGGAATGGGGCAGTAGTCATTGTGGGGCCACCTCCTTCCTCATGGAAGCCAGAGCTGAGTGGATGTATGGTGGAGGAATGGGGCAGTAGTCAGGGTGGGGCCACCTCCTTCCTCATGGAAGCCAGAGCTGAGTGGATGTATGGTGGAGGAATGAGGCAGTAGTCAGGGTGGGGTCACCTCCTTCCTCATGGAAGCCAGAGCTGAGTGGATGTATGGTGGAGGAATGGGGCAGTAGTCAGGGTGGGGCCACCTCCTTCCTCATGGAAGCCAGAGCTGAGTGGATGAATGGTGGAGGAATGGTGCAGTAGTCAGGGTGGGGCCACCTCCTTCCTCATGGAAGCCAGAGCTGAGTGGATGTATGGTGGAGGAATGGGGCAGTAGTCAGGGTGGGGCCACCTCCTTCCTCATGGAAGCCAGAGCTGAGTGGATGTATAGTGGAGGAATGGGGCAGTAGTCAGGGTGGGGTCACCTCTTTCCTCATGGAAGCCAGAGCTGAGTGGATGTATGGTGGAGGAATGAGGCAGTAGTCAGGGTGGGGCCACCTCCTTCCTCATGGAAGCCAGAGCTGAGTGGATGTATGGTGGAGGAATGGGGCAGTAGTCAGGGTGGGGCCACCTCCTTCCTCATGGAAGCCAGAGCTGAGTGGATGAATGGTGGAGGAATGGTGCAGTAGTCAGGGTGGGGCCACCTCCTTCCTCATGGAAGCCAGAGCTGAGTGGATGTATGGTGGAGGAATGGGGCAGTAGTCAGGGTGGGGTCACCTCCTTTCTCATGGAAGCCAGAGCTGAGTGGATGCGTACATGGAGCCTGTTCTCAAAGTCATACCCAGCAAAGTCATCCTGTAGAAACAAACACAGATTACTACATCACATATAACATCCTCAAAAGGGCACATACAGGTAAGGAAATATTAAATAATTTCAAATGCATATCATGAATGACTGTCCCTCATCATTCCAGATACTATAACTGACAGCTACAAGTTCCAAAAATACACTATAGGAAAGTTCAACTGTACCTTGGCCTGAAGCATCAGAGCTCTGCCCTTCGCTTCAGACTGAGCAGAGAAGAAAACCACAATCAGATACTCAATTAACTACTGTATTTAACATACACTTTCTCCCCTCAGGGTTGACACATTGCACAATACAATATAGCAACACACTGTATACACTGAGCTCACCTCAGGGCTGTCCAGTAAAACACAGCCCAACTCGTAGCAGGAGTAGGGCTGCACATAAGAGTTGTTCTGACGACCCACCTCATCTCCGGCAGCCAGATGGAAGCACTGCAATGTTCAATGAAACATAATAAAGAGTAGTAAACATTCACTATTCTCATTACACTTGCAGATACATACTATATGTGTACTTCGTTTTCAATACATATCAATAGGATGGTGAGACAGAACCTGAATGGCGTCTTTTATGTTGCCGAGACATCGGTGTATGTCTCCAAGAAGCAGGTTTTTCAGGCCAGCAATTGAGACGTCATCTAGTTCCTGTAGAACTAAGGAGACAGACAACCCACTGAGTTTCCTTCCACATTCACAGGAATGCACTTTTATGGCACCACAATAACTACTCACACAAATTGTTCTGTGTGTGTGTGCTGTCCTTCACAATCAAAAGATAATATGCTATAATTGATTTGTGTAGCAAACATGGTAGTTGGGACTGGAAGTGTGATCATGTGTAGTTTGTCTATGCATGTTCTCACACTGTGTACCTTGGCTCATGATCTGTAGCTTAGAGGTGCAGCAGTTCGGCAAAGCTTTCCACAGGTAAAGCACCTCGATCACAGCCAGGACACACAGCTCTCTGGATGGGGTGTGTTTCTTTAGCCTCTCCGCCTGAACACACACTACCATCTCAGTCACGAAGCAAAATTCTGCCTACTACATAATTAACTGCCAATTTTCCTCCATACAATGACTTCAGATCACCTTGAAACTGTACGACAATGAAAAAGATGAACTCTCATTAGAAGTAATAATTCACATACACCACCGTTCAAATGTTTGGGGGCACTTAGAAACGTCCTTGTTTTTGAATGAAAAAATTTGCTTTTGTCCATTAAAATAACATCAAATTGATCAGAAAAACAATGTAGACATTGTTAATGTTGTAAATGACTATTGTGGCTGGAAACAGCAGATTTTCTATGGAATATCTACATAGGCATACAGAGGCCCATTATCAGCAACCATCACTCCTGTGTTCCAATGGCACGTTGTGTTAGCTAATCCAAGTTTATCATTTTAAAAGGCTAATTGATCATTAGAAAACCCTTTTGCAATAATGTTAGCACAGATGAAAACTGTTGTCCTGATTAAAGAAGCACTAAAACTGGCCTTCTTTAGACTAGTTGATTATCTGTAGCATCAGCATTTGTGGGTTTGATTACAGGCTTAAAATCTCCAGAAACAAATAACTTTCTTCTGAAACTCATCAGTTTATTCTTGTTCTGAGAAATTAAGGCTATTCCATGCAAGAAATTGCCAAGAACTGGCTCTAACCAGAATAGAAAGAGGAGTCGGAGGCCCCGGTGCACAACTGAGCAAGAGGACAAGTACATTAGTGTGTCTAGTTTGAGAAACAGACGCCTAACAAGTCCTCAACTGACAGCATCATTAAATAGTACCCGCAAAACACCAGTCTCAACGACGTCAACAGTGAAGAGGCGACTCCATGATGCTGGACTTCTAGGCAGAGTTGCAAAGAAAAAGCTATATCTCAGACAGGTCCAAAAAATAAAAGATTAAGATGGGAAAAAGAACAGACACTCGACAGAGGAACTCTGCCTATAAGGCCAGCATCACGGAGTCGCCACTTCACTGTTGACGTCGTTGAGACTGGTGTGTTGCGGGTAGTATTTAATGATGCTGGTTAGAGCCAGTTTGCGCTGTTCTGTGAAGGGAGTTGTACACAGCGTTGTACGAGATCTTCAGTTTCTTGGCAATTTCTCGCATGGAATAGCCTTCAGTTCTCAGAACAAGAATAGACTGATGAGTTTCAGAAGAAAGTTCTTTGTTTCTGGCCATTTTGAGCTTGTAATCAAACCCACAAATGCTGATGCTCCAGATACTCAACTAGTCTAAATAAGGCCAGTTTGTATGGCTTCTTTAAATCAGGACAACAGTTTTCAGCTGTGCGAACATAACTGCAAAAGGGTTTTCTAATGATCAATTAGCCTTTTAAAATTATAAACTTGGATCAGCTAAACACAACATGCCATTGGAACACAAGAGTGATGGTTGCTGATAATGGGCCTCTGTACGCCTGTGTAGATATTCCATTAACAATCAGCCGTTTCCAGCGTAAATAGTCATTTACAACATTAACAATGTTTACACTGCATTTCTGATCAATTTGATGTTCTTTTAAAATTGACAAAAAAAAAATATATTTCAAAAACAAGTACATTTCTAAGTGACCCCAAACTTTTGAACCATAGTGTAGATCTATAGAAATGTGCTGTTGCCAGTCCCACATTCACCCTCTTCATAGAGAACTGTTCTATCTGATTGTTCTTCCGTTTCAGAAGCGTATGCACATCCTTGAAGACAGCGGCAGCCCCCTCCAGATCTCCTGATGCTCCCTGGGACACTATAGTGGACCACAGAGACAAGGCCCAGGGGTTAGAATCTGCAGGGTACCTCAACGCCAACATATTACCGTTATCAGGGGATGTATGCCATTATCGCTAATTCAGCTTCATTCAGGTGAATTAGCATTCCCAGAACTTCTTTTACCTTTGAAAAGAAAGAAAACAAGAGGATGTTCTAACCCCAACACCAATTGAGTGACCTCTAACCTTTGCCCTCTCACCTCCAGTTAGGTAGGCGTAGTAGCACTGGGACCAGCGTGACTCAGTCGCCAGACGCTGAAAGGCCCTGTAGGCGTCACTGTAGCTCAGCTCGATCATACTGCACCACCCTGAGAAGAGTAGAGAGAATGGAATGTCACTCAGAAACAACAAGGCAATGGAGAGCATTAGTTAGAGATGATTTTGAAGTGAATAGGGATAAAAGCGTGTACCTATTTCATACAAACACACATGCTGGATCTCCCTCTGGTCTGTAGCCAGCTCCAAGGCATTTTGGAAGGACGTCAAGGCACTGTTGATCTGGCACTGGAAGTGGAGAGAGGGGGAAGAGAAGGACAAAGACCAACACACTACAGCCACAGTGCTAGACCAAGTTACCTTGTGTTGTTATTTATACTCATATCTTGGCAAGGTACACTTTAGCACAAGAATAACTTATTAGAGACGTTCAGGTTGTACCTCGTTTAACTAATTTTAAAATGTTTTCCCTCTACTGAACATGACCCAGGTCATTACCTCCAGGCGCTGCACCCTGCCCTTGAAGAACATGAAGAGGGATGAGTTAGGGTATACAGGCTCCTTCCTCTGGAGGATAGCCTTAGCCTCCATCAGGCCGGCCTGTGTGTCTGAGCCGTCCAGGGCAAAAAAGGGTTGCACTACCGTATAGTACCACAAGAGGGCCAACCTGCCACAGGGGGACAGAAATCCTCGTTATTGGGAAAGGGGGATACCTAGTCACTTGTACAACTGAATGCCTTCAACTGAAATGTGTCTTATGCATTTAACCCAACCCCTCTGAAACAGAGGTGCAGGGGAATGCCTTGAATCGACATCCACGTCTTCGGCGCCTGGGGAACAGTGGGTGCCTTGTTCAGGGGCAGAACAACAGATTTTTACCTTGTCAGGATTTGATCCGCCCAACATGACAACAATGACCACGTTCACATGCGCCCAGTATTCCGGATACTACATCATATCCCGCTTAAGGGCTAGTTCAGGATAAGCTGTTTCCATGCACCTTTGATATCCCACTCACAAGTATCCATGAATAAACAGAATATTCCTAATTTAAGTTCATATGGGTTAAATGGAATGTACCTGAAATATGGATACAGACTGTAGGCCTATAACCTCTCGCATGTAGAGTAATAAAATATTAACTCCTGCAGAATTATGCATTTCTTGCAGTAAAATGATACAAATGTAAACATTTTCTTGGGAACAGGAGTAGAGAAATATGATTTCTTCTTTCAGCATCTCTTGAGAAAATGCAAATGTCTTGTGTTTAATGTTATGCAAGCAGATAGTATTTCAACCACATATAATATGCACCCAAGACAAACTGAAGTCTTGTCAGAAATGTTTCATCATTTTCTCAGCTTTTCATTTCCTTAAAACCGGTCAAACTGATGACATTTGGAAATTTTGCACAGGACAAATCTTTCCACTCTTTTGGAGTTATTGCATGTTCTACCCGGTCCCTAAAAGAAACATAGAACTTTACCATGTTAACTAGATTACTAATGCATTCATTCTTTCTATCAAATGCTAGAAATTCTGGTTTAGTCTTCTCGGGCAACAAGTTATGACAGAAGAGATGCTGCATGTCAGCTATAACTATAAGCAGGAAGTTGTCTAAATTAGGGGTGAATGTAGCCAGTAGTCTATACGGTCCAGTACGGAGTATCAGCAAAGTAAATTATTCTGGAATTATTGAACTGTGCAGGTAGCCTACTTTTTGAAGTGATTTGTTTGACAATCAGATGAAAACACACAAACGTATCCTGTATAAGATCAGGATATCCCAGCCATCTTATCCGGGTTTCTCATAACCGCTACAAACGTTTTGGGTTATTGTACACGGGATATGATATTTATATGCACCCACTCAAAAACAGAATACTTGAGTATCCCAAATAATAATTGGATATTGGTGTGCATGGAAATATGTTCATTGAGAGTTTTACCGGTGAATATCAGCATTCAGAGGGTCAGTCATGAAACCAAGACATATCACATCTGTCGGTAAACATATGACTGATTTCAAGTTGAAAAGCTTACTACCAAACTCAGCAGATAAGTCTGCTGATAAAACAATCAAAAATCTGCAGAATCAACAATTACATGCAGCTAGATGTGAAAGCAACTATGCCCTATGGGACTCCCAATCACGACCTATTGTGATACAGTGGTAGTGGTACGCCTACTCACGTAGCTAGGGGGGCCTTCATGTCCTTACTTTCACTGGCATATGTAAGGGCGGACAGCCCCTGGTGACGATCGCCAGGGAAACCCAAAAGGTTGACGATCTTCAGCAGGTGTGGCGGAACCATGGAGATGCACAGGTGGAACAGGCCGTAGCCAAAACTGACCGAGCCCTTGAGCCTCTCCAGGGCCTCCGGGCTCACCCCATTGGTCCTCTGGGTTGGGGGCGTGGCATGGTTGTGGTTGGCCTGGTCAGTGGATGGAGAGGGAGACCCTTGCTGGTCGGAGGACCTCCTCTTGCTGCAATCCTGCAGCTGGCTGATGTCGCTATAACACTTGTTGTACATCTTCCAGGCTTTGCGGAGGATCCAGCCTCCTCTGATGTATGCTGGGTGGGTTTGGGAGAGGGGAAGTCCATGAGAGATAATACACATAAAGCAAGACATTTGAGTCCTGAGAGAAATGATCTACATACCAATGTGCATTATAGAAAACAACTTATTGGACATGCATTATAAATCAGTATGCAAGAGTGGATATTGAAACCTGTAGAAACAACACAGTGCAGCCAATCAGTCAAATACATATGGTTCATCAGTCAGCTATAAGCCAACACGTAGGTCAAGGTAGAAGTGATGAGGTGTTTGACCTGACAGTTCCTGTTTGATGAAGGAGAGGACCGCGAGGTACACCTGGCAGTCTGCCACAATGATCTGTCTCTGGAGGCGGTCTACTATTGCCACCACTGACCTCTGGGAGTCCTGGAGAAAGGCCAAACACACAGTGAGATCTATAGATGTCAACATCCAAGTTTTAGAGCAAGGCCAAATACGCATGTCAGTAAACATCGTCAATGTTACACACACACAACTAGTCAAAAGTTTGGACACACCTACTCATTCAAAGGTTTTTCTTTATTTTCAACAAAAATAATAGGGAAGACATCAATATTATGAAATAACACGTATGGAATCATGTAGTAATCAAAAAAGGAGTTATATCAAATGAAAAAAAAATTATATTTGAGATTCTTAAAAAGTAGCCACCCTTTGTCTTGATGACGGCTTTGCACACGCTTGGCATTCTCTCAACCAGCTTCACCTGGAATGCTTTTCCAACAGTCTTGAAGGAGTTCCCACATAAGCTGAGCACTTATTGGCTGCTTTTCCTTCACTCTGCGGTCCAACTCATCCCAAGACATCTAAAATTGGGTTGAGGTTGGGTGATTGTGGAGGCCAGGTCACCTTATGGCAAGGTGCTCCATTATGCTGGAAAAGGCATTGTTCGTCACCAAACTGTTCCTGGATGGTTGGGAGAAGTTGCTCTCGGAGGATGTGTTGGTACCATTCTTTATTCGTGGCTGTGTTCCTAGGCAGAATTGTGAGTGAGCCCACTCCCTTGGCTGAGAAGCAACCCCACTAATGAATGGTCTCAAGATTATTTACTGTTGGCATGACACAGGACTGATGGTAGCGCTCACCTTGTCTTCCCAGGACATGCTTTTTTACGGATGCCCCAAACAATCGGAAAGGGGATTCATCAGAGAAAATGACGTTGCTCCAGTCCTCAGCAGTCCAATCCCTGTACCTTTTGCAGAATATCAGTCTGTCCCTGATGTTTTTCCTGGAGAGAAGTGGCTTCTTTGCTGCCCTTCATGACACCAGGCCATCCTCCCAAAGTCTTCGCCTCACTGTGCGTGCAGATGCACTCACACCTGCCTGCTGCCATTCCTGAGCAAGCTCTGTACTGGTGGTGCCCCGATCCCGCAGCTGAATCAACTTTAGGAGACAGTCCTGGCGCTTGCTGGACTTTCTTGGACACTCTGAAGCTTTCTTCACAACAATTGAACCGCTCTCCCTGAAGTTCTTGATGATCCATTAAATGGTTGATTTAGGTGCAATCTTACTGGCAGCAATATCCTTGCCTGTGAAGCCATTTTTGTGCAAAGCAATGATGACGGCACGTGTTTCCTTGCACAGGTAACCATGGTTGAGAGGAAGAACAATGATTCCAAGCACCACCCTCCTTTTGAAGCTTCCAGTCTGTTATTCGAACTCAATCAGCATGACAGAGTGATCTCCAGCCTTGTCCTAGTCAAAACACTCACACCTGTGTTAACGAGAGAATCACTGACATGATGTCAGCTGGTCCTTTTGTGGCAGGGCTGAAATGCAGTGGAAATGTTTTGGGGGGATTCAGTTCATTTGCATGGCAAAGGGGGACTTTGCAACTAATTGCAATTCATCTGATCACTTCATGACATTCTGGGGTATATGCAAATTGCCATCATACAAACTGAGGCAGCAGACTTTGTGACTTTTGGCCACGACTGTACACACACACATACACAGTTGAAGTCTGAAGTTTACATACACCTCAGCAAAATACATTTAAACTCAGTTTTTCACAATTCCTGACATTTAATCCTAGTAAAATTCCAGTCTTAGGTCAGTTACAATCACCACTTTATTTGAAGAATGTGAATTGTCAGAATAATAGTAGAGAGAATTATTTATTTCAGCTTTTAATTCTTTCATCACATTCCCAGTGGGTCAGAAGTTTACATACACTCAATTAGTATTTGGTAGCATTGCCTTTAAATTGTTTAACTTGGGACACACGTTTCGGGTAGCCTTCCACAAAATTCACCCAATAAGTTGGGTGAATTTTGTCCCATTCCTCCTGACAGAGCTGGTGTAACTGAGTCAGGTTTGTAGGCCTCCTTGCTCACACAAGCTTTTTCAGTTCTGCCTACACATATAGGATTGAGGTCAGGGCTTTGTGATGGCCACTCCAATACCTTGACTTTGTTGTCCTTAAGCCATTTTGCAACAACTTTGCAAGTATGCTTGGGGTTATTGTCCACTTGGAAGACGCATTTGCGACCAAGCTTTAACTTTCTGACTGATGTCTTGAGATGTTGCTTCAATATATCCACATAATTTTTCGTCCTCATGATGCCATCTATTTTGTGAAGTGCACCAGACCCTCCTGCAGTAAAGCACCCCCACAACATGATGCTACCACCCCCGTGCTTCACGGTTGGGATGGTGTTCTTCGGATTGCAAGCCCCCTTTTTCCTCCAAACATAATGATGGTCATTATGGCCAAACATATTTTTATCAGACCAGAGGACACTTCTCCAAAAAGTACAATCTTGGTCCCTATGTGCAGTTGCAAACCGTAGTCTTGCTTTTTTATGGCGGTTTTTGGAGCAGTGGCTTCTTCCTTGCTGAGCGGCCTTTCAGGTTATGTCGATATAAGACTCGTTTTACTGTGGATATAGATACTTTTGTACCTGTTTCCTCCAGCATCTTCACAAGGTCCTTTGCTGTTGTTCTGGGACTGGTTTGCACTTTTCGCACCAAAGTACGTTCATCGCTAGGACACAGAATGCGTCTCCTTCCTGGGTGGTATGATGGCTGCGTGGTCCCATGGTGTATATACTTGCGTACTATTGTACAGGTGAACGTGGTACCTTCAGGCGTTTTCTTCTGACTCCAACTGTATGTATAGATATTTTCCTGTACACTTTTCTGGAAATAGCTAGCAAGCTAGCTAACTTTAGCCAGTTAGCTTGGGTGCTTGACTTCCGTTGTGAGGTCAGAACACTCGGATCAACCCTACACCTCGGCCAGTGTGCGCTCTGAACACTCAGCGAGCGAAACACTCTTTACGAACGAACAATCTGACAACACTCTGAATTTACAAACAACAAGAGTGCACTCCGGCACTCTCAAGTGAATCTAGGAATTTAGAAGGGCTGTGTAAGGTGCTATACAGTCAATAGGTATGAGCTCCTTGGAGGTTCATTAGGTGTGTATGTGTGTGTGTATTGCACTTCACCCACACTCCTCCTGATCTTTTTTTTGATGGTCTCTATGACCCCAGTGTTGTCGCTCTCACACAGTCTCTCAGTGGCTCGGAGGTCATCAAAGGCCATCTGCATCTTCTCCTCCTCAAACGTCATCGTGGCATTCTACACACACAGCCACAATCACAGTACCAGTCAGTCAGGGCCTTTCTCTGAGAGTAATACACAAAGCATAGCGGTCATCTCATTAGTCATGATATCATCCTGTAGCAGTCATATTGTTTGAATATAAACACATATAAGCAGCTACATAAAACAATACTAAGCACAGCTAGACAACCAACTATACGAGTCATGGACTTCTTTGAGTAATATTTCATCCAAACATTTTCAGTGATGTGCACAAATAATTTTATCCCAGTCAGTTCTCTAGCCCACCGTGAGCCAGTTATATCAGGTTGGTGAATCATTGATGATTCAGTATGTGGGCCAGCAGCAGGTGATGCACAGCACTACTACTGCTCAGGATATCCCTAGTGTGCTATTATCTGTGTGACCTTCAATTTGTTCAGCCAATCTGTACATCAGATGCATTATGACTAGGTCTATGTTTCAGATAGAGATGTACTGTCAAAATTTAACACATTGGCATTCAATAAAAAACATACAACATTACAGACTAGGTAATACATAGACATCTTCCTGTTTCCTAACTCCAATGGTCTGCATTACAGAAGAATCACATGAGGACAGCAGTGATACAGTAAATCAGTAAGAGATGTTGACCTCCTCTGTCCTCTCCACCACTACTCACCAGGAAGCTGACAAAACTGGCTCCGAAACTCATCAGTGGACTGTGGGTCCTGGAAGAGAGATGGAGACACAGAGATGGTTGAGGAAAGGGCCTTGTCAAATGTCAATAGACTTAGAGGTAAGATAGATAAACGTTTGGCTTGCAAAGCACAGCTAAAACAGATCAATTTGTTAATAAAGACAGCTAGGACAGGTGAAGTGTGGTGAGGGCTAGAGTTATTTCAAATAAATCAAACTCAGATGGTATGGCTGGAGGATATCCGAGTTGCTTTATTGCGCTGAATCAGATTTTTTCACTTAAAATGTATGCCCAACAAAAAACATTGACTTCAAAAGATTACCAAACAACTCTATGAACAAGGATTACTTTTAACAATTTACAAAAACATATTTACTAGAACTGTGCAGATTCACAGACGGTTGGAACCACAAATATCAAATTTGGACTCATCAGACCAAAGGACAGATTTCCACTGGTCTAATGTCCAGTGTTTCTTGGCCCAAGCAAGTCTCTTCTTATTATTGTAGTGGTTACTTTGCAGCAATTTGACCATGAAGGCCTGATTCACACGGTCTCTTCTGAACAGTTGATGTTGAGATGTATCTATTACTTGAACTCCGTGAAGCATTTATTTGGGCTTTATTTCTGAGGCTGGTAGTGGTGTAAAGCTTGCCACCATTGGACTCTGGAGCAGAGGAAACACGTTCTCTGGCATGATGAATCATGCTTCACCATCTGGCAGTCCGACAGACAAATCTGGGTTTGGTGGATGCCAGGAGAATGCTACCTGCCCCAATGCATAGTGCCAACTGTAAAGTTTGGTGGAGGAGGAACAATGGTCTGGATCTGTTTTTCATGGTTTGGGCTAGGCCCCTTAGTTCCAGTGAAGGGACTGTTTTATACTTTTAGTATAGTGCATTTTCTAATTCCTGCCCCTTACTTCACAGAAGTAACAAGTCAAGCTTTTGTTTATGAATTATTAAGTGATTACATTTTAGTCATTTAGCAGACATTTGTCTCGTATCCAGAGCGACATACAGTTAGTGCATTCATCTTAAGATAGCTAGTTGGGAAAACCAAATCACAGTCATAGTAAGTACATTGATTCAGTACACACTCCAGAGAGTCCAATAGCGGGGAGTTTTATACCACTCCAGGTGACACTTGGCATTGTGTATGGTGATCTTAGGCGTGAGCGGCTGCTCGGCCATGGAAACCCATTTCATGAAGCAAACAGTTATTGTGCTGACATTGCTTCCAGAGGCAGTTTGGAACTCGGTAGTGAATGTTGCAACCGAGGACAGACGATTCAGCACTCGGTGGTCCCGTTCTGTGAGCTTGTGTGACCTACCACTTCGGGCTCAGCCGTTGTTGTTTCTAGATGTTTCTACTTCACAATAACAGCACTTAAAGTTGACTGGGGCAGCTCCAGCAGGCCCTAAATTTGACAAACTGACTTATTGGAAAGATAGCATTCTATGACAGTGCCACGTTGAAAGTCACTGAGCTCTTCAGTAAGGCCATTCTGCTGCCAATGTTTATCTATGGAGATTGCATGGCTGTGTGATCAATTTTATACACCTGTCAGCAACGGGTGTGGCTGAAATAGCAGCCGAATCCACTAATTTGAAGGGGGGTGTCCACACATACATACAAAAGTATCTTAAATATGTGGGTTTTTGGTGAAGTAATTTCAAGGCACAAGGCAATGTTTCTTAAACTTAGAGGTCAGAAAAATGTCTACAGAACTAAATATAAAAGTGTTGCTTTAGTTGGCAAGGGTCTTTACGTCAACATTGTCTTTTCTAATACCTTTTAAGACTTTCTGGTATATGTTGTCTAAGACCCATTTTCTATATTTTTGACCAGAAATCAAAGCCATTGCTTATTCCTAATTTTTAGGATGGAAAATTGTTGAAAATGTATTTATGCCTCAATTTCTCAAAAATATAGACTCTTAGCTTTTCATTTGACATCCGACATACTCCTATGAACTTCACGTTGGTGCTCATGGATCCTTTAACATGCAAATGATCAGGAGACTTTAAAAAGGTGCGAGTCAAGCAAAAGCAAGTACTTAAGAAATGTGATTTATACTCCAAGAGAACATTTCATAGTAGTTGCATTCATTTCTCAAAGTCTGGAAGGTTATCAATTTCCAAAAATTTTGTTGGCTAGATTCTATCCATGTTATGTTTTAATTTTGAATCTTAAAGGATAGAAATATAGGATGATGAGGGAGGTGAACAGAAGCTTGATCAGCCTGGATTCTATCTACAGCGGTCTACTTTCAGTTCCCTCCATCTATTATGACGTATAGTTCACAGTGTGCCGTTCTCTCTGGAGCTCTGAGCTCAATGTAATTAGTGGGAGAGGTGACATTTAGGCAATCAACAGGAGACAAGGCTGTGTGTGTGTGTGTGAGTGTGTGTGTGTGTGAGGATCTAACTAAGCCTGCTGTGTTTTATCTGTAATCACAATGACTTTCACTGATTGGCACTTCACCTGCTGCCTGTGTAGCCTAGTTATAGTAAATAGCCTAATACTATTGCCTATCAAGTTTTAGAACAATGCTATATTTAATATACAGTTGCGTTGTAATATATTGGCACCCTTCAACGTTTTTAAAATTATTCACTACTTCCTTTTAAAATAAGTTTAAATTGAAAACTTTCTTGGTGTTGACACATGTATTTGATTGATTTACAACAGCACAGCAATCAAAACTGAAATTCACCTCAAATTAAAAATAAATACAAATAAATGTTCTGGACTAAATAATTCAGAAGAATTCAAATTAATTTGGTTGATTGGAGGCAGGTGATTCTCGTTTATTGTGACATGTCTCTCACCTTAAGTGCTTACAGGGTAAAAATATTAATTGAACCAGTTTTGAAAAGAGAAAAACAGAACATTGCACTCCATTGTAAAGTGCAAGGTGCCAATACATTAGAGCACAACTGTAAGTCACTTTCTTATACTTCCAACGCAAGAAATCTGACTTAGGCCTAATCACGCTGTAGATCTAGGTACGGACAGTGATGACAATTATTAGGTTGACGATGATATTGGAGGAGTGAGGTGGTACTAGTAAATCATGTGAACAGCTTGGGAACACCAACTTGTTTGCTCTCAGAGTGTAACATTAGTTAAAGAACATTCAATGACTGACATGACAGGAATGTTTGTGGCCTGCTTGCATATCAGCTAACCACTGCTAACTCAGATGCAGTTCTCCCAACTGATGTGAGATCTTGGCTAAAATGCAAGTACGAATAGGTTATTTGATAAAGTACAGATGTACAGCAAAGAAAAGTAATATACAGTGGATTTTGAAATGATACAATGACTGAGGTTAAAGTGCAGACTGTAAGCTTTCATTTTATGGGTGTTTTCATCCATATTGGGTAAGCCATTTAGAAATTATGGCACCTTTTGTACATAGTCCACCCATTTTATGGGACCAAAAGTATTGGGACAAATTCACTTCTATGTGTATTAAAGTTTTGTATTTGGTCCCATATTCCTAGCACGCAATAGATTCAAGTCAAAAGCTTGATGTACAAACTTGTTG
Source organism: Brachymystax lenok tsinlingensis (assembly GCA_030435695.1). Lineage (NCBI taxonomy): Eukaryota > Metazoa > Chordata > Actinopteri > Salmoniformes > Salmonidae > Brachymystax > Brachymystax lenok. Next base: position 25,417,593 of record CM059788.1, on the reverse strand, counting down.
GATGCATTTGCTGTTTGTTCTGTTCCGAGTTTCAGATTATTTTGTGCTCAATAGAAATGAATGGTAAATAATGTATTGTGTCATTGTGGAGTCACTTTTATTGGAAATAAAAATAGGATGTTTCTATACAGTTCTACATGAATGTGGATGCTACCATGACTACGGATAGTCCTGAAGGAATCATGAATAATGATGAGTGAAAAATGTACACGCACAAATATCATACCCATAAGACATGCTAACCTCTCACCATTACAATAAGTTGGGAGGTTAGCATGTCTTGGGGGTATTATATTTGTGCATCCATTTTTCTCACTCATCATTAGGGTTGCACATTTTGGGGAAACATTCAGAGGTGGAAATTTTCCGTGGGAATTAACAGGTACATATGCAAATTAATATTAATACCATTTAAATGTAGATATTTTTTGCATTGGATATATTTACCATATCATATCGAGACAGAAAAATAAACCTTTTACTTTATCATAAGTAGACATAATTGCAAATGATTAAATCCTGCCAATAGAAATAAAAAAAACAATTTAGTTACGAATTGAACTTTAATTAAAAGAGTTGACTCTTCACATGGGATGATTTCACTGAACAACAAAAGAAAGGGAATATTGAACGATTCATCGCATCTCCCAAAAACGTTTTCAATATACATCCGTAAAATGTAGAAACTAAAGCTTTGGTTGTCTTCCTCTCAGGCTTCCATGTCTTCTCCCTGGACCTCCTCAATGTCCACCTCTTGAACATCAGACTCTGAGGCCTCATCTTCACTGTCACTTTCCAACCTTGTTGAGGATGACTCGTTGTCAGGCTCAAAAAGCCTCAAATTTGCCCGGGTGGCCACCTATTTTTCAACCCTTGCATTGGTCAACAGGGGAAAGAGCCTCCCTTCCACCAGGTGGCTGATGAGATATGTTGGCACGACTGCCATACTGCATCCCAAAGCCCTTGCTTGGAAGTGTACTTCGCCAGACTGCCAAGAACCCTGCCCTCATCCAGGCTAAGGTGGCGAGACACGGTAATGATGACACCATAGGCCTTGTTGATCTCTGCACCAGACAGGATGCTCTTGCCAGCATACTTGGGGTCCAACATGTACGCTGCGGTGTGTATGGGCTTCAGGCAGAAGTCTTCATGCTTTATGTATTTCAGAACTGCAGTGTCCTCTGCTTGTAGCAACAGTGAAGAAGTGGGCAGGGCAGTACGGATTTCTCCTCTTACATCTGCAAGCAGAGTCTGAACATCAGATAGGATGACATTGTCTCCCTCAATCCGTGCAATGGCTACTGTTATAGGTTTCAGGAGTTTCAGGCTGCTTACCACTCTCTCCCAAAATACATAATCCAGGAGGATCCTCTTGATGGGGCTGTCCATATCGGCAGACTGTGATATGGCCATTTCTTGGAGACTCCTTCCCCTCCTGGAGACTGTCAAACATGATGACAACACCACCCCAACAGCTTCAATGTGGTGCTCTTATTCTTCTCACTTTGCTTCGGTGAGGTAGATTGCTGCTATAACTTGATGACCCTTCACATACCTAACCATTTCCTTGGCTCTCTTGTAGAGTGTATCCATTGTTTTCAGTGCCATGATGTCCTTGAGGAGCAGATTCAATGCATGAGCAGCACAGCCAATGGATGTGATGTGAGGGTAGTACTCCTCCACTTTAGACCAAGCAGCCTTCATGTTCACAGCATTGTCTGTCACCAGTGTAAATACCTTCTGTGGTCCAAGGTCATTGATGACTGCCTTCAGCTCATCTGCAATGTAGAGACCGGTGTGTCTGTTGTCCCTTGTGTCTAATACTGGAGGAGGGGTGGAGATGTAGTTAATTATTCCTTGCTAACGAACATTCGACCACCCATCAGAGATGATTGCAATACAGTCTGCTTTCTCTAGGATTTGCTTGACCTTCACTTGAACTCTGCATCCAGCAAATGACGCAGCATGTCTGGTTGGAGGAGTGTATGCTGGGCGAAGAACATTCAGAAATCTCTTCCAATACACATTGCCTATGAGCATCAGAGGTGAACCAGTTGCATACACAGCTCGAGCAAGACTTTCAGCAGCATTTATCTGACTAAGTTCCTCCATTGAGTCAAAAATACTTTTGATTCCAGGAGGACCGTGAGCTGTTGCTATCATCATTTACACCTCGAATAGAAGTATAGGGACTTTTGTCAGAGGTTGCTTGTTGTGAGCGCTGAGGGAACTTTATGCACTTGGCCAGATGATTCTGCATCTTTATTGCATTCTTCACATATGATTTGGCACAGTATTTGCAAATGTACACAGCTTTTCCTTCTACATTAGCCGCAGTGAAATGTCTCCACACATCAGATAGTGCCCTTGATATTTTCCTGTAAATATTTGAAAGAAAATATTTAAAAAAAATGTAATATAAATTCCAGGTACAGATAGTTAAGCAGTTAGATAAAACATTTATCTTATAAAGGAGTTGTTTATAAATGAAACATGTATGGAAACCGGTGAATGAACACTCCTCAGTTAGCAGTCTCAAGCAAGCCAAAACCCACATGGTAGCAAAAACTAACTAGCAGAAATTGTTAACAAGTTAGAAATGATTTAAACTAGGGATGCACGATAGATCGGTGAACATGTCTAGTTTAATGCCGATGTGCAAAACCGATGTCAAAGCTGACGTGCATACCTATTTCAGCAAGATAACTCCAAGGCGAAATCCATTAATGCCAAGATAATGGAATTCATTGCCCTTGACAATCAACCGTTCTCTGTCGTGGGTGATGTTGGCTTTTGCCGACTGGTCGAGCACCGGTACACACTAACGCTATTTTTCAGATGTTGCCCTACCGGGAGTTACACAGTAATAGCATCACTGCTATTAGCTTCATGACATACATACTATGGAACGCCGTTTGGGTCTTTGCGTGTCAAAAAATATACAGCAGCACTGTCAAAGCTGTACAAAAAAAAAGGTCTGCAAACAAGCAAACACCGGCCACAAACGATGTGTTTACAATACCGCATTGGTAATAAAGCATCATTTGTTCGACCGCAACTTCTGGGGTAGCTAGCTTTAGCTTGGTACCTAGCTAGCACCAATCCAACCAGCCTGAAAACAATGACCAGTAGAAACTGCAGTCATTTTCATTATTCTTAGCAATGATTTAGGAATCCTTATTATTAGCTGGGTTGCCACTTGTTGTTCGCTTATTGAAATTGAACTTCAGTTCATGAAAATAAATAGCTAGCCAGCTACTTATCGCTGTTGCCCAAAGCTAACGTTATAAGCAACCAGCTAGCTTCATCTGGTTAGTGAGGCTCGACCGCACCGGGTTGCGTTGTGAAGCTAGCCATAATAAGGAGTAGGCACAATAGTGGAATTTGCGGTTTGCCTTGAAAATAAAAGCATGTCATTGACAGTGATGCAAATAATACAATTATCCCATACTTTTATTTTTAAGGCTAACCGAAAAGTCCACTATTGTGGCCAGCTTCACATAGATAGTTCTTATTTGATTAATGGTGGTCGGACTGGTCTTATACATTAAGGTTATTTTAGATGAGGACACCTAGCTAGATAACTATAGCTACTGAAATGTTTGCTATGTTTTTGGGGAAGAACATTGTTTGCATCCATGAGCTAGACAGCTTTTTTTATGGCCAGCACTGCAGGTGCGCAAGACAACTTTACCAGCATCATAGCATACGTATCGATAAATCGGTGTGACATATGAAATACAAGTGATAGAGTAATCAATGTGTAATAATAATAGTGTTATTTGACGTGTATCTTTTCTGACACGCAAAGACCCAAACAGTGTTCCAAAGAAATCCTAGTTGAGAATGAAACGACTGAACAAATGAACAACAAAATAGCACAGCAAGTAAGTGAAAGAAATTGGTTTTGATGTTTTAAACGCCAACAAGAAATATCTTTTTGGTCAGTGTGGTGTGTGTGTGAAACCTTTATTTAACAAGGCAAGCCAGTTAAGAACAAATTATTATTTACAATGACGGCCTACCCCGGCCAAACCCGGACGACGCTGGGCCAATTGTACGCAGCCCTATGGGACTCCCAATCACGGCCGGATGTGATACAGGGCTTAACATCCCATTGAAAATTTCTGGATATTTACAATAAGTTACACCAAAACAATCGGAAACACAACCAAAACAAACAGTAAACACATCCACAAAGTTACAAGCTTGATGTAATCATTGCATGCTAGGAATATGGGATCAAATACTAAACTTCTGACTACTTTAATACACAAGTGAATTTGTCCCAATACTTTTGATCCACTAAAATGGGTGGTCTATGTACAAAAAGTGCTGTAAATTCCAAAACGGTTTGCCCGTAATGGATGAAAATACCCCAAAAATTAAAGCAATGTATCATTTCAAATCCAAAATGCTGGAGTACTGAGCCAAAACAACTAAATTGTGTAACTGTCCCAATACTTTTGCAGCTCACTGTACGTCTAGTTCAGTTTGGCTTGCTCGTCATAACAAGCCTCTCAAAATAGCAGAATAGTGAAGTGATACTGATATAAAACTATTGCAAATGTGCTTGGAGTCAAGAGTTTTGCATTGAGGGGAAAAGGGAAACATTTCATATACAGAACTACAAACAAACACTGAATGAAATGATCTAGCATGACACAAGAGTGAGGTGTATAAGAAGCTAGCTGTGGGGAGAAACAACATAAGGTATTTAACAACAGATTGACAGAGAAAGTGAGCAGAGAGAAAAAGGTGTCTACAAACTGACAGAGCTCTGTAAGAGAGAGCGCTTGCAGGGGGGGACAGAGACTGAAACTGGAGGAAGGTGCTTTGCTGCTATCTGCTGTGTAATGGACGACTTCCACACTTCACTGAGTTCTGGCTACAGTATGGCATGAGATGTGCAGATTCCCTCAGTTGCACCCTCCTCCTGATTTGGTTCACTTGAGGATACAACAATACAAGTGTTTGTGTACTTGGACTTGTGTGCATGCACACACAGAACAACACGTGTGTAGGCACAAACACTAGCCCAAATGACTAAAATTTGATTTATTTTGTCTCATGTTTAAGCACCAATGCACACTGATAAGGGACAGTCAGATTCCCCATTGTGATCTTGCACAGTTGAATGGGCCACTTGGGACCCAATGTCAAGACCTACTTTGTTAGAACTGTTGCTGTAGTCGGTGATTGAAACGTGAAACTTGATGAGAAACGCTGTAGCAAACTCATGAGTTACATTGCAACAAATTAGCCTATAATAATCAGTTTCACTTGGGCTTCCTCAATCGAAAAAAATAAACAGATCACGTAACAAAACTAGACCGCATACAAAATATGATAGCTCCTAATTTCAATATTTCCTAAATGAATTAAACAATTACAGTGACTGTCTATCTTCTCATTGTTTATGTCACGGGACCGTCTGACCTGTATTTTCTGAACAGATCGTCGCTCTCCTTGAATCCGTTGTTTAACAGCATGTTTATTCCTTTAAATGCCAACTCTGCGTCGTCAATCTGCTCCGCTTTCTCCTCCACATGTTGCTGGGCTGGTTCTGGTTTCGCCATCGATCACAACCCGTCTATTCAGTGTCGACAACGGATTGGCAAATTGTCAGCGCGCACCGCCTATCGAACCAAAACACACCGGTGAAATGGCAGTGACAGCGGCTAGACTTGTGGGGGAGGTGTGCACTGCACCTCGTCTCGTTGCAACTGCTGTACAGTAGGCTGCTAGCACCACCCACTTAGAACTAACAACGGCTATTTCATTTTCTTTTAAATAATACTTTAATTCTAGCAAAATTGTTTGCGGTACAACCATACCGTTGATTTACACCGTTTTCTTCACCCTTTTGTGTATCCGTCTTTCTCTGTGTTGTGGTGCGTGCCGAAATAGAAACGCCGCGCGATCATATTTTTCTTGCCGACAGGGATTAGCCAATGAGCGTTAAGTGTGCAAATTTGAGAAGTTTTCCAATACTGTCTGGCTCCAGCAGGTATATATATAACATCAGGGAGCAGAAATATGCCATATTTTCTATATACCAACTAATGTGCAAAATGTACAGAATTAATATCCAAAACAGTTTAATATTGGATATGGGCATGCTGTCCGCTGTATTTTATTAAAAGGTTACACGTAAAATTTTAACACCAAGTTCAAAAGAATTACAAGCATTCAGAACTGACATAAATAGGCAATGAAGACAGACAGATGGACAGACATGATTAACCCACTCACAGATGTTGAATGATATCAGTGGTCAAATAGTAGGAATGCATACATGTACAATAAAGGGTGGCCAAGTGGAAAGTAAATGGTAGCTGGTGTAACTGTCAACAGTGAATACAACATTTGCACTGAATGTTTCATTATGGAAAACAGTAATCAAGTATTATACACAATTATATACATAGCGTAGTCTGAGGTATATTCACTTGTATGTATGTTTTCACCAAGAATTGTCTATTCCGAATCCATATTGATTATTAAAAATTATTCTGAAAGACAACATTCACATAAATAAAGTATCCCAATGCAATTATAGTAGGCCCTACATACAAAAATGGATGAGTTCAATGTCACAAGAGATACAGAATGGTAATTTAAATCGAGTCCATTGTTGTGACTGACATTTTCTTTGTTAACTGGTCAACATGGCATTTGTTTTTTAAAGTGCAGGGTTGCTTATATTTGCTGGCCATGATGCAATACTGACCAAACACACACCACATCCACTCTAAAGTCTAAGGAAAGCTTTTATATACTATTGGGGAGGAGGACAGGAAATACAAAGGAAGAGCCTAATGGGGGGAAACAGACATTTCTAACCCAGATGGTACAACATTAGAATATTAGAATATATTCAATAACAAGATGGAGATAATGAACACATTTATCACAAAATAAATATACTATAGTGTAACACTACAGACTAGCTCATCTCTCTCTATCTTTAGTTTCCTCATACAGAGCAACATACATGAATCTCTGAGCCGCTCGTATACCTATCAACACAAATCTGTGCACGCACGCACACACACACACACACACACACACACACACACACACACACACACACACACACACACACACATATTCTGTCTTTAGATTAGATTGCACGTGGCGGCCAGTAGAAAGTGAACGTCCCAGGATGTGGTCATGGACTACACTCTACTCAGCAGGACACTCTCTGAGGTTGACTGGACCGAACACCCCAGAGAGCTTCTCAAAGGAAACCGGGTCCTCGTTGATCTTCATGTTCTGGATGCAGCCCTCGAAGGACCCTGTGACAGGGAGGGTCAGGTGCATGGACGTCTCTGCACAAGGAAGAGTCAGATACAGTACTGTATACAGGAGGCAAAATAGTGATAATAATAGTGAGTCTAAAGTGTGACTATGTCTTTGATTCATCCATCATTCACCGTCCTATGGGATGTAAAGGTTGTTATTATGTGTAAATTACAAGAGGGGCTAAATTACAGTGGACTCCAGGTCTGAAATAGTTTGAATGTAGTTGTAAATCCAGTGTCCTCTCCTCCAGAGTACCTACCTGGAATGCCGCCTACATAGAGAGGGTCTTTAGTTAGAGTAGAAGACGAGGAGGACGGTCCTATTTTGTGGTCACCCTCGGTGTCCACATGCATCTCCACAACGTTGTTCCTCTTGATCACTGAAGTGAGAAACACACACACACACCCATTCCCCATGAGCGTCACTTACTACGTATTAAAGACACTTATTGCTATGAATTTGTAGCTAGCTAGTTGGATAGAGGCAAGTTCTAAAATATTATAACAAAAGTTATACCTGCAACTCTGTGGAACATTCCATCACACAAGGGCTGCTTGGGCCGGACGGACACGTTGAATTCACCTGCTCCATTGTTCACCCGTGCCACCACCTGGAGAAACACATGTGCATCACAACACTGCACAACAGACTTATGGCTGCAAGGAAACTTAGCCTAAAATCAGCCTGAACTAGAGTCATGTTTTAAATTATTTGAAAGTCAAATGTAACCCTTGAGAGGTCTAAAAGGTCAGCTTGAAAGGTCAAATCCAGCACTTGAGGGGTCAAACTAGTCCAAGGAATCATGTGTCAAGGAAACAATTTCAAGGCTGTGACTGGCCCAGTCCAGACAGCCCAGTGCAGGGCAGGCTCACCTCGCCTCTGTGCATGTAGAGGCTGAGGTAGTGTCCAGTGTTGGGCCCACGTAGAGGTCTGCTGGATTCCCCCGCATGGAGCAGAACACCAGTCAGACTCCTGGGACGGATGTCAAACACCACCTCAAAGCTGGAGCCCACCACAAAGGAATCATCTGGAAAAGACATCATCATCATCAGCCTCATCATTGTTGTGATTCTCATCTTCATCATGCATCCAATCTCCCGTGGGCAGACAGCGTGTAGACTGAAGAATCTGAAAGGACTGAATGGGATGTGTTAGATAACGAGCTGCAGTAGTTCTGGTTGTGGGGTTTCCGTCACTGGTTATTTGGACATATCAGAATTGGGTGAAGGCAGAGCTTGAACTGCTTCGCCTCGAGTGCTTTGCACGTGTGCCCACACGGATCGGAGGGGGGGCTTTGGCTGAGATTTTACTTTTGCGAGGGTGGAGACTTCTTTTTTGACAGAACTCTCAATTTCTAACACGTATCAACACAGAAGTTAATCACGCAGCTGACCAAATTATGCAAGATTTTACTTCTGGGTTAATAGAGATTATCCTGCACCATATTACCAATATCAATATTTTGTTTTCTACTCACTGATAATGACATATGCCCCTCTTCCTGAGAAGTAGGCCCCACTCTGTGCATGTCCGTCAAAGCAGGGACCAGCACCATGATTGGTGGTTGGTTCTGGCATGGGAGTGCCATTCATCTTGAAGTTACGCACACAGCCAATCACACTTTGCTTTGGAAGGTGCTTCCACTGAAAGTAAAGAGAAAATACCATACAATTTTACTGTATATGTTTTTGTGTCTGTGTCTGTGTGTGCGTGTGCCTGTGTGTGTGTCCATCAGTGGAGGCTGGTGGGAGGAGCTATAGGAGGACAGGCTCATTGTAATGGTTGTAATGGAATCAATGGAATGGTATCAAACATATGGAAACCACGTTTGACTCGGTTCCTTTTATACCATTCAAGCCATTAAAATTAGCGTGTCCTCCTATAACTCCTCCCACCAGCCTCCACTGGTGTCCATGTGTGTGTGTGTGTGTTGGCTACCTTCAGTTGTTTGATCAAGGAATCAGGAGCACTTCCCATGTAAAGAGGAGAGATCAATTCCATGGAGGTGGCCTCATCACTGGTCCGCTGTCCATCCTGAGCCCTGATACCATCCACTACCAACTGGAACCTCTTCTTATCTAGGCGGAATATTACCTGCAGAGGTGAGGTTACCACAGAGGACAAATCAATGTACATCCCTGTCACTGACTGATTGTAGTGCCACAGAGTGATTTGGTAAGTTTTCTCTCACGAAACATTGAAAAACGACTGAACAACTACTGCAAACAACTGTTTGCGAATGTATGATGTGAAACAACATTACTGAGTGCAGATTGTCTTAGATTGTAACCCACTGACCGAGTGCCACTTTCCATCATTGTACTTCTCCCTGTTGAAGATCTCCCTGCTCTTGTCTACTGACAGTCTGATCCTGCCTTTGGACAGGTAGAGAGCCACGTGAGAGCTCCCCCCTCTGGTGGCTGCATAGAACAACAGGCCTTTGGCAGATTTGGTCCTCACGTCCAGGGAGAAATTAGGTCTGGTGGAGGAAAGAGACAAGATTCAGGCCAGAGAGAGAGAGATAGACAGAGAGACAGAGAGAGAGAGTGTGTGTATGTGTGAGCATGTGTAAGCGTGAGTGTGTCTACTCACCTGGGCTGGAGTGCCTGGGGAGTGAGGTTATAGCTCAGGCTACTCACAGTGCCCCCAATGTGGTAAGCATGTTCAACCAGGACAGGGTGTGCACACACAGAGAGACTGTCATCTGACACCTCAATAACACCATCCTATACAGAACACACACAGGCACAGAGAAACAGGAACTCAATATTAGAGACAATGGCTTAAATATGTGTATGCGATTAACCTCCAACGAAGCACTGGGGTAGGATTTGCCTTAGTCAATGGAAATGTGGTTCTGAAAGGCAAAGACAGATTTTGGTGGATAAAGAGCTTTGGTCAATGAAACCTTAATGTAAACCAACTGAACAAGGTCAACCAACTGAACAAGGTCAACTAACTGAACAAGGTCAACCAACTGAACAAGGTCAACCAACTGAACAAGGTCAACTAACTGAACAAGGACTCTGTGTTCCACAGAAAACAGGCATGAGCCCATTCTCATTCCTCAGTCCTCCTTGTTATCTACTGTAGGCCTCTGGGAGTTAGAAACTGATAAAGATGTCTCCCATTTGTGGGTCAAAGCTGCTTTGAGTAGTAATCTGTTGATAGGCTGGCATATATTCCATCACACATTCCCCATGATCAGTATCTCTTTACTGAAACCTGAATCACAATCTGTATCTCTACAATACTGGATTTCTTTCACCATTTGATATCTATATGTTCAAATGCATATTTAAAGGTGCAATCTGCAATTGCTTCATACATTTTTTGATTTATGAATTAATGATATGTACCCACTGATTACTAAAGAATTTAACAAATAAATGGCTTATGTGCTTAGTTCAACTCTCGTACCCCATCAGAACCCAAAATATAAGCTTTGTAAATAAAGTAAATGTAAACAAACACTATATAGCCTCACATGTTTAAAACTATAATGTTGATATCATGGATTTCATTGCATCCATAGGTCTGTCTATGAATTTGAGAGTGGTTACATTTTTTTCAGTCCCATCCTTCAGTTTGTTACCAAAATAGGGTCGGGGAGTCCCCTCTGTTATTGTTTCAACTGCTGAATGCCCCCCATTTCTAATTTCTAAGATGTGTGAGATGTATCACAAGTCATGTTTCCCCCACAAAAATGTTACTTCCCAATCTGTCATTTTGTTGTTTTGTTTCAGTTTAGGTGTAGTATGGAGGGAAGGAATGAGGGCCAGTATGTGTAGCTTTTGATATGGCATACTTTCTTTGGGCAAGATACCTCATCATAATTGCCTCTGAACATGTGTGTGCATGTATATGCTCTTAGCATACACATAATCATTATACGATCTGCTTGCATGTACTGTATTTGCATTAATAAAAATGCATATGATGAAATAGCTTATAAACAACCAAATAGGACACTCACGCTTGGCACCATTTGAAAACCTCCACCGAACCTGTATGGAGATTATATTATTTATGGGAAAAATTGTAATCCTGGCATTCAGTTGTGCCAATCTGTTAGTCATTGTATGTTTTCATTGGGAAGAGTTGATCTATTAATGCGTTTTAATCAACAGAGCTGAGGTGTTTAGAGTGACATTGATTGACAGGTGCTCACAACGAAAGAGATAAGTGAGCTTAGTGGTGGATTTATTGTAGGAGGCTTAGAAGATCAAATAATTTGGATAGACAGAGGCCAAGGTGCTCAAGTAAACATGCTTGAGAGAGCATACACCAGTCAGTGGTGGCTGGTGGCACTTTAAATGGGGAGGACAGGCTCATAGTAATGGCTGGAACATAATTAATCGAATGGTCTCAAACACATCAAACACCTGGTTTCCATGTGTTTGATACCATTTCATTCACTCAATTCCAGCCATTATTGAGCCGTCCTCCCCACACCAGCCTCCATTAGCATACAGTAAGAGATGCATGACAATGATGCACTGCTTTCCCCAATACTCAGTGTAATGTTCCAGTATACATTCCAGATATCGGCAGGTCATAACTAATATTGTTAATTCCTAGTGCAATGTTCCAATAATACACCCTCAGTCATTCCATAGTATAATAATCTTATGATAGTATATCCTATTATGATAGTATCTTCGTATAGACCATAGATCATTCATTCGTTCATTGATCCTAGTCATTGTTAATAGGGAGAGCAGAAAAGGAGTGAGTATGGGGCAATGACCTAACATCAGGCTGGTTGTTACCAGATGGACTGATGATGATGGTGAATGAGTGGGTTAATAGATGCTTGTTAATGACTGGTCAGAAAAGTGGTTTATTGTCATGAAACATGCCTAAGATAGAACAGTGTACAAATCAAAAGCGAAACAATGCTCATTAAATAATTGTTTTTAATAGTTAGTTTGTATTTAATAATAGTAGTCATGATGATGTGGATGTCCATGCAGTAATTTTTTTATCAGTCAAGTACAATAGCAATGGGCTTGTGCAAACATTGTGTGAGATGCTCATATTTCTCATGTCATATCAATTCATCCTCATTAGTCGGCAGGTCGTCCTTCTCTTCATCTCTGGAAACAAAGCAGCACAAAACACTGAACACCACGTCAACACAACATGCATGTGAAGCATGGGATAGATGCTGAAGTGATAACTGACACCAACGACTGGCTTGTTGTTACAGTAGGTAATCATAGTAAGTGTAATTGGAAACTTGGATTGTCTCGTTCCAACATTAGGACAAGGGAAAATAAATACAATTGTGATTGGTGTGACAAGCACAAAACATACAAAAAAACATACCGCTTTCCTGTCGGTCTCACAAGTTATTTGGTAATAAGGGTAGTCATCAGTTAGGTAGGTCATTATTGTAAGTTCATCATTGTTAATTGGGCTAGCTGAGTTCACTGTTCTTTCTCACCTTCCTGGAGGTGTTGCGGTCGAGCATCAGTTGTGGAGGTCTGTCAGCACTACACATATCCAGCAGCACATCTCCTGTAGAGCTGAACTGACTCAGGTCTTCTGCTATGTACAGAGAGTCAGGCCTGCAACACAACATAACACAACACACACAGCAACTTTCAGGAGGTGGTACAACCAGGATAGTATCTAATACCAGGACGACATCAGTGCACTATGAAATGTGAAATATGAATGTTTAATGTCAACATTAAAACTACCATGAAACCTTCCTACAAAAATAAACTTCTACTAGTTACGTTATGCTATGTTAAGTTATTATGTATTGGTTGCATTTCATATTCAATGTCTATTTTTTGTATTTTGCAGAGTTCATTTGCACAAGGGTCTCAATATGACTCCCTGCTTCAATAAATGTCAAATAAATAAAACTACTACAACAGCCATTATGATATCTACATGTATATAACAACTATTTCTACTGCTGTGTTGTTACTAATGTTAGACATTGTAATAATACACAGTGATGTGAGTTTACCTTCTCAAGTAGAGGTTGGAGATGCAGCCTTTGAAGGTGTCTTTCCCCAGGAACACAGAGTCTTGGTTTGACCTGAAGGAGCCTGAGGTTATCTGCCCCCCCACATCCTCCTCATCTATCCGGAGTTCGATACTGTAGGGAAACACGGGACATGCATTCATATCTATGGTACTTACAGTATATGTGTCAGTGGTTACCAATCGGTATAGCGAGTGGGTACTGTACTGTCACAACAATCATATAGTAAGTCTCAATCATCACCAATCCACCTTGGAACTGGATAAAGTTAAAATTGGACTTTTTTTCAGAACATGTGGGTTTCATAGACTTATATCAATCTATCTTGACTGTTTGATGTTCTACCTTTGAGGAGACACCCTCCTGGTGGCAGTCAGGTAATGCCATTTGCCATCCTGGTACTGCTTGCTTGATTTCAAAGATTTCCAAACTTCGTCTTTGAATGTCAGAACCACGTAGCCGTCGACCAAGGCAAGTTCGATGGCACCAATGCTCTGTCGGAGACCAGGGAGGGTAACGATTATTTCAAACAGGCAGTCCACTTATATTTGCTGTATCCTAAAGCTAAACTGTTAAAGCAAATGTTGAAGGAAGGAAGAGGGAGGGAGAGAAAGAGAGTCAAAGAAAAAGGGGTGTTGTAGTCTACTAACCGACTCGGTGTTCTGCAGTAGAAGCCCCTCTTTCTCAGAGCTCTTGAATCCCAGTGAGACTGTGATATCATTGGCCAGGCTGAAGCCTTTAAGAGCAGCTGACAGAGAACTGCCTACGTTGAACTCTGCTTTACGAGGAGCCTGGAACACAGAGACATTATCATGCTGTTACTAACAGTGGACTGGAGTCAGTTACAGCATCTTGGTAGCATCAAAATACACGGTACTGGCACAGAGAAATGGCTTCCTGACAGTATCAGTTATAGTTTCCAGTAAGTAAATATCATAGTGGTATGAATAAAAATGTAATGCCATGGTATTGATTTTATGTGAGAGTTCAATAATTGAAAAAAGGCAGTCTATTTCCAATGACTTATCAATAAACTTAAAAGTAAAATCTATATATTTCTAAAGTTTTAACATTTTTGAAGTTTATATTCAAATCACTTCCTGAATTGGCTCAATTCAAATTGACCCGAAACGCTGACTTACTGTGTTGACCACGTTTGAAAACTTTAGTGAAAGGTGAATACTTACCAGGAAGTCCTTGTGACAGCCCTGGCTGATGCCCACTTTTTCCTGGTAGGAGGGGTACTTGCTGTTGAGCTTGACGTTATTCATGCAGCCCTTCAGTGGCTGGGCGGTGATGTTGTGTCTGTGAGCGAGAACACACAAAACACCATTTTATTTAGACTCCTCTGGTATGGTGTAGGTTTAGGGAAACTTACTCAACATCCATGTAACATGGGCAGAGCTTGATCATCAAAATGGCAATACCAAACATGGGCCAAACATAATAATAATGTTCCTAGTAAGTGGAAGAAAAGCACTCACCTTTCTCTCAGGGCTTGTGTTAGGCCACCGATGTAGTAGTCCGTGTAGTCTCCAGGGGTGTACTGGACTTTAGCCTTGACCACCTCATTTCCTGCTACACGTATCTTTATCTCTTGGCTTCCTTTAGACTCCATGATGATCAACACTTCTGCCGAATCTGTATCCTAAAGAGAAGGAAAAATCAGGGGGAACCATTTAAGCAAAACAATGCAAATTCTACAAATAACCAAATATCAAAAAGATCGAACAGACAAATGATTCCACCCATCTAGCACCAACTGCCTTACCACTGGGAAGACTTTGGTGGTGCTTCGTGCTGATTCTCTGAGCAGGTTACTGTGGATGACAACGTAGCCTCTCTCAAACGTCACACTGTAGTATTTGTACTACAAAAAGAAGAAAACAAGCAACGTTAAACACTGCCAGTGGACAGACTGACAACAGTACAGAATTTCAACAGTTTTTCAAGTGTCATCAACTTTCCCACACCAAATGTTTCCCGGTAGAAAGAATAAATAGCCTACCTCATTTCCAATGTAGAGGAGAAGCCCATTCTCTGAGCGAGTGGAGATGGTCTGGGTCATTAGGAGGGTGGACACCATGACACCTTGTGTGGACACCTTGGCATAGCCAGTCCCCTCGAAGTAGTCAAACACCACTGGCTGCCTATACCTGGGCACAGGGGGATTCAATCAGAATAGGTTTAAGGTTAGAAGATGTAAAGACTCATAACTACCTGGGGTGTGAGGAAAACTACACGTTTTTAGATGCTACACTGGATGTGTGCGAGCAGAGCATGAGCCACTTCATCAAGTGTTCTCAGGCACGAAAATAGAACTGCAGCCTAATTTTACGCTGAGTAGTGCGAGCCTCTCACGGAGGTTTCATTGAAATGAATAGGAGCATGTCACACTGTGAAAAGGTTACATGTCCAGTGTAGCAGGCATGTAAGGTTTGGAAATAGTCTAGCCACTTAAGACGTTTAGCAGTCAAGTGACTGACAGGTTAGATTGACTGTATAACAAGGACTCTAAGGCATTTTGAGTATGGGACCTTCAGTCTTTGTTGTCCTCTGATCCAGAAGCATTATCTCCCATCAATAACTCATTAGGCTTTCAGTAGCTCTAAACCAACCTCTTGCATGGAGTCTCCAGGTTGATCTTGACAGCTTTCTTAAAGTTGTACAGACTGATGAATCTGTCGTTGAAGGTGGACAGCTCGATGCATCCTTTATAGTTTGGGTAGTTGAGGGAGGCTGGAGGCTATAGAAACAAAGCATATCCAGGTATAATAAGACTGAGAATGTTTCAATAATCAGGAATAGTAATGTCACCTAGGAACTGAAATGTTAATTTCCAGTCAATGTTTTGGGGTGCTTACAGTGAAGTTGGAGGGATAGCCCCCGACATAGAAGACCACGTCACTATGGTTCAGGTTTAGAAGGTTCCTGGTCAGCTCTCCCTGCTTACTGCTGGTCTGAGGAGGGTCTGGGTCATCAGTTGTGAACAGTTTGGTGAGGATCACCTGTGCGTCTTGGTAAATTCTAAGAGATTGTAAAAAAGGTAAACGTTAGATCAGGGTTACTCACTCAAATTACATTTCCAATTCCTAAGACTTGAGATGGACGAAGGTATGGTTTTACCTGTGCAGGTCCACCTTGTCAAATAAGGCAGGATCAGAGGGAGACCTAGTGATGTAGTCTGTCTTGATCTCATACTCTTCTCCGCTCAGCTTGTACACACAGAACAGCACATTCTTCCTCAGGACCATGCCAATGTAGTCTTTAGATGACTGTGGAAAAGCGAGGTGAGGACCGTCAGTGGGAGCATTTCCAACCACAAGCAAACTGTCAAATGTATACGGTGCCATTATTTCAATTGAGAAGTATACAAATGATCCTATATAACAGGATCCAGTCTGGTTCTGTTGGTAGAACATGGCACTTGCAACACCAGGGTTCCCACGCGGGAGCAGTACGAAAAATAATGATAAGAGTGTCTGCTAAATGACTCAAATGTATTAGGAGGATGGCGACTGAAGTGCCAGAGAGAGTTTTATGACCATAAAGCATATTGACAAATCTATACCATCCAGTTTTATTTTCACTAGGAGAACAATGGACTACAAGGGCCAGGTTGTGTCCTGTCTAGGGTTGCAAAGCTGCTGCTAATTTACCAAAGTTACCGGAACATTCAGTAATTTTGGTAATTAACAGAAAATCTATGGCAATCTATCGAAACTATTATTATTTAAAATTATTATTTTGTATATTTTCATTTGATAATCCCACACAGAGGGCCAGAGATAATTATAGACACCTGTGATAATCTGAAATACCCAAAAGGGCCACTAGAAGTCTTGTGATAGATTACATAAAATCCTTGAAAGATACCAACATTCCGGTAGTTTACTTGTAAACTTCCGAAGGTTTTAGATAATATACCCTCCCTTTGCAACCCAAGTGCTGTCCAGTCCACTCACGTCTTTGTTGCCGAGGTAGAGTACGAACATGTCTCCCTTGTCTGTGGTGGTGGTGTCCTGTCTGCGTCTGCGTGTTCCATCCCCTCTGCCGATGTTGGGGTTCACTGGTCTCTGCAAGGACAGGGACAGGGCTGTGTATGCCTTCAGGTCCTCCATGTCCCTGGGGGGACGCAGCTCCACATGGCCCTCACCACTGAACTTCATAGGGACCAAAATCTGGAGAGAGGGGGGAGGAGATGAGGAGAGAGGTTGTACATGGTTAAAGAGATCAGCAGTGTAAAGTTAAATCATTGTTTTCCTTTATGGGAATAACAACTGTCCAACAAATGATGGTACATATTCACCAAAGGGCTCTGTCACGACCTAGACCTGCAATCCTTTCAACTGTATACTGTATGGCCAGTGGAAGGGGAATAGGTAATACACAGTGGGCATATCTGGTGGGGTGTGGAGCCAGGGTGTGTGTGTTCCGTTCCTACCCTGTTGGCTGCGTCTCTAGACTGCTCGATCAGCTCCTTGATCCTCTTGATGTTCTCTGAGATGTTGGTGACGGGGGACCGCTGAGAGCTGAGCTCTTCCACCTCTGAGATCTTATCCTGTAGAGACGGGATGGTGTTCAACAGATTCCTCACTATGGATGGGGAGAGAGGGAAGGGGGAGAAGGAGATACAGAGAGAGAGACAGAGACAGAGAGAGAGAGAGTGTGTAGTTAGCCCTTTTAACCATTTTACACCTGTACAAAACACACAAAACAGGCAAAGAGTGGACAAACATCGCTGTACATACAGTACTGTACATGCATGGTAATATCATCAAATAAGACAAGTAGTATTAATTCAACCTTTATTTTCCAGGTGAGTCCCATTGATACAGTATATAAATCTCTTTTTACAAAGAAGCCCTTATACGGGTGTATATTCTCTCCATCCTATGCAGACGTATGTTAGTGGAGTGATCCCTCACCTGACTTGTTCACATCATCCATGACGCTGCTGAGGTTGGAGTCAGAGGGCGTGACATTGATCTTATCCACTTCCTCTCTGATGGCATTCAGTCTGTCCATGGTGGTGCTAGCCGTATCATTGGCTGACGCTGCCTTCCTCTTTGCCTCGTCCAACATGTCTCCTATATCATCTGACAGGAGGAGAGAAGAGAGGGAATGAAGGAAGGAGGAGAGGGGTATATATTCCTCCATTGATCAGTAATTCTCTATAATTTGAGCTGATCTATCAGACTTCCTCCTACTATCTGAGCCGGTTTACCTCTCATGATGTTGTTCAGCTCTGCCTGAGCGCCCAAGAGGTCCTTCTCCAATGCTTTCTTCTTCTTCTCTGCGTCCTTCAGGCGTTTCTTCTGGGCTGTGAGGTCATCAGAGGCCTCTGTGGAGTCAAACCAGAGTTTAGTTCAAAGTAATTTAAGGCACATATATTTGGTTGCCCTGCCAACTCTAAAAACTCCATTACAACTTATAGCAACATACCTTTGAGATCTTTTTCTGCATCCTCTGCTTCCCTCAGTAGGTCGTTCCCGCTGTCTTTCAGATTCTTAGCTCTCTTTGTCAGGTCCTCTTTCTTCACATCCTATATTGCAAAATAATAACAGAAGTTTAAGAATATTGTTAAAACAGAAGGTAAACCAAAGCCACATCAGTTAAAAGTTGAGGTGCTGAGGATTCATTATCTCTGTGATAAGGGTCTAGTGGCTGGACTGTGAACTGACCTTTAGGGCCTTGTCAGCTGCATCCTTGGCCTCCTTGGCTGCCTTCTCTGCAGCGTTGACTGCATCTGTGATGTTCTTGTAGGCCTTAATGGCGTCCATGGCATCACGCACATCAGAGCGGCCACTCGAGTCCCTCACAGCACTGTGACATAGGAAGACACAAAGAGAGGAAAGGAGGGGGTGGGTAGAGAGAGAAGGAAGGGAGAAGAGAGGAAAGGAGAGAGAGGGGGTAGAGAGAGAGAAGGAAGGGAGAAGAGAGGAAAGGAGGAGGGGTGGGTAGAGAGAGAAGGAAGGGAGAAGAGAGAGGAAAGGAGGGGTGGGTAGAGAGAGAAGGAAGGGAGAAGAGAGGAAAGGAGGGGGTGGGTAGAGAGAGAAGGAAGGGAGAAGAGAGGAAAGGAGGGGGTGGGTAGAGAGAGAAGGAAGGGAGAAGAGAGGAAAGGAGGGGGTGGGTAGAGAGAGAAGGAAGGGAGAAGAGAGGAAAGGAAGCAGAGCGAGAGAGTACACAGGTCAACACACGCATCTGGATTATCAACAGAGCAGAACAACAAACATGCAGCCTGTGGGGGATCTATCGCATTGCAGATCTATCTGGCATGACCCACTGAGGATGGAAACCACCCAACATAAACATCCCTGTTACAGAACCACAACGCCTGGCTTCTATAGTAAGTAGTTTAAACTGAGCGCTCATTAACTGTACTGAGCTATTATCTGGCATCTTTTGTACTATCCTGTAAAAATTGTATTTTTAACAATTACCTAATTACCATTACCTAAAACACAAAAAGCTTTGAACTTGAGCTATACAACCAGCAGAAACTGCACTGTCCTCATAACCCAGGACCCCCCCTCCCCACATATCCCTATAACTCACTCCTGTAGTTCCTTGGCCAGTTTGGCCAGGTTCTCAGCATGTTTCTCTGCTCGCTCCACAATGTCCTTTTTGGCCGCTGCCTGGGATATAGCATTGACTTTCTTGGTGAGGTCAGTCCTGGCCCCGTCCAGTTGGGCAGCTAGCTGTTCATACTCCTGAAGAGAGGAGGAAGACAAAAGGGTCACAGTGTTTTTACAGTCTTTTATGTCCAACAATGAACATTTCACAAAAGGGTAACCCTGATGTATTGTCATGGCTGGTCTGTGTGCTTACTGTCTTGCTGTCATCCAACATTCTAAGGAGGTCCTTCGTATCCTTCAACTGATCTTCTGCCATGGCAATCTGGTCCTGGACCTTCTTACGCTCTTTCTTCAGATCTTCCATACGTTTCTGAAGAACAAACACGATTCAATTGTTTAAGAGAACATTAAGCCAATGGAAATGTAATTGCGCAAACAATACTGTTACCAACCATGAATTAACCATAGCAACAGAGACATGGTTACTGCACACACTAACAGCCTATACATGACTTCATAGTACCATCATGTTAGAAGTCTGGTACTGTGAGTTCTATTATTACCAGTATGTCTTCCAGTGCCTCTGTGTTGAGTCCATTCTGAGAGTTGGCTTTCTTCACCATGTCCCCAGCCTGTTTCAGAGCCTCCTCCAGGTCCTTCAATTTAGCTACATAGTCCTTCAGCAGACCCTTCACCCTCTTGGCTGCTGCCTCATTCTGATCATACTGCTTCGTCACATTGGCCTCGATGTAGTGCAGCACTGGGAGAGAGGAATCGATTCAAATTGAAATTGACATTCTTGACTGAAGATTAAAAAAAAAATTGTACTATTTTATTTGGTTACTGATGGTATCAAACAATGTAGTCATCGTTATTGTGACATTAGGCCTCTTGTCTGTTACTTAGCTCAGCCTAATGTGGTAGTGTTCAAGAACATCAGACGTACGATATTCTAATCTTTTGAAAGAATAGCTTTGTTATTGAATGGACCAGGAAGAAGTCTTACGTTTCTGGGCCTCATCCCTCTCTTTCTCAGCTGCGTCTTTTTGTGGGTTGAAGTTCCTCTTCTCCATCTCCTTCACCATGCGTTCCGCCTCAGATAACATCTTAGCCAGGTTCTCACTGGGCACCACACCACCGCTGGAACCAGACTCTTTCAGCTGCTGTAGCAGGGCTACACCCAACACACATTCAGGTTCAGATAAAAGGGAGGGTGGAAAGGGGGGGCAACAGAGACAGAGAATTAAAACAGAGAAATAAAAGTCACAATAAAACGAAAGAGGATAATATGGATAGAGAGATAGACAGAGGTGGACAAAGAGATTGAAAAAGAAAAAAGGTGAGTAAACAGGAATAGTTTTTTTACCCAGGATCTTCTTGAGCAGGTTCTTAGCTTCAGTATCCAGGTCTTTAGCTCTCAGATGAGTCTTACCCACATCCTCCAGGACTCTCTGGGCATCCACAGCCCTGTCATCTGCCTGAACGGACAACACACACACACACACATATTAGCTCTCCACAGCCAGCACACCAAAACATATGCACAATTTCACCCACTCATGACGAACACTAATAAAAAGACATCAAGAAGTTCCAGTCCAGTACCTTGCCTTTGAGAGCGTTGATATCCTCGTTGACACTGAAAGTGTCCTGCTCTAGTTGGCTAACCTTGGGCTTCAGATTGTTCACACTGGAACTGAACTTGTTCACCAGAGACTGTGGAGAGAGCACACAGTCTATTGTTCAATGCTTTATTATGACTTGAGAGAGGGAGGGAGGGAGGGAGGAGGCAGAGCGAGAGAGAGAGAGTCATGTTTACTGTTATTTTCTGATTGCCAAAGCAAGTGAAATAAACAATGTAAACATATGTTTCCCATGACAATAAAGTCCTTTGAATGAGAGAGAGAGAGAGAGAGAGAGAGAGAGAGAGAGAGAGAGAGAGAGAGAGAGAGAGAGAGAGAGAGAGAGAGAGAGAGAGAGAGAGAGAGAGAGAGAGAGAAGGGAGAGAGAAGGGAGAGAGAAGGGAGAGAGAAGGGAGAGAGCTCCAGTACAGTGTGATCAGGTTGTTAACTCCTCAGGCTGTTTGAGAGGTTGACGGAGTGACTTGTTTACTCCTGTTGGCTTCATAAATGCTCACATTAGCGTACGCTCACATTAGCGTATGCTCACATGGAGTGTGGGAGCTGCTGATATCACAAACGTGTGAGTTTAGCTACAACAAGTCCTGAAGAGACCACTACCACCTCCGTGCGTTGTGGTCTCTGACATGCGTTGACCCACAGCTCTGGGACAAACTGACAGATCGCTGATCAGGAGGATTCTGAAATGTTCCAGTAATTACACACCATCTACCACTCTGTGTGTGTGTGTAATAATGTCTACATTCTATTTATATACATGTATCTACTGCTGTACAACATTTTTGATACATTTTTTTTATTTTTGAATATTGACATTTAGTGCATTGATTGATAGGAACATTAGCATTTCACCGCACCCGCCATAACATCTGCTAAACTGTGTACGCAACCAATAAAATTTAATTTGATAATATTTGTGTGTGTGTGTTTCTGGTTTTAAAGAAGTCCTAATAAGGATAGTAAAACAAGGAGAATTGGGACAAGCGGGGTTACCTAGCCGGTCCCCCACAAGGACAAATGTTATGCTTAGGAGTTAGGTTTAGGGTTAGGTTTACAACTAGGGTTAGAAGGAGGGTTAAGGTCAGGTTTAGGGTTAGGTTCACAATTAGGGTTAGAAGGAGGGTTAAGGTCAGGTTTAGGGTTAGGTTTACAATTAGGGTTAGAAGGAGGGTTAAGGTCAGGTTTAGGGTTAGGTTTACAATTAGGGTTAGAAGGAGGGTTAAGGTCAGGTTTAGGGTTAGGTTTACAATTAGGGTTAAAAGGAGGGTTAAGGTCAGGTTTAGGGTTAGGTTTACAATTAGGGCTAGAAGGAGGGTTAAGGTCAGGTTTAGGGTTAGGGGAAATAGGATTTTGAATGGGAATCAATTGTTTGGTCCCCACAAGGATAGTAAAACAAACGTGTGGGTGTGTTGAAATGTGTGTTAGCACACACAAGTGCATGTGTGCGTGCGTGCATTGAGAAGTAAGTGTACACACTCGGAGGACCTGAGCATTAGGACCATTCCTCAAGGCCTACCTGGCCTGATGACTCCTTGATGTCCCGAGTCCACCTGGCCGTGCTGCTTTTCCAGTTTCAACTGTTCTGCCTGTTTTATGAACATTTTAAAATCTTGTCCATGTTCTGTTATAATCTGCACCCGGCACAGCCAGAAGAGGACTGGCCACCCCTCACAGCCTGGTTCCTCTCTAGGTTTCTTCCTAGGTTTTGGCCTTTCTAGGGAGTTTTTCCTAGCCACCGTGCTTTTACACCTGCATTGCTTGCTGTTTGGGGTTTTAGGCTGGGTTTCTGTACAGCACTCTGTGACATCAGCTGATGTAAGGGGGGCTTTATAAATAAATTTGATTTGATTTACACTGTGTGTGTATGTAAATTACTATGTTTTGAAGTCCTCTCCCTCCCTCTGGCCTGTGTAGCCAGAGGGCATGGTGGTACACTTCATTACAGTAACAGTACAGTACATATAGGCCATTAATACATTAGTACCTTGGTCTCTATGATGGCATTTTCCAGCTTCCTGAGTCTGTCCTGAGAGGAGGCAGAGATACTGGCGCTATCCAGCTGAGTCTTAATTCTCGCCAGATCCTCATCCAGACGCTGCAGGTCGTTTATTAAGGTCTTGGCACAGTTATCACACTCTGAGAACCACATAGACAAGTGTAATCAATAGTTGATCATGACGAGGGAGGTGCCCCCATGTACTGTCCTGCACTCTCATTGGACCCATCAGACGTTCACAGCAGACACTAACCTTGGCACTGCTCATCAGTGTTAGTGTCCCCTGGCTCCAAAGTGTTCTTGCACACTGTAGAAAGAGCAGAATTATGCATTCATAATAAAAAAAAGTAACTACAATGCCATTTAAAAAATAAATAATAATAAGCAACTGAGAATAAAGCTATACCAATTCACTGAATGGGTCCGGATGTGTTGAACGCGTCATCATGTCTCAGTAACATCAACACTCACCCCCAGTCCTGGAGTCACAGTTGTTTCCATTGCCATTACAGTCACAAGGCCTACAACTTCCTCCAGCTGTCAATGGAACACCGTAGTAACCAGGGGCACATCGTTCACACCGGTCTCCTGTGTAGCCTTGTTTACAAACACACTGGAACCCTCCAGCAGCCTCTCTGCAACCCACTGCAAAACTATAGTGGAATGATGAAGAGTACATTTAAACAGTTGAAGACTGGGCCAACAACAGTAAGTCATGATTCAGTACACAGGTTTGATTCCACCAAAGAAGCATCTACTATGGTTGACCTTGCCACTGATTGGTTCTTTGGTGACACTGACCTGTTAGCTGGCACACTGAAGGGGCACGGGCACACCCGGCATGACCTCTGGGCAGCGTCTCCATAGTAACCCTCTTTGCAGCGCTCACACCTGTCTCCAGCCGTGTTGTATTGGCAGTTCTGTCCACAGGAATAGTAGAAAACATGGTTAGAGCACTTGAGCATGTCAATAAGAGTATCTATATAGTAGAGTAATAGAGCTGTAATCCATCATATTGTACATGTTCGTATCTGTTTAGACAGTGAGGAGCAAAGGGTAGTTCTGTGCACTCTTAGTAAATAACCAAGTAACAAAGAAAATATATAGCCTTACTAATTTATTGAAAATACCATAATAAAGACCATAGTGAGTCTAAACACACTTTATCCTTTTGTGGACATAACCACACTGCCATACCCCACCACAGGGTAGATCTAACTGTAGTTTACATGAATCCTATTTTTACCACAAAGGAGGGTGATTGTTTTTATGAGAGAGGAGGATGATGATAGGGGGATGCCAAACATTTCTGTTCTAATCCATCCCAAAAAGTGATTTGGATGGACATTCACTGCAGAGAGAGAGTGAGTGCTCAGTCATGTGCGTCTGTCTGTCCTTAGCGCTCTGGGTTCCTTAGGCCTGGAGAGAGGCACAGGCCTGCTCTTGAGTGGCTTGTGTAAGATGAGAGGAGATAAGAGAGAGACGGAGTAAGAGAAAGAGAGCGAGAGAGAATGAAAGAGATGGTGAGAGAGAAAGAGAGGGAGAGATAGAGAGAGATAAGAGAGAGAAAGGGAGAAAGAGAGGAGAATATAGAGTGGGCTTTTAGAGATCTAGTTTCACCCTCCACTCCACCCTGCCATCCGTGACAGAGGGAGACAGATGAAGGCTCCCCTAGGGGCTAATGTAGACCCATATCACATTTATATGTGATCACATCGCCCAAGGCACACCCACATCAGCCAATACATGAATGTGGTTAGCCTGCTATGGTACAGAACAGAACAGTATGTGGGCACCCAGGTAGGGTGGGATGCCCACAGAAATGCCCAGTGGCATGGTAAGATGTCTAGACTATGACTGATGACTGGACTGTGGCTTACCTTGGAGTCAGATGGAATGACTTAAGTACTACACAAGACAAGTGGTGTACCTTCATATGCAGTTGTGGTCACTTTACTCTTTAGCGCTGAGTCAGAACCTGTGTGTGTGTGTGCGTACATGTGTGTGTTCTTACCAGGCACCTCCCAGTCCTCTCGTCACACTCGTTGGCCAGGCTGTTACAGGAGCAGGGCACACAGCGACCCAGGTAGGGCCCACTGCCGTCTCTATAGTAACCAGTGGCACATTTCTGGAACAGAGAAACAAAAACATCAGACATGAATACAGACACATCAAATACATACAGTAGATACAGCAATACTTAATGGAAAGTCAGAGCTTTAATACTGATGTCTAGCTCAATGGGACCCAATGGATGAATAACAAAAAATATGAAAAAGCCACACAAGTTCTATCACAAACACAACACAATCCTAAATACACATTTCAAAACAACACACTTAATTCCCACACAGAAGAACACTTTACCATTCAAAGCGGCAGTGTTTGAGTCGATAAAGGCTGTCTGAGTTTATCTCAGCTAATCTGCCTAGCAACAGAGAATGACTGAACTCACAAATGTCCCAAACTGTTCCCAAGTGGGGTGTGTCACCACACCACGCACCACCGCCAAACATACCCTTTGCTCTGTAAGATAACAGTCTGGAAGTCAATCCTACAGGTCTACCTCATGCACAGAGCAGCCAAACATGCATTACAGACAGTAAATCCATTTGTAATCCAGCAGACTTCACCACTGCTTGACTTCCATAGGTTTACCTGGATCTGAGAGCTGGAACCTTGGTCGTCAAAATACGGATACTGAACAGTCTGTCCTCTGTCATTCACAGAAGGGTACTGGACTCTTTGGGTCCCCTGATCATTCACAGAAGGGTAATGTACTCTTTGTCCTCCCTGGTCATGTATTAAAGGATAATCTATTCTCTGTGCCTCTCGGTCATGCTGTCTGGGATAGCGGTTCCTCTCTCCCCTGGAATATGGTCTGTGTCCTGCACTGCATAGTCCCAGTAAGGTTCCCCATAGCAGGAGCTGTGGTAGCATGTCTCTCCCTCTCTGGTGTCTGTGTACACTCGTGTCTGACATCACTCACGTTTAGCCTGAAATAACTCCCTGCTCTCCCTGCCTCTGCCTCTTAAACACACACAGACTCACACGTAGAGGACACGCCCCTTCACTCACGTACAGCACCTGAGTCAGTGCCGCAGTCAGAGCAATGTAGCAACATGCACACCCACACACTGACAGACGTGCACGTCACACACACATTTATTCACATAACTATTTAAAAGAATACAACTTCGCTTACACTAACAAGCAGTCTAAAGGAAAATCCTAATGGACTATTTATTTACATACAACAGGTTGCTAGGGTGTGGTTCCACCTGGGGGACTGAATGAGTGTGTTTTGATCGTGTGTGTTAATGTGTGTCCATAGGGTATCTTTGTGAGCATGCCAGTGTGATTGTGTGGTTCTGTGAATAATACTCATAAACCTCCAGACAGTCCAGAAGATCACTCACACTCCTAGAATACACACACACCTTGTGTCTGTCTGGTTGAGAGTGGTGAGTAACACCGTCCCAGGTTGCCAGACACCACACTGGCTATGTGTCAGGGGGCCTCTCCTTTTTTATTACTGCCGCCAGGTACATATTATCCATTTCCTCTGAACACACCTGATTACAGGACGTTGATGTCACACACACACACACACACACACACACACACACACACAATAACACTGCTTAGAGCACAACCACAAAATGGTTTAAATAATAGGAATTGGATGTAACAAATGTATCACTAGCCACTTTAAACAATTTTGTATATAATGTTTACATAGCCGACATTACTCATATCAAATGTATACACTGTACTCTAAACCATCTACTGAATCTTGCCTATGCCGTTCGGCCATCGACTCAAATCTCTAGCCACTTTAATAATTATAATTGGATGAAATAAATGTATCACAAGCCACTTTAAACGATGCCATTTATATAATGTTTACATATCCTACATTACTCATCTCATATGTATATACTGTACTCCATACCATCTACTGCATCTTGCCTACGCCGGTCAGCCATCGCTCATCCATATATTTACAGTGGGGAAAAAAAGTATTTAGTCAGCCACCAATTGTGCAAGTTCTCTCACTTAAAAAGATGAGAGAGGCCTGTAATTTTCATCATAGGTACACTTCAACTATGACAGACAAAACGAGGAAAAATAATCCAGAAAATCACATTGTAGGATTTTTAATGAATTTCTTTGCAAATTATGGTGGAAAATAAGTATTTGGTCACATACAAACAAGCAAGATTTCTGGCTCTCACAGACCTGTAACTTCTTCTTTAAGAGGCTCCTCTGTCCTCCACTCATTACCTGTATTAATGGCACCTGTTTGAACTTGTTATCAGTATAAAAGACACCTGTCCACAATCTCAAACAGTCACACTCCAAACGCCACTATGGCCAAGACCAAAGAGCTGTCAAAGGACACCAGAAACAAAATTGTAGACCTGCACCAGGTTGGGAAGACTGAATCTGCAATAGGTAAGCAGCTTGGTTTGAAGAAATCAACTGTGGGAGCAATTATTAGGAAATGGAAGACATACAAGACCACTGATAATCTTCCTTGATCTGGGGCTCCACGCAAGATCTCACCCCGTGGGGTCAAAATGATCACAAGAACGGTGAGCAAAAATCCCAGAACCACACGGGGGGACCTAGTGAATGACCTGCAGAGAGCTGGGACCAAAGTAACAAAGCCTACCATCAGTAACACAATACGCCGTCAGGGACTCAAATCCTGCAGTGCCAGACGTGTCCCCCTGCTTAAGCCAGTACATGTTCAGGCCCGTCTAAAGTTTGCTAGAGAGCATTTGGATGATCCAGATGAGGATTGGGAGAATGTCAGATGAAACCAAAATAGAACTTTTTGGTAAAAACTCAACTCGTCGTGTTTGGAGGACAAAGAATGCTGAGTTGCATCCAAAGAACACCATACCTACTGTGAAGCATGGGGGTGGAAACATCATGCTTTGGGGCTGTTTTTCTGCAAAGGGACCAGGACGACTGATCCGTGTAAAGGAAAGAATGAATGGGGCCATGTATCGTGAGATTTTGAGTGAAAACCTCCTTCCATCAGCAAGGGCATTGAAGATGAAACGTGGCTGGGTCTTTCAGCATGACAATGATCCCAAACACACCGCCCGGGCAACGAAGGAGTGGCTTCGTAAGAAGCATTTCAAGGTCCTGGAGTGGCCTAGCCAGTCTCCAGATCTCAACCCCATAGAAAATCTTTGGAGGGAGTTGAAAGTCCGTGGTTGCCCAGCGACAGCCCCAAAACATCACTGCTCTAGAGGAGATCTGCATGGAGGAATGGGCCAAAATACCAGCAAGTGTGTGAAAACCTTGTGAAGACTTACAGAAAACATTTGACCTCTGTCATTGCCAACAAAGGGTATATAACAAAGTATTGAGATAAACTTTTGTTATTGACCAAATACTTATTTTCCACCATAATTTGAAAATAAATTCATAAAAAATCCTACAATGTGATTTTCTGGATTTTTTTCCTCATTTTGTCTGTCATAGTTGAAGTGTACCTATGATGAAAATTACAGGCCTCTCTCATCTTTTTAAGTGAGAGAACTTGCACAATTGGTGGCTGACTAAATACTTTTTTTCCCCACTGTATATGTACATACTCGTATTCATTCCTTTACTCTTGTGTGTATAAGGTAGTTGTTGTGAATTTGTTAGATTACTTGTTAGATACTACTGCATGGTCGGAACTAGAAGCACAAGCATTTCGCTTCACTCGCATTAACATACTTGTGACAAATAAAATTTGATTTGAAATGGGGAAAAACAACTCAATCAAGTCAAATGAAAATCTACTGTAAAGTCATCAGGACACTTTTGCCAGCGCAACAAGATCACATCTTCACTGTCAGCCGCCCATCTTTAGGGGTTACACACCGAAAATGGTTTCATTTACATTCAATTTAATACGTGGATTTTCAGGGGGAAAATGGTTCCCTCCAACTTTTCCTAATTGGAGTTTGAGACCCACCCATGCACTAAACACCCTAAAGGGAAGACTTCTGTTGAAACTGGATGACCATCGTACTGTACATGTTTTTCTATTATATTTTATTTTAACTGCCATTACCATGCCACAGTGGAGCAGTTTACAGCAGTAGTTGAATGTCTAATATTATGTCATGGTGATTGTGCATCTTCTCCCTCTGCCTGGGGCTACTGGGCTTGGCTGATGAACTCAGACACACACAAACACACAAGACACACAGACACACACACACAGGGTTTTTTCCAGGACATTCCACAAAGGGTTGTTTAAACCATAGGCTCTTTGATGGGCTGAAGGGTTTTTCCTCTGCCTGCCAGTAACCTCACTCACCCCGGGCGTGGAGTTCTCACTCTTCTCTTTTCTAAAATGACTAGATCTGTCAGTCGTCACCTCTCCCTCTCAGCCCCTCCTGTATTCTTTCTCTCTCCATTACCGTCTCCTAATCCTTTTCTCTCCCACTGTCTTTCCCACCTCTCTTTCCCAATCCCAAACTGACCCTTAGCCCAAGCCACCAGCCCTGCTTGTTGTGCATCGGAGAGCTAAAAGTCCAACTAGCCTTGGTCATACTACCATTTCCAAAATAAGACTCCAAGGCACCTCTGGAGTACTCTCTTCAAATCATTAACCATATTGCTTATGCCTATACGACCCCTGTATATCAATATGAAACACCTAGGGGACTAGGAGTGAAGAAGATCATTACGGCCTGAGTCAAACCTGGCAGGAGTCTCCTCTGTAGAGAGGGGAACAGGCACACTGTTCCACGGTGCTGGCAGGGCCCCCGGCCCCCGTGTCTGTAGCCTCCTCCAGGCCTACCTCCCCCAGACTGAGTCTCTGGCTCTGGGTGAAGTAAAGAGCCCGCACCCTCAGAGCCACCAGCCCAGCCAGGACCACCATCAGATCCTCCCTGGACACAGGCCGGTTGGTGCCGGCGTGACGCCAGTTCCCCTGCACATAGCACACAGATAGGTATTAGTGAGGGAGTGGAAACTTTGAAGTGCTTTAAAGGTGTTGTTCACAACAGTTCAAATGGAATAAGGACTCAGCTTGACCACTTTTTAGGTATGAAAAACTGTTTTCTATACCTCCACTAGCTGGACTCTGCCCTGGTGGAGTCTGTCTGGTTCGGGGGTCTTTGGGGCCATGTGGACCAGGGCCATCTCCTTGCCCTGAGGACATTACAGAGAAACAACACTGGGTTACTCACAACAGGAAGTGAGTTATATACGACTTATACACCAATAAGAGAGTCATAATTAGCAGTGAGTGCTGATATGTCATACTGTACATACACTGAGCAGGACATCAGGTCTGCGGTCCAGCAACGACATCCCCTCACTAGGAATCCCAAAGGACTTGGCCTGGTAGGTCAGGTAGCCCCCATAGGAAGACACCTGAGACAGGAGCAGAGCATACCGTCAGAGTTACTGGGACTGGGTCTGAACCATGGAAATAGAATGAATAGAACATTCATGAACGACTTACCAATCATTCTAATTCTATGGTCTGATTCAGTGTAGAACTGGGGGGTATATTACAAAGCAGGAACAAGGAGTTTTTTTATTTAATTTAAATTTATTTAACCTTTATTTAACTAGGCTAGTCAGTTAAGAACACATTCTTATTTACAATGACAGCCTACCCCGGCCAAACCCTAACCCTGACGACGCTGGGCCAATTGCACGCCGCCCTAAGGGACTCCCAATCATGGCCAGTTGTGATACAGCCTGGAATTGAACCAGTATCTCTAGCACTGAGATGCAGTGCCTTAGACCTCTGTGCCAATCAGGAGCCCATCACTTAGAAATGCCCTTGTTTTTGAAAGAAAAGCACATTTTCTGTCCATTAAAATAACATCAAATTGATCAGAAATACTGTGTAGAAATTGTTAATGTTGTAAATGACTATTGTAGCTTGAAACGGCAGATTTTTTATGGAATATCTAGATATAGTAGGCGTACAGAGGCCCATTATCAGCATCCATCACTCCTGTGTTCCAATGGCACGTTGTGTTAGCTAATCCAAGTTTATCATTTTAAAAGGCTAATTGATCATTAGAAAACCCTTTTACAATTATGTTAGCACAGCTGAAAACTGTTGTTCTGATTAAAGAAGCAATAAAACTGGCCTTCTTTAGACTAGTTGAGTATCTGGAGCATCAGCATTTGTAGGTTCGATTACAGGCTCAAAATGACCAGAAACAAAGCTTTCTTCTGAAACTCTTCAGCCTATTCTTGTTCTGAGAAATGAAGGCTATTCCATGCAAGAAATTGCCAAGAAACAGAAGATCTCGTTCAACGCTGTGTACTACTCCCTTCGGGATGCTATTTCTGGTTGTTTATTGAAGTTAGCTGGATAACTCATAGATCCTGCTTTGTAGTATACCCGCCAGGTCAAAGCACTATTGGTTAGGCTCTATGGCAGCCGCTAAGACTCCTCGTATACTTTTCCTGTTAACACTGAATTCACCACTAAATAACAATTGATCAAATGTTAAATCTAGAGTCCTTTATTAAAACAATTAAGTGATCACCCCACCTCTGTTTTGGTAAACAGATGAGGGATGGTCCCGGAGAAAATCATAGACTCTCAAAATCATAGACAGAGCTATGGATGCAAGGACTGACCATCCATGACATTAAAATTATAGTTTTAACGCTAGATAGTGTTTGTTTACATTGGAAACATTGGAGCAAAACAAGCTTATATTTTGGGTTCTGTCAGTGTATGACAGTTGAACTAACCTCATGAGCCCAAAAATTGATGTAGTAACTAAGTCTAATATAAAAAGACCTTCCAAATATTATTGAAACATATCCTCTTTATTCAACTTTTCTATAAACAGTACACGTGCTCCTCCTGAGTCCCACTCTCTCCACTCACCCTGTCTCCAAGGTAGGATGGAGGTGCCACCCAG
This sequence comes from Brachymystax lenok tsinlingensis, assembly GCA_030435695.1. NCBI lineage: Eukaryota > Metazoa > Chordata > Actinopteri > Salmoniformes > Salmonidae > Brachymystax > Brachymystax lenok. Next base: position 25,385,149 of record CM059788.1, on the reverse strand, counting down.
TGGAGGAGCTGAGTAGTGCCAGACAGCTCCTGTACGTCTGCTACCACTGTGTTACTGGATGGGTTGAGGACTGATGCCACCTCCTCCTGGTCAGCTCTCTCCAGACGCCAGCCACGCATGTCCACAAACTAGTGGAAGTGGATGGAAAGAGAATTGTACTATATATTATAGGCCTGTGATAAGGTGAAATACCATTATGTACATAGGAATATAATAGCATGCTGTGGTATGCAATGGAGAGCAATAGGTTTATGTTCTGCAGGTGTGGTAAAGCTGTGGGTATATCCAGTCTATGGAATTTGGGTTGTTGCAACGTAGGTCATGTGGCGAGATAAGGGTTTGTTGGATCATGTGTCTGAACAAGTACAGTATAATAACACGCCATTTTAGACCAGAAATCCAATAATGTATTAACTAAAACGCCTTTAAATCTTCACACACACATATACAAACATACAAATGCATACACACACACACCTTCCCCCTGCGTTTGTGGGTGCTCTGACACTGGCTGTTGGCTCCAAAGCAGAAGCAGCTGATGCAGCCCCTGGGGTGGGAGGGGTCAAAGTGGAAGGACCCGTCTCTACAGGCATCACAGCGGGCTCCCTGGACGTTTCTCTACAACAACAGAAAAAACATGTTAATCAACGGAAGCCAGTGGTCAAAATATAGTTATGGCGTACGTAAACACTTAAGGGAATTATATTGCAGTGTACAGTCTTCCTATATATACATGTACACATACAATACTGTAGATAATCATTCTTCCTTTCACAAGTAGTATATTAACCGTGTATAGTCAGTCACCTTGCAGAGGCACTGTCCTGTATCAGGGTGGCATACGTCTGTTGTGACCCCTCCCTGGTTACAGCTACATGGGAGACACTCAGGGAACCTGTAGAAACCTGCAGCGCACCGGTCACACTTCCGCCCCCCGATCCTGGGCTTACATCTACACACACACACACACACACACACACGTCAGATCCAGAACCGGGTCAAATGTAAAGAGCTATGGTCACACTTACATTTTTAGTGTAGGGAATAGGCATATTCAAATAAACACACAATAATCTAACAATAATTCACAATCACCACAATCACTACGATACACACTGGCATTAGTGACACATACAGTATGGTGTATGTCAGATCAGACAGAAGGCCCCTCACATGCACTGTCCGGTGTTGCGGTCACAGTCTCTCCCTGCGTTGGGCCTGACTCCATTGGGGGAGCAGTCACAGCCCTCACAGCCCACTAGAGGGTGGTAGCTGAACGTCTGGCTCTCACACACATCACAGGCTGGCTTCACTGTCTGGGGCGGGCAGATACACTGGCCTGTCACCTCGTGGCACAGCCGCTGGCCACACTCACAGGCTGAAGGGGAGAGAGGATAAAGACAGGTTAGGGTAGGACACTGTGTGTGTGTGTGTGTGTGTGAGATATTTTAGTAACTGAAATTCACTCACGTTTGCAGTAGGGGAAGCCGTAGTATCCTGTGGCGCATCGTGTACACTGTCGACCGATGACATGGGGCCGACAGGGACACTGGCCCCCTACAGGGTTACAGGTGGGCCCCGTGGCTCCTGACTTATCACAGTAGCAAGGCAGGGCCCCATCACTGTAGGCTGCTACCAGGGAGTGGGTCGAGACTTGGCAGAACTGGGAGGAGGTTCTGGGGCTGTGGGAAGTTGGAACAGGACGAGAACATTCAGGTCAGGGGTCAATCAAAAAAAGTAATTCTGAAATTCTCCAGTTATAGTTTTTACATCAACACACTTAAATGTAGACACAGGAAAATGACGTTGCCAAGAGCAGCACCACAGATATTGAGATGAGCGAGACGCAAGACGCTCTCACGCAGTCACACACAGTATCTGCGCATGTACACGGGTTCGTCTCACGCTGTTCAGAGCAAAGTAGCCAGAGCACCAAAACAGTGGAGTTGTTGCGAAAATGTACCCACTATGAGGTTTACTTTCTGCATATACGTCATATCGCTGAGTTTACCTTTTTACCCCTTTTCTCCCCAATTTCATGTTATCCAATTGGTAGTTACAGTCTTGTCTCATCACTACAACTCCGTACGGACTCTGGAGAGGCGAAGGTCGCTAGAGCGCAATGGGACAAGGACATCCCTGCTGGCCAAACCCTCCCCTAACCCGGGCGACGCTGGGCCAATTGTGCGTCGCCCCATGGGTCTCCCGGTCACGGCCGGCTGTGACAGAGCCTGGACTCGAACCAGGATCTCTAGTGGCACAGCTAGAAACTGCGATGCAGTGCCTTAGACCACTGCGACACTCGGGAAGCCGAGTCTACCTTTAACATGTATTGTAAAAGCTTGTAAATTATTGGAAAATTCACCACTGATCAACCACTAGACGGCTTTATTAAGAATAACATCCAAGGACGGTATTGTGGATGGGATTCTCTAGGAAGGTTATATTCTGGTAATATATTAGTGTAGGAAGCAAATACCTCAAATATACTTAGATTTCAAATAAACATCAAATGATCCTACAATATCAATCAAACTCATGTATCTAATCTTCAAATCACTCAGCAAAGCAGTTGAACCCATTCCACAAGGCAGGTTGTTTTGCTAGGGCTAAGTCTTGAGAACACGGTCAGTGAACCGAATACTTACTCTATATAAAAGCCTTGACCTTCACACTGTCTGGTGAAATCATAGGACTTATCCAGTGGCTTCTCTTTCAGGAGATCAGGGGTGTAACTATCATCAGGAACCACCAAGATATAATCCTGGAGAAGCGGAACAAAACAGAACAAATCTTGTCAAAACCAAACAATGCTGTAGGCTTATCTCTCTGAAATACTTCCACTTTGATACTTATCATAGCTTAAGAAACGGTTTTATCTGACAGATTTTAAATTGACAAAATGTATAAAACAAACAAAAGACTGGGCATTTCAGTGATACGTTGAGCTGTGTTGTTGTTGGTCTGCAGTGGGAGACTACGTGGGCTATGCTGCATTATAACCTGGGTGGTTCGAGCCCTGAATGCTGATTGGCTGACAGCCGTGGTACTGTATATTAGACTGTATATCACAGGTATGACAAAATATTTATTTTTACTGCTCTAATTACGTTGGTAACCAGTTTATAATAGCAATTGGGCACCTCAGGGGTTTGTGGTGTATGACCAATATAGCACAGCTAAGGGCTGTATCCAGGCACTCCTTATTGCTTAATTAAACACCCTACAACAGGGGTCGGCAACAGGAGGCTCGTAGCCCAAATAGGCCTGCAAGTGATATGTAATAATAATAAATATTTCGTTTTGGGTGAAAAAATACTAAAATCACCAGGAATCCAGGAATCACCAGGAAGTATTCCCACAAATAAAAAAAATAGACATAGGGCATGTAATCTTGTCTCAATGTAATTTATTTTCAAATACAATCTCTTTTTGGGCTTAAATTTGGTCAATATGCAGTGTACAAATTATTCCGGACCCCCGACCATCTACTCCGACCAAAAAAATTGGCCTGCGTCTGCATCTAGTTGCCTACTCCTGCTCTACAGCAAATACAAACTTAGCTGTGTGTTTCACTTTGTTACTAGGTTGGAAAGCTCTAACAGGGTGGAGTGGGGTGTTGCCAGGTAGAATACAGTACCACATTGTTGTTGTTTGGGACATGATATAACACGGAGAGAGTCTCACAGTGCCAACCTTGTAAACCTCTAATACAGCATACTAAGGGCCTAGATTCTTGGCTCCTAAATGCTCCTGAATTACACTACAGGCATCACCACACAGGCCAGGTCTGGGTTTTCTTAGAGACAGGAATATCTGTTCACCACCTTACAGTATGGGCAAAGATGATCAACTGACAAACTGTCTCTGTTCTCTTCTATGATGCACATTAACATGCTGCTTGGAATGAAGCAAAAAATTGTAAGCAACAAGTAAGTAATTGACCTAGTGACCATGACTGACCAACAAATTGTATGTGACTGACCAGAGTGAGAGTCTTCCCGGGTGGAACCTTGAGAGAGATGACCACGTCTTGCTGGGGAAGGTCCAGAGCAATGTGCCTCTCAGCGATGACCACCTTCCTGCAGCAAGAGACACCAGGGCAGAAGGAGGCATTTACAGAGCCTGGGGGGGAGAGAGGGAGGAGCTCGTCAAGGTAAAGGAGAGAGAGGGAGGAGTATAAAGAGGGAAGGGGAAAAGACATCAGTTGCGCCATGCGGTAATCCTTCCCCATCAACCCGTCAGAAGTGTGTCCGAGGCCTTTGACCATCTTGTCATGTGGGGCGCGAGTCAGATGCCTAATCTGCTCTTAAAAGAGAATCATCCCCAGCACCAGAGACCACTAGAACCCCCCCCCCCAAAACCTTTCCTTGACAACAATACCATAGAATAGGGAACTAGCTACTATGTTCATGACAATTGATATCACATTCATTCTTTGTAGATTTCATTCCATCTTGGACGGTGATGTCGGGGGTCAGTAAGATCCTGGATCATATACACTCTCTATCCAACCATATCTATCTGGGTCAACCTACATTGCGCACCAAACTCACCAGTCCAGATGCGTCCAGCCTCCACCCGTACCTCTACAGGGAAGGTGGTGTGTTCAGGCTGACAGTAGTGGACCACAAACACATACCTGCCAGGAGCTTCCACTCTGGCACTGAAACTGATCTCAGTCTGGAGAAACACAACACAGGATGAACACATGTTGAGAAACATCCTCTAGTTAATACCACAGAGACAGTATACGATAAGAGATGAGAGAAAGTGTGTTTGCATAATTTGAAACATGCTCATTATCTAACATACAGCTATAATATAATTATAACTATAGATGTCAGAGTGCCATTAATGTTAGTGAAGCTCATGTCTCAAGCCCCACATGCTTTCCAGTGCTAGGTCCCACTCCAAGCAGCAGCAGCATTATGTGGGCCATCTCCATGCATGTACCTGGGGAGATTTTAGTAGTACCCCTTCACTCTGAACTCCATGGAGAGGGAACCCCCCTGTTCCTGACTGTCGTCTCTGTCTCCACTCCTCAATCTCCCTCTGCTGGGGGACGACCGGCTGGGAGGAGAGGCGCCCATCACGAGCTGCGTCCAAAACCAGAGCTGAGGAGGGCCTGTCATACTGGCTGGGAACACAGTACTGACTGGAGGGAGGGATGGAAGGAGGGATGAGAGGAGGGGGAAAAGAACAGATGAGGGGAAGGTTGGTTAAAGCAACTGAGGGTGCGTCTAAAATGGCGCCCTATTCCCTATATTAAAAAAAAGGGTTCAAAAAGGGTTCTTCGGCTGTCCCCATAGGATAACTTTTTTTGGTTCCTGGTAGAACCCTTTTTGGTTCTGTGGAAAGGGTTTGACATGGAACCCAAAAGGGTTCTACCTGGAACTAAAAAGGGTTCTTCAAAGGATTCTCATATTGGGACAGACGAAGAAACTTTATTGGTTATAGATAGCACCTTTTTTTTAAGAGTGTCCTGGGTGTCCTAGACCAGGGCCCATTTCAGATACAGCTTCTGAGGGCTTCTGAAGTGTTTGCCAAGCACTACTGGGGAACACCGACTGGTTATTACCAGGGTCAGTGACCAGTTAAAGGTTGTGACCTGTGAAATCTTGAGTAAGCAGCTTTCATATGATGACATCAGAATAACTGTCACATTCTCTCTCATCAACGTATAGAAATCCCAACTAAATTACTCACACCACACACACACAGCGAACCCACTGATCCCGCTGCAATCCCCTAAAGACTTCATATTTACCCCCAAAGCCCTTTCCTGCAGTCAAATGAGAGAGTGGCCGTTGTTTTTATGTCAAATAGTTTTGTTACATTTCAGTCTTCTGTGATGTATACTGAACAAAAATATGAATGCAACATGCAACAATTTCAATGATTTTACTGAGTTACAGTTCATAGAAGAAAATGGATTTCACATGACTGAGCAGGGGAGCAGCCATAGGTGGGCCTGGTAGGGTATAGGCCCACCCACTGGGGAGCCAGGCCCAGCCAATAAGAATTAGTTTTTCCCAACAAAAGGGCTTTATTACAGGCAGAAATACTCCTCAGTTTAATCAGCTTTCCAGGTGTCTGGTCTCAGATGATCCCACAGGTGAAGAAGCCGGATGTGGAGGTCCTGGGCTGGCATGGTCTGCGGTTGTGAGGCCGGTTGAACGCACTGGCAAATTCTCTAAAACAACGTTGGAGGCGGCTCATGGTAGAGAAATTAACATTATATTCTCTTGCAACCACTCTGGTGGACATTCCTGCAGTCAGCATGCCAATTGCACACTCCCTCAACACTTTAAGACCCTGGTGAGGATGACCAGCACGCAGATGAGCATCTCTGAGACAGTTTCTGACAGTTTGTACAGAAATTCTTCTGTTGTGCAAACCTACATCTTCATTAGCTGTCCAGAAGGCTGGTTTCAGATGATATCAATGGTATAGAAGTCGGATGAGGAAGTCCTGGGCTGGCGTGGGTACATGTGGTCTGCGGTTGTGCAGCCGGTTGGACGTACTGCCAAATTCTCTAAATTAACGTTGGAAGCGGCTTATGGTAAGCAAATCAACATTACATTCTCTGGCAACAGCTCTGGTGGACATCCCTGCAATATGCATGCCAATTGCACACTTCCTCAAAACTGTGGCATTGTGTTGTGTGACAAAACTGCACATGTTAGAGTGGCCTTTTATTGTCCACAGCACAAGGTGCAGCTGTGTAATAATGATGCTGTTTAATCAGCTTCTTGATATGCCACACCTGTCGGGTGGACAGATTATCTTGGCAGGATAAATTTGCTTTTGTGCATATGGAACATTTCTGGGATATTTTATTTCAGCTCATGAAACATGGTACCAACACTTTACATGTTGCGTTTATATTTTTGTTCAGTATATATAAAGTGTAATATTGGAATGCAAACTCAAAACTGAATACATTTCAACTCTATATCTGACATGGTACAGGTGCCTTCTTTTTTTAAGCCCATAAACATGTGTGTGAGGTGTATACTTTTGTATCAAAGTAGATTGGTTTAAGACTAATGTACCAAGAAACACTCTGTATGACCCTGATTTAGCACACTACAGTAAAAGGTTACCTCTCCCTTTCTATTTCTTCCTCTTACTGAAGTCTAATACTGGAGCCTGACTCCTTTCACAATCTGACAAAACATCCCTTTTAGTCAAACGCTCACTCTTTCTTTTCTCAGTTTTAAGTCCTTATCATTGCTCTTATCACCAACACATGGCAAGCTTTTTGTTTTCTCAGGCCTGATCTTTTAACGCTTTCCCTCCTTATTTGCTTTAGTGGAAACAGCAGAGCACCATGAAAGTAAAGGCCTTCTGTAATGTGCATAAACCATCACCATCAAACAAACAAGTTATTTCAATAAAATTGGAACTTGCTAATTGCCTTCAACAATAGTGGAGCCAGGCAGGCAGTCAATTTACACTCAGTGGGTAAAGTGGAGTAAAACAGCCTGTAAAAAACAGCTGTATAATAACAGGACTAGTGCTGTTGACAGCTAGTCATCAGGAGCAAACATGGTAGTAAATCCTGGCGTGGTCCCTGGCTGGCAGACCTGGGTTCAAATATGATTTGTTTTATTTCATATACTAGCAGATGTCAACATCTGGAATAGTCCAGATGTGGACTATTCCTTTGGTTCCATTGCACCAGGCAAGCTTAATCAAGCGTAGTTGTGCTGGGTTGAGAACAGAGGTGTGTGGGGAGAGGACCTAGGAGAAGGGAGAGTGGAGAGGGGATAGGATAAGGAGAGGGGTTAGGAGAGGGTTTGGGAGAAAGGATAGGAGAGGGAGAGGGGTTAGGAAACGGGATAGGAGAGGGCGAAGGTGAGGGGTTAGGAGAGGAGAAAGGAGAGGGAGAGGGGAAAGTGAGAGGTTGGCCCATAGATCAGACAGCTTCAGGTAAGAGACTCTGTGCCCTGCTTGAGGAATGCATGGAATCACACCTGGAAAACAGATGTGTGGAAGATAAGTATCTACAATAAAACAGCTAGTATCCACCCCCAGAGAAAGGGGTACTGGTTGCACAACAGCCGACTGCCTGTAAAATAGAAACACTACCTTTACTGCCACGTTTGCTAATTGCTGCTGATAACTAGTTGTCAAAAGCACCAGCTGTCTATTTTAGAGAGTGTGTGAAAAAGTCACTTTAAGTCCTCTGGCAATCCAACAACATAGTATTATTAAGTAAAATGGCTTACCTGTCCTCAGTGAAGCGTCCATGGACAGATACACAAAGCACCTTGGGGTCCACATACTCCATGGAGAACTCCTCCGCAGGCACTGCATACACTTTATACTGAGAGGAATATACAGTTAATATAGTGACAGGAAATAAAAGTATACTTCATTTTAATATAAACTTTATAAACTCGCTTATAGGGACAGTACCCTTCCTCTTACTAAATAATATGATCACTTCAATATAAGAAATGGATGACAAAGCAGAAAAGGTTGCACAAGTTATTGTCATGCAATGAGATGCGTAGTTCTTTCTCACCAGCAGCAGTGAGGCTGTGGAGGTCTGGAGAAGGAGCTCGGCCTTATGGGTAAGCTGGAACACTGCCACGCGATTTATTCCATCTACTGCCACACTCCGACACAGGAAGCTGTATTAGGTAAACACCTTCAATGATCAATGGCATTATAGAGCTGGAGAGCTGCATTAAAACAGGTTTATTACACAAATGACTTGCCAAAACTGCTTCTCGAGTACATACTATATAAACAATATATTGTGTTCAAGAAGGAATGAATAATGCACGCATGCATACACACTCACATACAGTAAACCCACAAACCTGAATTGGCAGCTGTAGATGTTGGCTCTGGCCTGGATCTGGCTCTCTGATTGGCCAGTGATGATGAGGTTGACATTCTGGACCGTGTCCACCTCGCTGGCATACTCCAGGACCAGGATGTAGGGACCGGGGCGAGACACACGCAGGTTCAGCTGTAACTGGGCCTTCAGGACACACACAGACATAGGGGAGCTCAGATACATTCTCCCAGTGTCACACTATAAAAATACCATTAAACTATAAAATAGTGTTTAACCATAAACTATCCAAATCATAGCAATAAAAAGTATGTTTGTGAGCGTGTTTGTGTGCAAGCATGCGTGTGTGTTTGAGTGTGGACTCAGCAAAGCCCCAGACCCACCTGTCTCCCGGTGAGAGAGGCCATGTCAGGGTGGTCTGGGGTGGGCCGGCGGACACGGGCCTGTCTCCTCCTGCGTCTCCTCCGGCTGGAAAACTGGCCCTGAGTGCCCAGCACAGAGCTCAACCTGTCCATCGCCACATGCTTATACAGCAGACAGCTGGACCGAGGAAGGGAGACACAAGAGTGGTCAACAGTCTGGGGATGGCATGCATATAAAAAAAATAAACATTGGAAAACACAGAGGAGACAAAAACAACAGCACCCAGTCTACAGCATGTACAGTACATAATGTTTTTTTGTAAGATTTTATATATTTTTTTATTAACAATACAAAACATACAAACGACAACATCACTCAAACATCAACTACATCACCCCTGCTCAGAGTGACATCACCCCCATCACCAGCACCTTTCTGACTCAAATAGGATTCCCTCAAGGTTGCTCTGATGCAGAAAATATTTCAAATTAACATTTTGTGATAAACTTGCATAAACTTGCATGTATTTGAAAATATCTACATTGGTCAATCCAAAATTGCTTTTTAATGCTGTCATGGAAATAAATGTATTTCCTATTACCAAGTGGTTTACGGTTTCTATGTTTTCCATGTGGACCAATTTATCGGTGAATTCTGAAAAGCTAAGGATTGTTCCATAGGGTTGTTTTTAGGGAGTGATATTGGTTCTTGTAGAATACGTTTCATTTTCTTCCATATTGTTATAGTGTTCTTAACTATGAAGTTGTTAATGTTCTTAGCTTTATCCTTTGAAAATAGACACATGAAAAGATTCTGAGTATGCGCATTTTCAATATGTACCCATTGTTCCTCTTTAGTGCATTTATATATCACAAGTAAAAGCCTTGTGTGGCGAGTTGATACAATTCCAAATCTGGAAGGTTAAAACCGCCCTCTGACTTAGGAAGATGTAAAACTTTCCTTTTTATTATATGAGTTTTATTTGCCCATATCAAGTCTGTTATGACCGAGTATACTTTCTTAAAGAATGCCTTCGGTGGGTTAATTTGTATTACCAAGAATAAGAATAAAAACTTTGGGAGCCATGCCTTTCTGAAGAAGTTTAGTCTACCCATTAGATTTATGGGAAGATTGTTCCATTTAATAAGGTCTGCTTTCATATTGTTGAGTAATGGAATAAAGTTATCTTTATATGTTTGTTGTTACTTAAACATCCTAAGTATTTGATATTTTTTGAAGTCCACTTAAAGGATTGTTGTAGATCATGAGTTATTATTTTTGTTTCTATTGCCATTATTTCATTTTTTTCCCACGTAAATCTTCCTGAGATTTTAGAGTATTCTGAAAGTATTTTTAGCAGGGGGGCATTGACTTTTCAATATTGGTCAGGTATATCAGAAGATTGTCTGCAAATAAGTTTTGTTTATATTCATGTTTAACAATACTGATACCTGTTACGTGTGGGTCCTGTCTAGCGGTTCAATTGCCAGTACAAACAGGAGGGGAGAGAGAGGACATCTCGGTACTGTGCCCTTTTCTAAAGAAATTAAATCTGATCATGTATTATTTGTGTATATTTTTGCTTTAGGACTTTTAAATAGTAGTTTTATTAAATGTACTATTTCAGATGGAAAGTTGAAAGTTTCCAAAGTTTTGAAGAGAAAACACCATTCAAGACAGTCGAAAGCCTTTTCGGCATCAGCCATTATTGATAAATCTATATCTTGTTTTTTTGCGTATTCTATTAAAATGAAAAACGTTCTTGTATTTATTTGTAAGTGTATGTTTTTAATAAACCCTGTTTGATTAATATGTATCAAGTCTGGTAAAAGGTTTGCCATTCTATTGCTTATGAGCTTTGTTAAAATGTTATTGTCACAATTTTTAAACTTATGGGTCTGTAATCAGCAGGAGACTCCAGATGTATCTGGTTTTAGCAACACTGAAATAACTGTTTGATACATTAAACTAGGAAACACTGAATTGAGTGACGTGTCCAAAAACATTAGATAGAATTATATGGGAAAGCCATCCATTCCTGGTGCTTTTCTCTGCGTGAATGTTTTAACAGTGTCTAATATTCTTTTTGGGTGATCCTGCTGTTGTTTAATTCTGATTTATATAGATTTTCATAGAAGCTTTTAAAATTGTAATTAATCACGTTGTTGTTTCTAATTAACACATCTGTATCTTTATCTTCTAAGATTATAACTGGTTTGGTGTGTATTCGTTTTGTGAGGGCTGCGAGATTTTTACCAGGTTTAATTGCCATTAATTAGTATGCTTTATTTGAGTTTAACCTGTAGTTGTTGGCTCTCTTCAAAAGTAAAACACCATATTCCTGCTTGTTCAGACATTGTATTTGTCACAATCGTCTTTGAAATTATTGAACCAAGGTGCAGCGTGCGTGGAGTTCCACAAATTTATTTTGTAGTGGAACATACAAAAACGACAAAGAAACAACTGATCGAACAATGACGTAGCGCTCAAAGGCATTAACACAAACAATATCCCACAATCGCAGGTGGGAAAAGTACACACTAAGTATGATCCCCAATTAGAGGTGACGAATAACAGCTGCCTCTAATTGGGAACCATACACAATACCAACATAGAAATTACCAACTAGAAAACCCCCCTAGTAACGTCCTGACCTAAAACACCATAGAGAACCCCGAGGGATCTCTATGGCCAGGGCGTGACAGTATTTTTGTCTTTACCTTGTAAAGATTGTTTAAATGGGCTAGTTCTAAGATACTTTTTAATTTAATAAAAATGTCGAACTCAGATTTAACTTTTGCAGAGCCTGAGATTATCATTCCACCAATGTACGGCTTAAAAGCATTCCAAATTATAACAGGGACTGGCTTTTCTCCATGTCTACATTTGTAATGGTAAAGGTTTAAAAAATATATATTTACGTATTTAATACATTTTGGGTCTTGAAGATGTACTCTGTTCATTCTCCGTACTCTGTCGCTAAGTGTACAGTCGTGGCCAAAAGTTTTGAGAATGATACAAATATTAATTTCCACAAAGTTTGCTGCTACAGTGTCTTTCTATATTTTTGTCAGATGTTACTATGGAATAATGAAGTATAATTACAAGCATTTCATTTCAAAGAGTCAATATTTGCAGTGTTGACCCTTCTTTTTCAAGACCTCTGCAATCCGCCCTGGCATGCTGTCAATTAACTTCTGGGCCACATCCTGACTGATGGCAGACCATTCTTGCATAATCAATGCTTGGAGTTTGTCAGAATTTGTGGGTTTTTGTTTGTCCACCCGCCTCGAGGATTGACCACAAGTTCACAATGGGAATAAGGTCTGGGGAGTTTCCTGGCCATGGACCCAAAATATCAATGTTTTGTTCCCCGAGCCACTTAGTTATCACTTTTGCCTTATGGCAAGGTGCTCCATCACGCTGGAAAAGGCATTGTTCGTCACCAAACTGTTCCTGGATGGTTGGGAGAAGTTGCTCTCGGAGGATGTGTTGGTACCATTCTTTATTCATGGCTGTGTTCTTAGGCAAAATTGTGAGTGAGCCCACTCCCTTGGCTGAGAAGCAACCACACACATGAATGGTCTCAGGATGCTTTACTGTTGGCATGACACAGGACTGATGGTAGCGCTCACCTTGTCTTCTCCGGGCAAGCTTTTTTCTGGATGCCCCAAACAATCGGAAAGGGGATTCATCAGAGAAAATGACTTTACCCCAGTCCTCAGCAGTCCAATCCCTGTACCTTTTGCAGAATATCAGTCTGTCCCTGATGTTTTTCCTGGAGAGAAGTGGCTTCTTTGCTGCCCTTCATGACACCAGGCCATCCTCCCAAAGTCTTCGCCTCACTGTGCGTGCAGATGCACTCACACCTGCCTGCTGCCATTCCTGAGCAAGCTCTGTACTGGTGGTGCCCCGATCCCGCAGCTGAATCAACTTTAGGAGACGGTCCTGGCGCTTGCTGGATTTTCTTGGGTGCTCTGAAGCCTTCTTCACAACCATTGAACCGCTCTCCTTGAAGTTCTTGATGATCCGATAAATGGTTGATTTAGGTGCAATCTTAGTGGCAGCAATATCCTTGCCTGTGAAGCCCTTTTTGTGCAAAGCAATGATGACGGCACGAGTTTCCTTGCAAGTAACCATGATTGACAGAGGAAGAACAATGATTCCAAGCACCACCCTCCTTTTGAAGCTTCCAGTCTGTTATTCGAACTCAATCAGCATGACAGAGCGATCTCCAGCCTTGTCCTCGTCAACACTCACACCTGTGTTAACGAGAGAATCACTGACATGATGTCAGCTGGTCCTTTTGTGTCAGGGATGAAATGCAGTGGAAATGTTTTTGGGGGGATTCAGTTCATTTGCATGGCAAAGAGGAACTTTGCAATTAATTGCAATTCATCTGATCACTCTTCATGACATTCTGGAGTATATGCAAATTGCCATCATACAAACTGAGGCAGCAGACTTTGTGAAAATTAATACGTGTCATTCTCAAAACTTTTGGCCGCGACTGTATTTGCGATTGGTGTAATTAAGCATGATAACGGAGAATGATCCGATATCACTATGTTACAGATTTTTTAACCCAGTAAATTGTTGAGTGCATTTTTGTAAATAAAAATGATTGAACAGCTTTTCTTACTTTGAGAGAAAAAACTATTTTGTAGTTGGGAATGGCAGTCTTCAGGTGTCCGGTTAATTATTTGCAGAGATTAAAATGCATTTGCCTTTTTTATTACACCGTCTGTCAATCTTATAGAATATATGATTTAGGTCACCTGCTAAAATAATAGTTCCTGTCTGGATTTGATCTAATATAGCTTGAATTCTATCTAAAAACACCAGATTTGCTCCTGGTGGGATATATGTGTATTTGTCACCATGTAAGGTGTGCTGGGATATACGGGAAAATGTTGTATTCTTATTTATCACTATGCCTACACATCTGCTGTTACTACAGTAGATGGCAGCATAGGCCTCTCCAACCCAGCTCCTCTTTAAATATTACATTTCAATTTTTTTAAATGTAACTCTTGCAGGAAAACCACATCTGCTGATCTCTTTAAGTGTTCAAGAACCATAGGATTTTTCCCCCCATCATGAAGCCTGTGCACATTCCAAGAAAAGTAAGTTGGATTTTATTGGTCTTTATAGAATCAAAAATGAAATATTTTAGCAGACATATGGGGGCGGTGGGTATTCCATTAAATGGAAGTCATAGTATGAATACATAGTTATTATATACATTACATACACATATGCATAGATACATAGATACATACATACATACATACATATAGAGCGTGTGAGCATGTGGTCTGAGCAGACAGAACACACAAAAAACAAAGAAAAGTACTTCTTTGTCCTTGGAGGCGCTATGCCTTTTTATGGATTTTAAGCTCCAACTCCTCTCCTTATGTACCAAAAGACTGGATTATGTCATTGTACATACATTGGAGGAAAAATGCCACTGAAGTACTGTGGTCAGTTTGTATTACCTTGTAAATTAAATTAACAATTAGTGGCTGATAGGGGTTTACTTGGGGAAAGTGGGTCCACTGAGCGACGGAAGTGGAATGAGTGTGGGGGGGGGGGGTATATGGTTAATATACCACGGCTAAGTGCTGTTGTTATGCACAACGCAACACGGAGTGCCTGGAGACAGCCCTTAGCCGTGGTATATTGGCCATATATCACAAACTCCTGAGGTGCCTTGCTACAAGAAACTGTCTACCTACGTAATTAGAGAAGTAAAAAAAGTATGTTTTGTCATACCCGTGGTATACGGTCTGATATACCACGGCTGTCAGCCAATCAGCATTCAGGACTCAAACCACCCAGTTTATAATTCCTCTTTTGTATTGTCTTTTCAGTGTCCATGTAGCTCATTGACATCGGCTACTTCTATCATTACTTCGATAAGCTGGTCTTAGATATCATTGTATGTAGCCTAGTGTGTTTATCGCTTTTTCACACTTCGTCCTCTCCTCAGAGCAGTGGGCTCTCCTTCAACTGGAAAGGGCTTCATCTGCACTTGTGAATTCCATCTTTCATGTTCCTTTCCATACCCACAGCACTTCTGGGAAGCAGAGTTGAGACTTGATTCCTTTTTCCTCCATTTTGATTGTCTGATTGGAATGTATTGCTTGCGTTTTTTTCCTCAGTTTAGCAGACAGATCCTGGATGAATTGAATGGACTGACCGTGGATTTTGATCTTCCCCTGTGCCTTCAGAATGTTGATTTTGGTCTGATAGTTCCACAGCTTGAAGATTACCATACAAGGGTATTTAGAAGTCATCCGTTTCACGCCGATCCGATGGCATCGTTCCAGATTCTCTGGTGCTATATCCACACCAAGCTCCTCTGATATCCGTTTGACTATGTAGCTGAAAGGTCTCCTTTTTCCTTCTTATTCTCACGTTGTTTCATCTCAATATTCTCATGTTGCCTCATTCTATTTTCTGCTGGTCCAGTTCATATTCTAAAGTATGCAACCCTGTTTCCAGAAGGCTAATTTTGTTGTCTTGTTCGTTCATGCACCTGCCTTGTGCATGTCTGACACGATAGACTTCACATTCTTTTAGAGCAAATCTACCTTCTTAACAGATTATAACAGTTGGTTTGTTTTGGTGGCATTGAGAGCATTTTAGCCATGTTCTCCTGGATATCCTTAGCTGTTCATTATTTTTTGTTTTCGTCTCCAAGTTGCTCCTTGTCTTTCCTCTGAGGGAAGCCATGGCTTGTTGAGTTTGTGTCGCTGCGTTGCCTTACCAACTGATTGGTTTGCGGTTGTACATAACTGACCGCTCACTCTCTCCCAGTTGCTTGGGGATATATTGATCTATCGATTTTAGAAGATTAATTAAAACTCTGCTGTCTGGCTTCTACATGGGGCGGCAGGTAGCCTAGTGGTTAGAGCGTTGGACTAGTAACCGAAAGGCTGCAAGATTGAATCCCCGAGCTGACAAGGTAAATATCTGTCGTTCTGCCCCTGAACAAGGCAGTTAACCCACTGTTCCTAGGCTGTCATTGAAAATAAGAATTTGTTCTTAACTGACATGCCTAGTTAAATAAATAAACATATAACCACAGTTTTGTCGGTACAAAATGGAGCTACTCACTCCCCATGCATCCATACATTCAACAGGCACACTGTCTGGAGCAAACATTCACATGACAGAATAGTATGGCATGGTAAAGAGGATTGGAGGAACACAGGGATTACTTTTCATCTCTGTTGGATGTGTACGTGCAGGGCTGGGTGATCTTCTCCTGGAGGATGGGAGCCTCGTAGTAATCACTTGGCAGCAGCACCAAGTAGTCCTGGGAGGGGGGTGAAGAGCAGATAGAGAAAAGAACAGATGTATGATCTATCCCTCTACCTTTTTGCATCCTTATATTCTCTTCTGTATATGTTATTACAGATTCTCACCAGTAGAAGGCCCTGTGCCTGGAGGCGTATGATCCATTTCCCAGGGGTCAGAGAGAAGAGCTCAGCGAAGCCATCCCCAGGGACTGTGAGGTAGGCAGGGGAGGAGCTAGGAGGAAACACCACTTCCTTACTCTGACCTGACCCTGCAGGATACAACCAGTCAGTCAGTTAATCAAGAAATCAATCAATCACTCAGGATACAGCTAAATGTAGCTAAACACAGCAACACAAGACGTCACAGCTAACAGCACACATGTTGACATGTTTTCATGTAGTTCAAGGTACACTGTATATCAACAAGGGTGTGTCTAGACACTGCATGCCATTTCAGGGTAGTAATGCATTGCCAAACAAAAGAGCAAAGATCAAGGAAAGACTTTGATGAAAGCTCAAACACTTTAACAGCCTATACAGTAGGCTTATCTATGTACAGTATCTGTGTTTTTGAGGGTGTATGGGAGATAAAACTGTTTCTGTTTTGATTGTTAGGAGATTAATATGACTTGTGTGAAGCAGTTAGAGAGGCAGCCTTACCTTGGCCACCTCGAATATAGGTAGCCGTTACACTACCAGTCACACTGTCCTGGCTGCTGGGGTTAGCGTACCGCAGGACAAGTCGGAACAAGGATCGCCTTGCCTCGTCCACATGCACTGTTACTCTCACTTCACTCTGCAGGGACAGGAGTTAGACAGACTTATGGAGGGGGTGAAGGATGGTGGTGGTGATGATCGGGGGGAGGGGGCAGGTGTTACTCTCTACTGTTAGTAGAATAGAAGGCCATGCTGGTAGACAGGTGGAGATATAGAAAGCGTTAGAGGAGAGAAAGTGCAAGCAGTAAGCTAATATGATCAGCAGAGGAGAGCAGAGCTAGCCTGGTCCCATGATCATAGGAGTAGTAAGACAGCACAAACAGATCTAGGACCAGTTTATAGCAGAGCTGACCGGGCAGCAAAGGGGAAACACCCATCACTTACAGTCACAGCAAGAGTGAAAACCAGACTCGTCCACCACCAAGATCCTGGCTCGGACTCGCCCCCTCTGCCGCCACCCCTGAGTGGGCCTGGGGGGGGTAGTGGTGATGTAGCGAAACACTATGTGGAAGGGGCCGGGGAAACCCACAGCTAGCGATAGGATCACCTCTGGCTGAGGAGAAACAGGGGTGGCGTCTGAATTCATGGCACCCTATTCCCTATATAGTGCACTACTTTTGATCAGAGCCTGGTCAAAAGTAATGCACTATATAGAGAATAGGGTGCCATTTCAGACACACCAGGGGTTAAGGCTTACTGGGAGAATGGCCTGCTTCGTTACAGAAAGCTACAACCAACATTCACACCAACACACTCAAAAGAAAAATACAGCCACCACAACATTCACCACAAAACCCAACTACCATCCACTACCGCCAGACCCAACAGAATCAAAAAGTTCTAATCTGCAAGGAACCACCAAGAATATCCATCATAAGAAATGCTTGTAGGAGCACTTCCACAAATAATGGAAATTAGGTTTAAAGAAAAAAGAAAAAAGCCACTACTAAATCAATGAGATGACAGGCAGGTCAGGCAAGCACAGACTGGAGGTCCTCTTATCAACATCAACATGGGTCTTACCTGTGCTGGGGACATGATGGCGTATCCTCTCCAGCTGAATTCGGGGAACTCCTTGGGGTTGTAGCCAAAGCGTACAGGCCTGGCGTTAGGGGTGATGCCATCCTCCACCTCATACCTCAGGTGGTGCAGGCTGGGGAAGTAGTAGTTAGGTGCTGGCCTGGTATGGTCAGACAGGAGGGGTGAGAAAGGGTGGAGGGAAAGAGAGTCAAAATAAAACACTTAAGCTATGTTTCATATGTTTGGAACATAATCATGGCAGTCTTGATTTATAATGCATTTTCAGTTTGTTTCTTGTCATTCATCAGTATGTAACAACATTTGCTCCAAATCCAGGTTTTTTTCAGGATCAAGAAGGGCCTTAGGTGGTGGGCTTGGCAAGAGCATGGTCGGCTCGTCCGTGTGGCTGAATTACAGATACATTTTTTTTGAGGCCCCCATCTTGGCGGAGTAGCGAAATTTTACATTTTTTTAACTAATTTCCTGCAATTGTAATCAATTCCTGTGATTCTACATATTCTGCCATGGAGCTGTGTACCTTTAAAGATGCACTATGCAGAAATTGCTCTGCCATTTCCTGGTTACTAAAATTTGAATAGTTTGCTTAATTTTAGTTTATGTAACAAAACAAGCAAGTATATTGTAGATAATCATTGTACCATCTAAACCGCTGTAAAATATATTTCCCTTAACCAAAAATACTGTCTTTTCAGCTGGTGTAGAAAACAGAAAGTAAAGGATGCAAAAACTACACTTAAGAACGTGAATAATAGAAATAGCGTGAATCATAGAAATGCCGCACATAAAACAGATCAACCGCTTCTTAGACTTGTTTTCATGGAGAATGACAGATCTAGACCTTTCTATGTGAATTTGGTCGGGTCAGCCAAAAAGATACATATTGCAGCTATAAAGCTAATTTCCTGCAGATCTATGCATTTTGCCATGGCTAATGTGTGTTCTTTTGCTCAAACATAATAACAAAATCTATACTGCTAAATGTATTGTTTTTGGTATTTTCTATTCTCCATACTGTCTAGCTTTTATTTTGGTGATTTTTTGTTCTCAAATATAAAGAAAAATATATAGGACCTGTCACAATCTTCAAATGGAGCGGACCAAGATGCAGCGAGGGTTCCAGTATACATACTTTTATTCACGTATTGCAACTGGCAAAACAATAAACAACGAAAGATCGTAATACAGGTGTGGCTCAAAACAGGCACACACACACACAACCAGATACAAATTCAAATAACGACCCATGAACTCAGTGGGGAAATCTACAAACTTAAATATGGTCCCCAATTAGAGGTTACAAAACTCAGCTGCCTCTAATTGGGAACCATCAACGAAACCAACAAAGAAATATACAACATAGAACAAACCCCTGATCACGTCCTGACCAAAACCATCAAAAAGCAGCCAAAAAGGGCTATCTATGGCCAGGACGTGACAGTACCCCAAAGGCGCGGACTCCGACCAAAAGTCACTGGGGGTCTTCGGTGGGTCTTCACCTTTGGCGGCGGCTCCGGTGCGGGCCGTACCGGCCCGAGAAGACGCACTGGAGGCCCGGTACGTGGAGCAGGAACAGTACGTACCAGGCTGGGACGACACCCTAGAAGCCTGGTGCGTGGAGCAAGAACAGTACGTACCAGGCTGGGACGACACCCTAAAGGCCTGGTGCGTGGAGCAGGCACAGTACGTACCAGGCTGGGACGACATCCTAGAGGCCTGGTGCGTGGAGCAGGCACAGTACGTACCAGGCTGGAACGACATCCTAGAGGCTTGGTGCGTGAAGCAGGAACAGTACGTACCAGGCTGGGACGACATCCTAGAGGCCTGGTACGTGGAGCAGGGACAGGCCGTGCCGGGATCTGTATGCGCACAGGGGGGCTGATGCGTGAAACAGGAATGCGTGGAGCGGGGACAGGACGTGCTGGGCTCTCGAAACACCGGAAGGAACCACTTTCATATGTACAAACAATAGTATGCAAGTACAAACACTATGGGACCATGCAGCCATCATACCGCTCAGGAAGGAGACGCGTTCTGTCTCCTAGAGATGAACGTACTTTGGTGCGAAAAGTGCAAATCAATCCCAGAACAACAGCAAAGGACCTTGTGAAGATGCTGCAGAAAACAGGTACAAAAGTATCTATATCCACAGTAAAACGAGTCCTATATCGACATAAAATTTTTGGAGAAAAGTCCTCTGGTCTGATGAAACAAAAATAGAACTGTTTGGCCATAATGACCATCGTTATGTTTGGAGGAAAAAGGAGGTGGCTTGCAAGCCGAAGAACACCCTCCCAACTGTGAAGCACAGAAATAAAGTTTTTCTATTCTATTATTCTTACATTTCACATTCTTAAAATAAAGTGGTGATCCTAACTGACCTGAGACAGGGAATTTTACTAGAATTCAATGTCAGGAATTGTGAAAAACTGAGTTTAAATGTATTTGGCTAAGGTGTATGTAAACTTCCGACTTCAACTGTATGTGTTTGAGAGTGTGAGATGGAGAGTGTGAGCTGGAAAGTGGGCTGGAAAGTGAGCTGCGTTCAGGGATCTACGTTTTTGAGAGTGTGAGTTGGAACCAGACGTTACACACACAGTTCGGGCTTGATCTGATTTAAATTTTGAGAAATTGTGCATTGCCCTCACAGAAAAAACTAAATGAAATTCTAATAATTTAACCAATGTCGGTCAATTAGTTGTTTAAAAACCCCAAAACAACAGAAATGTTGGTTAGTCACTCAGAACTAGACACTGAAAAAATGCTAAGCGGCCCGCCCAAGGATTTCAATGGCAGAAAAAAAACGTGAATTTATGTGATAATTTGAGAAGCAATAAATCCTGTCATTGTGTGTTTAGTTTCAGTCAGTCCTTACTCATTGCAGGTGCGGCCCACTATGTTCTTCCGACACTGGCACTGTCCAGATATCTCGTCACACACTCTGCTGGCGGCCCCACCCACATCACACTGGCAGCCTATCAGAGAGAGGCAGCAGGTCAATGAGGTCCTTCTGATTAAAACAACCATAACAGATCATAAAGTCAAGTCCTGACTCAAGGTAGTTCACTACCTTACATGTTAATTATTGATCTATTACTCACACAACATGTTTGGTCAAGTGAGACAGTCTTTGTGAGACAAAGACACACCTTTGTGACACATTCTATGGTTGATTAAGCTACTTCCCCAGACAAACTGATAAGATAAAAAGAAGATTGTGTATTTATACGAAGCCAGTCTGCTTCATGTTAGGTGACTCACCTTGACAGCCAAAATAGTTCCTCTTCTGCAGCAGGTAGTAGCCCTCCTTGCATGTGTCACAGGTATGGCTGTACACGTTGGGCTTGCAGAAACACTGCCCACTTTTCTACAATAGTAGACAATGCTGAAGTTAATGGGGAACTGCTAGTGAGAGGTGAACGTTGCCAAGTAAATTGTGATTTAGTAGTGTCATAATTGAGGGATAACCAACGAGGGACTATACGTTCTATGGAAAATAATGAGTTGTATTATTTTGCATTATTTTCCAGAGAACGCATAGAGCCATGAATTGATTATCCCTTTTATACCATGGTGATAATTGAACACATTTGCCGGTAGAAATGTGTTCAACATCCACTGAAGTAGCTAGCAAGTTTACTAGATAGCTACAGTTGTTGTACTGGTAACCAAAGAAACAGACTTGTTTGCCATTATGAAAATCGAATTCAACAATGCCAATAATGTTTTCAATTAGACTTTGCTTTCAAAAACAGCTCAAACAATAGCCCCTGAATTATACCGTGCAAATATACTGTGCATTATAGAAAGGCCTTCAACAATGCCATGGTTTAAAGGAAAATATCCAAAACAAATGGACCCCCTAGTTAAACATTAAGTGATTTATGGTAAAATGATTTATAAATCAGTTAGTACTGGTGTGCTGGACATAATGTATCCGTATCATATGGCAGTACAGTATGAGCAGACAGAGGTAGACAGACTCACCTGTTGACACTCTCCTACCCCACTCAGGGTCCCTTTGACATCACAGTGACACTCTGGGAGAGAGATAGGAAGTATAAAGTGAGAAAGGGAAGATTAAAAGAATGAGAAACAGAGAGAGAAAACAGAGAGGGGGCAGAGAGAGAGAGAGAGAGAGAGAGAGAGAGAGAGAGAGAGAGAGAGAGAGAGAGAGAGAGAATGAAGAGGTGGGGCACTGGAGGGCATAAGGAACAAGACTCTATTTACAAGATTCCACCACTTTTATTAATTTAAATGCATTGCAGGTGACTACCTCATGAAGCTGGTTGAAAGAATGTCAAGAGTGCTCAAAGCTGTCATCAAGGCAAAGGGTGGCTACTTTGAATAATCTCAAATATATTTTGATTTGTTTAATACTTTTTTGGTTACTACATGATTCCACTATGTTATTTCATAGTGTTGATGTCTTCACTATTATTCTACAATGTAGAAATAGTAAAAATAAAGAAAAACCCTTGAATGAGTAGGTGTCTAAACCTTTGACTGGTATTGTATGTCCTACAATTCCACTGTAAGGTTATTCTTGGACTTGCACAAAGGTATTCATTTAAAATCGTGAGCTTTTACCTCCTGAAACAACACAGTTTCAATGACTGCTGTTAGTTAAACACCATAGAGATGAAGTCAAATAAAACGCAAGCAAAAAAAAACATCACATTTACATAAGTATTCAGACCCTTTACTCTTTTTGAAGCCCCTTTGGCAGCGATTACAGCTACAAGCTTGGCACACCTGTACTTGGGGAGTTTCTCCCATTCTTCTCTGTAGATCCTCTCAAGCTTTGTCAGGTTGGATGGGGTGTGTCGCTGCACAACTATTTTCAGGTCTCTCCAGAGATGTTCGATCGGGTTCAAGTCTTGGCTCTGGCTGGGCGGCTCAAGAACATTCAGACACTTGTCCTGAAGCCACTCCTGCGTTGTCTTGACTGTGTGCTCAGGGTCCTGTTGGAAAGTGAACCTTTGCCCCAGTCTGAGGTCCTGAGTGCTCAGGAGCAGTTTTTCATCAAGGATCTCTCGCTACTCTGTTCATCTTTCCCTCGATCCGGACTAGTCTCACAGTCCCTGCCGCTAAAAAACATCCCCACAGCATGATGGTGCCACCACCATGTTTCACCGTAGGGATGGTGCCAGGTTTCCTCCAGACGTGACACTTGGCATTCAGGCCAAAGTGCTCAATCTTGGATTCATCAGACCAGAGAGTCTTGTTTCTCATGGTCTGAGAGTTCTTTAGGTGCCTTTTGGCAAACTCCAAGTGGGCTGTCATGTGCATTTTACTGAGGAGTGGCTTCCATCTGGCCACTCTACCATGAAGGCCTAATTGGTGGAGTGCTGCAGAGATGATTGTCCTTCTGGAAGGTTCTCCCATCTCCACAGAGGAACTCTGGAGCTCTGTCAGAATGACCATCGGGTTCTTGGTCACCTCCCTGATTGCTCATTTTGGCCGGCCAGCCAGCTCTTGGAAGAGTCTTGGTGGCTCCAAACTTCTTCCATTTAAGAATTATGGAGGCCCCTGTGTTCTTGGGGACC
Source organism: Brachymystax lenok tsinlingensis (assembly GCA_030435695.1). NCBI lineage: Eukaryota > Metazoa > Chordata > Actinopteri > Salmoniformes > Salmonidae > Brachymystax > Brachymystax lenok. The sequence goes on along the minus strand of CM059788.1, from coordinate 25,361,360 downwards.
TTCAATGCTGCAGACATTTTTTGGTATGCTTCCCCGATCTGAGCCTCGATACAATCCTGTCTTGGAGCTCTACGGACAATTCCTTTGACCTCATGGCTTGGTTTTTGCTCTAACATGCACAGGGGTGTGCTTTTCCAAATCATGTCCAATCAATGGAATTTACCACATGTGCTCTCCAATCAAGTCGTAGAAACATCTCAAGGATGATCAATGGAAACAGGATACACCTGAGCTCAATTTCGAGTCTCATAGCAAAGGGTCTGAATACTTATGTAAATACGTTTTTTCAGTTTGAATACATTTGCAAACATTTCTAAAAACCTGTTTTCGCTTTGTCATTATGGGGAACTGTGTGTAGATTTATGAGGAACATTTTTATTTCATCCATTTAAGAATAAGGCTGAACACTTTCCGAATGCACTGTATACCTACCCATATTATAATCCCACCGCCATCATGGGGCACTGTGTTCACAACATTGACATCAGAAATCTGCTCGCCATCTGACCGGTACAGTCGAAACAAGATTCATCCATGAAGAGCACTCTTCTCCAGCGTGCCAGTGGCCATCGAAGGTGAGCATTCCCCTACTGAAGTCGGTGACGACGCCAAACTACAGTCAGGTTAAGACCCTGGGCATCCCTGAGACAGTTTCTGACAGTCATGCAGAAATTCTTCTGTTGTGCAAACCCACAGCTTCATCAGCTGTCTGGAAGGCTGGTTTCAGATGATACCGCTGGTATAGAAGTCGGATGAGGAAGTCCTGGGCTGGCGTGGGTACATGTGTTCTGTGGTTGTGCAGCCGGTTGGACGTACTGCCAAATTCTCTAAAATGACGTTGGAAGCGGCTTATGGTAAGGAAATTAATATTACATTCTCTGGCAACAGCTCTGGTGGACATCCCTGCAATATGCATGCCAATTGCACACTTCCTCAAAACTGTGGCATTGTGTTGTGTGACAAAACTGCACATTTTAAAGTGGCCTTTTATTGTGCCCAGCACAAGGTGCACCTATGTAATGATCATGCTGTTTAATCAGCTTCTTGATATGCCACACCTGTCAGGTGGATGGATTATCTTGGCAAATTATGTAAACAAATTTGTGCACAAAATTGGGGAGATATATACGTTTTTTGTGCGTATGGAACATATCTGGGATCTTTTATATCACCTCCTGAAACATGTTGCGTTTATATTTTTTTTCAGTGTACATCAGGATGTCATGAAGGCTTCATTTTAAAATTAGTATCTGTTATGAGTGGAGCAGGACAGTATAGCTGCAGAGATACATTAGTCGAGTAAGATCATATGCAGCTCACCCACCTATACAGCCGCTGGGGTTCTCTGTTGCTAGGTTCCAGTAGAGCGGTTTACATTTATCACACAGGGTTCCATCCACATTGGGCAGGCAGCCACAGGAACCCTATATCAGGATGACACACGCGTGCAAACACAGACGCACACATATACAGACAGACACATACCAAAGATCATTTAGATATTTGATTTGGAATTTTAAGACCCCTTGAAGTGTAAAAAAAATCCCCAAAAAGTATTTGATAAAAACAATGTTTTGGCCTTACTGTTATCTCTAAAGAGACGGATTGGAGAGTCCAGGGGGTGTATTACATCAAGCTGCCTCACACTACAGTCAGAGGAGATAGGTTCCTGCCCCATAGGCCGTTCTGGCTTAGACAAGGCTACTTACTTACAGCATATTGGCAACCACTGCTTAAAAAGTAGTAGATATGCTTTTTTTTATGCGGAACAAAACCCTACAACTAAAGGTAAAAAGTTTCAATTATTGCTTTTTCTCTTGTAGGTATTCCCATTACCTCAGCTAATAAAACTATAAAGATTATAAAGAACGAAGAGGATTAGAGTGGACCATGTTGGGGGAGGCAAAAAAAACTAAAAGTAAAGTAAATATTTCTCAGTCAGCCATGTTGTGGGAGGCATAGGTTGCATACCGTTTGGGGATCTGCTGTGGTGACCTCTGATCCTGCTGGGTTACACTGGCTGATAGAGGCTGGAACAGAGGATATAAAAACGTCTGTAAAAACTTCACCCAAATTGTTATTTTATGCAGAGGACAGACAGCTGTGCTCCAGACATACATTAACAGAACAGTACTTTGTTGGCAAGGTCACACCAGAACTTATATCACTAGGCTGGATATAAAAACAATCTCTACAATAATCAATTTTACACATTGTATAAACCACATTTAGAAATGTTTGCCTAATATTTGGTCAAACACTCCCCCTGAAACATAACCATTGAACCATCTCCCGTGGGGATAGCATATCTTAAGGCCAGCTCTACCTCCACATCACAAAGATGGTTTAGGTTACAGGTAGTCAATGGAATTGTTTAAAGAACAGAGCCTGTGGTCTTTAAATTTTTTTTATTTAAACTTTATTTAACTAGGCAAGTCAGTAAATAACAAATTCTTATCTACAATGACGGCCTACCCTGGCCAAACCCTAACCCGGACTATGCTGGGCCAATTGTGCGCCGACCTATGGGATTCCCAACCACAGCCGGTTGTGATGCAGCCTGGAATCAAACCAGGGTCTGTAGTGACGCCTCTAGCACTGAGATGCAGTGCCTTAGACCGCTGCGCCACTCGGGAGCGAGTCTTGTGTTAACACATCCAGTTTCTACCAAATACAGAGGTGTCCAGAATTATTGGATCCCTTGATAAAGATGAGCAAAAACACTGTTTAAAATAAATAATACAAATACTGAGCTTTATTGTATGCAAAACGTTTTGGGTATTATATTCTTCTATACTAATACAATTGCTCAGAGAAAGAGATTTTGTTTAACAAGTAATACAAATCTCAAAAAGATGGGGGTAAAAAATATTAGGTCCCGTTTTTAATACTCCAGCACCTTCCTCTTGAGAGGATAACGACACAGACATTCCTTCGTAAATAATCTTTCCAGATTCTTGATATCCTTCCTCTGCACTTATGGGCTGCCCTCTTCAATTCAAACCACGGGGTTTCAATGATTTTGTGGTCAATTAACCATTTCTTTGTGGATTTGGTGTGTGCTTAGGGTTATTGTCTTGCTGGAAGATCCACTTGTGGCCAAGTTTCAGTCCTGGCAGAGGCAACCAGGTGGGCTAAAACATCCTGGTACTTAGTAAAATTCATGATGCCATTGACCTTAACGGCCCCACAAAATCAACATTTTCTATACTTCAAACCCATTGAAAAACAGTCCATAAGTGCAGACAAAGGATATCAACGTTCTGGAAAGATTCTGTATGGAGGAATGGTCTAAGATCCCTCCCAATGTGTTCTCCAAGGCTCAGTGTCATTATCCTCGCAAGGGGAGGGTGCTGGAGTATTGAAAACAGGGGATCCACAGGGATACTGACCCATGTTTATCCAATGCTTGCCACAGTTGTGTCAAGTTGGTTAGTTGGATGTCCTTTGGGTGGTGGGCCATTCTTAATACACACAGAACTTTTGAATGTGAAAAACCTGGCACCTGCCTGGCACCTACTACCATACTCTGTTCAAAGTCACTTAAATCTTTAGTCTTGCCCATTCAACCTCTGAATGGCACACATATACAATCCATGTCTCAATTGTCTCAAGGCTTAAAAATCCTTCTTTAACCTGTATCCTCCTCTTCATCTACACTGATTGAAGTGGATTTAACAAGTGACATCAATAAGGGATCATAGCTTTCACCTGGAATCATCTGGTCAGTCTACGTCATGGAAAGACCTTGATTCAAGCAGGTGTTCCTAATGTTTTGTACACTGAGTCTATGTCCCCCTCTACTTCTATACTGTGTAAATAAACCCGCAAAATATGAAGGGAGTTTTTTTTTAAATGTAAAGAAAGAATCTAGTGAGGTAGAGGTTACCTGAACACTGTGGAAAGAGGAGGCCTGACCCAGAACAACGATCACATTGCTGGCCCACCACCCCAGGGCGACACAGACACTGGCCTGATACTGGGTTACACATAGGGTCATAGGAACCCTCCCCAGAACACTGGCAGGCTGGGGAGAGAGAAAGGCACAGAGAGAGGGACTGTGAGATGTTTCATGGGAGAATTAGATGGCGTAGCATCAAATCAAATGCCTCTAATAGCACAGATCATAGTAAATCTGCAATATGTATCCTTTAAAGACAGGAATGCGCTCATGTTTAAATGGATCAAGTCTATATGGGTCAGCTTTGCTTTCAGTGATTTGTTTTGCTCAGACAACCATGGGTAAATCATAGAAATAGAATGACTAGATAAGACAGATTTTATTTATGTGGGGTAAATCAGCATGGGCTTTAAGGGTCATTGTGGGAGAATCAAGGTCTACAGCGCTGAATAGGCTACATTAAGCCCTGTGAGACTATATGCATCAGTTTTTCCATCAGCAGCAGCTTGGTCATGTAAAGGTCGATGTGGGCGAATCAGTGTCTGCAGTACAATAGCCTTCCCGTGGGTGCGGCCAAAGCAAGAGGGTGAAAAAACGCACAGGAACATTCTGGGTATCCATAGTAACCGGGTGCACACTGGTCACATTGCCGTCCTATGTAGTTGGCACGGCAACGGCACTGTCCGTTGGGCCCGCAGACTCCATCAGTCACACCTGCACCGTCACAACGACACACTGTCACTGTGAAAAGAAGTGGTGGGAAAAAGATTACTGTTTCTGTCTACTACAGGTTGATGTTGTCAATAATGAAACAAAACAATTGATTCATCTTGTGGGGTCATGTTTTGGTGTAAAATTTACTTCAGAGGTTTTGAGAATGAAAATTGTTGATTTATTTGTGCTGTGGTTTGGTGAGAGGGAACGGTTCCTCACTTTGGCAGTTAGGGAAGGTGTGGTGTCCTGGTCGACAGCGGTCACATCGCTGGCCTTCCACCCCTTCACGGCACAAGCAGCGCCCTGATGCATTACACAGCTCCAGAACTGATCCACGTCGGTCACACAAACACTCTGAACACACACATACACAAAAAATACATTATTCATTGTAGACACACTATCTGAATGTAAATACACACAGAATGCACATTTCATCACACAACACCAGAAAAGCTAGATTGAGGCTCAATATATAATGGGGCTTTCCCACGACATGTGCCATTGGCAACGGGCCTTTCTTTAGCACAGTTTAAGATTCAATTCCTTCTCGGTCAGGACACTGGATGAAAGTACATGATTTTTGTCGCCCACATTCCCAGACAAACAATAAATATCGGAGACTGAGACAGAGTAAAATACATCCTTTATATCCTTGTTTCAAATAAAAACAAGCTATTTTTCTAATCTGGCATTTTCCCCCAAGTTGATCCCAGCGAGAGAGAAAACAAAGTCAACCGGGAATTTGGGAGGAGACCGTTCATAGATATTAATAGAATGTCTGTTTGTTTCTCCCTGAACCATCCCATCTGACCCAGTGACATCATGGGAAGAAGACATGCTGGCAACCATCAGGCAAGAAAGAGCACTTAACCTTCAGAACCCCATTACAGAAAACATGCTGATATTCCATTGTCAGGATCTTGAAATCAGATGGGTACACAGTGTGGTTAGTGTTATTATTATTTGGATTGAGTGGTCCCCTAAAAGGTCTAGTACCATCCCAGCTGACCCAGTGGCATCATGGGAAGAAGACATGCTGGCAACCATCAGGCAAGAAAGAGCACTTAACCTTCAGAACCCCATTACAGAAAACATGCTGATATTCAGGATCTTGAAATCAGATGAGTACACAGTGCAGTCACACACACACACACACACACACACACACACACACACACTAAACCCATTTGGATTGAGTGGTCCCCTAAAAGGTCTAGTAATCCTCTGTTTTATGACCTGTCCTGTCCATATATAACTCAACAGCATGGCCCACAGAAAGAGTCTGAGGCAGTGCTCTCTACAGGCAGGACATCTCAAATAGAGAGAGAGAGTGAGAGGGGGGAGAGAGAGAGAGAGACAGAGAGAGAGAGACTGGGAAGAGAGAGAGGGGAGAGTGAGAGCAGGGAGAGAGAGAGGATGAGAGGGGAGAGTGAGAGTGGAAAGAGAGGATGAGAGGCAAGAGTGAGAGAGCGAGAGGATGAGAGGGGAGAGTGAGAGAGAGGATAAGAGGGGAGAGAGAGAGAAAAAGAGAGAGAGGATGAGAAGGAGAGTGAGAAGGAAAGAGAGAGAAAGAGAGGAAAGAGAGAGAAAGAGAGAGAAAACACAGAGACAAAGATAGATTCTCAGCCTCACTCCCTTAGAGGTGTCAGGAGCCCTACTGCCTTACAGGAGTCAGAGCTTAGGCACTGTAAAAGCTGTTAGTATAGCGTAGGGTTGTCTAATCACACTCACGTTGACAGCTGGGTGGTCCAAAATAACCAGGAGGGCAGGCAGTGGGCCCTGTGGAGAGAGATGAAAAGAAGGAGGGGGAAGGAGAGGGAGACACAGAGACAGAGTGAGAGAGAAAGAGAGAGAGGGGGGTGCAGGGAGGGAGGGAGAAAGAGAGAGGTGTTACACTATAAAGAAGGCGACAAACTAAATCAGATTAACAAGATCATTATCAGAGTGATCAGACTAACATATAATGAGAAAACATGGGTTATGTTTATGTGGTCATGTTTTGTCTTGTTATAAAAGGGTATGTTAGATTACATTACACTGTGGTTACATTATAGTATAATGTGTACAACACTTACCAACTATATGGCCGGCAGGAGATTTAGTGGTGGGCTGGTAGATTGGATATCCTGATTTAAAAGAAAAGCTTTAAATCTTTTTCAACACCATGAATATCTACAGTGGTTTTTGTGCTGTGCTCTACCCCAGTAATCGTGTAATCTACTTGGTACGAGGAACAAGCTAAGAGCTAGTAAGAAAGAAATTGTATTGAACACCCCATGAAAATGCAAAATACTGCAACACAATTTTAATCAGACTGATTCATGAGCTTTAAGACAAAGACCAAAAAGAAAACCTCCTGGCAAATAGAGATAGTATTGATGATTAGCATCCCACCCCAAACAGAACCTGATTTAGTTACTACCAGGGAGTCTGTCTACTATACATGTTTAGACTGCTCGTGGAGCACTCACAGCCTCCAAGAGATAAAATCCTGCTTTTAATAATCACATCCAGTAATAAATCTCTGTACTGTATTAATAAAATGCCAACCCAAATTCTTCATTCCACATTAAATCTTCTGTTTATATGACAAGGGAAAGCTAACCACCTGGAGTTGATTACTCACTCATTAGAATTTCTGTATAAAACCTCTGTATAAAAGTTGACATGAAAGGTTTAGTTAAGGATTTGTGTCTACCATAGCTAAATCAACGGGCTAATCAAGATATGTATACAGCCCCTTTTGTTTTTACTGTGGAGGGCATGATTAGAATATGTGGGTGAGGAGGGTTGTTGTGGAATGTAGCCAGGACAACATCATGTTTCACTTTCTATGGGATTGGACTGTTCCAGAGAACATCGGTTAAACAGATTCCAGATTTACAATGTCAGTAAACAGTGAGGAGTGAAGAACAGAGGGTATCTTCGAGATGACACTGTCCTTGTTAATACAGCAACAGTGGAAAGACATGAGAGTGCACATGAAAGTAACATATCTTACTCAACGGTGTTTCTAATAAGGACTTGGTCATTTAATAAAATTGACAAGCTATTTTGGGAGAATAGATAGATAGCACAGTATAACTGCCAAACTCTATCACAAACACATAGTGTGACACATGGTGATTGCTGTGACAAGTCCTAAAGTAAGGGCTTGTCAATCATGGCTTTTGGTCTGACACCATGTGAAGCACGAGGAATGTTCTGAATACAGAGTTGAAACATGACCTTACGCATCATCACGCACTGACACAATATCTAAAGGTCAATAATCAGAATACGAGAAGAACGAACAACTCAACCTAAAAACATGCAGGGTGCGGCGTGTCTGTGTTGACATGCTAAGGTGAAGGTAAGACATAATGAGGAGAGCGTGGTAAAGGATTGATATTTCATTTCTTCTGAGAGTATGTTGTAGCAGTACTGCAGCCTTTGGATGAGTAGCCTTCACTGTCATTTGTATTAATGTATGTATTGTGTGTTTATATATCTATGATCCTAAAATGTAAATTCATTATTACCCGCAAATCCCGTTAATAAATATTTTCCAATCAACTCAACCTTTACCTGTTCGTGTGAATGTACAGTATTTGAACTCTGTAATTAGAACATTCCTCGTGCTTCTCATGGTGTCAGACCAAAATCCATGATTGACAAGCCCTTACTTAAGGACGTCGCCACATAGAATGTAGAATGTCCCTTTAATTGTCATTTGACTACTTGTGAGCCTTTCTTATGAGACAATTGCACACACCTGTGGCTTCCTGCTTCAAGTGCTCCATTTCTTTAAAAATGGAGGATAATGTTCAGTGTGAGGAGGACTGCTGGTATGGCATGAAAGTTTGAATAAAAATAGCCTATCACCATCTCTGTCTCGTCCATGTGAGAGGGCATCGGCCAGCTCCCTCACACAGCTCCACAGAAAACATATCCTGCATACTTGTTTTTTTTCTTTAGATCTGGGCATGTTGATCCAAAACATTAAATAATTCGACATCAATTCTTACATGTTATGTAGGAATAAGGTCAATTAGCCTTCTTCAGATCCCAACTCTTCACTACATTCTGCATGGGCTCTTACTGTTTGGTAAAGCTTCCTCTGAGGTCAAAAGCAGGACTTCCTCAATTAAGAGCTTCTGAAGGAGTTTCCTCCCTCACCCTGGGTCCAAATGTAAACCAAGCTAGGGCAGGGCTATATTATACGGCTTCTTATTTGTTATTCATTCATACTTTTGTTCATTATCTCACTGGTCATTCAGTCATTTATTTGTTGTTTGTTGGTTAATTCATCCGTCTGTCGGTCCCTCCCTCCATCCATCCATTCATTCATTTCCTCTGCGTACAACATATTTCCCATCCCAAATAATCGCTTTATACAAGTCATTTTTACATCTTAGAAATTAGGAGAGTTTACGTACTGATGCACTGCGGGTAGCCATAGTAACCATCTGCACAGCGTTCACAGTTGTTTCCCGTGAATCCTGCCCGGCATCGGCAGCGTCCTGTCCCCATCTCACAAGCAGCAGTCGTCCTGGCATCACACCTGCAGGCTGTAGTCACACACAAACACATACATGCACACAGACGCACACACACAAACTTCAGTCATGGGAAAAGACTGCTCTTGCTGCTTGTGACATAAAGTGCATTGAGAAAGTATTCATACCCCTTCACTTTTTCCACAATTTGTTACATTACAGCCTTTCTAAAATGTATTAAAAAACACAATACCCCATAATGACAAAGCAAAAACAGGTTTAGATTTGTTTTTAAATGTATTACAATTTTTAGGGCAGGGCTATATTATATATTAGCTTCCGGCGTTACCCAAGAAGACTCGAGGCTGTAATCGCTGCCAAACGTGCTTCAACAAATTACTGAGTAAAGGATCTGAATACTTATGTAAATGTAATATTTCAGTTTAAAAATTGTAATACATTTTAAAAAAAATCCAAAACCTGTTTTTATGCTTTTTCATTAAGGGGTATTGTGTGTAGATTGATGAGGAGTAAGAATAAGGCTGTAACATAACAAAATGTGGAAAAGGGGAAGGGGTCTGAATACTTTACGAATGGACTGTATACGACAACAAAGAAAATTGGATGGAACTAACAAACTAACTCTGTGTTTTCCCAAGAAAACACCTTCTGCTGTTGAGCTCACTTAAGGAATTAGAAGCATTTTCTATACATGCAATGCATTAATTTCTCATCCAGGCTGACATCAAAATGGAAATTAAATGAACACACTTTGTGGGCATAAACAGTACAGTGACGTCAGGATTGTGTTTTATAAGTCTCCTGCAAAATGTTCCTCAGTCAGCTTATATGTGCACACACACATACGTATGGTCACAGTTGTGTTATTTTCTCTTTCTATTAATTAAGAGATGTGCAGCTTGTTTTTTTAACTAAATATTCTGTTTAAGAATATACAGTTGAAGTTGGAAGTTTACATACACCTTAGCCAAATACATTTAAACTCAGTTTTTCACAATTCCTGACATTTAATCCTAGTAAAAATTCCCAGAATGTGAAATGTCAGAATAACAGTAGAGAGAACGATTTGTTTCAGCTTTTATTTCTTTCATCACATTCCCAGTGGGTCAGAAGTTTACATACACTCAATTAGTATTTGGTAGCATTGCCTTTAAATTGTTTAACTTGGGTCAAACATTTCAGGTAGCCTTCCACACGCTTCCCACAATAAGTTGGGTGAATTTTGGCCCATTCTTCCTGACAGAGCTGACGTAACTGAGTCAAGTTTGTAGGCCTCCTTGCTCGCACATGCTTCTATAGGATTAAAGGTCAGGGCTTTGCCACTCCAATACCTTGACTTTGTTGTCCTTAAGCCATTTTACGAAAACTTTGGAAGTATGCTTGGGGTCATTGTCCATTTGGAAGACCCATTTGCGTCCAAGTTTTAACTTCCTGACTGATGTCTCGAGATGTTGCTTCAATATATCCATATAACTTCTATTTTGTGAAGTGCACCTGTCCCTCCTGCAGCAAAGCACCCCACAACATGATGCTGCCACCCTCGTGCTTCACGGTTGGGATGGTGTTCTTTGGCTTGCAAGCCTCCCCCTTTTTCCTCCAAACATAACGATGGTCATTATGGCCAAACTGTTCTATTTCTGTTTCATCAGACCAGAGGACATTTCTCCAAAAAGTACGATATTTGTCCCCATGTGCAGTTGCAAACCGTAGTCTGGCTTTTTTTATGGCGGTTTTGGAGCAGTGGCTTCTTCCTTGCTGAGCGGCCTTTCAGGTTATGTTGATATAAGACTCGTTTTACTGTGGACAGATACTTTTGTACCTGTTTCCTCCAGCATCTTCACAAGGTCCTTTGATGTTGTTCTGGGATTGATTTGCACTTTTCGCACCAAACTACGTTCATCTCTAGGAGACAGAACGCGTCTCCTTCTTGAGCAGTATGACGGCTGCGTGGTCCCATGGTGTTTATACTTGCATACTATTGTTTGTACAGATGAACGTGGTATTCGGGCATTTTGAAATTGCTCCCAAGGATGAACCAGACTTGTGGAGGTCTAAAAAAAAGAATTCGGAGGTCTTTGCTGATTTCTTTAGATTTTCACATGATGTCAAGCAAAGAGGCACTGAGTTTGCAGGTAGGCCTAGAAATACATCCACAGAAACACTTCCAATTGACTCAAATGAGGTCAATTAGCCTATCATAAGCTTCTAAAGCCATGACATAATTTTCGGGAATTTTCCAAGCTGTTTAAAGGCACAGTCAACTTAGTGTATGTAAACTTCTGACCCATTGGAATTGTGATACAGTGAATTATACGTGAAATAATCTGTCTGTAAACAATTGTTGGAAAAATGACTTGTGTCATGCACAAAGTAGATGTCCTAACCGACTTGACAAAACTATAGTTTGTTAACAATCCATTTGCGGAGTGGTTGAAAAACGAGTTTTAATGACTCCAACCTAAGTTTATGTAAACTTCCGACTTCAACTGTATGTCTTCCAGACATTACATTGGAAGTATTTTATACCACGTGTTACCACAAGGGGGGAGACTGCAATATTTGGGAGCTCTGGTTGATGATGTACTTTGACCTTGGCGTTAATTCCTGTTGGTGTGGGACTGATTGAGATCTACAAAACCGAGAACCCTTACGTTGAAGGTCCTATCGAAAACCACACCAAGTATGATATTACCCTGCCACCAGTCTCAACGTAAACAGTGAAGAGGCGACTCCAGGATGCTGGCCTTCTAGGTAGAGTTGTAAAGAAAAAGCCATATCTCAGACGGGTAAATAAAAATAAAAGATTAAGATGGGCAAAAGAACACAGACACTGGACAGAGGAACTCTGCCTAGAAGGCCAGCATCCCAGAGTTGCCTCTTCACTGTTGACAATTGAGACTGGTGTTTTGCGGGTACTATTTAATGTATCTGCCAGTTGAGGACTTGTGAGGCATCTGTTTCTCATACTAGACACTCTAATGTACTTGTCCTCTTGCTCAGTTGTGCACCGGGGCCTCCCACTCCTCTTTCTATTCTGATTAGAGACAGTTTGCGCTGTTCTGTGAAGGGAGTAGTACACAGAGTTGTACGAGATCTTCAGTTTCTTGGCAATTTCTTGCAAGGAATAGCCTTCATTTCTCAGAACAATAATAGACTGACGAGTTTCAGAAGAAAGACCTTTGTTTCTGGCCATTTTCAGCCTGTAATCGAAACCACAAATGCTGATAGTCCAGATACTGAACTAGTCTAAAGAAGGCCAGTTTTATTGCTTCTTTAATCAAAACAACAGTTTTCAGCTGTGCTAACATAATTGCAAAAGGGTTTTCTAATGATCAATTAGCATTTTCAAATTCTAAACTTGGATTAGCTAACACAACGTGCCATTGGAACACAGGAGTGATGGTTGCTGATAATGGGCCTCTGTATGCCTATGTAGATATTCCATAAACACATTCTACCGTTTCCAGCTACAATAGTCATTTACAACATTAACAATGTCTAAACTGTATTTTATTATTTATATTTTAAGAATGACCATTTTCTTTCAAAAACAAGGACATTTCTAAGTGACCCCAAACTTTTGAACGGTAGTGTACGTCATGAGCACAGAAAAGCTAAATGCAGTAGGCCACAGACGGGTTGTGGAACTGTCAGACTTTAGGCTTGGCCTAAAATACAGACCAGGCAAAGTCAATATAGATGCAGACACGTTATCCAGTTTGCCCCTTGACATAGACCAGTATGTAGCTCAGTGTACAGAAGAGTTGTCAGGTGAAGCTGTTCGTGCAACATGGTAAGAGAGTCAGGCAGCACAGGGAAAAGATGTAGCATGGCTCGCAGCCTTGCACCTGTCACAAGATCATGTTGAGGAACAGATACAAACAGGATACTTACCAATGAGGCAAGACAAGAAGTGCCACTACCAAGAAACTGATGCATGAATGGGGAAAACGACACATTGACAATGGACTCCTGTACCGGAAAACCAGTCAAAGACGCCAGCTAGTCTTACCACTCCAGTACAAGCAGATGGCGTTGAAACATCTTCATGATGACATGGGTCATGTTGGAACAGAGAGAGCCCTCAGTCTGGACGAGAAAGGTTCTACTGGCCATTAATGAAGAGAGACATTGAGGAATGTGTAACCAGACGCTGCCTCTGTAACAAGCAAAAGAAGCCAGTCACACATGTAGGAGCACCCATGGGCAGCGTCACCACAAGTTCACCCCTAGAGCTAGTCTCTATCGACTACATGCATCTGGAGGCCAGCAGAGGAGGCTTCGAGTACATACTGGTTGTAATAGACAACTTCACGAGATTTGCACAAGCGTTTCTGACCAAGAACAAGTCCGGAAGAACAGCAGCCGAAAAGATATTCAATGACTTCATCCCAAAGTTTCGATACACCTCCAAGTTACACCACGATCAAGGTCGAGAGTTTGAGAATGAACTCTTCAAAACACTGCAGCAAGTGACAGGAGTGGGTCACTCAAGGACATCTCCCGATCACCCTCAGGGTAACCCGTCTGAAAGATTCAATTGGACCCTACTTCAGATGCTGAGAGCGTTTGAGGAAAAGGAGAAGGACAGGTGGAATGAGCATCTTCCAAAAGTTGTGCATGCCTACAACTGCACCAGACATGAAGCGACTGGATACTCACCTTTCTATTTACTATATGGCCTACCTGTAGACTTGCTGTTTGGCCTAGCAACAGGAGAGGAGTCACGCATACCTAGAACTTATGCTGAAAAGTGGGCTGAAAGAATGACCGAAGCATACAGAACTGCGTCCGAGAACAGCAAACAAGCAAGTGCAAGAGGCAAAAAGTACTACGACCGTCACTTGAGGGGAGGGGTTCTGCAACCCGGCAACAGAGTCCTCGTACAAAACTTGAGCGAGAGAGGTTGTCCTTGAAAGGTAAGGTCATACTGGGAAAGGACATTATATGTAGTGAAAGAGCAAGTGAGTGACAACCCGGTGAACAAAGTCTGTTCAGAGACCGGTGGGAACAAGAATCTCCTGCACCTAGTCAACGACTTACCTGTAGACTTACCGGTGCAGCCCGCACAGACAAACCCTCAGGGCTGTGTAATCCACTGCATTTTATCTCCATTATGTATGTATGAGGGGTTTCTCGCCTCTCTTCTATCCTAAGCCTGTATAAGACTTTGACGCTGAAGAACTTGTTCTAATGTTATAAATATATATATCAAATAGACCGTCATGGTGGTTTGGAAGAGGCCTCCTCCCTCAACATACCAATACCTCACAATGTATACAGTAATATCTTAGTCAACCAGTGTTCAAATTATTGATTGTCAAATTATAAGCTTTTTGCTTGTTCACATAAACGTAGACTAGAGACATTTGTTTTGTAGTTAGTCATAATTCAGCAAGAAAATTAAATTGCCTTCCATACATTCTGTTCTATATAATAATTGCCTTTTTTCTCCATGAAGCCCACACAGGTTCTTCTTACTTGAACGAACAAAAACATTTATCCTGACAAATACCAAATTTCCTTTACTTTACACATTACTTCTATTCTCTAACAAGGGCCGTAGGGCTTTTTCCAAGAGATGGTATCTGCTGTGTAGGTGCAGCCACATCCTGCTTCTGTCATTTGTCACACAGTAGGGGTGGTTTTCTAGGATAATCTATGGCCCTATTTCTACTTTATAGTGAACTAATTCTCACCCTTTTAGATGAATAAAGATACACTTTAGGCTGTAAAAAATATATATTTAGTTTTATTGTTGAATTTTTCAGCTGTTCAAATGGATTACTTGGTAAACCATATCTCCTAATTCCTAGAATAATCTCAAAATGTATTGCTTTAGTAAAGCCTGCTGTAACTCTGGGGATGCATCTATCATCATGAGTTAACCCTGTTGATCTCTATAGTGCTTTCAGGGGATCACAAGCCACATGTCAACCTGTCACTGTCATTAATTTACTATTATTAGTTGGGCTACTATAGCTGGGTTACAGTACATGGGTTACCTTACACTCCAGTACCACATTAATTTGCCTGTTGTATGACATGTTCCCTTTATAATTATGATGGATCTGCATTTCAAATGGTCACATAGGCTAGTGTTTACAATCTCAAATTGAAGCATTATTGGTTTCCTTGAAATTATAGTATTTGGTTGAATATGAGAACGTTATACTAAAAAGGTAAGTTTCATATGAATGTCCTCTCATCTGAGGTTTTAGATGCAGAGGAGGGCTAACCGGGTGACTATGGGAACACAGTTTTACTGTTGGTCTAGTTACTTCACTCCAGAATAACCCAGGTCTCTCCCTCCGCCCCCCCATTTCATCCTGATGCAACATTTAACAGAGATGGAGTAGGAAAGACTTCAGGACAGAAACTTCAAGTTTAAAATAGGAGGTCTGTATTTTTTCTCTGGGTTCTAGACTTATAAAACGCGATGTGACGCATCTTTTATCTACCGACCTAGGAAGATTATGACTTCTGACAGCTACAGTATGCAGTATATATGCTGCATTGACAAACATGTATTACACAGATCACGAACCACAAGCCCTTATGAAATTCACATATGATGTACCAAATATGCATGAATATCTGCATTGGAATCCACTGTGTTGTACCCACTTTATGACATAGGCCTATCTTATGATCAGAAAAAGAAATATTCTTGGAGTTCCGGTTCAGCATGTGAATGGAGAAGAAGCTCGTTAATTTAGCCAAATTTGTAATTTGCATTCCACTCACTTACATATCATATTTGACTGATGAGTTCGTAAGTTACCTTTTTGATTAAAATGTCACACGACCTGAGGAGCAGAAGACATGTCACTAACGTTTCAACCGCGACGGCAAACGTGAATGGTAATGGCGCCGACTCCAGTCCAACTGTTACAGAGCCTCATGCGATCACGCTCCCCACAGATCTTCAGAACCTCCGTACGGTTATGGTTTCGGACATTACAGATACATTTGCCACTCAGCTCAAACTGCCATCGATGCTGCTCTGTCACCCTTCTCCGCCGTCCTAGATGGTGTCTGAGCCGCTGCAGATGAACAAGGCCGCCGAATTGACAGCTTTGAACATGACCTGTTTGACTACAGTGACCACATAGTAGCACTTGAGAAAACGGTTGCCCGTCTGAGCCCCCGAAAACCAAAAGCTGATTGACAAGACCGATGACTTGGAATCCCGTTCTCACTGTTGCAATCTTCGTGTTGTCGGTATACCAGAGAAACATGAAGGAGGGGACTCAGTTAAGTTCATGTCAGAATTCTTTGCGGATGTGCTGGGTCCCGGCCATCGTTCCATCACCCCTGAAGCTGGATAGAGCCCACCGCAATGGCCCCTCCACAGCGGGCCGGAGACAAAAACTCCAAGCCTAGAGTGTTTATCGTCCGTTTTCACTACTACGGTGACAAGGAGCGCATCCTCCAGAGGCAGGGCAGAGACCAGCTACACTTCTGCGGACGCAAGGTGTTCATCTGTCCTGACCTCAGCTCGAAAGTCGCCAAGAAAATAGCTAAATTACTCGATGTGAACGTAAACTTTATGAGAAGAAAGTGAAATTCTCACTCCGCTTCCCTGCTCGTCTGCACATTGAAGCTACAATTCGACTCCCACGAGGACGCCCAGCGTTGGTTCGACAGTCACTTCTGAGCCGTATCTTTAATCTATGACCTACTCTTTCGCCAGGTAGCATGCAAGCCTCTAAGTCGAAGGTATGCTTGACTTTTACAGCAGGGCTTTTTTTTCCCCCCTGTGGCCATTCCTTTTCTACTCAGCAGAAACAATAACGTTCTTGAACTCTGATAAAAATTACTAATACTGTCTTGTGTGGTGGTCATTTAAGCTACATATTTGTGAGGTGTCACGTGTGCTCCCTCTCCAGCCTCTAGGTTACCAGGCTGCTCGTTAGGGTGCACTCCTGTCACCAGTGTTAGGCGCATAATGACACTCACCTGGACTCCATCACCTCCTTGATTACCTACCCTATATAAGTCACTCCCTTTGGTTTCATCCCTAGTCGTAATTGTTCCTGTATCTGTCATGTCGGTACGGTGTTTGTGTTTTTGTTTTGTTCATTTATTTATTAATTAAATGTATTCACTCTCTGAACTTGCTTCCCGACTCTCAGCGTACATCGTTACAGGAGGTCCTTTTTATTTGGCTAGATGGATAACGTAGTAATGCATGGCAACAATTCCAGGCATTTGCAGAGCTTTCATCTAGATACTTACTGAAGGACTTTTCACCACTTTATTATGCCCTATTGATCATTATTACGCCCTACATGTACCGACACTCGGACCCTTTTCTTTTTTGTAACAGGGTAACATACTGTGGGACACTTATTTGGCCATCCTTAAGACACATTGTATGTGTTGCACTGATTGAAGACTCCCTCCCTGAGTCAGGACAGTTCCGTTTCACTGTTATGGGGTGTTTGTTTTGGTTATCTGTTGACCTACTTTACCATTTTGTGAATGCCTTTTCAAATGTATTTCACGACTGGTGCTATGGAGCCTCTCCGCGTTAGGAAAGGAAGGTTTTCTGTTTATATGCACCGACGCTGCGCAAACTTCAGTCTGCTGTCTCTATTCGCTGGGGAAGGGAAGGGGAGTGACCATTTTCGGTCCAAATTATTATTTTTATTTTTTTATTTGCTTTTTTCATCAGTTTTCTCTTATCTTTGCAAATGCTTGGTCTGTTTTCACACCTATTTCATTTAAATATTTTAGATGGCTAACAACGCTAATAATAGTACCATAGGTAGGCCTAATCCTATAAAGTTTTTATCTTGGAATACTAAGGCAATTAACAAACCTGTCAAGAGGTCTAGGGTGTTCTCTCATTTGAAAAAGCTAAAATCAGATGTGGTATTTTTACAAGAGACCCATTTACGCATTAAAGATCACTCAAGGCTTCAAAACTCCAGGTTTAGTCAGGTTTTCCATTCAGACTCCAAAGTCAGAGGGGTTGCAATTTTGGTTAGTAAAATAATACATTTCTCTACTACTAATGTTATTTCAGACAGTAATGGGAGATATTTAATCATAACTGGCACCATTTGGCACACACCTGTAGTATTGGTCAATGTATTAGCTCCTAATTTTGATGATGTTGAATTTGCCAATGGGTTGCTGGGGAAAATCCCTTCTGAACACCCATCTTTTGATATTTGGCGGGGATCTGAATTGTGTTATTAGCCCAGCTTTAGACCGCTCCAACCCCAGAGCTATGTCAAAGTCCTTCTCAGATTTTATGGTTCAGAATGGGTGTACAGATCCCTGGAGATGTCAGAATCCCCAGGCAAGAGAGTATTCTTTCTTTTCACATGTACACCATTCTTTTTCTCGTATTGACAATTTCTTTATTGATCATAAGTTACTTCCAAATGTCACCTCTTCTGAATATTTACCAGTTGTAATTTCTGACCATGGACCTTTAGCCCTCGACATAGTCCGATCAGGACAAACTCGTACTCCTCTCTGGAGATTCAATTCTCTTCTCCTGTCTGATGCAGACTTCTGTAACGTTATCTCCACTTCTATTGATCATTTTATTTTTTCAAATCAGACAAGCTCAACCTCTTATTCTCTCTTATGGGAATCACTTAAGGCCTATCTTAGAGGAGAAATTATTTATCATTCTTCTCATTTAAACAAAACTCGGAAAGCTAAACTAAAAGAACTCACTAAAGCCATACTTGACTTAGACCATCAATATGCCCTGATGCCATCCCTAGAGCTATATAAGCAACGCTTGCTTACAATCTGAATTAAATCTCATGTCCACGGTTACTATTGCGTTCACGCGGTACCTACTATGAACATGGCGACAGGGCAAGTCATCTGCTCGCACACCAATTAAAACACAGTGCTGCTACCCGTCTGATTCCCCAAATTAAAGAATCCTTTCATAGCTTGATTTCAATGACACCCTCAAATCTTTCTATTCATTTCTATTTCCATAAGATACTGCCAATATGACTACATTTTGGGTGAACTGGAGACTCCCACAATTGAGGCTGAAACTGCAGATGACCATGATTCCCCTCTCAGCCTTCAGTCTATCAAGTCAATGCAGAGCAGCAAGGCTCCAGGGCCTGATGGGTTTCCAACTGAGTTCTTTAAGAAATTCTATACCAAGTTAGCCCCTTTACTCTATGTATAATGAATCACTTGAACGGGGCTCGTTGCCACCTACCCTAACATAGGCTTCAATAGCGCTTCTCCTTAAGAAGGGGAAAGACTCCACTTCCTGTTCTTCATGTGAAGGTGCTGGCGAAGGTGATAGCGAGGCGTCAGGAAGTAGTCTTACCAGGACTCATATCACAGGAACAAACCGGCTTTATAAAGGCCAGATATTCATTTTTTAACATTCGGACGCTGTTTAACTTATTATTGAGCGGCTGCCGAGTCTGGCGTGCCCAAAATAAAATGCCTGCCATTCAGGCCCAGAAAATAGGATATGCACATAATTAGCACTATTGGATAGGAAACACTCTGAAGTTTCTAAAGTGTTAAAATAATGTATGTGAGTGTAACAGAAGTGATATAGCAGGCGAAAATCCATACGGATTTGCTGTTTTATTTTGTAAATGACCTTTTTCTCCATTGTGGCTATTCATTTCTCTGTTATGTAGGACTGAGACTGCAGTACCTATGGCTTCCACAGGATGTCAACAGTCTATATACAAGGTTTCAAAACAATAAGGCTAAAGTGAATCGTATAGTGGAAGATTTACTGAAGGAAGTGGAAATGAGAAATACTTTTTTCAGTCACGAGAACGAGAGTACCTATGGTTTCCACAGGATGTCAACAGTCTTTAGACAAGGTTTCAAAACAATAGGGCTAAAGGGAATCGTATAGAAGAAGATTTACTGAAGGAAGTGGAAATGAGAAATACTTTTTTCGGTCACGAGAGCGCGTTCTCACTTTATTTTTCTTTCTTATCAGTCAGGCTACAATCCGGTTGAAATATTATAGTAAATATACATAAAATGATACCTAAGAAAACATAAAAAATGATGTTTGATTTGTTTGGAGAAATATGATAGGTATAATTTGAACGCGTTCTCTTCACGGTTCTATGGGCGACTCGACGGTGGATTTTATGAACATAACGCGCCAACCAAACAGAGATTTATGGATATAATAAATGACTTTTTCTAGCAAAAGAAGCATGGATTGTCTTCGTTGGACACTTGGGAAGCCCTCAGCAGAAGTTCATCAAAGGTAAGCGATTTTATATTAGCGATTTTATGCATTTTGTGAGACCCGCGTTGCGCCCCACTGCTCCCTAAGTAGTTAACATTATTTATTCTAAACAATTGTCCAACTCCCTGAGGTGGTAATCTCCCTAGACACATAAAAGGCATTTGACAGAATTGAGTGGGCGTACCTATTTGCTGTTCTTAAAAAAATGGGATTAGGGGACAAATTTAGTTCATCGATCCGTATCTTGTATACATCTCCCCAGGCCAGTGTCTGTACCAATGACACCCGTTCTGATTATTTTGCACTGGAACGTGGGACACACCAAGGCTGCCCACTGTCCCCTTTATTATTTGCCGTTGCCATTGAGCCCCTTTCAGTAGCTATACGGGCATCTTCCTCTTTCCAAGGTGTAACACGGGAAGGAATTGAACATAGGTTATTATTATATGCAGATGATTTGTTACTCCATGTAAATAACCCTGTAACCTCTTTACCTTCTATCCTTTCTGTTCTGGAGAACTTTGACTCCTTCTCCGGTTACAAGGTGAATCTCCAGAAAAGTGAGTGCTTCCCAATCAATCCAGCAGCGCTACAGCTCCAGCAGACAGACTTGTCCTTTCAGCTTAGCCGCTCTGGTTTCAAATACCTTGGAGTGACTGTAACCTGTTCATTACATGCATTTTTCTGCAAACTTTACACCCCTTCTTGCGCAAATTAACTGATTTTCAGAGATGGGGTAGCTTACCACTATCACTTATAGGAAGGATTAATGCTGTAAATGAATTTGGGTACACTGTTCATTTTTATCTACGTCAATCTATCCCATTGTTTTTACCAAAGTGTATTTTTAAGTCAATCAATCAGGCTGTTACCACATTTATCTGGGGAAGAAAGGTACCCAGAGTTAATAGATCTTTACTTCAGAAGTAAATTATTATTATGGGTCCTATTGATAAGAATCACTTATTCCCCGCTTTTCTAATAGATAATGCTTTCTCTCACTGGACAAAGAAAGCTATTATGTCCTTCCAAGACTTATATGCAAATATATTTTTTCTAGTTTTCCCGACCTGGCCTCTAAATACTCTTTGCCACCATCTCACTTTTTCCGTTACCTTCAAATTAAGCATTGTGTCTCCTCCCAATTTTCTGGCTTTCGTGCTCCACCCCCTTGCCAACCCTGGGATGGCATATTGACTATGTTACCTCGACAGAAAGCAGTCATTTCTCAGATCTATCTGTGTTTTTGCGAAATGGGTGTTGAATTTACACAGGAGTGGTGGGATGAGGCGATTGATAGAGTACGCTCCACGACATCTTGTGCTCGTCTTCGTCTCATACAATTTAAGGTTTTGCATAGGGTGCATTTTTCCAAATCCAGATTGTCTGACATGTATCCAAATGTAAATTATGAGTGTGATAGATGTCATGTCTCACCATGTGACCTTAGTCACATGTTCATTCAATGATCTAAACTACAAAATTACTGGGATTCTTTTTTAATTTTTTTATCTGAGGTGCTTGAAATTATCCTGCAGCCTTGTCCCTTGATAGCTGTTTTTGGTATTCCAGAAGACTTGTTCTCCTTGGACCCCAAACATGCCAATATTGTTGCTTTTACATCCTTATTAGCTCGACGTAGAATTCTTCTCCAGTGGAAGTCTGCTCAGCCCCCCTCTACTTCTCAATGGCTCAACGATGTAATGTTCTTCCTAAAGCTTGAGAAAATGAAGTATTCTCTTAGGGGTTCCAATGATACATTTGTTAGAAAATGGCAACCATTTATATCATACTTTTATGGCTTGCAGAGGCTCCCCCCTCTGATGAGATGCTTTAAGGTTTCCCAGTAGGCATTACATAATCATCAATATAATGCTATCCGTTCCAAGTTTGTCTAAGGTTTACTGATCGTTTATTTATTTCTGTTTTTGTATTTTGAATCTGTATTGTTGTTTGTACTATTTTTATTTATATCCTCCCCTGTATTCTTGTATATTTGTTGTGAATTCTCTGATGAATTTTCTAGGACCGAATTGAGGGAGGGTGTGGGATGGGTTGGCTATATGGGGTGATCAGGGTGGGTGGGTGGAAGGGGGTTGGGGGTGGGTGGTTGGGAGGGAGGGAGGGAATTGAGGTGAGTGGACTGAGATAGGGAGGAGAGGTAGGGAAGGGACTAGGTGGGTCGGGTGGATGTGTTGTATGGAGGGAGGGAGTGTGGTTGGGATATGGTAAAATCTTTGTACTTACATTGATGTACATTTTGTAAAACTTGAATAAAAATATATAAATAAATAAAAAAAGAACAAATGTAATTGTTTTTCATCAATCATTTTTTTGTGACAACAGTAAAAAACTGTCTTAAAATATTCTGACTTGTCAATTATAATTTATTCCTAGACACAGTGGAAATTCCTCATATTTAGAGTCAGATTGTGACCATGATGACAGCTGTGTGGCTCTGGCAGTGTTTAGAGCTCTGAAGTGGCACACCGTCTATTTCTCTCTTATTTTATCGTCCTGCTGAATCCATCCTAATGGTTCTTCCATGACCTTCGCTGCCATCTGTTGTTATACAGCTACTTTGGCTAGATCAGTACATTAATCACACTGGATAATGTGCAACTGGCCCTCATGTGGAGTTAATGGGTGTGCATTCATACCACACAGTGCAAAGGCAAATTAAAGTAATGAACTACTGAGCACTGGTTTACATATGCTCGGCAGAATGAGTGACTAATTGGTCGAGGTAGTATCGAATGAGGAAAACAGCAATTGTCCCTAACATGTCACCATATACAATAACATATAAATTATCTCCATTGTCTTTGTAAGCTATGAGCAGGTACAACAATATCTATGGATTTTCTATCATGTTAATCATTCATTTGTAAATCATTTTTAACAGGTTTCAATATCAGCCAACGGGAACAGGTTACAGTTTGCAACAGCAAAGTGAGTGGTGAGTGGCGAATGAGCATTGACCTTAATTGAGTTTGTGGCTTCTTTGGTCTTTTCTAAGCACTGAGGGCAACCATTTTAATTCCATCGCCTCTCAAAGCCCAATCACAACTTGCAGCTATTTATGTGGCGAGGAGGAACAACGACGTACTATGCTAGCAATGTAAACAAGTGTGGTGCTGAATTTAGCAACAATACAAGTGGCTAGTGCTAGTGGTTGGTGCCACTGTGTGTGTGTGTGTGTGTGTGTGTGTGTGTGTGTGTGTGTGTGTGTCAGAAACAACACCAAAGTCTATGGGGACAAAGTCTCTGTTCCATTTTGGTCTTACGTATTAGTCATAGGTCAGAAAGCAAGCTACACTAGCTCTTTACTAAACATTAATACCCCAACTATTTGATATACAGTACCAGTCAAAGGTTTGGACACACCTACTCATTTAAGGGTTTTTCTATATTTTTATTATATTTACTACATTGCAGAGTTATAGTGAAGACATCAAAACTATGAAATAACACATATGGAATCATGTAGTAACCAAAAAAATATTTTATTTCTGAGATTCTTCAAAGTAGCCACCCTTTGCCTTGATAACAGCTTTGCACACTCTTGGCATTCTCTCAACCAACTTCAAGAGGAATGCTTTTCCAACAGTCTTGAAGGAGTTCCCACAAATGCTGAGCACTTGTTGGCTGTTTTTCCTTCACTCTGCGGCCCAAACCATCTCAATTGGGTTGAGGTCGGGTGATTGTAGAGGCCAGGTCATCTGATGCAGCATCTTCACTCTCCTTCTTGGTCAAATAGCCCTTACACAGCCTGGAGGTGTGTTGGGTCATTGTCCTGTTGAAAAACAAATGATAGTCCCACTAAGCGCAAACCAGATGGGATGGCGTATCGCTGCAGAATGCTGTGGTAGCCATGCTGGTTAAGTGTGCCTTGAATTCAAAATAAATCACCAACAGTGTCACCAGCAAAGCACCCCCACACCATCACACCACCTCCTCCATGCTTCACGGTGGGAACCACACATGCTGAGATCATCCATTCACCTACTCTGCGTCTCACAAAGACACGGCGGTTGGAACCAAAAATCTCAGATTTCCTCCAGTCTAATGTCCATTGCATGTGTTGAAAGTCTCTTCTTCTTATTGGTGTCCAGCAATTTGACCACGAAGGCTTGATTCACGCAGTCTCCTCTGAACAGTTGATGTTGAGATGTGTCTGTTACTTGAACTCTGTGAAGCATTTATTTGGGCTGCAATCTGAGTTGCAACTCTAATGAACTTATCCTCTGCAGCAGAGATAACTCTGAGTCTTCCTTTCCTGTGGCGGTCCTCATGAGAGCCAGTGTCATCATAGCGCTTGAGGGTTTTTGCGACTACACTTAAAGAAACTTTAAAAGTTCTTGACATTTTCTGGATTGACCGACCTTCATGTCTTAAAGTAATAATGGACTGTCGCTATCTTCTGTATACCACCCCTACCTTGTCACAACACAACTGATTGGCTCAAACGCATTAAGAAGGAAAGAAATTCCACAAATTAACTTTTAACAAGGCACACCTGTTAATTGAAATGTATTCCAAGTGGCTACCTCATGAAGCTGGTTGAGAGAATGCCAAGAGTGTGCAAAGCTGTCATCAAGACAAAGGGTGGCTACTTTGAAGAATCTGTTTAACACTTTTTTTGTTTACTACATGATTCCATATGTGTTATTTCAAGGTTTTGATGTCTTCACTATTATTCTACAATGTAGAAAATAGTAAAAATAAAGAAAACCCTTGAATGAGTGGGTGTGTCCAAACTTTTGACTGGTATTGTACTGCAACTAAATGTGATACGTTCACATCATTAGGCACTAAGGCCATAGAGAAAGGAAAAACTGAGAAATACAGTTTGAAGAGAAGGAAGGGTCTCACTCACGTATACAGCCACTGTGAGACTGTGGAGGTACTCCATGGGGTCTGTAGAATCCATCAGCACAAAGCTCACAGTTCACCCCCCGCCGTGTTGTGCTAGTGAGAGGGAAATAGACAGAGATATCAGACAAACATCAAACACCACACTCCTGTCCTGCTTTAGAATGAATGGAGTGACTGGGTTAGAGGGACACAATGTTTTGGAGGGCAACTAAGGTTCCTCTAAAGCAAGAAGACAAAATCCTAAACTGTTTTCTAAAACTATAGATAAACGTTTGTATCAAACACACCTTACAGTTGCTAATCTATCTGTTTGCATTTGGTACCTTATCCTCTTTCACACTGAGCGTGCATGCAGTGTAGATGGCTTGTTTTAACATGCTTCCTGCATGGGTATTTTAGTCCCAAATGATAATAGCGCATCTCATCATTGTTTTTGAGAAAAATTACTTTGTCTTGGGAGATTTAGTCAAAATGAGCTGGCTGACATCTTGTTTGACTTGGAAGACATCCAACTTTTGCACAGAGAGGGATTCATCTTCATGCCGTTTGCACAAGGAGTTTAATACAGAGAATATCCACCGTGTGTACGTTGACTTAAAACTGATCCGTGCTTATTGAAATTTCCATTACAGACCTCCATGCCTACTCGGAGATCTGGGTCATGTTCATTAGGGCACAACATAGCAAAAAGTTTTCCAATGGCACAGAATAAATCGATGTGTTTTTTATTGGACAAATGCTGCTAACAAATCTGTGACCACTTCCTGTTGAACACGGAACGAGAGAGAGCTCGATTTGTTGTTTTGGAAAGCTTGTTGTTTTGGGAAGTTTTGAAAGTCTATTGAAAAAGTTTGGTTACTAGCTACTTGAGTTTAGATGCCGCAATGCGGTTGGCATCAGTTACTGGGACCGCTACTATCAGTACAGAGCTTTCTCAGGAATGGCAGCAGGCAGGTGTGAGTGCATCTGCACGCACAGTGAGGCGAAGACTTTTGTAGGATGGCCTGGTGTCAAGAAGGGCAGCAAAGAAGCCACTTCTCTCCAGGAAAAACATCAGGGACAGACTGATATTCTGCAAAAGTTACAGGGATTGGACTGCTGAGGACTGGGGTAAAGTCATTTTCTCTGATGATTCCCCTTTCCGATTGTTTGGGGAATCCGGAAAAAAGCTTGTCCGGAGAAGACAAGGTGAGCGCTACCATCAGTCCTGTGTCATGGCAACAGTAAAGCATCCTGAGACCATTCATGTGTGGGGTTGCTTCTCAGCCAAGGGAGTTGGCTCACTCACAATTTTGCCTAAGAACACAGCCATCAATAAAGAATGGTACCAACACATCCCCCAAGAGCAACTTCTCCCAACCATACAGGAACAGTTTGGTAACGAACAATGCCTTTTCCAGCATGATGGAGCACCTTGCCATTGGCTCAGGGAACAAAATATCGATATTTTGGGTCCATGGACAGGAAACTCCCCAGACCTTAATCCCATTGAGAACTTGTGGTCAATCCTCAAGAGGCGGGTGGACAAACAAAAACCCACAAATTCTGACAAACTCCAAGCATTGATTATGCAAGAATGGGCTGCCATCAGTCAGGATGTGGCCCAGAAGTTAATTGACAGCATGCCAGGGTGGATTCCAGAGGTCAACACTGCAAATATTGACACTTTGCATCAACTTCATGTAATTGTCAATAAAAGCCTTTGACACTTATGAAATGCTTGTAATTATACTTCAGTATTCCACAGTAACATCTGACAAAAATATCTAAAGACACTGAAGCAGCAAACTTTGTGGAAATTAATATTTGTGCCATTCTCAAATCTTTTGGCCACGACTGTATATGTTAATGTTTTTAAATGTAATGTAAATTGTAAAGTATTTTGTCTGTAATGTCTTTTTCGTTTAATGTCGGACCACAGTAAGACTAGCTGTCGCCTTTGCCATCAGGTAATGGGGATCCTAATAAATCATACCAAATGCAGCTAGTGCCTAGTTTCACTTAATTCACTTGTGTTTTGTGCCTACTGAACACTACCCCTGTTCTCATTCTAGTGTAGGCATGCTCCTGGTTCATCTTATTAAAGAGCACTCACATGCATGCTATACAGTGGGGCAAAAAAGTATTTAGTCAGCCACCAATTGTGCAAGTTCTCCAACTTAAAAAGATGAGAGAGGCCTGTAATTTTCATCATAGGTACACTTCAACTATGACAGACGAAATGAGAAAAAGAAATCCAGAAAATCACATTGTAGGATTTTTTTATTTATTTATTTGCAAATTATGGTGGAAAATAAGTATTTGGTCAATAACAAAAGTTTATCTAAATACTTTGTTATATACCCTTTGTTGGCAATGACAGAGGTCAAACATTTTCTGTAAGTCTTCACAAGGTTTTCACACACTGTTGCTGGTATTTTGGCCCATTCCTCCATGCAGATCTCCTCTAGAGCAGTGATGTTTTGGGGCTGTCGCTGGGCAACACGGACTTTCAACTCCCTCCAAAGATTTTCTATGGGGTTGAGATCTGGAGACTGGCTAGGCCACTCCAGGACCTTGAAATGCTTCTTCTGAAGCCACTCCTTCGTGTGCCGGGCGGTGTATTTGGGATCATTGTCATGCTGAAAGACCCAGCCACGTTTCATCTTCAATGCCCTTGCTGATGGAAGGAAGTTTTCACTCAAAATCTCACGATACATGGCCCCATTCATTCTTTCCTTTACACGGATCAGTCGTCCTGGTCCCTTTGCAGAAAAACAGCCCCAAAGCATGATGTTTCCACCCCATGCTTCACAGTAGGTATGGTGTTCTTTGGATGCAACTCAGCATTCTTTGTCCTCCAAACACGACGAGTTGAGTTTTTACCAAAAAGTTATATTTTGGTTTCATCTGACATTCTCCCAATCCTCATCTGGATCATCCAAATGCCCTCTAGCAAACTTTAGAGCGCCTGAACATGTACTGGCTTAAGCAGGGGGACACGTCTGGCACTGCAGGATTTGAGTCCCTGGCGTAGTGTGTTACTGATGGTAGGCTTTGTTACTTTGGTCCCAGCTCTCTGCAGGTCATTCACTAGGTCCCCCCGTGTGGTTCTGGGATTTTTGCTCACCGTTCTTGTGATCATTTTGACACCACGGGGTGAGATCATGCATGGAGCCCCAGATCGAGGAAGATTATCAGTGGTCTTGTATGTCTTCCATTTCCTAATAATTGCTCCCACAGTTGATTTCTTCAAACCAAGCTGCTTACCTATTGCAGATTCAGTCTTCCCAACCTGGTGCAGGTCTACAATTTGGTTTCTGGTGTCCTTTGACAGCTCTTTGGTCTTGGCCATAGTGGAGTTTGGAGTGTGACTGTTTGAGGTTGTGGACAGGTGTCTTTTATACTGATAACAAGTTCAAACAGGTGCCATTAATACAGGTAATGAGTGGAGGACAGAGGAGCCTCTTAAAGAAGAAGTTACAGGTCTGTGAGAGCCAGAAATCTTGCTTGTTTGTATGTGACCAAATACTTATTTTCCACCATAATTTGCAAATAAATTCATTAAAAATCCTACAATGTGATTTTCTGGATTTTTTTTCCTCATTTTGTCTGTCATAGTTGAAGTGTACCTACGATGAAAATTACAGGCCTCTCTCATCTTTTTAAGTGAGAGAACTTGCACAATTGGTGGCTGACTAAATACTTTTTTGCCCCACTGTACATACCATACATAATGCCAAATTACAATGTTGCATGTCACGCATAAAATCCAAAATATGGACATAGGATATCAAATATAGGGGATATCAAAATAAAGTCTATGGCGCTTATCTCTCGCCCGCACACACACACGCGCACACACACACACACACACACACAGGAATCTATTCGGACTTGAAACTGGATTTATACCTGGCATTTGATGCACACTCCTCCGCCGTTGTAACTGCCGAAGGTGTCTAAACTTGCTGTCCTCTGCTCCACCTCTGGGTCATAATAACACTCAGTGGCATGTGAATGGCACTGGCAGGCTGTGGGAAAAAAACAGAAACAGACAAACACACAAATCAGAGACACACACGAAACAAACACGCACACACAGACAGGTAAGAGTCAGTACTGTATTTTATATACTATATCTAGTTACTATCCGTTCCAAAAAGTACAACTATAAAGTCTATCAAGCTCAAAATGATTTGTTTTAATGTCTTATAGATCTGTTTCTTTTTTTAAACAATCTTTATTAAGAGCTGTCATTTTATTGTGAGGAACTGCAGTTTTATCAGACATTGTTTCTGTTTTGTCCTCTGATATGTGAGGTTTTTTAACAGGACTCTGTACTTCCTCTACTTTCTCCTGTAAAACCTCCTCCTAAATCTGCCTGGTTAATGTTTATGAATGGTTAGGGTGCATTTGTAATACGTGAGTGTACTGATTGGATTACAGACTTCTCCCTTGCTATCTCTCTTTCGCTCTCTCTTGTTCTGCGGTTGTAGAGTTGCAGGGTCAAGTTTCAGCAGCTCCGACTCAAGACTTGGGATCTCGTCAACAGGCCAAGGCAATTTGGAACCAGCTGGCATTAGGACTGACTGGCTGGCTGTATAGAGTAGAGCAGTAGTGGCGCTGGGCTAGCTACAGTAGACTGCATACAGTGCAGTTCATCACCACATACCACATGAGTAATGCCCTCAACAGTTTGCTGAGGACTCTTCCTAGTTCCAACACCATATCAGGACATTTAGCACTGAAGCTAACGGTAGAAGAGATGGTGGGAGAATCATAAAGATAAGATATTGCTACCAAGGAAAGGAAAATGCCTGTCTATTGGTGGAATTAACTCTTTAGAAATATCACCAGTTTACCTATTTGCTTATGGCCTTGCCTACACCTAGCAACTTGTTTTTTAAATTATATGAGCAAAAAATATTCAATTTTATTTGGAACGGCAAGCCAGACAAAATTAAACAGGCCTATTTATACAATGAATATGAGTTTGGAGGGCAGAAATGATTAAATATTAAAGTATTAGACCTCTCACTAAAGGCTTCAGTCATACAAAAGTTATACTTAAATCCGCACTGGTTCTCTAGCAGATTAGTAATAATGTTTCATTTCATGTTCTAGAATGGCCTTTTTCCCTTTATTCAGATTACAACCTCTCACTTTCGCTCATTTGAAAATGAAAAAATCTAAAAAATATTGTTATTTCTATAACAAGCCATAGAAAGTTGGTTGCAATTTCAGTTTAATCCACCAGCAAAGACAGAACAAATATTACAACAAATATTATGCTTAAACTCAAAAATACTAATTGATTTAAAAAAAAACATTACTTTTGAAAAAAAATGTTAAATGATAGGACTAATACATAAGACTGGTGGAGTTGTCACATACGCAGCTAACAAAAATATATGGAAATGTCTTCTCTACCCAAAATTACAACCAAATAATAATATAAATACCAAATATAAATATTCTGTGGCTCTGCTTTTCCATGACACTGAAAAACTCCTTTGTGACAAAGGAGAGATAGTAAACAACGGCCATACCCACATACCTAGTTAAGAATATCGTGGCATCACAAACCAAACTATGCTGGCTTGGCTATTAGTTCTTTACACGTTGTACTTTCCAGCACAGTTCCAGTAATAATGTATTGTGGTGGATGTGCAAGCATGGCAGGTCAGTACAGCTTGGTTTGGCTTGGTTAGGCTTGGTTTGGCTCAGTAGTGTGAATTGAGAACAGATACAGCAGAGTGATGGTGGAGCGTGGCACTAACGTTGGGACACAGACAGAACAGTCAGAGAACAAAGAGAAGAGGGTGAGGATGGAGACTGACTAAGAGAGGAGGGTGACAATGAAGGGTGACAAAGAGAGGAGATGGAGGGTGACAAAGAGAGGAGAGTTGAGGTGAATAAAGCGAGGAGGGTGAGGGTGAGGGTGGAGGGTGGCAAAGAGAGGAGAGTGATGGTGGAAAGTGGTACTCACGTTGGCACTCGTTGGGGCTGTCTGTCGTCGCGGCCCGCCATGGCTTCTGGTTGAACCCTGGACAGCAGCGGTCACATGACTCACCACAGGTGTTATGTTTGCACTCGCACTGCAACCTAAAGACCGGAGGAGGAAAAAGGAGACATCTGGGTTTCCTGCTTCATTCTTTCACATTTATGACTCTCCGAGAATGGCGCCGGAGGGGATGGCTGCCGTTTTATGTGCTCCTAACCAACTGTGCTATTTTGTTCATTTTTTTGCATTGTTTGTAACTTATTTTTTTACTTATTTTGTACATAATGTTGCTAATACCGTCACTTATGACCAAACTTCTGGACATCAGCACAGTATTTACTCACTTCAAACTGGACAAAGAAGATTTTTTATTTAACGAGTCTGACGCGAAGTATATACTGCTTACTCTGGAACGGGCCCAAATCCCCGTCATTTCTTTGAAG
Source organism: Brachymystax lenok tsinlingensis (assembly GCA_030435695.1). Classification (NCBI taxonomy): domain Eukaryota; kingdom Metazoa; phylum Chordata; class Actinopteri; order Salmoniformes; family Salmonidae; genus Brachymystax; species Brachymystax lenok. The sequence continues at coordinate 25,329,712 of CM059788.1, read as the reverse complement.
AAAAGACAGTGAAAAAGGTGAGAGGAGGTCGGGCTGTCTTCTGAGAATTTGTGGGCTAGTGAGTGAACCCCCTCTACCGTCAGTCCTATTAGCCAACGTGCAATCGTTGGATAACAAAATGGATGCGCTCCGATTAAGGATATCCTACCAACGGGACATTAAAAACTGTAATATCTTATGTTTCAACCAGTGTGGCTGAACGACAACATGGATAACATACAGCTGACAGGGTTTTTGTTAAATGTGTCACGCCCTGATCTGTTTGTCCTTGTGATTATCTCCACCCCCTCCAGGTGTCGCTGATTTTCCCCAGTGTATTTATCCCTGTGTTTCCTGTCTCTCTGTGCCAGTTTGTCTTGTATGTTTCCCGTTCTCCTGCTTTTTGCATTTCTCCTTTTTCTAGTCCTCCCGGTTTTGACCCTTGCCTGTTTCTGGACTTTGTAACAACCTGCCTGACCATTCTGCCTGCCTGACCATGAGCCTGTCTGCCAATCTGTACCTCCTGGACTCTGATCTGGTTTTGACCTTTTGCCTGTCCACGATCATTCTCTTGCCTACTCCTTTTGGATTAATAAACATTGTAAGACTCCAACCATCTGCATCTGGGTCTCGCCATGTGTCATGATAAAATGTGCAACCAGAGGAAAAACTAAATAAAACTCTAGACCACCTTTACTCCACACACAGAGATGCGTACAAAGCTCTCCCTCGCCCTCCATTTGATAAATCTGACCATAACGCTATCCTCCTGATTCCTGCTTACAAGCAAAAACTAAAGCAGGAAGTACCAGTAACTCACTCAATAAGGAAGTTTTCAGAGGACGCAGATGCTAAGCTACAGGACTGTTTTGCTAGCACAGACTGGAATAAGTTTCGGGATTCTTCCGATGGCATTGAGGAGTACACCACAACAGTCACTGGCTTCATCAATAAGTGCTTGATGACGTTGTCCCCAGTGACCGTACATACATACCCCAAACAAAAGCCATAGATTACAGGCAACATCCGCACTGAGATAAAAGGTAGAGCTGCCGCTTTCAAGGAGCGGGACTCTAACCCGGACGCTTATAAGAAATCCCGCTATGCTCTCCGACGGACCATCAAACAGGCAAAGCATCAATACAGGACTAAGATCGAATCGTACTACACCGGCTCCGACGCTTGTCAGATGTGGCAGGGCTTGCAAACTATTACGGACTATAAAGGGAAGCACAGCCGAGAGCTGCCCAGTGACACAAGCCTACCAGACAAGCAAAATAACTTCTATGCTCTCTTCGAGGCAAGCAACACTGAAGCATGCATGAGAGCATCAGATGTTCTGGACGACTGTGTGATCACGCTCTCCGTAGCCGATGTGAGTAAGACCTTTAAACTGGTCAACATTCACAAGGCCGCAGGGACAGACGGATTACCAGGAAGTGTACTCTGAGCACGCACTGACCAACTGACAAGTGTCTTCACTGACATTTTCAACCTGTCCCTGACCGAGTCTGTAATACCAACATGTTTCAAGGAGACCACCATAGTCCCTGTGCCCAAGAACACTAAGGTAACCTGCCTGAATGACTACCAACCCGTAACACTCACATCTGCAGCTATGAGGTGCTTTGAAAGGCTGGTCATGGCTCACATCAACACCAATATCCCAGAAACACTAGACCCACTCCAATTTGCATACCGCCCCAACAGATCCACAGATGATGCAATCTCTATTGCACTCCACACTGCTCTTTCCCACCTTGACAAAAGGAACACCTATGTGAGAATGATATTCATTGACTACAGCTCAGCACTCAACACCATAGTGCCCTCAAAGCTCATCAATAAGCTAAGGACCCTGGGACTAAACACCTCCCTCTGCAACTGGATCCTGGACTTCCTAATGGCCGCCCCCAGGTGGTAAGGGTAGGTAACAACACATCTGCCATGCTGATCCTCAACACAGGGGCCCCTCAGGGGTGCATTCTCAGTCCCCTCCTGTACTCCCATGACTGCATGGCCAAGCACGACTCTAACACCATCATTAAGTTTGCCAACAACACAACAGTGGTAGGCCTGATCACAGACAGCCTATGGGGAGGAGGTCAGAGACCTGGCAGTGTGGTGCCAGGATAACAACCTCTCCCTCAATGTGATCAAGACAAAGGAAATGATTGTGGACTACAGAAAAAGGAGGACCGAGCACGCCCCCATTCTCATCAACGGGGCTGTAGTGGAGCAGGTTGAGAGCTTCAAGTCCCTTGGTGTCCACATCATCAATAAACTAACATGGTCCAAACACACCAAGACTTTCGTGAAGAAGGCACGACAACGCCTAGTCCCCCTCAGGAGACTGAAAATATTTGGCATGGGTCCTCAAAAAGGTCTACAGCTGCACCATCGAGAGCATCCTGACTGGTTGCATCACCGCCTGGTATGGTAACTGCTCGGCCTCTGACCGCAAGGCACTACAGAGAGTAGTGCGTATGGCCCAGTACATCAATGGGGCCAAGCTTCCTGCCATCCAAGACCTCTATACCAGACGGTGTCAGAGAAAGGCCCCAAAAATTGCCAAGGACTCCAGCCACCCTAGTCATTGACTGTTCTCTCTGCTACCACACGGCAAGCGGTACCGGAGCCCCAAGTCTAAGTCAAAAAGGCTTCTTAACAGCTTCTACCCCCAAGCCATAAGACTCTTGAACAGTTAATGAAATGGCTACCCAGACTATTTGCATTGTCCCCACCCCACCTCCCCCATTTTTACGCTGCTGTTACTCTCTGTTTATTATCCATGCATAGTCACTTTACCTCTACCTACATGTACATATTACCTCAATTATCTCAACTAACCGGTGCCCCCACACACTGACTCTGTACAGGAACCCCCTATATATAGCCTCGCTACTGTTATTTTATTGTCGCTCCTTAATTATTTGTTATATTTCTATTTTTCTTAAAACTGCATTGTTGGTTAAGAGCTTGTAAGTAAGCATTTCACTGTAAGGTCTACACCTGTTGTATTCGGATCATGTGAAAATAAAATTGTATTTCATTTCATTTTGAAGAGAGGATGTCATGTAGCCTACCTGTATATAATAAGATAATCAATATAGAGCATCTCTACTCAAAATCATCTTCATGCAAGGTGTAAAACAGTAAAATAACTTCCAAAGTGAGTGAAGCCAATACAATGGATAGATCAGTCGTCACTGTCCAACTACAGTATGATGTCATTAACCCTTATTGTTTTTCATTGCCGATAAAATACATCACCTCTATAACAACATCATCTTGGCCTCTTGCCAACGGTTTACATAAGTTACAATTACTACTTATCAGTAGTAATTGTCGCCTTTTTACAATGGCAATGCCAGGAAACAAACCGCCAACCATCTCTTCAATCTCAGACACAGAATCTCAAAGTTACACCAACAATTTTTTCAGTTTTAATCTCATCCCATACGTTCAATAAAACCAACTGACTGAACACAACACATCAATTCAAACCTGTAAATGATGAATAAACAATCTACAAAAGAAGAGTTAATCATTCTGGATTACTCAATGAATCCTCTCCTCTTTCTTTTGGGTTATGTTTGCATACATAATATGGCGTATTACAGTGAATGAATGATAGACAAATAATTCAATTGTAAGCATCAACAATAAGAAACTAAGTTAAAAACAAACAATGTTTTAGCTAGACAAAAACAAGTGCATAGGCTTACAAATGTTACAGGTGAAGGTAGGAAAAGGGCTTAACTCACCAATTCGGGTTGCCTTGGTTACGTTCTCCACACACCTGTGCATGGCCGTGACAAACGCAGCGTCCCCCGACACTGATGTCCTTGATGCTGTAGTAATACTGTCAACAACACAGAGAGTGAACAACACCATCAGAATATTGTAGCAGGACCAAAACAACCAGCTCTATTTGAAACACTCCATATCAACCTCACCTAAACAAACCCAGACATAGTCTGGCACCGCAGCTGATCTGAGTCACATTGGGTTAACTGGTTTTTAGTCATGGCCTAGGCCACAGACCCTCACTACCATCATTTAAGATTTATTTACATTTATACAGGTACAGTACCAGTCAAACGTTTGGACACACCTACTCATTCCAGGGTAACCAAAAAAGTTACCAAAGGAGTTAAATAAATCATCAAATCTATTTCATAGTTACACACACACACACACACACACACACACTTATACTCCGGGCATTGCTCGTCCTAATATTGATATATTTCTTAATTGCATTTTACTTTTAGATTTGTGTGCGTTGTTGTGAATTGTTAGATATTACTGCACTGTTGGAACTAGGAACACAAGCAATTCACTACATTTGATTAGATGAGGCAGCAGGTAGGCTGCATATAACAGGTTGGTGTGAGAAAATGTCATTGTGTTTTGTACTCTGCTGACGATGCAGTTGAGCTGTAATGAACTGAACTGAATTGATCTGAACTGTAATGAACTGAATAGGGTGTCTGTCCTGCTGTTGTGCGACTCAGTCTCACCCTGCGTGTGACAGTGGGGTCCCTCTGGGCCTTGGAGATGAGGTGCCCCAACAGAGTGCTGGTCCTGAGGAAGTGCAGGCGGATGTTGGTGGCTTTGGTGAAATCTCTCAGCACTGGAGAATAGCTGAAGTTCTTAGAGCCCGGGCGACCGTTGACCAGGGACACCACAATCTGGACAACAACACAACATTACTCAGACACAGATATCCCCATCAATCTACAGAAGTAGTAGTCTTTTGGTACATTTTACAGGATTCAGCAATTCCCATTCCCAATTCAGTTTCTCACCTCTCCGTTCTCCAATGGGACAGTTTTTGAGTACTCTGTGGTGCAGATCTGGTCGTCATCTCGAACTATGCGTCCATTCGGTTGTTTGCCAAACCTCTCAATGCACTCCCTTTTAGAATCTGATATCAAGAACACAAAGAGTGGTCTGTCAAACACACAGGAGGTTGGTGGCCCCTTAATTGGGGAGGACGGGCTCATAGTAATGGATGGAACGGAATATATGGAATGGTATCGAGCTCAAACACAATGTTTCCATGTGTTTTTATACCATTCCATTGACTCCATTCCAGTCATTATTATGAGCTGTCCTCCCCTCAGCAGCCTCCTGTGGTCAAATACCATCATCTCTCTATAAGGGGCTGACCGTGACAGGCCTTGGTGGTTATTTTTCTAAAATACTTTCTTCATCAAATTCTTAATTTGCATCTTTTGCCTCTGATCTTATCCATCACTATCAGAAGAAAAAAGCATGTAGCCTTGTCTGAGTCAGAACGGCCCATAGGGCAGGAGTCTATATCCTGTTTCTGTAGCATGTGGCAGCTTGATGTACAAGTACACCCCCTGGAGAGGACGCTAGTCTATTGCAGGGCCTTGACTGTAACCCTGAAACGAAATTGGAATGTTGAACAGTGAAAAATCGTTGCCATTTTTGTGAAGATATATCTACTGAATACCAAGAATCAAGACAATTTAATACTTAGAGCCAGGAGTGTATAAATCTTCGAGAGAGAGAGAGAGAGAAAATCCTAAAAAAGAAATTCAAAAGGAGAGATGAGGCACAGCTGTTTCTGCTGGGAAGGTGTGTGTGCTCACACAGGTGCCTCACAGGGACTGGACATGTCTTCACTTTGAGAGCAGGCTGGTGAGTCTGTGTAGGTCAGGGGGAGGTATATAGGAGAGGGTAGGCCTACTGACTGGATCATAGATGCATCATAAGTCACTCATAAACTAAGCTCTTTGCACATATGGTTAAGTATTAGTATTACAGCTCTGTAGAACAGCACATTTTGGGCTTCACAAATCTTTTATATAGACATTTCGTCACAATATGAGATTTTCATCTGTGTGGTAATGTTTGCCAATTCCCTCTAGTCTGCATTAAGCAGCAACACAATCTCAACACATCTGAATTCCAAGGTACATCTTCATGTTCCAATAATGCTGTTTTAGGGCAACAGGTAGCCTAGCCTGGGCCAGTAATCAAAAGGTCGCTGGTTGGAATCCCAGAGCCAACTAGGTGATAAATCTGCCGATGTGCCCTTTAGCAAAGTATTTAACCCTAATTGATTCTGTAAGTCTCTCTGGATAAGAGCGTCTGCTAAATGACTCAAATGTAAATGTCAGTCCTGCCCAACCAAAAGCCTTGAAAAGCACAAGCATAATAAACAAATGTGTAAACTGTGCACATGGTGTGAAAATAAACATAAATACTTACGAGCAAAGTACTGCCATGAAGCATATGTTTTCCCATGGTCCAGGGAGCGCTCCAGGACCCACAGGTCAGGCCGCGGGGCGTTGGCAAACTTGATCAGGACGTAGGCCACATGGAAGAGCTGAAAACAAGATTAACACAAAGAGAACAGCAGTGTAAAACAAAGGGCTACAAACAAGTTGTTAATGGATTCTGGCAGTAGAAGTTGTTGGTTCAAAACGCTGTGGTTTCCTGTGCCTTGGTCCACTAACACCAGCTCAGTCTTGGCAGACGGCTCAGCCTCAGACAATACTCCATTTCCTTTCACGTGAAGGCTAGAGCACAATCACTTCCACAACAATAATCTACTCGACCTGTACCTCCTCCGGCTAGAAAAAAACACCCCAGCCTAATGCCCTGAAATCTGCTGGCTTAGCCGTTGGGCATTGGGTCAAACAGTCTAATCAAATTCTGTGTCTGCTTTCCTTCCTTTTTAATAACAGTTGACTTGAAACTTGTATTTCTCATATCACAACTATGTGGCCCTCAAGTGCTCATATAGTATGGTACAGTAAAATACAACCATTGGAAATTATAGAGGCTCAATGAGACCTGTGTTGAGAGTGGATGGAACTGCTGCAGGTGCTTCTGAAACACCCATCCTCCATGCCCTCTGGAGAGAGATTTCTCCCTTCAGAAAACACAGGCTTTACAAGATCACCGGATGATGATGATGATGATGAGGAGGATGATGATGACTGTTTCCCAGTGTACACTACCCTTTCTCTACGACCCTCACGGCTGTTTTCACACTCAATGTTCCTCTCTCGCCATCATCATCAGGGCTCAAGAGTGGGTTGCTTCAGTTCGATTACATAGAATTGAAAAGCTGCTTTTTTCAACAGTCAAAGCTGTATTTGTGGTGGTTGGCATGGAGCTTGCACGGCTTGGAATTAGAACTTATGACATCAGACTCACAGAAGTGGCAATTGCAGTGTAAACAAACACACCTGACCACCCCACCCCCACTTTTCTGCTTTTAAGGCTGCAAGCTGAAATTATTTCCAAAAGATTTCATTATTACCAGAGATCCTAAAACATGAAAGAGAAACATAAAAGAGCATGCACATATTAGCTTTACATACTGCATGAAAACTGCATCTAACAAAGAACATGATCTTCAAAAAGAATGGCCCTGCTTTAAAACTGGCTGCTTTTGGCAGAGTTGAAAAGGATAAAGGCAGGCCCACACTAGACGGGGATCCTTCGGAGTCTTCAAAACCCCAGCATGCTTTTGTGATTGGAGTTCAAGTTCTCCGTCTCCCCTTGTTTCTCCTTGCACGAGGAAGAGCTGTGCTAATAGTGATATCAAAGCAAAGCAAACTCTTTGCCGAGGAGTCTGAGACTTGTCAACCAGGCTCCACAATTAACTTGAAGGATTGCATCTCCCCACCTTGAGAAATGACCAGTAGTTAATTTGGCTTTGATTGATTTTAGGATGGTACAGGGGGTCAGATAGTACGTTGAGCCTGGTCTTGTCTTGCCATGTCAACACACAAAAACCATTACAGAACACTCCAAGCAGCTGGTCAAAACCTCTGCTTTCAACAAGTAGCCTAGATAAGTGTGCAAAGATCTAAGTTTAGAAGCAAAATGAATGAGTGGAAGTCTTAAAGACAATGATTTGTGAGCAATCTTATAACTTGTGTCTTAACCCCGTTGGCTAACACACTGTTCTGACCTCTATTGCTCATGGGAGTGTCTCAAAGCTAATCAGAGAACACTTCCACCCACCATGCTACAGGATGCACAGGGAACAAAAAATATATAATCTGAGACTCTGAGTACACAAACAAAACGTAGGCTGCAGATTGTCAGACCTAAAAACAGACACAAGGCAAAGTCTTGGCTGAGAGCTGAGAGGTTACTATCAATAGACTGGGACTGGGTTTGTTGAGGAAGGAGCAGGAGCAGGAAGATGTTTGTTCACACGTGTTGGGGGGGCAGAGACGTGCTGACTGGCATGTGGGCCTGTTTCAGATTCCTGCCATGCCGTCACATTTCTCCCCCCCTCTCCCCCCATGTCACCATGCCATGCCACTGCTTTCAGGAACCTGTCCCTGACAAGTGGCACACAACAGTGACAATCTTCTAGGCCAGAGGAAAACGCAGCTCACACATAAAACAGAGACCAAACAGATAAATTTGTGAGATTAAAAATATTGATTCTCTAGTAACTACCTATGAAATATCCCTAAAGTCCAACAAACATCACAAAATTATGTAATAATAAAAAAAAGTGCACTCTCCTTTCTTTGTACAGGTATAAAACATGAATTACTTCATAGAATAAAAGCAAATCCTATCTGTGGATTGACATGGGCTCAATTTTGGAATTGAATCACGAAATCAGTAGGCTATTAAACAAACTTTCAAACAGAAGTAGGATGGGTCTTATTTCTGTAGAGATATATATATATATATGGATGATTTATAAAGCCAGGGACATTTAACAGTTAGACTATTGATTATAGAACTAATTAAGTTGGCGTTTCCTCTCTCCTCAATTTTCTTAGACAATTAAGGCAAGTGCTGTTTTCTCATCTCCTAACTCCGCTGCTGCCTGCGACACATTGCTCTCAAAACCAATATGCTGGTTAACTTTACTAATATGCACATACTGTAGCAACATGGTCTATGAAAAGGCACCAATTAAACAGCACACTGATGTGTTTCAGAACCCGCGGACAGGGACCGCTATCCAACGTGGGAGAAAAGCATGTTATAAAATAATATAATTTTTTTATTAGTGTTGCACCATTGTTCTTACGTAATATAAACATATACAACTTCAGTAGCACATGTCTTAGTGATGGACTGTGCCATCCCAATGACTTCCACAATGGATTAGTCCACTAAAACAGGCATGAATCAGACAGGTGTTTTGTACTAAAGAAATCTCGGTCGACCAACAGCCTATCGACCAAACAATCAAACAGTCAACCAATGAGGTATAAAGAACTTGAGTCTGACCGTTGTTTTTGAGAAAATCTACTAACGTTCGCATATGCCAATTCATGGACTGTCTATAAACGGGTTGCATTCGGTTTTGACGGACTAACATCGCATTCGTCAGACGTGTCATCACGTCATCCAAAAACATGGCAGACATTGGGTGAATATAAAATGTTAATATCTTCGGCTGTGAGTGATGAAGAAAAATAACTGCCTCAGCAACAATTATTTGAATTATTCTATGTATTTTTGGTGCACAAAGATGACAACTAAAGTGTCTTAGGAATTTTCTAATCTGACTTCTCTATGTGGTCGTCTATGGAAATAGTCTTTCTGAGCCAGGCATCACTTAAACTGCAGTACCGAAGCAAGACTGTAGGAGCAGTTGAAACGGTGCTTCTAGACCGGAACACTGACCCCTTGCGTTCAACCAGAGAGGAAGAGGCGAAGCGAGAGGGGAAACTCAGTCCAAAATCTGTCTCCTCCAGCATGTGGTGTTTTTTAGTTTTTCACCCACCAAGCAATCAGGTTTTGTTTTGAGGTCAACGAGAGTGTTGAATTTAGTCAACAAAAAACACTGGTTTATTTGCAACATGAGGCTAATTTCATAGAATAGAAGTATCGTAATGCTTAGGTTGTTACGAGTCTACTGATATAAGTAGGACACGTGACATCCCGGCAACTTTGATAAAAAACACTTTATATTGGAGTTGAGCATGGGGTTGTGCCTGTTGTTCACAGGCGTATCTGCCCTCTCAATGGCTAGAATTGTCCCACCTGATCTCACCTCCTCCCAATGAGGACATGTATTTCCATTGTTAGAGCGGCCACTCGAACATCTGGTCAATCAATATAATGGATAATCTGTGATTCATGAGTTGAAATTCAATTTAAACTGGCCACACCCCACAGGATGTAGAATTTGAATATGAGTTTGAGTAGAATTTAATTCAGTGCAATTCAAAGAAATTCCACTCAGTCCTAGAACATGAGACTTTCATTAAATCTGACAAGTCCCACTTCCAGATACCAAAGAATATATAACTTTCTCTGAAAACAATGTTCATATACTCTTTTAACCTTAGTGCTTAGAATAGCAAATCATATTTCCACAAACCATGTAATTTGTTTTGCTTCTTTTTGAAGGCCTCAGGGTCTACTTTAGGATGTTATCCATGTATAGTATGTATAGTAAGTGATTAATGAAATATAATAACTTTGAAAAATCGCATTACAGGTTTTTTTTACTTGATCATTCATTTTAAGAGTTTGCCCTGAAAATCAATTGTTTCAACAATAGTTTATATGCATGTACAGTACCAGTCAAAAATTTGGACACACCTACTCATTCAAGGGTTTTTCTTTATTTACTTATAACAAGGCACACCTGTTCATTGAAATGCATTCCAGGTGACTACCTCATGAGCTGGTTGAGAGAATTCCAAGAGTGTGCAAAGCTGTCATCAAGGCAAAGGGTGGCTACTTTGAAGAATAAATTATAAAATATATTTTGATTTGTTTATCACTTTTTTGGTTACTACATTTATATTTTGATGTCTTCACTATTATTACAAAATGTAGAAAATAGTAAAAAATAAAGAAAAACCCTTGAATGAGTAGGTGTGTCCAAACTTTGACTGGTACTGTATATAATGACATGTTTGATGTTTTATCTACAAGATATTTGTATAGTCTACACCTAATATAGAATTTCACTGAATTCAATTATATTCCTTTAATTCAAATTCAAATTGCAATTTGGTATCCTGTTTACTACTTCAATTCAAATTCAATTCAAATTCAAGAACTGAATTGGAATTTGAGGCATTCTCAATTCAATTATCAGAAGAATACAACTGTCTCCTGACAGACAGAGAGAGAGCGAGAGAACAAGAGAGAGAGAATGGGCTGGCCTGGCAGTGCTCTGTTCTTTTCTGTCTCAGGGCTCTGTTTCCATCCCCCTGTCCTGCCAGTCTAAATATTCATACTTGACTTATATCCAGCACCTTCTGTTTGGAGCAGCCTGAAATATCTTGGTGACATGATAACAGTCCCAGTCCAGACTCCTGGTATGTGCTGCAAAGACATGAAGCAGAATTGAATAGAGAAGCCGTGGGCAATAAAACTCAACATGAACTGGGATATTTGTCTTATTCATCATAACACTTGAAGTGATCTCCACCCTAAATCTAAAGGTCTGGGCCACAGGAACAGGAGTGTTAGTCATATCTATGGAGGACGGTGGGTGTGGAGGGTCAAAAATGTTGAGTTGTCACATCTCACTCCTCCAGCTTTTAGCCCCAGTCCAAATTCCTGCCGGTGACCCCCATAAACAAGCCATATACACAGGGCGTTAAGTGTCCAGATCTCTCATGTAAACTCCAGTTATCACCCCATAGAACAGAGCAGGCAGAGGCCTCGGCAACCTCCCACCATTACACCGTTCTCACCATCACGCCCCAGTGTTGTCACCTTCCTCTCCCTGCATGTTTACTGAGTGTTCGCACCATCATGCCTAGGCTTGGGCGGTATACCGTAAATACCGTATACCAGAGCTTTTGGAAAAAGACACGGATGGTTTTTCAACAACGTCAATACCATCAAAACGTTAATACCATCAAAACATTTTTCAATAAATTTGAATATTTGTAGCTACTTTTTAAGTTAATACCTGCAATCAACTTGGGCAATACGTTAGGAGATGAAGCAGATTGTGTTCTTCATTTCACCTGTCACATTATTTTACAATATGAAGCTTACCGTAGTTCCCCAGAACAGTTGAGCCAGTCACGTGTTTGTTTGCAAATAGCAGACGTCAGGAGCTGGTGAGTCCATAGCAGTCTATATCTATCAGCGAGTCTCTGTTGTGAGTTGCACATGAGGTGATGAAGTTACACTTGTATTCTCTCGTTCACTTTCACTTGTAAATGTCCACACTCACCGAAAATGACATTCGGTAGCTACTAGCTATGCTTGTATAACTTTATGAGCATGATTTGCCTGTCTTTACAATTAGTTTATGTTCGTTTTCACTCGTTAGCATTTAGCTAACAGCATCTATGTGATTATTAGTTTGTGTAACAGAGACCCAATGGTCTTTTCTTGCGTTTTTAGCGCCCCCTTGTGAGCTATGCCGTTAATACCGTAAATCCCGAGGAGGGTAAATCTGGAAACCGCCCAAGCCTAATCTCACCCTAGTGTTCTCACTTTCCTCTCACTGCATGTTGACTGAGTGGTCTCACCTTCTCACCAAAAATACAGTTCTGATAAATGTAACACAGCTGCATAATGGAGTGAGATACTCAATGTTTTATTGAGAGAAAAAAAAAAATCATAAAATATTGACCTAATTAAAGCACATTAACAATTGTATAATGACGGACAACTGCCGTGTTGTTGGCTCCATACAGAATTCCTGCCCCGACTTCACACATGCCTGTGCTTCAGGTAACGGAGCATGGCAGTCAGAGTTTTACTCCCACTGAACAAACAGTCTACACTATTAGAAACTAAAACAGTATTAGAGCCAATGGAAAATAGGCTGATTGAGTGACTTTATGACTTAATGCCATGCCTGCCTTGTGGATCTGTCCAATCATACTGTAATCTAACTATGTCAATCAAAATGAACTCAATGAACTGGGTTGATATAGTCTTTCATTCATTTAATACTGAGTACTCTGTGAGATTGTTACAGTAAGACACCACCTACTACCATGTCTGCTGCCAATAGGTCTATTACTGGGCTTCAAGAAGTTCATTTAAATTAACTAATAGAGTTGAAATCCTACTGTCTATGATCTCAAGATAACATTGTGCTTGTTATTACATGTGCTTGTTATTCTGAAAATGTAGGACAAACAGGTGTTCAGTTGCAGTCCAGAAACAAATAATCTCCAAGCCTTAGGCAGGAAGGAGCCAGTCAGCCAGGAGGGTTCAGGAGGGCTACTGTAAAAAGCAAAAGCCTAACAGATACAGTAGAATCTATCTGACAGAGATCTCTTTGTGTCTGATGTTAGGGCAGAGGAATGCACCACGGCAGAGCTAGGAGCCATCACCTTCTGTTGGAGCGGATCAGTCCCTGCCTGCCAGCCTGCCAGACAAACCGACAGTTGCAGCGCAATGGGGCTGGGGTGTTTTTAGTCTGGATTGAAACAATGCAATCTACAACTGTTTGTCTAAACAGCGGAGCAGGTGGTGATAGTGGCGAGGGGGGTGGGCCGCGGGTGTATTTCTCTCTGTCTCCATGGTGGGCATACATTCCACCTCTTTCCAGGGACTCAATGATCCTTTTTAAAGCTATAAACTCAAAATAGTCTCTCCAAACATGTGGGCTTGGCCCAAAGACAGTCACAAGAGGTCATTTTATGCACTATGAAAATGTGATGAATGCAAGTTTATACAAGCAAGGAACCTATTGTATAAGGTACAGCTGCTGCTCTGCAATTGACTGAGAATGTTTTCTGTAAGTTTGTTCAGTAGGTATGATTGTGTTGGTGGCTAACCCATTATAATGGCTTGTTCAGAGTTCACGTTTAGTAAACGGAATATTTAAACACCTGATTACAACATGTTGTAACCAGCACCACTATAAAACTATAACAACCGATCTAAATGAGAACAAACAGGACGCATCAGTGATCATGCCATGTATCAAAAATACATATAGGAAAAGTCCACACCTGCATCTATGACTGTATCAGTAGGCCTACAACCCCTGATAAGCATTTCTATGTAGCACTATGTATATCGCCTCCACGGGCCTTGAAAAGGTGGGTTAAGATAAACCCATTCTGCTTTTCCACAATGGAGCTCCAGGTTTAGGAGGTAGTGGCATTCCTGTCCAACAATGTGATCCAGACATGAAGCCAGGGTGAGGTTGCTAACCAGACTGTGTGGGCTGCCTGCCTGCAAGGCCGAGCCCAGGGAGCAGGGCTGTAAATATGTGCAACAGACACCCGACTGCAGCTGGCATGGAGCCCACCACAGAGCGGAGCAGAGCTAACTAGCAAAACACAGCTACTTACATCACCTCCATCATCACCACAGCAACAGCTAGGGAGCCAAACATGTGTCCCAAGAGTTAGACTATGCCAGCTATACAGTAAACACTGACAAAGGAATAGGAATGATATTGTAAGCCTATTTAGACAATGGTACAGTATCATCAATATTACCACCACCAACATAAGGAAAGGATATTACATTTAAGATTTTGTTAAGAACTAAATAATGATGACACTATATTTGAACAAAATTGGTAACATGCAGTAAGTGGTAACACAAGTTATTCCATTCCAAATATGTTTGTTTATTTTGATTCTTGCTTTTTACGATCTATGTTCTGATTCCATTCTATGTATGATATAGTACTTGTGCCTAAAAGTATTCTGTGGTTTGATAAGCCCCTGGTTCTTTCCAGGGCCTAATTGTGAAGTTATGCTGCTGATATATGCATGTTGAATCAGTGCCGATGTCAGGGAAATAGATTGTAGGAGCAGTCAGTGAGAGAACAAAACCCTGCTCAACTCAGTCCTGTACGCTCACCTTAGCAAATCAACAAACACATAGAAGTTAATACTGCAGGCTGCTGTTGCAATAACATCACAATACACATACCTATATATCTGCTATAACACAATCCTCTGAACAATCCATTTTATCACTGTCTATGTATCATATTGACTGTTAACATTAGCTGTTTGCTACCGCATCGCATTAGAAGGTACTTGCACAGGGAATCATATTTTACTCCATTATATGCAGCTGTCATGGAAGGTGGGTAGGTATTCAGGGTAGGGTGGGGATGGAGAATTCCGTATGAAGCTGTGTGTGTGTGTGTGTGTGTGTGTGTGTGTGTGTGTGTGTGTGTGTGTGTGTGTGTGTGTGTGTGTGTGTGTGTGTGTGTGTGTGTGTGTGTGTGTGTGTGTGTGTGTGTGTGTGTGTGTGTGTGTGTGTGTGTGTGAGACGGGGGAATCTTTTCCACACAGTCTTCCCAATTCACTGCACCTCCTCAATCCATTTACCCACTGTAAAGAAAAGGTCACTTTCAGAGAAGCCTTGAAAAGAACCAACCCTTTGTGAAAACAGCACAGAAAGGACGTCACACAATACAGCCTACATCGATTCCAGGACAAATGTGGGTATAAAACAATCAGACAAAACTTCAGTGGGAGGCAGCAGGGCCTGGAAAGATAGAGAGCGGATTAAGTTCAACAGGAAGTCTTCATAACTCACAATAAATGAACCACTACCAGCAAGCTTCAGAAATGCGGTCATCCTAAAGTACTTTCTTATCTTACCATCAAGTCACTCATCCATTCAGCAACAAGTACCACACTCATTATCAAACCCTACAGAGTAGGGAACAAGTACCTGACACCCAGAATTAAAACACACCTATCAGAACAAACTCAGATACCTACGCTCACCATTCAGAACCATGAGTACCTCACACCTAGCCAATCGCAGCCCACCTCACATCAGTGTTGTACATGATATGACAAATACCAAATCTCACACAAACAAATCCTAACCCCCTGAAATAGCAACCAATCAGGGTTCAATCAGAGCTTCACACAAACCAATTAGTGTCCATTCAATGGGATAGCGACCACCAGTCAGAGGCCTTTCAGTAACGTGGTATGACAGACAGCAGTAAGCCCAGGCATTTCTGCCTCACATGGTCCGGGGCACTCAGGCAGATAAGCACATGTGGTCAGGGCTCCTAAAATACATTCCCCAGAAAAAACTGACTGCATGGGTGGCTGTGGGGCCAATCCATCCGTGGTGCCAATGTTCACTAGGACAAAGAGTCGCCACTACACCCTGTAAATAGTTTTAACAAGGGAGGGCAAGTCTCGCTGTACAAGTAAACAGGTTGTTTTGTGGAGAGGATTTCATTGTGTTTGTTTGGGGAGGACATATGTGGTTTTGAAGAGTTTTAATTTATATTGTAATTAAGAAAATGTGCCTCTGTTATGTCAATAAAACATTTACAAGATGTTTGAATTAGATTTATTGAGTAAAATCTACTGCATCATGAAACTCACAGCAGAAGGCTCGAATCAACGTGTTGACTGTCTTTCTGGGTGAGCTGCTCCAATGCCCTGAAGACAACCTGACTAAGGCAATACCCACCACCAGGTCCAGTTACTGTAGAGTACACAAATCAAGAAGCACCCCTACACCCAGGATCTGCCCATAGTAGGAGGGAGTTGAAAGTCCTCTCCTGATTTATGGCAGGCTTTGTCACGGGTCACAGGTCAAAAGCCCACAAGATAACACAGGCAGGCGGCTACTTAAGTGTGCGAGTTGCTCGCCTCAGTCAACATAATCCAGCAGTGTGGTTGGATTGACTTGCACAAGGGGCTACACCCAAGGGAGTTGTACTCTTTCACACTGACTGACTGATTACAAGATTTATAGCAAGTAAATACAAAGACATACTGTATTTTGTCTAATACAAAGTTCCAGGCCAATTCTCTTTCCTTTTCTAAAAACTTCAAACGTATGATCATGTTAATCCACAAAGGAAATGGGTTCACCTTTCTGTCCTATTATTATATCATTCAACATTCCACAAAAGCTTAGCTGGAATCAGCCCTTGACGGATTGGTGCTGCTTCAAACGTGCCACTGCTTTACAGAACCGTCAGAAATGGCCACGTCAAAAACCACCCGGCTTCCCTTTGAACTTGGTTGGTTTGACATAAACAATGACGGTGCCATTATCTAATTTATCCGCTTGGAGAGATGGAGATAAGACTGGCAAAGGGAGGGAAGGAGGGAGCAAGCACCTGTGTTAGTCTTAGAAGAGACCACAAAGACCATTCATTCAACTGGATCCAGCCCTTACAAATGTCAGTGACCGCATAATCTGTTCTGTGCCTTAACTGAATCTACAAAGGATTTGAACTGCTTCTATCAGGCAACATCAATCTGATCAATTCTATCCAAGCATTAAATAAACCTGAGCAGGAGTCGGCATAGATTGGTTAAGGGTGAAAGGGAGTGACCAAGGATCTGGCAAGTTAGTCTGACATAAACTTGACATCATTCATCTTTCTGTTTCTTGGAGATACATTTACTTATTTTGACAAACGCTTTGTTATGACTGTAAAATCATTAAAGGGTTATAGTAACCAACACTATTTGACAGACATCTGTGCTGAAAGCACATGGAAGTGTGGTTGACTGAATTCTTTCAGAGGCATCGACAACACCTTTCCTTATCTACATACACCTCTGATGTGAACACATGGCCTACACAAGAATGCATACCCAGAGTTAATAACCACAAAATAACATTGTACAACTTTACCAAACTTAATTATTCTATGGGATACAGTATTTAACAATTATGATGGAAGGCTACTGCTTTAACTTTGTTTTTCAGTTTCCAGCTGTTTTTCTATAAGGTAGGATGATTTTGGAAAATAATATCTATGCAGTTTAACCAATTAGCATAGATTGGCAGCCAATCTAGTTATTTTTGTTTGCCTCGCATTCACATTGAATTGATAAGTCTCAGGTCAATGCTGCCAAATCAGTCTGCTCTAATTTGTGAAACAATAACCTTGGAAGGCAACACTCCAATAAAACCAGCTGTTTTAAAGCTGCAAGCTTTTTAATGAAAGCAGATTGAATCTCAGCACACACAGCCTCATAAATACATTCTTGGCATTGACAAAAGACTTAGTGGAAGCTAAAAACAAATGGATGACAAGGGGGGAGGGGCCAGGTGAGCTTGGTCTGGAGCCTCACTGGATCACAGTTGATCCAAGATTTAATCCATGGAATGGTCCTTTGGAAGAAGGATTGTTGAAGCATAATCTTAAAGCATAATTGAGAAATAATTAAAGTTGGCATATTTATGACAGGTCTCCTTTAAGACTCCATAATGTTTAATCTGTAGGTGCTACAAAGAAAAGATTGTTGAACATAATATTCACTATGGGCATATCAAAGTTCCAAAGTGGGATCTTTGCTACTTTTAGAGTTATGATCTAATTTGTAAGCATTTCCAACTAAAATAATGAGATTTTTTTTTCAAAATGGTCGCCCTCTGCTGCTAATTTGCAGGATGTGCAATGATACAAGTAAAAGCTGTTATTGGTTACATTGCTTACTACGCCAATTTCTCTGTTTAAAATGGGCCATAACTTTTAAGCTAGCAGAGATCCCACTCTGGAACTTTGATATGCCTGTAGAGTATATTATATTCAACCATTTATTGCCAAATTTGCCAAGTCAAAAATGGTTTATTTTTAATATGCATGTTTTGTTTTTCAATATTCATAAATAAATATAAGAAAATTGTTATTGAAATCCTAATGCGACTTATATTACAGAGCAAGCATTAAACTTCATTTATTTTTTTAGCTTTGTAGCACCTACAGATTAAACACTATGGCGTTTTAAAGGAGGCCTGGGTAAGGCCAAACTTTTATTAATTATTTGTCAATTATGCTTTTATATACAAATGTCAAATATGTGTCAACAATTGTTTCTCCAAAGGACCATTTTTGGGGTTAAATCTTGTGAAAATACCAAAAAGAATGGTTGTTTTTTTTGTCCTGATTTCGTGAGGAATCAGTCAGTTGCTGTTTGGGCGGGACAAATGGGGAGGGGGAGCCGTGTGGTTGGTAGATTCTGAGAATACTTCATCCCCGTGCCCTTTATAGCACGCCTTAATGCAGTAATGCCGCTTTCCCCACTCCCAAATAAACTGAGCATTACCACATCTTAAACGCAGACGTCCCTCGCGCCCTGCATGCGTCCAGGCTTTTGCAAGCCATGCGGGCACTATATTTAGCCTCTCTCAAGCCCCGCTGCTCAGCACAACTCAGCTCAACCCAGCTAAAAACAGATATGGAAGAATTCACCACTGCCACCCATTCTCTTCCCACAGTGCTCCTGGGGAACATGGATAAAGTGTGGTACTCACTTTTAGGAAGATTTACTTTATAGGTGTCTCCATTTGGTTCCGACCCCTTAACCCCTGACAAAACCTGTTTCCAAATCACAACAGGTCCAGCCCTGAACCCACTCCACCCACCCAACCCGGACCTACTCCCCCAGATCAGACTTTAAAATCCCTCTGATCCCTAATCCCTGGACACAATTCCTCCCTTTTTCTCCTCACCATGGACAATTGACCGTAAGGTGCAATTTCATGGGCTGTAGCCACAGGTCCTAATGGTTACCTATACTCCAGCCACAGGGGCATGATCTGAGTCTGATTCCTGGCATAGCTGCCCGTCTTTCTCAGACAGGCTTACTTAATCTTGTAACTTAAAGCATACGCAGACTGACAGAAGAAAACCCACCATTGACTGTATGCGGAGAGTCAATCTCAATCCCAAATGCACATACACACAGGCAATGTTCCCTCTAAACTGCGCGCATGCGTGGGTGCGCAATAGCCCGAGACGGCCGCACAGCTTCCCCAGGACTGCCACACAGAAGAACTAACAGCCCAAGGAGAGAAGCACAAGATTGAACTTCATTCGAATTTCTAGAGACCATTTTTTCCTTAAAGAGGCAGTGCTGTATTTAGAGACTTGCTTGAATAAGCTAAGTAGACAATAGGCAGAGGGTAGAATAATTTGTCAGATTCTCTGTAAGAATGGTATGAGAATAGTAATGCATTTTATTTTGTAAAGTGGTTTCTTTCATCAAAACAACACAACAACATGTTCAGTCACCTCCTTGTCTGAAGGTCAAGTGGATAGCCAGGTTAATGTCAAGGCCTGCATATTTTTTTTTTTAAGTCTCATGGAATGTAGGCCTACATTGAACACCACATATTGTCTGTTATTGTAGGCTGAATGATAGAACAGTTATTTCCATGTTCAAATGTCATGGGATGCATTTTCTCTATTGTTTTTGATGGTAGGCTACTCTTGCAGGCCTTCATTATGATCAAATAGCCACCAGTGGAGGCTGCTGGGAGGAGCTATAGCAGGAAGGGCTCATTGTAATGGCTAGAATGGAATAAATGGAATGGAGTCAAACATGTGGTTTGATACCGTTCCATGTATTCCATTCCAGCCATTACAATGAGCCTGTCCTC
The DNA here is from genome assembly GCA_030435695.1 of Brachymystax lenok tsinlingensis. Taxonomy (NCBI): domain Eukaryota; kingdom Metazoa; phylum Chordata; class Actinopteri; order Salmoniformes; family Salmonidae; genus Brachymystax; species Brachymystax lenok. The sequence goes on along the minus strand of CM059788.1, from coordinate 25,309,417 downwards.
CTATAGCTCCTCCCACCAGCCTCCACTGATAACCAGAGTAGCCTACTTGGCCAATGTTAAAACTGTAACTTAAAGCGGGTACAGCCTCAGTGTTCACAGTAAACGCGCGCTGGAAGTTGCACAGAATTTTCACAACGTTCAAGTCTGCGCTGCGCAGACCTGAAATTTGCTCAGTGCCCAAAAATATTTCAGTGAACATTGCACACAGCCACTCTGCTTCACATCAACAATTATCAACAACATCAACAATTATCTCCACACACTCATGTTGACGATGGCTAGAATCAACTCCAAAACACTGAAGAGTGCAGTGAAGAAGCAGAGAAACTAACTTCCCACTCATTTCCATTCATCCTCTCAGTCCCTCTTTAAGATGACCACTAGGTAGTGTGATGTCTGTCTACATCACTGAAGGCAGGTTGCCACCTCACACCAATGACATAATGCACCTCGAATTAGCTGAGAAAGAGAAAACCTTGTCTCTATCCACCCCATGACATCCCACTGTCACATTTCATACTCTCACCAGGGTAACGTTGTCAATCAAACAACAGCCACCGTGAAGGTAGAGCACTTGGCTGAGTAGGAACCAATGTAAGACCACCAGGGTTTCTCACTCACCTGTCCGAGGTCCAAGGTGATGTTAACCTCATTGTACATTGGTCCACGGGAGAGAGGTGGGCTCTGCCACCAGCGTTCGGTGCCATCGATAGCGTTGCTCACCGGGTGGGCCTTGTTTGGCTCGTTGGAGTTGCATCGGTCACAATACTGTCCCTGCAGGGAAAGGGCAAATTAAATGGTGTTACTCTGAGCCCAAAACACATAAACACATATAAAGAGTCCCACCAACACAAAGCAACACACTCAGTGCATAGTAAATATGTATTTAAGTCCATGAATAGGCCACAGTCACAGCGTACATAAAAGTTACACAAAATACGAAACATGCAAACATAGACAAACACTTTGCAAACAGTGCAAGTAATTACATGCACAGTATGAACAACGGTAAAAACGATATCTGGAATTACTGTAACAGTCTTTCTATACAATAATGATAAAAAGCAATATCTAGGCCTTCTTAGTGTAGGTTTTAAAGCCCCTGGGCCATAAGTGTTCCAAAGGTATTCAAACTCCTGAAGGGGCAAGTTTATTAAGAGGGCATTCGCTTTGGAGAGCTCAGGAGTTAAACACAATGGTGTAAACTTTGTCAGAGTAGGCAGAATTGCCAATGTTTCCCATAGGGCTATAGTGACTCATTCTGGAGCCTGGGCGCAAGAGAAAGGAAGCAAGGAGCATTGATTCAACTGTAATAACATTGTAACTCTAAATATGGTAGTTCACATGGGAATATATAGATTTATGTACGGAAGGCAAAATCATAAGAAAAGCACTAGTTTGCAAGGAACCAACTTGATTCCAATTCGATTGGATAATACAAATACGATTTTATGGATTGTTGTTTATCTTTTGGTAGGCTTTCCGTCCACTTCATGTTCAGAACAACTCTATTAACACATGCGCATTCATATTTAGTATTTTACGCACGCACTCATCATGGCAATTTATTGCATACTTACAACTTACATTTGAACTGTAAACATTATTAGCTGTCTGAAAAAGCAAAGGCAGAAAAGTGGTCAACAATATTAACGTTTCAAAATGAAACCACAATCATAAAACTCTAAATTTTGTTCACTCTTCACCTGTATGGTTTGACTAGGAAGTCCGAATGTAGGTCCTCCGACAAGTTTACAGTACAAATCAGATCTCGGTCTCCCGGTTTCATCTTGACCGCACGTTGCGGTGGCGGAGATCCGTGACCCCTCTGCGAGGTTGAAGTACGGAGGACTCAAACTAAACCCCGTTATTTCGTTAAAAGACACTTGCGCGTAAACGTCCCCCCAAAACAAGAGCGTAAAAGTACATAATAAAGCGGCGGGGTGAGCTCCCTTCATCCCCCTTGACATGTTCCACCTCAATAATCCCTGTAGATGCTGAATTCAAATAGCAACTCGCAGTTCAAGTTCATGTTTTCTAGATCGTAATGAAATAATATGCACTCTCCACGCATGAAACACTACGGTTCCTTTGATCCTGGCAATGGAACGACTCGTGCGTCCAGTGTGCGGCTCTTGATGTAAAAGTTAGACTTGTTGCTCTGCTGCTGTTGCCTCTGTGATCCCCTTCGACAACATGTTTCTTTGTGAAAAAGAGCTTGTTCACGTTTCTCCCTAACCAAACTCTGCCACCCAGGACCGTATCAGGTGTCAACAGTGACTGCTTGGGTCCAAAGGTCTCTAGAAATGTCTGCACTGTATCACAGCCAAAGTGAAAATAATTAGTAGGCCTATTTCAGAGTAGACATTTTAGAGGACAATTCTACGATAATGGAATTACGCGTTGACTCCATTTCTTTACTTTAAAATGTTTACCAAACACAAAACATTGATTTCAAAGTTTAACAAACCATACAAGTCTATGCACAAGAACTACTTGTAAGAAGTTCCACTTAAAAATGTACAAAACGAATTTAGTGGAAGAACTTTGAAGATGAAAACGTTGGTAAACGGAATTATGGTAAAATCTCCCCTCAGGTTTTAATGTGATGACGTTTTCCAAACACTCTTAAATATCTCGTTAAGTTTAAAAGATGTCTGCAAAAAGAATGGTGTGTCAGCTATGACATCAAATCTAATTATATTAGTCACATGCGGTGAACACAACAGGTGTAGACCTTACAGTGAAATGCTTACTTACATGCCCCTGACCAACAATGCAGTTTAAAAAATACAAATAAGAATAAGAAATGAAAGGAACAAGTAATTAAAGAGCAGCAGTAAAATAACAATAGAGAGACTACATACAGGGGGTACCGCTACGGGTTGGGGGGGATGCAAATAGTCTGGGTAGCCATTTGATTAGATGTTCAGGAGTCTTATGGCTTGGGGGTAGAAGCTGTTTAGAAGCCTCTTGACCTAGACTTGTCTATGACTAGGGTGGCTGGAGTCTTTGACCATTTTTAGGGCCTTCCTCTGACGTCGCCTGGTATAGAGGTCCTAGATGGCAGGAAGCTTGGCCCCACTGATCCTCAACACAGGCAGGAAGCTTGGCCCCAGTGATGTACCTCTGTAGTGCCTTGCGGTCGGAGGCCGAGCAGTTACCATAACAGGCGGTGACGCAACCAGTTAGGATGCTCTTGATGGTGCAGCTGTAGAACCTTTTGAGGATCTGAGGACCCATGCCAAATCTTTTCAGTCTCCTGAGGGGGAATAGGTGTTGTCGTGCCCTCTTCACGACTGTCTCGGTGTGCATGGACCATGTTAGTTTGTTGGTGATGTGGACACCAAGGAACTTGAAGCTCTCAACCTGCTCCACTACAGCCCCGTCGATGACAATGGTGGTGTGCTCGGTCCTCCTTTTCCTGTAGTCTACAACCATCTCCTTTGTCTTGATCATATTGAGGGAGAGGTTGTTGTCCTGGCACCACACGGCCAGTTCTCTGACCTCCTCCCTATAAGTTGTCTCGTCGTTGATCAGGCCTACCACTGTTGTGTCATCAGCAAACTTAATGATGGTGTTGGAGTTGTGCCTGGCCGTGCAGTCATGAGTGAACAGGGAGTACAGGAGGGGACTGAGCACTCACCCCTGTTACCTACCCTTACCACCTGGGGGTGGCCCATAAGGAAGTCCAGGATCCTGTTGCATAGGGAGATGTTTAGTCCCAGGGTCCTTAGCTTATTGATGAGCTTTGAGGGCACTATGGTGTTGAACGCTGAACTGTAGTCAATTAATAGCATTCTCACATAGGTGTTCCTTTTGTCCAGGTGGGAAAGGGCAGTGTGGAGTGCAATAGAGATGGCATCAACTGTGGATCTGTTGGGGCGGTATGCAAATTGGAGTGGGTCTAGGGTTTCTGGGATATTGGTGTTGATGTGAGCCATGACCAGCCTTTCAAAGCACTTCATGGCTACAGACGTGAGTGCTACGGGTTGGTAGTCATTTAGACAGGTTACCTTTGTGTTCTTGGGCACAGGGACTATGGTGGTCTGCTTAAAACATGTTGGTATTACAGACTCGGACAGGGACAATTTGAAAATGTCAGTGAAGACACTTGCCAGTTGGTCAGGGCATGCTCGCAGTACACATCCTGGTAATCCATCTGGCCCTGCGGCCTTGTGAATGTTGATCTGTTTAAAGGTCTTACTCACATCAGCTGTGGAGAGCGTGAATACACAGTCGTCCGGAACAGCTGGTGCTCTTATGCATGTTTCAGTGTTATTTGCCTCGAAGCGATTTAATTTTTGCTTGTAAGCAGGAATCAAGAGGATAGAATTATGGTCAGATTTGCCTAATGGAGGGGAAGGGAGAGCTTTGTACGTGTCTCTGTGTGTGGAGTAAAGGTGGCCCAGAGTTCTTTCCTCCCCTCTGGTTGCACATTTAACATGCTGATAGAAATTTGGTAAAAATGATTTAAGTTTCCCTGCATTAAAATGCATAATTATGGATATGAATGTCATTCTCCTCATGTTTCACAAGTTTGGACAGCACAGCAGAGCACAGTATAGTACAGAGCAGTACAATACAGCAGAGCAGAGTAGGGTAGAGTTCAGTAAAGTACAGTAGAGTATAGTTCAGTACAATAGTGTACAGTACAATATACTGTACTATACTCTACTTTTCTTTACTGTATGCTATTGTACTGTATTGTACGGTACTGTGCCCTATTCACTGTACTATATTGTACTATATTGTACAGTACTGTGCTCACTGTACTGTACTGAGCTATCCAAACTGATAGGTTCAGATTTGTCCCAGTCTGGTCCGTCTGTGGACATTAACATCAATGCCAGGGTGGACTGAGCCTGACCAAATGTCAACTACTTTTCAATGTCCATGGACATCCGATGTCATTCGATGCTCATTCGGTGAGGCTGCTGGTTACAGTAAATGGAAAGAGAGGGGGCTCATGGGCCCGGTGTCAGTAAGATCCAGGAGAGGTGACATTAACTGGAGAGTGAGAGAGGGATAGGTTGTCCAGATTCAGACTGTTTAACACTCTTGGTTTGACCACATTAAACATTTTAGTCATTTAGCAGACACTCTTATCCAGAGAGATTAACAGTTATGAGCTTAACATAACAGTATGCCAGTGGAAGGGAGGACAGTAGCAAGTGACCCAACTGTTGTTTGTGACTATTATGATTTCCCATTGTAGCCAATTCAGTTGCAGTAATTCCGTTACTTATTTTCTTGGTAGTTCCGTTACTAATTTGGTATAACTTAATAATTCATAAACAAAATTGATATCAGTAAAATCACTATAACTAATTGATAGGTCTACCATTACTTGTTACATCTGTGAACTTTAGAAAATATATTGTGGGTTTTTGGTAACAGAACTACAAGGCATACATAAATATTTCTTAAATTTACAGAAGGTAAACAATTTCTCAAAAACGAAAGTGTTGATATTAGTTGGCAGGGGGTCTTTACGTCAACATTATTGTGTTTTAATGTATTTCTGATACCTTTTATAATACTTTAACTGCTAGATGTTGTCTAAAACCCCTGTTCCATCTGTTTATCCAGAAATCAAAGCCTTTACTTATGCCTAATTTTAAGATGGAAAATTGTTGTAAAATCTATCTGCCTTCATTTCCCCAAAATATAGACTCTTAGCTTTCATTTCGCACCAAATTCGGTATGGTCCTATGAACTTCACATGTTGGTGCTCATGGCTCCTTTGATGGAAATGCTCTAGACAAAGTTGACACCCGGGAAAACTCTTTCAAAATACAGCATCATAAAATAATTGTGATTCCTGAATTATGTCCATCCTTCAACTGACCACTGATTTGTTTAACAGTAAAATGTAAGTTTGCATTAAGGCCACTATAATAAGACCACACAAACAGTATAGGAATGTTGCAGGGATCCACTGAATCTTGATTTAATTAGCTGCAAATAAAGTAGGCCCTATGAGCATTTGTTGACAGAGACAAAAAGTGGAATGTAACCGGCAGATCACAATGTTCAAAAACACATCCATCAATCTCATCCCAAAACAGACTCCCCACCCTCAACACACCCCAGAAGTCCATTCTGTGCCACACCCAACCCGAGCAAACATAACCCAGATTCATCCAGAGATACACTCCTTTCTCCTGCATACCATTGCTATTTCCAGTGCCATGGTCAGGGATTATGTGCAGGATGTAAACATAGGGGATTATGAGCAGATTAAATACCACCCAAAGGTTGTTATAGCCTCTACAGAATTTGTCAAATTACACATTGGCCGTATATATTTAATTGGGCAACACAAATAATGTGCTGTTTAGATTGTTTGTGTTATCAGCTCACACCATTGTAGACTATTCGTTGCAAGTACAATATTCACTCACTGATATTATATTTGCAGTTCAGATACACTATACGTGTATATAATAGTGGATTCGGCAATTTCAGCCACACCCGTTGCTGACAGGTGTATAAAATCGAGCATACAGCCATGCAATCTCCATAGACAAACATTGGCAGTAGAATGGCCTTACTGAAGAGCTCAGTGACTTTCAATGTGGCACCGTCATAGGATGCCACCTTTCCAACAAGTCAGTCAAATTTCTACCCTGCTAGAACTGCCCCGGTCAATTGTAAGTGCTGTTATTGTAAAGTGGAAACATCTAGGAGCAACAATGGCTCAGCTGCGAAGTGGTAGGCCATACATGCTCACAGAACGGGACCGCCGGGTGCTGAATCGTGTAGCGAGTAAACATCGTCTGTCTTCAGTTGCAACACTTACTAACGAATTCCAAACTGCTTCTGGAAGCAATGTCAGCACAAGAACTGTTTGTCGGGAGCTTCATGAAATGGGTTTCCATGGCTGAGCTGCTGCACACATGCCTAAGATCCCCATACGCAATGCCAAGCGTCGGCTGGAGTGGTGTAAAGGTCACTGCCATTGGACTCTGGAGCAGTGGAATCGCATTCTCTGGAGTGATGAATCACGATTCACCATCTGGCAGTCTGACGGACAAATCTGGGGTTGACAGATGCCAGGAAAAATGATACCTGCCCGAATGTATAGTGCCAACTGTAAAGTTCGGTGGAGGAGGAATAATGGTCTGGGGTTGTTTTTCATGGTTTGGGCTAGACCCCCTTAGTTCCAATGAAGGGAAATCTTTACGCTACAGCATACAATGACATTCTAGACGATTCTGTGCTTCCAACTTTGTGGCAACAGTTTGGGGAAGGCCCTTTCCTGTTTCAGCATGACAATGCCCCCCGTGCACAAAGCGAGGTCCATACAGAAATGGTTTGTCGAGATCGGTGTGGAAAAACTTGACTGGCCTGCACAGAGCCTTGACCTCAACCCCATCAAACATCTTTGGAATGAATTGGAACGCTGACTGCGAGCCAGGCCTAATCGCCCGACATCAGTTCCCGACCTCACTAATGCTCTTGTGGCTGAATGGAAACAAGTCCCTGAAGCAATGTTCCAACATCTAGTAGAAAGCCTTCCCAGAAGAGTGGAGGCTGTTATAGCAGCAAAGGGGGTCCAACTCCATATTAATGCCCATGATTTTGGAATGAGACATCGACGAGCAGGTGTTCACATACTCTTGATCATGTAGTGTATCTTAAAAATACATGCTCTACTCATATTCTGTACTACCTACTAAGCCCACCTGTGAGGCAGTAGATTCCACATTATCCCAATATAAACCACTGGTCCTAGGGGGACACCTTGTGGGGATCAACACCACTGGGAGTTTTGCAAGAGAGGAATTTACAATATTCCAGAGCGAAAAACTCACATCATTGCTGTGTTTTAGCCTGTTGCTGTTGATGACCTCATACCGGTAGATCATATAATGTACTTACTACATTCCCTTATACTTGCACTTTATCTAGATTTTATATATACTTTTTTTCTGATTTATATCCCTTCTAGGGGAGTTTCAAACTGAAGGACAGATGTGGGAGAAAGACAATAAGGGTAACCCATTAGCCTACCATGAATGGTGCTCCTCATGTTTTCCTGGACTGCTGACTATACTTACATAACAAGCCATGAATAATGATAGAGGCCTCTAGTGGCCAAAAGCCCTGCATGGGCAGAGCCATTATTCTTCAATGGCAATTCCCAAGCTGTCACATACGCTATAATGGCACAGATATAAAGATGAGTCCTCTATCTATCTCAATGTAACAAGCCATGCCATGTTAAAAACAACTGGAAACTCTGAAATCGTCGACTTCCGTCTTCAGTGCATTCAAGACAACTTTTAACTTGGGAAAAAACAGGCTGCGACTGGGAAAAATTATTTGAACGGTTATCCAACTCGGAATTCCAAGTCGAAAACTCTGGCATCTTTCTAGAGCGCCGACGCACTAAAGTCGCATGTCGGAGATTTCTGAGTTCCGACTTGTTTTGAACGCGGCACTAGTCACAGCCTTCAGCATTATCGTCATTCTTTTCTACAGGCAAGTCTCTGACGCGTGTGTGTTGTGACGGGTCTGTGAGATGAGCAACAAGGAAATAGCTGTGTAAACGAAACAATAATCAAGGCAAGGGGCTCAGACTGTGTTGGTTCTCAGGAGCAACTGACCGTATGAAACTTCCCATGGAGCCAACAAATCTACAGGTATAGAGTAACTGACAACTTATGTGATTAGCTTGGTAGGCTGATGTATGTTTTATTGTAAATCATGAATAAATGTTTATGGGCCTATGGGTTTGATTCCACTTGTATCAGAATAAGGCTGTCAAGCTGTCTTGGGGATAGTGCCAACATAGAACTCTAGTCAAGCAAATGTTGCTTGTGTTTGTGCTGTGTTGTCAATTTTGATCAGCTAATCAACTTGTTTACAGAGTAATAGAGCACAGTACATTATAAAGAGAAGGTCAAAATGAAAAACATGCAAACAAGTAAAAGCCATTGTGAGCCACTTAAAATAGTGTTTAACTTTCACACAGCCAAGAGAAATTCCGTGGTGGCTTGTGATGCTGATGCTCTATCCCATGTATTCTATTATCTAATCAGAGCATAAGAATTGTATGAGTCTGTCTCGTTCAAATTAAGCAATGTAGACATAATAGGAAAATATGTGATGAACAATGACAGGGAATGATGCTGTGACTGAGTGCAGCAGTTCCCAACTCATCCCTCTCTCCCACTCTTCTGCCCAACCCATCCCTCTCTCCTTCTCACCCTACTAATCCCTATATCCCACTCTTTTCTGCCCAACTCATCCCTCTCTCCTTCTCACCCTACTAATCCCTATATCCCACTCTTTTCTGCCCAACTCATCCCTCTCTCCTTCTCACCCTACTAATCCCTATATCCCACTCTTTTCTGCCCAACCCATCCCTCTCTCCTTCTCACCCTACTAATCCCTATATCCCACTCTTTTCTGCCCAACCCATCCCTCTCTCCTTCTCACCCTACTAATCCCTATATCCCACTCTTTTCTGCCCAACCCATCCCTCTCTCCTTCTCACCCTACTAATCCCTATATCCCACTCTTTTCTGCCCAACTCATCCCTCTCTCCTTCTCACCCTACTAATCCCTATATCCCACTCTTTTCTGCCCAACTCATCCCTCTCTCCTTCTCACCCTACTAATCCATATATCCCACTCTTTTCTGCCCAACTCATCCCTCTCTCCTTCTCACCCTACTAATCCCTATATCCCACTCTTTTCTGCCCAACCCATCCCTCTCTCCTTCTCACCCTACTAATCCCTCTCTCCCACTCTTTTCTGCCCAACTCATCCCTCTCTTTTCAGAAAGCTATCGCTGTAGCACAGAAAGCCTCCCAGGAGGACCAGGCTGGGAACTACCAGGAGGCTATCAAATCTTACCAACACGCTGTCAAGTACTTCCTGCACATTGTAAAATGTATGTAACCATGACTCAAGGAAATGTCATACGGACACGATGACAGTCTAGACTCTGTTGTCTGTGAATATTACATTTTAGCAGACGCTCTTATCCAGAGTGAGCAGACGCTCTTATTACAGTAGTGAGTGCATACATTTTCATACTGGTCCCCCATGGGAAGCGAACCCACAACCCTAGCGTTGCAAGTGCTGTGCTCTACCAACTGATCCACATGTCAATGCCTGCTGATTAAGGAAATGCATTGTATTTAGCCTACAGCTTGTATTTGCATGCAGAGGCAACAGGAATCCTAGCGGTGAACTGTTGCTGGTTCAAATCCCCAACTTGAATAAGTGAAAAATCTGCCAATGTTCCCTTGAGCAAGGCACTTAACCCCAATTGCTCCTGTAAGTCACTCTGAATAGGAGCTAAATGACAAAAAAATATATACTATTTAGGGCTAGGCCTACTGATAAATTGTAGCCTAATTTAGGTAATGGTCACTTTCTGGTACTCAGGGAGCCAGTGACAAACAAGGAGTCAAGACAATTAACTAATATACAAAATGGTGGAAAGATGCTTTTGTTTTATGAATCACAAGTTAAACAAAATAGTTTTACAAAAGGTTAAATGTGTATTACAGTCTTGAAGGCAGGCAGGCCACAAAAAGGAATTTCACTCCAGAAATCAAAATCAGGGTTTGGCCAAAGGCTTCCAACTTCTCTCCCTTTCCTCAGGTCAACCACAGGGCAAAGAGGGCAACCAGAAGATCAGGGACAAGTGCAAACTGTACCTGGACAGAGTGGAAGAACTACAGGAGTATCTAGAAAAGAAAGAGGTTATTAGAAGTTTGAACATTTTATAAATAATGTAGTCTAACGAGTAGATTTAAGGCTATGCCTACTATATATATTTAACATGAATCTGACCGGCAACTCTGTGGTTAGGATAAAGTTAATAGGAGATGTGCATATCCTTCACATGTCAACATGAATCATCCTTATCTGACCTACACATTTGACATTTCATCCCTCTACAATACAAGGTTGGATCCCAACCAACGATAAACCCCACTGAAGAAGAATACAAGGTGGGTGCAAAGATACTGATAACTAACCGCTCTTGTCTATGAATGTCTTAAAGAGCAACTGCCCCTAAAAAACAACTTTTCATTTAGAAAACAGCCTATGCAGCATTGATATGAGTCAGAAAAATGTACTCTACTGACAAAACTGACTAAAAATCATTTTGGTCATGAAGTCAGTGTTGAGTTTTGTGAGACTTGTGGTGAAGGTTGGGTTTGTTTCAATCCTGCCCACAGCTGGCAGCACACAATTAATCATCAATTCAGAGTGGAGCTTCACTTGACAATCTTAATGCCTGTGGTAAATTTGGTTTGACTTTGGATATCCTTATGGTGCTAGTTAGGGACCATCTGTAAATTACACAATGTACAACCTCAAACAACTATAAATTGTAGAAATTCATATGAAAATATTTAAATTATTTTAATGAGAACTAAAAGGTGTGCAACATTTACATTGCGTAATTTACTGGCAGTCCCTAACTAGCTCCTCAGGCTATCAAAAGTCAAACCAATTTTGCCAAGGGTGCACACCAGCCAGCTGAAGCTAATTTGACAAATAATTTGTCTAACTCTTCCCACCTGTGAACACACACAAGAGACACCCACATCAAACCACACCCCTAAACCAACTCACCTTTGATGTCCGAAAGCAAGGCCAAATCAGAAAGTGGAGTCGTCCTTTAAGAGTTGTCACTGGCTATATCTTAAGAAATCATGAAAACCAAAATTAGCTTATTGTCTTAATTTAGGGTTAGGTATAAGATTAGCAGTGTGGTTATGGTTAGGTTTATAATCAGATGTTAAGAAGAGAAATGTTAGAAATAAGCAGGGTTTAGCCATAATTATGACTTTGTGGCTGTGGTAACAAGGCTGCGTGAAGTTTTAACGTTCTGGGACGTTCAATTGAACGGAAACGGTGCTGTACTGAACGACCAGTTGAAAAACAGAGAGGAGTTGAGGAACAATGTCGGCATGGCCCCTGCCCTTTAAAAACGACACTTACTGCTTCAAGCCACATCCACCAAACATACCTCAAAGTCTGTTCAACAATGTTTTGAGGAAACGTGTCGTTCAGTACAACTCGTTCCGCAATGTAACAAAACATTTTTTTTTACAACAAATCAATGCAGGAAGTACATGTGGGAACACAAGTGTATATATAAATAATATACAAAGGACAATTTGTCTAGGGGGTACAATTTCCTATTACACAAGGACACACATACACTTAGAATTCTAACAGCTTTTTTGTTAGAGTATTTAATTGGTCTTAACATATAGTTAAATTTCTTAAAATATAGTTCAAAATGTGGTGTTTTGTTTGTAAATGTACATTTTGTGAATATGAAATTTGGCCAAAATAATAATGAAATTAATTACATAAAATTGCTTCAACTTATTTCTATCGTAGGTAAAGAATGCAAGCAGTCCAAGCATCTCTCCACAATAGTGTAAAATCTTAAGAAATGTGTTCAATTATAAATCTACTGATGTCTTGCCACAGTTTCCTTACGTGAATACAATGCCAAAAAGATGCAATATTGTTTCTGGGTGGTCATTACAAAAGGTACAATTTGAGTTAATGTTTTCCTTAAACTTCTTCATATAGTGGTTGGCAGGATAATATTTATGAACAATTTTAAAAGAAACTTCCTTAATGTTGTTAATAAGTAGGTATGTGTGTGGCAGCATCCAAACTTTTTTCCAACAGACATTATCAATCAAACCATTCCAATAAGGCACGACATAAGGTATAGATACAACATCCTGCTGAAACAAGGTTGTTGAATGGACCAAAAGAGAAACACATATTTCCTACTGATGAGTCAACAGGGTTAATGGAAGGTAGGCTCTGAGGGTCAGGTCTTGACACGTTCCTGAATAATAAAGCAACACCTGAGGGAATGGCATCTAAAACAATTGCAAAACCTTTTAGGTGTTACAGGGACCTTGTAAAGTGATAAGAATTCCTTATAACTAAGTAACAAACCCTCTGCCTTGGTTGGTTCACCAATAGGATATTATTTTGGATCCAATATTCTAAAAACAAATATTTTTCTACAATATATCCCGATTATTCCACATACAGTTGAAGTCTGAAGTTTACATACACTTAGGCTGGAGTCATTAAAACTCGTTTTTCAACCACTCCACAAATGTATTGTTAACAAACTATAGTTTTGGCAAGTCGGTTAGGACATCTACTTTGTGCATGACACAAGTAATTTTTTGTTTCAAACAATTGAAAATTCCAGAAAATTATGTCATGGCTTTAGAAGCTTCTGATAGGCTAATTGACATCATTTGAGTCAATTGTAGGTGTACCTGTGGATGTATTTCAAGGCCTACCAAACGCAGTGCCTCTTTGCTTGACATCATGGGAAAATCAAAAGAAATCAGCCAAGACCTCAGAAAATAAATTGTAGACCTCCACAAGTCTGGTTCATAGGAGCAATTTCCAAACGCCTGAAGGTACCACGTTCATCTGTACAAACAATAGTACGCAAGTATAAACACCATGGGACCACGGAGCATACCGCTCAGGAAGGAGAAGCGTTCTGTCTCCTAGAGATGAACGTACTTTGGTGCGAAAAGTGCAAATCAATCCCAGAACAACAGAAAAGGACCTTGTGAAGATGCTGGAGGAAACAGGTACAAACGTATCTATATCCACAGTAAAAGGAGTCTTATATCGACATCACCTGAAAAGCCGCACAGCAAGGAAGAAGCCACTGCTCCAAAACCGCCATAAAAAAGCCAGACTACGGTTTGCAACTGCACATGGGGACAAAGATCGTACTTTTTGGAGAAATGTGTCTGTTCTGATGCAACAAATATAACTGTTTGGCCATAATGACCATTTTATGTTTGGAGGAAAAAGGGTGAGGCTTGCAAGCCAAAGAACACCATCCCAACCGTGAACCACAGGGGTGACAGCATCATGTTGTGGTGGTGCTTTGCTGCAGGAGGGACTGGTGCACTTCACAAAATAGATGACATCATGAGGATGGAAAATGATGTGGATATATTGAAGCAATATCTCAAGACATCAGTCAGGAAGTTAAACCTTGGTCGCAAATGGACAATGACCCCAAGCATACTTCCAAAGTTGTGGCAAAATGGCTTAAGGACAACAAAGTCAAGGTATTGGAGTGGCCATCACAAAGCCCTGACCTTAATCCTATAGACAATTTGTGAGCAGAACTGAAAAAGCTTGTGCGAGCAAGGAGGACTACAAACCTGACTCAGTTACACCAGCTCTGTCAGGAGGAATGGGCCAAAATTCACCCAACTTATTGTGGGACGTTTGTGGAAGGCTACCCGAAATTATTGACCCAAGTTAAACAATTTAAAGGCAATGCTGACAAATACTAATTGAGTGTGTGTAAACTTCTGACCCACTGGGAATGTGATGAAAGAAATAAAATATGAAATAAATCATTCTCTCTACTATTATTCTGACATTTCACATTCTTAAAGTGGTGATCCTAACTGACCTAAGACAGGGAATTTTAGGAATTGTGAAAAACTGAGTTTAAATGTATTTGGCTAAGGTGTATGTAAACTTCCAACTTCAACTGTACATGTATAATGTCTGTGTGGAGAAAAAATATGCATAGAAATTAAGGCCCATGACAAGAACCTGCCGATTAAAAGCAGAATGTTTCACTGGAACTTTGTCAATATTATAATTGCAGTCCAACATGAAGTTAAGGCCACCAAAAGTAGAGAAGACATGAGGAATAAAATTCCACATAAAAGTGGGTCTTCTTAGGAATTGATCTTAAAAGTATTATTTAAGGTAGTAAAGTCCAGAAAATTCAGCCCACCATACTCATAAGTGTTCATTACAAGTTTTCCTAATGTAATGGGTACGGTTTTTCCACAGAAAGTTTAAAAGCATCTGGTCTATCTCCTTGCTTATTTTACCGTCAAGATATAAAGAGAGTGCCATATGTTAGGCTAGAGATACCTTCAGCCTTGGTTATTAGGACTCTTCCTTTTAAAGATAAGTCCCACTGTAGCCATTGATTTAGCTTCTTCTGGGGTTTTTTAATAAGAGGGTTAAAATTGAGCAAGCCTCTAGACTTCTGATCCTTAGTAATGGTTATGCCTAAATATTTAAGCTCTTCTTTCACTGGAATACCATAATAGGAAGGTGTCATACAATCTTTGATAGCCATGAGTTCACATGTACAGTGGGGAGAACAAGTATTTGATACACTGCCGATTTTGCAGGTTTTCCTACTTACAGAGCATTTAGAGGTCTGTAATTTTTATCATAGGTACACTTCAACTGTGAGAGACGGAATCTAACAAAAATCCAGAAAATCACATTGTATGATTTTTAAATAATTAATTTGCATTTTATTGCATGACATAAGTATTTGATCACCTACCAACCAGTAAGAATTCCGGCTCTCACAGACCTGTTAGTTTTTCTTTCAGAATCCCTCCTGTTCTCCACTCATTACCTGTATTAACTGCACCAGTTTGAACTTGTTACCTGTATAAAAGACACCTGTCCACACACTCAATCAAACAGACTCCAACCTCTCCACAATGGCCAAGACCAGAGAGCTGTGTAAGGACATCAGGGATAAAATTGTAGACCTGCACAAGGCTGGGATGGGCTACAGGACAATAGGCAAGCAGCTTGGTGAGAAGGCAACAACTGTTGGCGCAATTATTAGAAAATGGAAGAAGTTCAAGATGACGGTCAATCTCCCTCGGTCTGGGGCACCATGCAAGATCTCACCTCGTGGGGCATCAATGATCATGAGGAAGGTGAGGGATCAGCCCAGAACTACACGGCAGGACCTGGTCAATGACCTGAAGAGAGCTGGGACAACCGTCTCAAAGAAAACCATTAGTAACGCACTACGCCGTCATGGATTAAAATCCTGCAGCGCACGCAAGGTCCCCCTGCTCAAGCCAGCGCATTTCCAGGCCCGTCTGAAGTTTGCCAATGACCATCTGGATGATCCAGAGGAGGAATGGTAGAAGGTCATGTGGTAAAAATAGACAAAAATAGAACTCCACTCGCCGTGTTTGGAGGAAGAAGAAGGATGAGTACAACCCCAAGAACACCATCCCAACCGTGAAGCATGGAGGTGGAAACATCATTCTTTGGGGATGCTTTTCTGCAAAGGGGACAGGACGACTGCACCGTATTGAGGGGAGGATGGGTGGGGCCATGTATCGCGAGATCTTGGCCAACAACCTCCTTCCCTCAGTAAGAGCATTGACGATGGGTCGTGGCTGGGTCTTCCAGCATGACAACGACCCGAAACACACAGCCAGGGCAACTAAGGAGTGCCTCCGTAAGAAGCATCTCAAGGTCCTGGAGTGGCCTAGCCAGTCTCCAGACCTGAACCCAATAGAAAATCTTTGGAGGGAGCTGAAAGTCTGTATTGCCCAGCGACAGCCCCGAAACCTGAAGGATCTGGAGAAGGTCTGTATGGAGGAGTGGGCCAAAATCCCTGCTGCAGTGTGTGCAAACCTGGTCAAGAACTACAGGAAACGTATGATCTCTGTAATTGCAAACAAAGGTTTCTGTACCAAATATTAAGTTCTGCTTTTCTGATGTATCAAATGCTTATGTCATGCAATAAAATGCAAATTAATTACTTAAAAATCATACAATGTGATTTTCTGGTTCCGTCACTCACAGTTGAAGAGTACCTATGATAAAAATTACAGACTTCTACATGCTTTGTAATTGGGAAAACCTGCAAAATCAGCAGTGTATCAAATACTTGTTCTCCCCACTGTATTAATGTTAAGATTAATGATCGATATGGGAATTTGGTTAGCGTCTTTCAGAAAAAGTGTAGTATCGTCAGCCAGCTGGTTTATAATAATTTCCTTGCCAGCTATGGAAATACCTTGTACAGGACTATTATTTAAAGAATTTGTAACAATTTCGGTGATGAACAAAAACAGATACGGAGAGATAGGACAACCTTGCCTAATTCCTCTCTTTAACTCAAATCTAGGTGAGGTGCCATATTTCAATTTGAGAGCTGTTACCATTTGTATAGAGTCTTAATAGCCTTACATAAAAAATCCCCAAAGCCAAATTTCTCAAGGGAGTGGAAGAGGAACTAATGCTATACTGTGTCAAATGCTTTATAAAATAATAATAAAAATAAACTCAGCAAAAAAAGAAGCATCCCTTTTTCAGGACCCTGACTTTCAAAGATAATTCGTAAAAATCCAAATAACTTCACAGATCTTCATTGTAAATGGTTTAAACACGTTTTCCCATGCTTGTTCAATGAACCATAAACAATTAATGAACATGCACCTGTGGAATGGACATTAAGACACTAACAGCTTACAGACGGTAGGCAATTAAGGTCACAGTTATGAAAACTTAGAACACTAAAGAAGCCTTTCTACTGACTGGAAAAAAATGAAAAAAATATGCCCAGGGTCCCTGCTCATCTGCGTGAAAGTGCCTTAGGCATGCTGCAATGAGGCATGAGGACTGCAGATGTAGCCAGGGCAGTAAATTGCAATGTCCGTACTGTGAGACGCCTAAGACAGCGCAGCGACAGGACGGACAGCTGATCGTCCTCGCACTGGCAGACCACGCGTAACAACACCTACACAGGATCGGTACATCCGAACATCACATCTGCGGGACAGGTAAAGGATGGTAACAACAACTGCCCGAGTTACACCAGGAACACACACTCCTTCCATCAATGCTCAGACTGTCCGCAATAGGCTGAGAGAGGCTGGACTGAGGGCTTGTAGGCCTGTTGTAAGGCAGGTCCTCACCAGACATCACCGGCAACAACGTCGCCTATTAGCACAAACCCACCGTCGCTGGGCCAGACAGGACTGGCAAAAAGTGCTCTTCACTGACGAGTCGCGGTTTTGTCTCACCAGGGGTGATTGTCGGATTCGCTTTTATTGTCGAATGAATGAGCGTTACATCGAGGCCTGTACTCTGGAGTGGGATCGATTTGGAGGTGGAGGGTGCGTCATGGTCTGGGGCGGTGTGTCACAGCATCATTGGACTGAACTAGTTGTCATTGCAGGCAATCTCAATGCTGTGCGTTACAGGGAAGACATCCTCCTCCCTCATGTGGTACCCTTCCTGCAGGCTCATCCTGACTTGACCCTCCAGCATGACAATGCCAATAGCCATACTATTCGTTCTGTGCGTGATTTCCTGCAAGACAGGAATTTCAGTGTTCTGACATGGCTAGCAAACAGCCCGGATCTCAATCACATTGAGCACGTCTGGGACCTGTTGGATCGGAGGGTGAGGGCTAGGACCATTCCCCCCAGAAATGTCTGGGAACTTGCAGGTGCCTTGGTGGAAGAGTGGGGAAACATCTCAAAGCAAGAACTGGCAAATCTGGTGCAGTCCATGAGGAGGAGATGCACTGCAGTACTTAATGCAGCTGGTGGCCACAACAGATACTGACTGTTACTTTTGACCCCACCCCCCTTGTTCAGGGACACATTATTCAATTTCTGTTAGTCACATGTCTGTGGAACTTGTTCAGTTTGTTTCAGTTGTTGAATCTTGTTATTTTCATACAAATATTTACACATGTTAAGGACGTTGCTTTTTTTGCTGAGTTTATTAAGCCATCCTCGGTTATTAGGTCTGAGTAGTCAAGTATGTCTAATAGTAGTCTGATATTGTTAGAAATATGTATGTTTCTCATAAAGCCAGACTGTGTTTCATCAATGATTGCATCCAGGACTTAAGTAGTAGTAAGGCTAATATCTTATGGTCACTAGTAAGAAGACAAATTGGACGCCAGTTAACAATGTAACAAACGTTCAAGCAAACTGAACGCACCTCTGACGACCAGTTATGTAATTTCGTTTTCGCGTTAGCGTTCTACGGAAATCAACTACACATCTCATAATGGGTTTCCACTGGGATAGTACAGCCACAAAGTTAAAAAAATATATATCTCGTAAAAATTCGTTAAAACAAAATCTAAGGTTAGGCATTTACTGTTAGGTTTAAAATAATATTTTAATAAGAAATTGTAGAAATGGGCGGGGTTTATGACTGTGGCGACCCTGAATGCGGATTTCTTTTTTTTAAGCTTCAGTGTTATTCAACGATCTGAAAAAGGAAAACAATCCTTTGGTTTTAAATTAAATAGCGTCTGATGGGCTGTAGTTTTAATAATTAACAAATATAAGGACTCTTTTGCCGTTTAATTATATTCGAAACTATTTTATTGACAAGTAATCAGCCGTTATGGCTGGTAACAACAATTTACAGGTAAGTTGGGAAAGCTGCCTACTACTGTAGCTAGTTAGCAACCCACCCAGTTTAGCTTTCTAACTAGCTAACGTTTGTTCGTGATTCGTTGTTGGTTATCTTGTTAACTAGGTAATCAAATGACCAACTTACCGTTATACCAGTGTCGATGTGAGCTAGCTAGCGTTAGCTATCTGGCTACGGTAAAGTTATGTTAGCGTGTTAGGTAACGTTAGTTAACGTTACCTAACACGTTACCTAACATTAACTTGTAAATCATGTGGGTTTATTTTACTGTAATGATGAATGCTAAAGTTAAGACGTTGTCAGCTAACGTTATATGATATGGTAATTGATTGAAGTGGCTAGCCAGCAGCTACGGTGTTTCCTCTGACACATTGGTGTGGCTGGCTTCCGGGTTAAGCGGGCATTGTCAAGAGGCAGTGCGGCTTGGTTGAGTCGCGTTTCGGAGGACTCTCGGCCTTCGTCTCTCCTGAGTCGGTACGGGAGTTGCAGCGATGCCACAAGACTAACTACCAATTGGATACCACGAAATTGGGGAGAAAAGGGGGTAAAATAATCTTTAGCCAACAAAAAAAATGATTGAAGTTATTGGGGCAAGCTCACCATGTTAAAAGTTATGGCAAAATCACCACTAATTTCAAACCAGGGTTTCCGTAAGCCGGTAATAGACAGATTTTCTTCTTATATATACTTTTTTTGTGTGTAATATCTATATCTCAAAGTATTTTAAAAGTATAAAATCTGATTAAGTAAAACTGACACAGCCAATTGTCTGGGAGAAGAAAAATAATGCTTTTAGCCTATTAATTGATAGAAATATTAAGCGATGGAAATACAATTGACCAGTTTAGCGGAATTAAAATGGCCACTGTATTTTCAAGGTTTATTACAGGCACAGCATACAAATACAGAGCCTTTGAGTGAAAAAACTGTCAGACGCTTGAAAGCTGCTGCTACAGTGGTGTTTTCCCATTAATTGCATTATGGAACGAGCATTCACGCGTAGTCTACTACCTTGTGCGCATTGGTACGCTTATGTGAAGAAAAAAAGTTTATTAACATTTTAAGATAACCGTTATCTGTTGCATTAGCCTCATTGCTTTTTTATGTTTTTTTTTTTTTTTATGTAGCCTGGGCCTACTGGTTGTATGCATTTGGGATCTATCGTCAAACTAAATTTGATAGATTTGAAGTGTCTTCACTGACATTTTCAACCTGTCCCTGACCGAGTCTGTAATACCAACATGTTTCAAGCAGACCACCATTGTCCCTGTGCCCAAGAACACCAAGGTAACCTGCCTAAATTACTACCGACCTGTAGCACTTACGTCTGTAGCCATGAAGTGCTTTGAAAGGCTGGTCATGGCTCATGTCAACAACATTATCCCATTAACTCTAGACCCACTCCAATATGCATACCGCCCCAAACAGATCCACATTTGATGCAATTTGAATTGCGCTCCACACTGCCCTTTCCCACCTGGACAAAAGGAACACCTATGTGAGAATGCTATTCATTGACTACAGCTCAGCGTTCAACACCATAGTGCCCTCAAAGCTCATCAATAAGCTAAGGACCCTGGGACTAAACACCTCCCTCTGCAACTGGATCCTGGACTTCCTTATGGGCCGCCCCCAGGTGGTAAGGGTAGGTAACAACACATCCGCCATGCTGATCCTCAACACAGGGGCCCCTCAGGTGCGTGCTCAGTCCCCTCCTGTACTCCCTCTTCACTCATGACTGCACGGCCAAACCTGATCACAGACAACGACGAGACAGCCTATAGGGAAGAGGTCAGAGACCTGGCCGTGTGGTGCCAGGACAACAACCTCTCCCTCAATATGATCAAGACAAAGGAGATTATTGTGGACTACAGGAAAAAGAGGCCAGAGCACGCCCCCATTCTCATCGACGGGGCTTTAGTGGAGCAGGTTGAGAGCTTCAAGTTCCTTGGCGTCCACATCACCAACAAACTAACACACCAAGACAGTTGTGTAGAGGGCACGACAACACCTATTCCCCCTCAGGAGATTGAAAAGATTTGGCATGGGTCCTCAGATCCTCAAAGGTTCTACAGATGCACCATTGAGAGCATCCTGACTGGTTGCATCACTGGCTGGTATAGCAACTGCTCGGCCTCCGACCGCAAGGCACTACAGAGGGTAATGCGTACGGCCCAGTACATCACTGGGGCCAAGCTTCCTGCCATTCAGGACCTCCTATACCAGGCGGTGTCAGAGGAAGCCCCTAAAAATTGTCGAAGACCCCAGCCATCCTAGTCATAGACTGTTCTTTCTGCTACAACACGGCAAGCGGTACCGGAGCGCCAAGTCTAGGTCCAAGAGGCTTCTAAACAGCTTCTACCCCCAAGCCATAAGACTCCTGAACAGCTAATCAAATGGCTACCCAAACTATTTGCATTGCCCACCCTCTATTTTATGCTGCTGCTATCCTCTGTTTATTATCTATGCATTGTAACTTTAACTCTACCTACATGTACATATTGCGTCAATTACCTCGACTACCAGTGCCCCCGCACATTGACTCTGTACCGGTACCTCCTGTATATAGTTCCAAAAAAAGAGACATCCTTAACATTTTATTTGGGCCTCTCAGAACACTAATTTCAGCATCTTAGCTTTGGAACAATATTTAGTTTCATACCCTCAGCATTTGATAAAATTATGTGCTGTAACTTTAGCAGGCCTTTTATCTGAATGAGCAGCCTGGTCTCACTAGAAATAATATTAAAGTACTGGACACTCCAGTATTTTTGGGCTCCCGATTGGCGCAGGGGTCAAGGCATTGCATCTGTGAAAGAGGCGTCACTGCAGTACCTGGTTTGAATCGGGCGGCGCACAATTGGCATCTCGTTGTCTGGCTTTGACCTGGGTAGGCCATCATTGTAAATAAGAATTTGTTCTTAACTAACTTGCCTAGTTAAATAAAGGTTTAAATATGTTTTTTAAAAACACTCAAATTAGTATGATATGTTAAGTTTGGTATGATTACATAACGCGAATGTCTAGCAACCCAAAGGTTATGAGTTTGAATCTCATCACGGACAATTTTAACTAATTTGCAACTTTTCAACTACTTACTACTTTTTAGCAACCTTGCAACTACTTGGCATGTTAGCTAAACCTTCCCATAACCCTAACCTTAATCCTTTTAGCTAACCCTAACCTGAAGACCCTTTAACCTAACTCCCAAATGTATCCCTAACCCCTAGCTACCTAGAATTTGTAACATATCATACATTTAGCACATTTGTAACATAATGGATGTTTTAGAATTTTTCAAAAACATTGAATACAAATTTAATAGGAATTGTAATTAGTAACATCATACTAAATGGAGTGTGTCGGATTTACACTGTACACTGTTTTTTAGAACACCTACTCATTCAAGGGGTTTTCTTTTATTTTACAAATTTTTTACATTGTTGAACAATAGTGAAGACATCAAAACTATGAAATAACACATGGAATCATGTAGTTACCAAAAAATTATTCAACAAATCAAAATATATTTAAGATTCTTCAAATAGCCACTCTTTGTCTTGACAGCTTTGCATACTCTTGGCATTCTCTCAACCAGCTTCATGAGGTAGTCACCTGTAATGCATTTCAATTAACAAGGCTTTCGACTCTGTTAATCACCACATTCTTATCGGCAGACTCAACAGCCTTGGTTTCTCAAGTGACTGCCTCGCAGACAGAGTTCAGTGTCAAATCGGAGGCCCTGTTGTCCGGACCTCTGGCAGTCTATGGGGGTGCCACAGGGTTCAATTCTTGGGCCGACTCTTTTCTATGTATACATCAATGATGTCGCTCTTGCTGCTGGTGATTCTCTGATCCACCTCTACGCAGACGACACCATTCTGTATACTACTGGCCCTTTGGACACTGTGTTAACTAACCTCCAGACGAGCTTCAATGCCATACAACTCTCCTTCCGTGGCCTCCAACTGCTCTTAAATGCAAGTAAAACTAAATGCATGCTCTTCAACCGATCGCTGCCCGCACCTGCCAGCTCGTCCAGCATCACTACTCTGGATGGTTCTGACTTAGAATATGTGGACAATTACAAATACCTAGGTGTCTGGTTAGACTGTAAACTCCCTTCCAGACTCCCATTAAGCATGTCCAATCCAAAATTAAATCTAGAATCGGCTTCATATTTCGCAACAAAGCATTCTTCACTCATGCTGCCAAACATACCCTCGTAAAACTGACTATCCTACCGATCCTTGACTTCGGCGATGTCATTTACAAAATAGCCTCCAACACTCTATACAGCAAATTGGATGCAGTCTATCACAGTGCCATCCGTTTTGTCACCAAAGCCCCATATACTACCCACCACTGCGACCTGTATGCTCTTGTTGGCTGGCCCTCGCTTCATATTCGTTGCCAAACCCACTGGCTCCAGGTCATCTATAAGTCTTTGCTAGGTAAAACCCCGCCTTATCTCAGCTCACTGGTCACCATAGCAGCACCCACCAGTAGCACGCGTTCCAGCAGGTATATTTCACTGGTCACCCCCAAAGCCTATTCCTCCTTTGGCCCGCCTTTCCTTCCAGTTCTCTGCTGCCAATGACTGGAACGAATTGCGAAAGTCACTGAAGCTGGAGACTCCCTCACTAACTTTAAGCATCAGCTGTCAGAGCAGTTCAGAGATCACTGCACCTGTACATAGCCCATCTGTAAATAGCCCATCCAACTACCTCATCTCCATATTGTTGTTGTTATTATTATTTTTTGCTCCTTTGCACCCCAGTATCTCTACTTGCACATTCATCTTCTGCACATCTATCACTCCAGTGTTTAATTGCTAAATTGTAATTACTTCGCCACTACGGCCTATTTTTTTTTTTTTGCCTTACCTCCCTAATCTTACCTCATTTCCACACACTGTATATAGATATTGTGTTATTGACTGTACGTTTGTTTATCCCATGGGTAACTGTGTTTTTTGTCGCACTGCTTTGCTTTATCTTGGCCAGGTCACAGTTGTAAATGAGAACTTGTTCTCAACTGGCCTACCTGGTTAAATAAAGGTGAAATAAAAAAAAAGATATACATTAAGTTGTAGAATTCCTTCCCTTAATGCGTTTTGAGCCAATCAGTTGTGTTGTGACAAGGTGGGGGTATACAGAAGATAGCCCTATTTGGTAAAATACCAAGTCCATATTATGGCAAAGACAGCTCAAATAAGCAAAGAGAAACGACAGTCCATCATTACTTTAAGACATGAAAGGCAGTCAATCCGGAAAATATCAAGAACTTTGAAGGTTTCTTCAAGTGCAGTCTTAAAAACCATCAAGCGCTATTATGAAACTGGTTCTCTTGAGGACCGCCACAGGAAAGGAAGACCCAGAGTTACCTCTGCTGCAGAGGATAAGTTCATTAGTTATCAGCCTCAGAAATTACAGCCCAAATAAATGCCTCACAGAGTTCAAGTAACAGACACATCTCAACATCAACTGTTCAGAGGAGACTGCGTGAATCAGGCCTTCATGGTCGAATTGCTGCAAAGAAACCACTACTAAAGCACACCAATAAGAAGACTTGCTTGGGCCAAGAAACATGAGCAATGAACGTTAAACCGGTGGAAATCTGTCCTTTGGTCTGATGAGTCCAATTTGGAGATGTCTTTTGTGAGACGTGGTTTGGGTGAACGGATGAACTCCGCATGTGTATTTCCCATCGTGAAGCATGGAGGAGGAGGTGTGAGGGTGCTTTGCTGGTGACACTGTCAGTGATTTTATTTAGAATTCAAGGCACACTTAACCAGCATGGCTACCAGGGCATTCTGCAGCGATACGCCATCCCATCTGGTTTGGGCTTAGTCCCACTATCATTTGTTTTTTAACAGGACAATGACCCAACACACCTCCAGGCTGTGTAAGGGCTATTTTACCAAGGAGAGTGATGGAGGGCTGCATCAGATGACCTGGCCTCCACAATCCCCCCGACCTCAACCAAATTGAGATGGTTTGGGATAAGTCGGACCGCAGAGTGATTTGAAAGCAGCCAATAAGTGCTCAGCATTTGTGAGAACTCCTTCAAGACTGTTGGAAAAGCATTCCAGGTGAAGCTGTTTGAGAGAAGGCCAAGAGTGTTTAAAGCTGTCATCAAGGCAAAGGGTGGCTATTTGAAGAATCTCAAATATAAAAATATAATTATTTTTTGATTACTACATAATACATATGGAATCATCTTACAATGTAGAAAATAGTAAAAATAAAGGAAAACCCTTGAATGAGTAGGTGTTCTAAGACTTTTGACCGTAGTCTATGTATACACACACACACACACACACACACACACACACACACACACACACAAGTATGTGGACAGCTCTTCAAATTAGTGCGTTCGGCTATGTCAGCCACACCCTTTGCTGATGGGTGTGTAAAATGTAGCACACAGCCATGTAATCTCCATAGACAAACATTGGCAGTAGAATGACTTTACTGAAGAGCTCAGTGACTTTCAACATGGCACTGTTATAGGATGCCACCTTTCCAAGTCAGTTCATCAAACTTCTGCCCTACTAGAGCTGTCCCGGTCAACTGTAAGTGCTGTTATTGTGAAGTAGAAACTTCTAGGAGCAATAACGTCTCACCTGTGAAGTGGTAGGCCACACAAGCTCACAGAACGGGACCGCCGAGTGCTGAAACACGTAGCGCGTAAAAAATAATCTGTCCTCAGTTGCAACATTCACTACAGAGTTCCAAACTGCCTCCGGAAGCAACTTCAGCACCATTAATTGTTCGTTGGGACCTTCATGAAATGGGTTTCCATGGCTGAGCAGCCATGGAAACCCAGATCACCATGTGCAATGCCAAGTGTCGGCTGGAGTGGTGTAAATCTTGTCGCCATTGGCCTTTGCTAACAGTGGAAACGTGTTCTCTGGAGTGATGAATCAAGCCTCACCATCTGGCAGTCCGACAGATTATTCTGGGTTTGGCGGATGCCAGGAGAACACTACCTGCCCCAATGCATAGTGCCAAATGTAAAGTTTGGTGGAGGAATATTGGTCTGGGGCTGTTTTTCATGGTTCGGGCTAGGCCCCTTAATTCCAGTGAAGGGACTGATTGATAACCACGCTTTAGGGATGGTGAAAGCCAGCGGCAGATGTGACGGACCTTTACAGTACATTCCTCTGAATACTAAGTGTTTTCTGTATTGTATTACTTTATTAGTATTATATTAAACGTTAGTGCCGAAATCATAGAAAGAAGATTACAATTGCATTAAATTCACGACATGTCTCTAAGTGAAAGTCCCGTAGCTTTGAAGAGTCAATTAATTCTGATTAGCAAGATCAAACTTCTTGCAGCTAATCCTCTTTTCAATTTGTTGCTTTCCTTATCTATTTGCTTTTTAATAACTTTCTCATTTCTATTTTTCAGAAAGCTATAGATCTGGCCAGCAAGGCAGCCCAGGAGGATAAAGCTCAGAACTACGATGAGGCCCTGCGTCTATACCAACACGCTGTTCAGTACTTCCTACACGTAGTAAAATGTATGCTTCAAGACAAGGAGATATGTGCATGCTGCTCTTTCCTCTTTTAGAGTTGTAATACTTGTCAGTAGAATGCATTTTTCCATTTCACACAGTCCAGGGGGATTACTGTAATTGTGATTCTTTTTTTTATAAAAACAGATACTTGAGACATTATTTAATACAATCCTTGCATTCCTCTCCTGCCAGATGAAGCCCAGGGTGACAAAGCCAAACAGAGCATCAGGGCCAAGTGTGCCGAGTACCTTGACAGAGCAGAGAAGCTCAAAGAATATCTGAAGAAGAAAGAAAAGGCTCCACCCGCCAAGCCTGTGAAGGAGTCCCAAGCTGACGACAAAGGGTGTGTGTGTGCTCGGTCTTTGCTCATGTATTGAGGCTTGGCTGTGTGTGTTGGGGGGGTTATTGGAATGTGATGAGTCAATTAGTTGGATCAAAAACATATTGTGGTTCTGTGTACACTTGTGCTCTTCAGCATAATTGAGATGGATATTATTGTGCAGAAATGAGAGCGATGAAGGAGACGACCCAGAAAAAAAGAAGTTCCAGAACCAACTTTCAGGTTAGTTGTATCACTGACATACTGTGTGAAATGTTTACTTTTGAATTGCATTACAACGCTCTGTCACAATTTTATAGGATGCCAAAGGTTGTTTGGCTCAGTTTCACTTTACTTTTACCTTATCTGGTTGAGGTGTCTAATAAATTAATTTATTATTAGGTTTTCACATGAATGTATCTGATGATTTTCCTTTACTGTAAAGTTATTTGTATGTTCCCATCATACTGGATTTTGTTTTTTTAGGCGCCATCGTTATGGAAAAGCCAAACATCAAATGGAATGATGTTGCCGGTTTAGAGGGAGCCAAAGAGGCCCTGAAAGAAGCTGTTATTTTGCCAATTAAATTCCCACATCTTTTCACAGGTAATGCAGTCTTAATGCCTAAGATTTCCAGATAATTAATGATATATCAGAATGTATGAAAAAGATGCTCAAACTTCCACTATTGGCTAATTTGTTGGGCCTTTGGAACCTACTGAAAATGAGTCCATCCAACGACATTGTATAGAATCAATTCATTATTACCGTTCATTCATTTGAAAATGAGAAGCTTAGCCTATTTCTTCGCCACTGTTATTCACGACCACTCCGAAAGACAACATGTCTCTGTCTGTCAGGTAAAAGAACACCATGGAGGGGGATCCTGCTCTTCGGTCCTCCTGGCACAGGAAAGTCCTACCTGGCTAAAGCTGTGGCCACAGAGGCCAACAACTCTACCTTCTTCTCTATCTCCTCCTCTGACCTGGTGTCCAAGTGGCTGGGAGAGAGTGAAAAGTGAGATTTTACTGTTAATCCAGGGAAACATGAGTGATTTATTTGTAGATATAAATCCAATTATGCTGTTTTAATGGTTGTAAATTAGGCCTAGATTAAGCCTAGTCCTGGACTAAAAAGCAAACTCGATAGAGATTCTATTCTCTGTTGGAAAAAAAATCTTTAGTCCTGGATTTAAGTTTAATCTGTGTCCGGGACACCAGCTCCGTGTGTCTATTGGGGAAAAGCATATGATCAGCTTTATGTTTCTTTGAGCCTCCTTTCTCCTCTCCAGGTTGGTAAAGAACTTGTTCACTCTTGCACGGGAGCACAAACCCTCCATCATCTTCATAGATGAGATAGACTCACTGTGCGGCTCCAGGAGTGAGAACGAGAGTGAGGCAGCTCGCCGCATCAAGACAGAGTTTCTGGTTCAGATGCAGGGTGAGAGAGCCAGAAAACAATTTACGTGCATACATACATGCATACACAGTGCCTTCGGAAAGTATTCAGACCTCTTGACTTTTTATACATTTTGTTATGTTACAGCCTTATTCTAAAATGTATTAAATGTGTTTTTTCCCCCTCATAAAATCTACACACAATGCCCCATAATGATACAGCAAAAACAGTTTTATATATATATATCACATTTGCATAAATATTCAGACTCTTTACTCAGCACTTTGTTGAAGCACCTTTGGCAGCAATTACAGCATTGAGTCTTCTTGGGTATGACGCTACAAGCTTGGCACACCTGTATTTGGGGAGTTTCTCCCATTCCTCTCTGCAGATCCTCTCAACCTCTATCAGGTTGGATGTGGAGCATTGCTGCACAGCTATTTTCAGTTCTCACCAGAGATGTTCGATCGGGTTCAAGTCCCGGCTCTGGCTGGGCCACTCGAGGACATTCATTCATTGGTTGTGTGCTTAGGGTTGTTCTATTGGAAGGTGAACCTTCACCCCAAATGTTAATTTTATTAGTCACATGCGACGAATACAACAGGTGTAGACGTTACAGTGAAATGCTTACTTACGAGCCCCTAACCAACAATGCAGGTTAAAAAAAAGAAGAATAAATAAAAGTAATAAGTAATTAAAGAGCAGCAGTAAAATAACAATAGCGAAACTATACAGAGGGGTACCAGTACAGAGTCAATGTGCCGGTTAGTCGAGTTAATATGTACATGTAGGTAGAGTTATTAAAGTGACTATGCATAGATGATAACAAAGTAGCAGTGGTGTGAAAGGGGCCGGGGGGGCAATGCAAATAGTCTGGGTAGCCATTTGATTAGATGTTCAGGAGTCTTATGGCTTGGGGGTAGAAGCTGTTTAGAAGCCTCTTGGACCTAGTCTTGTCTATGACTAGGGTGGCTGAAGTCTTTGACCATTTTTAGGGCCTTCCTCTGACACCGCCTGGTATAGAGGTCCTAGATGGCAGGAAGCTTGGCCCCAGTGATGTACTGGGCCGTACGCACTACCCTCTGTAGTGCCTTGCGGTGCATGCACACAAACACACACACATAACCAGTCAAAAGTTTGGACACCTACTCATTCATGGGTTTTTCTTAAATTTTACTATTTTCTACATTGTAGAGTAATAGTGAAGACATCAAAACTATTAAATAACACATGGAATCGTTTAGTAACCAAAAAAGTGTTAAACAAATCAACATTTATTTTAGATTCTTCAAACATTGCGCACTCTTGGCATTCTCTCAACCAGCTTTGTGAGGAATGCTTTTCCAACAGTCTTGAAGGAGTTCCAACATATGCTGAGCACTTGTTGGCTGCTTTTCCTTCACTCTGCGGTCCAAGTCATCCCAAACCATCCCAATTGGGTTGAGGTTGGTGATTGTGTAGGCCAGGTCATCTGATGCAGCTCTCCTTCATGGTCAAATAGCCCTTACACAGCTTGGAGGTGTATTGGTGAATTCTAAATTAGTCACTGACCGTGTCACCAGCAAAGCACCATCACACCACCTCCTCCATGCTTCACGGTGGGAACCACACAGGCGGAGATCATCCTTTCACCTACTCTGCGTCTCACAAAGACACTGCGGTTGGAACCTAAAATCTCAAATTTGGGCTCATCAGACCATTTCCACCGGTCTAATGTCCATTGCTCGTGTTTCTTGGCCCAAGCAAGTCTCTTCTTATTGTCCTTTTTAGTAGTGGTTTCTTTGCAGCAATTTGACCATGAAGGCCTGATTCATGCTGTCTCCTCTGAACAGTTGATGTTGAGATGAGTCTGTTACTTAAACTCTGAAGCATTTATTTGGGATGTAATTTCTGAGGCTGGTAACTCTAATGAACTTATCCTCTGCAGCAGAGGTAACTCTGGGTCTTTCTTTCCTGTGGAGAGCCAGTTTCATCACAGCGCTTGATGGTTTTTGCAACTGCACTTGAAGAAACTTTCAAAGTTCTTAATTTTACGTATTGACTGACCTTCATGTCTTAAGGTATTGGACTGTCGTTTCTCTTTGCTTGTTTGAGCTGTTCTTGCAATAGTATGGACTTGGTCTTTTACCAAATAGGGCTATCTTCTGTATACCACCCCTACCTTGTCACATCACAACTGATTGGCTTAAATCCATTAAGAAGGGTATAAATTCCACAAATTAACTTTTAGGAAGGCACACCTGTTAATTGAAATACGTTCCAGGTGACTATCTCATGAAGCTTGTTGAGAGAATGCCAAGAGTGTGCAAAGCTGTCAAGGCAAAGAGTGGCTACTTTGAGAATCTCAAATATAAAATATATTGACTTTTTTGGGTTACTACATGATTCAATGTGTTTATTTAATTGTTTTTATGTCTTCACTATTATTCTGTAGAAAATAGTAAAATTAAGAAAAACACTGTAATGAGTAGGTGTGCCCAAACCTTTTGTCTGTGTGTGTATTTACGTATGTGTATGTATGTAGATTATAGTGGACTGTATTGGTGTTTTGGTCATATTAAGTTAAAATGATTTTGAAATGTTAAGATCTTTTTCCTCAGGGGTGGGGAATGACAACGATGGGGTACTGGTGCTAGGTGCCACCAACATCCCTTGGACATTGGACTCTGCCATCAGAAGACGGTAATGACACATTCTTACACTGGCTTAGCCTACCAACTCAGCTGTGTACCAATTAACTTGTCCTTTATGGTTATTGACTGTGACACAACAGCTTTACAAATGTATGGTAACATGTACCACCCTGCTTTAACTCGTTTGGGTAATAATAATGTTAAATCTCTGAAGTTAGAATACTGTGACTCAGTACATGTATTCTTCTTCTTCCTGTAGAGTATGTGATTTCCCTGTGATTATTTATTTATATATATATATATATTTCCACACCTATGAGGTTGGAATAATATTGTGAACATTATGATAATGCCCTTTTTGTGTAAGAGCTGTTTGAAAAGACTGCCTGAAATTTCAGCCTGTTTTGGTGGGATGGGGTTTTGGCCTGCCTGGTGACATCACCAGGCGGTAAAACGTTGATAGACCAATACAAAAAAAAGAGATACAAACTGCCCACCAATAACAGCTAGTTTTCAGTTTTCCACTTCCCCACTAGGGTTGTTGCGGTGACCATATTACCGGCAGTCATGACCACAGTAAAATTCTATGCGACATTTGAGTCATGGTAATCTCCTCTTATGCACTCTGGAGATGGTACCTAACTCGCTAATGATCATCAGATCGCTAATGGCCTGGTACTCAGGGCTCTATTGTCCCTCTAATCACTCTGACATCAATGCAAATGAAATCGAAAATCACATCAAACACTTGTATGTGCTTTTAAAACTCACCTTGCTGTGATTGATCACTTGAAGAAAAGTTCAACAACTGGTTGAAACGAAGTGGAGAACATGGTCGTTGTGGATGTTGTTTCAAAGCTAAACACAACAAAATGGACAGCATTTTCTAAGGTGATGATTAATTCAAAACACCCATATGGCATGTTAGCTTTAAAAAAAAAATGCAGATTTAAGATATCTTAGGTGCATAATTGGTCTAGCCTAATTAAACAAATTCAGAGTTAGCCAACAATTACAATTAATTTGTATTTGATGTTGAATAATAGATTTTTTTTAATTTTTTTATATATAATAGCCTGACACATGACCATTTTAGCTAGAGAATATCTCACCACCATGCGTTTCCATCTCCTCCCCCTCTCCTTCATTCCTTTCTCCAGTGCACAGAGATCGGGGCTGTCAACAGCTTAATGAAACGTTTAGTTGTGAAAACATGTTACTATTGATGTTCCTGAACAGATTTCACTTGGTTTCCCTATATTAAGCACTGGGTAGCTGCAGGAACAGGGTTGGAGAGCTCATGGCATACAGAGTTTGGGTGGAATATCACCTGTCCCACTGTGAAATAACCGGAGTAGCCTACCCAACATGAGTGAAACGAACCAGTGGTAAAGTGGCTTCCATTCGCTATTCAAGTGCATATAGATGACATGTATTTCTTCTCTTGCCCCTGTTCCTGCCCATTTGATAATTCTACATCTAAAATCATTTAACATATTGGTAAAGACAAGATTCAATTGAGAATAGTCTGATGGGTGAAAGTATCATCACTTGATGAGAGAACAGCATGTGTAGCCTGAGGCAAGGAACAGAGCTTGAGCTTTTTTTGCGACTTTCTCAAATCCTCAATAGCCTGTAGTCTCATCATTCAGCCCATATATCTTGATTTCGAAGGCATTCTATGGTTTGTATCATTCACAACTGAAGTTGCCAAATAACTGTAAATCTAGAATATAGGACCTGTTTCAAATGATCACTTTTACGCTCAACATAGCCACTTCATATGCACTCGCTCTGGAATCGGAAAAATATCCTTTCTATTTTATTCAGCTAAGTTCTGTTATATTCTTCTAACAGAATGCTGCCTGAGGAAGACTAGTAGTCGAAACGCATTGCAGTTGTGCGTCCTGAGGTACTATGCTGGCTGCTCCCATATGCATTATTTTGTAAATATATTCTGTTAATAGTTGACTTAAGTTTATTGCAACGTACTGGCCGCCTACTCCTTTCTTTTGGATTCTTCTTACTATAAAATATTGGCACTGGACTTATAATCATATCTTGTCTGCTAAATGAACAAGTCTATGGCATGGTGCATAGCCAGATAACATACAGTAGACCAATTCATATTTTGTTCTTCTGAAATACATTTTCTCCATATCATAATGTTTCTTTAGGCCTGCCTAAAATAATGTATTTATTGTGATGGTGTATATTTAACTGATTTATTAGAATGTACATGTTCCAAAGGTGCACATCAGCGGCTTGTATGCGTGGAGGCGCTAAACGTGTTTGTTAATTAACGGTCAATTACCGTGTGACTGGCAGTCTTTTTCATGATAGTAACCGGCTGACAAAATTTCATGACCACAAACTGCACTATTCCCCACTCAGACCGCTCCCAGACAGTCCTAGCAAAATTCTTGCTTGAGAAATTACTCTTTGCTAATAAGCCATTTTATTTATTTTTAAATGTTTTATTCAAAACATTCACAGTAAGGTACTTGGTTGTTACCCAGAAATTATTTGATATTGAGATAAAAACAACTGCATTGGAACTTTAATTATCTCAGGTTTGAGAAGAGGATCTACATCCCCCTGCCAGAGGAACACGCCCGCACCTTCATGTTCAAGCTCCACCTAGGCGCCACCCCCACCAGCCTCAACGACTCTGACTTTGTCACCCTCGGAAAGAAGACAGACGGGTACTCGGGGGCCGACATCAGCGTCATCGTCAGAGATGCGCTTATGCAGCCCGTCAGGAAAGTTCAATCAGCCACTCACTTCAAACGGGTACGTCTCCATAATGACGACCAGTGAACAGGGTCTGTGTATTCTTCAGAGTTAATCTTTATATCAAGCTATGCCATTTTCTATTGAGTTTTGTTATTTTTAACACAACAAATTGCATTTGTTATTGAAGGTACGAGGGCCATTGAGAGACAACCCCAAAATCATGTTAGATGACTTTTTGACCCCGTGCTCCCCGGGAGACCCGAACGGCATTGAGATGACATGGATGGAGGTCCCTGGGGAAAAGCTATGTGAGCCAGTCGTTTGTATGGTGAGCGTGCATAATTATTGATATTATTCAGTTATCTGTTTCTCCGTCTCAATGGTAATGTTTTTGGGAAAACAAGACTGTTGAATAACCCTTGATCATGTCTCTCTCTTTATTCTTTGCAGTCTGACATGCTGAGGTCCCTGTCCAGCACGAAGCCAACTGTCAACGATCATGATTTGGACAAACTGAGAAAATTCACAGATGACTTTGGACAGGAGGGCTAAACGTGGCTTTTTTTTTTTTTTTTTTTACCAAAGCAAATATTATGATTGTATTAAAGTGTTCATTCTCCCCTTCAGGCTCTGTTGGCTCATCAGAAGGGTGCCACATGACTGCTCTACTCATAGAAATAGAATTACTAGAACGGACATCCCCCATTTAAGTCAAATCTATTTCTATGGCTCTACTGAGCTTGACTATTGGCCACATAAGGGGTTAAACAAAAACGGAGATTTTCTTAGATGCCCCCCATGTCCAAAGGATTACGGATCACTGCACTGCAAGATGTCTGAGGTAGACTTGATTGGATGGAACGCTGCTTGGAAATTAAGAACCTTGGTGTTACATAGGCATATGTTCTGTGGAATCTGTTTAGCGGCATCTTGCCCCAAATCCTAACATGAGAACAATGCTCAACTCAAACATTTGCATATGCCATGCTTTGAAGTCAATGGGAGTTTGATTCGAGTTACCGATACAAGCTTGTTAAACAAATTAAGATGCTGCTTATTGTGCAGAGTGCTTATCTAACTTCCCCAATAAATATCTAAGCTCAGTTTAAGTACCATTTGCCATCAGTCAAATTGCACCTCACTTTTCAGTGTAAGCACCCATATACTCTACTTATTTTTGTACACATAAGAGAGAACTCATTTTATAGTAGATACTTTATGGAGATGTATGGCTCTTTGGTCTGGAGAGAATGAAACTTACAATGCATGCCATTTTGTACTTTCAAAGGCCTTTGTAGTCTCAAGGTGGTGTAAAAGACATGGGTTTGGGTAGCTGAAGCACTGCAAATGTATTTGTCATTCTACATACACCAAGATATTTGTGGGGCTTTGGCTAGGGTTAAAGGAACTACTGACAACAATCGGGATGGAAACTACTTTGGGACATATTGTGTATATGTACATTTTGGGGGTTCTCAGGAAGGCTACTCTGTGGTTTGTTCATTGTCATTCTGATTCAAACTGTCAGGATCACCAAAAGTACTTGACCAGACACCTTATAGACTAGGATTCATTACTTTTCCCCCTGACCATCCACACCATACATATTTCCCTGTTACATATTGCTGATCTTCCCAACATGAACCACTGAAAAGAGATGCTTTATGGATATCCAGTCACACTGTCTAATAGTGCTGAAGAAACAACGGGACTAATACTTTTATGTGAATGGAATTGTAGAGGTATCCTGAAATTGACATTTTAGGCACATAACAGCGTCATGTCATTTTTGTTATGGCATTGGTGGAATGCAGCTCGCTTGAACTTGCAGTACTACCTTTTAAGCTGTGGCAATGCGCACCATGTGCCTTCTAAACAAGTTTAGGTAGTAAGAACATATACATTGTTATTTTGTTTGGTTCATTTAAAGACGTGGAAGTTGATATCCAGAGGCACAGCTATATTGTGTGTTTTGTCATTGTTGTATTGAAATGTAATATATTTACACATTTCATGTAAACTCTTATCTTATAGAGATTGTATTCCGAAGACAAATCTTTCAGTGTTGGACATCTTTTGTGTTGTCTTTTTAACTCACTATAAAAGTGTAGAGAATGATACAGTATATGATATCTGTATGTATCAGTGAGTGGAAAAGTAAATGTATATGGTTTTCTTTCCCATGCATATGTAAATAAAAGTAATAGAGAACTTTTGACTTTTTTTTTTAACAAAGTATTGTCTCATGGTCCAGGTTGAGGATTCAAATGAATCTTTACAAATGCCAATATCCGTCATTGTAAATAAGAATTTGTTCTTAACTAACTTGCCTAGTTAAATAAAGGTAAAAAACATATTTAAAAAAATATATATATATATGTGTGTGTGTGTGTGTGTGTATATATATATATATATATATATCTCATTTGACAACATTGACTGGGATCTTAGATCTGGCGATGGGGATAGTTATGTCGGTAGAATAAAATGGGCGCACCAACTATAAGGAAGTACAGCATTGCATTTTGGGAAGTGTTGTCCTTAATCTGAGCAAGCCAGTTAATTGGCAGTTTGCTTCGTGGTTTAAAAACTACAAATACCTAGAACGGTAGTCAAATTGTCGCATCCGTTCAAAGTGCACAATACGACTTGTTTTGGTTCATATTGCAGCTAGGCAGGAAAATATCGTAGATCCAAGGTCCACCACGGCATTTTATCTTAGAAGTAAACCCTCTGACACGCTTCCAAATATACTGCTAGAAAACCCCTCTGTGTGTTTCATCGCCACCCCTTTGACAAGCGCAAGCCCCCGCGATTCGCTCCTACTGAGTCTAGAAGCTAACCGAACTGCCAGATTCACCCATGTCCTCTGAGGAAGGATTGAGTTCAACGATCACGGATTGGCTTTTCTTCAGTTCCTGGTGGCTGCTTTTGCCTTTCATTATGCTTCTAGTCGTTGTTGCATTCGTCGTTGCCTTCGTGTTGCTGTTGTACATGATATCCCCTTTGATTAGCCCCAAACCTCTCAAATTAAATGGGGCCCACGTCGTGGTAAGTGCTCATTGTCATAACTAGACAACGGTATCATATTCAGACTTGCTAGTTAGAAACAAGGTACTATGTTAGCTACGTTGCATTGCATAACCATTGCACCGTAGATTGTATAGGGTGTTGAAGGTGTTTCGTAAGTAACGGCGCTTGCACGCAGCAGATAGCTCATCACCAAGTACGACACGCCCACAATTAATTGACAGCTTGTAACAGAGTTGACAATGTATTGTCTTTTGCAACATGTTGCAAGCTAAAAGTTACAACTCTAGTATGGCAATAAGTAGGCCAGCCAGTCAATGACACTCATTTTCATAGAAATGACTATACATTTTAGCAGAAACACATGTACTAACTTGAAAAGAAGCAACATTCTAATGACCTGCTGTATATACTGTAAGTTGGACTTTGACCCTAGGGGACCATCCCTTGTATTTAACTTTTTAAAGGGAATGATCCTCCTCTCTCACATACCACCACCTTTCAACCCACAGGTCACTGGAGGTTCCAGTGGAATAGGGAAAAGCATTGCTATGGAGTGCTACAGACAAGGAGCCTTCATCACACTAGTGGCAAGAGACGAGGCGAGTAGAAATCCACTTCAAATCAACATCCTTGCAGGGCTCTACAGTGCAACCATTTACTTGCATATGCGCCTAAATATTTTGCTGTGACCTAGAACTTTTATTTAGGAACATTAGTGCGCCTAGAAAAATTAAGGATTCTAGCTTTATTGCCTCAAATATGTTTTATTGTGCTCCTAAATCTCGTTGTGTGCGTCTAAATTTCCCAACTTAGGCGCACACATGCTTCGTATTATTTATATACACTACCGTTAAAAAGTTTGGGGGCACTTAGAAATGTCCTTGTTTTTGAAAGAAAAGCTAAAAAAAAATGTCCATTAAAATAACATCAAATTCATCAGAAATACAGTGTGGACTTTGTTAATGTTGTAAATGACTATTGTAGCTGGAAACGGCAGATTTTCTATGGAATATCTACATAGGTTTATAGGGGCCCATTATCAGCAACCATCACTCCTGTGTTCCAATGGCACGTTGTGTTAGCTAATCCAAGTTTATAATTTATAAAAGGCTAATTGATCATTAGAAAACCCTTGCGCTGTTCTGTGAAGGGAGTAGTACAGAGCGTTGTATGAGATCTTCAGTTTCTTGGTAATTTCTCGCATGGAATAGCCTTCATTTCTCAGAACAAGAATAGACTGACGCGTTTCAGAAGAAAGCTCTTTGTTTCCAGCCATTTTGAGCCTGTAATCGAACCCACAAATGCTGATGCTCCAGATACTCAACTAGTCTGAAGAAGGCCAGTTTTTTATTGCTTCTTTAATCAGAACAACAGTTTTCAGCTGTGCTAACATAATTGCAAAAGGGGTCTCTAATGATCAATTAGCCTTTAAAATAATAAACTTAGATTAGCTAACACAACGTGCCATTGGAACACAGAAGTGATGGTTGCTGATAATGGGCCTCTGTATGCCTATGTAGATATTCCATAAAGAATCTGCCATTTCCAGCTACAATAGTCATTTACAACATTAACAATGTCTACATTGTATTTCTGATCAATTTGATGTCATTTTAATGGACAAAAAAATGTGAATTTCTTTCAAAAACAAGAACATTTCGAGGTGACACCAAACTTTTGAACTGTAGTGTACATATATTTTTTTAAGCGCATCACTCAGCCAGCACATTTATCAATCATTCTTTAATTTCCTTTAGAGTAAATTGGTTCAAGCGAAAAAAGAAGTGGAGAAATGTGCCATTAATGACAAGCAGGTATGTATTATGTTGCTACTGTACATGTTTTGGGACAATGGGGAAGAAAGACAATGTTTTTGTAGCTTTTTTGGGGGGGTGAAAGCAAATGATTGAATGTTGACCTGGATGATCTCATTAGCAACTTACTTGACTGCTGACTGTTTTGGTATTCGTATTCCACTTCCACTCAGGTGGTGCTCTGCATATCAGTTGACGTGTCCAAGGACTACGGACAGGTGGAAAATGTGATTAAGCAGGTAGATCACAAGTGATAGGAATTGATACGATGGAAAAGGCCCCTAACTTTTAAATAATTCTCTGCAAGTAACAACATCAATATGATTTCATCCATGTAGTGCCAAGAAAAGCTTGGTCCGGTGGACATGCTGGTGAACTGTGCTGGGACGTCTTTCTCTGGGAAGTTTGAGGAGGTGGAAGTGGAGCGCTTCAGAGTAAGTACTGTAACTAATGAGGGGAAAAGACCGACAGGTCTGGAAGGGAGAACGCAGAAACCCAACTCCTTACAGTGTGTGCCTCAGAAAACCTTGAAGTTGTGCCAAAACGAACATCATTTGAAACTAACTCTGAATAGGCAATGAGACAAGATGTTTCCCAGATTGAAGATTCAAAGGGTTTGATGTCTGTCCAAGGTGGAACCAAGGGTTCAGTTTTCAGTTTAGAGGCAGCTATTGAGCCAGAAGGTTAGATTAGATTGCAGTCTAGGTCTGCTGCAGATTTAATTGCAGTGGAAGAATGAGAGAGCGGTTTAATTCCAGGCTGAAGAGGTGGCAGGTTTCTTCACTCTCTCTGGCAGAAAAGGGATTGTACCAATAACGAAATAATGACCCAGTGAAAATTAGGTTGTGTGTACACGATGCGAGTGTGTGTGCTTGAAGGGATTATTCTGATACTAAGATAATAATCATGACCAATAGAAAATGTGATTGTGTGTTCCCCACATCCTAATGTGTTTAATGTGCTTCATTAGATTTCCTGGAGGGAGCTTGGCTGTGCTAGTGCTGCTAGCTAGTTCCTTCTCATCCTGGCATTCCACTGCTGGTCACATGCTTCGTTAAGGGTCTGAGGTCATTAGACCTCACACCATAGAAATGCTATTACCATGGAAACTGCATAGAAATATAACAATTACCATGTCAGGAGGCTGTTCTTTCTCAAGTGAATACTCTTTGATAGTATGTGTATTATTCAGTCTATGAGTAATAATATACCTTATATTAATAATACATTCATTACTTTTTGTGATCCTTGTCTATAACAGAGTATGATGGAGGTGAATTACCTGGGCAGTGTGTATCCCACACGGGCTGTAATCACCACAATGAAGGAGCGTAGGATGGGACGCATCATGTTTATCTCCTCCCAGGCTGGCCAGATCGGCCTGTTTGGCTACACAGCCTACTCTCCGTCCAAATTTGCCCTGCGTGGGCTGGCTGAGTCCCTGCAGATGGAGGTGAGTAGTATCCAATAGTTCCTTTTCCTGTCCACGTTGGGGGCCAATAGGTCAAATTATCAACATAAAATTTGGATGTCTCTTTAAGGCTGAAAGCACTCTTTCCTCTACTCGTCCCTGCAGATGAAGCCATATAACATTTATGTAACAGTGGCCTACCCCCCTGACACTGACACTCCAGGACTAGCAGAGGAGAATAGAACAAAGGTGAGTCTCCTCATGAAAAAGGGGAAAGTGTAAACTCTCTCGTATTTTACTCTGACGCCTCAAGTTATATTTTGTCTCTTCGTCCTTCCATAGCCTTTAGAGACTAGGCTGATCTCTGAGACATCTGGGGTGACTCAGCCGGAGCAGGTGGCTAAGATCGTTGTCAAGGATGCAGTGGTAAGACATTGCATTCTCAGCAACTGTCACTATGAAATTCACCAGGCCTCAGGCCTACATAAAAACCTTTATCAATAAATACCTTCCAGTCAGGAACATAGAGAAAATTGCTCTCTAAAAGTGTGATAAAGCAGTTTTTCTGACGGTCATGTCTTTGTGCCCCCCACAGCAGGGGAACTTTAACAGCTCTGTGGGGCCTGACGGCTACATGCTCTCAGCTCTCACCTGTGGAATGTCACCTGTCACCTCCATCACAGAGGGCCTCCAGCAGGTAACTACAGGACAGGAACAGCACTGTCACTGTCCCACTACAACACACCCCAAATATTACTATTTTGGTAAACATGTGTTAACTGAACCTTAACTATCAACTTACCAAAGCCATTTTGTATTAATTACACATCTATTGTAACCATAGAGATAGAATTGTCATTATATTTCTATGATTATAACATAATAATAGATTGTCCCAAAACTGTCTGTTACTGTCTAGAGCCCATATTGTTAATTTGGCCTCTGTTTGATCTCTGTGCAGATTGTAACCATGGGGCTGTTCCGGACCATTGCTCTGTTCTACCTGGGGAGTTTCGACAGCATTGTGCGTCGCTGTATGATCCAGAGGGAGCAGGCCAAAGCAGCGGACAAGAGGGAGTAACAACCCCCCCTCCATCCTCCACTATTATAGCC
Organism: Brachymystax lenok tsinlingensis; assembly: GCA_030435695.1. Taxonomy (NCBI): domain Eukaryota; kingdom Metazoa; phylum Chordata; class Actinopteri; order Salmoniformes; family Salmonidae; genus Brachymystax; species Brachymystax lenok. The sequence goes on along the minus strand of CM059788.1, from coordinate 25,268,182 downwards.
ACTGGAGAACTCACGCCAGCTCTCCTCTCCTCTCCCCTACATTCCTTAGAGGACACAACCCCTGGACAGGCTAAATGGCCAGATATCTCGTGCGCCAGTGATAATACCTAAGTAAAGAAAATGGCGGGTGTCCTGTTACTTATTATGTAACACATACAATTCTTGGCAGTCATTTTGTTTGTCAACCTTTTTTCATAATTCCAGTGATATTGTTTACTCAAGTGCTCTGTGAAACGTTTTAATTGTAACTGTATACCTGCTTTTATTGTTAAGGCTGCTTTACCCAAGGGTCTATGAGGGCAGACTAAACACTACTAGCTTGCTGTTAAAGTAGGCCTTGTCAACACCTGATACTTTAGCCTACATTTGGCCACCCTATCCTCCTATTTTTTTTCCATGCAGGGAGGAAAGTAAGGGGTTGCAGTCTGACTGGTTATGTCAGCATGTTGACCTGCAATCCCTTCCCAAGAATCAGAAGAAACAAGAACACTAACTAACCATGTCATACATACAGACCATTTTTTGAGTAAGCTATCTTTATTACGTCAAAACTACTGTTATTTTCACCAAATGTGTTCCTCCTTCCTTCCCAAGCTTTGCAGGCAAAGCTTCTCCTCTTTATTCACTCTGTCACCCTGTGCCCTTCCATGTGCTGTTTATGTAGAGTGATGTATTGGCCCGTGCTGTGGATGCATTAACGGAGCTTAGATGTGATTTAACAGTGATGAGAGGGCAAAGCAAAGATTTACATTTGCTTCCTGGAAATTATCATCCAAGGCATTTTGAGGTAAAATGATTGTACGTGCAAGTACGAGAGAATGTGTGTGCTGTGTAGGAGCTGTGTGAAGAAGCCGAGGGGAAAGATTTTAATGCAGTGTTGTTACAATGTGTTTAAATGACTGACCAAACCTACTCCAGGGAGAGAGAGAAGCCATTGGACACTGGTGGTGGCTGGGGAAAAAATAACCTCTATTCCACTTATTTGCATGTCACTTTCACATTTTACTTGTGTTTCTTACCTGAGGTAGAATCGGTATGTAAAGATGGGCATAGGACAGTCGTACGATGTAGTATGAGAACAAATCCACTAACATCTGATGCCAGCCTCATTCACTCTTTCCTGTCTTCCTATGATGTCTTTGAGGAATCTTATGGGGTCCGTGACTAAAGTGATGGGGTGGTGTCTGGACAAGGCGTGGGGTGTGACTCGCAGGTTCCTGCAAAGACCCTTCGGGCCTTGAGAGGGCACTAGAGCTCTACTTTATATAGAGGCCAAGTGATTTAAGAGGGACTGGCAAACTCAGTCTGTGCAGAGCAACATAAAGGAGCTATGTGTGCTATTGTATTGTCTCATTTTACATTTCATGCACAGTCACTGTGGATGTTATCCTATACTCTCTTAACTGAGTGTAACTTCTCTCGGTAAGTATTCACAGTTCCTTCCTGAAGTCATCCAAGCCTTTTAAACATCCCGTATTTACCTTACCTTCTCAACATTCTGCTTAATGGAGAGAGAAAAGATCAAATGTGAACTCATGCAAGTCTTCCTTCCATCCATCAACTGTGGGAGAATGTACTGAACTTTAATGCAAACCATAGGCTACGAATCCGAAAGTATATATATATTTTTTTTTTATCCACCAATATTTGAATGCCAAAATGTATTAAGAGACAATTTCTGTAAATGCAATGCAACTACTTGTGATTTATTTAGTTTGATGTTGCTGGTCTGTACTATCCTAGAAACAGTTTGTAGTGCAGCCAAGCACAACAATTGTAGGGACCCATTCCAAGCCTTAAGAGAGAACTACAAATGATGTTAATGCTAAAATAATGGAATTTATACACAGAAAATAATGTGGCTTAAGCTGCTTGTGGTTTACTAGTTAATTCAATTTTTTTCCGGCAAAAATGCCAACTGTTTTGGTGTATTTTGTTTGTCAATTCCAGTTTAGTTTTTGTACAAAAAGGCCTTACTCAAACTCAAAATAAGAAAGTGAGAATGAATGATTCAACTCTGAGGTTCTCATTTGACATTGGTTCAAGGCACATTGTCACTGTCCAGCGCTTAGTGTGTCGATACCTGTCATTTCCTCATCTGTACATTGTTAGCTTTGACTCACTGTCATCTTTAGGTAGCAACACATATATGTTGAAGTTTATAGACATTTGATATAATATGTAGCTCATGGAAAAAGCTATTTTGTTTGAACACATTTTAAGCTTTGCAAATCAAGCCTATGCTTACAATATGTTAACACTACAACCAAGTTGTACCATTGTTAAAATGCTCAGTCACGCTCTAGTTTTCCCATTTGTTGGTGTTGTCCAGAGATATTTAAAAGAAGATTATAAAATGTTTAAGTACAATGCTACTGAATATTATAATTCTGCTTCTGTTCTTATCTTATTGGTTGTGTTTTGTTGTATTTTGTTTTGGCCAAATGTGTACGAATTTCACCTTGTGTGCCATTGAAAAGAAAAATGTAAGGAGTAGAACAATGTTGCTTTGTCTTATTTTCTTACATGATGAAACTAAATAAATAACTTTGGGAAATGACATTTCCTCTGCTAAATGCCCTGTTTTTGTCTGCGCTCAGTACTGTTGATACAGGCAATTTAAAACACAACTATGGTTAGTCTCCTATTCTTTTTAAGAACTTTTCTGTGATTCTGTATAACCTATACTGTGTTTGCTGGATTCTGAACTTACATTATTCAGTTGCTGAGGGTTGGACTATGGCTACAGTTGATCAATCCTGACTCCTGTGTGTTCAGAAGCTGAGAGGAGTGAGTGTTCTGTGCCACTCCATACCATTATACAGTTTTGATGTACAGTAGGTGAGTGTGGCCGGGTAGTTGTTGGGGGGGGTTCTGTTGGTTGGTGTTCGGTTTTACGTGTTCTGTTTGAGTAGTGGACTTTCATCTTCCATGATGGGAACAGAACAGCCTGGGCAGACAGTAGCTATTGTATAGCACCCTCAGATCAGCAGGAAGACTGCATGGGGATTTAGAGGCTGAGTTGCCCTGTCAGAGAATGTGTAGAAAATATAGGCAGATAGAGAGACTGAGTGAGAGATACACAGACGCACTGGAAGAGAGAGAAAAACACAGAGAACATCAAAATATATGTCCACCAATGAGATGGATGGATGTCCATAAGGCTGCTAGATTAAAGCAGTCCCCTCATGGGGAATCAGAATGGTGTAGTCCTGTCTAGTAAGGGCTCAGCAATTATTAATCAGGCAGGGATGAAGAAAGCAAGCTTGAAGCATCTAATTCTTCAAATAAGGCAAGGTTCACCAATTTCTACAAGTTGATCCGAATTGATAGGCTACTGTTCATAATAGTTGACATGGCTATTGACCATATTTCGAGCCATAAAATATTGGGGTAATGTTAGGGTTATAGAACATTTTCTGCATTAGATAAGAATTCAAGGTTAAAATCCTATCATGCCTATCATGGCATCAATTCCTCTACAGATCAAACGTAACCAAATAGGAAGGACACATAGGCCTACTTGGAGTCTCCAAACGCACAAGTGATAACTTTGTATGGGTGACGTAAGAAATACCTCACCAGCAAAGCAGCAAAGAATGTTCAACCAACCCACAGTGTGTAGCTGGAACACAGGCAGCAATATTACTGTGGGATACAGTATTCACTGCACAGTCCCTCCAAACGGCTCTCGGTACGCGTAACAAGGCGTTAGAATAGTTTGTGGTATCATTTTCTGGATGCATGCGACGTTGGGTTTGTGTTTTTTCGGTCATGTATTTTTTTTTGTAGTGTAGGCTACATTATGTGCTTATCGAGAATATTTTAATCTCTTCCGTATTTCGGGCTGTCTGGATTTGGGAGTCTACAGATAACTGTAGCTACTTTTTGACCAAGGCTTCGAATATTTCCGTTTGAAGGCACAATTGGTGAAACACTTTGATATTCTTACGTGGATATCCTTGGACTTTTTCACGGTTTCAGCCTAGTTGGGTGAAGGGGCCGTTTTTCAATCCAGGCACATCGCTCCCGTTCCAGTGTTTCGTTCTTGCACGGTTCGATAGTATCCTATAAACTTGACCAGAGCATTTTCTCAGAAATACACTTTTCGTTTCATCTGGTGTATTGCGCGGTGCAGTGCATGTTTATAAGTACGATGTATTATTCTTAAAAACTAGGATTGTGGAGGACATTATCAGTGCCAATCATAATGGCAAACGACGACAACCGCTTTATAGTGGAAAAGTACATTTGTCACAAACTCTTGAAAATGGGATATGCGTGGGATTTCGAGAATGCCGAGGATGAGGAAGATGCTGATATTAATGTGTCGATGCCTGGTTTGGCACGGCGGTGCCACGGGGCCAATAACGCCAGACCGGGCAGCGTCCCCCATGTTTCCAAACGGCTCTCCCAACCGGACCCGCATGCAGCTATTCACAGAGTTTTGCGTGAGGCCGGGGACGAACTCGAACGACTGTACCAGACCGACTTTGCGGAGATGTCACACCAATTATATCTGACGTCTTCCATGGCAGAGACGAGATTCAAAGAGGTGATAGACGAGCTGTTCAGGGACGGGGTTAACTGGGGACGAATTATCGCCTTCTTTGAGTTCGGGGGCACAATATGTGTGGAATGCGTGAACAAGGAAATGACGTCGCAGGTTGACCACATCGCGGGGTGGATGACGGAGTATCTAAATGGACCGCTGTACAGCTGGATTCAAGAGAACGGGGGATGGGTAGGTGTAATCTCTGCTTTGAGTTGCCCGATATCACGTTGATTTATCCGTAGGCTAGGCTACATTACGCATGATGCGGTGGGAATGTCTGGATATTAACGACATCATATTCTAGTGTTCCTGATTTGATGTTCAGGCTGTTTGTCTAGCATGTCTGGCCAATAAGATATTACAGTCTTTGTCACACCTCCCCACGCTCTAAAGCCCGCCTCAGCCGACTGTAGCCGACTGAAGGCAGAACACCTTTCAGATATTGAGTTACACCCCCCATTTTGCCCTCAGACCCGACTCAATTCGTCGGGGCATGCTCTATAAGGTGTGGAAGCAGATGCTGGCCCATGTTGACTCCAATGCTTCCGACAGTTGTGTCAAATTGACTGGAAGGCCTTTGGGTGGTGGTCCATTCTTGATACACACAGGAAACTGTTGAGCGTGAAAAACCCAGCAGCATTGCAGTTTTATATTATTATTATTGTTATTGTTATGTTTATTTATTGTGTCATTCACTTCTCTTTTTTTGGCCAGCACTGTTTGAGCTCAGAGCATAAGAATTCCACTGTACCCTGCGATTACATCTGTGACCCTGTGCATGTGACTAATAAACGAATCTATCTATCTATCTATCTATCTATCTATCTATCTATCTATCTATCTATCTATCTATCTATCTATCTATCTATCTATCTATCTAGGTAACTAGCTGGCTAGCTAACCTTGGTTAAACCTGCCATACTTCTGTTAAACACTGTACTGCTTTCACACATAGATGTCTGTGACACTATCTGCAGAGAACAGTCTGTACTGTAACCAGAGCTGATGAGGCACTAGTAGGACAGGATCATTATACAGTATCTGTCTAGCTCCACATCCATGGCAGGACAGAGCTGGACAGACACATGTCAGGGGAATGGGTGTCATCAAATTAATAGTATAGGCTACCAGCCCTCAGGCGAGACAGGACAGGGGATGAGGACCACTGCCAGAGATTTACATGACCAATCCTCCAGCCAAAACAAAACAAAGTTGAGAGCCCCCACCCACCCACACAAACACACGCACACACGCGCACACACTCACAATACATTTATCATCAAATAACTGAGCATACATCACCAACTTCACATCCACAACAACCTCTGTTCTGTTTTTCTTTTGTTACTGCTATTTCCCCTCTGAAGATGAACAGCGTGGCCACTCCTTTACGACTGCTCTCTTCTACAGCTCAGCAGCTATTAGGCCGAACTTCCAAAAAGTTGTCCCTAATTGACAAAAGTACTCTTAATGAGAACATAACATCTGTTTGCACCATTTCAGCTATCTTAACTGGGAGCAAGGTGGTGGAGGGTGGTGGGTATTGGATGGGTGGTTAATCAATGATTTATGTGGAGCATTTCATCTCTAAAGGAAGGAGCGTTTAACATTCCCCTTGAGTCTCGTCTGCCCCTGAAGGTGGCAGGTTGTGCCACATATCAAAGGGAAGCACAGAGAGGAGAGAGGGGCCTCCAGGATTACAGAACCACAGACTACAGCCAGCCTGTATGTATATTTAACATGTAACATGCACTCTCCAGTGCATTTTGGTTCAGTTGGAGCCCTTTTGTCTCTTTTGAAACCTGTGCCTGGGATGACGGGATCCGGCTGTGGCTGCCGTGTGTGTCTGTGTGTTAGAGGTCTCTGGAGCCTGTATACCCAACTACCCGTCTCACTATGTACTGTTGTATGTAGGTCAGCATAGACAGTAGTGTCTCAAGGCTGAGGCGACAGGATTTCATGTGCTATATCTATGAGAACTGAAGGGCACGGAATCTTTTAATCCGAAGGTTAATTCCGTATTATGGGAAAGTATATGCAACCAATTTTCTGTGTCATTTTGCCAGGGCCTTGTGATAAGTGACCAAATTGTACATCCAACACAAAAATGGTCTGTGATGTAAGTGAGCCTCAGATGACATGCTAGAAACAAATTAATTAAACGTGTTTGTCACTTAAAATATCAATTAAACACTGAGTCTCAGATAGCCGCCTGTCCCTTTTAATAGCCGGGCATCGGCACACATTTCAGAAAATGAACGCTTGTTTCAAGTAAATGCCGGGTCTAAGTGAATTTATTACGAGTGAACTTCAGTAATCGTAAAGATTGTGCAAAACAAGAGAAAGGAGAGCAACATCATTGCCATGGATGGAACAGCCCACTGGGCACAGACGTCAGTTCAACGTCTAGTTTTGATTTACATTTGATTGAGTTGTCAACTAACATGAATTCAACATGAAATCAACCAAAAATGTCACCTGTCATTGGATTTGGGTTAAAAGTTGGGTGAAAAAAAGACACAATTCCCCTTACGTTGATGACTTCTTGTAAATCCAAGCAGTTTTCTACTTTGATTCAACATCATCACATTGACGGTATAAATTGCATGGAAACAATGTTGATTCAACCAGTTTTTGCCCAGTGAGAGCAGTGTGGTTTGAAATGGTCAGCTCGACAAGATGGTCTCACGTGAGGAAAATTCAACATTTGTCCAGGGAGCGATGAACGTCTATGGGTGGAGTGAAAGTAGGTAAGGGTTGTTAAAACAGAAAAAGCTTGATGGTTAAGCATTAAAAGATGTACGGTTAACTTGCCCCTATTGGCCGGTATTGAAGGCATCTCCCGACGTCCTGGGGACCTGGACAAACGCTGAGTACTGAAGTCTATCTGGTGTGGTTGCATTGCAACTACGGGGGATACAAGGCGCAACAAGGTGCAATGAGTGAGAGAATGTATGATAGGCAGCCTTGTCTTTTTTAAGTGAATGTTGTGATTTTTTAACCATTCCTGAAGCTGGGACCAGAAACAAGCTGCATAGGGGCAATACCAGAATAAATTATCTACAGTAGTGATTCTGTCACTTCGCAGCAAAATCTACAGAGCTGAGATTGTTGTATATATATATATATATAGCATTCTGTTGGTGGCAAGAATTTTGTATAATCATTTAAATTGAAAAACTCAGTGTTGAATCAAGTTTTGTTTTTTGGACCAATTCATTAACCATGTGCCATGGAATCGGTACATCGAAAATCTCCTCCCATTTATTTTGCAACCTGTATAGCGCAGCTGGCAACATTTCTGTCCTCAAATGAAAGTAGTATATTTTTCTGTTTATGCTGCAGGGTGGCAGGGTAGCTTAGTGGTTCGAGCATTGGCCTAGTAACCGAAAGGTTGCAAGTTCAAATCCCCAAGCTGACAAGGTACAAATCTGTTGTTCTGCCCCTGAACAGTGTTCCTAGGCCATCATTGAAAATAAGAATTTGTTCTTAACTGACTTGCCTAGTAATTTTTTAATTTTTTATAAATAAATGCCAATTCCTTTCAGGCAATTTGTATCTTTAATATATGGCAGGCAAACAAGTTCCCTACATTCTCCCTTTCCACTTGCCTCCTCCATTTCTGTGGTAATGCTGCAATCAGTTGGTTATACATTTTGATTGAGCAGACATTCCCATATTATTAGCTGCTGATGTGACATAACTCCACCATTTATATTCATAGTATGATTAATAAATATACTTTTTTTTTTTTATTAATCAGTATATTTGAGTTTAACCATAACATTTGTTGTAATATTTGTTCTATCTTTTCTGGAGGATAAAACTGAAATTGTAGCCAGCTTTGGATGGCTTGTTTAAGAAAGGGCGATACTTTAAACCAAATTTCATTTTCAATTAGTCGGAAATGAGAAATTGTAATCAGTATAAATGAAAAAGGCAATTTTTGAACAACGGGATGAACCATTTTGGGTTTAAGTATAACTTATGTATGAGTGAAGCTTTTAGTGAGAGGTTTAAAGCTTTAATATTTAATAATTTTAGCCCCCCAAACTCATATTCATTATATAAATAGGCACGTTTAATTTTGTCTGGCTTAGCATTCCAAATAAAATGAAATATATTTAGCTGATTTAAAAAACGAGTCGTCTGGAGTAGGCAGTGCCGTTAGTAAGTAAACTGTGAAAGGACCAAAGAGTTAATCAATGTGATTTTTTACCTCTCCATGGTTGCAGGATCTATTTTTGCAAACTTTCTATAAAATTGATTCTGGTAAGTTTTTTTTTTTTTTTGTGATGTGAATACCAAGTATGCCTACTTCACCATCCACCCATTTTGTTGGTAAACTACAAGGTAGTGTAAACACGGTGTCTTAAGGTTGCTCGATCAAATCCCCGAGCTGACAAGGTCAAAATCTGTCGTTCTGCCCCTGAGCAAGGCAGTTAATCCACTGTTCCCCGGGCGACGAATACATGGATGTCGATTAAGGCTGTCCCACGCACCTATCTGATTCAGAGGGGTTGGGTTAAATGCGGAAGAAACATTTCAGTTGAAAACATTCAGTTGGACAACTGACTAGGTATCCCCCTTTACCTTTTAACGATCCAATACGTAATATGGTACACTTGTCATAATTAGGTTTTAGTCCAGAGAGGCTAGAAAAGTGATCAAGATCTTCAATGAGACTGTGCAGGGATCCAGATTGAGGACTAAAGAAAAAAACTTGAGTCATCGGCATACATTGCCACTTTTGTTTTTATCCCCTGGATTTCTAACCCCTTGATGTTCCTGTTGGACCTAATTTTAATAGCTAGCATTTCAATGGTCATAATAAATAGATATGGAGACAACGGACAGCCTTGTTTTATTCATCTTAAACGCTCAATACTTTCTGAGAAGTAACCATTATTTACTATTTTACATCTGGGGTTGCTGTACATAACTTTAAACCATTGTATAAGAGATTCACCGAAATTAATGTAATCCAGGCATTTATATATAAATTCTAGTCATACTTTATCAAACACCTTTTCACAATCTGCTATGAAGACCAGGCCTGGTATCTTTGATGTTTCATAATGTTCAATTGTTTCAAGTAATTGTCGTATATTATCTCCAATAAATCATCCATGTAAAAAACCTGTCTGATCAGGATGAACAATATATGGTAAGACCTTTTTTATTCTATGTGCTATGCATTTCGCCAGGATTTTCGCATCACAACATTGAAGTGTAAGAGGCCTCCAGTTTTTAAAATGGACTGGATCTTTATACTTACAGTACCACCTGGGTCCTGTTTTAGTAGTAATGAAATCAGACTTTCTTGTTGAGTACCTGAAAGTCTACCATTTTTATAGGAGTAATTAAAACATGCCAATAACGGATCTTTGAGTACATCAAAAAAGGTACCTCTACTGGTACCATCAAGCCCTGGTGTTTTTACAGACTGAAAATATTTAAATTGCCGAAAAATGTTTGTCTTCTGTACGTTGGCCTTCACAAAGGTCTTTCTGTAAATTTGTTAATTTTAAGTTATTATTATTATTATTAGGAAATAAATCCTTACAGTTAACATCATTCAGTGGAAATGAAGGAGACTGAAAAGAAAACATATGCTTAAAATATTTTGCTTCCAAAATATAATTTGGTGAATAATGGATGAGTCCATCATTTGTAACAAGATTCTGTAGCGTTTTTCACAATATTCCATCCAATTAGCTGTATTTTTGTAATACATTACACTTGATCATTCTTGAATAAGTACCTCCAATTATTTTTGTTTTTCTGCTAACTTATTTTGTGCCTCTATAGTACAGTTTCCATTACTATCTACCTGCGCTGTTATTTCCTCTATTTCCTTTATTAGTGTAATCTCTGATGACCTAAAATAATGATGAGTATTCTATTATATTGAATGGCCTCTAAAAGTACATTTAAAAGTGTCCCATACAATAAAGGGAAATGCTGTACCTATGTTGTGCAGAAAAAAGACAATTATTAATTATTTTGTCTAAGTTAAGAACAAATTGTCATCCAATAGGCTTTATCCCAATCCACATGGAAATTCTGTAAGAGTTACTGTATACGGAGCCCAATTAGATGGTGGTCCGATCGCATTCAGTCTCCTATTAATACTTAAAAACATTTTTTTTTTAACTTTTGATGGCAGCAAAAATGAGAAGTAATCAAGACGGCTAGCTTGATTAAGCCTTGTCCATGTATATCTCATTAGGTCAGGATTTTTCAGCCTCCGTATATTGCACTAGTTCTAATGTGTCCGTGATATTCGTGATCTCCTTAAATGCTTGAGGGTGATAGTTTGTAGTGTGATTTCCTTTACGAACCATTGAGGTACTTAAAACCGTATTATAATCTCTCACCGTAATAATAGATTAATTCGTTGCTTGTGAGCTCAATAGATTATTATATAAACTCAGCAAAAAAGAAACATTCTCTGACTGTCAACTGCGTTTATTTTCAACAAACTTAACATGTGTAAATATTTGTATGAACATAACAAGATTCAACAACTGAGACATAAACTGAACAAGTTACACAGACATGTGACTGACAGAAATGGAATAAAATGTCCCTGAACAAAGGGGGTCAAAATCAAAAGTAACAGTCAGTATCTGGAGTGGCCACCAGCTGCATTAAGTACTGCAGTGCATCTCCTCCTCGTGGACTGCACCAGATTTGCCAGTTCTTGCTGTGAGATGTTACCCCACTCTTCCACCAAGGCACACTTGTGGAGACAAGCACAAGGACAGGTGAAACAGATCAGGGTGTGACAGTACCCCTCCCCTCTAAGGCGTCCTACCTGGCTCCTACCTGGGCGCATACCTGGTTGACCGGGGTGCCTGCGGTGGAAGTCAGCGATGACGGTGGAAGTCCAGGATGTTTCTAGCAGGGACCCAGCACCTCTCCTCCGGGCCATAACCCTCCCAGTCAACCAGGTACTGGAAACCCCTGCCCCGCGGTCGAACACTCAGGAGGCGTCTCACCGTGTAAGCCGGATGGCCATCGATGACACGGGCGGAGGGGTGGGCCTGGAAACAGAAGACAAAGGGCTGTGAGACACGGGCTTAATCCTAGACACATGGAACATAGGGTGAATACGGAGGGTATGGGGTAACAAAAGACGAACAGCAGTGGAACTAAGGACTCTAGAGATGGGGAAAGGGACAATGAAACAGGGATAAAGTTTCCGGCACTCCACCCGAAGAGGTGGACTCCTCCAGTGCCATCTTGACCACCAGGAGTTCTCGGTTACCCACGTCGTATTTTCTTTCTGCAGAGTTGAGACGATGGTACAGGAAGGCACAGGGATGGAGTTTTTGGTCCTGGGCGGATCACTGGGACAGGAAAGCCCCCACTCCAACGTCAGAAGCATCGACCTCAACCACAAACTGACCGGATGGGTCCGGATGGACGAGGATGGGGGCTGTAGTGAACCGATGCTTCAGGTCCACAAAGGCTCTGTCAACCACTGGGGACCATGTGAACGGTACCTTGGTAGAGGTGAGCGCAGAGAGGGGGGCCGCCAGGGTGCTGTTGCCTCGAATGAAACAGCGGTAGAAATGGGCAAACCCCAGGAAATGTTGTAGCTGCACCCTGGACGTAGGTTGGGGCCAATCCACTACTGCTTTCACCTTTTCCGGGTCCATCTGGACATTTCCTTCATAGATGACATATCCCATAAATGAGAGGGTAGAATGGTGGAACTCGGATTTCTACGCTTTCACAAATAACTGGTTCTCCAGGAGGCGCTGAAGGACTTGTCAAACATGGAGGATGTGTTCTTGGGCAGAACAGGTAAAAAACAGGATGTCGTTGAGGTAGAAGAAAACGAAACGATTTAACACCGTGGGCACCGTGGGCGTTGGTGAGTCCAAACGGCATAACCAGGTACTCATAATGTCCACTTGCAGTGTTCCACTCATCCCCTTCGCGTATCCAAACCAGGTGGTAGGCATTCTGAAGGCCCAGCTTGGAGAAGATGGTAGCCCCCTGGAGAGGTTCGAAAGCCGAGGAGAGGAGTGGTAGGAGGTAACGATTCTTGATCGTTATGTCATTAAGGCCTCGGTAGTCAATGCACGGACGCAGGGTCTTGTCCTTCTTTTCCACAAAGAAAAACCCTGCGCCAGCAGGGGATGCAGAAGGACGGATGCCTCCAGCAGCCAGAGAGTCCTCAATATACTCCTCCATGGCCTTGGTTTTCTGGCCGGATAGGGAATATAGCCGACCATGAGGCGGTGTGGTGCCTGGGAGAAGGTCAATGGCACAATCATAGGGACGATGCAGGGGAAGAGAAGTAGCCCGTGCCTTGCTGAAGATCTCCAGGGGGTCATGGTACTCTGTGGGGGTGGCAGAGAAATCCAAGGCTTGACTTAAGCCCTGAGGAGGACGTCTCGGGGAAGGCTGCACTGCTTTGAGGCAATGGGAATGGCAGAACGGACTCCAACCCAGGATGGAACTCGTGCTCTAGTCAATAACAGGGTTGTGTTTTTGGAGCCAAGAAAATCCCAAAACAACAAGAACATGGGGGGATTCAATGAGGAGTAGCTGAATAGCCTCACTGTGATTTCCTGAAACCCGCAGATTAACAGGAACAATGCTGTGGGTAACTCTTCCAATGAAGTGGCCGTCCAGTGCTCTAGCGTCCATGGGAACAGAGAGGAGTTGAGTGGGGTACCTAATTCAGAAACTAAAGTAGCGTCTATAAAACTCTCATCCGCCCTAGAGTTAATGAGCACCCGGAGAGACTTAGACTGGTCTCCCCTCAGCAGTATCACAAAAAAGGGAGTGCGGGTGATGGGAATTAGAGGATACCCAGTCTGGCTCACCAGAGTACCTACTAAAGAAATATGTATCTTAACCGGACAGGTGGCTATATAATGTCCCACAACCCCACAGTACAGACAGTTGGAGCTCAGCCTAAGGGAACGTTCCCTAGGCGATAGTCCAGTTCTGCCCAGTTGCATAGGCTCAGGAGTAACCGACTGACTCGTCGCCGATGATTCTCATGGGAACTCGGGTGGCTTCGGCTCTCCTCGGACGTGCACACTTCGGGGACTTCCGGATTCCTTCGGAGGTGAGCAAGCAGCAGCAGATGAACGAATGTTCCCGAGACCCGACCACCTCTCACTCCGGCGTTCTTGTAGACGCCCATCAATCCTAATCGTGAGGGCAATGAGGGAATCGAGGTCCAATGGTAACTCCCGCACTGCGAGCTCATCTTTTATTTCCTCCGACAGTCCGTGAAGGAAGGTATCGAACAGAGCCTCTGGATTCCAGGCACTCTCGGCGGCCAATGTGTAAAACTTTACCGCATAGTCTGCCACACTACGGGAGTTCTGATGTACCTTCAGTAGTTTTTGGGCCGCCTCTCTCCCGGGAACCGGAGAATCGAATACCTTCCTCACCTCCGCCATGAAATCTTCCAGGTTATGACAAACAGCGGATTGTTGCTCCCAAACGGCCATCGTCCAGGAGAGTGCCCTTCTGGACATTAGCGTAATTAGATACGCTATCTTCGAACGATCCGAAGGGAACGAAGATGGCTGTAGCTCAAAACTGAGGGAGCACTGGGAAAGAAACGCCCGGCAGGTTCTAGGATCACCAGCATATCACTCCGGAGGAGGTAAGCGGGGTTCTTGGGGAGCCAGGATAGGCTGAACAAACCCACCGCTAGTAGGGAAGTTACTGAGTGGCTGGGAGGTCTCAGATGTGGCATGCTGCTTGCGAGCTAATTCACGGAATTGCTCCGTCAACGCCTTGAACCCCAGGTCATGGTGTTCCGCCAGAGATCGGAACCCTTCCCTTCCATCAGGCTCTGAAGTAGCTCCTCCTCTCTTAATGGTATTTCCCTGCAGGAAGACAGTGTGACGGAGCTGGTCCACGTCTGCTGGGTCAGTCATGGCCAGTTCGTACTATAACGACATAAGGTGAGACCCAGATGCAGACAGACAGGTATAAATACCCAGGGGATAATGTGGAAGAAGGGTGACACCTGGAGGGGGGTGGAGACAAGCACAAGGACTGGTGAAACAGATCAGCTTGTGACACAAATATTGTATTTTCAGCTGTGTAAAGTTGGTGTACAAAACTGAAACTAAAAGAAAATCTGTGAAAAGCTGTGCAAAGTTGTGATCAAGACAAAGGGTGGCTACTTTGAAGAATCTCAAATGTAAAATATATTTTGATTTGTTTAACACTTTTTTGGTTACTACATGATTCCATATATGTAATTTCATAGTTTTGATGTCTTCACTATTATTCTACAATGTAGAAAATAGTAAAATAAAGAAAAACCCTGGAATGAGTAGGTGTGTCCAAACTTTTGACTGGTAGTGTATATACCGCTTCTAAGACCTGCTTTCAATGAGAATGACAGATCTGTAACTCACAGTTCTATATGAATTTGGTTGGGTTACCCAAAAATGTACATATTGCAGCTTTAAAGAGATTATCTGGTACTTTTGTATACTTTTTAGCCAGTAGTTCTGAAAGTAGCACTCATGAGCCAAAAGTAGTCCCCAAAAATTGCGTACCACATCACATATTGTATGCGCAGATATGTGCACCACCTCATTGCTCAATCTCTCTCTGATGTATCCTCTGAGCCATTGGGCCTGCCCTGCAACCTCATTGGATAACGCTGGGCAGGCCTCTCAAATGCGAGGGCCCACGTGGGGGGGGAAATGTACAGAAAATGGCTCGGGACAGCTTCAAGAAATCAGTCACTGAAGTAATTGACAGTAATTCTGCTCATAGATTATGCACGTACATGTATGAACTACACATTGACACATCCTGCCCAAAGCGGGAGGTTTAAAAAATACTTTATTAGTTGCCAAAGTACGGGAGCATGTCTTTACATTTTTCTCTGCCATCAAGAGGGGGACCACTCAAATGTTTTGCCGGCGAGGTGAGGGGACCCCCCTCCTCTCAACCAAATCTCTCTTAGGGCCCCCAAAAGGCTAGGGGCCGGCCCTGCTCTAAAACATCAGGTATACTCGAGAACATTTCAGTCTTCTTATATAAGTAAAATGTCATTAGGTATGTGTTCTAAAGGTTATACAACCAATATGGAATATTAACTATCAGAGGTAGTAAATCAAATGAAATCAAATGTATTGGTCACATACACGTGTCTCGCAGATGTTATTGTGAGTGTAGCTGTCACGTGTGCTCCCTCTCCGGCCTCTAGGTTACCAGGCTGCTCGTTCTGGTGCACACCTATCACCATCGTTTCGCTCACCTGGACTCTATCACTTCCCTGATTACCTTCCCTATATATGTCACTCCCTTTGGTTCCTTCCCCAGGGGTTATTGTTTCTGTTGCTGACTTTGTTTAATGTCGGTGCTCTGTTTGTGTTTCTGTTTTGTTCATTTATTTATTAAATGTATTCACTCCATGAACTTGCTTCCCGACTTTCAGCGCAAATCGTTGCAGTAGCGAAATGCTTGTGCTTCTAGCTCCGAGAGTGCAGTAATATCTAACAGTAATATCACATCATATACCCAAAATACATGTACATCTAAGTAAGGAATGGATTAAGAATATATACATATCAACTCAGCAAAAAAAGAAATGTCCCTTTTCAGGACCCTGACTTTCAAAGATAATTCGTAAAAATCCAAATAACAGAGCTTCATTGTAAAGGGTTTAAACACCTTTTCCCATGCTTGTTCAATGAACCATAAACAATTAATGAACATGCACCTGTGGAACGGTCGTTAAGACACTAACAAGGTCACAGTTATGAAAACTTAGTACACTAAAAAGGCCTTTCTACTGACTCTGATAAACACCAAAAGAAAGATGCCCAGGGTCCCTGCTGAATGTGCCTTAGGCATGCTGCAAGGAGGCATGAGGACTGCAGATGTGGCCAGGGCAATAAATTGCAATGTCCGTACTGTGAGATGCCTAAGACAGCGCTACAGTGAGACAGGAAGGACAGTTGATTGTCCTCGCAGTGGCAGACCACGTGTAACAACACCCGCACAGGATCGGTACATCTGAACATCACACCTGCGGGACAGGTGCAGGATGGCAACAACAACTGCCTGAGTTACACCAGGAAAGCACAATCCCTCCGTCGAAGGAATGAGCGTTACACCGAGGCCTGTACTCTGGAGTGGGATCGATTTGGAGGTGGAGGGTCCGTCATGGTCTGGGGTGGTGTGTCACAGCATCATCGGACTGAGCTTGTTGTCATTGTAGGCAATGTCAACGCTGTGCTTTACAGGGAAGACATCCTCCTCTCTCATGTGGTACCCTGCCTGCAGGCTCATCCTGACATGACCCTCCAGCATGACAAAGCCACCAGCCATACTGCTCGTTCTGTGCATGATTTCCTGCAAGACAGGAATGTCAGTGTTCTGCCATGGCCAGCGAAGAGCCCGGATCTCAGTCCCATTGAGCACGTCTGGGACCTGTTGGATCGCAGGGTGAGGGCTAGGGCCATTCCCCCCAGAAATGTCCGGGAACTTGCAGCTGCCTTGGTGGAAGAGTGGGGTAACCACTCACAGCAGGAACTGGCAAATCTGGTGCAGTCCATGAGGAGGAGATGCACTGCAGTACTTAATGTAGCTGGTGGCCACACCAGATACTGACTGTTACTTTGATTTTGCCCCCTTTGTTCAGGGACACATTATTCCATTTCTGTTAGTCACATGACTGTGGAACTTGTTCAGTTTATGTCTCAGTTGTTGAATCTTGTTATGTTCATACAAATATTTACACGTGTTACGTTTGCTGAAAATAAACGCAGTTGACAGTGAGAGGACATTTCTTTTAGTTTATGTCAGTGACATTGGACTAAGATACAGTG
This sequence comes from Brachymystax lenok tsinlingensis, assembly GCA_030435695.1. Taxonomy (NCBI): domain Eukaryota; kingdom Metazoa; phylum Chordata; class Actinopteri; order Salmoniformes; family Salmonidae; genus Brachymystax; species Brachymystax lenok. The sequence goes on along the minus strand of CM059788.1, from coordinate 25,250,788 downwards.
GCATAGTTTAGAATACAGTAAATACATATAGTATAGGGTCACCAGCAGTAAATAGGGAACATTGTGCTATTGTGTGTCTGAGACTGAGGTAATTCCAGCTGCATGTTGATGTTTTCTTTTCCTCTAAAAGCAGAGAGGTGGAAAGCTAATTAACCTAGTGACATTAAGACACATGAGGGTGGTGTGAAAAACCTCTCCATCAGCATGCTTCCTGTTATTTTGAAGACAGTCTCAAAGCTCAAAATAAGTATGTCACTGGCCGTTGTTGAGTCTGGGAATCAGGGAATCACCGGTGCATGAGCCGAATATAATACTTTCCCCAAAACAAAAACTATCTGTCTCATCAGAAAGAACAAGGTCTCAATTGTTTGTAATCCGTCTGGGTTGGGATGGCTCACATCGTTGTGATGATAACTCCCCCACACACCAAAACTCCTTAAGACTCACCCTGGTGCCTGTAGGCCTATAGCTCATAAGTGTGTGTTGTGTTATCCTGTCCGGTCTGTGTGCCTTTTTTTGTCCTGCTGTTTTTTACCTGGATAAATTCACCCATTTGCTGTCTTTTGTGGCGAGAGTAATTGCAGCTGGTTAAAAGGGTATATTTTGATAGGATAATAATGTCTCTGAGTGAGACAGACAGACAGTGTCATACATAGAAATAGTGTTTTGGTTCCATGTCCACCTACGTGTGGCTCCGTGTGGCACACCTGTGTTTATTTGTGGGAGGCTTCAAAACGAGTGATTGGATAGTGGCAGCCTGGCAGGTAGACAGCCGCCAACTTCTGTCTGAAATTACACACTTGACCTCAAGGAGTAGTCTGGCTGAGGGGGCGAAAGGGGGTCTGGCCAAAATACAGCACCGGCCCCACAGCTTGTCCCGGCCTACAGTTAACACAATTGCTAAAATAATGGCTTAACCTTAACATATGTTTTTTGGTTTGTTTTTCTGAAAAAGTCTGGTTCACAAAGATTCAGAGTTTATTTTAAGACACTGAACTCCTCTCTCACTTCTAACCACGTGTTTATTTTTGGGTGTATATGATAGGTGGAGGGGTAGAGGGAGGAGGGAGGAGAGCACCTGGAAAACCCATCTGAAGTTTTGGAGCCAGGTGATTGGAGGGTGGGGGGATACAGACATCTCCCTGGCCAGTCTAAACACCACATACAAGGTAGTCTGGAACACTGTGAACCAGGTGTTCTTGTCTGAGGGCAGGTGTTTGTCGTAATAATGGAGAACAAATATGATTGGGTCAGTCATGAAGAGGGTAATCCCAATTTCACGATAAGGGGGGTGAGCGGGGGAGGTGTTGCTAGGGCAGTGTGCTGCTGTGGGCATATGGTCTGTCTGCCACCCTTCTTATTATTATTCTCTACCTCTCTGTTCGGGCTGAGGGGAACTGGGACAGTTGGGAAGTCATTAATATCCATCAGGGTGACACTTTGCACAGGATGAAAGGGAGAACCTGGTTCTCCTGTGCCTAGCTGACATTGGAGACCTTGTGTTCCAAATCACACAGTATTCCCTATATAGTGCACAGAGTTCTGGTCAAAAGTAGTGCACTGAATAGGGAATAGGGTATCATTTGGGAAGCAAAGACAGCCATTCCTCCTGAGAGATGTGTTTGTTTATAGAGTCCATCCAAGCCCCAGAGGACTGCAGGGATTGATACTTTTTAGGTTTATATCATGACGGAACGGGAACAAGCAGCCATTAGCCAGAGATGATCGGTGAGGCTTCATAAGCCTGATACAGCTATCACCAAATCCAGATGCTTTTCTAACCACAAATCAACCAAAAAAATACTGTCACTTCAACCAGAATGTTGGGGAGACTCATAGTCTCTGCAGATGTGGACTATGGGAATGGGGGTTGTATGAGGGAGATTTAAAAGCATGTATGAGCTTAGCCTTAGCCGGAGCAGCCACGTTTTCCCCTCTGTTGTACCCCTCTGCAGAGTGGAGTGCAGAAAGCGGAGATTGAGTGGGCCTTGGTCGCTCACCATCTGCCACTCTGTTTACACTCGTCAGCACGAAAGAGAGAAAGAGAGGGAGAGAAAAGAGAGAGAGAAAAAGAGAGATAGAGAGTCCACCACTGTAATGTCAGAAACATTTCCTACTGACAGAGCCAGGTCTCTGACTCTCTGACTCAGACCTCTCTAACATGAATCCACTCTTTCAGGACCAGGCCTGGTGAAGTCACTTTCTTCTCTCCATCCCCTTTCTCAGTGACTACCATTTATTTTGCTATTAGAGTGTTTCTAAGGAGAGGCAACTTGCCCTACTGTGTTTGTCACTGAGTGATAAAGTTGCATATATCTTCCCTGACATGACTTCACTAGTTTTGATATGAAGTTACGCTACCATAGCTCATCAATCAAGATCATAAATATAATACTGTTTGAAGGATACTTTCCTTTTCATTTACGACAGTCACCTCAGCTCCAAATGAATTCCCTGAGATGAGCTCTCACTGAGTATACCAAACATTAGGAACACCTTCCTGATATTCAGTGGCACCCCCCCCCTTTTGCCCTCAGAACAGCCTCAATTTGTCGGGGAATGGACTCTGTCGAAAGCGTTCCACAGAGACGCTGGCCCATGTTGACTCCAATGCTTCCCACAGTTGTGTCAAGTTGGCTGGATGTCCTTTGGGTGGTGGACCATTCTTGATACACACGGGAAACTGTTGAGCGTGAAAAACCCAGCAACATTGCAGTTCTTGACACAAACCGGTGCACCTGGCACCTACTAACATACCGCGTTTAAAGGCACTTACATTTTTTGTCTTGCCCGTTCACGCTCTGAATGGCACACATACACAATCCATGTCTCAATTGTCTCAAGCCTTAAAATTCCCACTTTAACCTGTTTCATCCCCTTCATGGACACTGATTGAAGTGGATTTAACAAGTGACATCAATAAGGGATCATAGCTTTTACCTGGATTCACCTGGTCAGTCATTGTAATGGAAAGAGCAGGTTTTCCTTATGTTTTGTATACTCAGTGTATAACCTACACGTTCTCACTAACTTTGAATGGGTATTACCGTACGAGTGACTTTTTCTATGTTTTATGTCTTGAGTGAGAGGATATGGCCTATGGTCCTCTCCTTCCCCAGACCCCTCCACACACCCCCTGTCCTGTGCTTATTTCTGGCTCTTCTTAGGAGAGTCCTTGGAATGTCTGCTCAGGAACAGAGACTGTAAATAAATAATGGAGAAGTCCTGGGTATAGCTTTCCTGAGTGACCAGACCAGAACAGCCAAGGGTGTGGACGGCACTGGACGCTTGGCAGTTTGTTATTTCGTGGACAATCGCTTTGGCCAGGCCATGCATAGTTCATACACAGACCACCCGAGCAGTAGACTGTGTGTCTGTTTCCGTGTGGGTGTATCAGTGTGTTTGTGTTATTGTGGGCCTGTTAGTCCATGGTTGAACTCAGAGATGGGCATTATTTCTGTTCCATGTATTTGAAATATGTATTTCATATTGTAACTACTTTCGAGAGCTGTAATTTTTACACCACATACTTTCTATACTATTTTTTGTAGTGGTTCATAATTTTGTGGCCCCCTGCATTGGTATCAGAAGTCTGATGGCACTATGGTGTGATAAGAGCATCTGCAATTAACTAAATACAAATGTGTATGTTCAAATGGACATTTACAAAGCATGCTGAGTATTATTCTAATGAGAATAATACTTAGCAGGTTTAGGAAAACTTACGCAGCAAGTCAGGAGAATTATGAATGTATCCCATCTAGACTTGACCCCGAAATTAGGCCAATAATATTACCCAGTGTGCTTTGCAGTTCAATTTGGTATGTTCATTTTCACATATACTTTTACATTTTGGTCATTTAGCAGACAACTTACCAACATTACGACCAGGAATATGACTTTCCCGAAGCGGAGCCTCTGTTTGGACCACCACGTAGTCCCATGGATCAGATCCCAGTAGGCGACCCAAAACAACGGCGCCGCAGAAGGGGAATACGGAGCGGTCTTCTGGTCAGGCTCCGTAGATGGGCACATAGCTCACCGCTCCCGAGTATACTACTCGCCAATGTCCAGTCTCTTGACAACAAGGTAGACGAAATTCGAGCAAGGGTTGTCTTCCAGAGAGACATCAGAGAGTGTAACATTCTCTGTTTCACGGAAACATGGCTCACTCGGGATACGTTATCGGAGTCGGTACAGCCACCCGGTTTCTTCACGCATCGCGCCCGACAGAAACAAACATCTCTCTGGTAAGAAGAAGGGCGGGGGTGAATGACTTATGATTAACGAGTCGTGGTGTGATCATAACAACATACAGGAACTCAAGTCCTTTTGTTCACCTGACCTAGAATTCCTTACAATCAAATGCTGACCGCATTATCTATCAAGAGAATTCTCTTTGATTATAATCACAGCCGTGTATATCCTCCCCAAGCAGCCACCACGACGGCTCTGAAGGAACTTCATTCGACTCTATGTAAACTGGAAAACACATATCCTGAGGCTGCATTTATTGTAGTTGGGGATTTTAACAAGGCTAATATGAAAACAGTCTCCCTAAATGTTATCAGCATATCGAATGCGCGACCCGGGCTGGCAAAATTCTGGATCATTGCTATTCTAACTTCCGCGACGCATACAAAGCCCTCCCTCGCCCTCCTTTCTGCAAATCTGACCACGACTCCATTTTGTTGCCCCCAGCCTATAGACAGAAACTAAAATAGGAAACGCCCGTGCTCAGTCCTGTTCAACGCTGGTCCGACCAATCTGATTCCACGCTTCAAGATTGCTTCGATCACGTGGCCTGGGACATGTTCTGGATAGCATCAGTGATGTTGTACCCACGGTGACTGTTAAAACCTATCCCAACCAGAAACCGTGGATTGATGACAGCATTCGAGGAAAACTGAAAGCGCGAAACACTGCTTTTAATCATGGCAAGGCGACCGAATACAAACAGTGTAGCTATTTCCTCCGCAAGGCAATCAAACAAGCTAAGCGTCAGTATAGAGACAAAGTAGAGTCGCAATTCAACGGCTCAGACACGAGACGTATGTGGCAGGGTCTACAGTCAATCACGGATTACAAAAAGAAAAACAGCCCCGTCGCAGACCCCTATGTTTTGCTCCCAGACAGACTAAATAACTTCTTTGCTCGCTTTGAGGACAGTACAGTGCCACTGACACGGCCTGCTACCAAAACCTGCGGGCTCTCCTTCACCGTAGCCAACATGAGTAAAACATTTAAATGTATTAACCCTCGCAAGGCTGCCTGCCCAGATGGCATCCCTAGCCGTGTCCTCAGAGCATGCGTAGACCAGCTGTCTGGTGTGTTTACGGACATATTCAATCAATCCCTATCCCAGTCTGCTGTTCCCACATGCTTCAAGAGGGCCACCATTGTTCCTGTTCCCAAGAAAGCTAAGGTAACGGAGCTAAACGACTATCGCCCTGTAGCACTCATTTCCGTCATCATGAAGTGCTTTGAGAAACTAGTCAAGGATCACATCACCTCCACCCTACCCGACACCCTAGGCCCACTCCAATTTGCTTACGGCCCAATAGGTCCACAGACGACGCAATCACGCTGCACACTGCCCTAACCCAACTGGACAAGAGGAATACCTATGTAAGAATGCTGTTCATCGGCTACAGCTCAGCATTTAACACCATAGTACCCTCCAAACTCGTCATTAAGCTTGAGACCCTGGGTCTCAACGCCGCCCTGTGCAACTTGGTCCTGGACTTTCTGACGGGCCGTCCCCAGGTGGTGAGGGTAGGAAACAACATCTCCAGCCCGCTGATCCTCAACACTGGGGCCCCACAAGTGTGCGTTCTCAGCCCTCTCCTGTACTCCCTGTTCACCCATGACTGTGTGGCCATGCACGCCTCCAACTCAATCATCACGTTTGCAGACGACACAACAGTGGTAGGCTTGATTACCAACAACGACGAGACAGCCTACAGGGAGGAGGTGAGGGCACTCGGAGTGTTGTGTCAGGAAAATAACCTGTCACTCAACGTCAACAAAACAAAGGAGATGATTGTGGACTTCAGGAAACAGCAGAGGGAGCACCCCCCTATCCACATCGACGGGACAGTAGTGGAGAAGGTGGAAAGTTTTAAGTTCATCGGTGTACACATCACGGACAAACTGAAATGGTCCACCCACACAGACAGCGTGGTGAAGAAGGCGCAGTAGCGCCTCTTCAACCTCAGGAGGCTAAAGAAATTTGGCTTGTCACCAAAAACACTCACAAACCTTTACAGATGCACAATCGAGAGCATCCTGTCGGGCTGTATCACCGCCTGGTACGGCAACTGCTCTGCCCACAACCGTAAGGCTCCGCAGAGGGTAGTGAGGTCTGCACAACGCATCACCGGGGGCAAACTACCTGCCCTCCAGGACACCTACACCCCCCGATGTCACAGGAAGGACAAAAAGATCATCAAGGACAACAACCACACAAGCCACTGCCTGTTCACCCCGGTATCATCCACAAGACGAGGTCAGTACAGGTGCATCACAGCTGGGACAGAGAGACTGAAAAACAGCTTCTATCTCAAGGCCATCAAACTGTTAAACAGCCATCAGTAACATTGAGTGGCTGCTGCCAACATACTGACTTAAATCTCTTTCCACTTTAATAATACAAAATTGGATTTAATAAATGTATTACTAGTCACTTTAAACAATGCCACTTTATATAATGTTTACATACCCTACATTACTCATCTCATATGTATATACTGTACTCTATACCATCTACTGCATCTTGCCTATGCCGTTCAGACATCGCTCATCCATATATTTATATGTACATATTCTTATTCATTCCTTTACACTTGTGTGTATAAGGTAGTTGTTGTGAAATTGTTAGATTACTTGTTAGATATTACTGCACGGTTGGAACTAGAAGCACAAGCATTTCGCTACACTCGCATTAACATCTGCTAACCATGTGTATGTGACAAATCAAATTTGATTTGATTTAAAATACAAAATGCACGTATTTTAATTAAATACATTTCAAAATACTAAGTATTTTGTAGTTTATTTTAATACATTGATCTTTATGGTATTTTGTAATTGTATTTTGTAAGTTTTGCCCATCCGTGGTTGTATGCTTGCATATACAGCATGAGTGTTGTTCATGTGATTGTACATTGTCACAGTGTGTGCGTTTTAAAAAAGAGCACTGTATGTATTAGAGGTGGTTGTTCATGTTTACCCTGTGCTTGTGTCTATTGACCTATTCTTCTATTATGCTGTACTGTGCGACTCTTAGGCACTACCATTTCAGAACACATAGATTTGTAATATATGGGCATCATTAACTCTGACACTAAATGGATATCCCCCAAATAGAGCCTCAGGGCTGCTGATGTAGTGATGGGGAGATACCTTACACACACGCCGAGCATGCACACACACACACACACACACACACACACACACACACACACACACACACACACACACACACACACACACACACACACACACACACACACACACACACAGGTGCACACACACACACTTACTACCTCGTGACCTGGCTTGCGGTGTCAGGTGACAGTAGAGACCCATGAAAAATGCAGGGCCATGTGAGAGGCCTCTAAATATAGATGTGTTGCTATTACTGCTCCCCTGCGCCCTTTAATTGTCTTATTACCGTATGAACAAAACACTGCACGGTGTCATGGCACCACCGCCACTAACATCACACAACATCACATACTTAGAATAATCTTTGTGCCTTTAATGAACTATTTGAAGTTGGAGATAAAAAGGTTGTTCCATATATCAGTCACACTTGGTAGTAGACAGTCACACTTGGTAGTAGACAGTCACACTTGGTAGTAGACAGTCACACTTGGTAGTAGATAATGAGGGTTCTATTGAGACATATGTTGACTTTGACACTGGGCAAACCCCAACGGGTCACATTATATATCAGTGTGGGGAAGGTTGAATGGTTTGCCCAGTAGCTGGCTACTAGGGATATTTTGGGACCTGTTCCAAAAAGGCTGTCAGGGAAAATTCCATCTATGTCATTATTTAGAAGGCAACCATGGCTATTGGAAAACGATACAGAAAGGGACACAATACAATAATAATAATATGACTATATGTGCCTTATCATTGTCGTACAAAGATCTCTCAGGGAGACTGTGGCATGGAGAGTAAGGTTCACTGACCAAATAGTAGCCATGCACCCGCGCACGCACGCACACACACACATACAGTACACACACACACACACACACAGAACATACAGTAGTGGATGTGTTTGTGTGAATCAATTATCTTCTGTTGTCACAGTAGCCTTGCGTACTGCAGACACACAAACACACACATACAGTACACACATACAGAGAGAAGCGGATGTAGTGGTCTGAATCAATAATGTTGTGTTGCCATAGGGTGACATGTGTGCCATGGAGGGCAGTGAGCAGATGGCCCTGGGCTGTGTAGCTTAGCTTCCTGTTAGCCATGCGATACCATGGTGATACAACTACAGCCACAACAGCCCAGCCACCACCGCTGGGAAATCCCACAAGCCACTGGGCACAACACTGGTCATTCACAAACAGCATGGGCATTATCGACATTTCTCTGAAATGCTGAGCAAAGCACAATGTGTCCAAAAGAAATTAGGATGATTGATAAATAGACTCACAATAGTGTTGTGAGGTAGACATATTTTCTCCTCTTTCTTCATGTGATTTCTTGTAAATGAGGAAACTCCTCCAGAAAATGGATTTTAGTCGAGGTCAATCAATGTGAAACCAATGTGACCTTTCAGTTGATTGATTAATTGATTGTTTGAGTAATTCATGTTGGCATCTTTAAGGAGTGTGCATATAACACAGCAAAAGTTTCACCTTCACATGTGGAAACATTGGCAATTGATGTAAAATGTTTTATGAGAAGGTTCAATGGAAGAGAATAAGAAGAGAAAAGGTCAATGCCTGTATAAGAAAGACCTTGGGATGGGTCTAAAATGCTTCCTGGCGGGCTTGCACCCCTCCACCCCCTCTGGCAGTCACCTTTGATGGTGTGGGGAAAGTGATGCGTGTGTGATGTCAAAGAGATGAAAGCTCGCTGGGGCATCGTTCCCACCTACGGTACGGGGAGGGTACGCCAAAGTGTCCCACAGCGATCAAGTAAACTTCACTCACGTAAACTTCTCAAGCAGTGAGCCACATGTCCTCCTCACACACCAACAAGCAGATCCTGTCAGCTTGAGGGAGAAAACATTCCTTTTTGTCGTTAGCCCTCTGGGATCGCACTCTGGGGTCACACTCTTCCTCAGGCTCCTAGAAGATGTCTATGTTATTCTGAAGGGGCTACATTATGTTAATCTAGGAATCTTGTCATTGTCAATGGGATGGTGGAGGAGAATCAGGGATAGACTGCGTTATATTAGGATGACGGCACACTACCCCTCTATTCTACACTGGTCTGTTTAGCATCATAGTTTTAAGTGAGAAAGTTCAAACAACGTTGTTATGACTAGATCCAGTTATGAAGTGCTCCTGTTTGCTTGTTAGGACCAAACAAGAAGAATACAAGCAGCCCATAGACACGTCTAGACATGGTTTACGTCCATGAATATTGCCAACACAAGTTCATTAAGTCAGTAATAAGACCCATAAACGGGTTTCATTTATCTTCTCAGCAATTTTATGACACTTGGTGGTGAGCAGCAGCGCTACAAAAGAAAAACACCCAGTGTTATGAAGAAAGAACCACAAATCCTTTCTCTTTCAAATGCTGTTGACTCCCCATAGGGCCTTCCGTTAGGTCACAAGTACAGAACACTCAAGAAACCCTTGACACATCTTCTGATTGATATTCTGACTAGGGAAAACAGTTGGCAATTAATTTGGCTTGTTCGATCATCCCTCTATCCATCCATCATGACATTCATACAGTATGAGGGAGACCTCATCAAACTACAAGGCCATAGTACAGAGCCACAGGCTGAACAGGAGCTATAGCTCCACCACATCACACAGACACTGTCCTCTGGACAAGCATCAAGCCACACAAGCTGCAGGACCAGGGAGAGACAGCTTGTGCTACGCCAGGGTAATGAGTGGCAATGCCAGTGAGGGATGGCTTAATACCAGGGTAAAGGGTTGTCACAGCCAGAAAGTAATGGCATAGGTTAAGGGACAATTAGGACAGAATCTGGACAACTGATGCCAAACCAAGAATTGGAACACACTTGTGTAATGAACTGGATGTACCACTTGTTTTTGAATGTGAAAAAGTAATCTGGCGTGAGTCATCTGTTTCCCCTCAGTTTCTTCTGCTGATAATAAACTGGCAAAGAATTGCAGTAACACTGCTAAACATTACATTACAAATGGTTATAATCAGAAAATGGATTATGGGCCCATAGTCTCAAATCAATTTTCCACTAGTCAAGCAATTTGAAGTAACTTCTTCGTTTAAGAAAAGCGAACATTTTAGTTCAGATCTTTTCAGTTTTAGCACTCAGGCCATCATGTACTTGTTTATTTGGCCTCTGAATAGACAGCCAATAGGCCGTTTGTTGCCACTCCATTGACATATTCCGTGGATCCTTATGTGTGTACTAGGGAGTAAGGAGCTGCTGAAGAAATGCTAGAAACCTCACTCTATTGGGAAAGTGACACCTAGCTCTCCACACTTTTTCACACTAGACTTATAATGTCACAATAGACTATTTATTGTCATTCATCAGACGGGCTGGGCCTGTTTCCATTTTGACTCTCTGCACATAGACAGTGAAGGTCACATGCCAAATATTTACAATGTGTTATGCTCTCTCCAATGAGTAGTTAATGAAGAAATTGCTAACTAAACAGAGAAGGCTATACAGGTCTTTGGTTGCAGTGGAGGAAAGTGGCAGCAGGGCTAAAGAAGTAAGAGGCAAATATGTACTCAGTGTAATGTGTCTTCCTGTCCTTCTGCTTCTCATTGTCTTAATACATCAGACCAGACAATCGAGGAGTGTTGGACTGTCCTTAACGAGGGTGGATTCTTTTTTATTGTGTAATGCTGGTGTAGTAGCTAAGCTATGTTCTTCATGGGCAGCAAGCTAGCTAGCTCATCTGAGGGAGATAGGCAGTGAGACGTGGTCACCTAAAAGCTGTCATAGCCCCCTCAGTTTAGACACTGAGTGGAGTTGTTTGTCTCCTCACATCAATGCATTCTTCTCATTCCTTCCCCTTGGCCTGGGATGAAATCAGCTGGCTTCTGAAGACAGAGTGAGAGAGAGAGAGAGAGAGAGAGAGAGAGAGAGAGAGAGAGAGAGAGAGGATTGGTGAACTTTTACCTTGTTTCCCAGGCGGAAGGGGAGGGGGAAGGGGGGAGGGGGGAGGAGAGGGTATTTTTTGTTGTTGCTGGAAACATAAAATGAGTTGGTTTTGGCATGACGGATGTTTCTGTCAATACTGAACGACTGAAAAAGTATTGTTTTGGTCATGCTTCTGTCAAACTCAGTCTGAAAATTGTTTTGTGTGAAACACATTCGTACTCCCCCTGTTTGACAATGACCTCATGCTCCGAGAAAGAGAGACAGCTTTGTCACGCATTCCAGAATCCCAGTCTGCGGTAAATCGACAACTTTTGTGGGTAGTCCTTCAGCTTTCCCTAATTCCCTTCCTTATTCCTTATATAGTGCTCTTCTTGTGACTAGGGGCCCATACTATATAGGGAATAGGGTGCCATTTCAGATGCAGGTTAGTGAATCTCAGCTCCTTTCCTCACCATAGCAGTTCCAGAGGGAGAGCCTACTTCATGAAGATTATTGTTTTACCTGACCATAACTAGTCATCTGAGATCCTGCAGCTCCCAGCAGACTGGCCTCTCATTTACATGTCCCAAAAGACGAACCTGAAACCGCAGCCTCATGTACACCAATCACATCACGAAACCTGCTCCCTTCTTCTATCTTGATGCCAAAACTGACTAGAGCTCATCACAGGCTCGCTCTACATTACAAGACATCTCTGTCATGAAAGGAGAGACTCTGTGATACAGCGGCTGTCTGGCTTTGATGTTCTAGCTAATACTTACTCCTCCACTGACTTAGATAAGTCTCTCTTGGATGATGATAATGTGGGCTACGACCAAACCTCATAAACTGAGGGGGTGTAATTAGCTCACTCTTGAAAAGCTTGATTTCATTTACAAAAGCATATAATGTTAAGCAAACACCACTCTACCTTTTTGGTGTGTATTCAAATACTATTAGTATTAAACACATATTAGTATTAAAATCATATTAGTATTAAAATCATATTAGTATTAAAAGCATAGAGTGTTGGACTAGTAACCGAAAGGTTGCAAGATCGAATCCCCGAGCTGACAAGGTAAAAATCTGTCGTTCTGCCCCTGAACAAGGCAGTTAACCCACTGTTCCTAGTCCGTCATTGAAAATAAGAATTTGTTCTTAACTGACTTGCCTAGTTAAAGAAAGGTATATATATATTTTTTAAATATGAGTATTAAAAGCATATTAGTATTAAAAGCATATTAGTATTACAAACATATTAGTATTAAAAGCATATTAGTAGCTGTTTGTATTCAATTGTGTGAGATATCTTTGAAGTTGAACTGCCTGTGTACTTTATTGGTTAGCCTTACTGGTTTTAGGTAGGCCTACAAACATTAAACGCAGATCATAGCCCAGCCTAGCTCGAGTTCACTCCAGCTGTGCCTCCACCCTTTCTCCGTGGCATTAGTTTGAAGGAGGGTTTGGCTTGTCTGGAGGCCTCCCTTAGTTACAGGAACATACAGCCTCTGTGTTTTGGCCATGGATCATGGTTGGCTTTATCACAGCAGAGAAGCCATGCAGCCTCAAAAATCTCCACACCCGCCCCCACAGGAAGTGATCTCACAGCAACTGATCTACTGAGAGTTTAGCCAGGGGAGACAAGGGGGAACTGACCCATGCTTTTCCTAGAGAACACTAACTTTTTCCCATAAGTTTGCGTAAAACTCAGTCAGGGGCCTGGAAACAGTAAAAACACAAGTATCCACTCCACAGAAAACACTGTAAGTGCTCATAAGCAGTGTAATAAGCACATCATAATAACCATATGAGAGAAGCCCACAGAGATGGTGTGATGTGTGGTCTGAAGGACAGACCAGTGGTCCAGCCGCTGTCACAGGAAATGAACCTCTCCCACAGGGGGTACTTGTCACAAGAGAAGAGAAGCAACAGGCCACCTGAGAATCTGCCAGTTCCCACAGTCTGTGAGGCCGTATCAGGCCTACAGTGGCACTGGGGCTTGGGCATGGCTGGGGGGCATCCCACGCTCGCTCAGTTGCCACAGCATTGTGTCAATAATTTTGGATCCCACCCTCTTGTTGCACTGATTTCAGGCTGATAGCGTGCTGGCAGTGAATGGGGAATGCAGCACAGGACTGGGAATGAGCAGCTGTAAAACCTGGTTTCTAATCATTGCTTGAACAATTTAAAACAGGGTGGTAATCAAGCATTGCGGCATACGTTTTCCATGTAAGGGGACTTTACTTTGACGTGCTTCAGATACCACACATACCACTAAGTACCTCTTTTCAAGATGTCCTTCTCTTGTCCAAGTGAATGATTAAACAACACAAACCAGTTAGGTATAATCTCATGCACCTTATCCAGGCAAAGAACCCACAGTTGACACATTTTCGGTAGACCCCATGGTATCAGTGTTCAATTGTTAAAGCCAACAGACGTCATCACTAGGATATCTATCAGTCCTATCAGTCCACTCTGCTGGGCATCCAGGGAGAGAACAAAGTGGCAGACTTCCTGTCCTCATGCCCAAATGACCCATACCTCACCCTCCCTCCCCCCTCCTTCGGGGTGAGGTACGTGGTGACTCAGCCACCCTGTTCTGTTCCATTCTCTCCTCTCCTCACGCATCATTGCTGGCCTTTTAAACAGCCAGGGCTCCGGAGATGGGGAGATGAGAGAGCTTTATTAGATTGGGCAGCAGCAGCTCTGACCTGGCCAGCTAGCCTGCTGTTATTTATAACAGAGAGAGAGACCAGCAGTGGGTTGTGTTCCTTTCAGCCACTTCCTGCTCCTGATCCTCTTCTTACCCTGCATGTACAGACAGACAGCAGAGGCTCACAGCTGATGCTCTCCTTTTGTTACCTCACTAAGGGGAGCTTTATATGTGATGGGAACGCTTAGTTTGTCTGTGTTGCATTCGTATTATTGAATGCTTGTCTGGAAAGTGAGGTTAATGTAGAGTTGGATGGTCATCACGCTACTGAGAGGAGAGCTAGAGCGAAGAGCCTGAGAAGATATCTTTGTAAGGTCAGACAGACTATTAGAGAAAGGTATTGTCTGACTTGCCAAGCATATCTGTGGCTTTTGGCCTTTCCCTTGATGTATTTTCTCTGTCACGTTTATTCAGACTGTGCCCCACTGTGCCTGTAAATAATATGCTTTCTGAGCTCTGAGCGTAGACTAAGGTGTGCTGCAGAGCACCTATAAACTAATCCACCCAGCCTGGACAGGAGGAGGTAGAAAGCTAACCAATCAGAGAGAAGACGCTGTCTGTCTGCATCCAGCCACTCTCAGTCCCCTGGGCCCACAAGGTCAAACTGCTCTTGGTTTGCTTCAGGATCAAAGATGTCTCATACAATGAATTCTGTTACAATACAGGACCAACTATAATCAAATTACACTGGAGTTCAGTCAAGGGTAAAAAGGTTGTTTGTAGAGTATGAGAGTTGTTTTTACAATTCAAAGAGTCTACAGTATATGATATGAAAGAGCCAAGGTGTCATACACCCACCTAAATAGGATCTGATTTCACTCTTGTTTTACAGTCACTGAGGAACATAAATCCAAAATACACTCAAGGCCTACAATTACTCCTCTCCCGACTTCCTTGAAACAGTATGTCACATGCATAAAGTGTAGAAAACAGATTTCTCCTGGTCTGCTGGTGGTGTTAAAATATGAATAATTGAGATGTTCACAATGTGAACTGTCATGATAGCCTCTGGTGATTTACTGGGCTATCACGTTACATGTTCCAGGAGAGGAGAAGAAGACCCGTGGGAGCTCACTGTTTTGTAAACACACCAATGATGCTGACACATATTTTAATATTTATCAGAAGCAACAGGGCCATTTGGAAGTTATTTTGGAGGGAGGATAGAGTTCACTTGTTCCATGGCATTTTTCCCCAGCAATAGTGCAGCCACTACCTAAAACACAGACAATGGCCAAACAATCCAGCATGATTGCTGATATTACGTAATTTATACATACAGTCATGTCCTCTTTACCAAAGATGATCATGGTCAGACAAGCATTGAAATTTGCCATTAGGTGGAAGCAGGCATAGTGTCATGATAAGTCAATACATGTTTTTCAGTATGTCCTTGTCCTAAGTAGTCGTCTCTACAGTAGCAGTGTACAGTTAAGTGACCTTTCTTCCTATTCAATACTCATTCTCTATGATTTGGTAGCTAGTATGATAAATTAAAAGTTATATTGCTTGTTGTTGTTTTAACCCCCCCCCACATAACAAACATTCCAGATTGATTGATTATAGCTCCCCTTCTCTATTTTCTTTGTGACTGTACAGGCTTTCAGTTTGCTTCTGTGTGTATCCTAATATCGATGCTATCCAAGGACTCAGACAGTGTCCCAAGCTTTATCTCATGAGCCCATGCAGCTGACGCTAGGTTTTCTTCTGGGTAATGAGTGTCTGAAACTCCTCAGTCATCTGTTTTCCAGCAGGCAGCAGGTCGATGGATGACACTCCAGAGACGCTAAACACACCGAGCGACCTGGTCGCCTCAGACTCGAGGTTGCCATCTTGTCACCTATTGTGTCAGTAGTGGACAGGATTGTGTGGATGATGTCTGGACCGCATCTGTTTAGGTTGCACATAGGGCTGTGGCGGTCATGAAATTTCGCCAGCCGGTGATTGTCAAGCAAATAACTGTCGGTCTCACGGTAATTGACCGTTAATTAACATAAACACATTTAGCATCTCCTGGCTTCCACACACTGATGCTGACCTTTGGAACATCTACATTTAAAAAATAATAAATCCATGTAATATAGCCTACACATTCACAATAAATCCATTATTTATTTTAGACAACATGATATGAAGAAAATGTAGTCCATTTTGGAAGAACAGAATAGCATACTCTGAGTTGTTAGGTCCTGATCTGGCTATACCAAATGTCTGTGGGCTACACTAGTTCATTTAGCAGAGAAAATTTACTTAGAATCCGTGCCATTATTTTATAGTTTGAAGAATACATTTGAACAAAGTTTAATAAAATAGAAAGGATATTTTCCCAAACGATTTGAGGGAGTGCACACATGTCTATTCTGTGTTGAGCGGTTAACAAAGAAATAGGTATTCCTATATGCTTCATTTAGAGCTTTAATGTATCTTTAGTTGTTCTACAAACGTTGGGCTATATGTTTTGATTTTTAATACATTGTAAGGCTGCAAGATGCAACTCTAATGATGATTTGAAAAAAGTTGCTTGAAAGGCATGAACACTGCTTTGCTTTTTGCCCAGGCTGTACACACTACATCAGTCATTCATTTACAATTTGACAAGCACTTGATAATGCCTCAAATTTCCCATCGACATCCCCTTTGTGTGGCCGTAATGCACCCCCCAAAAATCCATGCCTTTTGTGACCAGTGCCCTTCTCCCTGAGTGCTGAGCACTCCATCACATGATCGGGTCTTTCTCACAGGCTACAAGTGAAGACAGACACATCAGGGACGCAACTGCGCGCGTCCTTATCTAATTCCGAGGTGCATATTGAATATATTGGAAGAACTGTCCACATTTACTTTTCGTCAGCCAATAAGACGAGGCCTAACGAACAACAAAAGCACTAGCCTATGTCAATCTACTGTCCCCCATAGTACAAAGGTTGATCTATTCTATTCTGTGCGAGAAATAAATATTCCAAACATAGTCTGGGACAGTTATGTGATGCGATAGACCCCAAATGAATACAACCACTAGCATTAAAAACACTTTTTTACGTAATGTGGCTGACGCAACAGATCAGAGCGTTTAGCTTAAAATGTTGATAAACTATTAGGCTATTTCTTCACATTATAAGCGCAGCAATGTGCGCACAGCAGTAGGCTGTAGCGCAAATGTTCCATTAGCGGGAAAAACCATTATCAAAAGTGACCGCAAATGCAATTATGCATGTAATACAAAGTTACAAAGTTAAATTTTTATGGTTAAAATGATCTTCCCCAAACTTAAAACTCTGCTTACAGTTGAAGTCGAAAGTTTACATACACCTTAGCCAAATACATTTAAACTCAGTTTTTCACAATTCCTGACATTTAATCAAAGAAAAAATTCCCTGTCTTAGGTCAGTTAAGATCACCACTTTATTTTAAGAATGTCAAATGTCAGAATAATTGTAGAGAGAATGATTTATTTCATCTTTTATTTCTTTCATCACATAAGTGGGTCAGAAGTTTACATACACTCAATTAGTATTTGGTAGCATTGCCTTTAAAATGGTTTAACTTTGCTCAAACATTTTGCATAGCCTTCCACAAGCTTCCCACAAAAAGTTGGGTGAATTTTGGCCCATCCTCATGACAGAGCTCGTGTAACTGAGTCAGGTTTGTAGGCCTCCTTGCTCACACACGCTTTTTCAGTTCTGCCCACATATTTTCTACAGGATTGAGGTCAGGGCTTTGTGATGGCCACTCCAATACCTTGACTTTGTTGTCCTTAAGCCATTTTGACACAACTTTGGAAGTATGCTTGGGGTCATTGTCCATTTGGAGGACCCATTTGCGACCAAGCTTTAACTTCCTGACTGATGTCTTGAGATGTTGCTTCAATAGATCCACATAATTTTCCATCCTCATGATGCCATCTATTTTGTGAAGTGCACCAGTCCCTCCTGCAGCAAAGCACCCCCACAACATGATGCTGCCACCCCGTGCTTCGTGGTTGGGATGGTGTTCTTCGGCTTGCAAGCCTCCCCCTTTTTCCTCCAAACATAACGATGGATCATTATGGCCAAACAGTTCTATTTTTGTTTATCAGACCAGAGGTCATTTCTCCAAAAAGTACGATCTTTGTCCCCATGTGCAGTTGGAAACCGTAGTCTGGCTTTTTTATGGCGGTTTTGGAACAGTGGCTTCCTTGCTGAGTGGCCTTTCAGGTTTTGTTGATATATGACTCGTTTTACTGTGGATATATATACTTCTGTACCTGTTTCCTCCAGCATCTTCACAAGGTCCTTTGCAGTTCTGCGATTGATTTGCACTTTTCGCACCAAAGTACGTTCATCTCTAGGAGACAGAACGCGTCTCCTTCCTGAGCGGTATGACGGCTGCATGATCCCATGGTGTTTATACTTGTGTACTATTTTTTGTACAGATGAACGTGGTACCTTCAGGCGTTTTGGAAATTGCTCTCAAGGATGAACCAGACTTGTGGAGGTCTAACATTTTTTTTCTGAGGTCTTGGCTAATTTCTTTAGATTTTCCTATGATGTCAAGCAAAGAGGTACTGAGTTTGAAGGTAGGCCTTGAAATACATCCACAGGTACACCTCCAATTGACTGAAGTGATGTCAATTAACCTATCAGAAGCTTCTAAAGCCATGACATAATTTTCTGGAATTTTTCAAGCTGTTTAAAGGCACAGTCAACTTAGTGTATGTAAACTTCTGACCCACTGGAATTGTGATTCAGTGAATTATAAGTGAAATAATCTGTCTGTAAACAATTGTTGGAAAAATGACTTGTGTCATGCACAAAGTAGATGTCCTAACCAACTTGCCAAAACTATAGTTTGTTAACAAGAAATTTGTAGAGTGGTTGAAAATCGAGTTTTAATGACTCCAACCTAAGTGTATGTAAACTTCCGACTTCAACTGTATGTATGCCAGTTAGGCTCTACACCCCTTGTAAAGTGGATTAATGTGCTTCATTTTAAGAAGTTATTTGGCCACTTTAGTTGTGATATAAACCTTATTTAAACATATAGGCCTATGGGCTAGGCTATATGAGGTGTGCGACTATGGTAAGGCATTGTTTCTTCTGCTGGGCATCATTAACAAGTGATAATATTGTCACTCATCAGACTTTTCTTGAATCTTATCTTTACGTATTCTAAAAAATATATGTGTGAAATTTGTTTTGATTTAGAATGGACCATTATCATGCACCTGTATCAAAACAGGGACAGTGTGAAAAAATACATTTAAATTGCGAATGGAGGAATGCTTTCCCCGTGGTTTATTTACATGCCAGCCAAGAAGGCTATACTCCTGTTGTAAAGATAAGCAATGTGCTTAATATTAGGAAAGTTGAGAAATAAATATAGTAGGCCTAGCCTATAGAAAGCTGATTCTCCTCTTTTTATTAGAGGCCATCACTGTTTTCTCCGGCAATTGCATAGCCTATTGAAGTGTTGCGCAACATGAGCTCATGGGCTCTCATGAAGTGTTTGATTAGATTTTCGATTATATTTGCATTGATGTCAGAGTGATTAGAGGGACAATAGAGTGCTGAGTGCCAGGCTGTTAGCAAGTTTGGAAGGCTACTAATGACCATCAGCAGCATCAGAGCTTGGAAAAGCCTAATTACCGTGACTAAACGGTCACATGGAATTTGACTGCTTCATGACTTGTGACCACCGTTGTGGCGGTAATATGGTCACCACAACAACCCTAGTTGCACATTGTAAACAGAAATATGTATAGATACAGGCAGGACTTCCTGCTTGATCAATAAACAAATGTAGCAATATTTACTCAATGAGAGATTCTCCCCAATAGCTTGCTAATAGTTTCTGTTTTTCTGTACTTTTAGCCTTTCCCTTATCTGCCTCCTTCTTTCTCTCTGCCCACCCTCTTCCCCTCACAGACTTCTTTCTCTCTGCCCACCCTCTTCCCCTCACAGACTTCTTTCTCTCTGCCCACCCTCTTCCCCTCACAGACTTCTTTCTCTCTGCCCACCCTCTTCCCCTCACAGACTTCTTTCTCTCTGCCCACCCTCTTCCCCTCACAGACTTCTTTCTCTCTGCCCACCCTCTTCCCCTCACAGACTTCTTTCTCTAGGAGTTTTATGTTTAATGAGCTTTTGGGGAAACAGCAAGATCCTCATTAGATAACACACTTTATTGTCCTGTCTGCAGAGTATGTGCTATACCCTTTGTGTATGTTGTGGTAGTGTAGTGCAGACACATCATTGGGACACGCTTGCTTTAGTGGATGTTGCTCTGAAGCCAAAACATTTAGAGCCACTTTAATGAATGTCTGAACCACATTTATCCTCCTCCTCCTCTCATCCCTCCTTCTCTGTGCCCGTAATAAGGAGAAGAGAACTCCCAGGCTAGCCGTAATTAGCCAGTGAAATGTCTTAAAACAACAAAGATAACTGGCTTAATAATTTATCTGTTTTGGCAAAGGCCCTGCTGCCTGGTGGTGTTTAAATCAACTGCCTGTCTGCCTGTCTGTCTGTCAGAGAGGCTAGAGGCCAGCCAAGCGTACAAGGCTACTCCTTTTTCACACACAAGGCAAGTGTAGGCTAGTTATCCATTCACAATAACGAACAGGGGAAACCCAGGATACGCAGGACTGGATAGGAATTTCGGAATTTCCTGTTCCACTCTTAGGGACAGTATAGTTAAACTCCCTCTAGACTGAGGGACACTCTATAAGAGACAATGCTGAAGATCTGCATCGTGAGAAAAATAAACCAGAGGTCAGGAGAAGACAATCCTGCTGGTGAGAAAAGTAAACCAGAGGTCAGGAGAAGACAGTCCCACTAGTGAGAAAAGTAAATCTAATGTCGTAATATTATGGAATCAGGAGATGTGGCAAGCTACAGGGGTAACCAGGACACTGTGGCTACATGGTGTCAAGCCAGTGATCCTCTCTTCCCCTCATTTTGTTTCTCTCCTTTTCCCAGAGAGTGCTGCTGTGGGTCTCCAAGGGATGTGTTATGTGGCAATGTGAATGTTGTCATAAATATAAAGCAAAAAAAGATTTACTGGGCCTGATATAAGGTTGGGCTAGATTTTTGTTAGATTCTTGGCACCCGTGTGACTCCTACTGACCTTTTAAAAAGTATTGATCAACAAAGCACTCTTGGTGAACTTCAGTGCTGAAAGACTGTAACCTTGGACTGATTCCCTAGCCAATCACCTACTGAAGCTAGAAGATGGTATTGGTGAAGGGCAAACTACTTGTCCTGTTTTTGTTATTGTGGATAGCATAATGATATTTCACTATCTCAGCGTAAGCTAAAGGCCACTTCCTTGTCTCCTCGGACCTTGCATTTGGCAAAGGGGAGGGAGGAAGGGTGAGAGGGAGAGAGGGAGGGAGCAAGAGAGAGAGTGGGGGCGACTAACCTCTAGCAACAGTAGTCACATGTTATCCTAACTGGTGTCTGGGAGCTGAACTAGAGAACTAGAGCATGATACAGTACCACATCATGGTCTTATGATATCCATCTGACTGACTGACCCTCTGTTGCCCCTTAACCTCTGGTGCTCCCTGTCCGAAGATATTACACACATCACCCTTCTGAGCTTTTCGAAATGGAATGTCGACCCAATTGTCGCATACAAAACATTAATTGTATAGGACCGAAATATATAATAAGTCTCTTTAAAAATATATATATAAGTACAAACAACAAAGCAAAAATTTAACAGAAATTAACTGAAACAACACAACACAAAAACAACACAACTACCACAATTGATACACGCCACAACATGCCCACACCTGTCCACGAACACACAAAAATACACAGTAGCTTCCCCTTTAAATACACATACATACAACAAATCATCCTCACATGGAAAAGTCACAATCCTCAAGATGGTCAATATAAGACTTCCAGACCTTATCAAACACGTCCCTTCTCTGCCCAGCTTTAAAAAACTCTGAATCTAATGGAATATAACTACCTAGTTCAGCCCTCCAGTTCATCATTGAAGGTGAGCATGATGCTTTTCAATTGATAGTTATCGTTTTTTTTGCAGCAATTACACCTAGGTTACAAAACTTTGTTTGGTTACCAATATTTACTTTTCCCAACATACATAGTTGTGGAGATGGATGGATATAAATTCCTGGACACAATGATATGATAGCACAGACATTATCCCCAAATGGTGTCAGTTTGTCAAAGGACCACAGCATACGTAACACCATTCTTTTTGGGGGGTTTTGCATCTCCAACAGCGATATCACATTTCGTGCATTCTTTCAGGAGTGTAGTACATCGTATGGATTATCTTGATAAGGTTGTAGGAGAAAATATGAACATTTTCACATACTGTACCAGTCAAAAGTTTAGACACACCTACTCATTCCAGGGTTTTTCTTTATTTGGACTATTTTCTACATTGTAGAATAATAGTGAAGACATCACAACTATGAAATAACACATATGGAATCATGTAGTAACCAAAAAAGTGTTAAACAAATAAAAATATATTTGAGATTTGAGATTCTTCAAAGTAGCCACCCTTTGCCTTGATGACAGCTTTGCACACTCTTGGCATTCTCTCAACCAGCTTCATGAGGTAGTCAACTGGAATGCATTTCAATTAACATGTGTGCCATGTTAAAAGTTAATTTGTGTAATTTCTTTGCTTAATGAGTTTGAGCCAATCAGTTGTGTTGTGAGAAGGTAGAAGTGGTATACAGAAGATAGTCCAATTTGGTATAATACCAAGTACATATTATGGCAAGAACAGCTCAAATAAGCAAAGAGAGTAGGTGTGTCCAAATCTTTGACTGGTACTGTATATGTGACCAATATATTTCTTCCTTGAGATCTGTCTCCCATCTTTTCTTTATAGGTACTGTGTTCCAAAAAGGGGTGCCTGGCCACATGGGTTTCTTCCATTTCATGAATTTATGTACATTTTCCCAAATACGAATTGAATTGAAAATCATTGGATTGTCTTTTTTTCTTTAAAGCCTTGGACCCAAAGTAGTGAATATATTTTAAATCATAGGGTATTACAGTTATTGTTTCAATACTCTTCCAACCACAAGGCCAGTCTGCTGTCCATTGTTTAAGTGAATGCAGTTGTGCGGCCCAGCGTTATAAGGTACGTGTAAAACGTTTGAGATCTTTCCATTCCAAATAAAGTTGGAGAGTTAGGCAATTTATTTTCCCCCGACTGCGTGGCCGCGCACGACTCCAACACCATCATTAAGTTTGCCGACAACATAAAGGTGGTAGGCCTGATCACCGACAACGATGAGAAAGCCTATAGGGAGGTCAGAAACCAGGTAGTGTGGTGCCAGGAGAACAACCTCTCCCTCAAGACAAAGGAGCTTATCGTGGACTACAGGAAATGGAGGGCCGAACAAGCCCCCATTCAAAACGACGGGGCTGTAGTGGAGTGGTCGAGAGCTTCAAGTTCCTCTGTGTCCACATCACTAAGGTCCTATCATGGTCCAAACAGTACATCACTGGGGCCAAGCTTCCTGCCATCCAGGACCTCTATACCAGGCAGTGTCAGAGGAGGGCCCTAAAAATTGTCAAAGACTCCAGCCACCGAAGTCATAGACTGTTCTCTCTGCTAGCGCACGGCAAGCGGTACCAGAGGGCCAAGTCTGTGACCAAAAGGCACCTGAACAGCTTACAACCCCAAGCCATTAGACTGCTGAACAGTTAATCAAATTTCTAGACGGAAAATGTACATTGACCCCCTTTATTATTTATTTATTTATCTTAATTGTTTAGCACCGACTGGCTCTACGCACACACTCACACATACTACACGGACACTCCAACACACACACAAACACACAAAACACACACACACACACATGCATATTGACACCACACATACACTTTCACACTTCACATACGCTACTGCTACTCTGTTTATTTTACAGTGCATTCGGAAAGTATTCAGACACAGAGACTTATTACACATTTTGTTACATTACAGCCTTATTCTAAAATGTATTAAATATTTTTTCCCCTCATCAATCTACACACAATACCACATAATGACGAAGAAAAAACATTTTTTTTTAAATGTATGTACATTTTTTTACTGATATCACATTTACATAAGTATTCAGATCATTTACTCTGTACTTTGTTGAAGCACCCTTGGCAGTGATTACAGCCTCAAGTCTTCTTGGGTATGACGCTAAATGCTTGGCACACTTGTATTTGGGAAGTTTCTTCCCATTCTTCTCTGCAGATCCTCTCAAGCTCTGTCAGGTCTCTCCAGAGATGTTCGATCGAGTTATGCCTGTGCCACTCAAGGACATGTGCCACTCCCGAAGCCACTCCTGCGTTGTCTTGGCTGTGTGCTTAGGGTTGTTGTCCTGTTGGAAGGTAAACCTTCACCCCAGTCTGAGGTCCTGAGCGTTCTGGAGCAGGTTTTCATTAAGGATCTCTCTGTACTTTGCTTTTCGTTCATTTTTCCCTCGATCCTGACTAGTCTCTCAGTTCCTGCCGCTAAAAACATCCCCACAGCATGATACTGCCACCACCATGCTTCACCGTAGGGATGGTGCCAGGTTTCCTCCAAACGTGACGCTTGGCATTCAGACCAGAGAATCTTGTTTCTCATGGTCTGAGAGTCTTTAGGTGCCTTTTGGCAAACTCCAAGTGGGCTGTCATGTGCCTTTTACTGAGGAGTGGCTTCCGTCTGGCCACTCTACCATAAAGGCCTGATTGGTGGAGTACTGCAGAGATGGTTGTCCTTCTGGAAGATTCTCCCATCTCCACAGAGGAACTCTGGAGCTCTGTCAGAGTGCCCATCGGGTTCTTGGTCACCTCCCTGACCAAGTCCCTTCTCCCCCCGATTGCTCAGTTTGGCTTGGCGGCCAGCTCTAGGAAGAGTTTTGGTGGTTCCAAACATCTTCCATTTAAGAATGATGGAGGCCACTGTGTTCTTCGGGACCTTCAATACTGCAGAAATGTTTTGGTACCCTTCCCCAGATCTGTGCCTCGACACAATCCTGTCTCATATCTCTACTGACAATGAGTGGTGTAAAGGACCTTATATATACAGGTGTGTGCCTTTCCAAATCATGTCCAATCAATTGAATTTACCACAGGTGGACTCCAACCAAGTTGTAGAAACCTCTCAAGGATGATCAATGGAAACAGGATGCACCTGAGCTCAATTGCAAGTCTCATAACACAGGGTCTGAATACTTATGTAAATAAGGTATTTCGGTTTTGTATTTTTAACACATTTGCAAAAATTTCTAAAAACCTGTTTTCACTTTGTCATTATGGGGTATTGTGTGTAGATTGATGAGGATTTTATTTATTTAACTGATTTTAGAATAAGGATGTAATGTAACAAAATGTTGAAAAAAGGAAAGGGGCCTGAGTACTTTCTGAATGCACTGTATTTGCAGAAATCCATTCAGGTGTATTTTGTGGCTTATGGCGAATGCGTTCTAATGTTCTGAAGTTGTGCTGTTGCAACACACAGTCCAGTTCAAAGTGAATGATGGCAGGCCTGTGTGGCAATGGCTTGTTTGCATAAAGGACTTCTGTAGCTCTGATTGGCTATGGTGCACCGGTCTGCGTAGACGCCAGTCCTGGACGAGACAGATGTTTTTATTCGGTTTTATTTACTGCAGTGTCTATGAATTGTTCAAACGCACGGCCTCTTTCCCACTCTATATTACTGTAGAATTTCAACAAATACCTTAGTATACGCCATTCACAAACATTCTAAGAATTGATGAAAACGTTACCATATCTAAGTGCTGGCTTGTCAGAACATTTTTCAAAAAGTATCATATTCTTCCTGGGAGTGTATATGAACAGATTTGAATAAGATTTAATGTTGCGAAAAGATGTCAGTTCCACTTTCATTATTTGGGCTGGCTGCACAATTCCATTGACATTGCATTTTTGGTTGCTCAAACATGATGCACACTGTCTCTTTGCCTATTCTCTGGCATTGAATCATGTACCTACTGTAGCTGTACCATACTATGGTCGGTAAGGTGTCATGCACCAGCTGGTAGAAGCATCGAGTAGCAGGTCTGTGTTGTTGTCTCATCAAACAGTTTTTCCTTTGGTGGGTGGGTGGGAAAAGAGGGGTATCAGGCAACCTGTGTTTTTGCCAGAGGAGCCTTACTGTGAACACATTCCTCACAGTAGGAGGTCTGACTGAGGTACCCACACACTAATTAATACCTGAAAACTGCCTTATGGGATGAAGGGAGAGGGATGGAAGGGTGTGTGTTGGTGGGTGAGTATTATCAGGGAGGGGGAGAGGGGGCATTTTCAGTGTGTTGAATGACCTACATGCCTTTTCAATTGGTAATTTTTGCATTTAATTCTATATTTTTCTATTAAACTAATTTCAGCAACAACAACAAAAACGAATTATAACAATGCTAACAATAGGATAAATGTCTGTTGGTTAAGTGAATGGTGTCTGACTAGGAATGGTTGTTTGCTTTGATACCAGAGGGCCTAAAAGGAAGAAACTGCTGATCTGATCTTTCTTCTGACTGTGTCAATGGCCTCTGGTCCCAGGAACGCTACAGGAAAGGAGAGGAAGGGAGGCAGGAAATACTTGTCTTTCTGTAGCCGTTTCAAACAGATTGCCTTTTGTAGTCATCCTGTGAGGCTTTGCATTGCTTTACTGGAAATACTTGCTAACAGTGTAACTCTTCAAAGAAGATGCCCCAGTTTCTCTCTCAAGGGCAAATTTAAAACAAACATTTATTTGTGTTGCTTTACAAATTGTACATAACA
This sequence comes from Brachymystax lenok tsinlingensis, assembly GCA_030435695.1. Classification (NCBI taxonomy): domain Eukaryota; kingdom Metazoa; phylum Chordata; class Actinopteri; order Salmoniformes; family Salmonidae; genus Brachymystax; species Brachymystax lenok. Next base: position 25,224,021 of record CM059788.1, on the reverse strand, counting down.
TAATTCATGTAGGTAAATGTAGCCTTGATCTAATCAAGACAGGCTGAAGTAGACTTGGCCCCCAGGGGACTGATAAAGTAGAATTTAATTGAATTGAGTTCACCCATAATCAGATTACCAGCCATAACAGTACTCCACTACTGAGGTGATGGGTGTGTGTTTAGTACCTATAATCCATTGCATCTCAAATTAATTGTCTATTATCTTATATGATTGTCAGTGTTGCGACAGTCTCGGTTAGGGTTAGTGCTGACAATGTATTACCAGTCTAGGTTTAGGGTTAGTGCTACTGCTGTAACGACAATGTATTGCCAGTCTAGGGTTAGGGTTAGTGCTACTGCTGTAACGACAATGTATTACCAGTCTAGGGTTAGGATTAGTGCTACTGCTGTAACGACAATGTATTACCAGTCTAGGGTTAGGGTTAGTGCTACTACTGTAACGACAATGTATTACCAGTCTAGGGTTAGGGTTAGTAGTACTGCTGTAACGACAATGTATTACCAGTCTAGGGTTAGGATTAGTGCTACTGCTGTAACGACAATGTATTACCAGTCTATGTATTACCAGTCTAGGGTTAGGGTTAGGGCTACAGCTGTAACGACAATGTATTTATTACCAGTCTAGGGTTAGGGTTAGTGCTACTGCTGTAACGACAATGTATTACCAGTCTAGGGTTAGGGTTAGTGCTACTGCTGTAACGACAATGTATTTATTACCAGTCTAGGGTTAGGGTTAGTGCTACTGCTGTAACGACAATGTATTACCAGTCTAGGGTTAGGGTTAGTGCTACTGCTGTAACAACAATGTATTACCAGTCTAGGGTTAGGGTTAGTGCTACTGCTGTAACGACAATGTATTACCAGTCTAGGGTTAGGGTTAGTGCTACTGCTGTAACAACAATGTATTACCAGTCTAGGGTTAGGGTTAGTGCTACTGCTGTAACGACAATGTATTACCAGTCTAGGGTTAGTGCTACTGCTGTAACGGCAATGTATTACCAGTCTAGGGTTAGGGTTAGTGCTACTGCTGTAACGACAATGTATTACCAGTCTAGGGTTAGGGTTAGTGCTACTGCTGTAACGATAATGTATTACCAGTCTAGGGTTAGGGTTAGTGCTACTGCTGTACCGACAATGTATTACCAGTCTAGGGTTAGGGTTAGTGCTACTGCTGTAACGACAATGTATTACCAGTCTAGGGTTAGGGTTAGTGCTACTGCTGTAACGATAATGTATTACCATTCTAGGGTTAGGGTTAGTATTACCAGTCTAGGGTTAGGGTTAGTGCTAATGCTGTAACGATAATGTATTACCAGTCTAGGGTTAGGGATTTACTGTAGGGCAGGGCTTTGAGCAACGGGGCTAAACAATCATGTGTCCTGATCCCCTAACCCCCACACCCCTCTTATAGCCAATGGTGCACTCCTTCCCGCATTGACCAGTTTGATACAGAACAATCAACAGCAACCATTTATGGGGTTTTCAGAGGGGGATCTTTGTACTGTAGCTTCCTGTACAGCTGTTTCCACTGTCAAGGCCGGAAGGCTTATAAACGGACGTCTTTCCTCATACAACAAATGGGTCATAAATACATGAAGCAAGGGTGAATATCATACTGTACATGATAAGGACATACAGTATGTGATCGTTTTATAAAAGGCTGTATTCACTGAGATTATGGAGAAGCAGTTGCACCTTTAACAGACTGTTGTAGTACCATGAAGCATCTACAGTGAGCTCCAGAAGTATTTAGACACATGTGTTGTTGTTTTGGTTCTGTACTCCAGCACTTTGGATTTGAAATGATACAATGACTATGAGGTCAAGGTGCTAACTGTCAGATTTAATTTGAGGGTATTTTCATCCATATCGGGTGAACACTTTCTTTACATAGTCCCCCCTTTTACGGGACCAAAAGTACTGGGACAAATTCACTTATATGTGCATTAGTAGTCAAAAGTGTAATATTTGGTCCCATATTCCTAGCACACAATGATTACATCAAGCTTGTGTATTTGCTGTTTGTTTTGGATGTGTTTCAGATTATTTTGTGCCCAATACAAATGAATGGTAAAAATGTATTGTGTCATTTTGGAGTCCCTTTTATTGTAAATAAGAATAGAATATGTTTCTAAACTCTTCTACATTAATGTGGATGCTTCCATGATTATGAATAGTCCTGAATGAATCGTGAATAAGGATGAGTGAGAAAGTTAGAGGCATAAACAGCAAACGCATCCAACAAGTTTGTAGAGACACAAGCTTGATATAATCATTGCATGCTAGGGATATAGGGCCAAGGACTAAAATTTTGACTACTGTACTTTAATACACTTACAAGTGAATTTGTACTAATACTTTCAGTCCCCTAAAATGGGCGGACTATGTACAAAAAGTGCAGTAATTTCTAAACAGTTCACCCGATATGATTGAAAATACCCTCAAATTAAAGCTGACAGTCTGCATTTTAACCTCATAGTCATTGTATCATTTCAAATCCAAAGGTCTGGAGTACAGAGCCAAAACAACAACACATGTGTTACTGTCCCTATACGTTTGGCGCTCACTGTATATGGAGAATCACAGCTGCTATGTGGTGTTTGCAATGAATATATTAATGACACCAACTGGTGGCTTGCGGCCGAATTTGGCCAGCGGGTGGTTTTATTTGGCCCCCGAGGTTTTCTGAGCAAAATTTTCTTTACAGTTTTTTAAATAATTTTTTATACATTGTTGGACATAAAAGACTGTAAAAACACCAGGAAATCAGCTCCAATTTATTTAAATTTAAGAAATCTGTTCCCAACTATTCCAACACATAATAGAGTGACACGTGATCGTGCACAAATGTAAGCCAGATTTGAAATGATTATGTTTGAGTCAAACATTATATCTGTTTGGGCTTCTTGTGGTCTATTTGCAGTCTACAAATTATTTGTTAATATGTTCTGGCCCCCCGACTGCTCAAGAACAAATCGTCCCGCGGTCGAATCTAGTTGATGATCCCTGACATACAGTATACTGTAGCTCCCATCAGTACATCAATAGGAAGTAGTGTATCACATGACATGGGTTTGAGAGTCTATGTTTTCATGTGGAGTGTTTGTTTTTGGTTGTTTCCATGAGTATCCCAGGGTTTGTGTGTGTGTGTGTGTGTGTGTGTGTGTGTGTGTGTGTGTGTGTGTGTGTGTGTGTGTGTGTGTGTGTGTGTGTGTGTGTGTGTGTGTGTGTGTGTGTGTGTGTGTGTGTGTGTGTGTGTGTGTGTGTGTGTGGTGTGTATGAAGGGATAGGCACAAGGGGTGTGAGGGGCGCTGGTTTGAAATGGATCCGGCTTCCTGCATGCATGTAATAACAAAGCAGTTGGATGGTGGCCAAGGGCATTTAGATCTGCAGGCACTTCCAAAGGAGACCCCCCAGCAAGCTTTGAACACGGGAATACACACACTGCTTGTATTAAAGATGCGTTATAAAGGTTTTGTATAATTTCAGCCAGTAGTTTTGAAAGTTGGGCTCTCAAGCCAAAATGGGTCCACGAATATTGCGCACAATTGTGTATTCATTTTGTATGATATGTTACGTCTTGCAAATTTTTCATAATGTTTCCTGCAATTCATATGATATGTTACGAATTCAAATTCATACAATTGTTACAAATTTCTAAGTGCTTAAGATCCTGTTCACTCTCTTTAACTCTGCCTCTTTCACTGTCTATCTTTCAGGAGGCCTTTGTTGAGCTCTATGACAGACAGAGGGACTCCGTGTTCTGTTCGTGGCCGTCCATCAAGACTGTCTTTGGCCTGGCTGCATTGGGGGCCGCAAGCCTTACCATCGGAGCTTACCTTACACAGAAGTGAAGGAGTCACCCCCCCCCTCTTTCTTTTTGTCCTCCCTCCCGCTCTTACTACTTTCTCTTTTCAAAGGCCCCCTCCAAGACACTCCCGCATCCCCAACCTGCCTGTCTTCAAAGCTTCTCTCCCCGTTCTCGAAAAAAACTCCCTCTTCCTCACCCATTACTTAAAAAACAGACACACACAAATCAAACAACAGCAGGAAACGGAGTCACTGCCCATACAGAAGAAAATATGTCATGAAAGTCGTGCCATTTAACTGTAATCACAAAAAGTTTGGCTTTAAAATAGACGAGAGGAAGGGAGGGTTGGTGTCGTTTTTGTTCTGCCTGCTTGAGTACTAGTTGTCGCATGAAACCTTTGTGTGCTCGTGTAGACTTGTGTAGCATGTGTCGGTGAGGCAAAAGAAAGCATAGTCACTCTTAGAAAAAGGGTTCCAAAATGGTTCTTTGGCTGTCCCCATAGGAGAACCCTTTTTGGTTTCAGGTAGAACACTTTGGTGTTCCATGTAAAACCCTCTGTGGAAAGGATTCTACATGGAACCCAAAATTGATTCCCAAAAGGTTCTGCTATAGGGACTTCCTTCAACCCGCCTTCAAAGGACTTCCTCCACACAGCCAGCTGCTCTGAATGTATAATAGAAGGAGCTCGCTACTAACCAACACGGTGTGTCTGTCCACCCACCGCTTCTACGCTGCAATATACCAGGATACCAGGAGCATCACTGAACTCTGATTACAGAACCGTTAGTTACACACACAAGCTCTGAAAACACGTCTTCTAGGCGCCACAGACGCAACTTGCTCTGCAGAGATCTTAGAGAGATCTGTTGGACAGTGCAGTAGAGTCACTTTTTTGCATTTGACCCATATGAAATGTAATAAAGAGAAAGATATTAAAGAGGGGATTTAGTTTTTACTAGGCAAGTCAGTTAAGAACAAATTCTTATTTTCAATGACGGCCCCTGAACAGGCAGTGGGTTAACTGCCTGTTCAGGGGCAGAACGACAGATTTGTACCTTGTCAGCTCGGGGAATTGAACTTGCAACCTTTACAAGTCCAACGCTCGAACCACTAGGCTACCCTGCCGCCCCGATAGGAGGTAGAGGGCGGTATTAAAGAGAGGATAGAGGGAGGTATTGAAGAGAGGATACAGGGAGGTATTGAAAAGAGGAGAGAGGGAGTGAACAGCAGGTTAGTTAGAGCTTTTGTCAGGCCAAACCCCTGTTTGATCAGATGTTACTGACAGAAAGTGAAAAATATTATTCCACCTAGCTGAGTTTCTGGCTTAGTCGAGATCAGAGGGGGATTGAGGGATAGAGGTAGATACAGAGAAAGAAAATGTGTGAGAGACAAAAAGAGGGAGCGAGAGTCATAGAATGAGCAGAAATGTGGATACAGACAAAAAGAGATAAAAGAGTTGGGGTCAGACATAAGATGTGGATTCATTCCACAGGTTCAGTGACAGTGAGCCTCCCTCTCCAGATGCTAGAGGCTCCTCTACAGCCTGTTCTAAGATGTCTCACTTAGGGGAAAAACTGTGTCCCTAAATGGCCTGGCATGGTTCTGTTTGGTCTCACGTCACTCCCTCACCGTCAGATGTCTCTGAAATGCATTTATTGGACTCTCACTGCCTCTCTTTTTATTACTCTCTCTCTTTCTCGTTCTACCTCTCTCAATCTCTCTCTCTCTCTCTCTTGGTGTCTGTCTCCCCCTCTGCCCATATGTCTGACCAGAACTCAAGGTCTCACCCACCCAAGCCAAGTCACCGCTGAAAGGGGACTGAACCAAACCGCCAAATCTCCCAGAACATGTCCTCCAGCTGCTGCTGGGCTCTGATCTAGGGGACAAAGAGGCCCCACATACCCCCCCGACAACGCTAATGGTTGATTCCACATTTAGGAGGACCTCCCAGTGTGCACCTCTATCAGTATCTCGAACCGTAGCAGACTCCAACATGGGATACCCAACAAGAAAAATCCCTATTGGACACAAAGACTCTCTACTGTTTTGAAGTGGTGTCCGTTGTATTCCCAGTAACTGAGATATTTGAGCCCCCTTGCTGCGAGGCTGCCGCTGCAATGGCACGGATCACAACGTCTCTTTAGAGTAAACAATCATTTTCCAGAATAATGTAGGTGTTTGTCTAGTGTTGGAGATGACATAACCTTCTTGGAAAGGCTTACTATACATAATATTTACTATTTTGCTCTCTCTCTCACACACACGCTTATGTAGATAAGTATGTGTAGAGAGCATGTTGATAACTCATCGCAATGATTTCTCTCACCAAAAACCTCTCTCTTTGTTTCGGTCTTCTTTTATCAACGCAAAACATATTTAGTCTGAAGCTTTCATAGAATGAGTATTCACTATGTGTACCCATGTTTATGTCAGATGTTACACATACCAACTAATGATTTTTATTTATTGAGAGGTACCAGAACACAGATATTTAAATCATAGATGAGACGAAAAGTTAAGATCATGGAGACACACAAATGTCTTGAGAAATCGTATCTTTCGTTTTATTAACGGAACCACACTGTAGCAATACACTATTTGGGGCTGCTATTGCATCAACAGTAGAGTAACATTTCTGTGTGAGACATGTTAATGTGTTAATATTGGCTTAACACTGCTGTACTGTATAGTCCTGATTGAACTTAACTCACAGCTTCAAACTGCCACACAGATACAGTATTGTTGTAGAAAGCTGTAAACCAAAGTGAACCTGTAAGTAACGTTGTGTTAGTAAGACGTATCATGAAGAGATAAACACATGCCAATTCACTTTCACTTCTTTTAAATATTGTCGGAGTGAGATTTTGCAGGAAGGGTTGTTGTAAAGACAATGTCTGGCAACCTATTCCCTTTATAGTGCACTACTTTTGTCCAGGGACCAAAGGGCTCCATAGTATAGTGCACTATGTCAGGAATAGGGTGATATTTGGAAGACAGTACATATTAGCCTGCTTGGTGTTGTTCATAACATTTCAGTAGATACCGTAGCACCCGAATGCATCCAACTGGACATGTGTTAACAGGTGCTTTATTGATATACATGTATGTGTGGTAATTGTTAACATAGTTATGAATTCCTTCTCAAGCTTATGTAGTGACAGAAAAGTCTCCACATCTTGTGCTTTTGACCTGCTAGATTCTATCATCATAACCAAGGGCACCATTCTTTTTCTATTATAACAGAGGTGAATCCCCCTACTCATGATAAACCCTCAAGTGATATGTACATATGACAACAGAAATGAGTATGACATTTTTTTCAGGAGTATAGTCTTATCCAGAACTTTGGATAATAAGTCACTAACGGACTTGTTCATGGATAAAATATGTGTAAAGGTTTGTATGTGAGGAGGAATCATTTGAAGTATAAAGTCAGTCTGTGATTCTGTTTAAATGAATGTAGCCTACAGTACATCACACCATGGTTATAGTGTTGTAAATATAATCCTCAACCTGTGGCACTTAAGAGGTGAAATCAAATGTGTTACCGTTGTTTATGCTATGTATGTTTCCACAATAAGCTAGATGGGATCATGCTGTTTCTAATAAACCACATCTTTCCTGCAGTATGAGTTTGCAGTTTGTGATGTGTGTTTTCTGCATGTGGTTTGGTATTGTTTTGGGTGGTGATATACAGCATGTGAACCAATGTTCTGCTCGAAGGAAAATCATTCATATTTATAAGATTGGGTTGTGTTATATTGTGTTTATGGAAAATAATGGACACCAATATTGATCTCAAATATGTCATCCACCCTGTCTGTGCACTACTACATCGAGAGAATGACAGAGAGAGGGATTGGGAGGGAAAAAAGAGAGAGGAGGGAGAGGAAGGGAAAGAGAAAGAGAGGGAGGGAAAGAGAGGGAGGGAGGGAGAGGAAGGGAAAGAGAGAGAGGGAGGGAAAGAGAGAGAGAGGAGGGAGAGGAAGGGAAAGAGAGAGAGAGGGAGGGAAAGAGAGAGAGACCTTTATGAGAAGTGTGATCATAGTGCTTTTCCTCATCTGTGTGGCTGTGTGCTGCTGTCTAGTCAGTACATACGGGTAGCTGGGTTGACATGGCTGTATGAGACCCACAGCCTCCTATTCTAATGAGCTCTGCAGAGGAACAGCAACTGCACCCCACAAGACATCAAAGCCCCCCCCCCCCCTGAAACACAGTTTCTCAGCCCTCGCCGACTGCAGATAAATGCAACGTGTAAAAACCAAATGCCCCGAGGTCTGGTTTTTACACCCTCTTCCCTCATTCATATCACACTTGTCTTCAAAGGCCAGGGACGTGTGCTGCTTCACAGAATTAGTGAAAGGCATGATGCAGTAAAATTAATGCCAGAGAGAGAAAGAGAGAGAGGGAAAAGGAGGAAGAGAGAAAGAATGAGAGATATGCCTGAGGAGAGGAACAGAGTGAAGTTCATTTGAGTTTGAGCTCCTCTCTAGCCCTTCTCTCCATGCATGTAAAATACATGACAAGCTTCGAAGAATTTTAAATCACCCTTACACTTTCAAGGGAACGTCCAGTGTGTGTTTTTGTGTGTGTGATAAGCAGTCAGATCAGACGGAGGCCAGCAAGCCAATAAGCCCTCAAGGTGTTGGGAGATTTCATCCTCACTGCTGATCCAAGAGCAGTATCAAGAAAAATACTTGTTTTTACCTTTGCAGTAGATCCATTGCGATTACAGTGCCATTCCTACCCCACATACAGACTGACAGCCTCCTGCTTGTTTATCCTGCCTGTGAATATATGGAATATATCATGTCTATAAATAAATATTATTTTGTTGGTGAATTTGGAGCAGAATATCTGGTGTCATCTGAGTGCTATGAAATGACATTCTACTAACCACAGTCTGTCTATATATCATACAATCACATGGTGGTTAGCGACTAATACCGCTTGTATTAGACTGTCACCTTGTGGCTGGTGTTCAGAAATCCTTGGAATGGTCTCTGGAAAGTCAATAGTGTTTTCTCAGGAACTCTACCCTTTACTTGAAAGCTGATGTAGAACAGCTTTGGAGGGAGATGTTTGTTGTTGTGGCTTGATGACATTTTGTTTCCTTAAAATATTCTAATTATAGAAGCAACTCCCTGATGTGTAAACAATTTCAATGTCATAGGAGCACTCCAATAGTTTCTAGCATGGAACTTCAAAAGAGGAGAGGGAGAAACTTCTGTTGGTATGCTCTGAGCCTCAGACTAAATTTACTTAACCTGCTATCTAAATTCGAGTACTCTCAGGACTCCACGTGATGGTCAATCTTAGAATAGGTGCGGATTTGCCTGTAGTGCAGCTTTTAACCACTAGTAGGTGGCAGTGTTCAGACATCCAATGTCTCACTAATGATTATCATCAAAAGCCTTTTAGCCATGTCTGTCAAATAAAGTTTATTAGAGAAGTGCATAAAAATGTGTTATACTGTTTGAAGGGAAATAATTAATGTGTATGGTGGTCATAAAAAGATTACATCAATTACATTTTTATGTAACTAGGCAAGTCAGTTAAGAACAAATTAATATTTACAATGACCGCCTAGGAACAGTGGGTTAACTGCCTTGTTCAGGGGTAGAACGACAGATTTTTACCTTGTCAGCTCTGGGATTCAAGGTAGCAACCTTTTGGTTACTGGCCCAACGCTCTAACCACTAGGCTACCTGCCTCATTCAGGATTATCATAATAAGCAAATTGATTTACCCAAACACGTTTAATTTGGATTGCAAAATAGTTAAATATGGTGGTGCAAATCTACAGTCAAAAATAACATTCAATAAACACATTACATAAAAATACATTCAGTGTCATCGTTCATTTTTCTGCATGCAGAAAAATAGAAAAGTAAAGAACAACATTTATATCTGTTATAGTGTCGTTTCTCATGCTTGCACATGTACTGTACATCTTGTTCTGAATAGAAATGATCTTTATTTATATTGGCTTATATTGCCACAATATATTTACAAAAATAATATTAAAACTGCAGTTATTTTAAGATGATTTCTTTAAAGTTACACAAAAATAAAGCTTTCTCAGGCACCTTTCCTGAAAACGTTCTTATTTACAGTGAAACAATAGAGATGAGTTGTCAGAGTTGTATTCTCTGGCCACAGCACAGGAGCCTGGTCAAGAGCAGTTCAGAATCCACAATTTTGGGCAAAATAAATGGCTCTCAATCACAACCCAAGCGTTATCAAGAATGAATACAAAATATATATATATATCCAAAAATCAAGCCTTTTTCCTGTTCTGTCTCTCTTCACAACATTTACTCATATACAAACAAAACCTCTCCAACCATAACAAGATAAAGCATGAACACCTGCAATTTCTCCTTCAGGTTAAATGAGAACACATTTTTGACAAGATCTTGCTTGTTCTTCAAAAACACCTCGTTTTGATGTATTATGGTTAGAGAATGGCGTTCGCTTTCCATGGTCAGGGGCGGGGCAAGCAAAAGGCACTGTGACTAAGGATTGGACAAAGAGACTGCACATAGACCCTAAAAGGGGTGTGGACAACAACTCATTATAGCAACATGTGGCTTATCATAGGCTATAATATAGCCACTTTTGATACTAAAATGAAGAATGCAATAATATGTTCTAAATGGTCTGTGTTTGACAGCATACAAAATAGACTGACGTTATTTACTCAACCATCACTACTTAGTGATACAAACAGGTTATTATTTCCTGTGGGGAACTTAGACACATGCTTGTGTGTATCATCAAGTAAGATGCTTTGACCATAACTGTCAATCTACTTGTTCATTGAAAGTTTGAAACTACCCAGAGTGACTAGGAACTGTTAACACCACAGAGCAGCATGATACTGAGACAAACACCAAAACATATATAGCCCTCATATACATAGATAACCACAGTCTCCAGACTGGCTCAGCCCCACAGTGAATCAAGTCCAGTTCCATTCAGACAGAGAGATGCTAGTCCTCCAGTAAGCCATTTACCTCCCAGTAGCATTCCAATCCAGTCCAGCCCTTTGGTTTCAAAGTCTAGTGCATCAATATGAAGGGCTCTGGGCCCCATGTCTAGAACCATAGACGTAAAGGTAACTGTCAAAATAAAGGAAACACCAATATATGAATAGGGCATTGTGCCACCACAACAGCTTCAATGCACCTTGGCATAGTTTCACAAGTGTCTGGAATTATATAGAAGGGATTTTTCCACAGGAAATTCCATCATTTGGTGTTTTGTTAATGGTTGTGGAAAACACTATCTCAGGCGCCACTCCAGAATCTCCCATAAGTGTTCAATTGGGTTGAAATCTGGTTCCTGGAGATACACACCCACTTTTAACTCACTATGCTCCTTTGAGATCCCTCTTTCAAAGTCACTGAGATCTCTTATTTTAGCCATGGTAAGAAAATAATGGGCAACTGTGCATTTTTATACATGACCCTAAGCATGATGGGAAGTCAACTGCTTAATTAACTCAGGAACCACACCTGTGTAGAAGCACCTGCTTTCAATATATTTTGTATCCCTAATTTACTCAAGTGTTTCCTTTATTTTGGCAGCTACCTGTAAAATACAAGTTCTATATTTTAGAACAGCCTCTGTGATTCCAGCAGCAGTAGACCCCTCCTATCACTCCAGGAGGCCCTCCTCTCTGCAGGCATCTAGGGGAGGGGAGAATAAACATGTGAGGTAAGGACACAAGAATACATCCCACTAGCCTGGTCCCAGATCTGTTTGTGCTGGCATTATAATGACCATAGGTGTTGGCTATTGCGACAGATCTAGGACTAGGTTAATGTCCAACATAACAATAGTAGGCTTATTTGCATCATGGAGATAGTTGTGCAAGATGCTTCATGTTTCTTTCACTCTCACATCTGAGTTGATGAGTCTGCTCACTGCAGTTTTAAAAACTGGGAACTGATACACCAGCCAATTCAAAATGCAATTTTTAAATGCATTATGTCTGCACCAGCAAAGGCATTTCCTTCCAAAAAACAAACGAGTTATCTTACATTATTCTACATTCTTTATCTTACATCATTCTTCTTCATTATTCAAAGCTATAAGCAGATAGACAAAATACCAAGACAACAAAAAAAGGCTACCAAGCATATGGTAGTAAGACGTTGACATGAACATTCTATTAGAATCTGAGGGTAGCACGAGAGGACAGGACATGGTCCTGAGTCAGGACACAGGACACAGACACTCAGCCAAGCCCACACCACACTGTCACGAGCTGGCATACAGGATGGCTCAAAGGCACAGGCAGCCTGGCATCAAGCCCATGCCATCCGCATGTGGGGGCCAACCAGCAAACGCCTGAGTGTGTGTTTGTGTCCTACCTGTGTGAGGAGGGTGAGGCAGGGCAGGGCATGGCAGGGTGGGGAGGGAGCTCAGGGTCCAAGAGTAGTATTAGGAGGGGGTTAGGAATGCTGAGCGTCTATACCTGCTGGGCTGAGCACCAAGGCCTGCAGGATGTCAGACAGGGAGATGATGCCCTCGATGGCCGAGCGCTCATCCACCACTACCAACCGGTGTACCTGACACACACACACACACACACACACACACACACACACACACACACACACAGGGACACACGTACACAGGGACACACACAGATGAAAGATTATTTTTAATTTTTTTATTTAACCTTTTACTATGCAAGTCAGTTAACTTGTTAGGGAATAGGATATGCACATATTTAGTACCATTGGATAGGAAACACTCTGAAATTTCCAAAAGTGTTAACCATTTGTCTGTGAGTGAAACAGAACGCATATGGCAGGCGAAACCCCGAGGAATTTCTGTCCTGGAAAAAGTGATTTTGACACATTGCTCATTTGGAACCCCTCCCTCATGAAAATGACCATATAAGGGCATATGAATGCAGTACCCATCGCTTCCTTTAGATGTCAACAGTCTCGAGACAGTGTACATTTTCAATTTGGATGCTTTAGACCAGAGAAGAAGAGCAAACCAGGAAGTGTACTTTTTAAGTCAACAGTACCCAGTGCGCGTTCCCGACAAGGCGCGCAGTGTCTTTTTTACCGTCTTTATCGATCAGTTGATTTATAATAGTAAATATACGTAAAAGTGTTCCTAAGGATACATTTAAAACTATGTTTGATTGTTCTTGGACAAGTTTATAGGTATAAGATGAACGAGTTTGCGTCACGTTTCAATGGAGGAGTGGAGGCTGTCGTTTCTGATTATAACGCGCGAACCAAATGAAGATTTATGGATAAAATACATTACTTTTTCTAACAAAAGAACCATGGATTGTCTTCGTTGGACACTTAGGATGACCTCAGCAGAAGTTCTTCAACAGGTAATTGATTTGTTTTCGCTGTGAAATGTGTTATGTGTGTGCCGTGATGGCTAATCGATTCATGGCTATGGGAAAAATATGTGAGGTGCTACCCTCAAACAATCAAATGTGCTGCTTTCGCCGTAAAGCCTTTTTGAAATCTGACAACGCTGTGATATTGCCAAGAAACAGAGCTTTTGATGAGTATGGAACACTTGTATATTGGTGGATGTTTAATAATTCAACTTTTGGATTTTGAATTTGGCGCCTTACATTTCACCTGGTAGTGTCGGGATTGGGGCGCTAGCGCCCCAGCAATCCCTGAGAGGTTAAGAACAACTGCTTAGGGAGCAGTGGGGCCACCTACGACAACATCCGGGAAAATGCAGAGCGCCAAATTCAAAATACAAAAGTAGTAATATTAAACATTCATGGAAATACAAGTGTTGCACACTCTTCAAACGCTTAGAATGTTGGTAATCTCACAGCGTTTTCAGATTTCAAAAAGGCTTTACGGCGAAAGCATAGCATTTGATTGTCTGAAGACAGCGCCCCGCATACTTCCCACCATTAGCATAATAACATAACCAGCACGGGTGTCACAAAACTCAGAAAAAGCGATAAAATAAATTGCTTACCTTTGAAGATCTTCATCTGATGGCAATCCGAAGGGTCCCAGCAACACAATACATTTTCCTTTTGTTCGAAAGTCCCTCTTTATATCCTAAAAGCTCAGTTTGGTTGGCGTGTTTGGTTCAGAAATCCACTGACCACTCGTCCAATATACAAGACACACAACGTTTCTAATCGATCCTTAGGTACACTAATATGTATATAAATGATAATATTTCACACGGATAATATCCTGGGCGATCGAAAAGGAAAAAACCGAAGCGCGCTCTCTCGGTCCCGCGCGCCAAAGAGATGAGTGACTTCCTTAGTTCACTTACCAAAACATGTGCATATCCTAGTTTCTGGGCCTGAGTAACAGGCATTTAACTTTGGGCACGCCAGACTCTCCAAACCTCCAAACACTGCCGCCACTCCCTAACAGGTTAAGAACAAATTCTTATTTACAATGACAGCCTACCACGGGACTCTCAATCACAGCCGGATGTGATACAGAGGGACAGTGAGCATTTTGTGTCTGTGTTGAGATTGCGCGTTATTGTTGTGTTGTTGGTGTGTTGAAAACATGTGTTTGAACTCACCTCTGCTTTGACAATCTTGTCCACGATGGTCTCCAGTGTATCCAGCTTGTGGCATTGCATGACCCCCTCAAAGTACTGGCAGCGATGCCTCAGAGCCTGGGTCACTGTGATGTCCAGGTTGTTATACGTCTTCTCTGCTGCCAGGTTCTATACACATGATACATAGACACTCATGGCTTTTGAAGGAAAACATTCACACAATATATTATTGAGGGGAAAGTAACAGGATTACCAAGCTGTATTTCGAAAATCACAACTTACTATGACATCAAATTTGGAGTAAATATCCACCACTTTGCCTGTGAGGAGATTGAAACATAACCAGAGTTGAACTGAATCTCAATCAGTCAAATGTACCTGTATAGTATATTTTAACAACAGCTGTCACAAAGTATTTTACAGTAACACGTACCAGATATGTCCACAACAGGCAGGGCAGACACCCTCCTCTCTACGAAGATCTGCAGGGCCTTGATGATGGGTGTGTCAGGGTGGATGAAGGCTATGTTCTTGTATGTGCCGATGCCAAGCTCTCCTAGAGTCTGCTTCATGAAGGCCGGCTTGGGCATCTCACGCACCTGGAACACATAGGTTAAAATTTAACACATATCTATGTATGAATGGAACACATAGGTTCAAATATAACACATATCGATGTATGACTGGAACACAAGAGAGGATCCTTTTTTATTTCTATCTGACTTCTTCAACTCCACTAGAGAGCAGCAGTCTAGTGAAAACACTTCGTATTGTTTTATGACAGAGTGTGTTTTAATATTCTTCCTCGGCGGGCCTAGTGTGTATAATATTCCAATGTAACGTCAGGTTTTTAATCATGGGGCTCAATTTGAACAAACCTAAACGCAATGGTCAATCTAAGCTCTGGTGGTAGCGCTTATAGGTCCGTGGGTGGGTCCGAAATATCTTTGCCATTTTCACAACCACAATTATTGGCGCAGTTGCTGGCGTTGGCACAAAAGGGCTGGGTTTCAATTAATATACAAGTTGTGGGTGTGTCTAGGCTTGGCTGCTCGCTGGCCAATCTGAACATGCTCATGGCTAAATATGTGGTTGCTTAAAGTTGTGTATTTACGGTCTTTGATGTATTGCCTTGGAATCAACTCCAATTCCAATGTTAGTCCGTTATAGTTTGTTAAACAGCTTACAGAAACAAACAAACATGTAGACCTATCCCATCTATTCTAAATATATTAACTTGAACCTGTTCAATGTGGAAATATATACATAGATCATTCACACTTATATAGGGGCTAGGCCTACTGTAAATTGCATAATGGTGGAGGATGGACATGCCAAATGTAGTCAATAAGCAAGATTACATTAATTATTGATAAGGCCTAAAAAGAGAGTGAATAACTCAAATCAAATTCTAAACAAAATGAAGGTAAATTGACGAACCTGGGAAATGCCAGTGCGGCAGTTTGTACATGACAAAATTACAAACTAACGTGCGTTTGACACTAGCGCCACCTTAACGCCAGCTGAAAATAGAGCCCATGGTTTTAGACTTACAAAGAGCTGTAGGAACTTGAGGATCCTCTTGTGTGTGAGGATGTAAAGTGGGTTCCCCGTCACAGGGTCAATGACAGGCAGCCGGTGGATCTTGTTTTTAATGAGGGAATACACTGCATCAAATATGCTGCAAAGATGGACATAAAGCGCAAATGAAAAGACAATTCTGGTATTTTCTTCACATCCATGTATATTCAAGACAGATACACACGCTCTTACCTGTATCATAACCATTGTTATGTTATGAGAACGTACCTTGATTCAGGTGATATGTTCACTAAAGGCTTGAATGTCTCTTGCAAATATACTTCTGTGGAGAGACAAAATAATGTGAGTTAAATGTTCTGTACATGTCATTTAATGTCATAATTTAAACCAAAGCTTGTTACATACCTCTCCATGTCTCAAGCTTATGATCTTCCAACTCATATATTTGCACCTGTAAACAATAAAACTATATTGACGTCTAAAGAATAAACTACAGAAATCCAACATAGGATTTTCATGGTGAACAAATATTTTGCTAAATCGGTTCGTACACTCAAACTTACCAACGGTGACTTGTAGTATCTGTGTAGTATGATGATGAAGTCTGTGATTGTCAACATTCCTGAAATGAGAAATGTACGCCTATAGATAATAGAATGACTAACAGTTGTCATAGAGCCGTCATAAAGCATTAGGTTGCCAACTGACCTCTAGCCAACAAACCATGCTCCACTGGCCATGGCTATTACAAGTCATCTACACAAATCTGTTTAGTTTTTTTAAAGAAAAGTGACAAACGTCATATTTAATCTGGAGATAATTGTTATCTACCAGCATGTACGTATGTACATTAAAATGTGGAATAGTTTAAGAATGCATTCATTGGTGGATATAGGTGTTTTGGATTTCATGTGAATGTATGTCATACTACACAAAGGGTGTGTCTTACCCACAAAACACTGCCTCTCTGAATCCCATAGTGGGGCAGCCCGAACCCCGTTGGCCACTAAGGCAAAGAACGCCTTCTTTACCTGTGAAAAAGGATCATAATCCGAAAATATTGATGGTATTGCACATCTTGTAAAATGTTTAGTGTAAATCCTAAATAATACAATAAAGCGTTCTGGTTTTATGGGTTTCATATTAGAAAACTGAAACCATTAGGTTAATGGATTTGGTGGCTGAGCTCCTAAAGATCAGTGTTTCTGTACTTCCTTATGATTACTGTTTAACCTTTTATGAGTCAATAGCAATGCTCTCCTCATGGAACATTAACCATGCAATTTTCAATGCCTTTAGACCAAGGATGCACTTCAATACCCATAAGAATGTTCCTCAGTGGACACACCCTGTTAGATAAACAGATACTGTCAAACGTAGGTCAAAGTTAGTTAGTGCTTCTCAAAGTTATGTATACATCGTCTTGTGAACTCACACCCCTGTGTGTCTGTCTGGGCCGAATTGACAAAGTGTCTCAGAGTACTGTAGGGGGTATTCATTATGATTTAAAAGGCCAAACTGATCCTAGATCAGCACTCCTACTCTGAGAAGCTCTTACTCTGAGGTGCTCTATGTGTCTCAGAGGCTACATGATGTCAAAGTGTGAGGTCAAGTGGAGGAGCAGGGCTTACCTGTAGGCCAGTGTCGAACACCACCAGCTTGGAGCTGGTGGGAACGATGTCGTAGCAGCAGTGGGACTTCATAAAGCGCATGTAAATATCACTCTCTGGTTCAGCAGCTGGAAAGATGGGTAGAAAAATATATATTCACACTGTGTATACAGTAAAAAAAATACATCAAATAATTTCACTAGTCATCATACTGTATACTGAACCAATGAGGTCACATCTTGGGCTGGGGGGAATCCCTTATTCTAACAAAGTGCACCCATGGGATGAGACTGATTCCACTGCATGAGGCTTTGGCTATCCATAGCTGTAGGAATATGTTTGGGGGGTGGAAGTGCTTTTCACCAAGGAGTGCACACTACAGACAGCTACATTGGTCAACTAATAGAGGACAAGTAAAGGCCCAGTGCACTACTTTTGGGGAGTCCCGCTGTTATGGCGCTATCATCAGGCAATAATTGGGTTATGATCAAAACAAATCCTGCATAATATGACATAAATATGAATTATTTTGTGATATGTAGCGACAGGTGTTTAATAGCTTGCAACTGGTCCCATGTGGCTCAGTTGGTAGAGCATGGGCTTGCAACGCCAGGGTTGTGGGTTGATTCCCATGTGGGACCAGTAGGAAAAGGTATTAAAATGTATGCACTCACTACTTTAAGTCATCCAGAGCTTCTGCTAAATGACTAAAATATATATATTTTTAAATGTAACTAATATTCACATTACAATTCACACCACCACTTTACAAAGAAGCAATCGGTACCACTGAGCCTGGTCTTGAACTATATTCAAATAAAATAGCAAAAACGTCAAATAATAGGCTATAGGCAACACCATCAAATAAAATCAAAATGTAGGTTATTAATGCACTAAAATGCACTTACTTACCAACACCATCATCGTTTAGTTCAAGTTTCTCCAGCATGCCTTCGAATAAACCGTAGAAATTCTGTAACAATAAGAGGCAGAGGGAGTCAAGAACGCGCTCCAAATCTGGCACACCAATATCAGACTAGTCGCGCGCTGCAGGCGCACAACAGCTCGCCTTTTACCAAAGTTTGGACGAAAATAACAATGTAGATTCAATAACTGCTGGCACGTTCCACTATGACAAAATCATACATACATCTTGAGAGACTGACAGACTAAAATGTCCTTGCGCAAAGCCAACAAAAAGAAAAGCAAGCCACGTCTGACACGCACAATACGCACTGCGCGCAACTCATTAAAGTGCCCTTGTCCAAGTTTCTACTGTGTGTGGGCAATTCATATCGGGAGCTCTGCCTGCCAGTAACTTTAGTGGCACATTATTATTAGGCTACACGCCCCTTAACTGTAGTAGTGGAACATTCCTAAATCTATTTTGCTGCAGTCAATAAAGCCGTTGCCTACAGTCGGATCATACTACTGACTAAAACAGAGTAGTGAGCAACATGTCCGAATAAATAAACAAAAGAAGAATACTTTAATTAAAAAGCAGTGTATCGTCTCAAGTAGATATTTTTCTGCGCATTGTGTGTATTGTGAACGACAATAGTTCGGAAATCGTTCAGGTTTCACATTTATTATTACGATCACGCTCCAGAGACACACCCTCCATGCAGAAGGACCAAGGCTCTTCACCATATTAGGAAATCCCTTATGTTGCCTAGCAGCGAGAAGCCAAGGATTCCTTGTTTTTTTCTATGCCGATAACTGTTTTGCAGGACATTAAAATGCAACAATTTGCACAATGCATAATTATTTACATTGACAATTATTTACAATAATAATGGAAAGGGATGAATGGGCTGAAGTAGGCTACTGCACAATGACTAAGACATGGTGCTGAGGTTGTGTACTGCAGCAAAATAATCCAATACCAAATAAGTCGGTGTGCAGTTAATTTGCTACAAAGCACTTCATCATCATGGCACATTCTATGAGCCAAATCATATTGTGCTCTTTGTAGCATATGAGGATTCAGAACCATCTTGTTGTTTTAGTAGTCTCCCCTAGCCCCTTGATTAGACCCTACCAGTGCACTGACAACCCACTGCAGTAGAAGAAACCGCCCTGATACCTCATAGCTCACGCCTGGGATGCCTAACCAACACTCCAGTCACCCTATACCTCATGGTGACACAGCAATTCTCCAGCCAAAACCACTACTGCACTGTCATAAATCTAGCCCGTCTAACCCCGCATCAGCATGAATCCCATCCCACTCTACTGCTGCTGCACTGCCACAGGGAAGGGAACGTGCTGTATGTAAACATGGGGCTGTAAATCTGAGACGGAGGGCTGTTTCATTAACACGCTTCCAGATTGGATTTGGCAGAGACATTCCTTTGACTAGGGTAAGAGCCTGGTGTGTGTAGATGGAAATAAATAAATACTAATAAATTAAAAAAAGAGAGAGACCGAGACAGAGAGCAAAAGAGTGCAAGAGAGAGAGCAAAAGAGAGTGAGATAGCGAGAGAGAGACTTATGGCTGGATCCATGATGCCTTGGGTGTAATAAGCAACAACAAAAACAAGAATGGTGATGAAATATTGACTTACACTGTCAGGGTAGATAGAATTCTATAGCTCAAATAGACAGACACACAGTTACTTGAATTATTAGTTTTAACAAGATACCACATCAATCAATCAAATCAAGGTCTCTGTCCCAACAGGAGAGGGGAACATTACAGACATATCAGTACAAACAATGACTGTCTGAACATCTTGGTTAGACTAGTATTGAACTCTGCTGAGCTGAACGTTAGAGCTGAACAAACACAACAGTATTTTCTGAAACAATCACTTAATTCCAGTCCTTTACAGTTTACCACTGTATAGGTCTAGGAAACTCACAGAAAATCACATCAGCTTCCCCCCTTAAACAACTTTTCCTTGGAAACCCTGAAACACAGCAAACCCAGCGGTTGGTGTAGTAGGTAGTAAGAGGTATCACTCACTGGCTGTGAGGTAGCTTGGGGTAGTGGGAAAGCGTAGGGTATTGGAGAGGAGGAGGACATGGGGGGCTTGGCAGAGGACGGCAGGCTGAGGCGCTGTCCGGTGTCTGGTGGGGGTGATGAGAGGGAGCGTTCCAGGCGCTCTGGGGCACTCTGGTGGACCTCCTGGGGGAACAGCATGTGCAGGCTGGGGGTGCTGGGTGGGGTGGGGGAAGACGAGAGGCCAGAGACTGTGGAGGAAAGACAAGGACCAGAGAACGATTAACTGTTAGCACTGATCCACACAGGCCTGTCATGTATACATAGTTTCCCCTAGAAATCTCCTGTACTGCGGTTGTATGTTCACAGGTGATCTCAACTCAATTGTGGCCTTTCTAATTGGGATATACCATTGCAATAGAGTATGTGCTTGTCACATAATACTGTACAAGTGGAGTGGATCCACAATATATTTAGCTTTCCAGAAGAATATTGATTTCAATATCATTAAGTATCCTCATGTATCATTAGCATGGTTAAGCGCTGCCAGGGCCTGGAAATCTGCCAAGAAAATATCAACCCATCCTGTCCCTAAAGCACAGAAATCAACTGATTTCAATGGATCATATTCACAGTGCAAAGCTTGCGAGTCTTATGACAATACAGTAGACTCATTTGGATGTACTGTATGTAGGTTGTCAGGAACGGGTTGGACAACCACACAGTATCAGAGAACATCTTCAAATACCTAAAAAATGAATCCAAACCTGATTCAGATTTCAAACAAATCAATCAAATGAATGTGTAGAAAATGAATATTCTTGCAGTAGAGTGGAATATAGTTACCCTCCCTATCTAGCTTCAAGTACTACTACCACTACACCATTCCCCAGCCTTGATGATGTGTATCATCATAAAGAACAGATATCTAGTCTACAGTATAATACAGTAGTAATAGTGATATATCATCTAGCAGGGGCAGCCTATATTGAACAGCTGCCCGAGAGGCTGGGAGGCTCCTGCTCTGGCAGTGTCTGTCAGGTCGAGGCCGTCGCTCAGTCACATGACAGCCCTTACATGCCCCTCAGCAGTCACGACCAGGCACGGGGCGCGGGTTGACATACAACACCCACACGGCTCCAGCCCCACCCTGCTGTGCTGGCATATTTCTAAGGCCATACTTCCAGTGACGTGGTTAATGTGTACAGCCTGGTTCACATTTCATCCACTCCACCATGGGACTCTCATGGGGCTCTGCTCATCTCCAGTAGCTTACCAGCAACGCTTCACTTTGACATTCAAGCCACCACTCACTAATCTAACAATCACCTATAGGCACAAGCCATAAATGACTTATAAAAAGGCACACTATCATAACAGCTGAGGTGATTCTGGATTACTTGAACCCAAATTAAGAGTTGAATTGATTGAATTCCAAAACGCTATATATCCCTTTTCAGAAATGTTGGTAAATTTACTTCATTGGTTTAAAGAACTTATGAAAGAGATTGGTGTGTTTTTTCCACATATAATCATGGCATGGGTTACTAAATGACAGACGTGTTTAACCCAGGGGAGAACGACTGCCCCCTCTCATTGAAGCCACAGAAGTTCAAGGCCAACTGCAGTACTGCAGGCATTGTTAGCAGAAAACAGGATCCCCCATTATAGTGAATGGAAAAATGGCGATCTTCGTGGTCAATCTTAGTATAAATAAATAACATTTTTAAAACAATCATGGTACCAATAACTGCTAGTAATATACCATATGTATGTCTTCAAAGATATTATACTGCAGCACCCCGGTCGGCCTTCAATTCAAGTTATTCAATGAGAGGCAGCAGCACTGAGAGCTTGCAACGTCACTCCAAAGAGTAGCTCAAACTGCGTATGTTATGTCTCCGTGAGACCCCATCTTAAACAACTAAATTTGGCTTCAATGCGCTGTTGAGTCTTCACATAGGAATGAATGGTGTCACATGATGAATGGCTTTGTCCATTCATTTATACAGTCATTGGTTTTCACTAGATTGTTTGTCTCTCTGAATGAAACCATCACATTTAGTTACAAAACATATATATATATATACGTATATATATATAAATTAATCAGTACACTCATATGAGATCTTGGCTCTGGTTAAAAAGTAGTGAACTATATAGGGAATAGGGTGAAATCTGGGAAGGCCTAACTCTAACCTAACACTATAGCATGAGGCTAGATTTGTGATGTTTTGATGTATATGTTAAATATTATACAGGATACGAACATTCCATTCCAGCTAAACAATGGATAGCATTTAGCAACAAAACCAATTGCAATACATATCTAAAATATATTAATAAAAAATCATCTGAAGACAGTGACATTTTACACATACCTAAAGCATTTATTTCTGATGAAAAGAACACAAAATGTGAAACATCGGTGGATAAAGCATTTCGGAAATAAACAAATCAAATCTGAAATGTTAGAGTAAATCTTTGATCTGACAAATCAACCACTTCCACGGTTCCATAACATAGTAGAAACATAAATAAACAGTTATAATTAAAATGGCTGCTTAGAGACTTAAGAGCGAATCACAGCGCACACACTGGCTCCTCCCTCTGTATAGATGCAAATACAACGGTAAAATAAAAAAAGGGACTGAATACTAAATGCCAGTAACATTCAACCCATCAAAAGTAAATAGTAAACCGATATACCATCTAAACTAAAGAAAGGTCAACTTGATTGAAGAGGATACATCTGCAAGGGCATTCGTCATGTCAAACAAAAACATGTCTTCACAGTCCAGCTATCTCCACTATCTGACATTTAGCTGGCTAATACCAGGCCCCTCTTCAGTTGTGTTGGTGTCTTATTTTAGCCATGCTGTTGTGGCACATTCCACAGGAGAATATAACACAGAGGACAGCAGGGAGGGAGCTCCTCCTCACCAAAACACACAGGTAGGGGAGGGGGAATAGACCACGTAGGATATTGGAGATATTAGAGTAATCTATACCAGTGTTCGTCAATCTCTAGTCCATTGACCAGCACTGGCCCTTGGATGTTACAGACGGGCCTCTCAAATGGTAAACTGACATCTAAAAATCAACATGTCATATTACTCACACTACATTTGGAAAACACAGAAGCTTTGTGTGTAAAGGGCAATGGTAAACTACGATGGTGACGGAGTCATATTGGCTAGTGTTCTTTCCATTAGGTGTTAAGAGAAAGGCATGTGTCTCAATGCCGTTTGGCCTCAACTTTAGGCTAGTCTAAACTCAACCTAGTGTAAAGCAGTGGTTCACAAACTTAAAAAATGATTTAAAGGAATTCAGTCTGGCTTTAAAATGACTCTTGAAAGTTACAATAGTAGAATGCACAAGGTGCAATTTTGAAATTGGGTAGTGCATCATCAGTTCCTCTTGTCATGTCAGTCATTACATACCTTAGAGAGAGAGCTGTTTGTATCTTGTCAGAAATGTCCAGATCAACTAGCCCATGTCAGCTAACGTTTTTTAATTTCGTTTTTTTAGCCCATAGATATTGTTGGATTTTTTTTGTCACTCAAATATCACATGAATACACATTATACATGGTAAAATGTATAGAATTGAAGAAAATCTGCCCCAAAACTGCTAACCTTTTCTTTGCACCCCATGACAAAATGTGTAGAGGGGGATTGTAATGTTTAAAACAAGCTAAGTAACTATACCATATTGTCTGAACTCAAAAGATCTGTCAGGGTCAGGAGGACCAAACTTAAACGTTATAAAAGGGTCACACATGCCAGAAGACAACTCTTCTAGCCTCGTCCCATGTGCTATAGACAACTTTTCTATTATGGTCATGCTGTAACCATAGAAGACTTGGAAACAGAACATACAGTATGGGCCCAGACCAAATAAACATTGCACCATATGGATTTACAATATGGATTTACACATGGGTGGCAGTTAGACTAGCTGTTAGAGCGTTGGGCCAGTAACTGAAAAGGTCGCTAGTTCAAATCCCAGAGCCATCAAAGTGAAACATCTGTCGATGTGTCCATGAGCAATGCACGTAACCCTAATGGCTCTAGAATCTCTATTGAGAATGGCTGTGGCCCCACTTTCCAAGGGTGTCTCGGGGAGCGGGGATATGCAAAAAAAACAACTAAAAAAACATTTCCAATTCACACATGTATTGAAATTGGACAAATATAAGCACCCATCAAAGTATTCATAATTATTTGGGTTTACATCATCATGACAGCTACATGGTAAAACTCCAATGATCCCATGTCAGACTGGGGCTAAAATCAGGAGCAGTTCATGGCAAAGTGTCACTCAAAGTCACCATCCGTAACACCCCAAGCATCCAGTGAGATATCCGAAAGGCCAACATCCCAAGCATCCAGTGTGATGACCTGTTGCAACATGTCATTGATAAGCATCAGTCTGTGATGCTTTCGCAAAAGGATATGCATCATGAGACATGATGCATAAGTTAATATATTGCATTCAATGCAAAAAGATGCATATCAAAATTGAAATTCATCAAGAATATTGAGGCATAGATATGCATCAAGGGTATTGATGCATAAGTCAATACATTGCATTCAAGGCAAAAAAGTTGGTGATAAAGCTGCAATGGGTAAATTGGTGAAAGACTCAGACAGACGGGCGGCAGGGTAGCCTAGTGGTTAGAGCGTTAGACTAGTAACCGAAAGGTTTCAAGTTCAAATCCCCAAGCTGACAATCTGTCGTTCTGCCCCTGAACAGGCAGTTAACCCAGCTCCTAGGCCGTCATTGAAAATAAGAATTTGTTCTTAACTGACTTGCTTAGTAAAATAAATAAACAGATAGTCTTTTTTTTATAGCTGTTCTCTCGATTCTCTAATCCCCTCTCTTGCCCTATCGCTCTTTCTACTTACTCTTCATCCCTTATTTCTCACTCCCTCCCTCCCTCTCCCCTCTTTCTCTCCTTCCTCCCCCTCCATTCTTGCTACCTCCTTTTCCTCCCTACCTCCCCTAATCTCTCTCCCCCCCTCCTCTCTTCAACCTCCACCTCTCAGACAGACAGATCCACTCACAGACAGACAGAGACAGACACAGTTAAGTTGAAGTTAGAGTCTAACTTCATGTTCACATACCGGCTCAGCCCTAACTCAAGCCATAGGGTTAGAGTTGAAGTGGGATGTGAACAAGAAGTTAAGGTTAAAGTTAAGGCTAGGATTCAGCCAAGTTGAGGAGGAGGATTATTTAAGATACTGTTTGTAGAGGTAGAGTTTCAGATGTTTTCAGAAGATGTCCTAGCTTCAAGCGGAAGCTGGTTCCACTATTGGGGTGCCAGGACAGAGAAGAGCTTGGACTGGGCTGAGTGGGAGCTGCCCTACCGAAGGGGCCCTACCGAAGACCTGAGGTGGCAGAATGGAGTGCTCGGGTTGGGATGTAGGGTTTGAGCATAGCCTGAAGGTAGGGAGGGGCAGTTCCTCTTGCTGTTCCATAGGCAATTACCATGGTCTTGTAGTGGATGTGAGCTTCCACTGGAATCCAGTGGAGTATACGGAGGAGTGGGGTGACATAAGAGAACTTGGGAAGGTGGAAAACCAGGCGGGCTGCAGCGTTCTGGATACGTTTACAGGGTTTGATGGCACAAGCGGGGAGCCCAGCCAACAGCGAGTTGCAGTAGTCCAGACGGGAGATGACAAGTGCCTGCATTAGGACCTGCGCCGCTTCCTGTGTGAGGTAGGGTCGTACTCTAGGGTTGTTGTAGAGCATGAACCTGCAGGAGTGGGTCACTGCTTTGATGTTTGCAGAAAACAACAGGGTGTGGTCCAGGGTCACGCTTAGGTTCTTTGCACTCTGGGAGGGTGACACTGGAGTTATCAACCATGATGGAGGTCATTGAGCGGCCAGGATTTCTACAGGATGAAGAGCAGTTCAGTCTTATCGAGGTTGAGCTTGAGGTGGTGGGCCGACATCCAAGTTGAGATATCTGCCAGGCACACAGAGATGCGTGTCACCACCTGGGTGTCAGAAGGGTGGAAGAAGATAAGTAGTTGAGTGTCATCCGCATAGCAATGATAGGAGAGACCATGTGAGGATATGACGTAGAGTGAATTCATGTATAGAGAGAAGAGGACCTAGAATCGAGCCCTTGGGGACACCTGTAGTGAGAGCTAGGGAGGGCTAGTGGGAGATTCATGTGTATCACAGTTTTGAAATCTGCCACACACCCTTTGCATCAGCTTTTGTTTTGTCAGAGGAGAAAAACATGCACACGTTTAAAAACAATATGCTACTTATTGGTTTCTCTCTAAAATGTCTTTCACAACTAACTTCATTTGTTTTGATCACTTTACACATTTATTTTGGGATCCACCCCTGTAAAAAGACGTTTTGCTGACATGCGAGTGGAGAAGGACAGTCATTTCCATCCATGTTCACTCTCCTCCATTAACTTTGACCTTTTCCAAAAGGAGGCTAGAGAGGACGGATTAGAAAGGAAGCAGGAGGTGAGCAAATCTAATTGAGAAAAGGCCAGGGTTAGGGATATATATATATAAATATATATATTTTTTAACCTTTATTTAACTAGGCAAGTCAGTTAAGAACCGGTTGAGCCGGGATAAGGACTTGAATCTAGGGTTAGGTTTCAGTCGGGAGTGAACATGAAGCTAGGTTTAGGGCCTCAACCTTAGACATAACCCTAACCCAACTAACAATTATTAACACTACATGACAGAAAGTTATGCTTCACTTGAAGCTGATTTAAGGTGCTTTTGAGTGACATTGGCAGAACGGTTGAGGCTAGAAACATAATTCAAGTATGGGATCATTCAGCAAACGCTCCCGATGAATGCAAGCCTACACCTGACCATGTCAAATTAACTCTTCACAGTGAAAACTTGGTCCCACAGAGAACAAGGCCTTTCTTCCATAGAAAAGCATCACCTACACTGCTTACATAACCATGGTGCCCCAGTGGACTGCAATATAGCTATCTAACAGACCCCGTTGTAACCTTATAGGGATGCCCTGTGTTAATAGGAAGTGGCTTAATTCATCCTCAACATGGTCTTTCATTCTCTCCCTCTCCCTGAGACTCTGGAAGGAGAGGCGACACCACCGCCAGCCAGGCCACTGTCTATTTTCATCTAGTTTAACGTTCCAAAATAGAGCAGCGACGATTCCACCAAGACTAGCCAATGTGGGCAAAGAATAACTGTGGTGGATTATCACCATGTTCAAGTAGAAGGACTATCAATTATCATTCTATTTATTTCATAAAAAAATGAGATCAATCTAAATCTTGATTTAGGAGTTAATGTAAAAAGTCAAAACATGTTAGTTTACTGTTGTGTTACTTACACAGTACTGGAAGTATATTTCATTCTATTTTATACTCACATTTTCAGAAGAAATAATATATCCAGAAATTGCCATATTTAATAATAATGTGGGTGCCTACATTTGTCCTATTTCACACATGTACTATAGGTGTTTTTGAAGGATGTGTAGTATGTGACTAAAACGAGAGCCCCCTGTTTAAAACCTGAGGGATGATGACCTGAGGGACACCAGTCATAAATACCTCTGAGCTGTCAGCAGCCCCTATATGTAGATGCTGTGTTAATTACAAAAGGAATGCTCTGTTTTTACTATCCGGATAAACAGGGGGTCAGAGTGATGTCTACCTTACTGCACTTGTTACAAAATGGATGCTGTTGATACTGTACTACTATTGAATCAGTAGAGGATTAATTTAACTGCTCAGATAAGAAACATTTATTCTCATTGATAATCCAAGATTAATAATCCACCTTTTTCAATACATTTTAATATTTGGGAGGTAAAGCAGATTCCGCTATTAATTTCACCCGTCACATTATTTGACATTATGAAGCTTACCATAGTTCCCCAGAACGGTTGAAACAGTCATGTGTTTGTTTGTAAATAGCACAACAGGAGAAAGCTGGAGCAGGTGAGTCTAGTTGTGTATTGACAGGGGTCGCGTTTATTGAATGTCAAGTGTTTTTTTGCTTCAATAGAGTGATCAAGGACGTGCAACTATAGTTTTCCTTCACAGAAAATACATTAGTGCAACACATTTGGCAGAAAATAGCTTCATTGTCACCAGCTGTCAACAGAAGTGCAACACTATTTGGCTGACAGCCACACAAGTAAATGAACTTGCAAAGAAAAAGCAAGGTCTTTTTGCAGAATAAATGCATTGCTATCCTATTTCTAATGTTTATCATAGAAAGAACGTAGCCAGCTACATTTCCTAATGTTTTTCTTAAAAGTTAATCTGGCATTTTACCGAAGAAAAGTAGGCTGGCAACACTGAGAAAAGTACCAGCGAAAAGTAGCTACATATATATCAGTCAGAGCGCCGTCTGCTGATAGAATGCCTGTTAGTGAATTGTCAGCTGAGTGGAAAAGTGCAACTGAAGCACAAAATGTGTCTGATGCGGAGCACAAATTACAATAAGCATTTTAGATCTGCTTTTACATAACGCAGCAAGATTTTTATGCATTTTATATTTTTTCCTGCGTGAAAAACAAACAAGTGGCCAAATTAATAAGGTGACAGGGCATGATATTGTGTTAGCTTTCTGCAGTAGCATATATGCATGGTTTTCAAGGGAAGCCAGGCTTTCCAAAAATGTTTACCAAGAAGAAACATACAAATAATGTGTCTTTCGTCTTTTCTTTATGTCTTTTCATAAAAAGTCCTTCAATTTGCAAGAGGCTGAATGTATCTCACCAGAGAAAGTATCCAAGCGAACGAAACAGCGCCCCTCTGTCTAAGTATGTGTAGCCCATCTATCTGATGCGGTCTGGTCAAAAAGAGAATGACATTGTTGCTGCCCATAGCATTGAATGCAAGGGAAGGCAGCAAGCATTTGGCCTCTCTTGATAAAGAAATTGTAAAATAATAGCCAATCATCGTTGAGCTAAACTGAGTGAGTTCAGCTGTGAATGGGAAGCCAGTTAGGATTTGGCTTCACACCAATCACATCAGAAGCCAAAAGTCATTGCCAGAAAAAAACTTGAATTGGCCAATGATTGTAACAGTGATTCTGATCCAACTATAAATTCATACATTGTGCCCCTGGCCTGAGAGGATGGAAGCTAGATGTAGTATGCTAATGTTAATTAATGAAAGGAAGTTAGGCTAGCGAGCAAGTGTTTTAGCCAGGTAGCCTAGGGCAACAAAAACTAAAAGTGTGTTTAGGCAACAAGAAAGAAGAGGATGGAATTGCCATCTCTCTACAAGTAGGGTGAGTCAACACGTTTTTTTCTACTTGCATGCGTACACATCAGTGCTGTGGACAGCCACATCATAGTAGTACACAGCGTTGTACCGGATCTTGAGTTTCTTGGCAATTTCTCACATGGAATAGCCTTCATTTCTCAGAACAAGAATAGACTGATGAGTTTCCGGAGAAAGTTCTTTGTTTCTGGCCATTTTGAGCCTGTAATCAAACCCACAAATGCTGATGCTCCAGATACTCAACTAGTTTAAACAAGGCAATTTTTATTGCTTCTTTAAATCAGAACGACAGTTTTCAGCTGTGCTAACATAATTGCAAAAGGGTTTTCTAATGATCAATCAGCCTTTTAAAATGATAAACTTGGATTAGCTAACACAATGTGCCATTGAAACACAGGAGTGGTGGTTGCTGATAATGGGCCTCTGTACGCCTATGTAGATATTCCATAAAAAACCTGCAGTTTCCAGCAACAATAGTCATTTACAACATTAACAATGTCTACACTGTATTTCTGATAAATGTTATGTTATTTTAATGGACAAAAAATATATATATATGTGAACTAACCAGTTACAGAGCCAACAACGCAATTATCACAACACATTAGGTTGTAATATATATATATTTTTCATGGCTAGGGTTCCCTGGTGATTTTACCCACACACCACTACCGGCTTTCTGCCTTGTTTGAGAAGTCAAAGCCATTTGGATGAGTTCTGTACAGCTGCCACTGCAGCTTGGTTTCCTTGCATTTTTTTCTCCTCTTTGTTCAACATGCACTGTCTCAGGGCTTGTGGCCCATCATATACTATGAAGTTATACACTTTTATAGACACTTGAAGTAGTGTGATCATGTGAACAGTACAAGACATTACCAGGCAGACATGGTGGCTCTGACTGGCGTCTTCCTGCCGCTAGCAGGTCCTGCTCCTTCCGCTTCTTACTCCTCCTCAGGCTGCCGAACCTCTTCATGGACACCAGCGGGTTAAGGCGATGGTTTCAACACCCAATATTGACCATGACTTCCAGGACGAGTCACAACTGTAGGGCACCACTACCCAAAAGTGTGACAAAAATAGCTACTCCGTCTGATCCATGTTTATAAATAGAATAAAGATGTGTCAAAGATTACAAGATCTGTGCCAAAATGAAATTAAAGATATGTCCGGAGAAGGGTCTTTCCCAACCAGTCAGGAGCTTATTGAAAATCTCATGAGAAAGGCTGATGTTAAACCTTTAATGAAAGAATTATGTTCCCTTTAAAAGTTTAACTAAGTCATTGGCCCACCCCCGTGAACACAGACATGGATCTGTCGTCATGGAACAGCCCTTTTCTACTGTCACGAATAAAACCCTCTCCTGAGGAAATCCTCTTCAGACCACACTCTTCTAGCTCTGGATGGCCTTGTGTTGGTCTTCTGGAAAGAGCTGAACCTTTCCTAGCAGGATGTGCTTTGGTCTGGAGGGCCCTCTTCAGTCAATGGGCTATCTTAGATGAAGGTGGTCTTTGTTCTCCTGAGTAGATCTGTTCTTCTGGTTAAGAGATGCCTCTTCTCCTTCCCATTGATGTGCCATCTGTCATTAGACATGGTTGGTCTTCATGCTTGCATTTCTTGGAAAGTTAAGGATCTCTTCTGATATTTTCTTTTTTCTGTAAGCTCATTCATTAAAATGTCTCAAGTGAGTCCAGAAGGCTCTCAGGGTATTGGGGTCTGTGGCAGCTCACAAGCAGGGAAAGAAAGATGGAATTTCCACACGTCCTATTTGAGACTAGGTCCAACACTCCCAAGTGATGATGCACAGAGTAGCACAGTTTAGCACAGCACATACAAGCTCTCGTCCTCTCGCTCACTCACTCTCGCGCTCCGCTGAATTTCACTCTGGTCCTCCTCTCCCTCGCTCTGCTCTGTTTTGGTTGGACTGTCTCTCGCTCCCCCGCTCTGCTCTAGTTTGCTCTGTTCTGCCCCTCTCTCTGCAGAGTTCTAGTAGTGGCGTCAGGTGCAGCTGTGGGTGGCGTCTAAAATAGTACGCGTTTCAGCAGCTAAATGTCTGCGTCCCCCTTAACCCCAACGAACACGTTCAAATCACCACTCACATCTGTCTCGGTCTTCACGTGTACATACTCATAACACTATATCTAAATCAGGGACGGGCTACTGGCGGCCCGCAAGCCCCCTTTTTGTAGGCCCGCGGATCAATTTCACAAAAAAACAAGTTTGTGGAAATGTTGTTGTGCATCAGCAGTCACTCAATTTGTCCATGTCAGCTAAATTATTTAAGATTGGTAAGCAGTGGTGGAAAAAGTACGCAACTGTCATACTTGAGTAAAAGTAAAGATACCAGATGGCACCATTTTCTTGTTTTTTATTTACAGAAAGCCAAAGCATGTGTGTTTAATGAGTCCGCCAGATCAGAGGCAGTAAGGATGACCAGGGATGTTCGGTTAATAAGTGCGTGAATTGTACTATTTTCCTGTCCTGCTAAGCATTCAAAATGTAAAGTGTACTTTTGGGTGTCAAGGGAAATGTATGGAGTAAAGTACAATATTGGGGCGGCAGGTAGTCTAGTGGTTAGAGCGTTGGACTTGTAACCGGAGGGTTGCAAGTTCAAATCCCCGAGCTGACAAGGAAAAAATCTGTCGTTCTGCCCCTGAACAAGGCAGTTAACCCACTGTTCCTGGGCGCCAAGACGTGGATGTCGATTAAGGCAGCCCCCCGCACCTCTCTGATTCAGAGGGGTTGGGTTAAATGCGGAAGAAACATTTCGGTTGAAGGCATTCGGTTGTACAACTGACTAATAATGGTGACTTTGACTTTGATATTTTCTTAAGTAATGTAGTAAAGTAAAGTACAGATATCCCCAAAAAACGACTTAACTTCTCAGGGATCACTGGGGCGCTAGCGGGCTGCTCCCGACACTACCAGGTAAAATGTAAGGCGCCAAATTCAAAATCCAAAAGTTGAATTATTAAACATCCACCAATATACAAGTGTTCCATACTCATCACAAGCTCTGTTTCCTGGCAATATCACAGCGTTGTCAGATTTCAAAAAGGCTTTACGGCGAAAGCAGCACATTTGATTGTTTGAGAGTAGCACCTCACATATTTTTCCCATAGCCATGTATCGATTAGCCATCATGGCACACACATAACACATTTCACAGCAAAAACAAATCAATTACCTGTTGAAGAACTTCTGCTGAGGTCATCCTAAGTGTCCAACGAAGACAATCCATGGTTCTTTTGTTAGAAAAAGTAATGTATGTTATCCATAAATCCTCCATTTGGTTGTGGCGTTATAATCAGAAACGACAGCTTCCACTACTCCATTAAAGCGTGGCGCGAACTCGTTCACCTTATACCTATAAACTTGTCCAAGAACAATCAAACATAGTTTTAAATGTATCCTTAGGAACACTTTTACATATATTTACTATTATAAATCAACCGGAATATAAACTGATCGATAACTTGACGGTAAAAAGACACTGCGTGCTGTGTCGGGCGCCACAAGACTGGGTACTGTTTACATGACAGAGTGACTTCCTTGTTTGCTCTTCTTCTCTGGTCTTATTCATCCAAAATGAAAAAAATACACTGTCTCGAGACTGTTGACATCTAAAGGAAGCGATGGGTACTGCATTCATATGCCCTTATATGGTCATTTTCATGAGGGAGGGGTGCCCAAATGAGCAATGTGTCAAAATCACTTTTTCCAGGACAGAAATTCCTCGGGGTTTCGCCTGCTATATGCGTTCTGTTTTATTCACAGACAAATGGTTAACAGTTTTGGAAAATTCAGAGTGTTTCCTATCCAATGGTACCAAATATATGCATATCCCATTTTCTGGGCCTGAATGGGAGGCATTTTACTTTGGGCACGCCAGGCTCTCCAAAACCGACCCCTCAGCTGCCACTCCCTAACAAGTTAAGTAGTACTTTAAAGTATTTTTACACCAAGTTAGTATAGCTTCCAGTTATCTAAACTTGTAGTAAGCAATGTTGAATTACCGGCCGGGGTGGGCCCATTGATCATCAGCTATCATATAAAACACAGCAAACATTTGCCTCCACCCTTGGGCAAAACGTGTAGAATTGCAGAAAACTTGCTTTAAAACTGCAACATTTTCTCTACGCCCGATGGCAAAATGTGCATAATTGACTGAACTTGAAAACAGCATTATTTTTTGTTTTTTTTACCTTCGCTGTCACAAGGTGGGCTGCTAAAATGTGGGAGGGGGGCACAGCAACCCCTCATGATGAGTTCTGTTTTTCTTGTGGGCCCTCCCCCATCAAAGTTGCCCATCCCTGATCTATTTAAAAACCAAAAGGTGTCATAAGAGTGCCTTCAGAAAGTATTCATAGCCCTTGACTTTTTCACATTTTGTTGTGTTACAGCCTGAATTTAAATAGATTAAATAGATGTTTCTCACCCATCTTCACACAATACCCCATAATGACAAAGTGGAAAAAATGATTAGACATTTTTGAAAATTTATTGAAAATTAAATACAGAAATATCTCATTTAGATTAGTATTCACAATACTTTGTAGAAGCACCTTTGGAAGGGATTACAGCTGTGAGTCTTTCTGGATAAGTCTAAGAGCTTTCCACACCTGGATTGTGAAACATTTGCACGTAATGTTTTTCAGAATTCTTCAAGCTCTGTCAAATTAGTTGTTGATCATTGCTAGACAATCCTTTTTCAGGTCTTGCCATATATTTAAGTCAAATCTGTAACTCGGCCACTCAGGATCATTCACTGTCTTCTTGGTAAGCAACTACAGCGTAGATTTGGCCTTTTGTTTTAGGTTATTGTCCTGCTGAAAGGTGAACTTATCTCCCCATAACTGGTGGAAAGCAGACTGAAGCACATTTTCCTCTAGGATTTTGCCTGTGCTTAGCTCCATTCCATTTGTATTTTTTATCTTGAAAAACTCCCCAGTCCTTCACGATTACAAGCATACCCACAACATGATGCAGCCACCACTATTCTTGAAAATATAGAGTGGTACTCAGTGATGTGTTGTATTGGATTTGCCCTAAACATACATTTTGTCCTGAATACAAAGTGTTATTTGCTTTGCCACATTCTTTGCAGTATTACCTTAGAGTCTTGTTGCAAACAAAATGTTTTGGAATATTTTTATTCTGTACAGGCTTCCTTCTTTTCACTCTGTCAATTAGGTTAGTATTGTGGAGTAACTAAAATGTTGATCCATCCTCAGTCATTCAACTCTTTAACTGTTTAAAAGTCACCATTGGCCTCACGGTGAAATCCCAGAGCGGTTTCCATTCCTCTCCAACAAGTGAGTTAGGAAGGATGCCTGTATCGCTGTAGTGACTGGGTGTATTGATACACCATCCAAAGTGTAATTAACAACTTCACCATGCTCAAAAGGGATATTCAATAGCGTCTTTTTTTTTCTTTTCTTTTTTTACCCATCTACCAATAGGTGCCCTCTGGTCTCTGTGTTTGAAATTCACTGCTTGACAGAAAGACCTTACAGATAATTGTTTTGTGTGGGGTACAGAGATGAGGTAGTCATTCTAAAATCATGTTAAACACTTGTATTGCACACAGAGTGAGTCCATGCAACTTATGTGACCTGTTAACTTCTTGGGGATCGGCGCACGAGGTGACCGTTTTGGAGAGCCTGGCGTGCCCAAAGTAAAATGTCTCCCATTCAGGCCCAGAAAATAGGATATGCACATATTTAGTACCATTGGATAGGAAACACTCTGAATTTTCCAAAAGTGTTAACCATTTGTCTGTGAGTAAAACAGAACGCATATGGCAGGCGAAACCCCGATGAATGTCCTGGAAAAAGGGATTTTGACACATTGCTCATTTGGAACCCCTCCCTTATGAAAATGCCCTTATAAGGGCATATGAATGCAGTACCGATCACTTCCTTTAGATGTCAACAGTCTCGAGACAGTATTCATTTTCGTTTTGGATGCTTTAGACCAGAGAATAAGAGGAAACCAGGAAGTGACCCATTTATGTCAACAATAACCAGTGCGTGCTCCCGACAAGACGCGCTGTGTGTTTTTTACCGTCTTTATCGATCAGTTTATATTCCGGTTGATTTATAATAGTAAATATACGTAAAAGTGTTCCTAAGGATACATTTAAAACTATGTTTGATTGTTCTTGGACAAGTTTATAGGTATAAGATGAACGAGTTCTCGTCACGTTTCAATGGAGGAGTGGAAGCTGTCGTTTCTGATTATAACGCGCAAACCAAATGGAGATTTATGGATAAAATACATTACTTTTTCTAACAAAAGAACCATGGATTGTCTTCGTTGGACACTTAGGATGACCTCAGCAGAAGTTCTTCAACAGGTAATTGATTTGTTTTCGCTGTGAAATGTGTTATGTGTGTGCCGTGATGGATTATGAAATTATGGTAATGGGAAAAATATGTGAGGTGCTACTCTCAAACAATCAAATGTGCTGCTTTAGCCGTAAAGCCTTTTTGAAATCTGACAACGCTGTGATATTGCCAAGAAACAGAGCTTTTGATGAGTATGGAACACTTGTATATTGGTGGATGTTTAATAATTCAATTTTTGGATTTTGAATTTGGCGCCTTGCATTTCACCTGGTAGTGTCGGGATTGGGGCGCTAGCGCCCCAGCAATCCCCAAGAAGTTTTAAGCAAATTTTTATTCCTGAACTTATTTAGGCTCGCCATAGCAAAAGGGTTGAATACAAAACATTTCAGCTTTTAATTTTTAATTCATTTGTTAAAGAAAAATGAAAAACACAATTCCACTTTGACATTATGGGGTATTGTGTGTAGGCCAGTGACAAAACCCCCCAAATGTAATCCATTTTAATTTCAGGCTGTAACACAACAACATGTGGAAAATGTAAAGGGGTGTAAAGGCACTGTATGTACTTCTAGTGGAACATTCTGCCTCGCAGAGCGACAGCTAGGTCAGGTCACTGTCCCAGTACTGTAGCTAACTCAGGAAGACTGACCTTTAAAAAGTGCTGATCCCAGCCCCAGATCACCTAAACCATCCTCAGCTGACTGAAGGGACGCCCCAAGGTCGTTCCCTGGTCTGGTCTGGCGGCTGTGTAGTCATCTGATCAGATGGATTCAACACACCCTCCCACCACCAAACACCCTGTGATGACCCAGTTAGTTATGACTCTATTGACTGGCTTCTACACTACCCCAGATCCATTAAAAATGGTTATGCAACTGATCAGCCCAAACAAGTCAAACAGTTCAGCAGAGAATGAATGTGGAGATGCAGTCAGTGTTAACTTTGACCTGCTCCTATGACACCTCAATTGTTTTTATGCTGGGGTTGCATAAACTAGGGGAGAAAAGCATTTCCTTTTCTTTCTCCAGACTTCTCTTCCCTTTCGATGGGCGATTTGTAAAAAACGACCCACTTCCTTAATTTACTGACCACATACAGATTGCAGGTGGAGGGGGGGGGGGGGTACCTGCATGCCGGAAGAACTTTATACGAGTCTGTCTGGACATTTCCAGATGAAGCCATGAATGTTGAAATGACCTTGACATACAAATAGCTTATTATATTATAGAATAAAACCAAAAAGTCAATAGATGCCATGCATATAAACCCCGGTAGAAAATGTATAATTCTTGACATCCAAGCCCCAAACAATTTCTCATAACGTGATGGATGGAAGAGAGCAAGAACTGAACAGGGCATAGCACACCCTTGTGGCAACTGATGCTCGATTATAACAATAGTTTAAATACACCATGAACCTTCAAGAGTCGTGGCCCCAGTCAGTGTATGAGTTTCAGTACTGTTGGTGACCCATATTAATCTTCAGGAGAAAACAGAGCTTGCCCCAAGCTAAGGCCTGGCCCAGATGGAGTGTTCAATTATAAGCTGCCAAACAAGACTCTTCATAGGAACTGGGAAGAATGGGTGAACACCAGCCAGGGAAAATGACTCACCTCTTAGGTGTTTTAACCAAAGTATTTCCATGCACAATAGACTGATTTTAATTAGACCATTAACTATACAAGTACTGAGACTTAAGAGCTTAAGTCCTTCGGTTAACTCTGCACTGACCATTTGACAAGGAAGCTACTCTCTAATACTCAACAAATCACTTCCAACCAATCAGTATTTTGGTAACAGTTAACTTGAAACCTAAAGTCATAAAGGCTACATAACACTGTCATAATCGTAACACTGGTTTAAACAGTCATGACTGTTCAATTATTTTTAATCTAAAGTTTCCTTTAGTACTGTAGCTGTACTCCAAGGCCTTTATAATGTTTTAAAGAGTAAATACTAAGCAACATTACTACCAGGGTTGCGTGTTGACTCTTAACTCTGGTGGTCACATGCAATAGTATCATTCACAATGTAAGTTTGTCCTAATATTTCATAATTCTATGGATATTATCTAGAAAACATGTGCTTGGACTAGTTCAATGAATCCCAGAGGCCAGCAACACAATATGACATTCTGGCTTTAGAGTCCACCCATGAAAGCCAGAAAACATAAGCTAAACAAAGCCCTCTATGTTTGTCACTTTCTTTCTTTTAACCCTAAGAGGAAGTTGTTGACACTGATGATAAGAGTCTAAATAAGGAAGGAAGCACATCTGTCTGCAGTCCTCTAATAATACTGTATTGCCCTCTCTAAGCTTAAGACCCAGAATGGTCTTGGTCATGATGTGTCACTGAGCTCTCAGGACATGGCATTAAGATGGTGATGTTTGCATTGTTTGTTTTCCAGAAGAGGACTGCTGCCCCCTACAGCTCTTGCAGGGCTTTTTAGCACTAATGCGCTAGGACTGTCTAGGGTTTTACCATTTTGTGACCATTTTATTTTGAAGAGATTTCTGTGTTTGCTATGGTATTTATTCCATATTATTAGTGTCTGCACATAATTCAGTCATTGATAATTCTGTCAAAATCAAAGACTAAGACCACAAGAATGCTGATAACTTCCTGCCTTGAGGTTTTTCAGCAAATACAGGAAACCACAGTCGGCTCTTTGAAATACATTCATTTGTATTACCTTTCCTGGTCCTAGAGAAGAGCTTGATGCTAGAGTTGGACGATGAGTTGGGCGAAGAGCGGAATATACCACTGAAGCTGAGGCAACGGGGGGATTTGGGCGGTGAGGGGACCTGGTGGGTGGAGGGGTAGGGGGAAATAGTTCTGGATGAGCCAGGGCTGATCCGGGACTGGGAGTGGGCAGGGGCAGCCATGGGACTGGAGGGTTGGCTGACACCGGCAGGATCACCCCTCACAAAGAGTCCTTTAGTTGGGCTGACAGAGTGGCTGCAGACCTCTCCCTGAGATAGAAGAGAGGGGAAGGTATTTAATTGACATACACTCATGCAAAGACCTTGTTTGTTTATGCATGATGTGTCACTATACAGTTAATCAGAATGATATATTGACACCTGGGAATATTGTGACAGAGGCTTTGTGGACTGTAGTCAAAGAAACCACAAGGCCACATTAGCATAAAATAAAAATGTTGTTTCACATCACAATTTGTTTGATTCATAATGCATTAGTGCCTGAGTGGAATACATAAGGCTTGACAGTCTGTAGGAGATGCCCACAGCTTGGGTGAAGTCACTTCTCTTTGTCTGAGATATGAAACCATGTGACCTATCACATTACCCTGTGGAACTGCATGCATACAGTAGTAGCACCCAGTGTCGGGGAAGCTACTATGAAAATATAGTTGACCAAGCTACCAATTACTTCGCACTGGAAGAAGTTAAGCTACACTAAAGCTACCATTAAGAAAAAAATACAGTTTATTTAAAGTTACTTTGAATAAACTACTTTGTGAAAAATTATTATATGTAATTCTGAAATGTCATAGACTAAAAATTGCAAGAACTGTTCCCTTTGGGGTCATATGTTAACAGAATGTGTAATTTAGCCTATTGAACACAAAAACAGTTTCAAGTAAGAACTAGGCAGGTCTGGTGCCAATTTCCTTTTGCCTACTTCACCCATTTTTGCCTACTTCACCCATTTTTGCCTACTTCACCCATTTTTGCCTACCTTTTGCAAAAAAAGTAGTGTGCAGTTCCAGTAGTTAGCTACACTGCTACATGGCAAAAAAAAGTAATCAACTACTGAAAACACTACCTAGATTTGAATTTAGTTCAACTACCACAAAGCTACTGCAAAATGTAGTTAATTTACTAGTTGAACTACAGAGTTCACTACTCCCCAACACTGGTAGCATCACAAGGAAGTATCATGTTGTGAGCTCTATCCAGCCAAAGACACCATTGGCTGGTTTTAGGGGTCGATAAGGCCAGATGGCCAATGACAGAGCACCTGGGGGTGACACAGGACTCCTCACAATGCTCTGACTACCAAGGTCCAGAGATGTTTACAGGGGTTAAACCCAAAATATATATATTTTAAATCACATCATACTGTGGCTGTCACGTCCTGGCCATAGATAGCCCTTTTGGCTGCTCATTGGTGTTTTTGGTCAGGACGTGATCAGGGGGTGTTTTTGGTTCTATGGTTCAATTTCTATGTTGGTTGGTTTGGGTTCCCAATTAGAGGCAGCTGTTAGTCGTTGTCTCTAATTGGGAATCCTATTTAAGTTGGTTCCCTGCCCCCACTTGCCTTGTGGGTTATTGTTTGCACCTGCGTGTGTGGCGCACCTGCGTGACGGTTTGTTCTTTGTTTATTGTTTTTTTTTTTTTTTTGCCAGTTTGCACTTTAATTAAAGTATGTATACTGGAAACCTCACTGCGTCTTGGTCCGCTCCATCGGAAAACCGTGACAGTGGCACTTCCTGATATTTTGAAAGTTCTGTACCTTGAAAACTGATTGCTGACATGAAAAACATTTTAGGGTTGCATCAGAGGACTAATGAAACAATACCAAAATATAGTTTGAGTGATCTAAGATTGACAGGGACAGGGACAAGTAAACTTAATTTTTCACCAAAGAGGTTATGACCATTATGCTTTTAGGGATTATTATGTATTAAACTGCTATTTATTTTACCCCTTTTTCATGATATCCAATTGGTAGTTACAGTCTTGTCATCGCTGAAACTCCCGTACGAACTCGGGAGAGGCGAAGGTCAAGAGCCGTACATCCTCCAAAGCACAACACAACCAAGCCACACTGCTTCTTGACACAATGATCGCTTAACCTGGAAGCCAGCCACACCAATGTGTCGGAGGAAACAATGTACACCTGGCGACCTTGTCCAACGTGCACTGCGCCCGGGCCTGCCACAGGGGTGGCAAGTGCGCAATGGGACAAGGACATCCCTGCCGGCCAAACCCTCCCCTAACCCGGACGACGCTGGGCCTGCCGGTCGCGGCCGGCTGCGACAGAGCCTGGACTCGTACCCAGAATCTCTAGTGGCACAGCTAGCATTGCGATGCAGTGCCTTAGACCACTGTGCCACTCGGGAGGCCCCCATTAAACTTCCAAGTTTTACCAATTCCAGTCCTTTTCAATATATATATATATATATATATATATATATATATATATATATTTTAAATCCCATATGACGGAACTCCGTTGCAGTGACCAAGAAAATTAACCCCTGTGTTCAATAGTATTACAGATGACTGCAGGACACCATCTAGCTTACAGTGGACTGACTCTCTGGGAAACAGGTTAAAGCCTTGCTTTGTGTTGTGGGTAAATGTGCTACAGATTGAGACTGAGAAAGAGCTCCGTCAAACATGTCTGAAGGGGAAACTCACAGAGTAAGGCAGCCTAATTTTAAGCCGTACCTGGCGGTCAGTGAATAAGCAGTGCAACAACCTGTGTTGCAAATTTCATTTTTTATTATTATAATAATAATAATAATAAGGGTAAAAGTGGGAGGCGGAAAATTAGCAAATTTCATACACTTGTAAGCTAAAGCCTATTGGGGATTGTGCTACTGTATATTAATAAGTAAATGCGAAAATGTTGTGATAAAACACAATAGCGGTGTTTTAGATGAAACAGTAAAATATTGCAGAGAAGTGTTTAGGTGACAGAAAACAGGCTACGAACTCAAAGGACTGCCAAGAGTAAATTACAAACACGCTTACAGTGCATTTGGGAGAGGTTTCTCTAAACATTCCCTACTGGTACTGTACAACATATCACCAAATCAGTCCTGAGCCTCAACAAATTCAATCCTCTCTAGTTTCCTTTCCACAATGTTTGAGCATGATATTAGCTTAAGACTGGCCCTACAGACATTTCTGTTTGGCCAATCCTGTGACAAATCTGAGAGACAGCACACACCCTACTTCTTTGTTTCCCAACAAACTTTCTTATTGCGCAACAGCGTGTTTAGGCAAGCTAGTCAGCTTGGAGAGTTTTATCAGCAGATCTATCAGCTTGTTCAAAACATGAGGAAAGACCGGTGGTTCAAGTTAAGTTT
Organism: Brachymystax lenok tsinlingensis; assembly: GCA_030435695.1. NCBI lineage: Eukaryota > Metazoa > Chordata > Actinopteri > Salmoniformes > Salmonidae > Brachymystax > Brachymystax lenok. The sequence goes on along the minus strand of CM059788.1, from coordinate 25,181,903 downwards.
TAATGTCACGTGCACAAGTAAAGTGAAATGCCTTTCTTGCAATCTCTAATTCACTCCCCACAGTTGAAAAAGATAATAAAATATCAAGAAGGAATAAATCCTATACCTCAGAGAACAGACTGAGGTTGTTGGGAAAATAACTACTGAAAGCACTTAAAGACCGACTCGGACAATGTAACAGACTGAGAAGGAAGAGAAGCTTGCTTTGCATGGATCAATTTAGTAGAAAAGCATGATAGAGAAGGCTAGTAAAAATTCAACAGTTTTTATTTATTTTGACTATTTTCTTCATTATAGAATAATGGTGAAGACATCAAAACTATGTTATAACACATGGAATCGTGTTGTAACCAAGTGTTAAACAAATCAACATATTCTTCAAAGTAGCCACCCTTTGCCTTGATGACAGCTTTGCCTTGTTTAAACTAGTTGAGTATCTGGAGCATAAGCGTTTGTGGGTTTGATTACAGGCTCAAAATGGCCAGAAACAAAAAACTTTCTTCTGAAACTCTATGTAGATATTCCATTAACCAACCCAAAATAAGCAATTTCCAGCTACAATAGTCATTTACAACATTAACAATGTATACACAGTATTTCTGATCAATTTTATGTTATTTTAATTGACAGAAAAGTGCTTTTCTTTAAAAAAACAAGGACATTTCTAAGTGACCCCAAACTTTTGAACGGTAGTGTATGTATGTACGTACAGTTGAAGTCGGAAGTTTACATACACTTAGGTTGGAGTTATTAAAACTCGTTTTTCAACCACTCCACAAATTTCTTGTTAACAAACTATAGTTTTGGCAAGTTGGTTAGGACATTTACTTTGTGCATGAAAGGACATTTTCCCAACAATTCTTTACAGACAGATTATTTCACTTATAATTCACTGTGTCACAATTCCAGTGGGTCAGAAGTTTACATACACTAAGTTGACTGTGCCTTTGAACAGCTTGGAAAATTCCAGAAAATTATGTCATGGCTTTAGAAGCTTCTGATAGGCTAATTGACATAATTTGAGTCAATTGTAGGTGTACCTGTGGATGTATTTCAAGGCCTACCTTCAAACTCAGTGCCTCTTTGCTTGACATCATGGGAAAATAAAAATAAAATCAGCCAAGACCTCAGAAATAAAATTGTAGACCTCCACAAGTCTGGTTCATCCTTGGGAGCAACTTCCAAAATGCCTGAAGGTACCACGTTCATCTGTACAAACAATAGTACACAAGTATAAACACCACGGGACCACACAGCCGTCATACCGCTCAGGAAGGAGATGCGTTCTGTCTCCTAGAGATGAACGTACTTTGGTGCGAAAAGTGCAAATCAATCCCAGAACAACAGCAAAAGACCTTGTGAAGATGCTGGAGGAAACAGGTACAAAAGTATCTATATCCACAGTAAAACGAGTCCTATATCGACATAACACTAAAAGGCCGCTCAGCAAGGAAGAAGCCACTGCTCCAAAACCGCCATAAAAAAGCCAGACTACAGTTTGCAACTGCACATGGGGACAAAGATCATACTTTTTGGAGAAATGTCCTCTGGTCTGATGAAACAAAAATAGAACTGTTTGGCCATAATGATCCATCGTTATGTTTGGAGGAAAAAGGGGGAGGCTTGCAAGCCGAAGAACACCATCCCAACCGTGAAGCACGGGGTGGCAACATCATGTTGTGGGGGTGCTTTGCTGCAGGAGGGACTGGTGCACTTCACAAAACAGATGGCATCATGAGGAAGGAAAATTATGTGGATATTTTGAAGCAACATCTCAAGACATCAGTCAAGAAGTTAAAGCCTGGTCACAAATGGGTCTTCCAAATGGACAACGACCCCAAGCATACTTCCAAAGTTGTGGAAAAAATGGCTTAAGGACAACAAAGTCAAGGTATTGGAATGGCCCTCACAAAGCCTTGACCTGAATCCTATAGAAGATGTGTGGGCAGAACTGAAAAGGCGTGTGCGAGCAAGGAGGCCTACAAACCTGACTCCGTTACACCAGCTCTGTCAGGAGGAATGGGCCAAAATTCACCCAAATTATTGTGGGAAGCTTGTGGAAGGCTACCCGAAACTTTCGACCCAAGTAAATAAAATGTAAAGGCAATGCTACCAAATACTAATTGAGTGTATGTAAACTTCTGACCCACTGGGAATGTGATGAAAGAAATAAAAGCTGAAACAAATCATTCTCTGTACTATTATTCTGACATTTCACATTCTTAAAATAAAGTGATCCTGACCTAAGACAGGGAATTTTTACTAGGATTAAATGTCAGGAATTGGGAAAAACTGAGTTTAAATGTATTTGGCTAAGGTGTATGTAAACTGCTGACTTCAACTGTATGTATGTATGTATATATGCATGCATGTAAACAAACATACTGTAGCAAGTCAGGGTAAGAATGGACTCAGCATAAGTCAGGGCATTCTTCCACGAAGCGCAAGAAGTATGAATGCCCTGACTTCTGCTGAGGCCATATCACCGTAAATGCTCCATGGCCAATGCAGACGTCGGATTGAGCATGCACCCAGATGCACAATGCACTTCTCTCTCCAGAATGCGCTCTCTCCCGCCAATTGGTGCACATTCATTGTTTCATAATTTCATTGTGTGAATTGTTTGAGTTTGATTGTTAGTGTATATCGCATCCCCATTACATGTATCACCAGTAGTACATTTACTGTTAATTCCTAAATCTACAATGTTTGTTACGGTCATTTATTTTAATGCATTCAATATTATTATTCCAGTCTTCCTCTTCCTCTTCCCATTGTCATGGGGCGGCAGGTAGCCTAGTGGTTAGAGTGTTGGACTTGTAACCGAAAGGTTGCAAGATTGAATCCCCGAGCTGACTAGGTAAAAATATGTTGTTCTGTCCCTGAAAAGGGCAGTTAACCCACTGTTCCTAGGCTGTCATTGAAAATAAGAATTTGTTCTTAACTGACTTGCCTAGTTAAATAAAGATAAAATAAATTGTCAGAGTGGACACATTGTTCGCAGAGTGCACAACCTACGCTACAGCACACTTGTGAGAAACAAGTTTTGGTTTATTGAATTCCATTGATGAGTTCTGTCAATTTAGTCATTGTCTTTTGTTTTGCGCGTTCCTGTCAATGTTGAGTAAGGACGCCCACACATAAACTCAGCAAAAAAAGAAACATCCCTTTTTCAGGACCCTGTCTTTCAAAGATAATTCGTACAAATCCAAATAACTTCACAGATCTTCATTGTAAAGGGTTTAAACACTGAACCATAAACAATTAATGAACATGCACCTGTGGAACGGTCGTTAAGACACGAACAGCTTACAGATGGTAGGCAATTAAGGTCACAGTTATGAAAACTTAGGACATTAAAGAGGCCTTTCTACTGACTCTGAATAACACCAAAAGAAACATGCCCAGGGTTCCTGCTCATCTGCGTGAACGTGCCTTAAGCATGCTGCAAGGAGACATGAGGACTGCAGATGTGGCAAGGGCAATAAATTGCAATGTCCGTACTGAGACGCTTTAAGACAGCGCTACAGGGAGACAGGACGGACAGCTGATCGCCCTCGCAGTGGCAGACCACGTGTAACAACACCTGCACAGGATCGGTAAATCAGAACATCACACCTGCGGGACAGGTACAGGATGGCAACAAGTTACACCAGGAACGCGCAATCCCTCCATCAGTGCTCAGACTGTCCGCAATAGGCTGAGAGAGGCTGGACTGAGGGCTTGTAGGCTTGTTGTAAGGCAGGTCCTCACCAGACATCACCGGCAACAACGTCGCCTATGGGCATAAACCCACCGTCACTGGACCAGACAGGACTGGCAAAAAAGTGCTCTTCACTGACAAGTCGCGGTTTTGTCTCACCAGGGGTTATGGTCAGATTCGCTTTTATCATAGAAGGAATGAGCGTCACACCGAGGCCTGTACTCTGGAGCGGGATCGATTTGGAGGTGGAGGGTCCGTTATGGTCTGGGGCGGTGTGTCACAGCATCATCGGACTGAGCTTGTTGTCATTGCAGGCAATCTCAATGCTGTGCGTTACAGGGGAAGACATCCTCCTCCCTCATCCTGACATGACCCTCCAGCATGACAATGCCACAAGCCATACTGCTCGTTCTGTGTGTGCTTTCTTGCAAGACAGGAATGTCAGTGTTCTGCCATGGCCAGCAAAGAGCCCGGATCTCAATCCCATTGAGCACGTCTGGGACCTGTTGGATCGGAGGGTGAGGGCTAGGGCCATTCCCCACAGAAATGTCAGGAAACTTGCAGGTACCATTGTGGAAGAGTGGGGTAACATCTCACAGCAAGAGCTGGCAAATCTGGTGCAGTCCTTGAGGAGGAGATGCACTGCAGTCCTTAATGCAGCTGGTGGCCACACCAGATACTAACTGTTACTTTTGATTTTGACCCCCACCTCCCCCCTCCCCTTTGCTCAGGGACAGATTATTCAATTTCTGTTTGTCACATGACTGTGGAACTTCAGTTTATGTCTCAGTTGTTGAATCTTATGTTCATACAAATATTTACACTCGTTAAGTTTGCTGAAAATATATATATATTTTTTTTGCTGAGTTTAGAAGTAGGCCTATAGGCTACCTGGCCTGCACGCAAATGTAGGCATATAAATGTGCCCATTTAAATGCCTATATGCCTACAAAAAGATCATTAAGGACAACAACCACCCGAGCCACTGCCTGTTCACTCCGCTACCATCCAGAAGGCAAGGTCAGTAGAGGTGCATAAAAGTTGGGACCGAGAGACTGAAAAACAGCTTCTATCTCAAGGCCATCAGACTGTTAAACAGCAATCACTAACATTGAGTGGCTGCTGCCAACATACCGACTCAAATCTCTAGCCACTTTAATAATTAAAACTTGGATGTAATAAATGTATCACTAGCCACTTTAAACAATGCCACTTTATATAATGTTTACATATCCTACTTTACTCATCTCATATGTATATACTGTACTCTATACCGTCTACTGCATCTTGCCTATTCCGTTCGGCCATCGCTCATCCATATATTTATATGTACATACTCTTATTCATTCCTTTACACTTGTGTGTATAAGGTAGTTGTTGTGACATTGTTAGATTACTTGTTAGATACTACTGCATGGTCAGAACTAGAAGCACAAGCATTTCGCTACACTCGCATTAACATCTGCTAACCATGTGTATGTGACAAATAAAATTTGATTTGGGGGACCTGATAGTATTTCTAATTGGCTTAACACATCACCACTAATGACTCGTGAAGCTTCTCAAAGTAATGTTTCTTCACCTGAAACAGCAAGCAAACTAAGTCTGTTTTTACATAATTGAGAATGACAATAGTTCCTCAATGTATTTGAAAAATCTTTCCATCTCTCTATCCCTTTCGATAACCACTCAGCATGAAAGCGAAAAATGTCATGCTCTGATCCAGTGGAAATGTTATAAAATAGGCTTCTTATTAGTGCTTGACTTGGACTGAAATAGGTTCTAGTACTCATTTTGGGTGCTGGTACGGTTTATATTTAGGTGCAGGAACTCCACAATATTTTTGAGCAAATATTCTATAAAGAGGAACAGGAGCTCAAGCAGTAGAACATGTTAGGTGCAGGTGCTCAGCTTCGGTGAGCTCCTGCCCAAGTCAAGCACTACTCTACTATTTTAAACACCCATGTTTCAGTCTAATGCTGAGCTCCTGCTACTGAGCAGGGCAACCTTCATTATGTCCAGAGGGACCACTACCATGACGTCTACAAACTCACTGTCATGTGACATCTTTTTCCACGGGACATCATCAGACGTCTACCCACCCAACTAGAAGTACCACGGCACTCACTCCCTTTTCATTACATCAGAGGACTCCGGAACAATGTCTGTCACACTGCCTGTCACACTGTCTGTCACGCTGCCTGTCACGCTGCCTGTCACGCTGCCTGTCACACTGCCTGTCACACTGCCTGTGTCCAAACACAGTGCTCAGATGACAAAACTATTAAAAAAGTCCAGTGCAGTGGTTTTTATTATAATATCAAATAATTTCTGGGTAACAATTAAATACCTTACTGTGATTGTTTTCAATTAAAATGGTCAAACAAAAACAAAAACAGCTTCTTAGCAAAGAGCAATTTCTCAAGCAAGAATTTGATCAGACTGTTTGGAAGTGGTCTGAGTGGAGGGGAAAACTGAAAACAAGCTGTTATTGGCAGAGGTTTAGAACTCTTGCTTAATTGGTCTATTAACTAATTTACCATCTGCTGATGTCACCAGGCAGGCCAGAACTCCATCCCACCAAAACAGGCTGAAATTTCAGGCGATCTTTCAAACAGATCTTACACTAAAGGGGCATTATCATAATTTTCTAACTTTCACAGTTTTATTCCAACATCATAGTGTGGAAATATATATAAAGCACAGGAACATCACGTTTTGGACTGCACTGGGCCTTTAAAATTAAGGGTAAAGGTGAGAAGTGCTATGCTGTCAGTCAAGAATAACTTAATTGTGTGTAACCACGAGTATGAAGAGGAGGCAATTTACATTTGGATAGCCATCCTTGTCCGAGCCTCCAGACTTGCCGTCCAGTATGGGGAAGGCGAAAGCACTTACGTCCTGCAGACAGAGAAGACTTTTAGCCAATTTTGACAAGAAAAATGGACTATCGATGTTTTATCCAGACAATGATTGATTGGACCCAACTGTAATTTTCAGCTTTAGGTTCAATCTTTAATACTGGACAATCTGCTTCCGGCATAAGCTCTGAAAGAAGAGAAACGTGTTAAACCACTACTGGGGCATGGCATGACCAGGAAATACATTTACCCTACCTTTCCGTATATGCCTACTGTATAAGTTGTGCATGTCAATCATCATGTTTAAAAGAAGAAAAGGCAATAATTCATAGGAATAAACAAATGCAATTGTATGGAAAAGCAGATGTGTATACACGTCCAGAGGCATTTTGTAATCCATGCACTACTCCTGGGAGGGCATGGGACGGCATGTGATTACATGGATCTAATGGATGCCATCCAAAGAATACCAATGAGCTGCAGCAACATGAACGTAGCAGCAGCCTGCACCGACAGTAACAATTCACTGTCATTCAAATAACTTAGGTCCTATTTGCTCTGCAGATGTTGGGGCATTTTCTTAATATAGAAAATGCAAGCTTAGATAATGCACATAGTATAAATACGATTATGGTCAGATATTTAAGTAAAACCTTTTGTCTGGGGAAACAAATAAAACCCATAATTATGCTAGCCTGGTTTAACCAGACGGTGCACAGTGATCACTGCTCACCATTGTTTCAGGTTAAACAGGCTGATATGATGCCAATGCGATCAGTGACTTGGTTCATTTGAGCAGAGAGAACATGATGCAAGGGGAAACCAGAATAATACTCTGAAATCCAATAAAATCAGGACTTTCTCTCTCTCTTCTTTGTTGCCCCTAGTTACGGTGCAGGGACACAGTGCATCATGACTCAGAGGTTTAGAGCAGACCAGAGCAGTGTGTTTCCAGCTGTTTCCCTAGCTTCCTCTTTCTTCTCACACAAAAACATCAGATACTTTGGAAATAATTGTACTAAAACAGTAACTGATTACTTGATTAGCCTATTATGTTTGTAATATTCCAGTTTATGCAATAATGGAAAATAACAATGCTGGTGCATTTAAGAATTAATAAAGGCCCCATTTGGATTGTGTAATAGACCAGTACAGGATGAGTTTTGAGTTTTTGAGTATGGGATGGGCTTCACATCTTTGACATGATTTCAATGCATCATATGTTGATGGTGGTAGTATTTATGAAAATGATGATGGCATACTGCATTGAAATTTAGATGTGCATAGACATGAACATTTCACCCCCAAATCAAGTGAATAGCTGACGCTGAGTCCATGTTTTGAAGACTTGATGCTGGGGGTAAAACTAAGATCATCTCATGCCTGTCCAAAGTTCAGGGTTGTGAAAAGAACCTGTCAAAAAAGGCAACCTGAACAATGTTGTAATTACACACATACACACATACATACATGTATATGTATATGTATATAAATATAAAAACATGACATCAAATGTGAGGACTAGACGCTGTGAATTGGAAAAGATGCCCGGATGATTGATGTAACAATGCGGACACCCGAACATACTTGAAAGTTACATATTTTGCAACATTATAACACAAACACATATCATGCAGCTCAATGTGATAAACACCTTTTCTACTTTTTCCACAATGCCACATCAACAAACACCTGTAGGTGTCAAACAACAGACTTACGAACTTACTGGCATATTTAGGCGTAGTGTTCTCTTTTTCTTCGAGGTTTTCATATCCTTCTTGTTGGACTCCATCACGGTGCTTCCCATTTTCAGACTATTTACCCTGTTTTCTTTGTTTTGAACGAGTTTGAGTAAATTGCGTGATATTATACCATACGTCTTTATCTGAAAACGAAGTTGTAAGTCAACGTTCTTTAGAAGAAACTAGTTAATTTACCAGGAAGTATAGCCTACCGCACTACCGACGCATTACAGACAACGGGTGTGTTCACATCACGAAGGAGCGCGCTACTTTTCAGTAACAGATGTCAGTAAAGCATGGCTTCATTATTGGTTCCTATTTCCTTGACTCCTTCCCTAGGTCCTAACTCCTACTCCATTTCCTCCACAAATATAAACAGATTGATTGATAAAGCAGAGCATCACATTTTATTCAAAGGGATATGTTAGGGTGGGGGGACTTTCTCTGGCTGACCACTTCAGATCTCCAAACTCAGAAAGGAATTAAGCCAACGGGACAATGATTGAAATGGAACACATACACACTTTCTTTCTTACGTGCAGTGTGTGGGTTAACGTGAGCAAAACAAGTAGCCTCCAGTTGGATATGTTGCTACTATCCTTTGAACAGCAAGGCAGATGTCAGCCATTCTTTCTCCGTCAGTCCATCTGTTGCATGTACGTCGAATAGATGATGCATGAGCCATCACTGCGCCCCCCCCCATTGATAGAATGCCTTGTTTGCCCTCAATTACACGTTTTTGCTATCTCCAACAGCTCTTGTTTCAGTTCGTATATACATTTAAACAAGGACCTAATAAATGGCAGGCCATAGTTTTATAGATTATATTTTTATCCGATGTCTTCAGTTGCTAAATAATATATTATGAGTGTAATATTAACTACATGTGTATGGTGATGAAAGTGGTGGAGCTGTAGTTGCCATATTTGGCTAGTGGGTGTCTTTCAATACTCTAGCCTAGTCTATTCCAAGGGGTCCTTCCTATGGGTCAGGCGCGATGTGTGCGATTTCTGAAGGCACAAACAAAATAATTAAGATGTAAAATAGTTTATTTTGTAAATGCTTCTAAATTCAATTCCAAACTCCAACCCTCATATTTCTCTGTACACTTCTAAATGCATTTTTAAAAACATTTTGAGACTACAGGACCAAGAAAAATTTTGCACAAACACACTGGTAGGACGATGTCATTTTATACAAGAGAAGAAAAATATCAAAGAAATGTTTTTGTTACAACCATTCATTGAGAAAATATATACAATTGAGTCTTCGGAAAGTTAAAAAAATACATGCCATATACATTACAAGTTCTAAGACTGTCTCCAATATTTTACAGTCGAGTTGAAATTGTGCTCGCAAAACATTTTCTAACTACTGTATGTGGCTTGTGATGTGTCAACATCACATTTCTGATTAGGTAGAATGGCATTTCTTTTCAAAATGTAGCACCACCAAATGTCCCGACCTTTTCCTCTGCAAGAAACATGATTTTATTTTTTCAGTACACTTTAATTTCAAACGCCTGAAGCAGTAAGCAATGTCATACGACGTCTGTACACAATTTCTATGTAAAAAAAAAAACAACAGAAAAAACAAGGTTATATTCCTACACATATTTGGGTTAAAAAGAAGTTAAAATTGTGTTTGGGTGGTTTAAAACCTTTTTCACAGCTCTATAAAATCAAACCTGATTAACAGCAAAGATGTCAGAATGACATCTTTACCATTTTTTATTCTTTAACCAATAACTCGTTTCCACACTCAGTCACCAAAAATATTTCTTTTTGAGTGGTCAAAGTATGTGTAAATCACAAAAACACTAAGCTACAATACCATACTTTTAATACAACAAAAATACTTTGTGAATTATTGTGGTTATTTTACAAATTCTGTACAGAATAATCATAATATATACTCTGAAACTGATATTATGACATCCTTAAATAAACTGCAATGACAAAAAATAAAATAACAATTAAAAAACACCCAAACATCAAGAAGGTTAAGGTAGTATTTGGTCGGTTATTCCTATATTTTTCTTTATATACATTTGTACAAAAGTAACAGAATTTCTTCAATCTTCAGAAAACAATATCAGTTTAACCTTCTTTTTACTGTCTCATCATTTTGAGAAAAAAATTCATTCATTCAATAATAAATACAAAACGTCCTCTCGAATTTCACTCAAATCACATGACAGAAACCTATGATAAAACTGACTCATGGAATCAAGTATCTTAAAGTTTGTGTGTACGTGTGTCTTTTTTTAGTGCAAGTTAATATTCCCTTCGCGGTAGTCATTGCTGTACATTCCCCATTCAGTGATGTCTACATTTAGTCAAATGGTTTTACATTTAAAGTTTTAAACAAAAGGGCCTGCCCTTAACAGCCAATAGGGTCCACGCCCTGCACAGTGCGCTCTCCTCAATCGCTGGTGGATTCTCATCTGTGCCCTACTGTATATCATCTCACTAATACACAGACACCACACTCATTGACAGAGGCCTTCCATCAAAACCCAGCCTTTCGCGTAATATGGCACGAATCATGTCTATCTGCTGCTGTTTCTTCCTGCTCTCCTATTTCCACACCCTTTCCTTCTGTCCATCTTCAGTCTATGCTTTCAAACATGGGAATCCATTCACGCGTCACTCTTAGGGTTTACTCAGGCCTTCTGCTCGTTCTAACAAAGTCTGAAGCACCTCTCTCTTTCTACTCAGAGATCAGGGCATCTGCATAATATGGCAAGGAATGCATTTGTGTTTGTTGTTGTCATTTTAGGTTTTTCTCAGTTGATCCATTTCCTGCAGTCTGCTGTTCCACAGTGACAGGCAATCTTGTGTTGGCCGTCCACACAGTCATACTGGTAGTCGAAGCAAAGCTGGAAAATATTGAAAAGAAAACAATGATGACAATGAAAACGCCATTCATAGCATATGTAGAGATTTTCAACTGAAAGGGAGAGAAAAAAACACCTCCTCTCCTCTCTCGATTCTGCGGTTGGAGGTGATGATGATTTTATAACCTCTTTCGAAGGTTACCACCTCAGCAACACAGTTTGGGGTACAAGAGTGGTTGATGTACCTGTATAAGAAAACAAACACATAGCATTGCACATTTTGACAGAATGCTTTATGACATTTTTGAATGAGAGGTTCATTGTGCATACTGTGTAATCAGACTCAAGGCTACATACGGAGCCCTGTAAATGAAGTACTGCACCACCATCTTGACATTGAGCGACAAATAAATTAGTTAAGATTAGAAACGAACTATGTAAACAATACAACAAGGCCCTATGATAGACTAGCGTTCTGTCCAGGGGGTGTACTTCAAGCTGCCTCCTGCTCCTATGATCTGTTCCGGCCTGCACAAGCCAAGGTTCACACAGTAAGGCTACTTACTTTAACTTATGTAAAGAATATGCTTACCTTGCTAAACCCCCCGTCTGACTGGAATCAACGACATGTTCACTGTCAATGCGGAACATGAACACGCCACGATTCTGTAGGGGGAAAAGTAACCACTTAGACCAACTGGAATCATCACATGAGAGAACACAGCAAACATGTATTATTCAGCCTTCACCCTCCACAACATAGTAATTAGTACAGCATTGAGGGCAAAAAAAAGATTTCTACCTGAGACTTGTATGTCCTTTGCTTCCTGATGGCCACCTCGTTGCGGAGGACGGTCCCGTTGTACTCGATCACCATGGTGTGTTTCTCTATGTCCCTGGATGCATATAGACCCAGGCCCTGTGGACATAGCAACCAGAAGGTTTGTCCACGTCCAACAGTAAGTCCCCTTACTCTCCTGCTGTCATACTTCAGTGTCATATTCACTCTGCTACTTTAGAAGGGGAACGCTACAGAGCTGAACATAGACCATGTCCAGTAGACCCACCTGGATCTTGGAGGCAGCGAGGTAGACGTTGGCCCTCCACTCACTTTTCATCCAGCGGTACTGCGACGACCTGTGGTGCACCATGGGTGGCTTGGTGTGGGGTACACCTCCCTCCCCCTGGGCTGTGTTCTGACACCTGGAGGAGGTATTGGTGGTGCTGGATACTGGGTGGGGCCTAAGAGTGTGTGGAGGAGGGTATAGTACAATTAACAAAACAAGTAAAAAACAAAGCCTACATACTGTTATAGAAAGATAACTCGTGCTAAACCAAAGCACATTAAATCCACAGATTAAATTGTAGTGGAAATTCCACAATACCTAATGACAACGGCGGTGGATGGGGAGCTGGTTTTGGGCATGGCGCGGGCACTGCCGGAGGGGTTAAAGATCAGGGGCAGCTCCATCAGAGGGTTACGGCCATAACGGAAGGTATACCTGTCACAGGCCTCTATCCCTGGGAGCTGGAACACAACCAACAGCACAGGAAAATGAGATTGGAACACTCCTCCTCATTTCAGTGTCTACAATACAGTATGGTGTGGGTATTTTAAGATTCGTTTATCTGAATAGGCAGCTACAGACACCTATAGCGTCATTTGAACATTGATCATTTAATCTAAATCTAAATTGTTTTAATATAACTAAAAACAGATACAAACCGATTCAGTGATCTTGGTGACTGCGGAGACGGTGAGCCCAAACAGGTCCTCTCCTTTCAGATAGACAGGGAAGAGTTTCAGAGTTCCTACTTCAGTTCTCGTGTCAGCCACCGGACCCAGGACCTTATCCCACACTCCTGATGGACAGTCAGGAAACAGCAGGGTCATAGGTTATATATATTATAGGGACTCCTACAGAACACATGTATTGTAGAAAAAGAGAATCTGAAAAGCAAAATGAACTAGAAACAAGCCTAGTCTAAGCTAACCCAGATACATAAACAGCTGAGGATACAGCCACATCTAGGTTAACTAAGCATGTCATAAAACCAATCTAGCTAGCCCACCTTTACTAGACAAGCCTGATCTAAAGCCTGGCCTAAGACAAATCCATCCCAGCCCACCTTTGGCGGTGGAGTCCGTGAGGACCAGGTCCTTGTATCCCTGCTCGATGACGCGGATGCTGAACTCCGGCTGCTCCTCCCTCTCCTCTACGGAGCACAGGTAGCGGCAGCGGCGGTTGCCATGGCGCATGCTCCAGTAGATGCGGCAGGCCTCGTAGCCCACGGGGAAGATGGTTGTGGCCGAGTGGAAGGCGGCCATCTGGGACGGGGTGATCTGACCCACGGCATAGAGCACCAGGCTGCCCACTCTGAAGGTGTAGCCCAGCTCGGGCTGCTGTATGGCGCTGGCCATCTGCCTCACCTCGTCCCTCTGGACGTAGACGCGGCGGAACACAGCGAAGCAGCGCAGCTCGTGCTCCAGGACGTGGCCAGAGCTACCGTGGGTGGAGCCTCTGGGTCGGTGGGCATGGCACAGCATGGTCTTGTCCTTGAAGAAGGTGCAGTGTGCCTGCAGGGCGCAGGTGAAGTGGTAGACGTTGGTGCAGCGCAGGCGGTGGCAGCCGCTGGTGGCGCCCATCTGCTGGCAGAAGGCACAGCGGACCGCCGAACCCCGCCTCAGCGCCAGCTCTACATTGATCAGAGCGCCTGACTGCGTCTCATACACCTATACAACAATACAACGTTAATAATAGATATACAACAGAATAGAACTTTAATAAAAGAAGGGGCATGATTGTAGTGGATGGTAGTAATTATCTGAAACCAGCAGTCCACCTCTCTAACCTCTGGGCTACCTACCTCAGTGGACCATAGGGCACAGTTGAGGTGCACCCACACATCCAGGTCCAGGCTGAGGAGTCGGGCAGGGCCGTCGGTGACCCCGTCCCCCAGCTGGTGACAGAAGCAACAGCGGCGCTGGTCCCTGAGACTGGCCCCGGGGCGGAGAGACGCTCCCAGCTTCCTCAGCAGCTCGTCTATCTGGTCCTCGTCAGGGAGCTGGGAGCTTCCTCTGGGCACCACCATCTGCACTGTCCACTTCCTCCAGCGGAGACCCTTGTGTCTCTTCCCCTGGTGCCAGCCCTCCTGGTGAGCCTTGGGGCCCCGTGCCTTCAGCTTCACCGTCACTTTGATGGTGTCTGACTTGGCCTCTGTCTTAGGGGGATTAGGGGTGTCACTGGCAGGGAGGAAGGGGATGGGTGAGGTGGAGGGAGGGGACTGCTTGAGCTGGAGCTGGGCCAGACAGTGAACATCCAGAGAGGACATGTTGTTGCTGTACTGGTGTTGTGTTTTAGACAGGCTCTCTTTCTGGTACGAGTCTGGAGACAGGAGGGCTACCGTGTCCTGCAGAGGACAATAATGTAATGATGACCTGCACATTTCAATTCATTCATTCATTCTAGACACAGCTTTGAAGAGGCACGAAGAGGATTCAACACAGCTTTGACTTGACATATTATGCACTCTTCAACACCTTTAGATGCCTTTGATTCTTGGCCACACCAAAGTGCCTCATGTATTTTAATTGGTAGGTATTGGTAGGACATTCTTAGCAGGACAAACCTTGGAGTCTGTAGTGGTTCTGGCCTGCGAGGAGGAGGAAGAGGAGGAGGAGGAGGAGGAAGCAGAATAGAGGAGGAAGCAGCTGTGGCTGCAGAAGACCAAGTTCCCATCGGAATGCAACGATCCTTCTTGTTTCTGAAGAAGAGGAGGGAAGCCAGGCATGTCAGGAGATGTAGCGAGGGAGAGAGAGAAACCTTCATCAATGCTTAAAGCTGTTTTATTATTGAATAAAACAGCTCCAATATTCAAATGAATCAGGGTTTAACCATTTGTGAACTCCCCAGACTGCAGTCGGAGGGCATGCTACCGCTTAACCCACTAATTGCACCGATATGGATTTCACTCCAAAGGGGGGATTAGCATAATTAGAGGCTCTACAGTACGTGTGTGTACGGACATGTACAGATGTGTGTGTGTGTGTGCATGCATGCTCTTGTGTGTGTGTGTGTGTGTGCGCATGCATGCTCTTGTGTGTGTGTGTGTGTGTGTGTGTGTGTGTGTTAGTGCGCACCCCCAAGGGCATAATGTGGATTAATCCACCATCTGAAGTGAGGTCTGAGCCTCTGGTCATGACCCGTCTGTACTCTCCTGCCCCCTGGTGAAACAGACTAACAACAGCAATCCACGGCTGACTGACTGATGGAGAGAAGGGCTTTTACTGGGTTGGTTGGTTGGTTGGCCAAGAAGATAGTAAATCAATCCATTTAGATCATGGCTTGGTTGGGCAACATCACAACAAGGTAATTGATCAACATGTATTGACAGAACATGTGGACTATTAGATAGATATAGACACGACTATCTAACGTGGGCCGCAAGATCAAAATATCAACATATCGCTAAGTGATGACCAATAGATAACAGTCTTTGTAATGTATGAGTTCAGCCTGATAAACATGTAGTAATTGACTACATGAAAGCTCTAGCGGTACGTTACCTGTTTGTGTACTGGAAGGTCTTTGATGGACTTGCGGACTCCATTTCCCAGCACCACCACCTTACAGTGGCAGCACCACTGGGGCTTGGAGCCTGGGCTGCCGGGGGTCTTCTGATGAGGGCCTTTGACTGCAGCTGGACCTGAAACACACAGACAGCTCTCTGTGACACAGCTCCTCCAACTACCGTAGATGCATAACAGGCCAGTGCAGTACTGCTGCTAGGTTTATTACTTCAAATAAATGAGTGGCGCTCTGCTGCAGTCTTCTTCTGGACCATATAACCATTTCAAACGCCTGATTTTAAAGGCAGTTCTTGTCCCACTCTGGAACTTCAATATGTCTGTAGAATATATTATGTTCAACAATATATTGACAAATTAGCCAAATCAAACATTTTATATCAAACATTTATGAATATCTTTTCAATATTCACAAATGTTTGTAAGAAATGTGCTATTGACATCAAAACAGTACTCATGTCACAGAGAAAGCGGTACAGCTTCATATGACACCAACTTTTGTTTTTGTAGCACGTACAGATTAAACATTGCATCACAAATATTCTAACTTCAATTAATTATTTCTCAATTATGCTTTAAGATCCAAATGTCAAATATATGTCAACAATCCTTCCTCCTAAGGACCCCTCTATGGATTAGATTTAGTGAAAATTTAGTCTTTTTTTGGTTCTAGTTTTGTGAGGACCATAGCTGGCCATGATGCAATTGTCTTAGATCAACAGGAAGTCGGTTTAAAGATAAACACCTCCTTGTTATAAGATCCCATGACAATTAACACTAGATAATTGAGAGGAATATCCTATATCTTTACCCCACTGATGAGGTGTCCACTTTATCATTTATCTGTCTGTTTGTGGTCTACGGGTCCAAGCTAACTGACCACATTCATTAGACCTGTGGTCTGACACTTTGACAGCAGCGATAAGCAGGTGTGTGTGTGTGTGTGTGTAACGAGTAAGGTCGGGCCCAGGAAGGAGGAGTACTCAGTTTCATTAGTTGTGTGTATCGTTGTGTGTGATCAATACATATCCCCATCATTACCTGGTGGGCCAGACACACACACAGCCTTTAGACCCCTGACAGAAGGATAATGATTCGCTGGCCGAAGAAACAGACCATTTGTAAACATTAAAAGGGGCTAATTATGAAAATGGACAACGAGGGGGGAAACAATGACGTGGATTGTGAATGTTTCTTGTGTAGGCCGGATCATATTGTTGTGCATGTTTTAAATATTATGTCGTATTGATTGCTGCTGAGGTGGTATACTCCTCAATGCCATTGGATGGCCAGGTCTCCTTTGCAAAATTGACTGTCTCAATGGGCTTTCCTGGTTAAATAAAGGTAACAAAAAAAAATATATATATATTCTGTTGCCTTACACATTTCTAGAAGGTACCGTGGTGTCGTGCTTGAAGACAGACATGATTAATTTCAGAAAAATACGTTGGAAAACTAACAAACAAATGGACATGAATTTCAGCAGTGTCTCATTTCAAGACAAGCACACACGAGCAGCAACATCTCCCCTGTTATGTCTGTATTTTGACTTAAGGGGGCGACAAGGTGTAGGGATGTAGCCCAGTCTCTCACCTGGTCCGTCAGGATGGAAGCGAATGTGCTGCTGTGGATGTCCCTGCTGCTGTTGCATCATCATCCTCTGTTGTGGTCCTCCTCCTCCAGGCCTGATGAGCTGGCCTGGGGCTCCGTGAGGTTGAGGGCCCCCCATGTCCCCAGCACCACCACGGCCCGGATACATCATGGGGGCCCCCGGCCGGTGCACCAGGCCTCCTTGGGCGCCCACCCTCAGGCCGCTGAGCATGGCCAGGGGCCCCCTTTCTTGGCCCGGGGTGCTGCTCACCTCATAGCTGCTGGGGATCTTCACACGCAGCAGTTCTGAGATGGCAGCTACCACACCTGTGATGTTCTGAGAACAAAAACACAACATTAAAATGTATGTTGCAGATATTGCCAATCAAGCCACCGGCACACGCACAGTAGAGAGAGAGCAAAGAATTGGCTTCAGCTCCTACAATTAAGCCTGGTGATGTTTTAATACACATATTTGACCAGTAGTGAAATGACTGAGGTGCATTTTTGATGGGAAAAAGGGGAATGAGCTACCAACAATAACCAACAAACATGAAAAAGGACCTAGACCATTTCCTCCCTGCTGATGTTCTATGAAAGCAGGGGGAAGTGACGCAAACAGAACAGAAATACTCACCTCAGCAGCCGCTGGTCTCAGGGTGATGGCTACAGACACCAGGCCTGGTTTAGTGTCGTTAGACGGCTGGCCAAAATGGGAGCCAAAGAACATCCCATAGGGCTCAGTCTTGAGCCTAACCTCTGATCCTACAGGAAGAGCAATAGAGACATTCTGAATAATATTTTAAAGGAGGATTCATTAATACTTACTGCTTTCATTGATACTGTAAAGCAGTTTGTAACAGCTGTTGATGTAAAAGGGCGAAAGGCACATCTCTGTTTACAGTTGATAATTTATTACCAGTTTAAACAAATTACTAAAGCTGTGTATATTCATATAAATTTATGGTAACACTTTATTTTAACGGTCCGTAGTAAACCATTTATTAATCATTACTCCCACATTTATAACCCATTTACAGTTTGCCATAACGGCCCGGAGGGGATGGCTGCCGTTTTACGGGCTCCTAACCAACTGTGCTATTTTGTGTGTTTTTTTCACATTGTTTGTAACTTATTTTGTACATAATGTTGCTGCTACTGTCTCCTATGACCGAAAAGAGCTTCTGGATATCAGAACAGCAATTACTCACCTCGAACTGGACAAAGATTTGTTTTTAATGAGTCAGACGCGAAGGATATACTGTTTCTCCGAGACCAGGCCCAAATCCCTGTCATTCGCGGGAAGAATAGACAGAAATATAGGGGGTATCTCGCCTCTACCATCCGTTCTATTGACTAACGTGCAATCACTGGAGAATAAACTGGATGATCTCCGTTCAAGACTATCCTACCAACTGGACATTAAAAACTGTAATATCTAGTGTTCCACCGAGTCGTGGCTGAACGACGACACGGATAATATACAGTTGGCTGGGTTTTCCGTGCATCGGCAGGACAGAACAGCTATGTCTGGTAAGACGAGGGGTGGGTGTGTGTGTCTATTTGTCAATAACAGCTGGTGCGCAATGTCTACTATTAAGGAAGTCTTGAGGTATTGCTCGCCTGAGGTAGAGTACCTTATGATAAGCTGTAGACCACACTATCTACCAAGAGAGTTCTCATCTATATTATTCGTAGCTGTCTATTTACCACCACAAACCGATGCTGGCACTAAGACAGCACTCAACGAGCTGTATAAGGCCATAAGCAAACAAGAAAATGCTAATTCAGAAGCGGGGCGCCGGCCACTAGGAAAAAAACTCTAGACCACCTTTACTCCACACACAGAGACGCATACAAAGCTTTCCCTCACCCGCCATTTGGCAAATCTGACCATAATTCTATCCTCCTGATTCCTGCTTACAAGCAAAAACAAAAGCTGGAAGTATCAGTGACTCGCTCAATACGGAAGTGGTCAGATGACGCGGATGCTACGCTACAGGACAGTTTTACTTGCAGAGACTGGAATATGTTCCGGGATTCATCCAATGGCATTGAGGAGCATACCACCTCAGTCACCGGCTTCATCCAAAAGTGCATCGACGACGTCGTCCTCACAGTGACCATACGTACATATTCCAACCAGAAGCCAAGGATTACAGGCAACATCCTCACCGAGCCAAAGGCTAGAGCTGCCGTTTTCAAGAAGCGGGACACTAATCCGGACGGTTATAAGAAATCCCGCTATGCCCTCAAGACGAAACATCAAACAGGCAAAGCGTCAATACCTCCTACACCGGCTCTGAAGCTCGTCGGATGTGGCAGGGCTTGCAAACTATTACGGACTACAAAGAGAAACCCAGCCGCGAGCTGCCCAGTGACGTGAGCCTACCAGAAGAGCTAAATGCCTTTTATCCTCGCTTCGAGGCAAGCAACAAGCACCAGCTGTTCCGGACGACAGTGTGATCACGATCTCCGTAGCCGATGTGAGTAAGAACTTTAAACATATCAACATTCAGAAGGCTGAGGTGCCAGACGGATTACCAGGACGTGTACTTAGAGCAAGCGCGGACCAAGTGGCAAGTGTCTTCACTGACATTTTCAACCTCTCCCTGACCGAGTCTGTAACACCTACATGTTTCAAGCAGACCACCATAGTCCCTGTGCCCAAGAAAGAGATGGTAACCTGCCTAAATGACTGCCGCCCTGTAGCACTCACGTCGGTAGCCATGAAGTGCTTTTAAAGTCTGGTCATGGCTCACATCAACACCATCATCCCGGAAACCCTAGACCCACTCCAATTCGCATTCCGTCCCAAAAGATCCACAGATGACATAATCTCAATCACACACCACACTGCCGTTTCCCACCTAGACAAAAAGGAACACCTATGTGAGAATGCTGTTCATTGACTACAGCTCAGCATTCAACACCATAGTGCCCACAAAGCTAATCACTAAGCTTAGAACTGGGACTAAACACCTCCCTCTGCAACTGGATCCTGGACTTCCTGACAGGCCGCCCTCAGGTGGTAAGGGTAGGCAACAATACATCTGCCACGCTGATCCTCAACACGGGGGCCCCTCAGGGGTACGTGCTTAGGCCCCTCCTGCACTCCCTGTTCACCCATGACTGCGTGGCCAAGCACGACTCATTAAGTTTTCTGACGACACAATAGTGGTAGGTCAGACAACGATGAGACAGCCTGTGTGGTCCCCAGGACAACAACCTCTCCCTCAATGTGAGCAAGACAAAGGAGCTGATCGTGGACTACAGGAAAAGGAGGGCCGAACACGCGCCCATTCACATTGACGGGGCTGTAGTGGAGCGGGTCGAGAGAGTATCAAATTTATTGGTGTCCACATCACCAACAAACTATCATGGAGAAAAACACACCAAGACAGTCGTGAAGAGGGCACAACAACACCTTTTCCCCCTCGGGAGACTAAAAAGATTTGGCATGGGTCCCCAGA
This sequence comes from Brachymystax lenok tsinlingensis, assembly GCA_030435695.1. Taxonomy (NCBI): domain Eukaryota; kingdom Metazoa; phylum Chordata; class Actinopteri; order Salmoniformes; family Salmonidae; genus Brachymystax; species Brachymystax lenok. Next base: position 25,161,107 of record CM059788.1, on the reverse strand, counting down.
TCCTCAAAGGTCAACAGCTGCACCATCGAGAGCATCCTGACGGTAAGGCGCTGCAGAGGGTAGTGCGTACAGCCCAGTACATCACGGCCCAGTACATGGGGCCAAGCTTCCTGCTATCCAGGACCTATATACTAGGCGGTGTCAGAGGAAGGCCCAAAAAATTGTAAGAGACTCCAGTCACCAAAGTCATAGACCGTTCTCTCTGCTACCGCACGGCAAGCGGTACCGGAACGCCAAGTCTAGGTCCAAAAGGCTCCTTAACAGCTTCTACATAAGACTGCTGAACAATTAATCAAGTGGCTACCCGGACTATTTACATTGACCCCCTTTGTTTTTTAACACTGCTGCTACTCGCTGTTTATTATCTATGCATTGTCACTTTACCCCTACCTACATGTACAAATTACCTTTACTAACCTGTACCCCCACACATTGACACGGTACCCCCTGTATATAGCCTCGTAATTAAATGTTTTACTTTAGATTGTTTAGCAAATATTTTCTTAACTCTATTTCTTGAACTGCATTGTTGGTTAAGGGCTTGTAAGCAAGTATTTCACAGTAAGGTCGACACCTGTTGTATTTGTGCATGTGACAAATAAAATGTGATTTGATTTGATCATAAAGATATGTCGCAGTCCCTAATCCAAAGTGAGCAGTATTGAACCCTAACCCTAAATGGTGTGCAATCTTTTTGTAAATGCCTTAAATGGTTTATTATGATAAAATAAAGTGTAACTTTATTTATTTACCTTTCCCCCAGGGTGTGGGGAGCATGGGGAGGACGGGGGAGAGGGGCTCCTCCTTCACCAATGACAGGTCTGGGTAACGGCTTATCTCCATGCCAACCACACTTTCTGGGGACGAGGAGGGGACAAAACTATCTGGTGTGTCCCGGTCCTTACAATGCTCCTGTCCCAGTCTGTTACTGTGACAAAGAGGGAGGGGGTTGAGAGAAGCATTAGTTAACATCAGCATGTATCAAAACAACAATGTTGGTCAACCTATTTTTCACAAAAAATATCATTGCATATCGCAGGCTTCCCTAAACTGTTTTGGAGTCTGTGAAAGATTGTATGGTATATCTACAGCCTAGTCTGAGTACATAGAGGAAAATAACTGTTTTTAGACAAATAGCCTATTTTCACACAAATATAATTGCATTCACAACTGTAAATTGTCTAGATCAGGCTTCCCTTGGCTAAGAACATTGTGTATAAATTGTTGAGGAGTCTGAAAGCTTGAATCATATACAGTGAGCCCCAAAAGTATTGGGACAGTGGATGCTACCATGATTACGGATAATCCTGAATGAATCGTGAATAATGAGTAATAAAATTAGGCTTAAATATCATACCCCCCCAAAAAAGCTAACCTCCCCTGTTATTGTAATGGTGAGAGGTTAGCATGTCTTGGGGGTATGATATCTGTGCGTCTAACTTTCTCACTCATCATTATTCAAGATTCATTCAGGACTATCAGTAATCATGGAAGCATCCACATTCATGTAGAAGTGTTTAGAAACATATTATATCCTTATTTATAATAACAGTGACTCCAAAATGTCACAATACATTATTTACCATTCATTTCTATTGGCCATAAAATTATCTGAAACACAACCAAAACAAACAGCAAATGCATCCAACAAATTTTGTTGAGTCACAAGCTTGATGAGTGGCGCAATGGTCTAAGGCACTGCATCTCAGTGCTAGAGGCGTCACTACAGGCCCTGGTTCGATTCCAGGCTGCACAACTGGCCGTGATCGGGAGTCCCATAGGGCGGCGCACAATTGGCCCAGCGTCGTCCGGGTTAGGGTTTGGCCGGGTAGGCTGTCATTGTAAATAAGAATTTGTTCTTAACTGACTTGCCTAGTTAAATAAAGGTTAAAAATAAAAATAAAATGTAATCATTGTGTGCTAGGATTATGGGACTGCTAGGAATATGCACTTTAACCTCATAGTCATTGTATCATTTCAAATCCAAAGTGCTGGAGTACAGAGCCAAAACAACAACAAAAATGTCACTGTCCCAATACTTTTGGAGCTCACTACATGTATCTACAGCCTAGTCCGAGTACCCAGATCAAGGAGAATGCAAGTTTTTAGACAAATATTAGTAAACAAAGTGTTCACTGCACTGTCTATGAAGTGCAATTCAAATGAATCTTTGTCCCAGTAGGGAAAATCATTGTGTGGCCAAGTATTTACAGAATACACTGTAACCACAATGACAGGTTTAGAAAGTAATACGGCATCTTTAAGATGTAAAGCATAACCAAAGACATCACTCCTAATTAGGATTGCAAAATTCCCAGATTTTACAGAAAACCTGGTAGGAGGATTCAGGATTTTCTGCTAATTCCCTATTGATTCCGGGAATCTTGCAGCCGGGATGTCTGGAAAACCTGGGAATTTGGGGGAAATGACTGTAATTTGCAACCATACTCCTAATTGCCCTGTAATGGGGAGCAGAGGCCTTACTTACCTGAGTTCCTCCTGGTTGTTGTGAGGGGGCGTGGGGAGGGAGGCTGGCACGTCCACAGTTTTAGGTCCCTGAGCGATGGCTCGGGCCAGCAGGTCCTCCTCGGTCCTGAATGGGACGTGGAGCGGCTTGGAGACCAGATTTTTGGACACTGCATAGAAGAGGAACATATGAATGAGACATTAAGATTGGTCCTAACAGCATGACACTACAATTGGAAATTGTTGCAAAAACTTTCATGGCCATTTTCTCAATCGGAGTTGGGAAGGTTATGAACTTTTAAAACAGCATAACCTTCTCAACACATTTCAGAATGCTGTGTATGATACATTATTCTGAGGTATAAAAAAAAGCTGGAACTAATCTACCAATAACCCCTGGTCACCCGTGACCTCTGAACCCTCCCCAGTGCTCACCCATGGCAGCAGCTTTGCTGGCTAGCTCCTCTGTTGTGGCAAAGCCGTTGATCATCTTCTGTCGATTTACAGGTGGAGGAGTCGGAGGGAGTGAAGCCGGCGGGGTGGGGGGGTTGCTCAGATTGTTCTGCTTTGAAGAAACAAGCCAAGGAATACATGTCACCATACTACAACAGGGGATATATAATACTGTATCATAGTAGTCTCTTGCTACCACAAATCACTGCTTCAAAGGCACCAAAGGCATCATTCAACTTCATCTTAATTAAAGTGTCTTGTGCCTGGGGCTAGTCTAGTGGGTAGTGCCAGCACCTTCTGCGCATACAGTATGCAGTACATGTTTGCGTGGGATCCCTCCATCTCTCCCTAGCTCATTCAAAGTCTGTCTCTTTTTAAATAAAAATACGAGACGAGTAGGATTTTTTTTTAAAGAACAAAATAAACTCCGGTTGGAGGTGAGGCCTCACCTTGTAGGTGAGCTGGGAGTAGTAGTCAGATACTCCGTCCAGAGAGGCGCTGCCAAATGTCCCAGACAGGAGGTTCTCACCGTTCAGCTGGCCGCTGCCGTAGGGGGCAAAGTGGGAAAAGTTGACCCCTATCAGGGGCTCCATGAGGGGTAGAAGGGACAGCTGCTGTAGGACGAGAGAGAGGAAGGGAGTTGGAGAGAAACAGAGAGGTGGTTACGCATATTTATTTATCTATTTAAGCCGTTTAATATTTGACCAGAGAACGTGACAATTTAAATGTTAGGGTATTTTAATCCATATCGTGTGAACCGTTTCGAAATTACAGTACTTTTTGTACAAGTCCCCCATGTATTGGGACAAATTCACTTATGGGCATTAGATTTTAGTATCAAAAGTGTAGTATTTGGTCCCATATTCCTACAGTCGCACGAAATAGATTACATCAAGCTTTTGACTTTACAAACTTGGATTCATTTGTTGTTTGTTTAGTTCAGATTCAGATTATTTTGTGCCCAAAAGAAATTAATGGTAAATAATGTATTGTGTCATTTTGGAGTCTTTTATTGTAAATAAGAATTGTTTCTAAACACATCTATATTAATGTGGATGCCACCACGATTACGGATAGTCCTGAATGAATCAATCGTGAATAATGATGAGTGAGAAAGTTAGACACACAAATATCATACCCTCAAGACATGCTAACCTTTTACTATTACAATAACAGGTGAGGTTAGCATTTGGGAGGGGGTACGATATTATTACGTCTGTAACTTTCTCACTCATCATTATTCACAATTAATTCAGGACTACAGTACCAGTCACAAGTTTGGACACCTACTCATTCCAGGGTTTTTCTTGAATATTTACTATTTCTACATTGTAGAATAATAGTGAAGACATCAACACTATGAAATAACACAAATGGAATCATGTAGTAACCAAAAAAGTGTTAATTAAATCAAAATATATTTTATATTTGAGATTCTTCAAAGTAGCCACCCTTTACTTTGATACAGCTTTGCAAACTCTTGTCATTCTCTTAACCAGCTTCATGAGGTAGTCAGCTGGAATGCATTTAAATTAACAGGTGTGCCTTGTTAAAAGTGAATTTGTGGAATTTCTTTCATAATGCGTTTGAGCCAATCAGTTGTGTTGTGACAAGGTAGGGGTGGTATACAGAAGATAGCCCTATTTGGTAAAAGACCAAGTCCATATTATGGCAAGAACAGCTCAAATAAGCAAAAAGAAACGACAGTCCATTATGAAGGTCAGTCAATGCGGAAAATGTCAAGAACTTTTAAAGTTTCTTCAGGTGCAGTCGCAAAACCATCAAGCGCTATGATGAAACTGGCTCTCATGAGGACTGCCACAGGAAAGGAAGACTCAGAGTTAACTCTGCTGCAGAGGATAAGTTCATTAGAGTTACCTCAGCAACTGCAGTTGCCTCAGCAACTGCAGCCCAAATAAATTCTTCACAGAGTTCAAGTAACAGACACATCTCAACATCAACTGTTCAGAGGAGACTGCGTGAATCAGGACTTCATTGTCAAATTGCTACAAAGAAACCCCTACTAAACGACACCAATAATAAGAAGAGACTTGATTGGGCCAAGAAACACAAGCAATGAACATTAGACAGATGGAAATCTGTCTGATGAGTACAAATGTGAGATTTCTGGTTCCAACCGCCGTGTCTTTGTGAGACACAGAGTAGGTGAACGGATGATCTCTGCATGTGTGGTTCCCACTGTGAAGCATGGAGGAGGAGGTGTGATGGTGCTTTGCTGGTGACACGGTCTGTGATTTATTTAGAACTCAAGGCACACTTATCCAGCACGGGTACCACAGCATTCTGCAGCGATACACCATTCCATCAGGTTTGAGCTTAATGGGACTATCATTTGTTTTTCAACAGGACCCAACACACCTCCAGGCTGTGTAAGGGCTATTTTACGAAGAATGAGAGTGATGGGGTGGTGCATCAGATGACCTGGCCTCCACAATCACCCGACCTCAACCTTGGACCGCAGAGTGAAGGAAAAGCAGCCAACAAGTGCTCAGCATATGTGGGAATTGTTGGAAAAGCATTCCAGGTGAAACTGGTAGAGAGAATGCCAAGAGTGTGCAAAGCTGTCATCAAGGCAAAGGGTGGCTACTTTGAAGAATCTAAAATATATTTTGATTTGTTTAACACTTTTTTTTGGTTACTACATGATTCCATATCTGTTATTTTATAGTTCTGATGTCTTCACTATTAATCTACAATGTAAAAAATAGTAAACATAATGAAAAACCCTTGAATGAGTAGGTGTCTCCAAACCTTTGACTGGTACAGTATGCGTAATCATGGTAGTATATACATTAATGTAGACGTGTTTAGAAATATATTATTTTCTTATTTACAATAAAATTGGGCACAAAATAATCTAGAACACAACCAAAACAAACAGAAAAAGCATCACAAGATTGATGTAATCATTGCGTGCTAGGAATATGGGACCAAATACAAAACTTTTGACTACTTTAATACACAAGTGAATTTGTCCCAATACTTTTGGTCCCCTAAAATGGCGGGACAATGTACAAAAAGTGCTGTAATTTCTAAACAGTTCACACAATATGGATGAAAATACCCTAAAATTATACCTGACAGTTTGCACATTAACCTCAGTCATTGCATCATTTCAAATCCAATGCTGGAGTACAGAGCCAAAACAACAAAACATTTGTCACTGTCCCAATACTTTTGGAGCTCACTGTATGAACACAAATAGCACCAAGTCAATTAACATGCCTGGGGTACTATTCACATCTTCAACTATGCTGTGGCGGCTATGTGTTTAGTGGATGTCTGTGGGTAATTTATCCTTGTTTATTGATTACAGCGATTACTGGAGATTTCAAATTGAAGCGTGTTTTGAAAGTCTAGATTTCCCATTCAATTCATTTTCCACAATTATCCTTCCCACATAGGAAGGAAACTAAGACAGCAATTACTTATCAAAATGACAGTAATTTAAACTTTAACAAAACAGCACATCAATTGTAATAAAAGAGCTGGTTGACTGTTTCATAATAACCTTTGGTGAGAAAAACAATATTATTTCTGTCTCATTTATCAATGATATGCATGCAGTATGGTGTAGCAGCACCCAGTAAGTAGGCTAGGATACCATTTGTTTCAATTTACATCATTTTTATATGGTCCCCCTGCCCTCCGGGAGACCATATCATGGCTCCATGCCATCAAACTGAACACCGGTATGCAATCAAACTGTGTAGTTTCTATAACAATTAACTAAAGCCATTTATGAAGTGATGGGGCTGCATACAGATTTAATCAATGAAGAGCACCTAGTTGGGTGGGTGGGTGGGTAGGTGGGGGGTTATAATATGTCCCATTCTTCTCCATAATAACCACCAGTAATGCCTGGGTGTATAACTGTCAAACCTAGCAGCATCATTTGCTAGTCCATTAACACAACAGTAATGTGGCTATGATGCATGTAATGGTATCAGCATACACACACCCCGGGGCACCGTCCTAGGATAATCCTATCTGTAATTAGCTAGCTCTGTGGTCGATGCATCACAGCGCTGTTAAAGACAGAGCTGTGGAAGGAAACACATCTCTGAAGGGATCATTTAGCATTTAACTTAGAGATGTGTAAATGGAACATGCTGAATGTGACCTACTGGTGTAAGAAGAAGTCTACTCTCTGACGTGTGTGCAGAGTATCAACAGCTTTCAGTTTATTTGTCACGTGCGCCGAATACAACAGGTATTGACCTTACCGTGAAATGCTTACTTACAGGCCCTAACCAACAGTGCAATTTTAAAGTAAAAAATAGGTATTAAGTGAACAATAGATAAGTAAGGAAATAAATAACAACAGTAAAAAAGACAGTGAATAATAACAGTAGCGAGGCTATATACAGGCACCGGTTAGTCGGGCTAATTGAGGTACTATGTACATGTAGATGTGGTTAAAGTGACTATGCATATATCATTGGCTTCTTGTCTGTGGTGGACTGCACAGTCCCTAGTGTTATGTGATGTTTAAGTCTACTCCCTACCTGTTTGAGCTGGGTCATTAGTGTATCAGTGCTGGAGTGCACCAGTTGCCTTTCCTCCCCTTCTTTCTTCCTCTTCTTGTAACGAGAGGCGGGCCTCTCTCCTCCTTTGGGGTTCCTCTTGTTCCTGCCTTTCCTCTTCTCCTGTCCTGTGAGCAGTGGTCCTGGGAATTCTGGGAGGCCAGAGAGCTGTCCGTCGGAATACGCCTGGGAGAAGTTAGATGAGTACTTTGTCAATTGTCATAGAGACACTGGTAAGAAAGCAGTGTCTCATTTATCGGCAATCACAAAAATACAGCATTATCTATATAAAAAAAACATGACATTGAAAAGGATGATACCACGCTGTTCATAAATAACTTTTACAATTCACAACTCTTAAGCCTTTTGGGTATTTCCGCCAACACCACCATTATTTTTAGCAAGAGAAGATCTGTGAGACCATTTCATGAATCATGACTCAGCCTAAAATACTGCCTCCTTCTATGACTCACAGCAGTTTGTCACAGGCAGCAACCCATTGGACTGATTCACTGAACCAGACTCGAGCCTTCTTGGCTTGGCTGTGACTCACACTGGCTGCTCATCTACCTACATAGCAAGCTAGCGGTCACTGTGACTCAATGGATGCTGGTGGATGGAGAAATCGGAGGATAGACTCATTGTAATGAACTGAACCGTTCCATTTATTCCATCCCAACTGTTACAATGAGCCTTCACCAACCTCCACTGCCGTGCCTCATTTGCCAGACTGACTCACCCCGTTGCTGTCCATGGAGCTCTGCCTTAGCAGCAGGGCCTTGCAGTCTGCATCCGCATCCTCTTCCTCAGACCTCAGGCTCTTGTCTGATTGTTGGTGGGGAAGCCCTGGTCCATTAAGAGGTGTCTGCCTGTTCTTCAACAGGTGTTTGAGGAGCTCGTTGTTACCCCCAGATTCCCCTTTCGCTCCCCCGCCGTGGGAGGGGCTCTGTACTGCAGCTCCACCCTCCTCCTTCACCATGCCCATCCCTGAGCCCATGTGCGAGGAGGTGCCATCTCTGGGTCCGTGGCACTCGGTGCTCTCAGTCTGCTCCAACTTAATGTTGCTTAGGATGCGCTCCTGCTCCAGAGCTTGGGCCCTGGCTAGGGCGATGTCTGATGGGAGGCTACCCATCCCTACAGGCTGCCCAACACCACCCAGCCCACCCAGACCTCCAGAGAGCTGCCTCTCCAGCTCTGAGTGGCTATGGCTGGGGGTAGAGGTGGAGGAGCCCAGTAAGGGGGACCTGGAAAGGTCCTGGTCCCCGAAGAGGTGGGCATTGTTCCTGGTGGGTGTGGAGGATGTGTCTGACCGGCAGGGCGTCAGAGGGGCAGTCAGGTCAGAGCGCGGCGTGGATGGCGTTTTCACAGAATCTGCATCGTCATTGTCTTTCTTCTTCTTCCTGTTTCTTTTCTTCTTGCCATTCTCATCCGGGATGATGTTGGAGTAGAGCTGGATCAGAGACTGACCCGAGCCGGGGAAGTTGGAAGGCAGGGGCGTGGTGGAGTTGCCACCCCCAAATGTAGGGCCTTCCCCGGGCATCTGTAGCATCACGCCTGGGCCGCTGAACCTCCGGGGTCTGGGTGGACCCTGGGCGAAGTTACCCTGTAGTACCATGTTATCTGGCCCAAAACCAGGTCCCATGTCCTGAGGAATCATCCCGTTACCCATTATGGCCCTCCGGTCTCCGCCTTGTATAAAGGCCCCGGGAGGAGAGCCCATCCCTGGCTGCATGGGCTGCTGCAGGGGGAACATCGGTCCTAACTGCTGCATGAAGTCCTGGGGCAGCTCAGCATTGAAGAACGGCATCTGAGAGAGGGGCACCATGTTCCCCCCGTCAGGCCCCAGCATGCCTTGCTGTTCCATCTCCATGCGTTGTTTTAGGGCGCGCTGACGTTCTACTTCCTGCATTAGTTGGACCCTCTGCCTCTCCTGCTGCTCTCTCAGCCTCTCCCGACGCTCTCTCTCCTGGAAGCCCTCACTGAACGGGTTGTTGTCGTCAAACTTCAAACCGGAGGCCTGTGGGGGTTTGACCACGCCGGGTTGAGGCTGAGGTTGGTTTTCCATGGGCATCTGCTGGGGCATTTGGGGAGGCATCTGCTGGGGCATTTGGGGAGGCATCTGCTGGGGCATTTGGGGAGGCATCTGCTGGGGCATTTGGGGAGGCATCTGCTGGGGCATTTGTGGGTGCTGCTGAGGCAGGTTGCCCATGGGCAGCTGAGGCTGCTGAGCTGGGTTCCCCATGGGAACCTGAGGGGACATATTGGGTCCGCCCATGGGCATGGGAGCTCCAGGATGCCAGCCTGCTGGTGCGTTGGGCATGGGCATTCGTTTTGGGGGGGCGTTTGGCTGGCCTGGGTGGATTGGCACCTGCTGCACCATGGGGTTCATAGATGGGTGGTTCATTGGAGGCCCACTTGGTACAATGCCGGCAGGGCCGCCTTGTATTGGTGGCATCCCTGGCACTGCTGCTGGCATCACAGTGGGAGGCATGCCACTGCCACCCTGCTGCTGCTTCACTCCATACTCCTCGATCAGGTCAGCATGCTCTTTCTGCTGCTTCCGGATCTGAAAGGACAAGAACCAACAATATATATTAGATAAGAACATGGACAAACAGCTGGCAAGACAGACAATAACAATTCAACATTTTTATTGACATAATTCAATACATAATTATGACAATTACAAGGAGCCTTGAAAGGATGTTTGGTGAACTGAAGGAAAAGAAGTCTACGTTTTGGTCTGGTCTCAAAACTTAGTTCCAAGCAAGGGCAGTTTGAGGGTTGAATTGAGGGCATAGCCTAGTGTTAGGGTAAGACAGTGGTATAGTACTGAGGAAGAAAGTGACATTACGTACCTGCTCAAGTTGTTTCTGCAGTACACCCTGCTGCTCCGTCACGTGTTTGAGCTGCTCTGCGTCCTCCTCAGGGAACTCCCTCCCAGCCTTCTTGGCCGTCCTCTGCTTGGCACACAGGGCCTTCTTGGACTTCCTGTGGGCACCGATCTTCTCCTCCAGAAACTTCTGCTGCATCTGGAGCAGCTGCTGGGTCTCCTGGAGCCATTCCTCGTACTGAGCCTTCTGAGCATTGTCTGAAGGAAGCGACAGAGTGAGTTTTCCTTAGTACTTATGTACATAACAATATTTATTGCAAAAGCATTTTGGGCTAAGCCTGATAAAGCCAAAAATATCTGAGGGGGAGACAGATTTTTTTAATTTTTACAGATTTATACCATTATTGAACTATGGCTCTTAAATCAAAAGGATACATTTACTGACCATTGTGAATGTTAACAGAGGTAAACTTACTGACAAAACCTGGTGCAGAAATGGGAGGATTGGGCCTTGTCACTGAGGGTGTCAGCTTGCCATCCTGGTTTTGAAATTGACAAACAATAAATTGATGTTATAATTTGTGTTTTCCTAGTATGCTTTGTGGATGAAAGATGCCTTAAGAGAGCTGACTTGGTTAAGTGTTTCAGTTACCTGTCCAACGGCCTGTGGAGGAACAGGGTTGCTTTCAGGACATGGTGCCGCAGGACCAGGTTGAAACCTGTTTATGACAACCGGTGTCATTCCCATGTTGTTTTGAACCATGACTTTGTTGATGCCTTTCAGAGCGACCATCTTTGCTTTCATTATAGGGTCAGTGATGGCGTCAAAATCTGCAGACAAAAAAAAAGAAGTGCGGTCAGCAACTTGCCCATTACAAAAGACACAAATTCCTCCATGCATATCACTGACATTTATACTGTTTACTACTCATATACAATGTGAAAGTAAATAACTCGTTTAAACTGGCATAAAGCATTTAGCCTAAACAAAAAATATCTAGTTACCGATGTTGGGAAAAAAGGAGTCACTAGAGGAGCGTTGTCTGATCATGGCCTGCATCTGCCTCTGCTGCTGCTGCTCCTGCCTCTCCTGGTCCAGCAGGTCCTGTAGGAGGAGGGGCTGCTCCTCCAGCAGCAGGGGTCTGTGCCCCCCTGGCCCCACCTGGCCCAATGTTTGGGCCAACAGGGCCTGCTGAGCCGGGGTCAACCCACTCTGGTCTATCTCAAAGGTAGACATGGATGCTTCTCCTCCTTCTTCTCCCCTGTTAGTTGGATCCATGGCTTGAGATCCCATACTAAGTCCAGAGTTGTTCTGAGTGCCTTGGTTTGGCTGTGTCATAGAGTTACCACTGCCTTGATTGTCACAGGTGGAGTCCTCTGGCTGCTGCTTGATTAGTAAGCTAGAGAGGACTGGCGTGGAGTCAGAGAGCACTCCTGATTGCTTGTTAGTGTTTCCGTCTGCTTGTAGCTCTGTCCTCTCATTGGACGTCTGAGACAGGTTGTCTTTGTCCTCCATTTTGATCTTATACTCCGAAGGTAGGGAGGAGGCGGAGCTCTGGCGGCAGCTCACTTCCTGTTTCACATCAGCTGTCTTCTCAGCCGTTCCCTCTGACTTCCCCATTCCAGATGTCAAATTGGAGAAGGAAGATGCAGCACCACCACAGCTAGAACTCCTCTTCTCAGACACGGCCTTCTGGAAGTCACAGGCGTCGCTGTGGTCTTCCATGGGGTCATTAAGGTCCAGTTCCTCATTGAACAAGTCCTTCTTGACGTCGTCCAGGTCGGGGTCCGTGTACGCGATGATGTCGAACTTCCCCGACGTCAGGAAGTCGTCCAGGTGCAGGTCATTGGTCTCTAGGTCTAGGTCTTTGCCGTCTTCTTCCGGATCCAGATTTAGGTTGTCCAGATCGGCATCGACTAGGTCTTTCACCTCAACGTCTTCCAGGTCTTTGACGGCCGATTCGACTGTGTCCAGTTTGTCGTCCACTCCGTCATTGTTGTTAGCCATGGAGACTCCTACCTGACCATCACTCTTCCCAGCAGAAGGCCCAGGTATCATCATGGAAGGAGCTGACATACCCTGGGTCTCGTTCGAAGCAGGCTGGCTCATGGACCTCATCAGCTGGGCTTGCCTGGGCATGGCTCCCCCTTGCATCTGGGCCTGCTGATGCTGGTGGAGGTTCTCAATGCTGGAGGACAGCTGGCTTTGGTTCATCTGCTGGTCCCCCATTGAATCCATCATCATCCTGGGGCCTTGGTTTGGAGGCAACCGGAATTCAGGCCCTCCCATGAAGCCAGGAGGCCTCTGGGGCTGGAGGTCGGGATCCATGTTGTTCCCTTGCATGCCAGATGACCCGAAAGGGAGACGAAGCCTGCTGTCAGGGGCTCTGTGTCTCAGCTCGATGAAAGGCTGGCCCATAATGTTGTGCTGTTGCATTGGCACACCGCTAGGAGGGAAATGCTGGGGTAGCCCCATAGGATTGCTCCCCATGGACTTGGACATATCTACAGACATGGAGCGTCTCATCCCCGGGTGGATGTCCTGCATGGGGTGAGGGCCTCTGGGGAAGAACTCCTGGCTACCATGAGGTCCCGGCCCACCAGGTGGAAATGCAAACCTGAGCAATCGAAAGAAGAAGAAAAAAAACATTTCAACACATATTCCAGTGCCGAGTTTCCTCCACACATTCAATCTAGAGTGACTCTGTTTTTTCGTAGACTAAGAAATTCATGAGTCATACAAAAAATAAAGTCTTATTTATTAAGTCTGTAAAGACAGTAATTCCAGTTACAAACCTTGGCCCCTGATGTCTGATATTAGGATCACCCGAGTATTGTCCTATGGGGAACTGGCCCTCATTAGGGAAAGGGCCTCGCTGGTCCCCTGGGAAGGGTCCAGATCCAGGGAACCTCATTGGTTCGCTCATGGGGCCCGGCCCAGGGTAGGGTGGAGGGGGCCTGCTGAACATCTCGCCCGGTTGTCCGTGGCCCTCGTGCGGCCAGGGTCGAGGTGTCCCAGGGCCAGGGGCCATGATACCAGCGTTCTCCTGGCGGATGGCACTCCTCTGCTGCTGCTGCTTCAGGATCAGCTCTCGGATGCGTTGACGCTAAATAAAACAACACGAGCTGTCAGACCTTCAACTAGATAATTCATGTTTCATGCCAGAACTCTACTGAATATTTGATTGAAAAAAAAGTGATAGAAATGTATTAGCTATTAATCACTGTGGCTTCAAGCTTGCCAAGTAATACAAATGTTTATTTAAGTGAATACTGAAACGGGTGAAATTTATCTGGAAGATAATACTTTAAATGAAGATAAGAGCAGTTTAAATAGCGTCAGTCCTCCTACCTGTTTGAGTCTCTCCTCACTGTCGGCCAGAGAAACACTCTGAACCTCAGAGGGGGTTCCAGGCATCTGGGAGGGGTTTTGCAGCTGTACTCCAGGGTCCTGGCCTTGCTGCTCCTTCATATCTGGTCTGTCTGCTGGCTGTGGGCGTGGGGTCATGGGCGCCTGCTCGTAAGGATCATGGATAGGCGTCTGGTTGGGCCGTCTGGACGGCGACGGAGAAAATCCATCATCGGCTATCCCACCATGATGCTTTGGTGTCTGTGACCCAGGGTGTGGAAAGGGAGCATCTTGGAGCCTAACGCTTTGAGAAGGGGAGAAGGGATCTTGGTTCCCCATGGGACCAGGCCTCTGCCCCTGCAGCCTGCCCAGCCTGTCAGACCCCATCCCTGGCTGCGGGGTGCTTGGAGCCTGGGTGTACGGGTCATTCAGCATGGGCCTGGGGGTCTGGGAGAACATGTCACCGCTCAAAGGCATGGGTGTTCCAGGTTGACTAGCGTAGGGATCCATGGGGGCTAGTCTCTGGCTGCCTGGGGACTTTGAGAACCTGGGGGGCCGAGGGGTACCAGGTTGCTGTGTGTAGGGGTCCATGGAGTGCCCGGGGGACATCCTCTGACCGGGGGGCTGGGGGTGTGGGTGAGGGTGGTGGAAATGGTTCAGACCAGGGCGAGGGGTGTTGGGCTGCTGGGAATAAGGGTCAGAGGATTGGCTGTAGTTGTCGTTTGGACGAGGAGTGCCTGGAGGTCGAGCATAGCCAGACTCAAAGAATGGTCTGTTTCCAGGAAGTTGGCTGATAAGGTCATTCATAGGTCTAGGGGTACCTGGCATCTGAGCATAGGGGTCTGATGAGGGTCCTGGGGGTTGGGCAAAGGGGTCATATGTGAAGTGGTCGGGCCTTGGAGTAGAGGGAGCATGGGCGTAAGGGTTTCGGTTGGGTAACTGTGCCATTGGGCCGGGCTGGGGGAAGGGGTGGCCCTGGGTATGGTGCTGGGCCATCCTCGGTGGACTAGTGAAGCTATCATGAGGTCGTGGGGTCAGAGGGGCCTGAGCGTAGGGGTCTCCCTGCTGAGAGAACCGGTCTGGGGGATGAGGCATTGGTCTGTTGAAGGGGTCCTGGGCCTGGGGTGGAGGCATGGGGGTCTTGAACAAAGACTGAGGGACTGAGCCCTGCTCGTTGCTCCCCGGGATGGGAGCTAACAGAGGTCTGGAGTAAGGGTCTGACAGGATCATCCTGTTCTGAGCCATCCGTTGGTAGGCCTCTTGGCGGATCATGGGTCTAGAGTAAGGGTCTCCACGCACTGGAGAGCCTATCAGGGGCCTTCCCTGGGGACCCTGGTTGACTCTGGGTGGGCACATAGGCTTCAGGAAGGGGTCAATGTCCCCAGCAACAGGCCTGGGGGTGTCAGGGGGCTTGGCATAGGGATCCATCTCCCTACTCATAGACGTGGGGGAGCCGAAAGCCTCATGAGCCGGAGACGTGAGCCTCCCTCTGTCCTGTTGCTCCATCAGAGAGGTAGGAGACTTGCCAGACTCCATGGACATCCTGCGACACGCGCTGGGACCCAGAGTTGGAGGTCTGGGGGTCCCTACCATCTTGGCATAGGGGTCCCAGGGAGAGGAGGGTCTGGAGCTGGATGAGCCAGGGGAGAACACCTGGGGCGACTGGGGCTGAGAGGACCCCCCTGAGGGAGGGGGAGGAGGGGGCCGCAGGAACACATCTTCAGGGGGCACCGAAGTGGGCGTCCCTGGGAGTTGACGTCGGATGAAGCCCTCTTTCCCCCCGGTGCTGTGCTGCATGGGGGACATGCTGCCGTTGCTGCCGTGCTGGGAGGAAGGACTCTGGTTGCCGCTGTTGTTACCGTCTCCCTCCGACTGGCTGCCTGACTGCTGTTGCTGCTGCTGCAGCTGCTCGTTCTTCACCTGCTCCAGCTTCTGGGTGGCTTCGATCTTGGCTTGCTGCCTGCTTTTCTGTCTCATTTGCTGTTGTAGGAACAGGACGAAAGGGCAAAACATGTTGAGTCTTTCAAATAGTAACCTGAACAAGCAATGCATGTTTGCTTAGCATCCTAAATCCCAAAAGACCAAAAAGGAGACTATTTAACATTTGTGTTTGGTTTTTTTGGGGCGATGGGGAGACTTCCTAAACTGCCTCTGAACTGGTTGCATCTCACACACACTAGCATACTAACCTGCCTGCACACACTATTACCTCACCTCTCTGAATGCAACCTTACCTGTCTAAACTTCCACTCTTGCTCATGCTCTGACTCTTTGGGTTTCAAAGGGTCCTTAAAGAGCAAGTCTGTGTCTAGCGGTATGTTGGGGTCAAACACCTCGTCGGGGGGCTGCAGTGAGGCCGGGGGCAGCTGGGACAGCGGCAGCTGCTGCGACTGTTGCCTCTTCAGACTCTCGTTGGACATCTGGACCTTGTTGATGCGCAGAGCAGCCCGGTTGTCCCTCGCTTTTTGCTGCAGAGCAAAATCAGTCGCAGACACACGCGTGCAGACAAACAGAATAAATCATTTCAGTTGGTGCAATGGAAACCTTTGGAGACTATTACTAGTTTATTTTTTTTCAGTCGATTTTTTATCAAGTGCAGGCCCTTAAAACATGGCCTCTGCCAGATAAAATTACTTCTCCTGAACATAATTACAGGTTCTGTGTGAGGTTAACGCTGAGAACAGTGGTTCTTCTGTTAATAGGGTCATCTGTGAACGGCTGGATTTGAAATAGCACTGGCAAAAAAATTATTTAACACTTAGTCTGACCAGATCAGATGAGACTAAATTATTTGGGATTCTCACATTTCCAATGTGTGTCTACTGGGGACATTGTAATCTAAGCAGAATGAAAGGCATCTTACCACATACGGGGCCCTGTCTTGCGAACTTGCTTTCCTCCACAGCTTTGCAATCTGTTTGACTCTTGTAGACCAGTCTAAAGTGACAATATTTTTTTGATATTAGACCAAACAACATCCTGCAGCTCAAGAAGGACATCTGAAATCATCTTCAATTCTGATATCATCTTCAATTGTAAATGAAGTCATGGTAATGGCTGGATATGCACAGAGATGTGACTGGGACACACACACCTGGGAACTCATCCTTGAGGCTGGGGAAGTTGACATTGGTGTAGAGGACAGGGGCCACAGTGGCTAGCTCCCCAAGAGTCTCCTCCTTCTCCCACTTCAGTGTGCTCCTCTGGGCATTGGACATGGCCTCCGCCTCGCCCCCCTCAGCCCCAGGAAGAGGGGTGGAGCCTAAGCCACCATGGACAGGACCAGGACCCCCCTGCCATGAACCCACTGCCTCTCTGGCCATCTGATTCAACTTCCTGTCCCTGTAGGAAGGACACAAGAACACGGATTTGAGAAATATACAGTACTAGTCAAAAGTTTGGACACACCTACTCACTCAAGGGGTTTTCTTTATTCTTTACAATGTAGAATAATAGTGAAGACATCAACACTATGAAATAATACATATGGAATCATGTAGTAACCAAAAAAAGTGTTCAACAAATCTAAATATATTTTATATTTGAGAATCTTCAAAGCAGCCATCCTTTGCCTTGATGATAGCTTTGCACACTCTTGGCATTCTCTCAACTAGCTTTATGAGGTAGTCACCTGGAATGCATTTAACAGGTGTACCTTGTTAAAAGTTAATTAGTGGAATTTCTTTCTTCTTAATGCGTTTGAGCCAATCAGTTGGGTTGTGACATGGTAGGGGTGGTATACAGAAGATAGCCATATTTTGTAAAGGTCCATATTATGGCAAGAACAACTCAAATAAGCAAAGAGAAACAACAGTCCATAATTACTTTAAGACATGAAGGGCAGTCAATGCGGAAAATTTCAAGAACTTTGAAAGTTTCTTCAAGTGAAGTTTCAAAAACCATCAAGCGCTATGATGAAACTGTCTCTCATGAGGAAAGGAAGACCCAGAGTTACCTCTGCTGCAGAGGATACGTTCATTAGAGTTAACTGCACCTCAGATTGCACCCCAAATAAATGCTTCAAAGAGTTCAAGTAACAGACACATCTCAACATCAACTGTTCAGAAGAGATTGCATGAATCAGGCCTTCATGATCGATTGCTGCAAAGAAACCACTACTCAAGGACACCAATAAGAAGAAGAGACATGCTTGGGCCAAGAAACACGAGCAATGGACATTAGACCAGTGGAAATCTGTCCTTTGGTCTGATGAGTCCAAATTTGAGATTTTTGATTCCATCCTCTGTGTCTTTGTGAGACGCGGTGTGGGTGAACGGATGAACTCCGCATGTGTGGTTCCCACCGTGAAGCATGGAGAAGGAGGTGTTATGGTGTGGGGGTGCTTTTGCTGTCAGTGATTTATTTAGAATTCAAGGCACACTTAACTACTTAGGGAGCACTACCCAGTGAAATGTGAGGCGCCAAATTCAAAATCCAAAAGTTGAATTATTAAACATTCATCAATATACAAGTGTTGCATAGTCATCAAAAGCTCTGATTCTTGGCAATATCACAGCGTTGTCAGATTTCAAAAAGGCTTTACGGCAAAAGCACAACATTTGATTGTTTGAGGATAGCCCCTCTCATATTTTATGCATTAGCATAAATCCATAACCAACGCGGGTCACAAAAAAACGCATAAAATCGCTAATATAAAATCCCTTACCTTTTAAAGAACATCTGCTGAGGGCTTCCCAAGTGTCCAATGAAGACATCCAATGGTTCTTTTCTTAGAAAAAGTCATTTATTATATCCATAAATCTCCGTTTGGTTGGCGCGTTATGATCATAAAATCTACCGTTGAGTCACCCATTGAAACGTGAAGAGAACACGTTCAAATTATACCTATACACTTTCTACAAACAAATCAAACATCATTTTTAATGTATCCTTAGGTATCCTTTTGTGTATATTTGCTGTAATATTTCAACCGGACGATAACGTGAACGATAGGAAAGAAAAATAAAGTGGTGCGCGTTCACAATCTCGCGCGCGTCAAACCTTGTTAACAAAAGTGGTCCCCTGACCATTTCCTGTTCCTATCCGTTCTGGTTACTCCTAGAATTCCCAGTCTTTGTATAGAGACTGTTGACATCTAGTGGAAGCCATAGGTACTGCAGTCTCAGTCCTACACAACATTGTATGCAATAGGGACAATGGAGAAGATGGTCATTTACAAAAAAAAACTGCAAATCCGGATGGATTTTCCTCTGGTTTTTGCCTGCTATATCAGTTCTGTTATACTCACATACATTATTTTAACACTCTTAGAAATGTCAGAGTGTTTCCTATCCAATAGTACTAATTATGTGCATATCCTATTTTCTGGGCCTGAGTGGCAGGCATTTTACTTTGGGCACGCCAGACTCTCCAAAACCGTCACCTATGCAGCCGCTCCCTAAGAAGTTAACCAGCACAGGTACCACAGCATTCTGCAGCGATACGCCATCCCATCAGGTTTGCGCTTGTCGGGACTATCATTTGTTTTTCAGCAGGACAATGACCCAAAACCCCCCTCCAGGCTGTGTAAGGTCTATTTGACCAAGAAGGAGAGTGATGGGGTGCTGCATCAGATGACCTGGCCTCCACAATCACCCAACCTTAACCCAATTGAGATGGTTTGGGATGAGTTGGACCGCAGAGTGAAGGAAAAGCAGCCAACAAGTGCTCAGCATATGTAGGAACTCCTTCAAGATTGTTGGAAAAGCATTCCAGGTGAAACTGGTAGAGAGAATGCCAAGAGTGTGCAAAGCTGTCAATCAGGCAAAGGGTGGCTACTTTGAAGAATCTAAAATATATTTTGATTTGTTTAACACTTTTTTTGGTTACTACATGATTCCATATCTGTTATTTTATAGTTTTGATGTCTTCACTATTATTCTACAATGTAAAAAATAGTAAAAATAATGAAAAACCCTTGAATGAGTAGGTGTCTCCAAACTTTTGACTGGTACAGTATGCGTAATCATGGTAGTATATACATTAATGTAGACGTGTTTAGAAATATATTATTTTCTTATTTACAATAAAATTGGGCACAAAATAATCTAGAACACAACCAAAACAAACAGAAAAAGCATCACAAGATTGATGTAATCATTGCGTGCTAGGAATAAGGACAAGCAGCCCAGAAGTGCTCAGCATATGTGGGAACTCCTTCAAGATTGTTGGAAAAGCATTCCTCATTAAGCTGTTTGAGAGAATGCCAAGAATGTGCATACAGTAGCTGTCATCAAGGCAAAGGGTGGCTACTTTGAAGAATATAAAATATATTTTGATTTGTTAACACTTTTTTGTTTACTACATGATTCCATGTGTGTTATTTCATGGTTTTGATGTCTTCAGTATTATTCTACAATGTAGAAAATAGTAAAAATAATGAAAAACCCTTGAATGATTATGTGTATCCAAACTTTTGACTGGTACTGTACAAAAAGACGTAGTTGTCATTTTCATCGTTTGGTAGACCACAAGCTTCCTCCAGTAACTGCAGTCACTAGCAATGCTTGCAATTTGATGTGTTTGAATCATGTAGTTATGCTACTTACTATGTACTTACTATGACTGAGATATGTGGTTGTCCCACCTAGCTATCTAAAGATGAATGCACCAACTGTAAGTTGCTCTGGATAAGAGCGTCTGCTAAATGACTAAAACGTAAATGTTTGGCAGATACATTCAAATACTATCAGGCACGTATGACATAGCATTCATTACAGTTTGTCAGATCATTATGTGGATAGAGAGAGTGGTTTCCAGAGCAAGGTAAGTTTTGCAGTTAGTACCTTGAATTGTCAGTGAAAGGCATGCGGTGGAGGGGGGAGAAGTTATCTGGGATACATTGTTCTGCTCCGGGATGGGACGGATTCAGAGGGAATCGTTGGTTAGGTCCCATCAGCCCGTTTATCATTGGCATCCGTGGAAACATGGCATTCCCTGTTGGAAAAACAAATTATTAGATCAATGCATTACTTTGGACAAACCATGCTCACGTTACAAGCAAGACAAGCATGCTCACGTGACCTGAAGACTTGCATTGGCTCCCAGAGCTAATGCCTTGGCTTTATCTCAGTGGGCAGTCTTGTGGTACACTAAAGACCCAGCTGGTCACATAGGTCTGATAAAATATTCAGATAAGAGTGAAAGACTGCCAGTAACTGCTACAGGATCAATATAGGTATCATACCTGCATGAGGGTGTGTCAGGCTGGCTCCAGGATGGCCGTGGGGGTGAGGCATCTGTGGTGGATGGCTGGTGCTGGGGCTCAGGACGGCAGTGAACAGGTCCTCCACGTCCTTCCCCTCCAGCTCTATGGGGAGCAACAACAGAGACAACACAGTTAAAACTGATAGAGACAGATAATACTAGTGTTCGGTTATGTTTAACCTTGGTTCTCTGAAGGAGGGGAACGGATAGTGTGATTACAAAAAGAGTGACTACTAATAACCAACCTGGAATTTTGTAGAGTTTGCTGAGAATTGATTCTAAAACCAGAAGAAAAATAGATTATTTACCTCAGTAAATGGATACTCAGTGATCAGAGCTATACCAAGAAGTGAAGTGTCTATGTAGGTTCTGAAAAACAGATGTCAGCACAAGACCTGGTGTTGACCAGCAGGCCCCTTACTGACCGTCAGCCATCTCCAGACCGTCAGCCATCTCCAGCTCTGGGCTGAGGATCCCGTCCAGATGTTCATCTGGGAGCGTACGGAGTGGCCTCCGGCTGGACTGCGCTGGGGAGCTGTCTGTCAGGGGCCCAATGTCCAGACCAGCTGAGGAAACACACACAGGTGTACACACACAGACACATACAAAACACACATTGAATAACACACGTGTTAGCAAAGATACACACTAACAACTATGCATGGTAGACGGACTTCAAAGCTTACTGCAATCAATCTGTGATTCTGTGTTTATTCTCTATATAATGTAGATTAAAACATGTAACCTTAAGCTATTTTAATTATAACTTTATCTAGCTAATAAGCTCTGAATCTCATTTGAATAAAATAAGGGGAATATCTGCATTGTGTGGAAATGAAATAAAGATGATAACGGTGCTATCTTAGCAGGATTACTCATGAAGGCTATCCTTTGAGATGAATCTCTGAACCTCAACACAATCTCTACTATCCTCTCAAAACACAAGACAACCATCCATCCATCTATCTATCTATCAACATCAGGACGACTGCTGCAAACTGAGCTACCAATACTTTTTATTTAATCAAATAAATACTGAGTGAATCTTAAGAAAGAACAAAGGACGCATATTGGCCTCAGTGGAGTTGCTAAGCCATTCTCCACCAATCACAGAGCAGGGACGAGAGAGACTGAGACCTTCGCTGTCATCACTATATTGAAGGCCACTCACCAAGGCCTCTCATTCTCTCTAAATCGTTTGCCTCTAAATTGTTCATTTTCTGAGTATGAATAGAGAGCCCGTCCTTGACCGATTGTTTCAGTGAGAATCTGAATCACTCTCACGTTTCTAAGGTCGGTTTGCCTTGAATGTCACAAACTGAACCAAAAACCAAACAAAGGATGGGAACACCTTTTATATGTGAGAGGCTATTGTTGACCACATGAGAGCATGCATGTAAAGATGAGCACAAAGAAGCACTCTCACACCTCAATGTGCAGACGCATACACTCACACACACACACGTCCTCGCTTCCTAGACTTGAGCGATGAAGTCAGCCTAATTAAAAAAGCTTGCCACAGACACGGTAAATGAATGTGAATGTACTATTGCTACTAATGCCATGGAGCCCTTACCAAAAGGTGGAGGTGAGGTGTCAACCTGGAAATGGAAAAAATCAAGACCTACAGAAACAGAACCCAAATCAAGACAAGATGAGTGAATAAAACAGAGTGGAGACAGAGCAAGGAAACCAAACTGGAAAGAAATGCACAAGAAATGCACAAAACACACCTGAAACAACGTAAAATAAAGAAAACCCAAGATGTCCAAAATAATTATGAAAAGTACGTGACAAATAAAAGTGACATTTTGAAAAGACAGACAGCAAAACATCACAGGCTGGCAGTAAACTCCTCCCACTATGACAGCCTCAGAGATCAGTGACATACCAGAGTCACCTGTCTGTTTCCCCAGCATTCCCAGGAGATCTGCATCTGTGTTGAGAACCTCAGACAGATCCATTAGAGGTTCTTCAGAGGGCTCTGTGGATGAGAAGACAGACAGTCAGGAACCACAGCATGGATCAATGGACAAGAGAGCGTGTTTGTGTGAGCGCGCGTGCATGTGTGTATGTGAGTGTCTGTGTCTCTATGTGTATCTGTGCAGTACATACGAGGTCCTGGTGGTCTGGTGGGTCTGGACGTGGCTGAGGTTGCACTGAGGAGGGGGTCCGAGGAGGGGTCCAGGAAGCTGGTGGTGGGTTGCTTTCTGTCCCTCTGGGGCCCGGCTCCGGCCCTTGCTTGGCCCTCCTCCATTAGGCCAGACTCCACCGCCTGCTGCCTGCTCTGCTTGCTCTTATCCAGCAGGTCCTTACCGAAGAACGCCTCCTAGACAACACAACACAATATGGGTCAATTCTCCATAGACCCACCATACTTCAGGATAACTGTCGACCTTTGATATCTCCCACCTTTTATCAAGAGGCACAGAAACATCCCTTCACGGCACTGTTTTAATTTCTTCTTTTTTTATATGCTATGCAGAACAAAGTTGACAAGGAGACGCATTGAGGCAAGCACTTTTGCTGCTTTTGCCACTACTAGCGTCAGTGGACTCTCTCTCTCGCTCTCTACCAGTATAGATGGATCCACGTCGCTATCTCCCCATCAGCAATGTCTTATCTCTCCAGCGGATGGACACATGACACCTGCAGCCGAACCACCGTGCTGGGACATTAAAAGCTTACCATTTAAATAATTAATCCAATGTGCTCCTCTGTGTTGGGACCCTTTAGGTTTTACTTGGTCTCTGGGCCTGGCCCTCCTGCTGTGGAGCACAGACCAGCAGTGACAGATGCCCATGGCTTAATGCACCTCCTCACATCTCATCTGTTTCTGGCCAACACAAGGTGACATAGAGCTCAGGGACGAGACGAGAGAGGAAGGGAGGGAGAGAGATAAATAGAGAGTGAGGGAGAGAGAGTGAGAGAGAGATAGAGGAACTCACGGCGCCCCCCAACGCCTTCCCTCCCCAACCACCCCCACTCCCCAACAAATGGCACTTACCTTTCCTACTAGAACTGACTTTGCTGATTAATAGTTGAGGGAAAATGTTCTTGATACGTTTGTGATATGTTGTCTCACCTAGTCGCTCTGGATAAGGCTGTCTGCCAAATAACAAAACATTTATGTAAACGTAATACATCGATTCCCAACCCAAACCGAGGTCATTTGGAGAGGAAGAGTAGTGGAGGATGTAAAGCTATGCACTGAGGGTAACGCCTGCAGGCATTCTCTCTTACTTTAAGAAAGCACAAAGATGGGGCTGCCGTCTCCCAATGGTTCATCTTTAAGTTGTTGCCAGGCAGTATGCCGAGTATAATCTGTATTCTCAGGCCTCCCATTGGGTGAGATATTCATACTTTTTATTTAAATGCAACATGACGTTCCAGGCTGTCAGAGTGCTACTGCATCTATGAATCGTTGCCTAAATACAGAAAATGGTTGACATTTAGATTGCCAGCTTATTCAGACAATTATTTATCTGCATATGGAGGATCCTAAGATGTTTTTTGCAGCAAGACCTCCTCTACTCCAAACACGTTGCCTACCAAACTGCTGTGTTGCCTGATTGTAACATTATAATTATGCCAGGAAATCATGGCTGCACATATTACCTCAGTTCTAAAAACTACAAGACATCTTCCGAATCACATAAACCCTGAGACAAATGTCGGAGCCATAATGTAGATGTGGGACTGACCTGCAGGTAGGTGGGAAAGGCCTCCTCTAGCTTGGTTTTCTTCTTCCTGTAGCGTTTCTTGATCTTCTCTGGGGCCTCCAGCCCAGGGGGAGTCTCATCCAAAGGGGTGTCAGGCAGCACCTCTCCCCAGCCTGCAGTAGGGGCAGAACATTTAGTTCAGAATCTTGTCCTTAAAAATATAGAATCTGTTTATTAGGTTTATGTATTCTACAAGAAAACAAAAATCACTAGCACCGAGGATTAAAACAGGAGTCATTTTTCTCTTTGTAGAACAGAGGTAGATTTAGGATATTCAGGCAAAAGCAATTGAAGATGCATTGGACTTAGGTAGATGAGTTGTGTGAGAACTGACCCTCCTCCTTTCCTGTGGGGGGTTCAGAAACAGAGCCAGAGGAATCCTTCCTGCTCAGGGATCGTTTGGCCTTGCCTGGGCCCTGACCTGGACGGCTCCGCTGGCGCACCATGAAGCCACCGATGCCTTGAAAGTAGATATTCAACAATGAACCAACACAACTAACAATCACTCCATACTCTCCAACTGTTCAGTGAAAAGCTTAGAAACAAATTGGGAGAGATAAGATTGCTGGTTCCTTGCAAGTAAAATATCCAAATTGTCAAGGTGAACTTTTATTAGAATGCTACTGATCTCTGTTTAATTTGGAAATTGGTGTTGGGAGGACAACGAACACGTGGGTCTTTTTCTTGGTGTTTTAATAAAGCACGGCTCAATGCTTTTCACTAGATAGGGAAACATCTTTAATCCAGACTACAGAAAGCACCATTTATAACGCCCGGAATGAGCCCTCTTTCTTTCTTTGCTTCCAAGGCCTTGTCTTGTCCTGCCTGAGCTTGGCTAGCTGTGCGGCAAGTACTGCACCATTTCACGCTCCAGAGGAGCTGTCTCCTCCAATCAGGTGCCCTACCCGGCCGGTACGGCTTCCTCTTCCTCTTCTTGCTGTCGTCGGCCCCCTTGGACTTGTCTTCTGCTGGCTCTCGCTCTGGGCTCGAGTCAGACTTCCCCTCGCAGTCCAGAGAGAGGTCGGTCTCTGCGAGTAAGTGAGAGAGAGGTGATGAGCAGACAGACAAGGCGCAGTACCTAGCAGTCTGCAGACTGGACCAACAGACCCCCTGCCCCCAAGATACAGCACCCAGGGTCAATCCAATTTCAACTCCAGCCATCTTCAAGAGATTAGCCTAATTGAACTTCTGGATTTTTCCATTTTGGGAATTTACCTTATAATTAAGTTCACCCACCACCTATTCGTCTGCTGTCAAGAGTCGTGTGAATTTGAGAATGTGAAGGACTATTGCCGTTTCAGAGGAAAGGTGCTTCTTAATCCAGGACTAGTGTTAATCTGTGTACAGGAAACTGGTCCATAGTGTTTTCTGACAAGCTTGTTGTATTTAAAGTCAGACAATCAATGACAATCAATGACAATGTCTAAACGGCATATGTTTTGTAAAAGTGCCTTATTTATTGTTTTGTTTTTTCTGTATACTGAGCTGGAGGTAAGATCCATTTAACTATTGTGAAAAATATCTATAAAGTCAGGCACCTCTGTGGTCCTCCATGTCCTCGTCCCGGGAGTGTTCTGACAGCAGGTCCAGGGGGGCCTGCAGCACTGCTACACTGTTCTGGTTGATGATCTTCAGCTTCAGCTTGGGCTTGGGTTTCCTACGCCGTGACGCAGGGGCCGACAAGCTCTGGAGCTGACACCGGCCCGACTCCGTCAGACACACGCCGTCCTGAGTGTACGTCCTCGCCAAGTCTGAAAGACACAAGCACACACACAACTCACAAGGTTATGGTAATGTATGACGGCCCTAGATGAACTGGAATGAATTAATGTACTGGATTGTCCAAGTTGATTGAAAGTAGTTTTCAAGATATGTAACCTTTGCATCATATGATGCTGTGTTTGCATCATACAGGGATGATTTCTGTATTTTGAAAGTTACATATCTTGAAAACTTGATTGCTGACAAGCAAAACATTTTGGGTCTATGTCAACAATGGACTAATGAAACAAATACCAAAAGATAGTTTTCCTTTAAGATGAAGATATCTCTCAATCGACAAGAAATATCTAGAAGAAATATCTAAAAATACAAAAGGCAGATAGACGTATGTTCTTCTTACCCATTTCTTTAGCCTTTGTGACAACTTGCGTCATAACTGCCGGCTCAATGGAGTCTCTGGCCTTGGACACTAGTGCTGTTGACGCAGTGGAGAGGGACACAAAAGCCAATGATTAATTGGCTGCAGCCTGCAAGGCTCAGATACAGTAACAAGGTTTCAGAAGGCTATACTGTAGGTAGTAGTCCTTACCCTTGGAGGTCTTGTGGACTCGGCACATGGTGCAGTCAAAGCTGCTGTCTGCTGCTTTCTCCACGTCCTCCTCCGAATGGAGACCCTGGCATGAACCATGGATCCATCTATGGGAGAGGAAGAAGAGGGAGAAGAGGTTGGGGTTAAGGGTACCATAAAGGGGCAAGTGGAGAAGGGGGGTGGGGTTAAGGGTACCATAAAGGGGCAGGGCGAGAAGGGGGGTAGGGTTAAGGGTACCATAAAGGGGCAGGGCGAGAAGGGGGGTGGGGTTAAGGGTACCATAAAGGGGCAGGTGGAGAAGGGGGGTGGGGTTAAGGGTACCAGAAAGGGGCAGGAGGAAGGGGTTGGGGTTAAGGGCACCACAAAGGGGCAGGGCGAGAAGGGAGTTGGGGTTAAGGGTACCATAAAGGGGCAGGGCGAGAAGGGAGTTGGGGTTAAGGGTACCATAAAGGGGCAGGGCGAGAAGGGGGTGGGGTTAAGGGTACCATAAAGAGGCAGAGGCGAGAAGGAGTTGGGGTTAAGGGTACCATAAAGGGGCAGGAGTCGAGAAGGGGTTGGGGTTAAGGGTACCATAAAGGGGCAGGTGGAGAAGGGGGTGGGGTTAAGGGTACCATAAAGGGGCAGGGGCGAGAAGGGGGTGGGGTTAAGGGTACCATAAAGGGGCAGGGAGGAAGGGGTTGGGGTTAAGGGCACCATAAAGGGGCAGGTGGAGAAGGGGGTGGGGTTAAGGGTACCATAAAGGGGCAGAGGCGAGAAGGGGGTAGGGTTAAGGGTACCATAAAGGGCAGGGCGAGAAGGGGTGGGGTTAAGGGTACCATAAAGGGGCAGGTGGAGAAGGGGGTGGGGTTAAGGGTACCATAAAGAGGCAGGGCGAGAAGGAGTTGGGGTTAAGGGTACCATAAAGGGGCAGAGGCGAGAAGGGGGTGGGGTTAAGGGCACCATAAAGGGGCAGAGGCGAGAAGGGGGTGGGGTTAAGGGTACCATAAAGAGGCAGGGCGAGAAGGAGTTGGGGTTAAGGGTACCATAAAGGGGCAGAGGCGAGAAGGGGTTGGGGTTAAGGGTACCATAAAGGGGCAGGTGGAGAAGGGGGGTGGGGTTAAGGGTACCATAAAGGGGCAGGGCGAGAAGGGGGGTGGGGTTAAGGGTACCATAAAGGGGCAGGGAGGAAGGGGTTGGGGTTAAGGGCACCATAAAGGGGCAGGTGGAGAAGGGGGTGGGGTTAAGGGTACCATAAAGGGGCAGAGGCGAGAAGGGGGAGTAGGGTTAAGGGTACCATAAAGGGCAGAGGCGAGAGAGAAGGGGGTGGGGTTAAGGGTACCATAAAGGGGCAGGTGGAGAAGGGGGTGGGGTTAAGGGTACCATAAAGAGGCAGGGCGAGAAGGGGGGTAGGGTTAAGGGTACCATAAAGGGGCAGGGGAAGAAGGGGGTTGGGGTTAAGGGCACCACAAAGGGGCAGGGCGAGAAGGGAGTTGGGGTTAAGGGTACCATAAAGGGGCAGGGCGAGAAGGGGGTGGGGTTAAGGGTACCATAAAGAGGCAGAGGCGAGAAGGAGTTGGGGTTAAGGGTACCATAAAGGGGCAGGGCGAGAAGGGGGTGGGGTTAAGGGTACCATAAAGGGGCAGGGCGAGAAGGGGGTGGGGTTAAGGGTACCATAAAGAGGCAGGGCGAGAAGGGAGTTGGGGTTAAGGGTACCATAAAGGGGCAGGGCGAGAAGGGGGGTGGGGTTAAGGGTACCATAAAGGGGCAGGGCGAGAAGGGGGGTGGGGTTAAGGGTACCATAAAGAGGCAGGGCGAGAAGGGGGGTAGGGTTAAGGGTACCATAAAGGGGCAGGAGTAGAAGGGGGTTGGGGTTAAGGGTACCATAAAGGGGCAGGGCGAGAAGGGGGGTGGGGTTAAGGGTACCATAAAGAGGCAGGGCGAGAAGGGAGTTGGGGTTAAGGGTACCATAAAGGGGCATGGGGAGAAGGGAGTTGGGGTTAAGGGTACCATAAAGGGGCAGGACTAGAAGGGGGTTGGGGTTAAGGGTACCATAAAGGGGCAGGACTAGAAGGGGGTTGGGGTTAAGGGTACCATAAAGGGGCAGGACTAGAAGGGGGTTGGGGTTAAGGGTACCATAAAGGGGCAGGGGAGGAAGGGGGTTGGGGTTAAGGGTACCATAAAGGGGCTGTAAGTCTCTGATGTGACAGACTGCACTTCACATGAAATGGTGGATAACATGTAAATAATAATATAATAATAATAAAGACATTTGGCTGGTTGGGGAGGAGCAGGGGGCCCACCTGTCGCATTGGCGGCACTGCACCACAATCTCGCCCTCGCTGTAGTCCTGGAGACAGAAGGGGCACATTGCCAGGCTGGCACAGGGGGCGCACTGGGTGTAATTATTCTGCCACTCACACCTCCGGCCTGGCGAGGTGGCACCACACTGGGTACAGGACACACACCTGCAGGAGAGCACAGGAGAGGGAGTGAGGACAGGTGTCAATGAAGAGCTGAGTAGTACATTCAGGTAGTTGTACACTAAGTACAGGCCATTGAGAAATAACAACTCAATCATTCATTGAGAAAAATGAAAGATTTTTCTGTGTGAGGGGATGACATATAATCAAGTTCTGTTACTGGTACTTTGACTTTTTACTTACAGTGAGGGAAAAAAGTATTTGATCCCCTGCTGATTTTGTACGTTTGCCCACTGACAAAGATATGATCAGTCTATAATTTTAATGGTAGGTTTATTTGAACAGTGAGAGACAGAATAACAACAAAAAAATCCAGAAAAATGCATGTGAAAAATGTTATAAATGGAATTCCATTTAAATGAGGTTAATAAGTATTTGACCCCCTCTCAATCAGAAAGATTTCTGGCTCCCAGGTGTCTTTTATACAGGTAACGAGCTGAGGTTAGGAGCACACTCTTAAAGGGAGTGCTCCTATTCTCAGTTTGTTACCTGTATAAAAGACACCTGTCCACAGAAGCAGTCAAACAGATTTCAAACTCTCCACCAAGATTGTAGACCTACACAAGGATGGAATGGGCTACAAGACCATCGCCAAGCAGCTTGGTGAGAAGGTGACAACAGTTGGTGCGATTATTCGCAAATGGAAGAAACACAAAAGAACTGTCAATCTCCCTTGGCCTGGGGCTCCATGCAAGATCTCACCTCGTGGAGTTGCAATGATCATGAGAACGGTGAGGAATCCACCCAGAACTACACGGGAGGATCTTGTCAATGATCTCAAGGCAGCTGGGACCATAGTCACCAAGAAAACAATTGGTAACACACTACGCCGCCCAGGACTGAAATCCTGCAGCGCCCGCAAGGTCCCCCTGCTCAAGAAAGCACATATACATGCCCGTCTGAAGTTTGCCAATGAACATCTGAATGATTCAGAGGACATCTGGGTGAAAGTGTTGTGGTCAGATGAGACCAAAATGGAGCTCTTTGGCCTCAACTCACCATGTTTGGAGGAGGAGGAATGCTGCCTATGACCCCAAGAACACCATGCCCACCGTCAAACATGGAGGTGGAAACATTATGCTTTGGGGGTGTTTTTCTGCTAAGGGGACAGGATAACTTCACTGCATCAAAGGGACGATGGACGGGGCCATGTACCATCAAATCTTGGGTGAGAACCTCCTTCCCTCAGCCAGGGCATTGAAAATGGGTCGTGGATGGGTATTCCAGCATGACAATGACCCAAAACACACGGCCAAGGCAACAAAGGAGTGGCTCAAGAAGAAGCACATTAAGGTCCTGGAGTGGCCTAGCTAGTCTCCAGACCTTAATCCCATAGAAAATCTGTGGAGGGAGCTGAAGGTTCGAGTTGCCAAACGTCAGCCTCAAAACCTTAATGACTTGGAGAAGATCTGCAAAGAGGAGTGGGACAAAATCCCTCCTGAGATGTGTGCAAACCTGGTGGCCAACTGCAAGAAACGTCTGACCTCTGTGATTGCCAACAAGGGTTTTGCCACCAAGTACTAAGTCATGTTTTGCAGAGGGGTCAAATACTTATTTCCCTCATTAAAATGCAATTCCATTTATAACATTTTGCACATGCGTTTTTCTGGATTTTTTTGTTGTCATTCTGTCTCTCACTGTTCAAATAAACCTACCATTAAAATTATAGACTTATCATTTCTTTGTCAGTGGGCAAACGTACAAAATCAGCAGGGGATCAAATACTTTTTTCCCTCACTGTACATCTACAAATATTGATGTTATACTATATAGGGAATAGGGGGCCATTTGGGACACAGTCATGTTATAATAATAGGAAGAGGTTGAGGGGATGCACAGATTAGGCAGCAGGCAGCTACACACCATTTGCACTTCCAGCTGTCCTTGGGAACGTTCTGCAGCGGAGGGTCCAGGCAGTAGGTGTGGTAGCTGATGTCACAGTCATCACACAGCAGCAGACGGCCCGGGTCGGTGGACTGGCCGCATGCCTCACACACTGTACACTCCAGACAGCGCCAGCCTTTATTCAACACCACCTTGGTGATCTGGGATGAGGAGTGGACAGGATCAGATGTGTTGTGTGAGTATATTGGCAAGTCCAAATTGAGTGCGCTTGTCTCAGTAAAACAGTCCTATAGTAAAGGACATTGATATATCGCTGTCCAGCTGAGCTACACTAAAAAGTTTTGTTTGCAGTAATTGGCAGCATTAAGATAGAAGGATAGAAGCAACTTGAGCCGAGCGTCATCTGATTACAGAGTTAACATGGCCTGTTTAATCCAATTGACACTCACACACACTGAATCCGTCATATCCAGGTTCAAATCTAGGCTACACAATTCAAAGGATTTGAAATCAGTAGACGATTAACCTTGAGCCCAATCATAACTGGAGTTCCCATATTTCCTGTTCTTATGTAGTATCAATCTTCAGGGAGACCTCAGAGTGGCTCTGCCACTGTAAGGAATGGGGGGCCTTACCTTGATGCCAACACAGAACGGGTGGTAGCACTGCCCACACTGGGCACAGGCCAGGAGACGACCCTCAGCACCCAGACCAAAACTCCCACACACCACACACATGTCCTGAGAGGGAAACAAATGGAGCTTACATACAATAATAGATACTCAAAGTTTCACTGTACTAGGGTAAGAGGGAAAAATTGAATAATTGTTAAAGGTACAGTGAATGTATAAATTGTGTACGAATACACATGCCCACCTGTTTCAATGTGAAACTGTCGTTGCTGGAGAATATGACCACTGTGTTATGCATGGCATTCTCCTCTTCTTCCTTTACCTGGTATGGTGATTCCATGGAGGTCACCTGAATGTTATGAAGCATGATGCACACATTCACAGTCAGTATGGATTGAGGAGGATTGTGTCCTTGTACGAGAAAAATGATCCTCTGATTTCTTACCAATAATACAGGGGTATTGCCTACATTCCCATAGGGCTTAATTATAGAGCATGTCCTAACATTTGATTGTCTCACAGCACGTGAAGATGACAGCATCACAAGACAACGTCAACATATAACTATTGATTAGCATTAGACTGCGACACTAATGCTGTGTCAATACCCTTTGCTGTTGAGTAACATGCCCACTGGGAGGACTGTGTTTTTATGTTGCAGTCTTCACAGCTAGAAAATAATCTGGTCTGTTTACAATACACACCAGGAAACCTAGGACACTAATGGATAAGGGGTAAATAAAACAGTGCTTTGTCTACCAGTTCATTGTAACAGATTAGTGTCAACTAAAGTGATCAGGTTGGTTGGTGTTGGTGACATAGCCTACCCCCGGGTTGACTGTGGGACTGGCTCCGTTCTTCCCCCTGGCTCGGCCCCGCCCCCCTCTGCCCGACAGCCCCGCCCCTCTGGGTCGCCTCCTTCCAGGGAAGCCTGACCCTCGACCCTGCAGACAGAGAGAAACACACACACACACACACACACACACATCAGTACTCCTTCTCAACACACACACACACAAAGAGAAAACACACTCACACACAGCACACGGAGAGAAACACACACAATTGCACAGGTCGCGCTCAGTCTCACACAGAAACACACGCGCGCGCACGTCCTGGCTTGCTAGACCTGAGCGATGAAGTCAGCTTAATTAAAAAGTCTGCCATAGAGAACCTTTCCTGCAGAACACTGTGGAGCTGTGAGGCTGCTGGCATCTAGTGAGATAAGACTGTAAAACAGGAAGAACAGCTCGGTCTACTTCCACAGAGGTAATGACATTTCCCCTCCAGTGTTGTTTGCTTGGATGGTAGGTAGTAGAACGTTTCTAGTGCAAGCAAAGCCTACGCACAGATAAGAAATGGTTTGTTTTGCAAAAGTCCAAACCTAAAAAAATATTAGAATTGCACTTCATTCAAGCTACAAACCATAAATTGATGCAGGGGGAAAAGCAGTCCTTTCTGATTCAGGAGAGAAGAACATGTATTAAACTAGGACTACTCTACATTCTACAACTGTTCAGAGCATAGGGTGTCCAGTGGAGACAACACAAAACCCATTTCACCAAATAAGCCATGTTGACGTTTTGATCTTTCTCAGGCCTCTTTCTCCTGCAACATTCTGTGAGGCAGCCTTACTAACACAAAAAGAGTCCAGGCTGTCGACAGAGGGCCTCTAATGTTATTCTGGCCATTTGAGCTCCATTATGCTGTCAACACATTTCCGGTGCTGGTGGCTGGTTGGGCCTAATCACGACTGTCAAACTGGGGTCTACTTTCCATGAATCTCCCCCCACCACCCAAATCTCTCCCCCGATCCCCCCATTTAGCTCCAGACCAGTCCCTCCCAGCACCCCAGCCACCTGACTTCCTGATTGACACACAGTATGGTGCCATTTAACCTGACCTGGACCCCTGCTAAGACGCAGCAATTACCACCTCACTTAGAGCCAGAGCTTGTGACGCTAATGTCACCATGGCGACAGATTGCAGTATCCACTTGGGCAGGCCCACACAGCCCACTTAATAAAATCCCCATCTCCACCCTGTCCCAAACTTACCCACAAAATGTAAGAATCAAATAAAACGACAAACAAACTAAGAAACAAACACAGATTAAACCTTCCGCCTTAGGCTTCAAACGTAGGCCAAGCTATAGCACCATGCTTTGGGTTAATGTTACATTAATGTTACCTAGCCTAGCAAGGGATTGTCTCTGGTGGATAAAAGTGAAGTATTTTGCCATTAAGGGGGAGTTGTATTTAGCTACTATATGTTCTCATCCACCATTCCCCTATTAGTCTCTTCTCCTCTGGTGAAACATTGATAGGTGAATGATGGATGATTAATGACAAAAGTTCATCATTAAGACAGTGACATCAATCATCACTCTGCCAGTGAACTTTACAAAGCCTAAGCGGTAAACAAGGGGCTGCCGTGGCATGGCCCTGTGGTGGTTCTGGTGGTCTGGTCTCCAGAGAGAGCCATGGTTCTTTACCACTCGGATGCTCCACCCCGGGGCTACCGCAGCCGGAGGAGAGCTGCCTGGTATTTGAGACGTCCCACCCCTCTGGCTGGTCTGGGGACCAGGAGGGAGAGCTCACACTGCTATGGGGGCTCCCATGCCATGCGCCCTAAGGTAAAGGGGTTGGGTGGGTGGGTGGGTGAGAGAGTGGGAGAGGGAGGGAAGGAAGGAGGAGGAGGGCGACAAAATGCAGCAACTTAAAAACCAAGCCAGCGATGGTGTAAACATAAGAGACAGTGATGTTAAAGATGCAGTGAGTTTAAAAAAAGGCTAGAGGCTGAAGAAGCTTACTGGGACAATTCAACACACCCCAAGTAAAAGCAGAGTTAATGATGCTGTTCTTATTTGGGGCATTAAACCAGGATGATATGATGCACATGATACTTTATATATTGAAGCCAATCCTAGATATCTCTCATGCATATAAGTTGAGGCATGTTTGGAGGTAGACATTCAGACAGCGTTTGCATGGTTAAGCAGAATTGTGTTAGTCGGCACAGCAACCTTGAGTTCACACAGCACAGCAGCATTCGCCAAGGTAACAGCACCGTGCAACAGCAGCAGGAGGAGGAGCAAGAGACCTCAGCATCCTCTCGCCATGGCAACTCCGTGTCACTGCCTCACTCATACCACTGGCTTTATGACAAAACAACGCCTGGTTACGTCAGGCAGCACGACTGACAGAGCATGCCTCTTCGAGACAGAAGCATGCTAGACTTGAAGACACTAAATCTGACTCTACACAAGATTGCACTGTATTCAAATTTCCACATTAGATATCCTCCAGGCCTGAACTAACAAATTAGTCTAAGTCTATACCCACCGTTTATTTAAGAAATAGGATATATCTGGAGAGAAAAACAATGTTTCAAAGCTTAACTCTCCTCAGTCTCAGAATCATCCATAATATATCATAGCCATGGGTGTGATTAATATCCCAGTTCTAAACACATAGGATGTGTCCCAACCCGCATACAGTGTCTCTGACTAGTGGCTTGATGAAAGTGTAATGTGCTTAACAAAACCCTAATGAAAAGGTATTCAAGGGAGAATGCACAAGACATGTACTAGGATTTCCATGGAGAGGGCACACTAGTCTAGGACAATGAAATTGAATGCTTGATGTTATACTGTAGGCTTGTATATAGGCTATATGGATCTATAAAAAGTAGTCTATTATTACTGTTTATGTATGTTGGCAGTGTTTTCCTATAGGGCTGTGGGGCAGTGCGTGTGTGTGTGTACGCGCAGAGTGGGTCAGAATGAGCAGACAAAGTGAGAGAAAGTATGGTAGATTATGTAGAGGGGGGGGTAAAGTGTGTGAAGGGTCTTGATTAGGGTGTTTGCATATGGCCTAAGGAATACAACTATATAAGCATTCTCATTCTGCACAGTGTGACTTTTAGAGTCCAACAGACCCAGTGAAAACTGAGGGGGAAGGGTGACAACGGCCTTGATCTCTGCTGATGATACAGTTATGCGTCAAACGCAACAGACACAATGGTTCTCAACTGCCACCACTGGCAAGTTCTCCGGGTTAAGTGTTCTCTGCAGCAGCAACACTTGTTTTGTTCCTATTTCAAACCACTGACATCAGGGTCAAGTCACCACTCTGGGGCAGAGCATTCAGAATGCTTCTCCACCTCTCATCATCAGATACGTACACTCACCCACACAATGACCAAACAGAGGACCACTGGCATAAAACAATTACTCTAGGGTTTTCAACCCGGGATTATAGATGCTTTTTGAAAATATAATAAATACAGACCTATGTAATACATACATAAATAATACATAGTTAAATAAATCAGCAAATAAGAGATTCTGTAGCTCTGGGATACCACATGATTACCCTTGAAATACTAAGAATAACACATCAAGGCGGCATGGATTTTAGATGAGACCCACAGCACCCACCACCAACCCAGCACCACCAATGCCTTACCTGCTTCACCCTGGGTCTGCCTGGGGAGAACTTCCTCTTGGAGATGGCTGGCTTGCCCATGCCAATCTTAGGGGTGAGTGGTATGAGGGTGGTGGAGGCGAAGCTGCTGCCGTTTTCCCCCAGGTTAGGGTGGGGGTGGTGGGGCTGTGGAGGCTGCCTGGGAGAGGGACCCCTGTTCCTAGGGGAGGAGTGGGTAGGGGAGGCAGCCATCTCTGCCAGTCTTTCTATAGATGTCTTGTAGGGCTTATCATTGATGAGGGGGCTAAAGTGGGAGAGGTTAGGCTTGCTCTCAGTCTCAGGGGTGGTGTCCATCTCTTCCAAGGCGCAGGCCACTGTCGAAACCCCATCAGTCAGTATCCCAGACATTTGTTTCTCCTTCCAAGCCTCCTTCGCTTCAGTCTCCAGACCTGAAGGACCTTCAACCTGTTCCACTTCTGAAGGCTCAGAGGCTGAGGCCTCCATGGGTTCTTCCTTGATGGTTACGGGCGCAGTACTAGGTTCTTTGGTGGTGGTGGTGGTGGGTGGGGTCAAGGCCTTGATGTCCTCTGTGCTGGGTCTGGGTTTTACCGCCCTCTTTTCAGAAGAGGGTTCTGTGTTTGCTGACTTGGTCATTCCTGTTGTTATATCCTGTGGCTGCTCTGGCTCTGCTAGAGTCTGGGTTGGCAGATGTATGGGCTGCTCAGGCTCCTGCTTGTTCAACCTGGGAGACTCAGGACTCTCTGTTGAAGTGATCAGGGTCTCTGCTGCTGGTTGCATTTCTGAGAAAGTAAACAGAGATCACAGGACATGTCAATATAATGTAATCATGGAAACCAATCAATGATAAACCAGAACGGATGTACCATACAGGCTAATTTAACACTAATATGTCAAGCAACAGAAGTTGCCTAAACTAAGCTGGTGTAGGGCCTATTCAAAAATCACTACCAATTATTGTGAGGAAGTGGAAATAGAAGTACAGGAAGAACTATACAGAACTATAGCTAATATTTATAGTAATGGCTTAAGGTGGTGGTGAGACCTACCTGTACGTAATTGGCTCCGGTCCTTGTTGACAGACACCTCAGCCTCTTGCTCCACCCCCTCAACAGCAATAGCTTCCACCGACACACCTAGGAGAGAAGAAGGGAGTGAGAAAAACCAAGCTGCCATGCCGCCATCATCGACTGTTCATATGGCCAGACTCAGCCTGTTACATAACTACAGATTATCTGGGAAAGATTAGAGTCATAATTTTCATCTCAGGATATGGACATAATTAAACATTAATGGAATGAAAATGAAAAAGTGGGTGACAGAGAGGGAAAGAGCAAAGTGAGAGCGAGGCGCGAGAGAGGTGAGAGTGAGAGGTGAGAGCAAAATAAATAAATAAATAAAGAGGGGGCCAATACAGGTGGACATATTATGATGCCCAGCAGGCTTATTGGCAGTGAAATGAGTCAGTTTATTAAACATTTTGTATTAAACCCTCTTTTTTCCTGCCAACTTCGTGATATCCAATTTCAATCCAATTACTATCTTGTCTCATTGCTGCAACTCCCCAACGGGTTCGGGAGAGGCGAAGGTTGAGTCATGCGTCCTCCGAAACATTACCCGCCACCCGCTTAACCCGGAAGCCAGATGCACAAATTTGTCGGAGGAAAAACTGTTTAATTGACGACTGAAGTCAGCCTGCAGGTGCCCGGCCCGCCACAAAGAGTCGCTAGAGCGCGATGAGCCAAGTATAGTCCTCGCCCGGTCAAACCCGGACAACGCCGGGCCAATTGTACGCTGCCCTATGGGACTCCCGGTAACGGCAGGCTGTGACACAGCCTGGGATCAAACCCGGGTCCGTAGTGGCGCCTCAAGCACTGCGATGAAGTGTATTAGACCGCTGCACCACTCGGGAGGCATGGAATGAGTCAGTTTTAACTGTGCATTATTTCAAATCACACCCTTAGTCCCAACAGCCAAAGAGACATGTCTTTTGATTTGTAAATACAAACCTAGCTAGCAGCCTTTGACTACGGTGGCTGTCCCTCGCTCACAAACTAAACTGAACCACTCAGCCAAGTGCACCACAAAGCAGTGGAGGCTACTGAGGGGAGGACAACACATAATAATGGCTGGAATGGAGTCAATGGAATGGTATTAAACACATCAAACATGTGGATTCCATGTGGTTGATACCATTCCATTGACTCCATTCCAGCCATTAATATGAGCCGTCCTCCCCTCAGCAGCCTCCACTGCCACAAAATAACCTAATAATCCATTACTAAGTAATGAATCTGTCACATAAAAATACCTAATTTTCTCATGGCAAAGACTTATCGATCTAGGCCAACACTGAGTAGGAAGACTTTATTAACTCAATATTAGCGGAGGTTAACGGTCCTGAGCTGCAGGCTATTAAACACTTCAGGTGAGCTACCTTGTGGTGCGCACACACAAGGCAAGCAATTTTGGCCCAATCAAGCAACGTAGTATTCAATGGACTGTGTTGCAATAAAATGATTTGTCATTGTATTCTTGAACATTCTCCGGTAGCTCCTCACATCTATCCTGAGAATTCATGATGGCCACTTGGCACAATGAACTACAAACACTTTTCCCAACTCCCCATGTTGTTACTATTATCCAAACGTAGGCCATGTGAGCATTTCTGCTGGCTGGTGAAGGGCTAGGAATAACCATAACAAACTGCTACATATCAGGGCTCTGAGCTAGAGTTGTCGTCAGGCCCGAAAATTCGAGCCCGATCTTACCCAACCCCGGTGAGCTTAAGACCGAGCCCAAGCCTGGTCCGACACAGAAATGTAATGAGCCCGAACCGGAAAAAAATCCTGATTTCTAGAAAACAGCATACTGATTCAAACTGGTGTTGAGAACAAGGCTTCAGAGGCTGGCGGCAGAGGAAGGCGGAAGCGAGGAAACAGCACTAGTCTTAGAAAAGCGAGGAGAAAGGAAAACTCACCTTAGGCCTAGTTATGATCAACTGAACAACGAACATATTGGAATAAAGTAGGCTAATGCAATTGAAGGCATGTATCAAATTGTTGCTTACTAAAACTCCCAAAGTCATATCCAAGCTTTATAATCAATTTAAAGCAATAGCCATGTGTTGTAAACTTGATCATTTCGGCACCATTTTGATTGGGACAGCGCCATCACGCGAGTCTAAGAAAAGCATGGGGACTAACTTCATAAATCAATCAACGCCAGATTTCTTTTCACTGAATCTCCATTTGGCTATTTGGTTACAATTATTCTTAGGCTGGGAAAATGTCAGCTACGTTGAGGTGAGTGCTCATGATCATATTTAGTCTAGTTTACGCAGAACTGATTAGCACATTTTGCTAGCATGTTATGTAGCTTAAAGGAAAATTTCATCCAAAACTATCTTTCAGATCCATTGTTGATATTGTCCCAAAATGTTTTGCATTTTGGGACTAAAAGCCTGTGACTTGTCTGATAATCAATTCATGTGACTTTGTTTCACTGAATATCCATCTGTATTTGGTTAATTGATCTCTGGCTGGGCAAGTGACGGTGGTAGTCCCTACATATAGTAAAACTGCTGCTATGCTAGCCGCCACTAACTGCCTGACCCACGAGCACTGCACAATGCAGAGGACAGTAACACAGTGACCAAAATCGAACTCCTGTTGCAAATATTAGTTTTGTTTAATTCACTAATAATAAGGCTTGTGTCGACGAGCCCGGACATGCATGCAATAAGTTAGCTAGCTAGCTAGCCAAGTAGACAGCTATGTGACCTGTTAGGAAAGATTACAATAACTAACCCTTTCATCTGTGGTGTTGCTAGCTAGCTGTATTAGCTACTATGTTAGCTAGCGACGAGATAAACATGGTGCTAAGATATCAGTGCATTCAGAAAGTATTCATACCCCTTGATTTATTCCACATTTTGTTGTGTTACAGCATTAATTAAAAATTCACCCATCTACACACTATTGTAAATGAGATATTTCAGTATTTAATTTTCAATACATTTGCAAATATTTCTAAAAACATGTTTTCACTTTGTCATTGTGGGGTATTGGGTGTAGATTGGTGAGATTGTTTTTGTCTTTATTTCATTTTCAATAAATTAGCTAAAATGTAGCTACTTAAGAATCTTCCTGCAAGTTTTTGGACCAAGAAAGCTGTAGATCAGTACGTGTTAGTGGTGCGCGGGTCATCTGTTTGTTCCCCCGCACCAGCCACAATTGCTAAATAACCACCCGACAAAGTGAAAATCGGATTTCCGTCATCTCTGCTTCTTTTGCAGAGCAAAGACATTTACGGACCGGAGAGAAAATGCAATAACAAAAAAATTATAAACTGGAAAAAAGGTTGGTGTAAAATTTCCTCCGGTTGTAAGGAAATAGAAAGCTGTGAAAATGACATGTTTCATGTTTCTGATAAGATGTCATGTCGGGTTGGACGCATATTTTATGTGCTTGAAATCAGTGGAGGGCAGCATAGGTGCACACAGGTCAAGAGACAAATTTGAGGTGACAGACAGCGACACATGGACGTAGGATGTAATAAATGGACGTTTAATAAATGTTTTTCAACAGAATCAGCGGAATGAATACACCTCTGATCACGCGTAAATACACAGCCACGTTGTATTCCTTCTCACATCTATGCGCTCTCCTCCTCTCACTTCTTCCCTTCGCTTGTGGACTTCAATGCTATACTAGATGAATTCTCTGATCCTTTGATTAGGTGGACAACATGTCAGGTAATGCTGCAAAGAAAAAGCAATACCTCAGACTGGCCAGTAAAAAGAAAATATTAAAATGGGAAAAAGAACACAGACACTGGACAGAGGAACTCTGCCTAGAAGGCCAGCATCCTGGAGTCGCCTATTCACTCGATGTTGAGACTGGTGTTTTGCGGGTACTATTTAATGAGCTGCCAGTTGAGGACTGGTGAGGCGTCTGTTTCTCAAACTAGACACTAATGTACTTGTCCTCTTGCTCAGTTGTGCACCGGGGCCTCCCACTCCTCTTTCTAATCTGGTTAGAGACAGTTTGCTCTGTTCTGTTCTGTGAAGGGAGTAGTACACAGCGTTGTAGATCTTCAGTTTCTTGGCAATCTTTCGCATGGAATAGCCTTCATTTCTCAGAACAAGAATAGACTGACGAGTTTCAGTAGAAAGTTCTTTGTTTCTGCCCATTTTGAGCCTGTAATCGAACCCACAAATGCTGTTGCTCCAGATACTCAACTAGTCTAAAGAAGGCCAGTTTTATTGCTTCTTTAATCAGAACAGTTTTCAGCTGTGCTAACATAACTGCAAAAGGGTTTTCTAATGATCAATTAGCCCTTTAAAATGATAAACTTGGATTAGCTAACACAACGTGCCATTGGAACACAGGAGTGATGGTAGCCTGATAATGGGCCTCGGCAGGGTAGCCTAGTGGTTAGAGCGTTAGACTAGTAACCGAAAGGTTGCAAGTTCAATTCCCTGAGCTGACAAGGTACAAATCTGTCGTTCTGCCCCCTGAACAGGCAGTTAACCCACTGTTCCTAGGCCGTCATTGTAAATAAGAATTTGTTCTTAACTGACTTGCCTAGTTAAATAAAGGTAAAATAAAAAATGTCTACACTGTATTTCTGATCAATTTGATGATAATTTAATGGACATAAAATTTGCTTTTCTTTAAAAAACAAGGGCATTTCTAAGTGACCCCAAACTTAGGAACGGTGGTGTATTTCTCCACTCCTGTTCCGGAGTCAAAATGCACATCTGGTTTATAATTTTAGTGCAGGAAATTCTTAACACTGCAGGAGTTAATATTAAACGGAAAGGTTCACAAGTTTTGAATGTTATATGGTTTTTGTAAATCTCTGAGTGATGTTCTATTGATTCCCTGGATCATTTAATGTTTTCACGTGTATTGGAGTTATTTGCGTTCAAGCAGGCAGAAATCCTTCCGGTATGACGTATTTGTATTTATTAGGCAGCAGCTACTCTTCCTAGCACTGCGATGAAGTCGCTCTCGCTACACTGGAAGTTAATAGGAATACGACTTTTAGATCACGAAAAACGTCTATAATACATGTCAGATTTCAATACTAGCCGATGTCATAACTCGGGAGGATGTCTTCTCTCAAATTAGCCATTTATCATATTTTTGCAATTCATCCCAAAGGTGTTCGATGGGGTTGAGATAAGGGCTCTGTGCAAGCCAGTCAAGATGAACGTACTTTGGTGTGAAAAGTGCAAATCAATCCCAGAACAACATCAAAAGGACCTTGTGAAGATGCTGGAGGAAACAGGTACAAAAGTATCTATATCCACAGTAAAACAAGTCCTATATCAACATAACCTGAAAGGCCGCTCAGCAAGGAAGAAGCCACTGCTCCAAAACTGGCAAAAGCTATACTACGTTTTGCAACTGCACATGGGGACAAAGATCGTACTTTTTGGAGAAATGCCCTCTGGTCTGATGAATTTTTTTTTTTAACCGTTTGGCCATAATGACCATCGTTATGTTTGGAGGGAAAAGGGGGAGGCTTGCAAGCCGAAGAACACCATTCCAACTGTGAAGCACGGGGGTGGCAGAATCATGTTGTGGGGGTGCTTTGCTGCAGGAGGGACTGGAGCACTTCAAAAAATAGATGGCATCATGAGGGAGGATAAGTATGTGGATATACTGAAGCAACATCTCAAGACATCAGT
The DNA here is from genome assembly GCA_030435695.1 of Brachymystax lenok tsinlingensis. NCBI lineage: Eukaryota > Metazoa > Chordata > Actinopteri > Salmoniformes > Salmonidae > Brachymystax > Brachymystax lenok. The sequence goes on along the minus strand of CM059788.1, from coordinate 25,118,139 downwards.
CAGTAGGTTAAAGCTTGGTCGCAAATGGGTCTTTCAAATGGACAATGACCCCAAGCATACTTCCAAAGTTGTGGCAAAATGGCTTAAGGACAACAAAGTCAAGGTATTGGAGTGGCCATCACAAAGCCCTGACCTCAATCCTATAGAAGATGTGTGGGCAGAACTGAAAAAGCGTGTGCGAGCAAGGAGGCCTACAAACCTGACTCAGTTACACCAGCTCTGTCAGGAGGAATGGGCCAAAATTCACCCAACTTATTGTGGGAAGCTTGTGGAAGGCTACCAGAAACGTTTGACCAAAGTTAAACAATTTAAAGGCAATGCTACCAAATACAATTGAGTGTATGTAAACTTCTGACTCACTGTGAATGTGATGAAAGAAATAAAAGCTGAAATAAATCATTCTCTCTACTATTATTCTGAGGTGATCCTTAAAGTGGTGATCCTTACTGACCTAAGACAGGGAATTTTTACAAGGATTAAATGTCAGGAATTGTATTTGGCTAAGGTGTATGTAAACTTCCAACTTCAACTGTATAGTGTATGTCGAGAAACTTGCCGATTTTCCTCGAATGTACGTAATGTCACGATTCCATTGACGTAGCATGGGCAACGTTTCCCATCTCCTCAAAAGTATATCTGCCGTTGGGAATGTCAGACTCAACTCTGTGAGACACATCGATCTGCAGGTTGAACATTGTGAGATTAGAGACTCCTAAATTGATAGTGCAGGTTTTCTTTAGGTGATTTTAGCTACTTTACATGCTGATACTGTCTTTAGCTACGTTTGCTTGCTAGCCAGCCAGCCCATAGCGAGAGCATTGCATTATGGATTTTGTAGTTGACGTGAACTGCAACAGATATAAATTGTACATTTGTCACATCCCTAAAAACAAGTGTATTATTTTGCTCTCGACTCGGGTATAGTTGGACGATATGGACAAAATATCATATCACAGTAAAAAAAAATATATATAATGTGGACGATATGACAGTATTTTATGTTTTTGAATGATAAAAGTTCTAAATATGCTTTATGAGTAGTTCCTGGCCCTAAGGTGGCAATATAAATTATAAGTGATTTCAAATGGGGCAGACTCCATTCTGATTGTTTTATACTGTTCAATTCAACCCAAAACAATGGGAGTGATTGGGAGTCCCATAGGGCAGCGCACAATTGGCCCAGCATCGTCCGGGTTAGGGTTTGGCCGGGGTAGGCCGTCAACTGACTTGACTAATTAAATAAATGTTAAATAACTTTTTAGAAAATGTATTAATTTTCCCAAGTTAATCATTAGTTATATTCTGTTCCCAAACTTTGTATCTGCACAGTTCTTCTTGTAAATGTGTTTTTGTAAAATTATTAAATGGTTGGTTAAACTTTGAAATCAATTGTTTTTGTTTGGTATACATTTTAAAGTAAAAAGTCTCAGTGTCAGCGTAATTCCGTTACCATGGAATTGCCCATTTTATAGCCGTGCCTAAACACCCAGAGAATCAATTTGGAGATGAGTGAGAATTTTAAGTGGTCTTCTATTTGTCTTATCCACCACAGAGGGGTTGTATCATCATTATCAAACCCTTACTGCTGATAACTGTTATCATGATCCCTCACTGCTGATTACTGTTATCATGAACCCAAGGTCTCTTACTGCTGATTGCTATCAAACCATTATTCTCCTCATATCCCTGTAGAAGGAAGCGTTTGTAGAGGTACACACACACACACGGCTCTAGTTAACACAGATAAGAAATCGTGTCAGGTTTAATTTGTGTTCACACCATGGATCTTACAGTAGGCTGTCTCAGTGTTTTCCACAAGCACATGGAGTAGCCAGCTAAATAGAACAAGTATTCCCCCCCCCCAGCCTACCTATTGTTCCTGCAGTGAGGAGGATTCACCATCTTCATCAAATGTTTTTAGAATTTATCTGCAAGTAATCGCCAAACAGTCTACCAGTACGAAAATTAGGGAGCCAAATGAAAGGCTCTCTTACCGATGCAATTCGGTAGGCTACTGATGAGTCACTCACTTTAAAGGGATACTTCAGGATTTTAGCAATGAAGCCCGTTATCTACTTCCCCAGAATCAGATTAACTTGTGAATACCATTTTCATGTCTCTGTGTGCAGTTTGAAGAAAGTTACTAACTTGCGTTAGTACAACTGCTAACTAGCATTAGCGCAATGACTGGAAGTCTAAGGTAACTGCTAGCATGCTAGTAGATACGAGGGAAGTCTATGGTAACTGCTAGCATGCTAGTGACTTCCAGCCATTGCGCTAACACTAGTTAGCATTGGCTCACGAAATTACCTCTAACTCGTTTATACTGGATGCATTGACAAAAATGGTATCCATGAGTTCATCTGACTCTGGGGAAGTAGATAAAGAGCTTCATTGCCAAAATCTCGAAGTATCCATTTCACGTCAATGTCTGGCATGTCCTAATGGACTTCATATTGAAAATGCAAATGAGACCTTTAGTTTACTCATGACCGATGCGATACCATGGACATAGAACTACGCTGTATAATTTATAAATGACAAGGATATACGAGATCGACTATTCAGTCAGTTCGACACCTCCGATAAACTAGTCAAGTTTGCTGTTCGTCAATCAAAGCACAGTAAATAGCCTATGCGCCACCACTCCGTTACAAAGTTTCAAGTTTTAATGTTACATGCACAAGTACAGTGAAATGCCTTTCTTGCAAACTCAAAACCCAACAATGCAATAATCAATAACAACGTAATACAAAAGAAATATGAAGAACACATTAAATAAGCAAGCATACTATATACAGAGTCAGTTCCAATATACTATAGAGGGTCAGTTCCAATACCCTATTTACAATGTGTGGGGATACTGGAGTGAAGGAGGTAGATACACAATATGACCAAAAGTATGTGGACACCTGCTCCTCGAACATCTCAGTCCAAAATCATGCACATTAATATGGAGTTGTTCCCCCTTTGCTGCTATAACAGCCTCCACTCCTCTGGGAAGGCTTTCCACTAGATGTTGGAACATTGCTGCGGGGACTTGCTTCCATTCAGCCACACAAGCATTAGGGAGGTCGGGCACTGATGTTGGGCGATTAGGCCTGGCTCGCAGTCAGCGCTCCAATTCATCCCAAAGCTGTTCGATGGGTTTACTCTTCTTTAGAATTGCATTATATTAATAGAATTTTTTTCTTCTTCTAAAGTATGTCATTATGAGAATATTTGAAAATAGGACACTGCGCCTTAAAGATAAATGTTCCAAAAGAGATCTTAATTTTTTTTATTTAACTGTTATTTAACTAGGCAAGTCAGTTAAGAACAAATTTTTATTTACAATGACGGCCTACCCCGGCCCAAACCCGGACGACCCTGGGCCAATTGTGCACCTCCCTATGGGACTCCCAATCACAGCCGGATGTGATACAGCCTGGATTCAAACCAGGTACTGAAGTGACGCCTCTTACACTGAGATGCAATGTCTTAGACCAAGGCGACACTCTGGAGCTACAGTAGGCTAGCCAAGACCAATGCTAAGTGTCTTTTTGTAGCTTTCTTTTGCAGACAATCAACAGTAGCCAGCATATTGCTGTTCACTATTGAAGGTTAACTTTTATAAATCACTTTCCCTAAAATAAATAAGCTCAACGAGTAGATTGATGGGCGCTTCTTTTTGCTCTGGAAGGCTTGTGTGTGTTGTGAAGGCATCACCTCATAAACTGCTCGAGTGCTCCATAAACTGGGACTTGTGGGAGAGTGGTGGTGCTTGAATGAACGGCCAATCATATTGCTCAAATACAAATAGCATGACATTTACAAGTGTAGTCTTCAATTGTAGACCGCGACAGAGCAGGTAAATGTTGAACTGGAATGCAAAAATCCACTGGCTGGACACAACGTTATTGTCGGACTCTACATGCAAAAGAAATATATATGAATGTGCCAGAAAAACAATAGGCTAAGTGACTTTATTTTCGATTCATCATTAGCAGATTATATAGGACGTGAAATGTTCATATTCTCTCCCTCCGTGTAAAGAAATTAGACTGCAACCACAGCCCACACAACACACACACCCGGGTACCAAGAGGCGGAACAGACAGCAGACTGTCAAAACCAGCAGTGTTTCCCTGTCATCGCTCACCTTGTGAGTGACAGGCGCCTGTGCTATCAATAGATCTCTAGAAGATGCATATCATTCATTCTGGTGGGAGAGAGCTCGGCAGACTTTTCTGACTAGCGAATTGAAAAATAGCCTACTTAATTTAAGTGGAAAAAGTACCCGGCTGAAAATGAGCAAATCGGCAGCCGGCGCTTCTGGAAAACACTGCTGTCTGTCATTAGAGTCATGATAAGCCTGCTGTTAGGCCTTAGTGGATGAGGAGGATCTGGACAGCTCATTTTAATAACCTTAATTAACATTATATTGGGTGTAAGGAATACGAGGCTAGTGCTATGATCGCACAGTCAATCTTGCCTTGTGCTATGCCACACCTCACTTAGCATAACATGGCACCAAACAGCCTAGGCCTGAAAGGGAATTTGGGAGCACTGAATGTACAGTGGCTTGCGGAAGTATTCATCCCCTTGGCGTTTTTCCTATTACAACCTGGAATTAAAATAGATTTTGGGGGGGGGTTGTATAATTTGATTTACACAACATGCCTACCACTTTGAAAAAGCAAAATATTTTTTATTGTGAAACAAACAAGAAATAAGACAAAAAAACTGAAAACTTGAGTGTGCATAACTATTCACCCCCCCAAAGTCAATACTTTGTAGAGACACCTTTTGCAGCAATTACACCTGCAAGTCTCTTGGGGTATGTCTCTGTAAGCTTGGCACATCTAGCCACTGGGATTTTTGCCCATTCTTCAAGGCAAAACTGCTCCAGCTCCTTCAAGTTGGATGGGTTCAGCTGGTGTACAGCAATCTTTAAGTCATACCATAGATTATCAATTGGATTGAGGTCTGGGCTTTGACTAGGCTATTCCAAGACATTTAAATGGTTCCCCTTAACTTCTTAGGGCTAGGGGGCAGTATTTTGAAGTTCGGATTAAAAACATGCCCAAAGTAAACTGCCTGTTACTCAGGCCCAAAAGCTAGGATATGCAAATTAGTAGCTTTGGATAGAAAACACTCTGAAGTTTCTAAAACTGTTAAAATAATGCCTGTGAGTATAACAGAATTGATATGGCAGGCAAACACCCGAGAAAAATCCATCCGGGATGTCTGAATCAGTCATGTCACACTGTTTTCAATTGACATGCTATTCAATGCAGGGTATTTTAGCTCCCAGATTGCAGTTCCTATGGCTTCCACTAGATATCAACAGTCTTTAGAAAAAGGTTGGAACGTTCAATCATGAAAATCAAGGGAGTAAGACCACTAGTTCCTGAGTTCACGTCATGTGTACTGTTTTGGATTTTACGCGTAACAGGGAATGCGAGCTCAGTTCTTTTTCTCTTCTATTCAGCAGGTTATATTCCGTCTGAAATATTATCATTTATATTCATTTTAGGGTATCTGAGTATTGATTACAAATGCTGACTTTTTTCGACGAACTTTACGGGTACTTTTGGGATATCGTTTGTCTGCATGGATGAAAGCCTTTGGGCAGGTGGATTACTGAACAAAACACGCCAACCAAACGGAGCTATATGGATATAAAGAGGAACTTTATCGAACAAAAGGACCTTTTATTGTGTAACCTTTGATGTGCCATCAGAGGAAGATCATCAAAGGTAAGCGATTTATTTTATGCTATTTCTGAGTTTTGTGACACCTCTGCTGGTTATGTTATTATGCCAATTTAGTTTTTGAGTGGGGGTGCTGTCCTCAGACAATCAAATGTTCTGCTTTCGCCGTAAAGCCTTTTTGAAATCTGACAATGCTGTTAGATTAAAAAGTCTAAGCTTTTGAAGGATGTGCAGCATTTGTATTTTCATGAATGTTTGAAATGAGTATTTTTGTAATTTGAATTTGGCGCTCTGCATGTTGTCAAAATCGATCCCGTTCACGGGATTGGATCCGTAACAGGTTAAACCACTCGAGTGTTGCTTTAGCAGTATGCTTAGGGTCATTGTCCTGCTGGAAGGTGAACCTCCGTCCCAGTCTCAAATCTCTGGAAGATTGGTGTCTTTGTTGCCTCTGATTAATGCCCTCCTTGCCTGGTCTGTGAGTTTTGGTGGGCGGCCCTCTCTTGGCAGGTTTGTTGTAGTGCCATACTCTTTCAATTTTTTTTATAATGGATATAATGGTGCTCTGTGGGATGTTCAAAGTTTCAGATATTTTTTATAACCTAACCCTGATCTGTATTTCTCCACAACTTTGTCCCTGACCTGTTTGGAGAGCTCCTTGGTCTTCATGGTGCCACTTGCTTGGTGATGCCTCTTGCTTAGTGGTATTGCAGACTCTCGGGCTTTTCAGAACAAGTATATACTGAGATCATGTGACAGATCATGTGACACTTGCACACAGGTGGACTTTATTTAACTTATTATGTGACTTCTGATGGTAATTGGTTGAACCAGACCTTATTTAGGGGCTTCATAACAAAGGGGGTGAATACATATGCACAAACCACTTTTAGAATTTTTTAAACAAGTTATGTTTTTCATTTCACTTCACCAATTTTGACTATTTTGTGTATGTCCATTACATGAAATCCAAATAAAAATCTATTTAAACTTACAGGTTGTAATGCAACAAAATAGGAAAAACGCCAAGGGGAATGAATACTTTTGCAAGGCACTGTATACCTACATTCTGAATATATAAGACTTCCCTGAATTCCCTCATCAACTGCTGACAAGAGCCCCAAGGTATCAATATGACATTTGAATGGATGGTGCATACAGACAGAGTTTAGAGTTGATGCAGTTTTATGGGATGAATATCATACCAAATGTATTGTGAACACACAACATGCATTTTGTATTTCTGTATCATGATCTGTACAAATAAGTACCAATCCACAAATGTAAATCACTTTCCACAAATGTAAATCACCAATCCACAAATGCAGTTCACTATCCACAAACAAACACCTTTTGGTTTGTATTTGTAAATCGATTTATTGCATTAGAATTTAGATATGCAAGTCATTTCCAAGGGCCTTAAGTAAAGTGACTGCCATAAAGATTTGCACATAGGAGAGATATGCACAAACATGACAGATATGGCAAACCTGCCATATTTGGAAGCACTTAGGTCACCTGACTTTTGGCAGGGATTTGACGACAAGAAAAATGTTAAAAGTTCTCACACGTAGAAAGTGATTTGTAGTTGTAGAAAAAAGGTTCTCGCACTGACCAGCTATAACTATTTGAGCAATGAATGGGTGTACACCGCAATAGTGTTGCAAATATAGAGTAATCTAGGGCTAGGGTTTCGATTATTTACGTTGGACATACTATGGTTTCACATATGGTTAACATATTATGGTTACCATACTATAATTTCTGCAGCCTTGAAAAGCAGGCATCAACATGGCCGAACGAGGCTGCCAGCGATTTATAGAAATCGCTTTCTATGGGTACAAACCTTTTTTCTAGGAATACAAATTGCTTTCTACGTGTGAGAACTTAACAATTTTCTTGTCGTCAAATCCCTGCCAAAAGTCAGGTGACCTAAGTGCTTCCAAATATGGCAGGTTTGCCATATATGTCATGTTTGCGCATATGTGCAAATCTTTATGGCAGTCACTTTACTTAAGGCCCTTGGAAATGACCTGCATATCTAAATTCTAATGCAATAAATCGATTTACAAATACAAACCAAAAGGTGTTTGTTTGTGGATAGTGAACTGTATTTGTGGATTGGTGATTGACATTTGTGGATTGGTGATTGACATTTGTGTATAGTGATTTACATTTGTGTATAGTGATTTACATTTGTGGATAGTGATTTACATTTGTGGAAAGTGATTTACATTTGTGGATTGGTGATATACATTTGTGGATTGGTGATTTACATTTGTGGATAGTGATTTACATTTGTGGAAAGTGATTTACATTTGTGGATTGGTGATTTACATATGTGGAAAGTGATTTACATTTGTGGATTGGTACTTATTTGTACATGATACACAAATACAAAATGCATGCTGTGTTCACAATACATTTGGCACGATATTGATCCCATACAGTTTCTCTCTACATGTGTAAAACTGGAAGAGGCAGTGAGTGGAGTAGAGGATGTAGGGGCCAGATCGAGGACGCCTGACTTCAGAGCTAAAGCATCGTGCTAGTATAGCTTAGGGATATAACCCTTAGTGTTCAGCCTCAGGCCTTGAGGGAGGCCCCTCCCCTCCAATCAATAGAGAGATGAAAGGCTGGTAGACCAAGTGCCCTAGAAGTTCTTTACCATCACACAGGCCTAATCACCAGCCTCCCATCACACAGGCCTAATCACCAGCCTCCTATCACACAGGCCTAATCACCAGCCTCCCATCACACAGGCCTAATCACCAGCCTCCCATCGCACAGGCCGAATCACCAGCCTCCCATCGCACAGGCCGAATCACCAGCCTCCTATCACACAGGCCTAATCACCAGCCTCCTATCACACAGGCCTAATCACAAGCCTCCTATCACACAGGCCTAATCACCAGCCTCCTATCACACAGGCCTAATCACCAGCCTCACATCACACAGGCCTAATCACCAGCCTCCTATCGCACAGGCCTAATCACCAGCCTCCTATCGCACAGGCCTAATCACCAGCCTCCTATCGCACAGGCCTAATCACCAGCCTCCTATCACACAGGCCTAATCACCAGCCTCCCATCGCACAGGCCGAATCACCAGCCTCCTATCACACAGGCCTAATCACCAGCCTCCCATCACAGCCAGCAGCTCACACAGCAGCATCACAACAAAACAACACCACTGCTGCTTAGGACAGGAGCCCCCACACATACAAATAGGATTTCAAAGTTGTTTGCTCCCTGTCCTGCCTATGTTTCTGTGTGTCTGTGAACGTGAGAGAGTGTGTGGTAAAGAAAGAGAGGAGCTCAACTCAGCCAGAGGTGTTTTAAACAGCCACGAATGTCGAGGCACAGACCCGTCGCTGTTAAACTGCCTGGTTATCCGTAGGGCTTGGCGATATATTGAATTCATTAAATGAATTCAATATATGAGCGTTTATGTCCGCTTCTCATAGTGTCTTTTTGGTCTCATGTTGTCTTTTTGGTATCGTTCGCTCCTTCTGTGCTGTGCACCTTCCCATTTACACCAGAGATCTGTATATAATGACAAGATGCTCATGTCTCCGCCCTAACAATGGGAGTCATCCCAAAGGCAGGCCACAAGCTTAGGTTAAAAATAAGCGTATACGGCTTATTTTGGACAGATTTTGGCGAGAGTGAAACCTCTCGCTTCGCCTCTTTCTCCCAAGCCCCTCCCCTACCAATCACAACAACAAAGATGAGAGATCACTTCTTCCTCTCTGACAAACGGTTTCAACTCTCTATTTGCATTTGAGGTTTGGTCCAACAGAATCAGTCATTGGGACACCACAACACATGGAGACATTCTTTTAATAGAGAAGTTAACCTTTCCAACCGTTTCAACTCCTCACATTTCGAGCAGAGCAGACACTACTAAAACGGATGTACCAATGAACATTTATTCTGGAAAATTAATACTCAGTTTGTCGCACTCACAATACGGTACCACATATGGCTACCAGCATTTTAGTCAAATTAAAGATAGCTATACAAGCTGTTTAGTGTGTGTTTTATAAATCTGCAAGAACCATATAACAATTATATAAGGAATTGGCAACTCATTCTGAGAAATAAGGTAGACCACTAGATTTCAACATCTGAACAAAGTGGACAGGCTAGCATGCTGTTGAAGACGGACAGAAGGCTGTGTTCATAACAATTCAACTGTTTTGCCTTGTTAGAAAAATTCAGAGATAGTGAAATTACACCTAGATCTAAATGAACTAAACATGAAATATAAATATTAGCTGGCTACTCACTAGCAAGTGGGCTTGTGCTTGAGAGATGGTTTATGAGACCCGTGTTCATTTTCTATGCCTGCTACATATGCATTACGCATGGTTCTGGTTAAATTTGTAACAAAAAGCACATTTTTATAGACAGACCTGAAAGCCAGATCGGTGATTAAAAATATATATATTTTGATAATGATTAAAATAATGTAATTATTAGTGGGTCTTATGGTTGTGAAAGGAATATATTCAGCCGAGGTATAATTACACAAACTCTGAATTCATTCCATTATTTCTGACTGTTTTAAATGCAGTGGATTTGACCTTTAACTGTACAACAAAGCTTATTTCAGAGAACATATATTTTCTTCAAATCAAGATATATATTGTGAATCGCCCAGAAGTTGGAAAAAAATATAGATATGAGTTTTAGACCTTATTGCCCAGCCCTAGTTATCAGTCATCATCTGCACCTCTCCCCTCCCTCCACCACAGATTCCTGATCTGTCTGCCTGTGTCTTGTCAGGTCTAGTCTAGACAGAGGGTGGACATCCAGGTTAGGTCCCATAGTAATACCCTGCAGCTCATTCACCTGCTACAGCACTCTACCTCAGGCAGCCAAGCCCCACAGGCCTGAGTGGATATGTACTGCCCCTCCTAGGGTCTGTATAGCAGGGTCACTCCGTTCAGGGTCACTCATTTCATTCTAGAGACGTAGCCTGCATAGCTACTAGTACGTATGTGAGCAATAGGCTCTGTTGCCCATGGAAACTATTGAGAAGAGAAGCCTTGCTAAGGTATAATAACAGATGAGGAATTTAGGCCAGGGGCGTGTTCAATAGAGACAACATTTTTTAAAAGGGAGTGAAATAGGGAGGTTCTAACTAGAGGTCGACCAATTAATTGGCATGGCCTAAATTCATGGCATGACCGATTTAATTAGGGATGATTTCAAGTTTTCACAACAATCGGTAATCGGCCTTTTTGGATGCCGATTATGGCCGATTACATTGCAAGGAGCCAAGGTAAGTTGCTAGCTAGCATTAAACTTATTTTATGAAAAACATTCTTCACATAATCACAAGTTAACTAGACATGGTTGATAATATTACTAGTTTAACTAGCTTGTCCTGCGTTGCATATATTCAATGCAGTTCCTGTTAATTTATCATCGAATCACAGCCTAATTCAACTTCGCCAAATGGTGATGATTTAACAAAAGCGCATTCGCAAAAAAAGCACATTCTTTGCACAAATGTACCTAACCATAAACATCAATGCCTTTTTTTAAATCAATACACAGAAGTGTATTTTTTTAAACCTGCATATTTAACTAAAATAAATGCACGTTAGCAGGCAGTATTAACTAGGGAAATTGTGTCACTTCTTTTGCGTTCAGTGCAAGCAGAGTCAGGGTATATGCAACTGTTTGGGCCGCCTGGCTCATTGCGAACTGTGTTTCTTCCGAACAAAGACCGTAATTAATTTGCCAGAATTTTACATAATTATGACATAACATTGAAGGTTGTGCAATGTAACAGCAATATTTAGACTTAGGGTTGTCGCCCGTTCGACAAAATACAGAATTGTTCCGTATTTCAATGAAAGAATAAACGTTTTGTTTTTGAAATGATAGTCTCCATATTAATGACCAAAGGCTCGTATTTCTGTGTGTTTATTATAATTAAGTCTATGATTTGATATTTGATAGAGCAGTCTGACTGAGCGATGGTAGGCAGCAGCAGGCTCGTAAGCATTCATTCAAACAGCACTTTACTGCATTTGCGAGCAGCTCTTAGCAATGTTTGAAGCACAGCGCTGTTTATGACTTCAAGCCTATCAATTCCCGAGATTAGGCTGGCAATACTAAAGTGCCTATGAGAAAATCCAATAGTCAAAGGTATATGAAATACAAATGGTATAGAGAGAAATAGTTGACGCGTCATAATTCCTATAATAACTACAACCTAAAACTTCTTAACTGGGAATATTGAAGACCTGGGAATTTTGAACCACCAGCTTTCATATGTTCTCATGTTCTGAGCAAGGAACTTAAACGTTAGCTTTTTACATGGCTCATATTGCACTTTTACTTTCTTCTCCAACACTGGGTTTTTGCATTATTTAAACCAAATTGAACATATTTCGTTATTTATTTGAGACTAAACAGATTTTATTTATGTATTATATTAAGAAAAATAAAAGGGTTCATTGTTCATTCAGTATTGTTGTAATTGTCATTACTACAAATATATATATATATAAAAATCGCCAATCGGTATCGGCTTTTTTTTTGGTTCTCCAATAATCAGTATCAGCGTTGAAGAATCATAATGGTCGACCTCCAGTTTTAACCTGTTGTTACGGATACAGGTATCCTGTGTGTGTGTTTTCTCTCCTTCTGCCCTACTCACAGGTGTCACTCATCAGCCGTCATCAATCCCCCCAATCAGTCCCAATCAGAAGACACACCTGCTCCTTTTCCCTTACCCAATCACATCCCCTTTCCCTTGGTTTAAAACCCCAGTCAGTTATCTCTCTCTCTAGCTTGTTTTTGGTATGTAGCACTCTTGGTTAGTACTGACTTTTGTGTATGCATTGCTCTCTATTGTTGTTTAGTAGCTGGCTTGTTTTGTAGCTACAGAGCTTTAGCTCGGTGTAGTATCTGGGTGAAGCCTAGTTGATGTTGGTTTGGTTGTGTGCGCTATCGCTTTTGTGTAGGTGCCAACATCTCACATTAACTGTGAGTGTGTACTGTGGTGTTATATTGCTGTGTGTTTGTTGGTGGAAAAGGGGATAACCAGACAAGTCGCCCTTGGGCATACATTACCCGTAGGAAACCCTGTGTTAAATACATTAGTTAGAACTGGGCGGACCACCCATTGTATTTACTTAGTTAGTTAGCTAGCTGTTAGTGACGCAGGTAGATTAGCTTAGGGTTTTTGAATATATATTATTTCTTTCCTTGGGTCCGCTCAGCCCCTTTTCCCCACACCTCTTTACCGTGTGTTTAAAATAAACCTTTTGTGTTTGACGGTAGATTTAAGTTGTCTGTGTTTTTGTTCTCACTGTTCCCTTTTCACCATAGTAATTTGCACAAGATATGTTGCGGGTCTCTATTCCATTCCCTCTAGACCGCGGGGTAAAAGGGATTCGTAACACCTGTACTTCTAATTTTGAACTCATCCATTAACAGCACAGATTTTTGTTTTCCATTGCAAAACATTTTGCTACAGTGTGGTGTACTGTACCCTACTGAACATGAACCAGTAGGCAGGTGTTCTGTTCACCAAGATTATGCTATTAAACAAGGACAGAGAGCAACAAGAAACTCTCCATCTCCCCAGGAGAACCAACGGGAGACTAAGCTACAAAGTGCTGATTTTTCATAGCAAAATAATTACAAAGACAATGCTTTCATGGCTTTAATCTTGTGATAATAGAAGCCCATCTGGTTATTGAAGCCTTTAGAAACCAAGCCCCTGATGATGAATGGCTGTCAGTCTGATGTGAGCCATGGCAGAGAATGAGAGAGAGAGCAGACAGAGCAACGCTTCCCTCTGGTCTTCATCCAGACCAAACTGCCTTCATCTACACACAACAAGGGACTTATAACTTAATCAGTGATACTGCTGCTCGACCGTGGATGCTCAGAAAAACACACCTCTCTCCTTTCATACCACCTCTCAACAATCCTAAAGTAATAATCCAAGCCATGCGACAAACAAATCACTCACGCTCTAGTGAGTCCACCTGCCAAACCGCTCTTAAGGGGGATACAGGAAAACAAACACATGGCTAACCTTGGCAACCATAATACACAGTTTGCCTCTGTGTGTAGACACAAATAACCCAGCCAGACAAAAGAGAGACTTACCAGGCTTCTGGTCTGATGTAGCCTGCTGTGGCTGCCTATCCTCAAGGGCGTTCTCACAGACACTGTAGGTGGCTTGGATAGGCTCTGGTTCTGCATTTGTGGGCATTGGAACGAGTTGTAATTGCGTTTCTGGGTCATTGTGCATTGGAGAAGGAGACCTCAGTTGCTTAGCGCCAGGTTCTAGATCCGTGTGTGTTGGAACAACCGGTTCTGATTCTGTGTGCATCTGAATAGCAGCCTGTGGGCTCAGCTCTAGGCCTCCTGTGTCCATCTCCTCCGCCTCCTCCTCTGCCTGCAGTGGGGCCTGTTGTGGTGGTGGTCCAGTAGGCCTGCAGCTTGAACACACATAGTCCTGGCTGGGCTGGATGTCTGCTTGGCTTGACGACTGGCGCTCACACTCCAGGTGGAGCCATCTGGAAGCAGGAGCAGAGGACAGATGAAGATGTAGGACTCCATCACACATCAATGGAAAAAGAGAAGGCTACTCGATGAGGAGTGTGGAGATTTAGAACAGAATGAACAATGAACGTGCTCTCTGTGTGTGTCTACCTTTTACAGCTGTGGCAGGAGAGCAGGTCTTTTTGGTGCTGAGGGTCCAGGATACAGGCACATAGTGGACAGGTAAGGGCGGGGTCCTGATGTTGGACACAGCTCTCACACAGCAGGCTTGTGTGGTGCCACTGACCGCTCATCCTTGTACCACACTGGATACACACTCTGCAGTTCTGGAGTAAGAAAGAGATAGAAACACAATGGAAACTAGAGCAATGATTCGTAATCATATGGTTTTCATTCATCTCCTAGATGAGGCTTCAGTCAGAACTAAAGTGCCTGGGTGTGAAGCAGCAGCCTCAAGAGTGGGGGAGAGAGGAGATAGAGAGGGTTGGCTGCTGCTTGTGTTGTGTGGACTGTGTTCCTGCCATGCTGCTGAGTCAGACAGAGGGAGAAACTGAGTGAGTGTGAGGATGCTCCACCACCTGGCAGGTGCCTGGTTGCTGCTGCGGTCTGCAGTCTGATCCCCACCCGCCACCACCGCTGCAGCTGATAGGGTGCTAACCCACCACAACAGCAGGTGATTGGCAGCCGAGACAGGCACTGCGCGCTACCTACCCCAACAGAGGAAGAAGGTAGAGGCCACAGGCAGGGGATGACAACGCATACGGTTCAATTCCCCCACCGCACACGCACCAGTACACACACACACACCGGTACACACACACACCCACCCGTACAAACACACACCGGTACACACACACACAGGCTGCCGCATTATCTGAAATGCTACAGGGTCTGAGGCTAAAATGTACCCTTTAAAAGAGCTGCATGTGTGAGTCATTTCTTTACCACAGGAAGCACAGATACAACCACCAAAAAGGTCATATTCTCTACACGGGTAGCCTAGACGACAGATGAATTTCTCAATATGAACTGTGGGAGTTTTAAACCACCGTTCTTACAAATTGACACAGAAAATGAAGACTTTAAAAACACATCTTGCAGCTTATTTGTCATATGATGTAGTCATACCATAGACCTATAACCCAGCATACACAAAACAGCTTCCATTATCTCTTCCACTTGATGTCCTACCTGACACCTCCATCCGTTGGTAGGGATGTCGTCTATGGCCGGCTGCAGGCAGAAGGTGTGGTAGCCTTTGTCACACATGTCACACACCAACATCTTATCGTCCTCACCCGGGTTCCTACGCACAGGGAAAAGTAGAGAAAGTAGGAATGAGACGTGTTCTTTGACATAACAGATGGACAGCATCAACATGGCATTTCTTGGCTCTATAGTCTATTTCCTCCTGTTGTGTTAAAAATGGTTGTGTCCTTATCTACAAGGTTATTGTATATTGACATGTATATTGAGAACGGCAAAAGGGTCATTGTGTTAGCCTAATCTGTATTTCGGAGCAGATTTCAATTTATCGCAGACTCGGTTGCTACCAGTGACTGGCCTGGTTGAGGTCAAAGGCTAGAGAAGAGTGCCCTACTCACAAACCAGAGGTAATACAAACAAAATCGGCAACACACACGCACACAACTCAATACAGGGTCAGGTATGTAGGTGGACGGATGGGGCAGTGGAAAGCTGACTCACTTGCACGTCTGGCAGACCTTGCACTCAGGGCACTGCCAGCCGGCCCTCCTCAGCGGAGTCACAGCCATGTCCAGGCAGGCCCCGTGGTAGTGCTGCCCACAGCTGGTACAGAAGAGCTGGTCAGGAGCTCCCGGGCTGTCACACAGTGCACAGATAGAGTCATCTGGAACTAGAGGGAGGGGGAGGGGAGGGAAAGGGGGAGAGAGGGGGGTAGAGAGGGAGGGGGGAGAGCAGGAGATGGGGGAGAGGGGAAGGGGCAGGTTAGAGGGGAGAGAAAAAGAGAAATTGAGAAAAGGGACACATTTCAGATGGCATCTTTTAGGTTAAAGAACGGAGATTGTGAGTAGCTAATGTCTGGGCCCAGAGTTTATCCTGGTCCAGAAAAACTCACGGTCCTACTTATGACAGCATTACTTTAAATATTTCAAGTGATGTTTTATATCTAATGCTGCTGGACTCACATCTGCTGATGGCCAGTTCTATGTGATCTGAACAGAGGAGGGAGAGACTCCTGATATCCTGAAAAGTCCCAGCCGCCCCTGCGCAGGGGTAATGGTACAGTCGAGCACATCCTTCAGCACAGCACTTGATGGAGGCTCCAAGGCGTTTACAGTATGCACAGTGCTAGAGAGAGGGGGGACACAGGGTGGGAGTCAGTCAGCCAGTCAATTAATCAATCAATCACATGCATTTATTAAGCCCGTTTTACATCAGCACAACGCGCTTTAAGTAACCTGGTCTAAACCGGGAGTCAGATTACAGTTGATATAATATGATAATCCAGACCCTTACCATACCTGCAGACACAATTAAAAAACCCTACAACAACGGGAAACATAAAAGGACGAAGAGTTTTAAAGTAAGACTATAAAGTATTTTCTGTAGCAGAAAACATTGCTCATGCAAGTCTATGGTTCCCCTGTCTGTACATGTTTCCTTTGAAACGACCGATCCATTTTCTCAGTTCTTCTTGATCAAAAACTCTATTTAAATTCTGCTCCATTTGTCACACCCTGATTAGCCCATTGATGCTTACACTTCTCTCCCAAAGTGTCATATCACATGTATTGGTCTCTTTCAAACAGTCATGCCTCCTCTCCTTCATCTGCACTAACCTGAACGAACTGACCAGGCAAAAGCCAGCCTAATGATTAACTTCCACCATATTGTTATCACTCGTCAAGTCTTTTCTAACCAGTGCAGATGAAGGGAAGGAAACAAGGAGGGCTGATGTTTTTATTCAGTTGAGAAGGGAGCTGGTGATTTGCTGATGGGGGTGACAAGGGGGGTGCCAGACATATGGAATGCATCATAAATGGCACCCTATTCCCCATTTAGCGCACTACTTTTGATCAGTGCCCTGGTCAAAAGTACTGCACTATATAGGGAATAGGGTGCAATTTGGGATGCAAACCACCCATTCAGGGGTCTGTGACCTGTGGAGCTGTCTTGGTGCTAATGCTACAGTAGACACTGTGGTAAGCCACCATTAATCTATACAGCCACTGTTGAGTGGCGTGGCCTTTTCCTTTTCACAGCTGAGAGAGGAGAGAGCAGCATTGACAGAGACAATCTTTACCAGCCTTCCTGATCATCTCTCTCTCGTCCCGCTCCCCCTCTCGTCTCTCCCTCTCTGCCCCTCATTTCTCTCTCTCGCTCCTCCTTTCCCTCTCTCGCGCCACCTTCTCACTCCTCTCTCTCTCCCTCATCTTTCTCTCTCTCTCCTTCACTCTCACCATTCTCTCTCTCTCCATTCTCTCCCCCTTCTCTCTCTCGCTCACTCCCGCTTCTCTCTTTCCCTTCTCCCTCTCCTCTCCCTCTCGTTGTCTCCTCTCCCTTTTGTGTCTCTCCTCTCCCTCTCGTGTCTCTCCTCTCCCTCTCGTGTCTCTCCTCTCCCTCTCGTCTCTCCCTCTCTATCACTCTCCCCCTTTCTCTATCACTCTCCCCCTCCCCCTCTCCCCCTCCCCCTCCCCCTCCTCTCTCTCTCCCCCTCTCTCTCTTTCCCCTCCATTCTCTCTCGCTCTCCCCTTCTATCTCCCTTTCACCTTCTCTCTCCCTTTCACCTTATCTCTCGCGCCCCACTTCTTCTCTCTCCTCTCCCCTTCTCACTCCCTCTCCCCTTCTCTCTCTTTCTCTCCCCCTCTCTCCCCCTCCACCTTCTCTCGCTCTGTCTTCTTGCTCCTCTCCCCTCCTCCACTCCCTTCTTTCTCCCTCACCCTCTCTCACCCCCTTCTCTCTCCCTTTCCCCCTTCCCTCTCTCGTGCCCCGCTTTTCTCTCTCCCCCTTCGCGCTCTCCCCTTCTCTCGCTACCTCTTCTTGCTCCTCTCCCCATTCCCCTCTTTTCTCTCCCCCTTTTCACCCTCCACTCCCTTCTTTCGCCCTCGCCCTCCATCTCTTGCCCTCTCGCCCATCTCTCTCCCTCTCTCTCGCTCCCTCTCCACCCTTCTCGCTCCCTCTTCTTGCTCCTCTCCCCATCCCCCTCTCTTCTCCCTCCTCTCCTCTCCCTCCCTCCCTCCAAGTGTTTTGTCCAAATACTGGTGGATTCACAGAATAAAAGAATGGACGACCTGACCAGAGAGGACCAGGACCTGAAGAACAGTTTGCAGTTCTCCCAGGGTCAGCTTGATGAATTTAAACAGGATAATGGAAAGATGACAACAATCTGTAGGTCATTGAGAGAGGACATCAGTTCTGTGTGTGAATCCACAATAACAATGACAGAGAAATCTGTTCATCTCGAGGGACAATCAAGGTGGAACATGGTTGTGGACAGCATTGCAGAATCTCCACGACACCTAGACTGAGTCTGAGGAAAAAGTGAGGGAAATGATCTCGGAGAAATTGAAGATATACCACAGGAAGACTGAGGTGGAGTGCGCCCACAGAACTGGAAAACCCACCACCAGCCCAGGAGTTCCTGAGGATCAAGGACAAGGTCGCTGTTCTGGAACGAGCCAAGAACTTGAAACGAACGTGTATCTTCCTCAACGAGGACTATCCTAAAGCTGTGTGCCAGAAGAGGAAAGAACTGATCCCAGCCATGAAAGCTGCCAGAGCGCGTGGGGACATTGCTTACATCCGCTATGACAGGCTCATTGTCCACCCTCCCTCACAAAATCCTGGTAGGGATGAGAGCCAAGCCTATGTTTTCGTAGCTTCAACCCCACAGCACACACACACTCACCAATTGATTAATGGACTGCTGAATGTATATTTTTTTATCTTGCTTTGTTTGCTCTTTTCCATATTATGTCTATCTCTGATAAGCTACCCAGGAAAGAGATGAAAATAGCCCATATTAATATATGCAGCCTTAGAAATAAGGTTCACAAAATCAATAACTTGCTAACATCAGATAACATTAATATATTAGCCATTTCTGAGACTCACTTAGAAAATGTATTTGATGATACAGCAGTAGCAATACAAAGGATATAACATCTATTGAAGAGACAGAAATGCTTATGGGGGAGGTGTTGCGGTATATATTCAGAGCCATATCCCTGTAATACTTAGAGAAGATCTTTCTCAAGTGTTATTGAAGTGTTGTGGTTGCAGGTTCACTTGTCACATCTAAAAGCGTTTTCTTTTGGGATGTTGATATATACACTACCGGTCAAAAGTTTTATAACACCTACTCATTCAAGTGTTTTTCTTTATTTTTACTATATTCTACATTGTACAATAATAGTGAAAACATCAAAACTATGAAATAACACATGTGGAATAATGTAGTAACCAATTTTTTTTTTTAACAAATCAAAATATATTTTATATGTAAGATTCTTCAAATAGCCACCCTTTGCCTTGATGACAGCTTTGCACACTGTTGGCATTCTCTCAACCAGCTTCATGAGGTAGTTACCTGCAATTCATTTCAATTAACAAGTGTACCTTCTTAAAAGTTAATTTGTGGAATTTATTTATTTCTTAATGCGTTTGAGCCAATCAGATGTGTTGTGACAAGGTAGGGAGGGGATACAGAAGATAGCCCTATTGTGGGAACTGCCATATGTGGAAACTGCTTCTATGTAGCCATATATGTCCCATTTGTGGGAACTGCTTCAAGACTGTTGGAAAATCCTTCCAGGTGAAGCTGGTTGAGAGAATGCCAAGCGTGTTCAAAGCTGTCATCAAGGCAAAGGGTCGCTATTTGAAGAATCTCAAATATAAAATATATTTAGATTTGTTGAACACTTTTTGGGTTACTACAAGATTCCATATGTGTTATTTCATAGTTTTGATGTCTTCACTACTATTCTACAATGTAGAAAATAGTAAAAATAAAGAAATGTGTTCTAAAACTTTTGACAGGTAGTGTAGGCCACCAAGTGCTAACAGACAATATCTAAATAATGTGTGAAATGCTTTACAGTGTTGTTGATGTAAAAAGAGAGATCTACTTTCTTGGGGACCTGAATCTTGACTGGTTTTCATCAAGCTGTCCGCTCAAGAGGAAGCTTCTCACTGTAACCAGTGCCTGTAATCTGGTTCAGGTTATTAACTTCTTAGGGAGCAGCTCCCGAGGTGACGGTTTTGGAGAGCCTGGCGTGCCCAAAGTAAAATGCCTCCCACTCAGGCCCAGAAAATAGGATATGCACATATTTAGTACCATTGGATAGGAAACACTCTGAAGTTTCTAAAAGTGTTAACATGATGTCTGTGAGTATAACAGAACGGATATGGCAGGCGAAAACCCAGGCGAATTGGCAGGCGAATTTCTGTCCTGGAAAAAGTGATTTTGACACATTGCCTCATTTGGAACCCCTCCCTTATGAAAATGCCCATATAAGGGCATATGAATGCAGTACCTATTGCTTCCTCTGGATGTCAACAGTCTCGAGACACTGTTTTGATTCTGTTTAGTTGCTTTAGATGGCAGAAGAAGAAGAATTAGGAAGTGGTCTCACAGAAGTCAATAGAAGAGAACGCGCTTTCCCGGTTTGCGCGCTCTGTGTTTTTTTCCTTTCTTATCGCCCAGTTTATATTCCGGTTGAAATATTATACAAAATATACATAAAAGTGTTCCTAAGGATACATTATCAATTATGTTTGATTGTTCTTGGACAAGTTTATAGGTATAGGTTGAACGAGTTCTCTTCACGTTTCAATGGAATGGACGAGTGGACGCTGTATTTTCTCATAACGCGCCAACCAAACGGAGATTTATGGATATAATACATTACTTTTTCTAACAAAAGAACCATGGATTGTCTTCGTTGGACACATGGGACGCCCTCAGCAGAAGTTCTTCAAAAGGTAATTGATTTGTTTTCGCTGTGAAATGTGTTATGTGTGAACCGTGATGGCTTATGAATTTATGGTAATGGGAAAAATATTGGAGGTGCTATCCTCAAACAATCAAATTTGGTGCTTTCACCGTAAAGCCTTTTTGAAATCTGACAACGCTGTGATATTGCCAAGAAGCAGAGCTTTTGATGACTATGCAACACTTGTGTATTGATGAATGTTTAATAATTTAACTTTTGGATTTTGAATTTGGCGCCTTGCATTTCACCGGGTAGTGTCGGGAGTGCACTGCTCCGTAAGAGGTTAAGAAACTGACAGTTAAGGCGTCATGAATTGATGAGGAATTAAAAAACTAAATGGTTGAAAGAGATGGGGCAAAAGGATTGGGAACTGCTTCAAGACTGTAGGAAAATCCTTCCAGGTGAAGCTGATTGAGAGAATACCAAGCGTGTGCAAAGCTGTCATCAAGGCAAAGGGTCGCTATTTGAACACAAATAGAGACCCTACACATCTGACTGGCTGACTTACTGCAAATTGAGAAATGATATGACTAAACTTAACAAAAAGAAAAATAGACTGTATTATGAAGCCAATATCAATGATATAAAGAATGAGGGGGGGGGAATTTGAGTACTTTAAATTAAATTATGGGCAGAAAGATAAATTAAACTCCATCTTCCATCGAATCAGATGGCTAATTTATCACAAAACATTTGATCTTGCCATTATTTTAATGATTACTTCATTGGCAAAGTGGGCAAACTTCGGCAGAAAATGCCAACAACGAACAGAGAGCCATCGTACTCATGCATAAAAAAACTAATAATGAAAGAAAAGCATTGCAAGTTAGAATTTTCTAAAGTTAGTGTGGGAGAGGTGGAAAAAGTATTGTTAATGATCAATATTGACAAACCTCCTGGCATTGACAACTTAGATAACTTAGGAAAGCTACTGAGGATGGTAGCTGACTCTATAGCCACTCCTATCTGTCATATCTTTAATCTGAGCCTAGAGGAAAGTATTTGTCCTCAGGCCTGGAGGGAAGCCAAAGTCATTCCACTATCTAAGAGTGGTAAAGCGGCCTTTACTGGTTCTAACAGCAGACGTATAAGCTTGTGCCAGCTCTTAGCAAACTGTTGGGAAAAATTGTGTTTGACCAAATACAATGCTATTTCTCTGTAAACAAATTAACAACAGACTTTCAGCATCCTTATAGAGAAGGGTACTCAACATGTACAGCACTGACACAAATGACTGACACAAATTATTGGTTGAAAGATATCGATAATAAGAAGATTGTGGCAGCTGTACTGTTAGATTTCAGTGCAACGTATGTGTTACGGCTTTTCAACCTCTGCCATATTTTGGATTCAGAGCTATCTATCTAATAGAACTCAAAGGGTTTTCTTTAATGGAAGTTTCTCTAATGTCAAACATGTAAAGTGTGGTGTACCGCAGGGCAGCTCTCTAGGCCCTAGTCTTTTCTTTTTACCAATGACCTGCCACTGGCATTAGACAAAGCATGTGTGTCAATGTATGCTGATGATTCAACCATATACGCATCAGCAACCACTGCCAATGAAGTCACTGAAACCCTTAAAGACTTGCTTTTTGAAGTGACACCACACTGCAAAAAGCAAGTCCTGCAGGCTCTAGTTTTGGCTAATCTTGATTCTTGTCCAGTCGTGTGGTTGAGTGCTGCATAGAAAGACTTAGTTAAGCTGCAGCTGGCCCAGAACAGAGCGGCATGTCTTGCTCTTCATTGTAATCAGAGGGCTGATATAAATACTATGCAAGCCAGTCTCGCTTGGCTAAGAGTTGAGGAGAGACTGACCACATCACTTCTTATTTTTATAAGAAACATTAATGTGTTGACAATCTGAAATTGTTTGCAAAGTCAACTTACACACAGCTCTGAGACACACACTTACCCCACCAGACATGCCACCAGGGGTCTTTTCACAGTCCCCAAATCCAGAAAAAATTCAAGAAAGCATACAGTGTTATATAGAGCAATTATTGCATGGAACTCCATTCCATCTCATTTTGCTCAAATGAACAGCAAACCTGAACAGCGAACCTAAAAAAACAGATAAAGCAACACCTAACAGCACAACACCTCTCCACTATTTGACCTAGATAGTTTGTGTGTATGTATTGATACAGTGGGGCAAAAAAGTATTTAGTCAGCCACCAATTGTGCAAGTTCTCTCACTTAAAAAGATGAGAGAGGCCTGTAATTTTCATCATAGGTACACTTCAACTATGACAGACAAAATGAGGAAAAAAAATCCAGAAAATCACATTGTAGGATTTTTAATGAATTTATTTGCAAATTATGGTGGAAAATAAGTATTTGGTCACATACAAACAAGCAAGATTTCTGGCTCTCACAGACCTGTAACTTCTTCTTTAAGAGGCTCCTCTGTCCTCCACTCGTTACCTGTATTAATGGCACCTGTTTGAACTTGTTATCAGTATAAAAGACACCTGTCCACAACCTCAAACAGTCACACTCCAAACTCCACTATGGCCAAGACCAAAGAGCTGTCAAAGGACACCAGAAACAAAATTGTAGACCTGCACCAGGTTGGGAAGACTGAATCTGCAATAGGTAAGCAGCTTGGTTTGAAGAAATCAACTGTGGGAGCAATTATTAGGAATTGGAGTCTTACAAGACCACTGATAATCTTCCTCGATCTGGGGCTCCACGCAAGATCTCATCCCAGAACCACACGGGGGGACCTAGTGAATGACCTGCAGAGAGCTGGGACCAAAGTAACAAAGCCTACCATCAGTAACACACTACGCCGCCGGGGACTCAAATCCTGCAGTGCCAGACGTCTGAAGTTTGCTAGAGAGCATTTGGATGATCCAGATGAGGATTGGGAGAATGTCATATGATCAGATGAAACCAAAATATAACTTTTTGGTAAAAACTCAACTCGTCGTGTTTGGAGGACAAAGAATGCTGAGTTGCATCCAAAGAACACCATACCTACTGTGAAGCATGGGGGTGGAAACATCATGCTTTGGGGCTGTTTTTCTGCAAAGGGACCAGGACGACTGATCCGTGTAAAGGAAAGAATGAATGGGGCCATGTATCGTGAGATTTTGAGTGAAAACCTCCTTCCATCAGCAAGGGCATTGAAGATGAAACGTGGCTGGGTCTTTCAGCATGACAATGATCCCAAACACACCGCCTGGGCAACGAAGGAGTGGCTTCGTAAGAAGCATTTCAAGGTCCTGGAGTGGCCTAGCCAGTCTCCAGATCTCAACCCCATAGAAAATCTTTGGAGGGAGTTGAAAGTCCGTGTTGCCCAGCGACAGCCCCAAAACATCACTGCTCTAGAGGAGATCTGCATGGAGGAATGGGCCAAAATACCAGCAACAGTGTGTGAAAACCTTGTGAAGACTTACAGAAAACGTTTGACCTCTGTCATTGCCAACAAAGGGTATATAACAAAGTATTGAGATAAACTTTTGTTATTGACCAAATACTTATTTTCCACCATAATTTGCAAATAAATAAATTAAAAATCCTACAATGTGATTTTCTGGATTTCTTTTTCTCATTTCGTCTGTCATAGTTGAAGTGTACCTATGATGAAAATTACAGGCCTCTCTCATCTTTTTAAGTTGGAGAACTTGCACAATTGGTGGCTGACTAAATACTTTTTTGCCCCACTGTATGTAGGCTACATATGCCTTGTTTTCAATTGATGTAATTCTGACCTTGAGATGTCTATTAATGTTCTGTATTATGTCATGTTTTGTGTGGACCCCAGGAAGAGTAGCTGCTGCTTTTGCAACAGCTAAATGGGATCCTAAAAAAATACCAAATACCAACTGTCCCAGAGTTTGTTTGGAATAGGCCATTTCTTTCTCGCAAAGAATGACAAACTGACCAATAGAATAGGTAGACTTTTCTAATATGCGGGATAGTAGGTTGACATAAACTAGTGATTTTGCTGTTCATTACTCATCTTGTTGGCTGAGGAAAAGTAAATGTGGACAGTTATTCTAGCATCTTCAAATTCGCATCGAATTCGGTAAGAAGGACGCACGCCTTTGCAATCTAAATTAGATTTCTGTCATTCTGAGCACCGTGGGTGGACGCCCTAACTAGGTTACACAGCCAATGCATTACAGTAGGGTCTGGTAAATTTCTCAAATGCCTGGTAAATTAAAATGCTGCTGGTCAAATGTCCGCGGCCACATTTTGCTAACGGAAACCCTCATATATAGACACAGTTAAATCATATTCTCTATAGAGTGCATAATCCCATTTACTTAATAGACGTTTTATCATGAGTGGACTGTGGGCTGCTCACCTCCGTGCTCCCTGAGTCGATGGCTATGTCCACGTTGAGCAGTGATTGTCCCTCGCCTTCGCATACGCCCTGCGACCACAACGCACAACAGTAATGCGCCAAGCACTGCCCCGACTCCTCAAAGAGAGACTGGACGTCCACATCTCCTGGGAGGCCCACGTGAGCCAGCTCATTCCACAACCTGCTGGCCTTGTCTGGGTCTGGTAACTTCCCATAGCTCTCAGCTCCACTGGAAGAGAGATGAAGAGCGAGAGATTAGTAAAAATAACCGGAGATGAGGCGGAGGTAGAAAAAGTTGAAAAAGCAACGTGAGGCAAGCTGGGGAGGAAAGAAGAGAGGGATAGAAAACAAAATAGTAAAAGTGGAAAAGAAGATGTGATGCAAAGGATAAAGGAGAAGAAATAAGGCAGAGTAGAGAGGAGGAGAGATAGGATGAGTGGAAAAATGTTAGAGCAGAGAAGGGAGAGAGCAGTAGAGGAGGAGGAGGGGGTGAAAGGGGGTCGTGACACACAAGAGGCTGGCTGTTCTGTCTCATAAAATCTGCTGAAAGGGAAACGGTTCCCAGAGTCCCTGCTCTAGTGAGTTGCCGAGCATGCGGAAAATATGGCAAGAGGGAATTAGCATTTAAAAGAACTAGTTGGTTTCAGTAAACAGTAAACACACAAACAGCCAAAACTGAGAGACTGAGGGCTAGGATGAGGATGAAGAAGTTATAATGATATTCACTGTATAATGCTTTGTCATTGTTATGGCCCTCCTGACCGGAGCTTAAATATTGTGCTAAATATTCCATCCTCTACCCTTTTTGTTGAAATTTCCTTCTCCTCCTCATTCTCTTCTCCTCTTCACCCTCCGTCCTCTTCCTTTTCCCACCCTCTCTCTCTCTCCGTGGCACAGTCTAGCCTAGAGACCCAACCAATCATACTGCTCCAACAACAATGCCTGGCTGGCATTGGATCGCTGCCAGGGGTGTTGCGGTGGGTGTGGGTATGTGTGTATATGTACGCTCTGCTCTCTGTGCACATTACGTCACAGGAACCCCAGGGAGACACACTATTGGCTCCAAAGAACCGAAAACAAATTAGACAGCTGTCCGAAACATGTCCAGGGAGGGTCCTTTGTTGGCACAGTGCACACACGCACGCACGCACGCACGCACGCACGCACACACACACACACACACACACACACACACACACACACACACACTTACGTGTTAGTCTTACTCTACATGGCATTGTAGGACCATTGGGGACCCCAGCAGGCAGAAAAGGCTTGCCAAGGGGGAGCAGAGTGGCACTAATTTAGCTTTCAAGAGCAGAGTGCTAATATGACCTGCTAAGTCAGAGTATCATAATCCATTAAGGCCTGTGAGGAGAGTGAATGCACAGGCCTCTCTGCCCTGCGTGTGGACTGTTAATTTAATTTGCGAGGGAAAGGGTGCTAATTTAGCCCTGGAAAGTTCAGAGTTAATGTCTGGAACCCTCTCAGATAATTGATCACATTAGCACAATGTGAGGCGAGAGGTGAGGTGGGGTTCACAAGCATTCATATACGCACTCAGACCCTTCCTCTGACACAGGAGAGAGGATGAAATAGTACACAAAGCACTTACTCCACACATATGCAACACATTAGCAGACACTCAAGACATCAACTCTGAGATTACAGAGCTCAGCTGCCAGCTGAAATCGTCCACTATGATGACATGTTGCACAAACATATTTGTTTGCTGCTGTTTTTGTGTCCCTTTGTTTTGATGTTTCTGTGTCATGTTACTCACTCCTGTCCGTGCGTCTGTATTGAAAAGGCATCTGTATTGGTAAGGCATCTGTATGAACAGGCAAGGCCGTATGGACATGCGTCTGTATTGGTAAGGCGTCTGTATGAACAGGTGTCTGTATTGGACAGGTGTCTGTATTGGTAAGGCGTCTGTATGAACAGGCGTCTGTATTGGACAGGTGTCTGTATTGGTAAGTCGTCTGTATTGGACAGGCGTCTGTATTGGTAAGGCGTCTGTATTGGTAAGGCGTCTGTATGGACAGGCGTCTGTATTGGAAAGGCGTCTGTATGGACAGGCAAGGCTGGCCAAATAAACAGCCTGTGACATCAAAGCAGCAGAGAGCCCAGCTCTCGTTCCATACAGCTCATTAACCGGTTACAGAGGCCATCACAGGTTTCACCGTCCCTGCTGGCCCAGACCGGACCAGGCTAGCTCTGCCAGCCAAACCCTTTCAGACAGCCGCGTCATCCAGCCAGCCAGGCCTACTTACTTCTGTGTGCCCCTCTGTCCTGAGCTGGCATCTCCGGCTGCGTCGCTGGGCTGAGTGGTTCCGTCAACACCGCTGTCATCTCTGCTGTATCCTTTGCTGGCCTTGCTCTGGTCGTTGGCCTGGCCTCCTCCTCCACCTGTCGCAGTGCGCTCGTGTCCAGGCGAGGAGTCGAACACTCTGAGATCCCCCTGACCCAGCAAACTGCGGCCGCCGCAGTAACAGAAGGCACAGAGCTGCTCACTGAGAGAGGGAGAGAGGGACTGTCAGTTAATTATATATATACCCAGTGGGACATTCAGCCATGCATCATGGTCAGTGGCTGGCCGTGAATTACTTCTCTTCAGTTTGGTATGGCATGGTCAGGGGCGAGCTAAGCAAGGGTGCACACACACATCTATATTTGTGTTTCAATTCCCAACAGTATTCCTTTCTTACAACAAACATCTGTGGGAATTGAAAGTTACACATAGTATGGGCCTTTGATCCACATCTACTCAATCAATAGATTAAGCAACATCCATCCACTCAAGGATCCAAAACAGAGGACCTCGAGCCGACATGGAGAGAGCGGCCGACAGGCTAGGAGTGAAGGAAAGTAAAGCAGGCCAGGCAGATCAGACCAGAGCAGGTTGTAAATATTTATCAGGTTGGATACTGAGGGAGGAGATGGGTTTGTTAATAAGATCCCTGGAGAGATGCTGCCTGCCTAACTGGTCGGTCCGCCTGCCCCTATGTCCTCCATCACCAGCATCGACAATGCAGTCAGTCTGAAAGATTGATTACAACCTTTAACAGAGTGGCACCTATGACGGGGGTGTAATGTTCCTGTTCCCAATCCCGGGTGATAACTCAATGTTTTGACACACCGGAGATGCCCCCATACATGTGTGTATTTGTCCATAAATGAGAATAAGCATGCAAGCTGTGGTGTCTACATACTGAATGTGTACTGATTAAGACAGATGGATACATACACTATATATACACACACAAAAGTATGTGGACACCCCTTCGGCTATTTCAGCCACAGCCGTTGCTGACAGGTGTATAACATCGAGCACACAGCCATGCAATCTCCATAGACAAACATTGGCAGTAGAATGGCCTTACTGAAGAGCTCAGTGACTTTCAACGTGGCACCGTCATAGGATGCCACCTTTCCAACCAGTAAGTTGATCAACTGTCTGCCCTGCTAGAGCTGCCCCGGGTACACTATAAGTGAAGTGGAAACGTCTAGGAGCAACAACGGCTCAGCCGTGAAGTAGCAGGTCACACAAGCTCACAGAATGGGACTACCGAGTGCTGAAGTGCGTAAACACTGTCTGTCCTCGGTTGCAACACTTACTACAGTGGTCCAAACTGCCTCTGGAAGCAAGGTCAGCACAATAACTGATCGTCGGGAGCTTCATGAAATGGGTTTCCATGGCCGAGCAGCCGCACACAAGCCTAAGATCAGGATGCGCAATATAAAGCTTGCCGCCATTGGACTCTGGAGCAGTGAAACGTGTTCTCTGGATTGATGAATCACGCTGCACCACCCATCTGGTAGTTCGACGGACAATTCTGAGTTTGGTGGGTGCCAGGAGAACGGTACCTACCCAAATGCATAGTGCCAACTGTAAAGTTTGGTGAAGGAGAAATAATGGTCTGGGACTGGTGGTCATGGTTAGGCCCTTTAGTTACAGTGAAGGGACGCTACAGCATACACTGTAGCGTCTTAACGTTACAGCATACAATGACATTCTAGACGATTCTGTGCTTCCAACTTTGTCGCAACAGTTTGGGGAAGGCCCTTTCCTGTTTCACCATGTCAACGCCCCCTGTGCACAAAGCAAGGTCCATACAGAAATGGTTTGTCGAGATCAGTGTGGAAGAACTTGACTGGCCTGAACAGAGCCCTGACCTCAAATCCATCGAACACCTTTGAAATTAATTGGAACACTGACTGCAAGCCAGGTCCAACATCAATGCCCGACCTCACTAATGCTCGTGGCTGAATGGAAGCAAGTACCCGCAGCAATGTTCCAACATCTAGTGGAAAGTCTTCCCAGAAGAGTGGAGGCTGTAATAACAGCAAAGGGGGGGGACCAACTCCAACTCTATTCTGATCAATTGACTTTTTCCACATTTTGTTACGTTACAGCCTTATTCTAAAATGGATTAAAAAAAAATATCTACACACAATACCCCATAATTATTTTACTTTTAGATGTGTGTATGGTTGTGAATTGTTAGATACTACTGCACTGTTGGAACTAGGAACACAAGCATTTCTCTACACACGCAATAATATCTGCATGTGACCAATAAAATTTGATTTGATTTCCTAATGACAACGCAAAAACAGTTTTTATTATATTTTGGAAAATGTATCAAAAAAGAAAGACTGAAATATCAAGTATTCAGCGCTCTGGAGCAGGTTTTCATCAAGGATATCTGTACTTTGCATTGTTCATCTTTCGCTTGATCCTGACTAGTCTCCCAGTCCCTGCCACAAAAACAATATTCCCACAGCATGACGCTGCCACCACCATGCTTCACTGTAGGGATGGTGCCAGGTTTTCTCCACACATGACACTTAGCATTCAGGTCAAAGAGTTCAATCTTGGTTTCATCAGACAAGAGGATTTTGTTTCTCATGGTCAGAGTCCTTTAGGTGCCTTTTGGCAAACTCCAAGCGGGCTGTCATGTGCCTTTCACCGAGGAGGGCTTTTGTCTGGCCTCTCCACCATAAAGGCCTGATTGGTGGAGTGCTGCTGAGATGGATGTCCTTTTGGAAGGTTCTCCCATCTCCACAGAGGAACTCTGGTGCTCTATTATTGGGTTCTTGGTCACCTCCCTGACCAAGGCCGTTCTCCCCTGATGAATTAGTTTGGCCGGGGCCGGCCAGCTCTAGGAAGAGACTTGGTGGTTCCAAACCTCTTCAGTTTGAGAATGATGGAGGCCACTGTGTTCTTGGGGACCTTCAATGCTGCAGAATTGTTTTGGTACCCTTCCCTAGATCTGTGCCTCGACACAATCCTGTCGTCTCGGAGCTCTGCGGACAATTCCTTCAACCACATGGCTTGGTTTTTGCTCTGACATGCACTGTCAACTGTGGGACCTTATATTGACAAGTGTGTGCCTTTCCAAATCCTGTCCAATCAATTGAATTTACCACAGGTGGACTCCAATCAAGTTGTAGAAACATCTCAAGGATGATCAATGGAAACAGGATGCACCTGAGCTCAATTCCGAGTCTCATAGCAAAGGGTCTGAATAATTATGTAAATATGGTATATGTTTTTTTATTTGTAATAAAACTTGCAAAAATGTCTAAAAACCTGTTTTTCGCTTTGTCATTAAGGGTTATTGTGTATAGATTGATAAGGGGAAAAAAATGTTATACATTTTTGAATAAGGCTGTAATGTAACAAAATGTGAAGGGGTCTGAATACTTTCCGAATGCACTAATTGCACACAATTTTGGAATGAGATGTTCGACAAGCAGGTGTCCACATACACTACATGACCAAAAGTATCACATTAATAAACATACACAGTACATAAACACAGCCATGACTTGCTGTGATGGAACTCTCAGACTGACCTGCTTTTAGCTCCTCTGTTGGTGATAGGACCAGAAAGCTCAGCTGCTTCACCAGTCTGAGGGCTCTGGACCTGGGGAGAAGAGGGCTTCTCTTCACCCTCCCCTGGTCCCTCAGTGGCACCCACCTCCACACTCTCAACTGGCTGCTGTGCTGGTGTATCTGATGGTGGATGGAGACACAGGGGACAGGGTTTAGGGGCAGAGAAACATGAATATCTATGCATAGAATCTCACCAGTATGTTTCCATAGAATCCTACCACCCATCTACCAAAAGTGATTTAGAATACAGCCATGAACCCTCTGACTGATAAAGTTGACTGGTCTTGACTTTTCTTCCATTCAGTTTACTCCAGGTCAGAAACACAAACACACCCTTTGTTAGAGAGACACATGGATGGTGGGAATATGGAGACCATATGCTAGAGCACTGATTGCTGTAAACCCAAGGGGAGCCCGGAGGCAGGCTGCCTGTCACATACGACAACAACAACGTCGACAGAACCCCCAATGACACACATCAGACAAACAGAGCGTTATTGTCAACCTGAAAACACTGTAGTGGCTATTGGCCTTTGGAATAGCATTTTACACAGAGACTTTGAACAATGGCCTATAATTGGATGTCTGACCAGTAACCTCGGAGTGGTTTGGGTTTGTGATCTGTGGTTGGCCTGCATTGGTAGTTACATTCCATCTATTGGTGGTTTGTTATTTTGATGAGCAATTAGCTAGCATGTTACTGAAATTTGGGGTTCAATTGAGCTATTTAGTCCCAATGCCAATGGTCAAAGGTCTTCTCCAAGGTACATACACTACCAGGCAAAGGTTTTAGATCACCTACTCATTAAAGGGTTTTTCTTTCTTTTGACTACTTTCGACAAGCAAAAAAGTGGTAAACAAATCAAAATATATTTTATATTTGAGATTCTTCAAATAGCCACCCTTTGGCTTGATGACAGCTTTGCACACTGTTGGCATAATCTCAAACAGCTTCATGAGGTAGTCACCTGGAATGCATTTCAATTAACAGGTGTGCCTTGTTAAAAGTTAATTTGATGAATATCTTTCCTTCTTAAAGCGTTTGAGCCAATCAGTTGTTGTGACAACGTAGGGGTGGTATACAGAAGATAGCCCTATTTGTTAAAAGGAGTCTAATGTCCATTTTAGGGCAAGAACAGCTCAAATAAGCAAAGAGAAACAACAGTCTATCCTTACTTTAAGACATGAAGGTCAGTCAATGAGGACATTTTCAAGAACTTTGAAAGTTTCTTAAAGTGCAGTCGAAAAAAGTTACCTCTGCTGCTGCAGAGGATAAATTACCAGCCTCAGAAATTGCAGCCCAAATAAATGCTTCACAGAGTTCAAGTAACAGACACATCTCAACATCAACAGTTCAGAGGAGACTGTGTAAATCAGGCCTTCATGGTTAAATTGCTGCAAAGAAACCACTACTAAAGGACACCAATAAGAAGAGACTTGCTTGGGCCAAGAAACGGACATTAGACCGGTGGAAAATTGTCCTTTGGTCTGGAGCAACCGCTGTGTCTTTTTGAGATGACGGTGTGGGTGAACGGATGACCTCCACATGTGTATTTCCCACCGTAAAGCACAAAAGAGGAGGTGTTATGATGTGGGGGTGCTTTGCTGGTGACACTGTCAGTGATTTATTTAGAATTCAAGGCACACTTAACCAGCATGGCTACCACAGCATTCTGCAGCAATACGCCATCCCATCTGGTTTGCTCTTAGTGGAACTATCATTTGTTTTTCAACAGGACAATGACCCAACACACCTCCAGACTGTGTAAGGGCTATTTTACCAAGGAGAGTGATGGAGTGCTGCATCAGATGACCTGGCCTCCACAATCACCTGACCTCAACCAAATTGAGATGGTTTGGGATGAGTCGGGCCGCAGAGTGAAGGAAAAGCAGCAAACAAGTGCTCAGCATATGTGGGAACTCCTTCAAGACTGTTGGAAAAGCATTCCAGGTGAAGCTGGATGAGAGAATGCTAAGGGTGTGCAAAGTTGTCATCAAGGCAAAGGGTGGCTTTTTGAAGAATCTCAAATATAAAATATATTTTGATTTGTTTAACAGTTTCGTGGGTACTACATGATTCCATATGTGTTATTTCATAGCTTTGATGTCTTCACTATTATTATACAATGTAAAAAATAGTAAAAATAAAGAAAAACCCTTGAATGAGTAGGTGTTCTAAAACTTTGGACCGGTAGTGTAGAGTTCCGTATTCAGGTTTGATGGTCAGCAATGTATGAATAACCAATTGCTATGGCGATAGGCTTGAAAGAAATGGTAACGTTACAAGAAAGGAGAGTCAGACAGACACAGTAAGGATTAGTACTAATGTTATGTCATGACCTCGGTGTAGACCTTTTTATTCATAGATTGTATGTTCTTGAACTCAGTTGTGCACACCGCACGAAGGGCCAAGACTATTTTAAAGACACATTGGGAGTGAAGTTCCATTTTGATCCAACTAGCTGGTGAGAAAGCAGAGAGAGTATGCTACTGCAGAGTCAGCTTGCAAGAACAGCCATATTGGAACTTTAGAGGCCAGTCATTAAATGCAATAACAGAATAGAGTGATTGTGTAACTTGTTATTCAGAATTGGGAACTTCGAACAAAAAAAATCCATACCCATTGTTAAAGCAAGGTAAAATAACAACCCTCACCCCAAGCACGAATGCGCACACACAGCTGAGAACAAAAAGCCATTGGCAAAATGAACAGAATCCCTCCAACTATAGAGAGAGCGAGGGAGAGGCAGCGAGAGAGAGAGAGGGATAGGCAGAGAGCAGGAGGGAGGCAGAGAGAGAGGCAGAGCGCGCGAGAGAGGCATGACATCCCTGACATGGACCCCTCCTCCATTAGTGTCACTGTTAGACCACAGACACCATTGTCAGATCAAAGTGTTTCTGAAAAGATTTACCAGCAATACTCACTCAAAAAAACAGCCCAACAAAATGTACAAATCGTACAGATAGGCTTCAAACAATGCAGAGAAATGAAATGAAACATTAAACTCAAATGAAATTAACTCTATACAGGTCTTCAATAACTCAACAATAAATAAGATGTAAATTCGGCTCCTAGAAACATCCATTGAACATTTTTAAAAATAGGATCAAAAGCAAATCTGAGAAAACCAAAGAAATGCAACATCAGAAACAAAAACCAAAAGGTTTTTGAATTATTTTTTTGGGATAATGAATGTAAAACAATTAGAAAACACATAAGACAAATGTCAAATGAAAAACATAAGCAGCAAAACAACCCAGAGCTACGCTATCAATACTTTGAAACTCTGAAACAGTAGAAACAAAACACTGAAACGCAAGAAATTGAATTATACCAACAAGTGTCTTGATGAAATTGAAAACGCAATTGACCTGTCAATTGACATGTGGAACAACGTAAGCATGACAAAGCCACAATAATTAGCCATACAAGATGAAGGAATTTGAAAAACTTATTTTGATAATCTATACAAAAACATCCCACAAAAAGACTTACAACAGAACCAATTAGAAATTCAAGAAAAATGTTACATCCTTGAATCAGTCATTAAAAACAACCAAAATCCATTAGATCACCCAATAACCCAACAAGAACTAAATGAAAAGCTCAAATCTATAAAATCAAAGAAGGCTTGTGGTCTAGACAACATCAGAAATGAAATGCTGAAAAACAGCACACCTGAGTTGCAAAATGCTGTGCTTAAATTGTTCAACATGGTTTTAACTTCTGGCTGCTTCCCTGATGTCTGGAACAAGGGGCTCATCTCCCCTATCCACAAAAGTGGAGACAAATCAGACTCCAATAATTACATGGGAAAGGTTTTCTGTAGCATTTTTAATTCCAGAATTCAAACCTTTCTTTAAGAATGTAGTAAGTAAATGTCAAATTGGCTTTCTCCCCAACCATCGCACTACTGACCATATATACACCTTACACACACTAATTAATAAACACGTCCACCAAAAAAAAGAGGGCAAAATCTTTGCTTGCTTTATTGACTTTAAAAAAGCATTTGATTCTATTTGGCACGAAGGGCTATTCTACAACATTCTACAAATTGGGCTTGGTGGTAAGGTGTATGACTTAATAAAATGTATGTACACAGAAAACAAGTGTGCAATAAAAATCTAAAACCAAAGAACAGAATTCCTTTCACAACGTTGAGGTGTGAGACAAGGCTGCAGTTTGAGTCCAAATCTTTTCAACATTTATATCAATGAATTTTGCAGACATTTTGGACCATTCTCCAGCCCCAGGACTCACACTATTTGACACAGAGGTAAAATACCTGCTATATGCTGATGACTTGGTACTTCTATCACCAACCACAGAAGGTCTTCAACAGAACCTTAATGTTCTAGAGCAACATTGCCATAATTGGGCCCTGGCAGTAAATAAAAAAAGAAACAAAGATCATGATTTTCCTAAAAAAGAATAGATGTCAGAAACACAAACAAAATCCACCCTAAACAACACCATAATTGAACACACTAAAAATTACACACACCTTGGTCTGACCATATCTGCATCGGGAAATTTTAATATGGCAGTGAATGCACTCAAAGAAAAAGCCCGCAGAGCATTGTACGCAATAAAATTTTTATTATTCAATATCAACATCCCAATTAGAATTTGGACCAAAATATTTGACAGTGTAGTCTTACCAATAGCTCTTTACGGAAGTAAGGTTTGGGGGCCACTCAATAAACTAGACTTTAATATGTGGGACAAACATCCATTTGAAGCCCTACATGTAGAATTCTCTCTGAAAATTGTACAAGTCCAGAGAAATACACCAACTAATGCATGTAGGGCAGAATTGGTCTGCTTTCCAGTGGTAATGAAAATACAGAAAAGATCATTACAATTTTGGCTACATCTAAATTCAAGTCCAAATTCAAGTCTGCAATTTAAAGCACTTCAAACCCAAGAGCTGAGCCCAGAAACGAGCCCTCTCAGTCAGCTGGTGTTGGACCTAAACAACCAAGCTGACACCAGCACTGCTTCAAAAGAAAGAATTCCAATAAACAAAATCATGAACCAATCAAAAGGACTCATATTTACAACATTGGAAAAACGAAACAAAATCCCAAAGTCGACTAAATTGCTATCTGACCCTAAACAGAGAATATGAATTGGCTGATTATCTCTACTCTGTCAGAGATACGAAGCAGAGACAGATCCTTACCAAGTACAGGCTGAGTGACCACCAATTGGCAATAGAAACCAGCAGACATAAAAAGACATGGCTACCCAAAAAGGAGTGTGTATGTGGTCACTGCATGACAGGGGAGGTAGAAACAGAGATGCACTTTCTCCTTTACTGTGAGAAATATTCCTCACCAAGAGATTCATTATTCACATAAATGACTACATATATTCAAAATTTTTACATATTAAACCCAGAGGAAAAAAACGAAAAGGCTCATGGGCGAAGGAGCAATGGCTCTTCTTGCAACCAAATATGTATTTGCCTGCAATAGCCTGGGGGATACTGGATAATAACATTTGCATTGTAAATAGTAACTTACTAATTATTAGTATTATTGTTATTACTATTATTGTTATTTCTATTATTATTGTTGTTCATCATTCCAAATAGTAGTGATATGGGTAGTAATGATGGTAATGATAGCAGTTTAATGATGGTGGTGGTAGTAGTAGTACTGATGTAATGGTGAAGATGGCAGTTATTTAGTTATAAGTTAGTTATAGTTTCATTTTCTATGTTTAGCTTTATATATTTATTATATTTCTACTATATTGTTGTTATTTTTGTATTATTATTTACTACCATTTTATATGATTATTTGTTATTGTATTACAATGTATATTGTATACATTGTTTCTTTGGCAAAATTGACACAATGTTTTTCATGCCAATAAAGCAGCTTGATGTTGAATTTGTGTGAGAGAGAGTGTGCGAGAGAGAGTGTGCGAGAGAGAGTGTGCGAGAGAGAGAGAGAGAGAGAGAGAGAGAAAGACAGACAAAGAGAGAGAGTGTGAGACAGAGAGAGTGTAAGACAGAGAGCGAGTGTAAGACAGACAAAGTGTGAGACAGAGAGAGAGAGAGTGTGAGACAGAGAGAGAGAGTGTGAGACAGATAGAGAGAGCATGAGACAGACAGAGAGAGAGAGCATGAGACAGAGAGTGTGACAAAGCCATCACCTTCCGAGATATTAACCTAGAAGAGTCCCCTAAGCAAGCTGGTCCTAGGGCTCTGTATACAAACACAAACAGACCCAACAGAGCCCCAGGACAGAAACACAATTAGACCCAACTAAATCATGAGAAAACAAAAAGATAATTACTTGACACATTGGAAAGAATTAACCAAAAAAACGGAGCAAATTGGAATGCTATTTGGCGCTAAACAGAGAGTACACAGTGGCAGAATGCCTGACCACTGTGAGTGAACCAGAATTAAAGAAAGCTTTGACTATGTACAGACTCAGTGAGCATAGCCTTGAGAGAGGCCGCCGTAGGCAGACCTGGCTCTCAAGAGAAGACAGGCTATGTGCACACTGCCCACAAAATGTGGAAACTGAGCTGCACTTCCTAACCTCCTGCCAAATGTATGACCATATTAGAGACGCATATTTCCCTCAGATTACACAGACCCACAAAGAATTTGAAAACAAATCCAATTTTGATAAACTCCAATATCTATTAGGTGAAATACTACAAGTGTGCCATCACAGCAGCATTGAAGAACAAACCAGTAAAGAACAAACCAGTGTAAATATTTATTTTCCCTTTTGTACTTGAACTATTTGCACATTGTTACAACACTATATATAGCCATAATATGACATTTGAAATGTCTCTATTCCTTTGAAACTTTTGCAAGTGTAATGTTTACTGTTAAATTTTGATTGTTTATTTCACTTTTGTTTATAATCTACTTCACTTGCTTTGGCAATGTAAACATATGTTTCCCATGCCAATAAAACCCTTTGATTTGAAATTGAGTCAGAGAGAGAGAGAGGCCGAGAGCCAGAGATACAGACAGAGGAGAGAGACCGACCGAGGAGAGAGACCGAGGAGAGGGAGCAAGAGAGAGAGAGTAAAGACAGACCGAAAAACAGACCAAGACCGACATAGACAGACCGAGATCGACAGAGACAGAGAGACCAACAGAGACAAACCGAGACCTAGAGAACGACAAGAGACCGAGACCGACAGACAAAGACCGAGAGACTGACAGAGATAAACAGAGACCGAGACCGACAGACCGAGAGACTGACAGAGACCGAGAGACAGACAAAAACAGACACAGACTGAGGGACAGACAGAGACCGAGAGACAGACAGAGGCCGAGACACAGACAGACACTGAGAGACAGACAGACACCGAGAGACAGACAGAGACTGAGAGACCGACAGAAACAGACAGAGGCCGACAGAGACAGAGACAGACAGAGACTGACAGAGACTGACAGAGACGGAGAGACAGACAGAAACAGACAGAGGCCGACAGAGACAGACAGAGACCGACAGAGACACCGACAGAGACAAACCGAGACCGAGAGAACGACAAGAGACCGAGAGACCGACAGACAAAGACCGAGAGACTGACAGAGACTGACAAAGATAAACAGAGACCGAGACCGACAGACCGAGAGACAGACAAAGACCGAGATTGAGAGACCGACAGAGACCGACAGAAACCGAGAGACCGACAGAGAAAGAGACCGACGGAGACAGAGAGAGACTGACAGAGACGGAGAGACAGACAGAAACAGACAGAGACCGACAGACCGAGGCCGACAGAGAGAGACAGAAAGAGACAGAGACGAGAGACCGACAAAGACAGAGAAACAGACAGAGGACCGAGAGACCGACAGAAACAGACAGAGACCAACAGGGACCGACAGACAGACCGATAGACAGACCGACAGAGACTGATAGAGACCGAGAGACTGACAGAGACTTACAGAGACCGACCGAGACAGACAGAAACAGACCGACCGACCGACAGACCGAGACAGACCGAGAGACAGATCGAAGGACAGACCGAGACCGAGAGACCGACCGAGACAGAGATTGAGAGACCGACAGAAACAGACAGAGACCGAGAGACCGACAGAGACAGACATAGACCAAGAGACAGACAGAAACAGACAGAGACCAACAGAGACCGAGACCGACAGACCGAGACCGACAGACCGAGAGAGAGACAGAGACAGACAGAGACCAAGAGACAGACAGAGACCGAGTGACCGAGAGACAGACCGAGACCGACAGACCGAGAGAGAGACAGAGACAGACAGAGACCAAGAGACAGACAGAGACCGAGTGACCGACAAAGACCGAGTGACCGACAGAGACTGACAGAGACAGAGACCGACCAAGACCGAGAGACAGACAGAAACAGACAGAGACCAAGACAGACAGCGAGAGACAGACAGAAACAGACAGAGACCAAGAGACCGACAGACCGAGACCGAGAGACAGACAGAGACTGACAGAAACAGACAGAGACCAAGAGACCGACAGACCGAGAGACAGACAGAGACTGACAGAAACAGACAGAGACTGAGACCGACCAACAGAGACCAAGAGACCGACAGAGACAGTGAGACAGACAGAGACTAACAGCGACCGACAGAGACAGAGACCGACCGACAGAGACTGAGACCGACCGACAGAGACCAACAGAGACCGACAGAGACAGACCGAGACCGAGAGACCGACAGAGACAGAGCCCGACAGAAACAGACAGAGACCGAGAGGCAGAACGAGACAGACAGAGACTGAGGAGAGAGAAACAGAGGAGAGAGAGACAGACCAGAGAGAGGTGAGAGAGCACGGAGAGGGAGAAAGAGAGAGTATAGAGGAAAGATAGAAAAAAAGCCAGCTAGTTGCAGCTTCATGGCTGAAGTTAAACCCATTCAATTACACCTGGGTTGCGGGTAACCTCTCCACTGCCTCCTGAGAACTCCTATTAGACATCTGGGTGTTTCTCAATATGCATACTGCCGCGTTCCACACTCTCGTGCTCCGAGTGCATTCTCCGACCACGTTCTCTTGAGTACGTTCTTGTGAGGACAAGAGTGTGGAGAACGCATAAAACAATACATTTAAGAAGCATTCGCACTCCCCGCTTCACCTTCCCATTCACTGAACCTTCTTCTAGCTAGGACAATGGCAACAATAGACGAATAAAGAAATACACAAAGTAAACATTTGACTTAATAATTATCAGCTAGATATGTGAATCGTAATAATCTAGCAAGCCAGCTTGTTAAACAGGCAAAAATGACCTAAAACTAATGTTATGCAAGGTAGATCTGTACATTTTTCATGGGTAGCTGGCTAGTTAGCCCTATTGACTTACAGTCCTCATTCACTGAACTGTCTTCCAGCCAGGACAACAATGGCAATATAGACGAAACATGATACACACAAAGCAACCATTTCACTTCATAACTATCAGCTAGCTGTATGTGAATCCTAATAATGTAGATAACCAGATTTTTTAACAAGCAAAAATGAATATTATGCAAGATAGATGTCAATTCTTCTTGGGTAGCTAGCTAACAATTCTTTGTGGCTATCTGGCAAGCTAACAGTACTAGTTGTTAGACCTATTGACTTATTATGGGCTTGCTGTCTACGGTACATTGGCAGGTAAAAATGCCAAAATTAACACAGCATGTATTTATTAACGGATCAAGATAAAATATTGTAGGCAACATTTCATTCCAAAGTCATTGTATTTTCTCTCATTTCAGGTCAAATAATGTCTGCCATTGATTTCAATACATTTTTTGTCATTTTTTATGTGGTTGCTTCATATTTCTTTGCATACTTGCCGTTGAAGCTTGCATCAACAAATTCTTCTAAATATATATTTGAGAAGTGCCCGCCATGCTCCATTTCAATACTTTGATATGGACTCTCCCGTGCTCCAATTTGCATCCTCGGAGCACGGTAGTATGCATTTTGAGAAACACTCTCTGTATATCTGTATACTCTCGATAGCCAGGATGTGTATGCTCTAAGCTCAGCTGGAGTTCCATACCACTCACCAGTGCAGTCAAGACCAAAATAGACAGGACTAAAGGTGACCACCTAGGTCTCACATGGAGGGGGCGGGGGGGGTGACTGACTCACCTGCTGTGTCCTGAGGGGGGCTCTCTGAGGCGGCTGCCTCCGTCCCGTCCATGCTGCTGTCCTCTTCCTCCACAACCACTCTACCTCTGGTACGCCCCCTTAGAGAGAGAGAGAGAGAGAGAGAGAGAGAGAGAGAGAGAGAGAGAGAGAGAGAGAGAGAGAGAGAGAGAGAGAACGCTTGAGACCCACCCTCTTCAACATATATATGTCAATGAATTGGTGAGGGCACTAGAACAGTCTGTAGCAACCGGTCTCACCCTACTGGACTCAGAAATCAAATGTCTACTGTTTGCAGATGATCTGGTGGGCCTACAGCAGCACCTAGATCTTCTGCACAGATTAAAATGATATCTAGACACTGTTGCCCTAGAACCTACAAAGAATGACACCTACCTCGGCCTAAACATCAACACCACAGGTAACTTCCACAAGGCTGGTAAAGATCTAAGAGACAAGGCAAGAAGGGCCTTCTATGCAATCAAAAGGAAAATAAAACTCAACATCCCAATTAGGATCTTGCTAGAAATACTTCAGTTATCGAACCCATCCCCCTCTACGGTTGTGAGGTCTGGGGTCCACACACCAACCAAGGATTCAGAAAATGGGACAAACACCCAATTGAGACTCTGCATGCAGAATTCTGCCAAAATA
This sequence comes from Brachymystax lenok tsinlingensis, assembly GCA_030435695.1. Classification (NCBI taxonomy): domain Eukaryota; kingdom Metazoa; phylum Chordata; class Actinopteri; order Salmoniformes; family Salmonidae; genus Brachymystax; species Brachymystax lenok. Next base: position 25,075,940 of record CM059788.1, on the reverse strand, counting down.
TACTTAATGTACAACGCAAAACCCCAAATAATGCATGAAGAGCAAAATGAGGACTATACCCACTAGTTATCAACATCCAGAAAAGAGCTGTTCAAATCTACAACCACCTAAAAGGAAACAACGCCCACACACTCCACCACAAAGTCCTCACCTACAGAGAGATTCATGTAGAGAAGAGTCCCCTCAGCCAGCTGGTTCTGAGGCTCTGTTCACAAACACAAACAGACCCCCAGGACAACCAAATTATGAGAAAGTAAAAAGATAACTATTTGACACAGTGGAAAGAATCAACAAAAAAATTGAGCAAATTGGAATGCTATCTGGCCCTAAACAAAGAGTACACAGTGTCAGAAGGCCTGACCACTGTGTCAGAATGCCTGACCACTGTGACTGGCCCTAAATTAAGAAACTCCTTGACTATGTAGACTCAGTGAGCATAGCCTTGCTATTGAGAGGCCGCCATAGGCAGACCTGGCTCTCAAGAGATGACAGGCTATGTGCCCACAATTTTTTATAAATATTTTACCCCTTTATCTCCCCAATTCCATGGTATCCAATTGGTAGTTACAGTCTTGTCTCGTCGCTGCAACTCCCATATGGACTCGGGAGAGGCGAAGTTCGAGAGCCGTGCGTCCTCCGAAACACAACCCAACCGCACTGCTCCTTGACATACTGCCCGCTTAACCCGGAAGCCAGCCGCACCAATGTGTCGGAGGAAACACCGTACACCTGGCGACCGTGGCAGTGTGCACTGCACCCGGCCCGCCACGGGAGTCGTTAGAGCGCGATGGAACAAGGACATCCCTGCCGGCCAAATTCTCCCCTAACCCGGACAATGCTGGGCCAATTGTGTGCCGCCCCATGGGTCTCCTGGTCACGGCTGGCTGCGCCAGAGTCTGGAATCGAACCAGGATCTCTAGTGGCACAGCTAGCACTGTGATGCAGTGCCTTAGATCCCAGCACCACTCGGGAGGCCAGTACACTTCTTAACATCCTGCCAAATGTATGACCACATTAGAGACACATATTTCCCACAGATCACAGACCACAAAGAATTTGAAAACATATCAAACATTGTTAAACTTCCATATCTGTCAGGCGAAATACCGCAGTGTGCAATCACAGCAGAAAGATTTGTGGCCCGTTGCCATGAGAAAAGGGCAACCAGTAGAGCACAAACAACATTGTAAATACAACCTATATTTATCTGTTTATTTTTCCTTTCATACTTAAACTACTTGCACATTGTTACAACACTATACATAGCCAATAATATAACTTCTGAAATGTCTATATTCTTTACTAATGTTTCCCTTATTTATTTCCCTTTTGTTTATTGTCTATTCCATTTGCTTTGGCATTGTAAACATATGTTTCCCATGCCAATAAAGACCATTGAATTGAGAGAGAGAGAGAGAGAGAGAGAGAGAGAGAGACAGAGAGAGAAAAAAAATTTGCGAGAGAAATTACGAGCGAGAGAAGGAGAGAGAGAAAAAAAGAGAGTGAGAAAAAGGGAGAGAGGGAGAAAAAGAGCGAGAGAGAGTGATGGAGAAAAAGAGAAAAGTTATTGTGTTGGCTTCCCTAAGGAGGCTGGGAGGGTGGTGGGAGTTGATCATGAATTAGTTAAATATAGTCACAGCTGTCACTGACTTTTAATGGTGCCACTCAGGCCGCTGGGCAGGGCAAGGCAAGGCAGAGTGGTATGTGGTGGTGCAAGCTGCTGGTACCGTGGAAGGGATGGGGGTGTGGGGAGGGGGCAAGAGGTAATGGGGAGGGGAAGGGGGAGGGGGCAAGGAGGAGGAGCATGATTCTCCCTTCCTACTCTCAATGATCTTCAATATACACTGAACAAAAATTTTAAATCAACATGTAAAGCGTTAGTCCCATGTCCCATGAGCTGAAATAAAAGATCCCAGAAAATGTTCATATGCACAAAAATCTTTAAAAATCGTATTTCTCTCAAATGTTGTGCACACATTTGTTTACATCCCTGTTAGTGAGCTTTTCTACTTCGCCAAGATAATCCATCCACCTAACAGGTGTGGCATATCACGAAGCTGATTAAACAGCATGATCATTAGACAGGTGCACCTTGTGCTGGGGACATTAAAAGGCCACTCTAAAATGTGCAGTTTTGTCACAAAACACAATGCCACAGATGTCTCAAGTTTTGAGGGAGCGCGCAATTGGCATACTGACTGCAGGAATGTCCACCAGAGAAGTTAATGTTAAATTCTGTACCATAAGCCGCCTCCAACGTCGTTTTAGAGAATTTGGCAGTACGTCCAACCGGGCCTCACATCCGCAGACCACGTGTATGGTGCGGTTTGCTGATGTCAACGTGAACAGAGTGCCCCTGATGGCGGTGGGGTTACGTTATGGACAAGCATAAGCTACAGACTACGAACACTTTTGTAACTGCTGAACATATGCAAGCCACATTTTATCTCAATGGGAGAATACATCAGGTAAAAACAAGCCAGTGATTTATAACACAACTTAATACAAACATCCTATGATCAATCTGGATGATGAGAGGTGTAATATGGCCAGCGGTTGTGCTACACACAGCGACAAGCTGGAAATTAACAGAAATGCCATATTGCTGCAGTAGTACAAACAGAAGGGGGACAATGAACTTTGAACCAGTCAGTTGTATTATTATTGTCCATACCAGTATTTGGGGGTCTATGGAGGGGCCTACAGACATAGGCTAGAATGTTACCAAATGATTTGGATCATACACACCCATGTAGTCAGGCTAAAATCATTAGGCTGCCTAGCAGAGGAAAGAAATGTCAGAATTGTATGATCTTCTCGCTATAAATGGAATTTGGCCTGACTCAGATCTGACTTGACCTCCTGTTGAGCGGCTCGGAAATCCACACGACTCCCTTTACTACATGTCTCACATCATCTAGCCTTTCCCACTCTTCACCTCTCACTTGTTTCCTAGGCTACGTCACCTTTGATGATACTGATGGCATCCTAGCTGTCAGTGACACTAGGGCAGAGTTGAAGACACACAGACAGTTGCTACAGCCACAACTCTGACACTTGCAACCAAGGTGACGTCACCTTTTCCTCTTTTCATTTAAACCAACTGTCTGCAAAGCAAAGTTAACACATCAATGAAGAGTGCAGAGTGCATAAAGCACACCACACACACAGCAGAGGAGAGATCTGTCAGTGTCAGCGTCCTCCAGTAGGAGTTGTTTTAACCCAATCTGAGAGCCACCATGTCGAGTCGAGGTGATAATTGTCATGGATTAAATTAAACAGCGCCACGCACAGTGAGCCTGCTAAATTGAAGAGCAAACAGTCCAAATGAGAGCAGCCAGCGTTTCTCGGGGGTAGTGGGGAGGATGCAGTGGGAGGGGGGTAATTTTCGATGCCACTGGAGAGAGAAATCACAATGGGCCAGATGCCAAGTCAACTCCTCCCTCCAGATGACTTCCCACTCCAGATAAGAAGCAACAAGATGGAAGCCTAAAAGACACAATTCAAGCTTCTGCATGGGCTGGGAAAAAATGAGAAAAAAAACAACCACACTAACTGAAAGTACCAAATCAATGCATGATTAATGAAGAAGACACTAGAGAGCCCTGATCTTTTTTCCAGAAACGAGGCCTAGTCATGGCCACAAATATTTAAGCAAGGGTCCATTAAGGCCAAATATAGGCCCAGGTCTAATAAAGCACAGTGATGAGAGCTCCATCCATAATGTTCTAACCTACAGTTAAAGGGGGAAACCTCCAAGCCAAGGGGCAGGAGCATCCCTGTGATGACGGCACAGGGTGTAGAGTAGCCCAACACCAGGATAGAAAAAGTATCACTGTTCCAAGACATCTCAAGCTCCTCTCTGTCTGGGAGGGAGGAGGTAAGTGGCTTCTCTGGTTCCCAACAACGTCTGCAGCAGAGAGATACGTCTGTTTGAGGACAGTCCAGCTGTCTGATATCAGCCATATTCAGAAGATCATAGGTAGTACACACAAGCCATAAAGTCACCCTGTAGTAAGTGGCTGATGCATCTGATCTGTCATCACTACACTGTCATGAATATCACCTTCTCCACAATTACCAGGGCTACCTAATTATTAACCAAGGTATTTTTTATATGATGAGCAGCAGATACATAACAGTATCTGACATATAGACTAAGCAGACGCAACTGCATACCATAAAAACCCTGTCTGTGACCATTCCCAGCGGTGTGCCTACAGTGGTGTCCATATGCTCTCATGTAGCCTTTTCTTTAAAAAGGTGTAATATGCAGAAATCGCTCCGCCATTTTCTGGTTGTAAACATTTCAATTTCAGTTTGTGACAAAACAAGCAAAGTGTAGAGAGTCATTGTACCATCTAAACCGCTGTGAAATATCTTTTCAATAACCAAAAATATAGTATTTTCAGCTGGTGTACAAAACCAAAAGTAGAAGACGCAAAAAAGAATCTTAAAGCTGCAATATGTAACTTTTTTGGGGACCCAACCAAATTCAAATAGAAATGTGAGTTATACATCTGTCATTCTCATTGAAGCCAAGTCTAAGAAGCTATAGATAAGTTCTATGTGCGCTATTTCCATGCTTCCCATTGTTTAGTTTAGTTTTTGCATCTTTTACTTTCTGTTTTGTACACCAGCTTCAAACAGCAAAAAATTCAATATTTTTGGTTATTTCAAAGATATTTCACAGCGGTTTAGATGGTACAATGATTCTCTACACAACGCACTGCTTGTTTTGTTACAACTGAAATTAGGCAAACTATACACATTTTTGAAAGCAGGAAATGGCGGAGCAATTTCTGCATATTGCACCTTTAAGAACGGGAAGCATAGAAAAGCGCACACAGAACATATGTACCGCTTCTTAGACTTGCTTTCAATGAGCATGACAGACCTATAACTCACATTTCTATGTGAATTTGGTCAGGTGGCCCAAAAAGTTACATATTGCAGCTTTAAATGTCAAAACACCCTGTAACATCAAGCTCCACAACCCCTCTGCAACTTCTCTCCATGATCCCCAACAAGAGAGAGAGAAAAAAAGAGAAGAGTGAAAATAATGCTGTAAGTAGTTCCAGCTATCAGGGAGCCGACAAGAAAACCTGGCACGGATTCCCTGTTCGGGACTGGAATGGTGAATGACAACCAACCCAGTCTCGAAATCAAACCATTTCTATCTACTAAAGGCCCTCAAACTCAACTCTGGTCCTCGAATCCAGTTCCACTGCATTTTTTCATGTTCCCTCTAATCAGGGACTGATTTAGACCTGGGACACCAGGTGGTTGCAATTAATTATCAGGTAGAACAGAAAACCAAGAGGCTCTGGACCTATTAGGCCAAGAGCTGAATACCCCTGTTCTAAGGGATGCCTAATGTATCCTTAAGAGTAATTTGCATCAAAATAGCAGTGGTTATAAGCACTTAAGTAAAAATACTCTAAAGTACTACTTAAGTAGTTTGAGGTATTGGTACTTTACTATTTCTATTTTTGCCAACTTTTACTACATTCCAAAAGAAAATAATGTACTGTTTACTCCATACATTTTTCCTGACACTCAAAAGTACTTGTTACATTTTGTCAGGAAAATTCACACACTTATCAAGAGAACATCCCTGGTCATCCTTACTGCCTCTGATCTGGAGGACTCACTAAACACAAAGGCTTCATTTGTAAATTAAAGTCAAGAGTGTTGGGAGTGTTCCCCTGGCTATCCATAAATAAATAATCCAATAACATTTGTGTTGCCTGGAATTTGAAATTATTAATACTTTTACTTTTGGTTTGATATTTCAGTATATTTTAGCAATTCCATTTACTTTTGATACTTAAGTATATTTAAAACCAAATACTTAAGACTTTTACTCAAGTAGTATTTTACTGGGTGATTTTCACTTTTACTTGAGTCATTTTCTGTTAAAGTATCTTTACTTTTACTAAAGTATGACAATTTAGTACTTTATCCACCACTGCAAAATAGTGCTCGGTTGACTGATGTTGCAAAGACAATACAGTATCACTAGCTCTAGACTAAATATGTTAATTCTCCTGATATGAACACTTCACATCTTACTCTTCTTGCAAAAACAACATACCGGTAATAAATAACCTGGGGTATATACCGAAAGCAGCCCCTCCCACTCATTTAAGGGTGCTGCCTGAGATACAAAATCTGTAATATTTTAAAATATTTAGCGTGATTAATCTCATTGATAGTGTTCAAAATACACTGAAAACTTTAAATACATAATCTATGCAGCTAAAAACAATGCAATATCAAAACAGGTCGACATTGCGGTTAAAAAAAGTGTGCTTTATCAATTTACCCGATTTTGCTAATCGTTACTTTGGATAAAATCAAGACTTAGATTCTTTTAATGGTTTTTGTATAAAGAATCTTAAATTACAGTTCAATTTGAGCAAATTGTGAATTTGAGATGAATCACAGCAAATCTTGCTATTAACTCGATTACACATTTTATAATAGTTTGACAGCCCTAATAATAATGCATACTTCCCTCCACCGTCCCAGGGGTCTTTAGCATTATCGCCCACCAAGTGCGTCCCAGAAAACCGATGCAATGTTTCTCATACAAACCCAACTGACCATAATAACACTGATAGCCTGACCAGCCCTCTAGTCCTTGATTCTGGAACCAGGGAGACCTTGTGAAGAACTAAGTGAGGTCTTCAGCTCATTCTGGGAAATACAACCAAACCATCAAGCTATCTATGTATTCCTTGGATCCCGTGCATGCTGTAAAACAATGGGACCAATGACATGTAGGCCTACCCCCTATGCTTTGCCACTCCCACCAACCAACCTATCAGCTAATGTGACCTAGACCGGAATGGTCTCAGCTGTCCTTATGGCATAAACATATAATTTGGATTATTGATTGATTGACTAATTTCATCTGGGGTCAACGTATTAGGATACTGAGGATATGGAGTGTGTGAGCAGAGAGTTAGGTACCTTGTAGGCATCATAATACACAGCAGGGCTCCCTGAGCTGCATTATGTGTTGCCATGGAAATGACGAAGGAGGCCGGTTGGTACTGCAGCATACAATAAAACCTGGGAAAGCTTATGTGCTCAAGTTTCCTGGATTTATACCATTGTTCAGTATGCAGAATAGCTCTAGATAACAGCGTCTGCTAAATTAGATCTTTGCCTGATGCTTTGGATAGTATCTGTGTAATGTTTTAAGAGATGTTGGGGCAGTGGAATAGCCACTAGCTCATAGTTCCAACAAGATAAGCAAAATGCAGCCTAACTGCACACAAGACTGACTAGTGTTTGTCATGACTCGGGCAAGTCTATGTCTACTGTACACGAGAGAAAGTCTACTTTCACAGGTGTCTTATGATGTCTTATGATCAATGATCAATTGTTAAGAAATGGAGGGTAAACAACATACTTCTTCCTGGTCTTGGATGTAGTTGTGGGTGGCGCCTGGGGTACGATGGTGGTGGCAGCATCCTTGCGAGGTCTGCCTCTGGGGCGCTTGTCTGTCTGGGCAGGGCTTCCTGTGGACGTGGCCCCTGCACTAACAGAGGGCAGCGAGGGTCCCTGGTCAGAGGGCTCCACAGTCTTATCCTCTGATGACATTCTTCTCAAAGGAAGGAAGAGATGGGGAGAGTGGCATCAGTGGACAATCATGCCTGGTTAGAAACATAGGTTACTTGATGTACTTTGGAATCAGTGTGTGAATAAGACGTGCTGCTCTTCAGGACAATTTATCACATTGCCTGAAATGTTGAATCTGTTCTACACAATCAATTCCTAAGATCCCATTTTTCCAGATATGCTACTCTTGAGGAAATGCCTAAAATGTACCTCTGACCTTTCTAGGTGTCCTTAAAAAAAGGTATTCTCAGCTGAATAAATGTTCAACCTATTCTTGAGTGTTATCGATGTAACTACTCTGTCCTTTCCTGAGCTACCTACCACCACGCTGTGATCTGTCTCTGTCTGGATGACCGTTCGTCCTTCGATGCCTTGCTTGTGTTCTTGCCTTCCTCACCTTTCAGCCTCTGAAGTTGCCTCTACTTAACACTGAAATAAGCTTGCTCTAAATGTTTACTTCCCTGTGGATTAGTTAGTTTTCTCCACTGTGGATCTGTTCTGTATCATATTTTAACATTATAATAGGACACTGTAAATCAGTAGGCCTATTTGTTTTATTGTGACAAACACTGGGAACAAAAAAATAATAATTTGTATTGACTTTCCAGCTCAGCTTTAGTCTTACTATGTCTGTTAAACATGTAATTCCTATGTCTTTCGGAGGGCACGTCTGACAACCTTTCCTCTCAGACAGTTGAGGGGTCATTCCACCTCAAAAAGCACAAAGATGATTGTAACCCACCATCTGGATTGTTCTGAAATGGTTTCTGTTAGTAACATAAGCATTCCTGCAATACTATTTTATTGAGAGAAATTAAGCTAATTGGTGGGTCTATACAAAAGTATGTGGACACACCTACAAATTAGTGGATTTGGCTATTTCAGCCACACTTGTTGCTGACAGGTCTATAAATCGAACACACGGCCATGCAATGTCCGTAGACAAACATTGGCAGTAGAATGGTCTTACTGAAGAGCTCAGTGACTTTCAACGTGGCATCGTCATAGGTTGCCACCTATCCAACAAGTCAGTTTGTCAAATTTGTGCCCTGCTATAGCTGCCCAGTTCAACTGTAAGTGCTGTTATTGTGAGGTGGAAACTTCTACGAGCAACAACGGCTCAGCCTCGAAGTGGTAGGCCTCACAAGCTCACAGAATGGGACCACGAGTGAGTAAATAGCGAGTACAAATAGTCTGTCCTCGGTTGCAACACTCACTACCGCGTTCCAAACTGCCTCTGGAAGCAGCATCAGCACAATAACTATTTGTGGGGAGCTTCATGAAATGGGTTTCCATGGCCGAGCAGCTGTACACAAGCCTAAGATCACCATGCGCAATTCCGGCTGGAGTGGTGTAAAGCTCACCGCCATTGGACTCTGGAGCAGTGGAAATGCGTTCTCTGGAGTGATGAATCACTCTTCACCATCTGGCAGTCTGACAGACAAATCTGGGTTTGGAGGATGCCAGGAGAACGCTACCTGACCCAATGCATAGTGCCAACTGTAAAGTTCGGTGGAGGAGGAATAATGGTCTGGGGCTGTTTTTTAAGGTTCGGGCTAGGCCCCTTAGTTCCAGCGAAGGGATATCTTAACGCTACAGCATACAATGACATTCTAGACAATTCTGTGCTTCCAACTTTGTGGCAACAGTTTGGAGAAGGCCTTTTCCTGTTCAAGCATGACAATGTCCCCGTGCACAAAGCAAGGTCAATACAGAAATGATTTGTCGATATCGATGTGGAAGAACCTGACTGGCCTGCACAGAGCCCTGACCTCAACCCCATCAAACACCTTTGGGATGAATTGGAACGCCGACTACGAGCCAGGCCTAATCGCCCAACATTAGTGCCTGACCTCACTAATGCTCGTGGCTGAATGGAAGCAAGTCCCAGCAGAAATGTTCCAACATCTAGTGGAAAGCCTTCTCAGATGAGTGGAGGATGTTATAGCAGCAAATGGGGGACCAACTCCATATTAATGCACATGATTTTATTTTGGAATGAGATATTCGACCAGCAGGTGTCCACATAATTTTGGTAATATAGTGTGTGTGTGTGTGAATATACATTACCAGTCAAAAGTTTGGACACACCTACTCATTCAAGGGTTTTTCTTCATTTTTACTATTTTCTACATTGTAGAATAATAGTGAAGACATACACTATAAAATAACACATATGGAATCATGTAGTAACCAAAAAAGTGTTAAATACAAATATACACTGCTCAAAAAAATAAAGGGAACACTTAAACAACACAATGTAACTCCAAGTCAATCACACTTCTGTGAAATCAAACTGTCCACTTAGGAAGCAACACTGATTGACAATACATTTCACATGCTGTTGTGCAGATGGAATAGACAACAGGTGTAAATGATAGGCAATTAGCAAGACACCCCCAATAAAGGAGTGGTTCTGCAGGTGGTGACCACAGACCACTTCTCAGTTCCTATGCTTCCTGGCTGATGTTTTGGTAACTTTTGAATGCTGGCGGTGCTTTCACTCTAGTGGTAGCATGAGACGGAGTCTACAACCCACACAAGTGGCTCAGGTAGTGCAGCTCATCCAGGATGGCACATCAATGCGAGCTGTGGCAAGAAGGTTTGCTGTGTCTGTCAGCGTAGTGTCCAGAGCATGGAGGCGCTACCAGGAGACAGGCCAGTACATCAGGAGACGTGGAGGAGGCCGTAGGAGGGCAACAACCCAGCAGCAGGACCGCTACCTCCGCCTTTGTGCAAGGAGGAGCAGGAGGAGCACTGCCAGAGCCCTGCAAAATGACCTCCAGCAGGCCACAAATGTGCATGTGTCTGCTCAAACGGTCAGAAACAGACTCCATGAGGGTGGTATGAGGGCCCGACGTCCACAGGTGGGGTTGTGCTTACAGCCCAACACCGTGCAGGACGTTTGGCATTTGCCAGAGAACACCAAGATTGGCAAATTCGCCATTGGCGCCCTGTGCTCTTCACAGATGAAAGCAGGTTCACACTGAGCACATGTGACAGACGTGACAGAGTCTGGAGACGCCGTGGAGAACGTTCTGCTGCCTGCAACATCCTCCAGCATGACCGGTTTGGCGGTGGGTCAGTCATGGTGTGGGGTGGCATTTCTTTGGGGGGCCGCACAGCCCTCCATGTGCTCGCCAGAGGTAGCCTGACTGCCATTAGGTACCGAGATGAGATCCTCAGACCCCTTGTGAGACCATATGCTGGTGCGGTTGGCCCTGGGTTCCTCCTAATGCAAGACAATGCTAGACCTCATGTGGCTGGAGTGTGTCAGCAGTTCCTGCAAGAGGAAGGCATTGATGCTATGGACTGGCCCGCCCGTTCCCCAGACCTGAATCCAATTGAGCACATCTGGGACATCATGTCTCGCTCCATCCACCAACGCCACGTTGCACCACAGACTGTCCAGGAGTTGGCGGATGCTTTAGTCCAGGTCTGGGAGGAGATCCCTCAGGAGACCATCCGCCACCTCATCAGGAGCATGCCCAGGTGTTGTAGGGAGGTCATACAGGCACGTGGAGGCCACACACACTACTGAGCCTCATTTTGACTTGTTTTAAGGACATTACATCAAAGTTGGATCAGCCTGTAGTGTGGTTTTCCACTTTAATTTTGAGTGTGACTCCAAATCCAGACCTCCATGGGTTGATACATTTGATTTCCATTGATCATTTTTGTGTAATTTTGTTGTCAGCCCATTCAACTATGTAAAGAAAAAAGTATTGAATAAGATTATTTCATTCATTCAGATCTAGGATGTGTTATTTTAGTGTTCCCTTTATTTTTTTGAGCAGTGTATTTTAGATTCTTCAAAGTAACCACCCTTTGCCTTGATGACAGCTTTGCACACTCTTGGCATTCTCTCAACCAGCTTCACCTGGAATGCTTTTCCAACAGTCTTGAAGGAGTTCCCACATGCTGAGCACTTGTTGGCTGCTTTTCCTTCACTCTACGGTCCAACACATCCCAAAACCATCTCAATTGGGTTGAGGTCGGGTGATTGTGGAGGCCAGGTCATCTGATGCAGCACTCCATCACTCTCCTTCTTGGTCAAATAGCCCTTGGAGGTGTGTTGGGTCATTGTCTTGTTGAAAAATAACTGAAAGTCCCACTAAGCACAAACTAGATGGGATGGCGTATCACTGCAGAATGGTGTGGTAGCCATGCTGGTTAAGTGTGCTTTGAATTCTAATTAAATCACTGACAGAGTCACCAGCAAAGCACCCCCACACCTCCTCCATGCTTCACGGTGGGAACCACACATGCAGAGATCATCCGTTCACCTACTCTGCGTCTCACAAAGACACGGTTGGAACCAAAAATCTCAAATTTGGACTCATCAGACCAAGGACAGATTTCCACCGGTCTAATGTCCATTGCTCAAGTTTCTTGGCCCACGCAAGTCTCTTTTTATTATTGGTGTCCTTTATGTGTCTGATACTTTTAAATCTGCTGAAGCATTTATTTGGGCTGCAATCTGAGGTGCAGTTAACTCTAATGAACTTGTCCGCTGCAGCAGAGGTAACTCTGGGTCTTCCTTTCCTGTGGCGGTCCTCATGAGAGCCAGTTTCATCCTAGCGCTTGATGGTTTTTGCGACTGCACTTTAAGAAACTTTCAAAGTTCTTGAAATTTTCCTGATTGACTGACCTTCATGTCTTGAAGTAATGATGGGACTGTCGTTTCGCTTAGCTTATTTGAGCTGTTAACAAGGCACAACACTTTTTTGGTTACTACCTGATTCTATATGTGTTATTTCATAGATTTGATGTCTTCACTATTAAATCTACAATGTAGAAAATAGTCAAAATAAAAAACCCTGGAACGAGTAGGTGTCCAAACATTTGACTGGTACTGTATAAATAAAAATGTTATCACCTAATAGCAGGAACAGCACCATCTAGTGGACAGAACCTGGTAATATCAGGATGACAGATGGGAAAAAATGTACTTAAATGACTAATTTCTCTGAATGTGGGGAATAAAACAATGAAAAATGAAAAAACAATACTCTGAGCTGCAGCTCTATACTAGTTGTCTAAATTAGAGAACTGATACTATATACTCGTTGTTGGTATGGGATGTGTGGTTTCCGTGGGTAGTTTGACAATTTCTTTGGATTCCTCATGTCTTATTCATGTTATAAAAGGGTATAGTCAAAATTGGATGTTAGGATTAATATATAAAATAATTGAACCGAAATTTTCATTTTAATTCATATGTACTATAATTATCTTCATTTCTCAAAGATCCAATTATATTTCAACAAAATATTTTTGCTTATCTTATGTTTATAACTACAGAAACGATTTCAGAACAATATGAGACGGTGGGTATCATGGCTTGGTGAAATAACATGGAAAGACCTGGAAGCAAGCTGCCAATGGGACACGGCCTCTTCCTGGAACTAGCCTACTTTACCGGATCCATCCCTCCACTGCACTGTATCCTGCTCTGCATCATCAGGGGGAGCTCACACTGAATTTAAGATTGTGATCAACTACCTGTGCAAGACGAGACTTTTCCAAGACTGTGAGCCTATATTTGCCCTCTGTTGGTGTCCAACAGTCTTTTTGTGTGTGAGAAGTTCACACTAGGACTAGATGTAGTGTAGTCAATGGGAGAGAGAAGGCATCAGGTGAATGTCACAGCAGCAATTCAGTGAGCTTGGGGTTGTCCGAAATCGTTTAGGCTGCTGCACAATGTGAACCCGACCGGATGGTATTTGGTAAGCTAATTGCCTACCGTCTAGCTACCATTCTTACAACGTAATCAAAGCGGCCCTTAATGTGGTCTTTGTGTTACACAATCAAGTAGGCTGATACATTCTGTGCCCCTGCCTGGCTGCAGAGCAATAGGCTTGACAGCCAGCTTGAACATGTAAACATTGACAACACATCAATGACATATGAATTATGGAAAGATTAATGTTCACTATAGTCTTGCCTGGGGACCAATGGGTGAAATTCTAAATCCACCAACGTCTGGGACATTAGTGTTTGATTCTGGAAACATTCCTCTAAGGTTCTCTACATGCCAGAATGTTGAATAAAAGTACACATTTCTATCACCTGAAGCATCCACACAACCATGTAACCACTTACACAAGCTTGGCCAGTATGCTTGTGTCGCATGCATGTATTTACATTGTGTGCGCATGCTGCATATTACAGAACTGAACGCACTACCAACTTTTGAAAAATTGTTTTAATAATACTTTCCTGTGGGTATATTGTCTAAAATCTCAACCCGAAAAAGGACCAACCACACAGACAACCGGCAGTATAAGTTCAAATGTCATTTTATTTAACATTCTGGCTTGTAGAGTCCCTAAGAGAGGACCATCTTCAGACTCAAACACTAATGTCCCAGAGGCTGGTGGATTTAGAAATTCACCCATCTGGTCCCCATGCAAACTATAGCCCAACTTAGCCAACAACCACAATTAGGAGAGGCACAAGTGAATAGCCAAAAGGTGGATAGTGAAGTGGATCCATGACAGGCTAAAAAGTGGAATCAAAAGTGTGGTGACCAATTATAGTAAACAGACTAAACATATGTAATTGAAAGTTAATCATAATGTTTCATTCATTTCAACACATAAATACTACATTAGTATTAAAGGACTTTTGTTTCATAAGGCAGCAGGCACAGTTGGGACCCCCAAGACAAGTGGGCTACCTTTGTTACACTAGAGCACAAAGCAACTGCATGCTCAAGTCAGCCAAATCTAGCTAGCAATACTAGCTAGGTGCTTTGTAGTCTTTGTTTGGCTATTACATGACATTGCAAATGAGGAGAAAGATGTGCCTACTAGTAAGACTGGTGATATCCCAATTGGTGGGATACAATGTGACACACGGGGACATTGGATGATAAATGTATTTGATGAATGACAAATGGGATGCCACTCACCAGCTAGCTAAACGACTAGCGTAGCTAACTAAACGCACATTTTAATGACCCAGTTAACGTTAGTAAACATCAACATAGTTCTTAGTTCATATGTAGGCTGGCTGGCTTGGGTTTTTATAATATGCTTAACTTCAAAGTCAAGTCACTCACGATTCCACAGCTGCCTACTAAGTTAGCTAACTATAGTACTTAGCTAGCATGTGCATCAAAGGTTTTGGCTAGCAAATCAACTAGCCTGCTTATTAGCTACTCAAAGTTAGCTAGTTAGGTAGCTAAATTTAGATAACTAACGTTAGCATTTTGTTTGGTATGAGACCACTTATAAAATAAATGCATACCGAGATCATAACTGTTGCTAGCCAACCTTATCTAGTTGGACAACTATAGCTAGCTAACGTTAACTTAGCTAGTAGTTCACAGGTACGAGGTTAGCTAACGTTACCTAGTTAGGTAACTACATAACATTACCCTATGTTCAGAACGAACAGCATAGGTGGTTCAAAGGACACGTTGGCCTTGTATTTTAGCCACAGCTGAAGTATTCAGGTGTATAATAATTTATTTTCAAGCAGAAAATATGGATAGTTTGGCTGATTCGCTACTGTAATGTCGAATGTTGTGTTGGACGTTCGGACCAAACAAGGCGGCGACAAAAACCCTCGAGCTCTACACAGACCGCTGCAAAGCCGAAAAATAAGGTTGCTAGCTACCGAGTACATGATGAAATACCTAGATAGATATGACAACTTACCTTTCAACCCTATGAATAGTAGGTTATTTTCTTCATGTCCAAAATTGTAAGCGATATAGCTATAGTTATATCACTTTGTAGTTAGTGTATTTATGAGGCTGAATGAATGATATAGCCAGCTAACTAGCTGTCTTCTGTCCAACGATAAGTATAAGTAGCAAGCTAGGTGGCCACACTAGTTACTAAGGCAATACCACCGCAGTTCTCAAATATTGAACGTTAACGTCGCCCATTTGAAGGATGCTAAAATGTAAATCCAGTACAGATCAGCTTCATTGCGCACGCATGACGGATCACTTTTCCTTCTCCAAATGACAGCTGTCGTCGCACAAATAAAATGTTTGGTTAGCTAGCACAGTTAATGTTTAATACAGGGAAAATGTGTAATATCCGTAATCCAAAGCAGACAAACTCCAAACAGTCTTTAGGATAAAACGACACAATCTTCACAAGCAAGCCAATGCTTACGACAAAAATAAACGATGAAATGGCTAGTTTGCTGCTGGCTCCTTGCGTTCGCTTCGCTTGCCAACTGGTTCTTTTTTTCTTCAGCCGCCACAGAGTAGAGCGAGCTGACTAGCCGGAAAGACTACGCTAAGAGTTTAGCAAAACATAAAAACATTTTTTTTTTTAACACTATAATAAAAAATACAGACGGTGGCTAAATGACGAAGTCTATCTTTAATGTAAAAAAATATATATAAGTTATATCGTGGTGACTCTTTACAGTGGCCACGTTTAAAGCGACACCGAATAACCTCCTAGTGGACTCCGAAAAATATAGGTCCAACATATTCATGTATACATCGAAGAGATACACTTGAAGATGTAATGGTTACCAATATGATTTTACTATTTTCAGTCGTATTATGAATCTTAAACAGCCCTCAATTAAATGCAATATCCATATTAAAAAAAAATCCTAAATACTCCCTGACCCCGCGGAGGAATATGGCATTTTTAATAAATACGGAAAGTGTATCGGATACTTGTAAAAGGTGGCACTCAGGTGATCCCCGATGGAACGGACTGCAGTGGGCCTTGCTTTTATACCATAGTACAACAGAGTTTCTAAACCGTCTATGATAGTTATAGTAGCCTATACCAAAGAGTATGCATTAAATTGACAAGATACTATAGTCAAGTGTCTGCTCTAACAATGAAAATACATTTCTTAAAATATAGAAGGCAGTTGGGAGGAGGCAAAATCAGGTGGGACCATTCTAGCCAATGAGGGTGCAGCGGTCTAAGGCACTGCATCTCAGTGCTAGGCGTCACTACAGACACCCTGGTTCGAATCCACAATATCACAACTGGCCATGATTGGGAGTCCCATAGGGCGGCACACAATTGGCCCAGCGCCGTCCGTGTCATTGTAAATAAGAATTTGTTCTTAACTGACTTGCATAGTTAAATAAAGGTTAAATATTTTTTATATAAAATATATATTTATAAACCCTGGATTGCAGATGCTATCTATTGGCCTTTGAAGCCATAAGGAGGAGTACCAAGATGGCTGCGGGTAGCTTCAATACTGCGCCCGCTGGCCATCATCCAGGGTTTATACACAACATTGGCAGATACGCGTGTGAACAACAGACGCAATGGTTTCCACTAGTTACTACAGCCACAAAGTCAAAATTGGCCATATCATAAATAATTAATAAAAACAAAAATGTGCTTTTTGGTCTTGATTTAAGGTTAGGCATAAGGTTAGCAGTGTGGTTAAGGTTAGGTTTAAAATCAAATTTTAAGAAGATAAATTGTAGAAATAGGCGGGGATTATAACTTTGTGGCTGTGGTAAGAAGACAATGCCCCTCTCCTGGCTGTGTAAGTGCTATTTGACCAAGAAGGAGAGTGATGGAGTGCTGCATCAGATTACCTGGCCTCCACAATCACTCGACCTCACACTGTCATGTAGAGTGTGAAAACATTCGCATACATAGTCATTCTAGCTTCGTGTAGGACCGGGAAGGTAGAATGTAGTGTGAAATCACCCATGAACTTCGATGAAGGATTGGGTTTTCTGCACATGATATCATTTAAAGGAATTTTCTATTGTGGTTGTGTCATTTATCTTTGTTTGGTAATATCATTTCAATTTGATTTTGTTAAGTGTAGTAACAAAATTTCTAAATTTACAGTATGTCAAGTAAATTGAAGCTATTGATTGGCTGATATGCATTTTTTGTGTGAGAACCCATTTACCTTTAAATGCTTTCTTATGTTCACAAGTATGGCCTCAACAGTTTGGGGCGATACTGTTTGAACAATTGTTAGGGGTGTAGTGCTGAGTGATTAACCGAAATGTCGGTTATTTTCCGTTTTAAACAACTAATTGACCAACGTTGGTTAAATTATTTGAATTCCATTTGCCCTTGCTAAAACAATTGCAGTCAGAGTGAAATTTAACTGCAGTACACTGTAGTATAACTGCAGTATGCTGCAAATACTGCGTCCAAAATAACAGTTTTTTTTACTGCATTAAGTTTGCAGAGTAACTGCAGTTCAACTGCGATATACAGCAGTTATTCTGCAATTACTGCGTCCAAAACACCAGACTCGACAGCAGTTACTGCACTTTTACTGTAGTTTAAAAACGTGTTTCGTTTCGTTTTTTTTTCTGTGAGCTCAATGCGCACATTTCACAGTTTCTCGAGAGATATATCAGATCCAGCCTGAACTGTGCGATGTAGTTTCCAACAGACCAATACTCTACATAGTTTAGCGCATGTAACGTGGTAATTAACTACTATAACCATAATCCATTGCGCATCTAATGTCCGGTATATGTTTATTTTATGCTGCTGTGGAAGAGAGAAGAATGTGGGATCGCAACATAATATAGAGAGCAGCTGTTGCTTCCGGAGGTATCTCCCTGAAAACTCAGGATCTAAGTGATTGATAGTTGGTATTCAGCAGTCAGAAAGGTATGCCTTATTTACTTTGAAGAACTACAAAACAGTGATTTTGTCAGGCAGCATAGGCAGCAGCTCTATAGAGATGAGATGAAGACTTGGAATTAAATAATAAAGTCATCAAATATTTTTTTTTTAAAACACAACTACTGAAATATTTTATTAAAGACAAGTAATGTGAATAAATTATGGTTAATAAGTTGTAAGCAGTAATGGGCAGTCACTACCATAATGGGACTTTTATTAATTGTTTTATTCTGTGTTGTTACAGCATTCAAACCACATAATGCATGGTGTAGTTAATGTTTAAAAAAATGATCAAAACTGAAATCGAAAACTGTGATTATTTTTTAATAATCTAACCAAAACTGAACCGACCTTAAAAAGCACTAATTGCTCAGCACTATTCGGGTGTGGTCCAAGGTATATTTATGTGGTGTTCACATCCTTGTCGGAACTCATACGTTTTTGAAATGCTAACTGTTTGAAGGCAGCACGTGTATAACTACAACTAATTAGCAAGTCAAAAACCTTAGTTTCCTAATTGCGACTAACGTGTGAACACGGCATTACTTTATCATCAATGTTTGTTTATTGAAGTTTGATAACATCCAAATGATATTCCATAAAATTGTACCACTGATACATTTTTTTCTGTTGTTTGCAGATTATATAATGTATCTGGAGAGCATCAGATGGGGTAGCTATTTAAAAATATCACCTAGTCAGACCATTATTACTGTTCCAGCTGGCTGATAGGCGTTATTAGGTAGGTAATGATAAGTGTAGCGCAGAGAATTTTCAAACCAAGCTTTACTTGTCGATACTTCCTCAATTCTTGACATGGAAGACAACACGTCTTCTAATCTTCCATGTCTAGTTGCACGGGGTTCGAATTTAGAAAATGGTCCGTTCATGTCTATTTCAAATCTTCACTCATTGATCGAGACAGGAAATAGACACGATGGCGGCGTACCCATTGTTGGATTACTTCATGGAGCAAAACATTGATTTAATTTAATAACGGAGCATTTTCTCAATTTAAACAAACCCCCTGCAGCTAGATATGGAAGTTTAGAAGACTTGTTGTCTTCCATGTCGGGAATTAAGGAAGC
The DNA here is from genome assembly GCA_030435695.1 of Brachymystax lenok tsinlingensis. Taxonomy (NCBI): domain Eukaryota; kingdom Metazoa; phylum Chordata; class Actinopteri; order Salmoniformes; family Salmonidae; genus Brachymystax; species Brachymystax lenok. The sequence continues at coordinate 25,056,607 of CM059788.1, read as the reverse complement.
ATCACCAAGTAAAGGTTGGTTGAAAGTTCTCTGTGCTACGCTTAAAGGGACATTTCACTGCTGCTCTGTTTCACTATATTTGTCCATTAATATGTTATTAACATAACATATGTGTCATACAATTATTTCCTCACTACAAGCAAATGCAAGTGTTTCTGCATCTCACCGGAAGAAACAGGCCATTTACATTTCCTGGTTGTAAGCAAACCACAACATCCAGAATTCATAGCGATTTCAGGACGTAGTACCGCCACGTTGGAGGTGGATCCAGTTGATATGGAGAAATATCGAAATGTCTGTGTTTATAGTCAGCATTTCTAGGATTTTGAAACTGATGGGGTTGCGAGGTTGTCGAACATTGAAAATGTATGCTGTTCCATTTATTTTCCCCTTCACTTCAAAGAGGAAGGCATCCACCAACATCAGCGCAGCAGAAAATACGTAGCTAACGTTACATAGCTAAAGTGCTAGCAAGTTAGCAAACTAGATTTGTGACTAATTTCAGAAAACTAGGCGTATGTCGCGTGTCACTACTTCACAGGAGCGCAATTTGAAAGTAAACTGTTTTCTAGAAGAAATGCCTTCTGGAACATATGAACTTTCATATGCCTTAATAACAAACTTGTATGCCATCTGTAAATACAAATACAATTGTTAAATTACGATCCTAGTTGGTTTAGCCATGGAAAAAGTCAGCAACCTTCCAGCTAGCCTTCCCGCTAGCCATGATTGGCTGAGATAATGAGTGGGCTAGATATGCCGAGAGATGAGTCCGGATTGGTCTGCCATGTAGCACGCTTCTGTCTATAATATAAGCTGGTCAGTATGTGTAGGTAATCCTTTCTAACACAGCTTTTTTTTAAAGATATCACGTAGTAGAACTGCATAAGTGTTGCTCTCCACTTTCTGGAGGACCGATTTCTGAAATCATTGGAGAATGATAGCTAAGGAGATGGAGATAATTCTAGCGTTTGATTGCAAATATTCAGACGGAGTCGTATAGAGAACAAACAGAAGGCTGTTGTATAAAACACCTGTCCGGATTACATCTTAAAACTAAGGGCAACTATGGCATTCTTGACAGAGAGGGAGAAACGTCCATCCATGTGTACAGGTAAGAGAGTCTAGCTAGCTCCGTTTTCAGAAATCACACGTTTCTAAATTTGTCAGAAAGTTGTTTTAATTTCAAGTTAAAGTGTACTGTTACTTAGCTAGCTAACGTTACGTGTATGATCTGTGTAGTAATATTATTCGTATTTCAGAGCCATTTGCATTGCTAGTTATTGCCTAATGTTAGCTATCTAACATTAAACCTGGTTGGTTAGCTACCTGCAGATTCATGCAGGGTAGTAACGTTATGAGTTGGGATAATGGTTAATTGTTTAGCTAGCTAGCTACATGTCTAAACAAAAGACTCCACTATCAAAGTAACTATTTCAATATAATGTTTATGATGTCACTGCGACATAGATGTAGCTGGTAAATTCGTGCAGAATAACTGACAAATTTACGAACGTTCAACACCCGTTGAATATGGCCGGTGTCAGTAAATGTTGGAAAAAAAGCGTAATAAAATGATTGGCAGCAGTACAGTTGCAGTCACCAATGCTCTGGAAAACATAAAAACAGTCTGACCAGCTCTGCTATGGAAAGTAAAATGGTCAGAGTGAGCTGTTCTCTAATTTGTGTCTGGAAGTAGCTAGCAAGCTAGCCAACGTTATCCAGTTAGCTTGGGTGCGTGACTGCTGTTGTTAGGGTCAGAACGCTCGGATCAACCCTACCTCTCTGTGAGCGAAACACTCTGAATTTTCGAATGGACAATCTGACAACGCTCTGAGTTTACGAACGCCAAGAGCACACTGGCACTCCAGATTAAATTCATGAACACACCCGTAGTATAAGCCAGCCTTTAGTCTTGAAATCTTTGGTTGTTTAGTACATAGCCTCAGATATGAATCCTTAAAGAGATGGGTGGGGCTAAATCTTAAGAGGGTGTGAATGATGTTGAATGAGTGTAGACAATGAAGAGCTCTCCAATAGAGATGTTGCTACATAAATGTTGCTACATAAGACCAAATCGGGCCGGTCGGTCACATTTGTTTATCAAAACCAAAATCTAGCCAGCTAGCTTTCATAATACGCTGGCTAGAGATTCCAAAGCCAGTCAATGTATTTAGCCAGCTGCTATCTGGCGAAGTGATTTGTAACTTTGCAAGCTAACTTTAGTGTCGGTAGGTTACGTTAGCTACAGCCTACTGGAACGTATCTAACCATTAGCCAGCTAGCTAACTAACTACTGCAGAGGCTAACGTGACTATGTGTTCTATTTAGAGTCCGATCCCACCAACTTCTGCTCTGGCATAAGCACCAATTGCAGCAATACACTCCTGAGAAAACAAAATCACCAATACAATAAATGGTCTACAAGCCAAGTGCTCCTCAAACTTGTCAGACCCTTGCAATCAATTCTTTGGCATGGGGGAGAGGGGCTGTTAGTATGCTCTTCTAACCTAGTCACTCTATTGTTGGCAGTGCTTGTCTACTCAACAGCAAAACTATAGTTCTACTTCATTCCTTTCAGACAGTCAGTACAGTTGAAAGTATGGATTACATCCCTCGCACTCCTCGCAGGTCGAGTAATAATAACAACAAAGTCCCGATAGTGACGTGACAGCGTGGGAGGACGTGCACCCTCGGTTCATATATAACCGTATGTCAGACCACACACTGTCTCTTATTTCTTCTCGGAAAGTTTTCTTTAGCCGTATCGCGCAAGTTGACTGCTATGCGGCTCCTATTGCATCTTCCCAGGTCCCAGTAGGGTAAGCTAAACTATGTGTGAGTTGTGTGTACTGTCAGTCTGTCCAACAGCCTGTGACCTGTGCATCAGAGTGCCAAATTCGTCCTCCAAAGCTGTGTGACAGCTCTCCCCTACCTATCCCTTTTATGTGAGGATATCGGGCTTCCTTGTCTTGTGCTGACTTAGCCCACCAGCTAGCGTGTGTTGGCCACCGTACTCCGGTGCTAACCTTGTCAAGATATCCTCCACTGCTGTGCTCGCTATCGAAGCCACTGGGCGCTAGTCGTCTTTCGACTATTTAAAACTCGAACTGGTCAGATAACAATGTCTAGGAAGGTTATTAGCCTAGCCAGCTATAAAACGTGAGATTCGGATTGCCTCCCCCTGGTATTACCTCTCCCCTGGTATTACTAGCATGCTACAAGCTAGTTAGCTAGTTTACCAACTCAACCTAGCTACCACTGTGTGTCGTCAGTGTGTTTACCATCTCCACCTAGCTGCCACTGTATGTTGTCAGCTTGGCTTACCAAACAACAGCCATTTGTGTGTGTTTCGCATAAATACGCCTATGTTTAAACATGATATCTCTCCTGCTACAGCCCTGTGGTAATAGCTAGGCTCACCCCAAATTATTTTGCTGGTGCTGTACAGCTCCCGCCAGATTATTGCAGCTCTCTACCCTTTCTGTGTATTGTGGTAGTATTTTCTTCACATTCTGAGCTGAGAGAACACTGCATCACCATGATGCTGTGCATGCATGGCTGTTCCTCTTGTGGAGCTGAATTACAAATAGAAGATGGTCATGACCTGTGCCCCGCCTGCCTAGGCAGTGGCCACCTGCGTGAGGCCCTTTCTGACCCCTACATTAACTGCACCATCCTGCCTGTGTAAGTGATGGAAGTGTAAGTGTAAGTGATGGAAGTGTAAGTGATGGAAGCGTCTTCACACGATGCATGAGCGCAGCCCTCAGCTCCCTCCACCTTCAGGGGAAGAAGATCCTTCCTTGCCTCAACGACTGGCTCATCTGCTCCCCCTCTCGCGAGTGTGCGGCCGAGGACACAGCGCTGACACTGACCCACGTCACCGCACTGGGTCTTACCATGAACAATGAAAAGAGCAACTTCACACCAAGCCAAAAAATCACCTTTATTGGCATGGCTCTGAACTCCCGCACTATGAGGGCATGTATAACACCTCAGTGAGTGGTCAGCATTCTTCTTCTTCTGCAACAATTCCAGTTGAATGCATTGGTGAAGGAACGAAAGTTCCAACAACTGGTGGGCATGCTCGCGGCAGCCTACCCGGTGGCACCATTAGGCCTGCTTTCTTTAAGGCCACTACAAGTGTGGTTCAACAACCTCCACTTGGACCCCAAAATACAGGTGACAAGGGCGTGCTAATTTACTCTGCGGCCGTAGAGGAAGAGCGCCTACCTGACTACAGGTGTCCCGATCAATTGCGGCAAGGCGAGAACTAGTGACGACCGACGCTTATCTAACAGGCTGGGGAGCATTGTAGCAACACAGGTCTGTATGGGGAGAGTGGTACCCCCGCTGGAAGAAAGAGCACATCAACGTGCTAGAACTTCAGACAGTTTACCTAGCCCTGAATCATTTCCTGCCGGACAATACACCAGACAATAGATCGACAGTGTTCCACATCAACCATCAAATCGGAACGAGGTCTGTACGGTACCTGCACTTGGCCCAACAACTTTTGATATGGGCCCTATCACATCTGGCCTCTCTGCGAGCCATTAATCTCCCAGGCAAGGTGAATGCGACAGATACCGCCCCCAGGGGAATGGAGACTTCACCCACAAGTAGTGAAGATGATATGACAGCGGTTCGGAACAGTGCACGTGGACCTGTTCGCCTCAGACAAACATCCAACTGCTCCCTCTGGTTCTCTCTGGCAGAGTCCAAGAGCCCCCTGGGCTTGAACGCCTTAGCTCACACATGGCCAGAGGGCCTACTGTATGCTTTCCCTCCGAACCCTCTGTACTTAGCAACGCTGCACAGGGTCTCTCAGGCTCAGCACAGGCTGCTGCTTGTAGCCCCCAGATGGCCAACGAGACCCTGGTTTCCAACCCTTTTCTGGAGCTAGAGCCATAGCAACTCCCTCACAGACAAGATCTGCTCTCATAGTTGGACGGCAGGATATGGCTTCCCAGCCCAGACCAACTACAGCTATGGGTGTGGCCTCTGAAGAGTTTGACTTCAGCCCTGCGGCTAAGCGGGCCATCGGACATAGAAAATAGCTCAGGCTACACCGCTGTGGAACCCAGAGGGAGGCCTGTGGGTGTGGCCTCTGAAGAGCCCGACCCTCTACTGATCGGCTGCAATCCTGCTATTATCGAGACGTTACAGAATGCCAGAGCTCCATCGACCAAGATGATGTATGCTGGTCGCTGGAAGCTGTTTACCGAATGGAGTTCTACCAGGGCGGAGGAACCGGTGTCCTGCTCTGTACCTGTTACACTGAGCTTAATTCAGAAACTACTGGACTCGGGTCGCTCTGCCTCTACCTTGAAGGTGTATGCTTCAGCCATATAGGCTAACCATTTACTCATCGATGGACAATCGTCAGGGGCCCACTACCTCATCTACCAATTCTTACAATGTGTCCGCTGGCTGCATCCTCCCAGGACCGTCCCGCGCAACATCCTGGGACCTGCCACTAGTATTGGATTCTTTGATGAAACCTCCTATTGAGCATACAGAGAAGTCGGACAGCGAAATGTGTGAATGAGCTCCACACGCTCTCTATGTGCCTGGTCTGCCTACGATAGAAGGCGGACAACATAGGTGTGACCTTATAGCCCTATCCAGCCTTTTTTCCTAAGATTTTATCACCCCTTCACATCAATCAAGCCATTGAGCTGGCGGCCTACTGCCCCCCCTCCTTTCCAGAATGCGGAGGAGGAGCGAACAAATCTCCTGTGTCCAGTCCGTTCCCTCAAACGCTATATGCAAGCCTCTAAGCACTACAGGAAGTCAGACCAGATGTTTCTGTACTTTGGTGGGAAGTCAAAAGGTCTTGCTTTCACACTGGGTTGTGGATGTCATCACTCGTGGTGTTACCCTGTGACGGCGGAAGATCCGTCAAGAAGTCCACCGACAGGTGTGACCAAGGTCACTGTGGAACGGGTAGGGGTTTTAACTTCCCTCTGGGCAGGTTCCTAGGCGCCTTGCACTGGGCGCACACCGAGCAGGAGGAAACATAAACCCTCACGTCCTTAGCTAAGGTGGACCACCAGTACTTCCCACTAAGACAGCGCACCGTCTGACCGATGCCAGGATGACCAGAGGAGGGTGACATGTGGGCCCAATAGATCAGACGGTCGCGGACAGCAGACGGACCATACATACGCCCAGCTGGACACTGAGGTGGAGTGGGCTCTGTACGTAATGCCCGCTCGATGTCCGCATCCATCTCCCACACCACCGGTGCCACCATGCAAGAGGCCGGAAGTATGGGAGTGGGATCTATGGACCGCTCCTCTGTGTCAAACATCCGGGACAGTGTGTCTGCCTTACTGTTTTGGGAACCTGGTCGGTAGGATAGGGTGAAAACAAAACGGGTGAAAAACATGGCCCACCTTAAGTCTCCTCGCCGCCCAGATGTACTCCAAAACAAAACGGGTGAAAAACATGGCCCACCTTAAGTCTCCTCGCCGCCCAGATGTACTCCAGATTGCGGTGGTCGGTCCAGATGAGAAAAGGGTGTTTAGCCCACTCAAGCCAATGTTTCCACACCTTCAGAGCCCTGACGACAGCCAACAGCTCCCGGTCCCCCACATCATAGTTATGCTCCGCCGAACTGATCTTCTTCGAAAAGAAGGCACAGGGGCGGAGTTTAGGTGGCGTACCCGAGCGCTGAGACAGCACAGCTCCTATCCCAGCCTCGGAAGCGTCCACCTCCATTATGAATGCCAAAGAGGGATCCAGATGAGCCAGCACGGGAGCCAAGGTAAACAGAGCCTTCAGGTGACCAAAAGCCCTGTCCGCCTCAGCTGACCACTGCAGTCGCACCGGTCCCCCCTTCAGCAGTGAGGTAATCGGAGCCGCTACCTGACCAAAGCCCCGGATAAACCTCCGGTAGTAGTTGGCAAACCTTAAGAACCGCTGCACTTCCTTTACCGTGGTGGGAGTCGGCCAATTACGCACGGCTGAAATGCGGTCACTCTCCATCTCCACCCCTGACGTGGAAATGCGGTACCCTAGGAAGGAGACGGACTGTTGGTAGAACAGACATTTCTCAGCCTTGACGTACAGGTCATGCTCCAACAGTCGACCAAGCACCTTGCGCACCAGGGACACATGCTCGGCGGAGTAAATCAGAAAGTCGTCGATATACACCACTACACCCTGCCCGAGCAAGTCCCGGAAAATCTTGTCTACAAATGCCTGGAAAACTGATGGAGCATTCATTAACCCGTACGGCATGACGAGGTACTCATAGTGCCCTGAGGTGGTACTAAATGCCATCTTCCACTCGTCCCCCTCCCGGATACATACCAGATTGTATGCGCTCCTGAGATCAAATTTTGTGATGCATTGACTCAATGGCACTGGCTATGAGAGGCAGCGGGTAGCTGTACCTCACAGTGATCTGATTGATACCTCGATAGTCAATACACGGGCGCAGACCTCCATCCTTTTTCTTCACAATTCTTTTTTCTCGAGGAGGCAGGGGAAGTGGAGGGCCGAAAGTATCGCTGCCCCAGAGATTCGGGGAGACATACGTTTCCATAGCCTCCGTCTCCTCCTGTGACAGAGGATACACGTGACTCCTGGGAAGTGCTGCGTCTACCAGATCTATCGCACAATCCCCCCGTCGATGGGGTGGTAATTGAGTCGCCTTATTTTTACAGAAGGCGAGAGCCAAATTGGCATATTCTGAGGGGATGTGCACGGTGGAGACCTGGTCTGGACTTTCCACCGTAGGCGCACCGATGGAAACACCTACACACCTCCCCAAGCACTCTTGTGACCATCCCTTGAGAGCCCTCTGTTGCCACGAAATAATGGGGTTAAGATAGGCCAACCAGGGTAGGCACAGCACAACGGGAAATGCAGGAGAATCAATGAGGTATAAACTGATTCTCTCCTCATCGACTATCTAAGGCGTGCACAGGGAAGGGCATATCAACAGGATCAATGGGGATCCCTAAACTGTGAGCAAATGAACAATCAATAAAGTTCCCAGCTGCGTCTGAATCGACAATCGCCTTATGCTGGGAATGCGGGGAAAAATCTGTAAAAACATGTGAGCAACAGGGAGCTCTGGGTGAGTCTGGTGCCTCCTCACCTGGGGTGACACGACAGTGCCCTGCCTGCCGCCTCGACTCCCTGAGGAACCCCCCCTGCACCGACCAGCAGTGGGCCCTCTGCGGCCACAGAGAGTGCAGGGAATGGCCCCTCCTCCGTTTCCCCTAAGCGCAGTACCTCCCAGCTCCATAGGCGTCGGAGCAGAGGTGTTGGGGGATGGAAATTACAGGTCCTGATCCGGACGTCCACGGGTGGCCAGCAGGTTATCCAGCCGGATAGACATGTCCACCAGCTGGCCAAAAGAAAGGGTGTTGTCTCTGCATGCCAGCTCCCGCCGGACGTCCTCATGCAGACTGCATCTATAATGGTCAATCGGGGCCCTGTCATTCCATCCCGCGCTGGCGGCCAGGGTTCGGAACCCCAACCAAAGTCCTGTGCGCTCCTCGTCCCCTGTCTGAGGTGGAACAAGCGTTCACCCGCCGCTCTACCCTCAGGTGGATGGTCAAATACTGCCCGGAAACGGCGGCTGAACTCCTCGTAGTGGTCCAATGCCGCTCCTTCTTCTCCCCATACGGCGTTGGCCCACTCCAGGGCTTTCCCGGATAGACAGGAGACAAGGGCGGACACACTCTCGCGTCCCGAAGGAGCCGGTTGAACGGTCGCCAGGTAGAGCTCCAGCTGGAGTAGGAACCCCTGACACTCAGCAGCCGTCCCATCATACTCCACTGCTCCAAAACCGCCATAAAAACGAAAGACTACGGTTTGCAACTGCCAATGGGGAAAAAGATCGTACTTTTTGGAGAAATGTCCTCTGGTCTGATGAAACATAAACAGAACTGTTTGGCCATAATGACCATCGTTATGTTTGGAGGAAAAAGGGGGAGGCTTGCAAGCCGAAGAACACCATCCTTTTCCACCATCATTTGCAAATAAATTCATAAAAAATCCTACAATGTGATTTTCTGGATTCTTTTTCCTCATTTTGTCTGTCATAGTTGAAGTGTACCTATGATGAAAATTACAGGCCTCTCTCATCTTTTTAAGTGAGAGAACTTGCACAATTGGTGGCTGACTAAATACTTTTTTGCCCCACTGTAGCTCCCGTGAACCTGTAAACTAGTAATGCCCCCGTTTTGAAAAGCCTGCCTTCGGTGGTGGGAACAAGGAAATAGGGCTCCGTCAGGCTGTAGTCTTTACAAAGCCAAGGAATATGAGTCAACCTAGATATCCTGCAATGTCCTGGCAGATAGGAACATCGTTGAAACAAGTCCAATGGCTCTATTGAATAAGGACAACCATATCTACTCACTGCTAGCATGAACGTGCAATCGGCAAAACACAATAATTGCTACAAAACATGACTTGGTTTTTAAGCATAATTTTTTTTTATCAGACAGCAGGCTCAATCAACCAATGACGTAATTTGTTGAACTCCGGCTCAATTTTTTTTTTAAATACAGCTATAGTGTATAATTATGTCTGAAACACCCTATCATCAATCCGAAATATGTAGGGAGACTGGGAAAAAAAAAAATTGTGTCTAGCTGTGAAGTTTTCTACTAACATTATGTCTATTAGCTAGCTGGAAAAGTAATAATGAACTAGGAGATACACTACAACCAAAAGTATGTGGACACCTGCTCGTCGAACATCTTATTCCAAAATCATGGGCATTAATATAGAGTTGGTCACCCCTTTGCTGCTATAACAGCCTCCACTTTTCTGGGAAGGCTTTCCACTAGATGTTGGAACATTGCTGGGGGGACTTACTTCTATTCAGCCTCAAGAGCATTAGTGAGGTTGGGCACTGATGTTGGGCGATTAGGCCTCGCTCGCAGTCGGTGTTCAAATTCATCCCAAAGGTGTTCAATGGGGTTGAGTTCAGGGCTCTGTGCAGGCCAGTCAAGTTCTTCCACACCGATCTTGACAAATCATTTCTGTATGGACCTCGCTTTGTGCACGGGGGCATTGTCATGCTGAAAAAGGAAAGGGCCTTCCCTAAACTGTTGCCACAAAGTTGGAAGCACAGAATTGTCTATAATGTCATTGTATATTGTAGCGTTAAGATGTCCCTTCACTGGAACGAAGGGGCCTAGCCCGAACCATGAACAACAGCCGCAGACCATTATTCTTCCTCCACCAAACTTTACAGTTGGCAGCGTTCTCCGGACTGCCAGATAGATGGTGAAGCGTGATTCACAAACTGGAAACCGCATTTATTGTAGCTGGGGATTTTAACAAAGCAAATTTGAGGAAAACGCTACCGAAGTTCTATCAACACATTGCCTGTAGTACTCGAGCTACAAAAACTCTTGACCATTGTTACTCTCCCTTCTGGATGGCTACAAGGCCCTCCCACTCCCTCCCCCTCGGCAAATCAGATCACGACTCCATTCTGCTACTCCCTTCATATAGGCAGAAACTCAAACAGGAAGTACCGGTGCTAAAATCTATTCAACGCTGGTCTGACCAATCAGAATCCATGCTTCAAGATTGTTTTGATCACGCGGACTGGGATATGTTCCGGATTACCTCTGAGAATAACATTGATGTATACACAGACACAGTGACTGAGTTCATCAGGAAGTGTATAGGGGATGTTGTTCCCAATGTGAATATTGAAACCTACCCAAACCAAAAACTGTGGATAGATGGCAGCATTCGCGCAAAACTGAAAAAGCGAACCACCCGCAATTAACCACGGCAAGGTGACTGAGAATATGGTTGAATACAAACAGTGTAATTATTCCATCCGTAAGGCAATCAAACAGGCAAAACGTAAGTAAAATCAGAGTCAAAGTGGAGTTACAAAATTCCACGGCTCAGACACGAGACGTATGTGGCAGGGTCTACAGACAATCACGAATTACAAAGGGAAAACCAGCCACGTCGCGGACTTCGACGTCTTGCTCCCGGACAAGCTAAACACCTTCTTCGCCTGCTTTGAGGATAACACTGTGCTACCAATACTGTCCGCTGTGAGCTCTCGTTCTCCGTGGCAGACATGAGTAAGTCATTTAAGCTTGTCCAGACAGTATCCTTAGCTGCGTCCTCAGAGTATACGCAGACCAGCTGGCTGGAGTGTTTACGGACATATTTAATCTTTCCCTATCCCAGTCTGCTGTCCCCACTGTCACGGTTCATGAATTCACCGGCTCTCTCTGTGTGTGTGTGTGCGTGTGTGTGTGAGTGTGGGTGTGGCCGCTGATTGCCACTCTGCTCGTTGTCAGCGCCAGCTGACACTCATTATGTGTGCCTACTTATACTCGTTGTCTTGGTCTTGTGTTTGTCAGTTCGTTGCCTTGTTTCCCTGTGCGTGTGTCTCTCTCCAGGTCGAGTTCTGTGTTCTCCTATGGTTCTGTTCTCCGCTGGACTCTTCGTTCGTTCTCGCTCCTGTGGAGGTCTCTATGCTGGGCACGTTCAGGATCGCCAGTCTGGGAATTCCTCTTCACTCACTGACATTACGGAGGATTGGTTTTCCCCTGCAGCCTCGGCGCTGCTAAGACCTAGACATTTCCTGACACCCTCGATTACCTGTTACTTACCTCCTGAATTGCTTCAATAAATGTTGAACTTGACTCGCTATTGAATCCTCCGTCCTTTCACGTGACAGAACGAACTGACCAACCATGGATTCAGCGAGTGCGCCGGAGCTAACAAGATTTCTGTCCCGAAGCATGTCTCGCATGGATCAACAGGAGGAACAGATGAAGGCAACGGGTCACGCGGTGCAAGCCTTGGTAGTGCAGGTGTCAGAACTCACCCAACAGCTGCAAAACACCTAAGTGTTCCCGCTGCGCCCACCACATCACCGGTTCTTCCTGCTCCTACACCCCCTTACCACCAACCTGAGCCGCGTATGCCCATCCCTGAGGCATATTCGGGTGAGCCTAATTTTTGCAGACCATTTATTAACAAGTGCTCCTTGTTTTTTTTCGCTCCAGCCACAGACGTTCGCCTCAGAACAATCAAAGGTGGCTTTTACGCTAACCCTGTTGACAGGACGCGCGGCTCAGTGGGGAACAGCGGTGTGGGAGAACCATCACCAATGCTGCTCGTCATTCCAGGCACTCTCTGAGGAACTGAGGCGGGTCTTCGACCGGGCCGCAACGGGACGCGAGGCAGCCCGCGTTCTTGCGGATCTTCAGCAGGGGAGTAGACCTGTGTCGGACTATTCGATTGAATTCAGGACCCTGGCAGTGGAGTGTCAATGGAACGAGGAGGCGCAGTGGGACATGTTCCTGCATGGGTTGGCTGACCGTATACAGAAAGAGATTTACGCGCGCTGGACCTGCCCAGGAGTCTGGACGGACTCATCGAGCTGGCATTAAGGGTCGATGCTCGCTTAAACCGGCTGGAACAGCGGACACATCAGGCCCCGGGTTTCGCGAGGTTCGAGGGACGCTCATCACCCAGCGGCAATACGGTCAGTCCCGTGTTCCATCAGGAGCCCATGCAGGTGGGTGGGGCTCGACTCCCCCGGGAGGAGAGGCAACGACGGAGGAGTAGAGGGCTGTGCCTGTACTGCGGAGGCACAGGACATTTTCTTAATGACTGTCCGGTAAAAGGTCAAGCTCGATGGTAAACCAGAGGCTACTATCGGGCGGCCTCTCTACGGATAAGCCCTCTTCCTCAACCCTCCTCCCGGTAAGACTGCAATGGGCGACCCATTCCCACCAGTGTCGAGCCTTATTGGACTCAGGAGCGGAGGGAAACTTCATGGACCTGAGTCTGGCCCAGAAACTCCACATCCCCATCATTCCTCTCACCTGCCAGATTACGGTTACCTCACTTAATGGGCAAGAACTCCCGAACATTCACCTCTACACTAAGCCCATAACCCTCGTCACTTCGGGTAATCATGTGGAGGAGATATCGCTCCTGCTCATGGACTCTCCGCTCATCCCCATTGTACTAGGCCACCCCTGGCTAGTCAAGCATGGTCCCAGGGTGGACTGGGGGCGTAGTACAGTATTGGCCTGGAGTAATGAGTGTTATGCGTCCTGTCTTGTGTCTGCTTGTTCGTCTGTGTCTGGTTCTGTGTTGCAGGAGGAGCCGGTGAATTTGTCTAACGTGCCCGCCGAGTACCTTGACCTGAAGGAAGTGTTCAGTAAGTCTCGTGCTGCTTCTCTGCCTCCACACCGTCCCTACGACTGTGCCATTGAGTTACGGCTAGGTACGTCTCCGCCTAAGGGTGGACTATACTCTCTTTCGGTTCCAGAGAGAGAGGCCATGGAGAAATACATTTCTGAGTCTCTAGCAGCCGGGTTCATCCGCCCTTCTTCTTCTCCAGCAGGTGCGGGGTTCTTTTTCGTGGGGAAGAAGGATGGATCCCTGCGACCTTGTATTGACTACCGAGGGCTGAACAACATCACGGTAAAGAACACCTATCCTTTGCCGTTGATGTCTTCAGCCTTCGAGATGTTGCAGGGGGCATCCATCTTCACGAAATTGGATCTACGCCACGCTTATCATCTGGTTCGTATTAAGAAGGGGGATAAGTGGAAGACCGCGTTCAACACCCCAAGGGGGCATTTTGAATATTTAGTCATGCCTTTCGGTCTGTCTAACTCCCCGGCGGTCTTCCAAGCACTCATTAATGACGTGTTGAGAGACATGGTAGATCAATTTATTTATGTCTATCTGGATGACATTTTGATCTTTTCATCCTCTCTCCAGCAACACGTTCAGCACGTCAGACGGGTGCTCCAGAGGTTGCTAGAGGTTGCTTGTTCCTGCTGTGCTACGGGCAAGACCTCTAATCGGCCCCCAGAGGGGTTACTCCAGCCGCTGTCTGTCCCTTCGAGGCCTTGGTCCCATATAGCCCTGGATTTCATCACGGGCCTCCCACCTTCTCAGGGCAAGACCGTCATTTTGACAGTCGTTGACCGGTTCTTGAAGGCAACCCATTTCATCCCCTTGCCGAAATTGCCTTCCGCCAAGGAGACAGCGGTAGCAGTCGTGGATCATGTCTTTCGGATACATGGCCTTCCTATGGACGTGGTTTCCGACAGGGGGCCCCAATTTGTGTCCAAGTTCTGGCGGGAGTTTTGTAGATTGCTGGGTGCGACCGTCAGTTTATCCTCGGGGTTTCATCCCCAGAGTAACGGTCAAGCTGAGAGAGCCAACCAGGACGTAGAGAGGGTTTTGCGGTGTATGGTGTCCCAGAGTCCCTCATCCTGGAGTCAGCAACTCCCCTTCATCGAGTATTCTCACAACTCGCTACCAGTGTCCGCCACGGGTTTGACACCGTTCGAGGGTAGTCTGGGTTACCAGCCACCTATTTTTCCTAGCCTGGATTCCGAGGTCGCGGTCCCCTCTGCTCACGCCTTTGTCCAGAGGTGTCATCGCACTTGGACTAGAACCCGTGAGACCCTCCTCAAGGTAGGGGCGCGCACTAAGGTTAGGGCTGATCGCCACCGACGGAAGGCCCCCACCTACGTCGTAGGTCAAAGGGTGTGGCTTTCCACCAGGAACATTCCTCTCCGTTCCGTTAGCAATAAGCTGGCTCCTAGGTTCATCGGTCCATTCAGGGTGACTCGGGTCCTGAGCCCGTCGGCAGTCCGCCTCAAGCTCCCGCCGGCTTACAGGAGGATTCATCCTGTTTTTCATGTGTCCCGACTGAAGCCTGTGGCTCATGAACCCACCAGCCCCGGTTCCTCCCCCACCGCGGCTTATTGATGGGGAGCCTACTTACTCGGTCCGTCGCATTCTGGACTCGAGACGGAGGGGACGCGGGGTTCAAGACTTGGTGGACTGGGAGGGTTACGGTCCGGAGGAGAGAAGTTGGGTCCCTGCTAGAGACATTCTGGATCACTCCCTTATTGATGATTACAATCGACAGGCAGATCCTTCTGGGAGCGCCAGGAGGCGCTCCTAGGAGGGGGGGTACTGTCACGGTTCATGAATTCACCGGCTCTCTCTCTGTGTGTGTGTGCGTGTGTGTGTGAGTGTGGGTGTGGCCGCTGATTGCCACTCTGCTCGTTGTCAGCGCCAGCTGACACTCATTATGTGTGCCTACTTATACTCGTTGTCTTGGTCTTGTGTTTGTCAGTTCGTTGCCTTGTTTCCCTGTGCGTGTGTCTCTCTCCAGGTCGAGTTCTGTGTTCTCCTATGGTTCTGTTCTCCGCTGGACTCTTCGTTCGCTCTCGCTCCTGTGGAGGTCTCTATGCTGGGCACGTTCAGGATCGCCAGTCTGGGAATTCCTCTTCACTCACTGACATTATGGAGGATTGGTTTTCCCCTGCAGCCTCGGCGCTGCTAAGACCTAGACATTTCCTGACACCCTCGATTACCTGTTACTTACCTCCTGAATTGCTTCAATAAATGTTGAACTTGACTCGCTATTGAATCCTCCGTCCTTTCACGTGACACCCACTTGCTTTAAGATATCCACCATTGTTCCTGTACCCAAGAAAGCAAAGGTAAATGAAATAAATGACTATCGCATTGTAGCACTCACTTCTGTCATCTTGAAGTGCTTTGAGAGGCTAGTTAAGGATCATATCACCACCTTACCTGACACCCTAGACCCACTTCAATCTGTATACCGCCCCAATAGATCCACAGATGATGCAATCCCATCTGGACAAGAGAAATGCCTATGTAAGAATGCTGTTCATTGACTATAGCTCAGCCTTCAACACCATAGTACCCTCATAAAGCTCAGGGCCCAAGGTCTGAACCCCGCCCTGTGCAACTGGGTCCTGGACTTCCTGACAGACCACCCCCAGGTGGTGAAGGTAGGAAACAACACCTCCACTACACTGATCCTCAACACAGGGGCCCCACAAGGGTGCATGCTCAGTCCCCTCCTGTACTCCCTATTCATCAATGATTGCGTGGCCACGCACACCTCTAACTCAATCATCACGTTTGCAGACAACACAACAGTAGTAGGCCTGATTACCAACATTGACTAGAGAGCCTACAGGGAGGAGGTGAGGGCCCTGGCGGAGTGGGCCCAGGAAAATAACCTCTCTCTCAACGTCAACAAAACGAAGGAGCTGATCGGGGACTTCAGGAGACAACAGAGAGCGCACGCCCCTATCCACATCGGCGGGACCGCAGTGGAGAAGGTGAAAAGCTTCAAGTTCCTCGGCGTACACATCAGTGACATTCTGAAATGGTCCACCCACACAGATAGTGTGGTGAAGAAGGCGCAACAACGACTCCTCAACCTCGGCTGAAGAAATTTGGCTTGGTCCCTAAGACCCTCACAAACTTTTACAGATGTACAATTAAGAGCGTCCTGTTGGGCTGTATCACCGCCTGGTACAGCAACTGCACCACCCGCAACCGTAGGGCTCTCCAGAAGGTGGTGCTGTCTGCCCAACGCATCACCGGGGGCACACTGCCTGCCCTCCAGGACACCTACAACACCCAATGTCACAGGAAGGCCAAAAAGATTATCAAGGACATCAACCACCCGAGCCACGGCCGGTTCACACCACTATCATCCAGAATGTGTGGGACCGAGAGACTGAAAAACAGCTTTTATCTCAAGGCCATCAGACTGTTAAATAGCCATCACTAGCCGGCTACCACCCGGTTACTCAACCCTGCACCTTAGAGGCTGCTGCTCTATGTACATAGACATAGAATCACTGGTCACTTTAAATGGAATTCTATTTACTTTAATAATGTTTACATACTCATTTCATATGTATATACTGTACTCTACTGTATTTTAGTCAATGCCACTCAGACATTGCTCGTGCTGTTCTTTTAGTTTTAGATTTGTGTGCATTGTTGTGAATTGTTAGATACTACTGCACTGTTGGAGATAGGAACACAAGCATTTCACTACACACACAATAAGATCTGCTAAATATGTGTATGTGACCAATGAAATTTGATTTGATAAGATTGAGAATCCGTTCAGCCAGGAATCATGTATTGGTTCATTTTGATAATGCTGTTAATCATTCAATGGAATGCCAGAAGTTTGATGGCTAATGGGAAAAAGTTCAAACAGTTTCTTGAGGAATTACTAGCCAAACCTGATGTGATATGTCTCCAGGAGACATGGCGTAAACCTACTCTAGATTTTGTAATACAAGGTTATGTTGTGGTCCGTAGAGATAGGGTGGCAGGGGAGGAGGATGGTGTGCTAGCTTTATAAAGCGGAGGATCCCATACAGGTGGGTGGGAGAGGGAGTTGAAAAGGAGAATGTAGTGGTAGAGGTGTGGTTGGGAGGGGGGAATATGGCAATAGTGATCTTTTACAACCCGTGTAAGAGACTGGAGTTGCTGGCCCTTGGGAATGTAGAAGGTCAAGATAGGAGACTTTAATGCTCATAGTACGCTCTGGGTAGGGTTACGGACTGATGAATATGGACAAGTGTTGGAGGAAGTACTTGATGAGAAATGACTTGTGAGTCTTAATAACGGCCGGGGAACCAGAATTTGACCCAGTAACTGGAAATTAATCTGCTCTGGAGCTTACTCTGATCTCAAGTTCAATGGCAGGCAGATGCAGTTGGGAGGTTTTGGAGGAATCTACGAAGGATAGTGATCACTATCCTATCATGTGTACTGTAGGAATGAGGGTGGAAGATTCAGTAGGAAATGGATTGAGGAGATGGATATTTGTGGAGAGGGGTCAGTTTCAGGAGTTGAGTGAACAGGAGCTGTCTTAGGTTGATCTCAATTCAGATATAGAAACAATGAATAATGGAGTAAGAAGAGCAATAGAAGGGTCCGCAAGGCAGGTGATTCCTATGGGTACAGGGGGGGGAAAGAGTAACACAGTTCCCTGGTGGACTGAAGAGTGTAGAGAAGCTGTGAAGAGTAGCAACAGGGCCTTCAGAATGTTGAAAATGTCCCATAATTACCAGCACCTGATTCAGTAAACAAGCACAAGCCATAGTAAGGAGGATCATTAGGACAGCTAAGAGGGAGTGTTGGCGCCGGTTCTGTGGGAGAGGAATGGGGGATGATTAAGAGGATGAGTGGGGTCAGACAAGATTGGGATCTCCCTGTGCTGAAAAGTGGGGAGATTGTTGCAGTGAGAGATATGGAGAAGGCAGGCATTTTTGAAGGTGCACAGCTAAAATAATCTGGCAGAAAAGGGGCCGTGTGGGAGAGAGAGGGTCAGAGGAGAACATCCGGGGGTCCTGGATGAGAGAGAGAGGGTGAAGGATGCATTGAATGCCACTTTTATGTTGGCTGAGATGAAGAGAGCATTAGCTAAAGCTGGGGTAACATCTCCTGGGAAGGATGATATGTGTTATATCATGATGGCTCATCTCAGTGACACTGCAATGGGTAAAGTATTGGGCAGTTACAATAAGGTGTGGTAGGAAGGGAAAATGCCTGGAAGTTGGAAGCAGGCTGTAGTTGTGCCGATACGGAAACCAGGGAAAGACCCTACTAGTTGACATCTCATGTATGTAAACTTATGGAAAGGATGATAACGGAAAGCGGACTTACTTTCTGGAGAGTAGAGGACTAATGTCACCAGATCAAAGTGGATTCAGGAAAGGCAGGGGAATGATGGATCCTCTACTGTGCCTTGAGTTAGTCATACGGAAGGCACAGGCAAATAAGTAGGTGGTGGTAGCTGTTTTCTTCGATGTAGAGAAGGCCTATGATATGTTGTGGAAGGAAGGCCTGCTTATCAAGCTGGATATCATGGGGGGTTGAAGGAAGTGTTATTAATTGGATAAAATATTTTATTTTTGGTCAATCAATAGAAGTGAGGGTGGGGAACTCTGTCAGAAAGCACTGTCAAGGTCATCACTGATTATGGAAGTGTATCATATGGATCAGCAGCTCAGACATCTTTAAAAAAGCTAGATGTAATCCAGGCCCAAGCCCTAAGAATGTGTTGTGGAGCACTCAGGACCTCCCCGGTGGCAGCGATGCAGGTAGAGTTGGGAGAGATACCATTAAAGTTAAGAAGACAACAGCTAACCATGACATATTGGGTAAATCTACAAGGACATAAGGTTACACATCCTACAAAACAGGTACTCCACCTGAGTGCAAAATCTGAATAAAGTTTTGGGTGAATAGGCAATGACGAAAGAGATGGGGTTCTTTGGGAGGGAGTTTAGCCCCCTCTGTGGTTCTTTCTGCTATACCACCTTGGTTGCTCCCTCAGCCAGTGATAGATCTATGCTGCTTGAGAAGGTAAGAGCTGTTGAGGAAGGAGTAGATTCAGTTATAAGTGAACATTTAAAAACACAATAGCTAACTATGCTTTCTTGAATATATTCACAGATGGATCTAAGGACCAGGGAGGAGAGGTGCATATTTTAGTGTTCCTGAGTTTAAGCTGGCAGTGGCAAAAAGAGCAATGGATAATTTATCTGTTTACACATTGAAGTTGCTGGCCATACCTTTGGCTGCAGAGTGGGTGGAGGAGGTGAGGCCTGGCAGGGTAGTCATCTGCTCTGACTCCTGTGCAGCACTGATGAGCTTAAATTATTTTGTGTCTCGGAGCAGACAGGATGTATTGTACGAGGTTTTGCAGTGCTTGTATAGGGTGAGACAGATAGGCATATTTGTGATGTGGGAGTAGAGGGGAATGAGGAGGTGGATGTAGTCACCAGGCAGGCTCTTAAACATCCTAATGTTGAAATGGAATTGTCAATCAGCAATCAGCAGCCAAGGGGTTGATGAAAACAGGGGATTTAGTATTTAATTATGCATTTTGTTTCTTTAGGGAGATGAGAATATTGGGTAGGATTTAGACCTTCCCTGTCTCTGGTCCACACTCCAGTCCAGTTGGTGGCGGTAACGCACCTTAAAGTTGGTTGCCAACCACCATATAAAATCCACAGAAGAAGAAGAAGAATATCCTGTGTTCGTCACCGAGGTGAAAACATTATGGGTTAGAAGTGCTTTGACCTGAAGGGATTCAGATGTGTTCACTGCTGAACCTCAGGTTGAAACATATCGGCTATACAGAACAGGGCTTGATAAATTGATCAATATTGCCACCATGTGGTTGTACAAGTGTAGCCTACTCTGTTAGTCTCAGTCTTATAGAGCAGTGGTGGTTCCCAAACCTTTTCGGTTACTTTACCACCAACTAAATTTTGCTCTGCCTGTAGTACCCTAGAAGTACCGCCACATTTTACCAGTAGGTCTATGGTCTCATGAGACTTTCTAAGTACCCCCTATGAATAGGCCAAGTACCCCCAGGGGTCCTAGTACCCCTGGTTGGGAACCACTGCTATAGAGTATATACAGAAATGTGAAATCTAAAACTGCTATGATTCATAAATATAACTAGCTATCAGGATGTATCAGTTTGACAAGAGGTCTGCAGTCATGAACAACTGCTGTCTTAGATTTTGTATTTTATTTTAGTGTGCAGTAGATTGCACAAAACAGAGATCATATCTCTAAAACAGATGACGGCTGTGTCTGATTTTGCAACACCTTAGAGGTGTATGTTAGGTAATGACATTGTAATAATACTCATTTGAACAGAACTGACAGTTCAGATCAGTGATTTATCAGTACTACGTGCTCCCCTGTTATTCTCTTCTGTACATACAACAGATTTTTTCCTGCGTGTATGACCTCTGTTTGAGGTAGGGGGCAGTATGACACCATGCACAACATTGAGTGAACTCCATCCCTGATTATTTATATCAGTCTGAAGACCATGCAGGGTAAAACCATTGATAGTAGACTTTATCCCTCTCTGTAGGGAGACCAGGTCACTGGTATTGTGGTTCAGAACCATGTCCCCCTGTTACTGTATACACACAAGGTCCTGTCTATTGTCAAAACCACCACAGCATTATCACCTGATGCAGCATGACCTGTAGGATTATCGTCCAACAACAGGAGGCATTTCAGGTGACTGATGCCATAAAGCTCAGGCTGTTTTTCAGTGTAAACTTAATGTCCAGTGTAACTATCTAATTTCACGAAGCTGACAATACTATTTAAAGGTTAACCACTTGAACTGATTACTTTTCCTTTTGCACAAGAGAGGACACTTAGTCCTCTTCCGTGTTCATTTGGCAGCAAAGGGCCAGTGGAAAGGATCAGTTAATGCAAATAATCACTAAACACTGACACAAACATGTTCAATATCAATCTTCCTATGGGAATATTCAGTATTTCCTGCACTTCACTGCTTTAAACGCCATTGGGATGTACAAACATTGTGTGCCACTCCATAGACAACAGATACTTAGTAGTCAATGATTGTTTATTCAGTGTAAGTATATGTGACAGCTCCTGGGAATGATGCTCACTGCTCACCCTGTGGCAATAGCAAGAGCAGGACGTTTATTCACTGCTCACAGTCTGTTAATAGCTCCAAAATAATCTTCACTGCGTCTCTCTTTCCATATCACAGTGCTGAATATCCCTCATGACTTCTTATCTGTTTCTGCTTCAGCTTTAGTCATGCAGTGATTAGCAAGGCAGCCCAGAGAGGGGCAGGAGGGAGAGGTGGTGATGGTCTTGCGAGGTGTTTGGAATCAATACCTTGTTATGATGAAATCTGAGGGCTATACTTTTCAAAGGCATTAAAAACCTCAGGAAGGACAGACACACAAAAGGGATTTGAAATCCATCTATTGAGCAGACTTGACAGCTCTGGCAAACACTGACAGGCAGGCAATCTGTCCAATTGTTTGGTGTTCCATTGAGTTTAGTGCCTTTGTGATGACGTGACTTATTTGCAGGACAGGAAATACAACTACTGGCGAGGAATTGTGAAGCCATATCATCACCATAGGAGGGAGGAGGAGAAATAGAAACAATTCAATATCATGTACAGTAGGCATATGTAGGGATAAGGTAAATATTTCTTACTACAGAATGTGTGTGTTGGGGGGAGTTGATTGATTTATTAATTTATTGTTATTGGTTAATTTGTCAATCAATGGGTTCCTAATCAATCAAGCCTTTTTCATAACATTTTTAATGGTTAAGGTATTGAAATCCATGTATATTGTGACATAACTTCATGTATATTGTGGCAGAACACCAATGAGAGAGAGAGACATTTCGTTTTTGATTAGGTAATGGTTGCGTTCCCCTGCTCATACAATGGTTGCATGCCACGTCATCAACTGTCATCGACTGACAGATTGCTATAACATATGATGTGGTTAGCTGATACAAGTGTCTGGAACTCTATTGGAGGAATGCGTCACCATTCTTCCATGAGAACTTCCATAATTTGGTGTTTTGTTGATGGTGATGGAAAACGTTGTCTCAGGCGCTGCTCCACAATTTCTCCCATAACTGTTCAATTGGGTTTAGATCTGGTGATTGAGACAGATAGACAGACACAGACACAGACACAGACACACTTTGAGACCCCTCTTTTAAAGTCACTGAGATCTCTTCTTCTAGCCATGGTAGCCAAAATAATGGGCAACTGAGCATTTTTATACATGACCCTAAGCATGATGGGATGTTAATCGCTTAATTAACTCAGGAACCACCCCTGTGTGGAAACACCTGCTTTCAATATACTTGGTATCCCTCATTTACTCTCAAGTATTTTCTTTATTTTGGCAGTTACCTGTATATTCCAAATGCATTAATTTAAGAACAAGATTTTGACTTGGCCTGTATCATACCGGCACTCACCCACTCATTGCGATAATTCCATTTGAACTGTAAATATCTTTAAAAACTCTTTCAAGCTGTTGATTGAGAGCTCTCCCTGGCAGTATAGGCATTTTTATCATTAGGAAATGATAGGTGCAACATGTCTTTGAGGAGTGTAATGAGGGTGTTTGTTCATGTTTTTGATGTGAGTGAAGTATAAAATGCTTGTCCCTGTTAAGAATCCTCTGTTGCTTCAACTGTAAATCAATGGGATGTTGAGCAAACAAATATGTTTACAAATAAATGTTGCAATCGTAAAGCCAGTGTGGTATACAAAACCATCTAAATACTGACAAAACATTATTTACCTCCCTCAAATTATAGGCTTTTTTAGTAATTAAGAGACTATGTATTATTAGTTCTGTTGTTGGAGCCCTTGAGCTCTATTATATCCTGTCAGGTGTGTGAGAACAGATTGACCTGGCTTGCCATAAAATACACCAATGCCAACATACAGTATATACACATGTACTTACTATACAGTCTCTCGTTGGCATTTAAGCATCACAATGATCTAGAATGAGTCTCTCTCTATCTCTCTGTCTGCCTGTCTGTCTGTGTCTCCTTCCCCCTTTCACCTCATTCTTTCTCGAATGTGAAATTGAATGAGCATTTACCCGAATAAATACTTGGAGACAAGTCTTCCTCTGGGAGAAGGAAGAGATGACCAACCGCGTGGCTTTTTTGTAGGTCACAGGGAAATCAGATAGGAGACGTGCTCATGCATGGTGGACAGATATGAAAGCACTTAATTAAGTTATTGATAGACCATGTAATAAGGTAGTAGTTCTCTTTTATGTTACTGACCAATAGGTGTTGTGTAAAATGGAGGAACCAATCAATCTGGGCCATGGACAGATAATGAGTGTAGATTGAGGGATCTCATTCAACCAACCAGAAGAAGGCTATAGATTTTATAGCTTTAGTATTCAAACGTGTTACGTTCATTTAGAAATGGTTACACCGAGTTGGAAATGTACCGAAGATAGCTGTTGTTCACAGATTTTATTTACCGACTTTTACCACATTTATGTAACGGAACTTGAAAAGTGAGGTGAGGTTAAGTTACTATTTTTATAGTTCACAGAATCCACAAAGGAAATGGATTCCACCACAGCAGAATTATTTCAGAACAGATACAAACCAGGAAAATTAATTCCCCCATTTAAAAAAAGAAAGCGATTTTCAAATTGAGTCTTCCTGACTTCTCCGTAAATCTGCAGTGTAAAAAGGGCTTCAGAGCACCCTGGTCCCTGTTTGATGAACAACTCTGTTGCCCATGGCTGGAGCTAATTAGAAGTTATTTATAATCATGGGGAAATGTATCTGAAGAGCTGTGTGAGCGAGAGGTGTGTGATGAAACCAATCAGCCGTCCATGATACTGTAACTAAAACCAAGAATATTGCTATATGTATAGTACATGTCCAAGGAAGCGGGGTAATCAGGATGACATGTGGTGCTGATTGGATGAGGGATAAGGCTAGGGTCTAATGATCAAGTTCATGCAGACAGAATCAGAAATATGTTTTTCTTTGCTTGGGGTCATGTTAATATGGAGGATAGAAGTTTTCACATGACATCCTGAACACAATAAGGACCTGGTCAGATTGATATGCGAATAGAAATGGTGGTTTGGTGATGAGACATTTAGTGATGCATTGATTTCTCTTCTCCAGACAACCTGTCAGTACCTTATGATTTGGGAAAACACAGAAGGTAGTGCTCTCTGTAAAGTCCGGTCCGCCTTTCTGCATCACCTGTGTTCCACAATGCCATGTCTCTAAGTGGAGATGACTATATTCCCATTATCACAGCTTGCTTTGATAGAAAACCCCAGACTTTGGATCCACTTCCATCCAAACTGCATGTGAAACTTTGCCAGGTTAGGGATTCTATGGGCATCTTTCATGTAGTGTTTGGGCCAAAAAGGCACTTTGTACACGACCAGACAGTGACGATTCCAGGTGAATGATTGACTGATTAGCCACCGGCGCATGTCTCTGTAATTATGTGACACTGCTAGGCACACTCAAATGAGCTCATCATAGCAGCCATAGAGCCAGCCATCATTCATTCACAGATAAGCACAACATGGACCTGCTGTCGCAAATCACTAAAACACTTAATCGCATGCACACTCATACAGCAACATGAAAACAACCTTGGGGTCGATACTCAGTAGTTAAATTGTTCCACTAACATAGCCCATGCTTTCCCTACTGCTACGCTAAGTGACATATTCAGAATTTTGAAAGCATTAAATGGTCAATGATACTGTAGACATTAAAATAAATGTTTCATTCGCTGTCACATAAACAGAGCAGCAGAGGGGGTAGAGTTTTTCGGTAACGAGACAGGGTAAACACAATCTGTTGTCTGAATGTGAAAAACATTATTTTGTCAGTTAAAACAGACATGTTGATGATACAAGGTGAGTGCACTTCTCCAGACCTCTCCATCTCCCCTTGAAATTGAGATGTCAATTGGGATGACTTTTGATGTGATTGCTTTTTGGCTCTGTTCAAGCCAAAGCTGCCCTTCTTCTTCTCCTGTCTGCTAACACTCCCACTCCTCTACCTGGTGTTACTTCACACTCTTCCCCAGCCATGAGAGCTAAGTCCAGTAGACTCCCCTGGCCCTGATGCCTCACCCCCTTGAGGACTCAATAAAACCTACATTATCTCTGTCTCTCTTGCTCACTCACTTTGCCAAGAGCTCTCAGATGTCCATGAAGTACTCCTACAGATGAGTTGTACCCCTCCAGGACACCTACAGTGCTGCTGAACAGCTTGAGTCATCTAAAATTAAATCAATTGTGGAGTTCTATCAAGCCAAGGCCAGGTGCCTGTGTGGGTTTTGCATGCCCAAGGGCTGGGTGAAAATAAGACATATCAAACTAGTCCAAGTGGGGTTAGAGGTTATTCTACATGATTATGTTCAATTTTATGTTTTTGTTATACTATCCACTGTAGTGCCTCAAACCACCAGTGTCCTTGCAGTAGCAATGGGCCCTATGTTATGTTGGTCCGTCATTGATGGCAGAGAAGGACTCACAAATCCCACAACCTTGTGTTACAACATTATTGGTTAAAGAAAAAATGACAAATTATAACATGTTTCAATTACCCAGTTTTTTTGTTGTAAGTAATGTTCTGTTCCAACTGAGGGTTCACTGAAATGTGCAGCACCAAATGGTGGTTGGTTCACTGCTGTTTCAATCAGTTTCCTGACTCTTACCATGCCTGCTGGAGGCTCAAGTTCTCCTCAACCCTGTAGTGTGGGGGCGCTAGGGTGAGACACAGCACAGAAGGTGATACTCTGTCACTTGCAGGCTTGTGGCTTCGAATGAATCTGACACCAGAGGGTGTGACAGCCAGGCGGCTTTGGCAGAGGTCCCTTTTCTGCGTTTGACATGACATGGCTCTCACCCATTTTAGATGGAATTGGGGTGACATCGGATCCTGTTGGAAGCTACTGTAGCATAGTTAACTGTAGCTTAAATATGACGCTGTGTGTGGCTCACCTGATGTTCGAGAACTCATTATCCACAACATGTTTAACTGTCTCTGGATAATGTAAGTAGTCGATATGAAAGTCAGTGGTAAATAGGCAATTAGATGGCAGGGGTCTTTCATTTCATCCCAATACGTAGAGCAGGAGGTCCGTTAACAACAAAGCAAATTACAAGCCCTTGAAAATTAATATTGAGACAGTTATTAGTTGAGTATATGGATTATATTTCACATTGCATCTTTGATGCTTTGATCACTTTGTATTTTACATCAAGATGCATTTGCAGGGATACTGTATATCCACATTATTATGAATATATTTTATTATTGTTTACTTGTCTCCTTTCATCAGTCATTAATGTTGTCATGTTTTCAAAGATTTGCATATCCCTCAGTCAACTAAAGCTATGTCATAACACAGGTACAGTAGATGAAAGAATCTTTAGCCTTTTGGAAGTCTGTGGGCTAATTATTCAGAACGTTTTGTGTTAGAAAACCAACAATAAGACTCAGATGTTTGCCTGTTTGTTTCAGAATGTTGTATGCCCCCCAAAATGAACAGCTTGACCTTCTGAGTAATGTAGAGAATGGTTGGAGTATGGCTTATGGGTATTGTTTCAAGTATGGGTAGCTGCAACCGGGGTATCGGCAAGTGGGTGTGGAGTGGGTGTATAGAAAGCGAATCAGCTAACTGGGCCGAATCTTTGCAATTTAAGACTGTTTTGCATGGCTGATTGGGCTGCAAGACGAGCCGATAAGCCGGCGGCTAGTGCACTGGTGTTGTATGGACATGCATGCTGACCTGAGACCTACAGGGTTTCATAGTCGTGTCGCCGGCGATAGCTAACGTGGCAATTTCTTTTTCCTCCCATGATTTTATTTCAAGTAGGATAGCAGCCTCACAAGAAATAACTAATATTGATATACCATCTAGATGTCACCTTGATACATGCACATACAGTCTACTCAATGGGGATGGCATGAACAGCAACAACACTGGGACCCAGTGCCCTTTGCTCCCACTTGACAAGCACTACTGTCCAGCAACAGCGTGGGAAGTAGCTACCTAGTATCAGGGTGACGGTCACAGTAAGCACACGCATTCAATGTGTGAAGCAACAGTACTCCCATTGTTACGTACCCCAGGAAGAAACCAAATAATGTTGCTCGAACAGAAGGCGGAACTAACACAGAGTCACTGACAACAACCAAAACGAAACAGGAGGGGTTCTGAAAGACACTCATGGGGGTGTTCACTGAATGTTGACTAGCAACAACAACTGGAACCTAAAAGATACCCACCATGAGCGCCCACTAAATTTGCCCAAGAAGAGGCAAACAAAAGAAAAACACACACAAAACAAAGACAGGAAGCAAACCAAAAAGGTGGAAAAATAATAATTCATGGAAGATCAGTTAAAGGATTGGTTGCCTAGAAATCAATAGGGAGCGCCAACTAAAGGTGGTAACCCTCTGTCTTTCAATACAACTGGAGCACTGGGCCAGCCCCGGTTGAAACACCTTCCCAGTAACGCGATGGCAACCATCACAGTTGTAACACATACTGACTAATGAGGTGACACCAATAGGTGCGGCCTACGTGCTATACGCCCAACCTCAAAACATAAATGGAAAAACCAAAACATGAAACACCTTAAGACAGCAAATATATCTTATATTTTTGTTGGACAAGTATTCTCACCACCAACAGAAAACAGCTTCCATTGCGCAACATAATCAACATAAATGGGTTGCCCCATTTAAGTTTATATCTGAGATTTTTCAAAGTAGCCACCCTTTGCCTTAATGACAGCTTTGCACACTCTTGCCATTCTCTCAACCAGCTTTATGAAGTAATCACCTGGAATGCATCTTAATTAACAGGTGTGCCTTGTTAAAAGTGAATTTGTGGAATTTCTTTCATAATGTTTGAGCCAATCAGTTGTGTTGTGATGGTGGGGATGGTGTGCAGAAGATAGCCCTATTTGGTAAAAGACCAAGTCCATATTATGCCAAGAACAGCTCAAAAAGCAAAGATAAATGACAGTCCATCCTTACTTTAAGACATGAAGGTCAGTAAATCTGAAAAAATGTCAAGAACTTTGAAAGTTTCTTTAAGTGCAGTTGCAAAAACCATCAAGCGCTGTGATGAAACTGGCTCTCATGAGGTCCGCCACAGGAAAGGAAGACCCAGAGTTACCTCTGCTGCAGAGGATAAGTTCATTAGAGATACCAGCCTCAGAAATTGCAGCCCAAATAAATGCTTCACAGAGTTCAAGTAACAGACGCATCTCAACATCAACCGTTCAGAAGAGACTGCGTGAATCAGGCCTTCATGGTCGAATTGCTGTAAAGTAACCACTACTAAAGGACACCAATAAGAATAAGAGACCTGCTTGGGCCAAGAAACACGAGCAATGGCCATTAGACCAGTGGAAATCTGTCTTGGTTTGATGAGTTCAAATGTGCGATTTTTGGTTCCAACCGCTATGTCTTTGTGAGACGCAGAGTAGGTGAACGGATGATCTCCGCATGTGTGGTTCCCACCGTGAAGAATGGAGGAGGAGGTGTGATGGTGTGGGGGTGCTTTGCTGGCGACACTGTCAATCATTTATTTAGAATTCAAAGCACACTTAACCAGCATGGCTACCACACCATTCTGCAGCGATACGCCATCGCATCTGGTTTGCGCATAGTGGGACTGTCAATTGTTTTTCAACAGGACAATGACCCAACACACCTCCAGGCTGTGTAAGGGCTATTTGACCAAGAAGGAGAGTGATGGAGTGCTGCATCAGATGACCTGGCCTCCACAATCACCAGACCTATTGAGATGGTTTGGGACGAGTTGGACCGCAGAGTGTTATAGCAGCAAAGGGGTGACCAACTCCATCTTAATGCCCGTGATTTTGGAATGAGATGTTCGGCGAGCAGGTGTCCACATACTTCTGGTCATGTAGTGTGTATACTGTACATTCGGAAAGTATGCAGACCCCTTGATTTTTTTCCTCATGAATCTACACACAATACCCCATAATGATAAAGCAAAAACAGGTTTTCAGAAATCTTTGCAAATATATATAAAAAAAAAAAAAAACTGAAATATCACATTTACATAAGTATTCAGACCGTCTACTCAGTACTTTGTCGAAGCACCTTTGGCAGTGACATCGAGTCTTCTTGGGTATGACGCTACAAGCTTGGCACGTCTGTATTTGGGGAGTATTTGGGAACTTGTCCCGAAGCCACTCATGCGTTGTCTTGGCTGTGTGCTTAGGGTCGTTGTCCTGTCTGAGGTCCTGAGTGCTCTGGAGCAGGTTTTCATCAAGGATTTCTCTGTACTTGGCTCCGTTTATTTTTTCCCTTGATTATCACTAGTCTCCCCTGTCCCTGCCCCTGAAAACATCCCCACAGCATGATGCTGCCACCATCATGATTCACCGTAGGGATAGTGCAAGGTTTCCTTCAGACGTGACGCTTGGCATTCAGGCCGAAGAGTTCAATCATGGTTTCATCACACCATAGAATCTTGGAGCTCTGGAGCTCTGTCAGAGTGACCATCGGGTTCTTGGTCACCTCCCAAACCAAGGCCCTTCTCCCCCGATTGCTCAGTTTGGCCAGGCGACCAGTTATAGGTAGAGTCTTGGCGGTTGCAAACTTCTTCAATTTAAGAATGATGGGGCCACTGTGTTCTTGGGGACCTTTAATGCTGCAGAAATGTTTTGGTACCCTTCCCCAGATCTGTGCCTCTACACAATCCTGTCTCGTAGCTCTATGGACAATTCCTTTGACCTTGTGGCTTCGTTTTTGCTCTGACATGCACTGTCAACTGTGGGACCTTTATATAGACAGGTGTGTGCCTTTCCAAATCATGTCCAATCAATTGAATTTAACACAGGTGGACTCCAATCAAGTTGTAGAAACATCTCAAGGATGATCAATGGAAACAGGATGCACCCGAGCTCAATTTCGAGTCTCATAGCAAAGGGTCTGAACACCTATATAAATAAGGTATTTCTGTTTTTTACTTTTAATACATTTGAAAAAATGTATAAAAACCTGTTTTCGCTTTGTCATTATAGGGTTTTGTGTGTAGGGTGATGAGCATTTTTTATTTATTTAATCCATAAGGCTGTAATTTAGGGGTCTGAATGCTTTCCGAATGCACTGTACATACAGTTTGAATGATACTTTGACAGTGTAATAATTTGTATTTCTTGTGCTGAACAGAACCGGCGCAGCAGGAGCAGAATGGTTACCACAGTAGCCATCAGCACCACACTTTGAAGCACAGCCAAACAAGGTTGAGTGTTCAGTCACTTTTCCTATAATACATGTAACGGCAGTGCTCTGCTTTCTCCAAATCATGCTCTGGCCAGCGTTTTGTGGCGGTTGTGGGTTCATAGGACCATTTTAACTATCAGTCAAACAAGAGGGTCTCAGGGGAGCCCTAATGTAATTAAACACTAAAGTGTTTTATGGTTGGCCAGTCAAGAAACATGCCCTGCAAGGCGTCCTCTGAGAGTTGTAACAGCAGCTTTAAAAAGATTAGGCTTTGCATTTGAGCACTCTAATTGTTCACACAGCATTAGTTTCACTAAGTTATTTTAAGATGTGCAGTCCGGGTAAGTGGTTTTACTTTAAGAGATTTTTGCAAGAGAACATTTTATGGTTACATAAAGTCAGACAATGTGTTGTCATGCATGGGCTTTTTGTAGCTCGAAGCCCAGCTTTGTGTGACTTGTGCAATGAAGAGCATGTGGGTATGTCATGTAACATACATAACAAAGGGATTATCCTGAGGTAAAATGAGTGTCCTGGTTTGGTATCACAGACATTCTGATTTGAACCACCCACGCCAGTTATATTCAAAACGCCTACATATTGTGTATTGAACTCCTTTATTGTGTCCATATCCAGACCCCCAGTTGCAAATAACTTGTCATTCTGCATTTTGAATGGGGCATTGGGGCCAATCTGGGATTAGATATGGTTCTAAGGTTACAATCTGTGAGGCAGGATCAGAGGGGATGACAACCTCCCACCTCAGGCAATCTGCTGCTACACACACAGGGCATCTTAGGTCCAGATCTCTATCAACTCTCCCCAAGGAGGCCAGATGAAGTGTGTTTGGAGATATCCAAGACTGTACACCGACAGCCACCACAGCACACACACAAACATATGAAATCCTGCCCCCTGGGTTCACATGGACATAGAGAATTAGCATGGGCTGTTAACTCAACTGAAACAACACTGTCGGAGCTTATAGGACTGGTCAGACACATCCAGTTGGACTTTGAATGTAGCCAACCTGACCAACCTGAATGTACAGACATATAAGGGAAGTATTCATGACTGGCGATTTATAGGAGCAAGAACACCTTCTTTTAATGCACTGTAATTACTGTACTGTAAAAGTTGACAGACCGGTGACGTTGAGAGCATTAGCTAATATATTAACAAATCTCCACCTATTTAACTTTTCCTTTCACTGTTAATCATTAAAGCTTTTATTTTAAACAACCAAAACCTTTTGGAAATGTAGGACAGTGTACAGAGCCCAATGCAATGAATCCTGTCCTAAATCTCTACGCTGGGGTAGAGGGAGTGTGAAGAGACGAGCTGTTGAATAATTCATTATGTGAGCATAGGAAGTGAAACACACCACTTGGGTGACAGTCACAGGGAAGCAGAATGTAGGTTGTCTGTGTGCCAACTTTACTGTAAGTTGGTCCCTTTCAGTAAGATGGAAGTTAGAGCACTCCTAGTATGCATGCAACCATTGAATTACATTTACGATATCTGTTTCTGTGTACAGGTGCTAATTTGGTCGTCTGTGACAGGATAAAAAGTGGGTCACCAGAGCTGCCTGTCTTCCATTGCAGACGCAATATCATCCTCCAGTCCGATACCACTCCAGAGCTGGTCCACATTCGTGATCTCTGATCCCCCCTTAGGTTCACACATTAGGTAAGGCATAGACTTCACAAGGCAACTACTCATCACAGATGGAGGGGATGATATCACTACTGTTGTTTTGCTTACCCATAGTTTGGCCCATGTATAAAACTGATTCCCATCCTAGATCTGTCCCTTTTTTATTGAGAGAATTCCTATATTATCATCTAAAGGGATTTACTAGAAAGTCAACTTGCTTCACTTGCAGTGTAAACATTCAAATAAATAACTCTGGCAAGCTGACTGAAATAGATTGCCAAGTTGGGGCATCCCTTTCCATCCATCTGAAAACATCAACCACCTTTTAATCACACCCCACTGAGAAAAACTGGTTGAATCAACATTGCTTCCCCATAATTTCAACAAACGTTGACGTTGAATCAATGTGGAAAACTGATTGGATTGTCAAAAAGTTATCAATGTAAGGGAATTTTATATATTTTTCACCCAACTATAACCTAAATCTAATGACGGTGAAATGTTTTGTTGATTTCATGTTGAATTCACGTTAGTTGACAACAACCAAATGTAAATCAAAAGTAGACGTTGAAATTATGTCTGTGCCCAGTGGGACTGTTATGCGCTCATGTATTTTTTAATGGGATCTCTGAGGAGAGGGTGGAGCCTGTGAACCAACAGTGGTTGGATGAAAACTATCCCCAAACCAGGAGTGTGAACCTGATAAATAAGTAATGCCACCCAGGTCCATTTAAGCCTGAATTTCTACTTGCACCTTAAAGATCTTTTCAAAATTTAATGAGGCAGGTGAGGAGATAGACACAAGCCTGCCATGCCATAGACGTCTGAAGGTCTTGAGGATTGATAGAGATGTCAAAAGTGAGTGTCAGTTGTCTTGTTTCTTTTGTCCCAAGTCCCAACCCATGTGCAACTGACAAGATGAGAGAGAGAGATGGTGAAAACAGTTTTCCTTTTGCCTGCAGGGCCCTTTGAAATGGTAAAATTGAGAACCCCACTGGTACAGAAGGCAATTTCCATAGCTCAGACACATCAGCTGTCTACCCCAGAATAGAATGGTAAACAAGCGGCAAAGCAGAGCACCTGACAACTAGGACAGCCAGGTGAAGTTTTTCTGCTTTCCAGTTCTTTTCCAACTGAATTTGAACCATTGATAAAAAAGAGTTACTATAATGTACAGTACTGTAGCATCATGCAGAATTATGTTCTGCTGACGACTCAAAACAGTCTATACAGAAAATGTGCTACTACCTGAGTACATACTGTATATTGCTGTCTCCACATAAATATACACACTTAAGTGGGATAAATGACTAGACCCAAAATACTGAAGCTTTTGTTTAATAAATCACCATTGTCCCAAACTGAAAGACTACACAATGGTTACTGTAATTAAATGTAGTATCCAACTGTACAATGAAATACAAGGAGTCTCCCTATTCTTAGTGATAAATGAACTGTCAGACAAAACACACAGAGACAAAGGGTTTTGATGAGTAATATTTAAGGGGACATTTAAATGTGTAAATGTGTGTTCATACTTTAATCCACAAATATCTGTGTACTGTATTTCTGCCAACATGAGCAATGTGAATCGCTTTTCACAATCCAACCCTACCATACAAAAGCATGGCTTACTGTGCTGTCATGGTGATGAATGAAAGTTGAGGTCCAGGGACTGATCTGGTGAGGCTGTCAGTGGAGTATCCTTACAAGAGCTCAGATTTGATCTTATAGAGTGCAATGTATCCCATATTCCCAGTAGTTTAGCGAGCAAATCACGGACCGTGCTTTAAGTACTCTAATATATGGTGGCGCTTTAGTATCTGTGCAACACACATCTAACAGGAAAACCTTTTCACAAAGCCCTGCCATTTATTCCCAACATGTTATGTATCCATTCATACTAGTCATAATTATTTGTTGCTTGTCTAGCTCATCACAACAAAAAATTGTAATTTGTGAGACTATTCAAATCTTTCGTGTTCTAATGTCCAAATTAAATCTTCCTCTGGGCTTATTCTTCAATCCATTTTTCATTTTGAGAGAGAAGATTACAATAAAAACATAACAGAGAGGACACAAAGACAGCAGCAGTTATTGAATTGTGGGCTCATGTGAAGCTTAATATGGAGCAACACATTCCTACTGGCATTGTGCAACAGCATCAACTGTCCCCCTCTGATGGAGCAACACATAGGCCTTTTCTCAATTGCATACTCCTTGCGTCCTCTATCCTTCTCGAAAACCATTGGAGGAGAAGGTTGGGGGGGGCTCTAGGCTTTCTCATCCAATGGGTTTTGAGAAGGAGATGAGGAGAGAAGAGAGAGGACGCGAGGAGTATGGAATTAAGAAAAGGCCATATTCCTTGTTGCATTGTGCAATGACATCAACCGTCCTCCTTAATGGGGTGATTTATCACTCTAATACAGAAATGACAATGGGACTCCGGATGTTACTGACATATTACACGACATGTGATTTATGTTAGCTGCATAGGGCAACAGACAGTAACTGTACTTAATATCATGATACATGTAAGCAAGTTATGGTGTGTCACAAAACAGATGGTCATGCTGGATGCATGCAATTGGGCATCTCTAATATCACCTAAAGGCACTATAACGTGATAGTCAAATCAAATCACATTTTATTTGTCACATGCGCCGAATACATCAGGTGTAGACCTTACAGTGAAATGCTTACTTACAAGCCCTTAACCAACAATGCAGTTTTAAGAAGCAACAATAAAATAACAGTAGCCAGGCTATATACAGGGGGTTCCGGTAAAGAGTCAATGTGCGGGGGCAGTTGAGTAATTGAGGTAATATGTACACGTAGGTAGAGGTAAAGTGACCATGCATAGATAATAAACAGAGAGTAGCAGCAGCGTAAAAATGGGGGAGGGGGCAATGCAAATTGTGTGTGTGTGTTCAAGCACAAACAAACTTTTTCTCATGGAGGACCAGAATTGATGGTTGATTATACAATCAGATTACACAAACTGTCCCCAAGTCGTCCATCCCTCAGGAGCAGCAAGCAAGTTATATGCAGAACAGTACAGATGTATAGTCACTGCTGTAGGTAACATTGATTTACTTTATACAGTATATCAGGGGTACTTAAATACTATTTCAGAAGGTCCAGTCACACACATTTCCTAGGTGGTCCGGATGAATATTGTAATTTATTGCGTACTAACAAACCCCCACCTCGCGACCTATGCGACACCAAACTGTTTAAAAGGTTCACACCACTCTTGTTTGACGTAGAGAAAATGTTCCTGTTTTAAAGCAAAATTCCTGCAACTCTACACATTTTGCCATGGGGCGGAGAGATAATTTAGCAGTTTTAAAGCACATTTCTTGCAATTCTGCACATTTTTCCATGTCTTATGTGTGTCCATATGACACTTGAACGACTCAACCAGGTTTGGGTTTTGTCACCAAAACCCCATATACCACCCACCACTGCGACCTGTATGCTCTCGTTGACTGGTCCTCGCTACATATTCGTCGCCAAACCCACTGGCTCCAGGTCATCTATAAGTCTTTGCTAGGTAAAGCTCCGCCTTATCTCAGCTCACTGGTCACCATAGCAACACCCACCCGTAGCACGCGCTCCAGCAGGTATATTTCACTGGTCATCCCCAAAGCCAACACTTCCTTTGGCCGCCTTTCCTTCCAGTTCTCTGCTGCCAATGACTGGAACGAATTGCAAAAATCACTGAAGTTGGAGACATATCTCCCCTCACTAACTTTAAGCGTCAGCTGTCAGAGCAGCTTTACCGATCGCTGCAGCTGTACACAGCCCATCTGTAAATAGCCCAACCAACCAACTACCTACCTCATCCCCATATTTGTTTTTGTTTTTCTGCTCTTTTGCACACCAGTATATCTACTTGCACATCCTCATCTGCACATATATCACTCCAGTGTAAATGGCTAAATTGTAATGACTTCGCCACTATTGGCCTATTTATTACTTCATTTGCACACACTGAATACAGATCTTTCTATTGTGTTATTGACTGTACGTTTGTTAATGTGTAACTCTGTGTTGTTGTTTTTGTTGCACTGCTTTGCTTTATCTTGGCCAGGTCACAGTTGTAAATTAGAACTTATTCTCAACTGGCCTACCTGGTTAAATAAAGGTGAAATATATATATATTTTTTTAAATCTATGGGGGCTTGATTTTGAGGGTCGAGGCCTCTGGGTACGTAATCTACATTATTTAAATAGCTGGTTAGCCTAACTTATCTACCTACTGACATGGGATAGTTGGTCAACTGGACATTTCTGACAGGTTATAAGTAGCTCGCTAAGGCCTGTCAGTGAATGACATAACAAGAGGAAAACTGCCCATGCACTACCAAATTTCTAAATTGCACCTTGTGCTTTCTACTATTACAACTCCCAACAGCAGTACGTTCAAACCCTACTGAGAATTGTTTGTTTTAGTTTTTTTCTGGACCTTTATTGACCAGGTTCTGGGTCCGGATCCAAACCGAAGTCCGCTTATTGAGTCTGTCCTTAATCCGAGCTGTCTGACACTCACTATGAAACCTG
Source organism: Brachymystax lenok tsinlingensis (assembly GCA_030435695.1). Taxonomy (NCBI): domain Eukaryota; kingdom Metazoa; phylum Chordata; class Actinopteri; order Salmoniformes; family Salmonidae; genus Brachymystax; species Brachymystax lenok. The sequence goes on along the minus strand of CM059788.1, from coordinate 25,019,920 downwards.
CCCCTGTAAACTGATGCAGGTGTGTGTGTGTGTGTGTGTGTCGTTGATTCTCCACTGAGGAACATGCAGTACTTGAATATAATTACTGTTCTCTCTCTCTGTCTCTGCTTTGTATAAGGATGATCCAACAGGAAATTACACTTCCATCCATTTAATTCTCTTGAGTATCAGTATGATAGTGTGGGATTATGCATTAATTGTTGAGATAGGCTTTCAGTGAGTCAACATGTTACATGTAATACACTACTTCCTCCTTCCTCTCTACTCTTCACCACGAGGCACACTGAACTGTACATATGCTTGAACCAAAGGAAGGACAGAAAGAGAAACTGAGAGCAGTAGCAAAGTTGTTCACCTTTTGCCTTCATATAATATCACTCACTCCTTAGATCACCTCTTCAGGCGCACAGTCGAGGTTAGATAGAGGTATTGGTTAGAGGAAACCATAGCCTCTGAAGTTAATGGAGAGTTAGATTTCACTGTCATTTGGGTCATTACTACTCATGGGCTTGGAGCTTGGTGCTTGAATTCTTACATCAATCCCCAAAGCGCACATTTCTTAGAACCAGAAGTCTTTTAGATTAGTTGTGGCCCCCTGAGCGATCAAATTCTGTAGCCCCTGTGCTCAGCTTTATTGATATTCTAATGAAGAAAAGGAGACTCTGAGAGACCTCACTGAGAATGGAATTGGATTTCTCCACCAGACCCCATTTAGCATCTTTCTCTCCAGCTCTGTTTCAGCTGTAGTAACAAAAAAAGAAGACTAATTGTATGCACGGTCATTAAATAAATGTTCTCATAAATCAAAGTGTTGCAAGACCTGAAAATGTCAACCATCATCAGTTTTATCCAAACTCCATATCCATTTCAATGTCTTTCTATAAACTATACTACATATTTTGAAACACAGTCAGCATCATTATATACAGAATATGATCATAGTGGAAACAACATCTGAGAATATGCTTCAGAGGTTGTAGAACTCATCTGATTTCTTCCCGACAGGAAAAAGCTTTGACAACAGAAACCTTGAAACTGATGCTTTCTAATACTGGTCAATCGATACCTATGGAAACTACAAAAACACTGTATACATGATCAGTCAGTAGGCAGGGAAAGTGCATCAGTAGTGGAGACACATTAATATCACATGAAGTACCCCTCTGGGCGAATGCTATAATTGTCACAGTTCCCCCTAATGGAAACAGCGGTGTAATAAGATACTTGACTGTTAAACAAAACTAAATTAGAACACTGATCCCACTCTTGTTCTGTCTCATTCTAGCACAGCTAAACACCTTGTGGTGAGGAACAGTCAATCACTGTATCTTTAAAAACCAAACGGACACTTTGCCATATTCTATTATTTTCAAGAGCTGCTCACAGGTGTAGAAGTTCCATTTGCTCTCCTCATACCCACTCAAACACTTCACTGTATAAACGGCAAAGTATTTTACTGATGAGTTACTTAAGTAACACAGACATAAAGATAAGTTACTTAAGTAACACATTCACACAGCGGGACAGAGAGCAGTAACACTCACTGTGTGGGTTGCAATGAGATCCAAGAATATTTGTATATACTGCGTACATGACCTCTTTTTCTTTATCTTGCCCATCTAAAATGTAGCCAGGTTTTAAGTCTTAGTTATAGTGTCCCTAAAATTAGTCTTCCAACTGTTACTGAACAGCAGTGTAAGACACCTGAAGTTGAACCTCCTATGGCTCTCAATCTGTTTCCTCTATTATCACCACCACAGTGTACTGTTTCTACTGTAGCTCCTGCCTGGCTGGTTGCTGTCCAAGGTGCTGATCTGTAATTGGTGGCTTGGTGGAGTGACTGGCTGCACAGCCTAGCGTCAAACCTGATTTAACTTGTTTATTATATAAGACAGAGGAAGACAATTATGTCTTTTTTGTAACTACTTAGTAACTATATTGGTACTACAATGGTGTCCAGTTTCCTTTTATTACAAATCCCTCATTGTTTTATGTAGTCTACTTTATCTCCTGTAATCCAATAGCAGATTAATTTACAAGGGGCACAGAGTGAGCCGTGCTCTGCCATGTCCTCCTTATAACTTGGTCTATGCACACTGGTCTCTAGCTTTTCCGTGCGACCTCTTTAATATTTTTCCTACCACAGCAGCATTGGGGAATTGTCATGGTTAAACTGTGTCTTTGGGTAGGCCAATTGTGTATAAAAAATCCACTAAATTATGCAACAGTAGCCTATAGAAGTCTAGAAGTCAGCTAATCTCACCACTTAACCCCCTGCTGTGACACTCCTGTCACACTTTACCTTCTGTAATATACACTTTTTATGCAAAATTGCTTCTCTGTTCTGCTCATTAGACCTATGGAAAACTTATCACAGGGAAAGTTACACTTTAATCCCCCCTGCTCTCATGCTAATTGCCTTCATCCTGTAAATTGTCTCTCGACGTGAACCCTTTGTAGGCTAGATTTCCAGACTCTAAGGTATCCAAAACAGTCAGATATGCAAACAGAGGTGGTACTTACACTGAACAAAAATATAAACGCAACAGTAAAGTGTTGGTCCCATGTTTCATGAGCTGAAATAAAAGATCTCAGAAACGTTTCACCTTTACCAAGATAATCTATCCACCTGACAGGTGTGGCATATCAAGAAGCTGATTAAACAGCATGATCAATACACAGGTGCACCCTGTGCAGTTTTTTCACACAACACAATGCCACAAATGTCTCAAGTTTTGAGGGAGCATGCAATTGGCATGCTGACTGTAGGAATGTCTACCAGAGCTGTTGCCAGAGAATTTAATGTTCATTTCTCTACCATAAGCCACCTGCAATTTGGCAGTAGGTCCAACCGTCCTCACAACTGCAGACCACATGTAAACACGCCAGCCGAGGACCTCCACATCCGGCTTCTTCACCTGCGGAATCGTCTGAGAACAGCCACCCGGACAGCTGATGAAACTGTGGTTTTGCACAACCGAAGAATTTCTGCACAAACTGTCAGAAACCGTCTCAGGGAAGCTCAGCTGCATGCTCGTCGTCCTCACCAGGCTCTTGACCTGACTGCAGTTCAGCGTCGTAACGGACTTCAGTGGGCAAATGCTCACCTTCTATGGCCACTGGCATGCTGGAGAAGTGTCCTTTTCACAGATGAATCCTGGTTTAAACTGTACTGGGCAGATGTTAGGCAGCGTGTATGGCGTCATGTGGGCGAACGGTTTTCTGATGTCAACGTTGTGAACAGAGTGCCCCATGGTGGCGGTGGGGTTATGGTATGGGCAGGCATAAGCTATGGACAACAAGAACAATTTAATTTTTCGATGGCAGTTTGAATGCACAGAGTCACAGTGAGGAGATCCTGAGGCCCATTGTCATGCCATTCATCCGCCGCCATCACCTCATATTTCAGCAGGATAATGCACTGCCCAATGTCGCAAGGATCTGTACTGTGGAGGAAATTGATATTTATTACATACTATACAGTTTAATTAGTCATACTATGCTGTTTTTTACTTAAAGAATTGTCCATTATTATATGCTAGTATTTTTACTGATACGAACTTGTCGTGTGACTTAATCATACATCTGAGCGTACAGATTTATGAGCCACTTGGGTGCGACCGCAATATGTGACCTCCTGTGTTCACGATTGGCAAGAATTTAGCTATGTTGGAAGTGCAGGGAGGAACAGAGAATGGTGGCAATATCAGCTATCTTGATCTACACAGACGAGCTAAATTACTTTTTACAAGTCTGTTCCCAGGACCTGTTTCTGCACATCTGCTAACTGTCACAAAGATAAAAAGGATGTACTTTCTATAAAAGGAGAGGGACAGCTCTGTTCGTTGAGCTTTTCAATCATGAACCATTTGAGGGGTTGTTGATTGCTTAATTTTTGCTAATCTTATAATAAAGTTGTTTGAAAGAATCTGCAGTCTCTCTTCCTATAGAATTTCTACCACAGTACACAATCCCTGGAAGCTGAAAATGCTCCAGTTCTTCCATGGCCTGCATACGCACCAGACATGTCACCCATTGAGCCTGTTTGGGATGCTCTGGATCGACATGTATGACAGGGTGTTCCAGTTCCCGCCAATATCCAGAAACTTTGCAAAGCCATTGAAGAGGAGTGGGACAACATAAAAAAATAAACAGCCTGATCAACTCTATGTAAGACGTGTTGTGCTGTATGAGGCAAATGGTGAACACACCAGATACTGACTGATTTTCTGATCCACACCCCTACCTTTTTTTAAGGTATCTGTGACCAACAGATGCATATCTGTATTTCCAGTCATGTGACATCTATTGATTTGGGCCTAATTTATTTATTTCAATTGACTGATTTCCTTATATGAACTGTAACTCAGTAAAATTGTTGAAATGGTTGCATGTCACGTTTATATTTTTGCTCAGTGTAGATAGACATAGACAAGTAATTTGCAGTATGTATTGCCCCATTCCATGAGTGTGCTTAAGGCTACACTAAACAAACTCGTTGACATATTTACCTGTGTAGCTTTCTGAGAGTGGAGGAGCCGTACCTTTTAGCTGCAGTGGCGGAGCAAAAAAAATTGTAAGCCTTGCAATAACCACTCTGGAAAAACAAACACACTTTGCAAGTGACTCAGTTAAGCCACGCAGCCTTTGGAGACACGTGCGCTTTGTTTTTCGGGAAATCAATGGCTTCGAAGACTTGAGCGCCAAAGACCAAAATGAATGCTACTGAATGTGCAGTTTGTGAAACGTGGACTACACAGTTAAGAATATGTTTATTTACTCTAAAAAAAGAATAACTAGGCGTACTACACGTTTGAATAACTTTCACTAAGTGATACCACACTGAAGAGGAAATTCGAGGGAACGATTGATTCTGCTTAGTTTGACGCGACGATTGACACTGGTTAGTGTGTTTTCATTTTCGAGTGGCCATATTGAGATGAACGTAGTTTATGAACGAAACAGCTGTATAGCTCTGCATATATCTCTGTTTTTCAGGTAGCCTCTAAATCGAGAGACCATGAACTCCTCAGCAGGTGCAGGCAACTACCGAAGGGGCTCCACCAAGGGAGAGAAGGTAGGCAATGCTATAAAATCTTTGCGTAAAATGAGTGCGTGAAATTCATCCACCTCAAAGGTCTGCTCCTTTTCGTATACAAAAAGGTACAGAGTAGCCTTACCAGGTGCCACTGTTTTGTATTTGATTTTTTTTAACTGCTATTTAGACAGCAAGGAGCACTGTTCATATCAATTATATGTGCCCAATTCCTTTTAGTTGTGCTGAAAAGTCTACTTTCCACACTATGTGCGCCCAAGAAAGAGTCGCTGTTGCTGCTGTGAATTAAACTCAGGTTTTCGCCCCATTGGGCGCAGTACTAGGCAACACCGTGGCAGTCTGGCAGCTCGCCCACACCGAAAAACATGATTCGAGACAAGGAGACCCGTGTTACAGTCTGATCAGGTGTTGTTTTCATTCACCGTATTTATATTATACAATTGAACATCGGACCGATCAGACCGATGCCCGGCAGCCGTGCCCATTATGGTTGTTTTGTTTTATTGTGCCAGAGAGGGGTGACTGCAACCCCCCCCCAAAAAAAACAGCGCTAAAGAGATGCCAACTGGAACAATTAGTGGTTGATTGGCAGTCCTTTGATGTCAAGTCAAGCCCATTATGCTACCCAGGGGATGGCATTGTCCTTGTTAGACTTTCCCTGCTGATCTTCAAACACTGTGTTTTCAGCCGGGGTACAACTTAGGTTTTAGAATTGGGGGGGAAATATATATACAGTTTTTTATACAGTTGGATAAACACTCCAAACAGTCTACCAGACCGTCCCCATGGTCCTAAAGCACTACAAGGGCCTCGTTTTGTATCACATTCCAATGATACAGCTGGGGGGGACTTAAAAATGCAATTTCAGAATGTGGGGAAGACATGTCCCATCCCCAGTGAAAGTTCCACCCCTGGTTTTCAGTATTGAGCCCAGGAAATAAATCCCAACTTTTCCTCTGGTTATTTAATTGAGCTAATAAATAAAATAACCAGGTTAATCGCTCTTAGTTTAAAGGACGTCACGCTTGCTTAGACAGATTAACATTTACTGGGGGGAGGGGTTGTCCAAAATAGGGGAGTCAAAAACATTTTTTTGCTTTAGGGAGGGTTGTGTTTTTTTTATTGGGCACAGGGAGGGTAGTGTGTTCCCCCCCTGGTTTACATTCACACTTCTGCTCACATTTTCCCTATAAACAATAGCTTGACTTACTTGATATTACCTTAAGTGTACATACATCGGAAGTGTACATACACTTAGGTTGGAGTCATTAAAACTCGTTTTTCAACCACTCCACAAATTTCTTGTTAACAAACTATAGTTTTGGCAAGTCGGTTAGGACATCTACTTTGTGCATGACACAAGTAATTTTTCCAACAATTGTTTACAGACAGATTATTTCACTTATAATTCACTGTATCACAATTCCAGTGGGTCAGAAGTTTACATACACCAAGTTTACTGTGCCTTTGAACGGCTTGGAAAATTCCAGAAAATGATGTCATGGCTTTAGAAACTTCTGATAGGCTAATTGACATAATTTGAGTCAATTGGAGGTGTACCTGTGGATGTATTTCAAGGCCTACCTTCAAACTCAGTGCATCTTTGCTTGACATCATGGGAAAATCAAAAGAAATCAGCCAAGACCTCAGAAAAAGTCTGGTTCATCCTTGGGAGCAATTTCCAAACGCCTGAAGGTACCACGTTCACCTGTACAAACAGTAGTTCGCAAGTATAAACACCATGGGACCACGCAGCCGCCATACCGCTCAGGAAGGAGACGCGTTCTGTCTCCTAGAGATGAACGTACTTTGGTGCGAAAAGTGCAAATCAATCCCAGAACAACAGCAAAGGACCTTGTGAAGATGCTGGAGGAAGCAGGTACACAAGTTCAGCAAGGAAGAAGCCACTGCTCCAAAACTGCCATAAAAAAGCTATACTACGGTTTGCAACTGCACAAGGGGACAAATATCGTACTTTTTGGAGAAATGTCCTCTGGTCTGATGAAACAGAAGTGGAACCGTTTTGCCATAATGACCATCCTTATGTTTGGAGGAAAAAGGAGGAGGCTTGCAAGCCATAGAACACCATCCCAACCGTGAAGCACGGGGGTGGCAACATCATGTTGTGGGGGTGCTTTGCTGCAGGATGGACTGGTGCACTTCACAAAATAGATGGCGTCATGAGGAAGGAAAGTTATGTGGATATATTGAAACAACATCTCAAGACATCAGTCAGGAAGTTAAAGCTTGGTTGCAAATGGGTCTTCCAAATGGACAATGACCCCAAGCATACTTCCAAAGTTGTGGAAAAATGGCTTAAGACCAACAAAGTCAAGGTATTGGAGTGGCCATCACAAAGCCCTGACCTCAAACCTATAGAACGTTTGTGGGCAGAACTGAAAAAGCATGTGCGAGCAAGGAGGCCTACAAACCTGAGTCAGTTACACCAGCTCTGTCAGGAGGAATGGGCCCAAATTCAATGCTACCCGAAACGTTTGACCCAAGTTAAACAATTTAAAGGCAATGCTACCAAATTCTAATTGAGTGTATGTAAACTTCTGACCCACTGGGAATGTGATGAAAGAAATAAAAGCTGAAACAAATCATTCTCTCTACTATTATTCTGACATTTCACATTCTTAAAATAAAGTGGTGATCCTAACTGACCTAAGACAGGGAATTTTTCCTAGGATTAAATGTCAGGAATTGTGAAAAACTGAGTTTAAATGTATTTGGCCAAGGTGTATGTGAACTTCCGACTTCAACTGTATATATCTCATACAGTGAACACCTAAGCCGTCGCATGCAATGCCCTGATACATTTAGTGCTTAAATTTCTGACAGCTGAACCATGAGGTGGACAATTATTATTTTAGGAAGGCTATAAAGTTTTACATATGCTACACATCGAAACATAAGGAATGTTTTTGTAATTTGTTATAGCTGTTTTTAAGGACACGTAAATGTGGCTCATTTGGCCAATATCCCTTGTTTATTGATGGGACAGGCTGGATGTCCGTAAGATTTCTCAAATGTCCGGTAAATTAAAATCTTCCCTGTCATGTTGTCCGGTGCCACATTTTCCTAAAGGAAACTCTGAAATGGCATATTGTTTTTATGAAGATATATTCACATGAAAATCTGTTGCTAATTGGATGGAAACCTAGCTATTCACTCTAAAAACTCTGGCAAGTGCGCTATTCCAGTGTTACTTTGATTTTGCCTGCACATCATGGTTTACCAGCAGCCCCAAACATCTAAAGAATAAGCTTGTAAGAATTGTACTCATACTCATCTGTAGGTTAAGCATTTTTTGTCTCTATCTGTGATGTGTCTATGTAAAAAATAGGGGACCAAAATGGAAATAAGTCCTCGACTTTATTGTGTATATATAAAAAAAATTTAACTGACAAATAAAATCAATCAATCCAAACTGTGCAGTGGCCAATTCAAGCATGGAAAGAGTAATTGGTTACAAAACACTAAAAAGTTTGACATTGTGAGATTGCCAAGCCTTCGATACTGGGTAAGCCAGCCTACAAGGTAGGGAGGGATGTATTTTCTGTTTGTCGAGATTGACATAGTCTATTTATTGTGGTGTTGAAAATGCAAACCATGGTATTGAAGTGCCCGAGGTCGGTAGCTTTTATTAATTGGTTGTGTGGTGCAATGGCACAGAAACCTGTTGGTGGGAAATTAATTGCATATATTTTATATAATTATAAATATGCCATCAAAATGTTGGATATCTGATTTCCCCCTAGTTGATCATTGTCTGCAGCCGACTCTTATTGTGGTGTAATGAAACAGGCAGAGAGAGTGAGCTCGTCTGTGGTGGTCGGCAAACCCTCAACCTTATGGACCGTAACCCTGCGTGACATCACCTGTGACACAAAAGCATGCTGAAGGTTGCTACAGTTATTATTACTTTTGGTTGAAAACATAATTTTATTTGATTCAATGTGGGGGGAGGATATTACATTTATTTTACAGAACAAGGGGAAGGTCATGTGAAAATATTTGTAATGTTGGGAAGGGCGGTGCATTTTGTTTAATGACACCTTGAATTGGATCAGCCAGTACATTTCGATCTGTCCCTTAGCGAGTGCCGCTTCCCCCTGATTCGGCTCATACCAAGGCTCGAACCCAAACTCTGCCTCACAAACACACGTGACCGCCCTCCTAAAGTGTCTTACCCAGTCGCGCCAACATGGCAGCGCAAGTGGAGACACTTCAGGCTGAGGACTGAATTTCACAGATCCCCATCTGCTACATTACTCAAATTTTTGAAACACTAGAGCTAATCTCACTGAACAGCTGACTGATAGCTGTCCAAGGTGCTGGTTTGTAATTGCTGGCTTCGTGAGGTGACTGAACTGCCTAGTGTTGGGATAGTTAACCCAAATTACAACTAAATTGCATCTTGATTTCCTTACCCTGTAAGCAATCTATGGACAACATAAAGACAGAAATCCATGCTTTGCTGTTGTTTACCTGGCACTCCAAACTTTTTTTTTAATATCTCCAATATCCAAATCATAATAAAGTTTTGATCTACGCAATACATTTGCCACTTTAGGATGATTTGAACATGAAGTTTATGGGGAAAATGTATCTGTATCTATGAGAAACATACAAATATTGCTATTTAATCCCCACTTAACATTATTTGAAGAGGTAATAGCGGTTTCCATAATACAGGTATCATTGGTCCTTGTGTTTTGTGGCATGGCATCGCTTGTGCAGATCTGTACTGCACTTGAACTGTAGACTTACATCTCTGGTTGTTTTGATTTACTATGGTTGCGTCTCAATAATCTATTTTTCACTTCCCTTCATGGATTTGAAAGGAAATTCCCTCTAGCCCATTCTTACACCAATCCAATGCAGCAGTGAACAAGTGCACAATATGGATCAATTAAGGTCATTCTCTGAAGATATCCCCAGAGGACCATACAGTCTGTCCTCTTGCCGAAAACAGAGGTGAAAGCTTTGCTTTGTTTCCCAAGAGATAATGCTACTGTCCACATTTATTTGGGACACTGTTGGGCAGTTCATTTCCTGGGAGAAATATCGATAAAACACATTCATTATGATTGGAGTACATCATTTTGATTAATCTCACAGTCTGGACAATCTGTGCAAAATGAAATATTCAACCTACAATATATGTTACTTTGTACGCATTAATTCCACGATGCATACAAAGGCCTCCCCCGCCCTCCCTTCGGCATATCCGACAACAACGCCATCTTGCTCCTACCGTCTTTATAGGCAGAAACTCAAACAGGATGTACCAGTGACTAGAACCATTCAACGCTGGTCTGACCAATCGGAATCCATGCTTCAAGATTGTTTTGATCACGTGGATTGGGATATGTTCCGGTCAGCCTCAGAGAACAACATCGATCTATACGCTGACTCTGTGAGTGACTTTATAAGGAAGTGCATTGGAGATGTTGTACCCACTGTGACTATTAAAACCTACCCTAACAAGAAACCGTGAATTGGTGGTGGCATTCGCACAAAACTGAAAGCGCGAACCACCGCGTTCAACCATGGAAAGCGGTATGGAAATATGGCTGAATATAAACAGTGTAGTAATTCCCTCCGCAAGGCAATCAAACAAGCGAAATGCCGGTACAGGGGCAAAGTGGAGTCGCAATTCAATGGCTCAGAGACGAGACGTATGTGGCAGGGTCTACAGGAAATAACGGACTACAAAAAGAACCAGCCACATCACGGACACCGACGTCACGCTTCCAGACAAACTAAAAACCATCTTTACCCGCTTTGAGGATAATACAGTGCCACCGTCGTGGCCCTGCTAACAAGGACTGCACCCCCCCCCCATTCTCCGTGGCCGACGTGAGTAAAACATTTAAACGTGTTAACCCTCGCAAGGCTACTGGCCCAGACGGCATCCCTAGCCGCGTCTTCAGAGAATGCTCAGACCAGCTGGCTGGTGTGTTTACAGACATAATCAATCGCTCCCTATCCCAGTCTGCTGTCCCCACATGCTTCAAGATGGCCAACATTGTTCCTGTACCCAAGAAGGCAAAGATAACTGAACTAAATGACTACCGCCCCAGATCACTAACTTCTGTCATCATGAAGTGCTTTGAGAGACTAGTCAAGGATCATATCACCTCCACCTTACCTGCCATCCTAGACCCACTTCAGTTTGCATACAGGTCCACAGACGATGCAATCGCCATCACACTGGACACAGTCCTATCCCATCTGGACAAGAGGAATACCAATGTAAGAATGCTGTTCATTAACTACAGCTCAGCATTCAACACCATAGTACCCTCCAAGCTCATCATCAAGCTGGAGGCCCTGGGTCTCAACCCCGCCCTGTGCAATTGGGTCCTGGACTTTCTGACGGGCTGCCCCCCAGGTGGTGAAAGTAGGAAACAACATCTCCACTTCGCTGACCCTCAACACTGGGGCCCCACAAGAGTGCGTGCTCAGCCCTTCCTGTACTCCCTGTTCACCCACGACTGTGTGGCCGTGCACTACTCCAACTCAATCATCAAGTTTGCAGACGACGCAACAGTAGTGGGCTTGATTACCAACAACGACGAGACCGCCTACAGGGAGGAGGTGAGGGCACTCAGAGTGTGGTGTCAGGAAAACAACCTCTCACTCAACATCAACAAAACAAAGGAGATGATTGTGAACTTCAGGAAACAGCAGAGGGAGCACCCCCCTATCCACATCGAAGGGACAGCAGTGGAGAAGGTGGAAAGTTTTAAGTTCCTGTTCACACCGCTACCATCCAGAAGGCGAGGTCAGTACAGGTGCATCAAAGCTGGGACCGAGAGACTGAAAAACAGCTTCTATATCAAGGTCATCAGACTGCTAAACAGCAATCACTAACTCAGAGAGGCTGCTGCCTACATTGGGATCCAATCACTGGCCACTTTAATAAATGGATCACTAGTCACTTTAAATAATGGCACTTTAATAATGTTTACATATCTTACATTACTCATATCATATGTGTATATACTGTATTTTATACCATCTATTCCACCTTGCCTATGCCGCTCGGCCATCACTCATCCATATATTTATATGTACATATTCTCATTCACCCCTTTAGTTAGGTGTGTATTAGGTAGTTGTTGGGGAATTGTTAGAATACTTGTTAGATATTACTGCACTGCCAGCACTAGAGGCACAAGCATTTCGCTACACTCGCATTAACATCTGCTAACCATGTGTATGTGACCAATAAAATTTGATTTGACTACCTCTAGAGGGCATTACCTCCCAACAAATGTCTTGAGATTATGTTTGGACTGTTTTATGACAGAAGCATACAGTACATGCATGCAGGCACATTAGGAAGATCACTATGCATGCAGCCTTGTCAGTTCAACTAATGAAAGGAGTATTACTGTGAAAAGTAGTATTACTTCCACTGTTATCTTTACGTTGGTCATTACCTTGGTTTGGCACATTTGTGTTGTGATTGATCAACCACTAATGGTGATACACTGTCAATAATGCTAGTATTATTTCTGTTCTGTGGTGTCTTCATTCATGATTTCAATTAATTCACTAATGCATCAATATCACAACCAACATAATGAGTCAAAATGACGTGATGACAATTGTCATTCAAATGGGAAAGCAGCAATGGCATGGCATAGGTTCCAATAATGCTAGTGAGATTGCCCTCTGCTGGAGGGATATGGTACTGACCTCTGGTGTTACCTGTCACCTCTGTAACCCTTTCTGGTTGTTGACAGGTGTTTTCACTACATGCTCATTGTTATCTTTTTCATTTTCAGCCATTAGACTACTTTCTCACGTTGTGTAATCTGTTCATTGAGAGGCACCAGTAGATTACCTCTATTTAGTAACTTGTTTTTCTCTAGGATGGCAAACATGATACACAGAGTAGCACATTTTTAGTTTAGAGAAACGTAACTCTTTCGAAACTTTATAAAGACACCCAGTGTATTATTCTACATAGTCACAGATAGAAGTTAGGATAAATAATTCTAGCATAATCTCAAGACCAATTTAAATAGAAAATAAATTATTACGTGTGGTTGTGGGTACCCAACCTCTGAGAATAGTCTTTGTAATTTCGGAGTTAATGCCAATTTCTCTTCAATAAGGTTCATTAAGTCCCTGCTGTTATAAGCCAGCTGTGAGAGTTCACTTTTACCATTTAATGAAAATTGCCTGGGATGTATAATGAAAGGATACAGCTTTACTAATGACAGTCAAAGTGAAATGGTAGTTGATACATTGATTTGCAGAGGTGAAAAAAGGTCATTGGATGGCCTTGTATCTAATGACAAAAAGACAAGCTTCGGTTGGTTGGTCCTCTCTCGCATTCTTCCTCTCGGTCTCTCTCTGATGTGAGTCATTGCAGCCATGACAGTGACTAAGATTACAACACAGGTATGTAAATCCTATGGATTGTAAAGTGAAGAGGAACTATCTGAAGTACATCTGTCTCTGTCTTATGAGACTGGTACTAAAAAGCACCGCCATTTGTCAGTACTGCTATTTTAGTAATTTTCCTACCCTTCTTCCTCAGCCACTCACCTATTAAAGTTGGATGGATTCATGGATGAATAGGCATTTAGTGTGTGTACTTACTTTATGACCCAAGCAAATTGTTCATGGAAAATTGCTCCTTGAATTTCACTATGACAGTTGATGTTGACATTTTACAAACGCTTGCAAAATCTGAAGTTGGATCAGGATTTTTGAACTTACATTAGGATTGTTAATGGAAGGCTCTTGGCGTTACCGGTTGGAACTGGAACTCTTTTCTGACCTTTCTTCAGGGAGCACAATGCTCATGTTAATTGTGGCACTTTTTAAGTGTTTCACAACTCCCAGAGCACACTCTCAGGTCCCCTTGTTTTTATGTCAGACAAACTGCAGAGTTTTCTTCTGTACTTTCTTTCAATTGGCCCATGCCTCAAACTGGCAGTAACTCACACAAAGGACCTGCTGAATCATCAGCATTTGTTATATTAATGCCTGATGGGTCCCTCCCTTAACAGGCCTACCCCATCAAATGAATCTCGGATACGTCGCTTTTTGAGGGAATTTACATCTGCTGGAAAGGTTAGACGGCATCATTTAAGTCTATTCAGGCACAGGCTGCCTCGATAGAATAACTGAAATGAATTTGCCCCTTTGCCAATGGAGCAGGGAATATTTCATAGCCTCCCTCAGTGTGGATCCCTGTCGGATATATACTGTAGTTTTGTCTCTTCCTCCGGTGTTGCTTTTTCTGTCTGACACTTTGGAGGCAAATAGTTGGCTCTTGACTGGGTCTAAACTTTGATTTGCATTTCCAGAGTGCTGCTGTCTGAAAGTAGCAGGGAGCGAGGCAGGAGTCGTATTATTCTGGTAGAAAACTGTTGTATAAGTCTCGGCGTAATATTCAGGATTATAGAGATCTGTGTTAAATTCTATACAATTGTGTAATTGATCAAGTGCGTAAACAGTATATAATGTAAGCAATTCAAGCACAATGACTAGGTCATGAATAAATGTACCAAATTATGGCACATCCCTTTCCAAACAGATGATACAGTTAGTTTCACCGGCAAGGCCCTTTAATGCCAATGTTTTAGTTAACCTTTCTCACAGCTTTTTGACTGTTGTTTGGTGTAAATGAGAGATTCCATTGTGATTTTTATGAGTGTAATTTGGAGCCACAGACTCACTCACATTAATTTGTATGCAGACAGAATATGTGGTCCTCTGAGAGTTAGCTGGTAAAAAGCCTTTGAAATAAGTTTCTGTATTCATCAACTGAACTTGAATGACTTTGAACAGCCAGACTGAAAACATCTTACTGCTTACCCACAGCTAAGTAATAGCCCATATAAACTGTGCACAATACACATACACACACACACACACACACACACACACACACAATGTTGCACATTTTCATATCAGGAGCCAATAGAGCATTGTTCAAAAATAATGAAATCACACGAGAGCATTGTGGTCTCCTTAAAAAACTCCAAAGAGGACCACAACATTCAATGACTGTCATTTACAAGTGCTGCACTGAGGATTGGCGGCGCTACATGGATGGCTTCCTCTCTAGCCATGGACCATATTTATGAAAGCTGTCAAGGTTTTGTGGTCTGGGCCAGTGGGGCCACCCTAAAGTGCTTAATGCAGTTCCCATTCTCCCATCCTGGTCATAATCACCTCTTCTCTGGCCCATAGGGAACCTCTTGTCTTATGACATTCACACTGTTGCCTGTAAAAGAACATGTCATAGTGATCCTGCTTGATTTGTAACAAACAGTGTTGTTATCAATATTTTTATTATCATGATCTTGACATGTGCTGTACATCTAAGACAATAAGTCATTTGCAGTAGGGTTATTGCTATAAATAATAGCCTGTCCTACTATTAATATCTTAGCAAGAGTGGCCATTTCCCAGCTCTCATGAGACTGGCCCTAACTGAGGAGCATACAGAAGACAGAGGCATAATTCCTTCATATTCTCAGGGAAATATGCAGGTGAAGGTTAAGGATGTGTGCTGGCCTCTGGGATGGAATATAGTCGGGGACAGAGCCAATTGTCTGACTCAAGGTCGAGTACAGGGTCAGGTCTTTCTCATGAGAGGGGGATGCAATGAGGTTAGTCTGAGACACACACACACACACACACACACACAGTTTCTCTCTGGATATCCTCTTTCTCCATTCCTTCCTCTGTTTTCTTCATTAGTATATTCATATTTCACACAAGCCTCGGCCCAAGCTGGCGTCCTAGAGTGTGCCTGTTTTATAGCAGTGATTAATAAGTAAAACATTAATGAGATGCTGGAAAATGGAGGGAAAACTGCAATAAGGGATAATAAGTGTCATTTGTTACAGCTCCTATACAGTACATGTTTATATGCCTTGTTTAGTGTTTACCAGAAATGATCCTAGGATCATTTTTTATTTATTAATTGATTAAATTATTAATTGATTTATGAATTGATTGTTCTGCCTGTTTTATGAACATTTTAAAATCTTGTCCATGTTCTGTTATAATCTGCACCCGGCACAGCCAGAAGAGGACTGGCCACCCCTCACAGCCTGGTTCCTCTCTAGGTTTCTTCCTAGGTTTTGGCCTTTCTAGGGAGTTTTTCCTAGCCACCGTGCTTTTACACCTGCATTGCTTGCTGTTTGGGGTTTTAGTCTGGGTTTCTGTACAGCACTCTGTGACATCAGCTGATGTAAGGGGGGCTTTATAAATACATTTGATTTGATTTGATGATTGAAGCTATTAACTTGGCAGATGACCACCGAACCTCAGTTTGAAATAAGAGCTTGTTAGAATGCACCTGTAATGAGATAGTGGGTTACACCCCTAACTTATATTTTTGTATCTTTTTAATGATGACTTCATTACTATTTCCCTGGTACAACGCTGCTTTTCTGTAAGGAGCAGAGCTAGCCTCTCACTGCTTCTTTCTGTCCATCCCTCAGTAGAGGCGTGAGGTGAATCCACTAGCATTAGCGATGCGCTGGTGTTCTTGAGTTAATACTGGCCCTAAGTGTTTATTGTTCTATGCTCCGGGCATCGTCTCCCATTATTCTAGCCTCTTAAACCTTCTCCTACAATTTCTCTGGCCATGTGGACATCTAATTAACATATTAATACATAATAATAATTCAGTCTGTTTAAGCTCTGTTTATTTTAGATCTGCTGCGTCTCAGATGTGCAGAGATGAGACTCTTATGAACTCTTACGCGTTCTCCGTAGGACTGACCCCATTTAGTCGGCTGGTCGATTGTTTGGTCGACCGAGATTTCTTTAGTCGAGCAGTTGCAATTTATTTATTTTATTCATGGTGCACAAGACACCTGTCTGATTCGCGCCTGTCTCAGTGGACTAATCCATTGCAGAGGCCATGGGGATCACTCTAAGAAATTAATATATATGCTTATATTATGTAAAAATAATGGTGCAACACTAATAAATCAAATATTATTTTATAACAAATGTGCTTTCTCCCGCATTGGATACGGTCACTGTCCGAGTTTCTGAAACATCTTTAGTGCGCCGTAGAATTTGGTGCCTTTCCCTATGATGCAGCAGCAGAGATGAGGAAACTGCCCTTGCCTTAACCTAACTGTCTAAGAAAATTGAGGTGAGAGGAAACGCCAACTTAATTAGGTCTATAATCCATAGCCTAACTGTTAAATGTGCCTGGCATTATAAATCATCTATATACAGTACCAGTAAAAAGTTTGGGGACACCTGCTCAATCAAGGGTTTTTCATAATTTTCACTATTTTGTACATTGTAGAATAATAGTGAAGACATCCAAAACTATGAAATAACACATGGAATCATGTAGTAACCAGTGTATTTTAGATTATTCAAAGTAGCCAGCCTTTGCCTAGATGACAGTTTTGCACACTCTTGGCATTCTTGGTTCTGTTAACTGTTTGAGTGTTTTGTTTAATAGCTTACTGATACCGTGAGCACCAAGCCTTATGCAACGGTAAAATGTCGGCTTAAGCAATTTCACAGATTCGGCTGTTTTTCATTTTTGCTATGCTGTAATGAAGGCTTAACTTTTTTTTTCTTCGTTAAACAGACTTTTATTACTTATTTAGTGTTGTTTACACTGTTCCAAACAGTGTATGTCACACATAAACTCAGTAAAAAAAGAAGCGTCCCTTTTTCAGGACACTGTCTTCCAAAGATAATTCGTACAAATCCAAATAACTTCACAGATCTTCATTGTAAAGAGTTTAAACACTGTTTCCCATGCTTGTTCAATGAACCATAAACAATTAATGAACATGCACCTGTGGAACGGTCGTTAAGACACTAACAGCTTACAGACGGTAGGCAATTAAGGTCACAGTTATGAAAACTTAGGACACTAAAAAGGCCTTTCTACTGACTCTGAAAAACACCAAAAGAAAGATGCCCAGGGTCCCTGCTCATCTGCGTGAACGTGCCTTAGGCATGCTGCAAGGAGGCATGAGGACTGCAGATGTGGTCAAGGCAAAAAATTGCAATGTCCGTACTGTGAGACACCTAAGACAGCGCTACAGGGAGACAGGACGGACAGCTGATCGTCCTCGCAGTGGCAGACCACGTGTAACAACACCTGCACAGGATCGGTACATCCGAACATCACACCTGCGGGACAGGTACAGGATGGCAACAACAACTGCCCGAGTTACACCAGGAATGCACAATCCCTCCATCAGTGCTCAGACTGTCCGCAATAGGCTGAGAGAGGCTGGACTGAGGGCTTGTAGGCCTGTTTTAAGGCAGGTCCTCACCAGACATCACCAGCCATACTGCTCGTTCTGTGCGTGATTTTCTGAAAGACAGGAATGTCAGTGTTCTGCCATGGCCAGCGAAGAGCCCGTATCTCAATCCCATTGAGCACATCTAGGACCTGTTGGATCGGAGGGTGAGGGCTAAGGCCATTCCACCCAGAAATGTCCGGGAACTTGCAGGTGCCTTGCAGGTGCCCCCCCTTTGTTCAGGGACACGTTATTCCATTTCTGTTAGTCACATGTCTGTGGAACTTGTTCAGTTTATGTCTCAGTTGTTGAATCTTGTTATGTTCATACAAATATTTACACATGTTAAGTTTGCTGAAAATAAACGCAGTTGACAGTGAGAGAACGTTTCTTTTTTTGCTGAGTTTAATATGCACACAGCACTTGCTCCCAATCCCTATTTTTTCTTCAAATCAAATTACATTTTATTGGTCACATACACATATTTAGCAGATGTAGTTGCATGTGTAGCGAAATGCTTGTGTTCCTAGCTCCAACAGTGTGGTAGTATCTAACAATTCACAACAATGCACATCTAAAAGTAAAGGAATGGAATAAAGAAATGTATAAATATAAGGACGAGCAATGTCGGAGTGGCATTGACTAAAATACAGTAGAGTAGAATACAGTATATACATCTGAGATGAGTAAAGCAGTATGTAAACATGATTAAAGTTACTAGTGTTCCATTATTAAAGTGGCCAGTGATTCCATGTCTATGTATATAGGGCAGCAGCCTCTAAGATGCAGGGTTGAGTAACTGGTAGCCGGCTAGTGATGGCTATTTAACAGTCTAATGGCCTTGAGATGGAAGCTGTTTTTCAGTCTCTCGGCTCCAGCTTTGATGCACCAGTACTGACCTCGCCTACTGGTTAGTAGCAGGGTGAACAGGCCGTGGCTCAGGTGGTTGATGTCCTTGATGATCTTTTTGGCATTCCTGTGACATCGGGTACTGTAGGTGTCATGGAGGGCAGGCAGTGTGCCCCCAGTGAGACCGTACCACCCTCTGGAGAGCCCTGCAATTGCGGGCAGTGCAGTTGCCATACCAGGCGGTGATGCATCCCCACAGGATGCTCTCAGTTGTGCATCTGTAAATGTTTCTGAAGGTCTTAGGGGCCAAGCTGAATTTCTTCAGCCTCCTGAGGTTGTCTATGTGGGTGGACCATTTCAGATCGGTGGTGTTGAATGCTGAGCTATAGTCAGTGAACAGCATTCTGACGTAGGTATTCCTCTTGTCCAGATGGGATAGCGCAGTGCAATGGCGATTGCATCGTCTGTGGATCTATTGGGGCGGTCAGCAAATTGAAGTGGGTCTAGGGTGTCAGATAAGGTGGAGGTGACATGATCCTTAACTAGCCTCTCAAAGCACAGAAGTGAGAACTACGAGGCAATAGTAATTTAGTTCAGTTACCTTTTGCTTTCTTGGGGACAGGAACAATGGTGGACATATTGAAGCAAGTGGGGACAGCAGACTGGGATAGGGAGAGATGTCTTACTCACGTTGGCCACGGAGAACAAAAGCCCACAGTCCTTGGGAGCGGGCCGCGTCGGTGGCACTGTGTTATCCTCTAAACAGGTGAAAAAGGTGTTTAGCTTGTCTGGGAGTACGACATTGGTGTCCACGACGTGGCTGGTTTTCCCTTTGTAATCCATGATTGTCTATAGACCCTGCCACATACATCTCTTGTCTGAGCCGTTGAACGGTGACTCCACTTTGTCTCTGTACTGACGTTTTTGCCTGTTTGATTGCCTTACGGAGGGAATAACTATACTGTTTGTTTTCAACCATATTCCCTGTCACCTTGCCATGGTTAAATGCGGTGGTTCGCGCTTTCAGTTTTGCGATAATGCTGCCATCTTTTCACGGTTTCTGGTTTGGGTAGGTTTTAATAGACACTGTGGGAACAACATCCCCTATACACTTCCTTATAAACTCACTCACTGTGTCCGTGTAAATGTCAATGTTATTCTCTGAGGCTACCCAGAACATATCCCAGTCCGCGTGATCAAAACAATGTTGAAGCATGGATTCTGATTGGTCAGACCAGTGTTGAAAAGACCTTATCATAGGTACATCCTGTTTGAGTTTCTGCCTTTTAGGAAGGGAGGAGCAAAATGATTGTGATCTGATTTGCCAAAGTGAGGGCGGGGGATGGCCTTGTAGGCGTCTCAAAAAGGCAAGTAGCAGTGATCAAATGTTTTTCTTAAGTGAGTACTACAGTCAATGTGTTGATAGAACTTCGGTAGCGTTTTCCTCAAATTTGCTGTGTTAAAATCCCCAGTTACAATAAATGCGGCCTCAGGATATGTGGTTTCCACTTTGCATAAAGTCCAGTGTAGTTCCTTGAGGGCTGTCGTGGTATCAGCTAGAGGGGGAATATACACGGCTGTGACTATAACTGAAGAGAATTCTCTCGGGAGGTAATGCGGTCGGCATTTGATTGTGAGGTATTCTAGGTCGGGTGAACAAAAGGATGTTGTGCCCTGGGGGGTACGAATAAAGGATCCAATTCGGGAAAGTCGTAATGCTGGTGAGTTACCGCCGCTCTGATATCTAAAAGTTATAACACAAAAAACGTTCTTTGCTAATAATGTAAGAAATAACACACAAAATACTGCAAAGTTGCTTAGGAGCTGGAATGAGAGCTGCCGTGTCTGTCGGCGCCATCATCTTCTCTTGACAGGGCGCACTCTTGATCTATTGTTATTATCACTATTATTATTATGATCATCATTATAATATGTAATGCCGTTATCATTGCCGGCCCAAGAGCGCGTCTTGTTTAGTCTTAATACCGTAACTTACTTTGGCCTATATTTCAATATATAGGCTACTGTATCAATCATTCATTCACACAGCATACAAGACATTCATACTTTGAAATGCAATCAAGCGTTTAAGTTTTTAAATTAAATAACAAAGGGAGCTTTGAATAATTAGCCAAAACAATAAATAAACTGCAATTAATGAATGCGTGCAAATGTTTTTAGTCTGCTGTAATAAAGGCTTTATATATCATATATTTTTTTCGGTAGAACAGACTCTCTGGTACACTTATTTATTTAGTGTTGTTTATTTAGTCTGTTCCAAATGGTCAGAAAAAAGTATAATATTGCAGTCTAACTGTTTGGCACACGATACTCACGCAATGCTTGCTCCATAACCATCCTTTTTTGGGTCTCCAGTAGTTTCCACAACTAAGTCACATGTCTTCCACAGATCTGACTTCTCATTTCCCTCCTGAGCAACCAGTATACATTCACCCGTTACCAGTTTCTTTTTCACGTCCATCGCATCAATTCTTCTGTCACGTGTTACTTTTCTCTGAGATTGTTATTAACAATTTATTGATGTGATTATGATAGACTAATAGGTCAGGCTCTATTGGTCACTTACATGTTTCACGTAAAGAGAGCAAGGGTTGAGGGAATAGGGAATTCGGTAACAGAACTTTTCAGTCAGAAACAAGTAACTAAATGGCTGCATTGATGTTGCAGCTTCAGCACGGACAGCGTAATAAACACTTGCTGTGTTGTGGTGCCTTTTCGCTGCAGTAGAGAGGAGAGCGAGACAACGTGCGCCAGTCACACAGGCACTTGCTGTCATTTTTTTTAACACTATGTGACCATCGGGCTCTTTCTTGAGTCATTTGTGTGTCTTAATTATTTAATCAAACGGTGTGCTTAAAGCATCAGACAAACTCAGTGCATACTGAATGTAGATGATTTTATTCATGTGTCTGTCTATATATGTAAAATTATGTTAAAACATTTCGACCAATCGAGTGGTCGAAAGAACAGGAGGACTCTCGGTTGAGCAAGATTTCTTTTTTTGTCTGGGAAAACCCTAGTTCTCAGTTTTTGCTCTACGACACCCACAAGCGTCACGGGACTCGTCTGAAGTCGATACAGCCTCTTCTGCCAACTTATGTCTGTAGCGTCCGAACAGTTTGGGCTACACACTAATCTGGAAAGGTGAGTCTCTCATGAACACGTACATGTCGTTTTTTTGTTCTAGGATGCCCACAACCCTCACAAGACTTGTCTGAAAGTCAGCGGTACCAGTTTAAAAACATTTATGGAAGTATATATGGAGATAGTTTAGTGCCTAAAATAATGGGTTAAATACATGCCCCCAAAAAAAAAAAAAAGGATATAGGACAGACACTTCAGAACAAACTTCCTTTTGAATTCTTGGGAGACTATCTGTTGTTCCATATAGTGAATATGTTATTCAATGTGTATCTATGGGCTAATAGCAGTAGTGCCAAATTCAATGTTTCATATTTAAAAAAAAAAGTGTACCTTAAAATTCAAAATCAAATAGCTAAATGATCCTTGGCATGACCATCTTAAAACAATTCCATGTGTTAGCTTAGACTCTAAAGGGTTGAGTGGAGGCGCAGAGAGATTTGCAAGATCAGCAAAAACATGCCAGATGGGAAGTGGGAAAAGCGAGGGGAAATTATAGCAGATTGCATTGTGTTTGTGTCTAAATTACAAATTTCAAAGAAACATTTACCATCTGTCAGTGTGAGAACAACACCTCTCCGCTTCATTGCAATAACAGCAGTGACCTTTTTCCTAAATTGCAATTACAATGACTTACTGTACTGTGTTCATGTTCAGAGGTATTTCACAGCTGTAAATCTGACAGAAAGGAATTTAGGAGATGACCAATCAGGAGTGAGGTTAAAGGGCCCAGGAGAAATGTCAAAGTAGGAAATCAGCTTGCTAAGAACAACAGCAGCTATTATGACCTTATATCCCTGTTATGTTAAAGTATATCTCATCTTTATCTCTTTAGAATAAAAGGTTGCTGTAATAAGCATTGTTTAGCACTAGTGTCAGAGATTCCACCATTACATGCTCTGTGTTCTGATTTTTCTATCCTTGTCTTGAGTTCCGTGAGAATTGCCTCTCATTATCAGCCTTTGACCACCTCACTGTTTTATCAATAACTGTATTCCTCAGGAGCTTGTCAAAAAAGGAGCTTGTCAGTATGTAACTGAAAGACAGGCGGTTTGGGCCTGATTGGCAGCACAGGAGCGATAACCTTTGGCGGAGAACGGCCTATTTAAACACATCAAAATGCAGTGGAAAATAACTTTTTAGCTGATTTAATGTATCAGTATTTATGAGAGGCAGTGAAACCCCAAACCAGTTACTGCCTCTCCTGGGACAAAATAAAACTCTCATCCATGAAATAGAACTTGAGCTTCTCTTCCTTTTCATTTGTCGTTTCACTGACTATTTGGCAAGGCAATTTTTTTATGATGGTTTGAATGAATGTTGTGTATTTGGATTAGGACCCAAGCTCCATAAAACGTAAGCTGAAAGACACAGGTGTAACTGGAAAGCTAGCTCCGATGACAACGCAGTATCCACTGTAGACATTTGATTTTCACGTGCCTTGAATGTTCACAACCCAGCAACGTCTGATCTGATATGCAAGCACAGCGCAGCAAACATCAATAACAGTAATTGTCAAGTTCTGACTGCATGGAAGATATTTAGTGTGGATATATGACGACGATTAAGTGGTCTTGGGCATAAACACACACACACTTTTGAATGAATTAGTTATTCATGCCATGCTATACATGCTCTCTGTGCTAAGTATTGTTGCTTCTCTCTCTCTTGGTCACATTCTACCGAGTAAATTAGATTAGTTTGGGAAGCAGGCAGCAGCACTGTTTGGCTTTCTCTTTCATTGAAGACGTATTTTAATGAATCCTAATCTCCCAAAAGCCATTCCCATTTCATTCACCCTCCGTATCTCCTCCCTGCGTAACTCCTATAGCGCAAGCATGCAGATTGTCTTTTGGTTTGGAGGGTAAATTGGTTATTCAGTCTCAGCCCCAGGATGGATTCAATACACAAACTACTATGTAAATAAACCAACAATGCTGTATCATGCCAGGCTTCTGTCCTTTTAGGTTGGGTGGATTGGAGGAGGGGAGGGGTGAAGAATAAATATTACTTGTGCTTAAATACAACCTAACCGGGGAGCTGACTGAATTAATCAATTTCTTGGTAACGTACTCACTCACTCACTCACTCAACTGGGTGCATGTGCAGTATGTGCATGCCTACATGTCCACACAGGGCTCACACATTCTCACATTGCTAAAGCCACAACCCATGCATGCAAACAAATGCATGGCATGCACTAGCCCAACTGATGGGTAATCAGCGTTAATGCATATCAACTTTTGTGATCGTGTGTGTGTTAGTTTCCTCAGTCCATTGAACCTCTCCCTCACTCTTCTGGGAAAGTCCTTAGAGTAAGGGGTTGGCTTATAGGGGGACAGATTGGAGTGACCGAGAGGTTGAGTGTGTGTGTGTGTGTGAGACTGCAAATGAGTGGGAGAGGGATCAGAAGCGTTTGGAGCAACAGTCTGTGCAGAGGAATTCCACCCCTCCTTGTAGAAGCGACACTGGTGTGTGTGCTTGTGTGTGATTGATTCTCTCCGCGAGGGGAGAGTCATTCTAGCCAGGCTGCTGGACCCCCAGGCCACACTCTCCCCTCCTGAAGCGCTTCCCCAACACCCCTGTCTTCACCCTAACTTCAGAGGAGAAGGTGTGTCTGGGACTTTGAAGCCAGACGTCGTGAGACTGTGTGAGAGTGAAAGACACCACGCTCCACAGTCACCATGTCTGTTCTCATAGCCACTGGCCAGCTGAAGATAGACACCACCAGCTCCTCCAGAAAGGTAAGCATGGCCTTGTTAGTATACATACTGTGATGCTGCCTGGGACATTGTCTGTCTATCGGGGACTCTTATTGCTGACTGCCATGTTTCTGTAAGAGCAACAGGACCGCAAGGGACAGACATTATTTCAGACGCTCTTGATGGGCATATGCTGCTGGATCATTTCATTTCTGATTTGCCTTTGAATAAACATGTTCATTTTAAAATAATCACATTTTTCTCAGTGACGTTTTGGTTTCTACTAATGCATAGAACAAATTGCGAGGAAAGGAAAAGGGGATACCTAGTCATTGAATGCATTCAACCGGAATGTTCATCGGCGCCCAGAGAGCAGTTGTTGTTGGGGGGTTAACTGCCTTGCTCAAGGGCAGAACGGCAGATCTTTCCAACTTGCTCAGGGATTCCTTTTGTTTACTGGTAGGATACCTGCCGCCGAGAGCTAAGAATTCAATGTCAAGTATGCACTGGGGAAAATAACATTATCTAGAGACTTGTGGGTGAATAGAATAAGTCTTTTAGAGAGAATGTGAAGGCTTTTTTCAATTTAGATTATTCAATGTTTTAAAGTAGATCATGTTTCAAATCTGTCTTGGAGTATAGGGTGACACATTTGTTTGTGGATCAACTTGTTGCAAACAGAAACTCTGGATGAACTGAATGAACTCTGCACACAGATGTACAGAGGATGAGGTTGAACATCACCAACATATGTGATTTCTATGTTCTTCCTTAACCCAATAACACCTAGTCTGACTCTTGCCCAATGTGGGGTAAGGATGATGTATAGTACTTTATACCATGAATACTCATTTCTGATTGGCTGGAAGGGCATTCTAGAGAATGCATTATTTGCCTTTTAAAAGCGCATTCCAGCCGGTGTCTATTCTACAAGTTACCACTGGCTAAATCTATGACGTCAAAATGTATATTTACTGTGTTCCATCTGACTGCGCAATCCACTGTCTCATCAGCCCAATTAATAAACTTGATCTCCACTATAAAAAGCATCTAGACATTATTTCACATTTCTTTTAGTCTAACATTTAGTTTTCAACAGCGGAGATAAACCTTGCTGTCTGTCTCCGACATTTGCAACATAATTTCAATATTCAACATATCATAGTAATGAACGTGTCTGGAGTCGGGATGAGACAGACAGGCAGGCAGCGTTTCTTAACCAGTCGAAATCATGAATCAGCTGGCATCAATTTTATGGATATATACAAAGAAATGTCAATTGAAAAAAAGGTCAAACAAAATGAAGTGCAGCAAATTTGCAGTCTTTCCACCTTCAGTTTGAAGTGATTGTGTTAGCTGTGTTGTTGGCTAGCTCCTCTGAACAACCATGTCCTGACGAGTGAGCAAATTTTCGATGCCAGGTGAAATCGCGCCTCATTATGGATGTATCCAAATAAATGTCTCTAGAAAAAAAGCTTATGCAAATGCGGAGACTTGCTGTTATTCTGGCTGCACTTTTTGACGTGACTGTAAGTTAGCCATAGTTAGCTAGCAAGCAAGCAAGGAATAAGAACGTTGCCAGCCAGTATGGCAATGGAACTCTTAGAATGAATGACTGGGTCGCGTCCATAGATACAGAACAAAAAGATTGAATGACTGGGTCGTGTCTTTAGCAACCGAACCGATAGAACGAACGACCAGCTGGCTTGGGTCGCAACTCTTGATTTGTGTTGGGACTATATCTTGTGGAAAGATGACATAGTATGAATAAATTCATCAAAATAAAGTTTTTAATGAAAATATGTCAGTCATTATTTGAATATGTTGGTTACCCGTTAGATAAAAGTGATTATTTTTCGACTTCGTCTCGGGTCTAACAACACCCGTGCCAATATATCCTCCAAACACCCGCTTCACGGGCATTATCACTTAAATAGAGCACTGTATATTTGCACGGTAGAATTCAATGGCTATAGTTCATTCTTACGTGTTCTATGTTTGAGCTGCTTTTGCTAGCGTGTCGTGGAAAACACCTTCCACATCATTCATTATTTTCCATAGAATGCATAGCTTTTTGTTGATGATCTCTTCCGTAACTAAATGTTTTTGACAGTGCATCATCACTCTGAATGAAATACTACGGATGATCTGTAGGTTGTGTCTTTTGATTCACACCATTGAATTCATTACATAGGTAGTAAGTCATAGCCAGTATTCCAATGGCGAGAAGCATCAAATCTATGTAATTTAATGGCTATGACACATTGGCATGCATGGCTCCTTAGCCAACACTAGTATATAACCACCATACACTATGGCAATGTTAAAACCACAGAGTCTGACAACTTTGAGGTGATCTGTGCTGTTTCCAAGCCTCTCAGGCTCTCAGTCAGAACACACAGCTGTAGAGCCATGTGGAGGTGTTAATGATACAAGGGGTATGTCATGTACCGCGGGAAAATAGATGCTCCCAAAATGAAGCAGTAAAGAAAGACAACGAACGCCACAGTTGAATTGAGCAGTGTGAGGTGCAGAACGGGGTGTGGAAGATGAGGTTTTTGCTGTCTAATGTGATTGACTGTGCCAATCACAGGAGACGAGCTCGGCATATGGGTAGGTGCTCTGTTATAACAAGACTCTTCATTTTGTACCTCAAGCCTCAGAATATCTTTGCTATTCTGTATCATGGGGTAGGACGTCTTGGAGTTAGGGTTTGACTATTGTGTACTTACTTACTCTGTTTTGGCAGCAGCAAACTGTCTAACAAGTTTACATGTGGCCTCTTCCTCATCATCATCTGGTGTCACACTGCAGTCAAGCCTAGTAGCTGTAGACAGTTCAGTCAGCTCCACATCATCCTGCATTAAAAGCCAATTTCCTCAGCCTTATCTTCTGCCATTTCAATTTGGACTGGAAGTCAGTGTGTCTTCCTTATAGAATGTACTGGATGGTTCAGAGCAGTTATTTTGGAAGCACGATTAAAGTTTATATGGCAGATATCTCAGGACTGGTGTCAATCCTTTCAGAGAGCAATAGGCTATGCATTTTCACATTAATATTGATTTGTGCATACTGTGTAAACTGAGACAGGTTTATGTTTACTGGCAAGTTATCATGGACAAGGACTGTAGAAACATCTACAGTTGTGGACAGTCTCACTTGCAATATACTAATTAGATTGGTCTGTCTTGGTTGTACTACATGCATTAGGTTTCATTTGGTTGTAAATACATGAATAAGAAGGGAATTAGCATTGAATTGTAAGTTCAACTAATTTAACCAGCTCCAGTGATCTGTGGAGACAGTTTTTCTTGATAGAACATTCCACAGCAGTTATAAAGTGCTTTGACTTGCAACAGATTGTAATTACATTCACAAACGTTACAACAGGCTGAAATGAAAAGTGTTGTAATGGAGTGTTGAAGTATAATTGAATGATAACGAACGGATTCCGCTTCCAGAATCCTATTAAGTTTGGCCTTCAGTGAGGTATAATTACATTTTGATACACAGTGAGGTAGGCATGTGTTGCCAACCTTCAAGCAAGCAAGCGACAGTTCTGGTCTAATAGATTCTATAATTTTTACGGCTGAAATTCTGATGGAAATCTATTTAAAACCCGTTGCAACTCGCAAGTCTTTGAAGTCTAAGATTTTAATTTTTTGTTTGTAATTAAAATCAAATTAATTGTATATATTTTTAAATCATAATGCACATACCAGAGTTGCGGATATTCCTTTTTTCTTTGATACGTGCTTCTGTCCTGCACGTGATGAGTTGGATGTACATATATTTTTTTATTCTGATTATAATTCATGGAAAATTTTGTATGGGTTGATACATTTTTCGTAAGGGAAAATCAAGTCTAACATTTCTAAGTAGAAATTCCAATCATCACAAGCCTTTTTTAACCTCAAATATACTACACGTTTTACATTTCCTGCATTGCAGGAAAGTTCTCCTGCAACGGTGATCAAATTAAGATCCTACATCTGTAGAGGAAGTCTTGGCATTGTTTTATGAAGACACGGCTCACCATATTTAATGTGACAGTGCAGTCCCATCACAACCCTGGCTGTGTGATAAGTAAACTCTTTGACTTCCCTGGCATCAGGGAAATTATTAGGTCCTTACAGATGTCGGCTCTTAATATGACCCATTTTGTCGCAGGAAGAAAATAATCCTGGAGCAGGAGGATTTGAATGAATATTTCAAATCAGTTTGTAGGCTATACAATGTAGTACCGTGCCTAGGGGGCTATGGTTTGGGGAAGGCTCTGCAAACCAACAGACCTCATACCATCAAGTATCATCAATTCTCACGGCTTGATAAAGCATTGTGAACTGACATAGCATTGTGGTCTGAGCAGCATGCTTCGCTCCAAGCATCATGAGTTCATGCCCAGTGCTGGGCAATCTTTTTATTATTTAACCAATCCAAAGGCAGCTGCTTGCTGCCTACCTGCCTCCAAAGGCACCTACATTAGTAGGTAGCACTTTCAGTAGGTTACTGGCATTTGGGACAGGATTCGAAGGCAGCATTGCGTGATAACGAATTCACATTTCACCAAACGCTAGAAATTTGTAGCCACTCTTTAAAAAAAGGGTTCTAAAAGGGTTCTTCGTCTGTCCCCATGTTATTACCTGGAACCAAAAAGGGTTCTTCAAATGTTTCTGCTATGAGGACAGCCAAAGAACCCGTTTAGGTTCTAGATGACACCTTTTTTCCTAATAGTGTAGCAGCGTGAGCAACTAGTGCTAGCAATTCAGTGAACAAATATTCCAAAATGGAAATATCTGGCATCTGGCATGAATAATAACTAAACAAGTAACAGAATCGATCTCCTCAGTATCTTTTAAATAATGAAATTGACACAGACAGGAATAATTAGGTTCTGGTATAGGGTCCTTCTCTCGCAAATTGATTGGTCTGCTGGTCCATGGTTGTGAACATGACAGGTAAGCTTGCATGCGTGATATCATGCAGGTAATTTCTTTTTTTAATAGTAAAAGCTATTTTACTGACTGTTTAAGAATGATTAATAGACAGTAGGGTTTCACTGTGAAGCCAATATTGCATTAGAGCTGCATTCTTTCCTAATGAGTAGGCCTGCATTGTGATTAATTCATACAACTTTCACAACCGTGCATATTATTAAATGACACCGATGTTCAAAATAACATGGTTTTATATTCGTTGAGAACTAATATTGAAAGGTGATATGATGCAATCTAACTCAATTAGGCTGCTTCATCCAAACGCAAGCTAAATGCATTGGATACAAAACAAATAGTGGCATGTGATAAAGGATAACATGTCCAATATTATTATATCAATTAATATCAAACAGGAATATACAGTGTATTTGGAAGGTATTCAGACCCCTTGTATCTTCCCACATTTTGTAATGTTACAGCCTTATTCTAAAATGTATTAAATTAAAAATGTTTCCTCATTAATCTACAGACAGTTCCCCATAATGACAAAGCGAAAACAGGATTATAGATATTTTTGCAAATTTATAAAAAAATTCTAAACAGAAATATCTCATTTAAATAAGTATTTAGACCTTTTATTATGAGACTTGAAATTGAGCTCAGGTGCATCCTGTTTCCATTGATCATCCTTGTTTCTACAACTCTATTGGAGTCCACCTGTGGTAAATTCAATTGATTGGACATTATTTGGAAAGGCACACACCTGTCTGTATGAGGTCCCACAGTTGACAGTGCATGTTAAAGCAAATACCAAGCCACGATGAGGAAGGAATTGTCCGTAGAGCTCCGAGAGAGGATTCTGTCAAGGAACAGATCTGGGGAAGGATACCCAAACAATTCTGCAGCATTGAAGGTTCCCAAGAACACAGTGGCCTCCATCAATCTTAAATGGAAGTTTGGAACCACCAAGACTCTTCCTAGAGCTGGCTGCCCGGCCAAACTGAGCAATCGGGGGAGAAGGGCCTTGGTCAGGGAGGTGACCAAGACCCCGAAGGTCACTCTGACAGAGCTCCACAGTTCCTCTGTGGAGATGGGAGAACCTTCCAGAAGGACAACCATCTCTGCAGCACTCCACCAATCAGGCCTTTATGGTAGAGTGGCAGATGGAAGCCACTCCTCAGTAAAAGGCAAATGACAGCCCGCTTGGAGTTTCCTAAAAGGCACCTAAATGACTCTCAGACCATGAGAAACAAGATTCTCTGGTCTGATGAAACCAAGATTGAACTCTTTATCCTGAATGTCAAGCCCCATGTCTGGAAGAAACCTGGCAGAATCCCTACGGTGAAGCATGGTGGTGGCAGCATCATGCTGTGGGGATGTTTTTCAGCAGCAGGGACTGGGAGACAGAATCAAGGGAAAGATGAACGGAGAAATGTACAGAGATCCTTAATGAAAACCTGCTCCTGAGCGCTCAGGACCTCCGACTGGGGACGAAGGTTCACCTTCCAACAGGACAACGACCCTAAGCACACAGCCAAGACAACACAGGAGTGGCTTCGGGACACGTCTCTGAATGTCCTTGAGTGTCCCAGCCAGCGTTTGGACCCGATCTGAAAATAGCTGTGCAGCAAAGCCCCCCATCCAACCTGACAGAGCTTGAGAGGATCTGCAGAGAAGAATGGGAGAAACTCCCCGAATACAGGTGTGCCAAGCTTGTAGCGTCATACCCAAGAAGACTCAAGGCTGTAATCGCTGCCAAAGGTGCATTAACAAAGTACTGAGTAAAGGGTCTGAATTCTTATGTACATTTTTCTACAACCTTGTTTTTGCTTTGTCATTATGGGGTATTGTGTGTAGATTGACGAGGGAAAAAACTATTACATACATTTTAGAATAGGGCTGTTAACATAACAAAATGTGGCAAAAGTCAAGGGGTTTGAATACTTTGTATACTGAATGCACTGTCTGTATATATTTAATGAAATGAATACAGCATTGTACATTTTTGATTCCTTTCTCTCTCCTTGCAGGGGATTAGACAGATGAACTGCAGTCAACAGATGCCCAAGCCTCAAAACCAGAAACACGTGGAGACATCAACGCTTGTAATTTTGAATGAATGTAAAAAATATATTGTTTTTCATGTATCTGTGGTGGTCACAACATTTAGTCGGACGGTGATTGTCAAGCAAATAACTGTCGGTCTCAAGGTAATTGACGATTTAATTAACATAAACACATTTAGCATCTCCTGGCTTCCACACACTGATGCAGACCTTTGGAACATCTACATTTTAAAAAGTCTAATAAATCCATGTAATATAGCCTACACATTCACAATAAATCCATTATTTATTTTAGACAGGTCTAAAGAAAAATGATATGAAGAAAATGTACAGTCATGGCCAAAAGTTCAACCATGGTTACCTGCAAGGAAACACGTGCCGTCATCATTGCTTTGCACAAAAAGGGCTTCACAGGCAAGGATATTGCTGCCAGTAAGATTGAACCTAAATCAACCATTTATCGAATCATCAAGAACTTCAAGGAGAGCGGTTCAATTGTTGTGAAGAAGGCTCCAGGGCGCCCAAGAAAGTCCAGCAAGCGCCAGGACCGTCTCCTAATGTTGATTCAGCTGCGGGATCGGGGCACCACCAGTACAGAGCTTGCTCAGGAATGGCAGCAGGCAGGTGTGAGTGCATCTGCACGCACAGTGAGGCAAAGACTTTTGGAGGAGGGCCTGGTGTCAAGAAGGGCAGCAAAGAAGCCACTTCTCTCCAGGAAAAACACCAGGGACATACTGATATTCTGCAAAAGGTACAGGGATTGGACTGCTGAGGACTGGGGTAAAGTCATTTTCTCTGATGAATCCACTTTCCGATTGTTTGGGGCATCCGGAACAAAGCTTGTCCGGAGAAGACAAGGTGAGCGCTACCATTAGTCCTGTGTCATGCCAACAGTAAAGCATCCTGAGACCATCCATGTGTGGGGTTGCTTCTCAGCCAAGGTAGTGGGCTCACTCACAATTTTGCCTAAGAACACAGCCATGAATAAAGAATGCTACCAACGCATCCTCCGAGAGCAACTTCTCCCAACCATCCAGGAACAGTTTGGTGACGAACAATGCCTTTCCCAGCATGATGGAGCACCTTGCCATAAGGCAAAAGTGATAACTAAGTGGCTTGGGGAATAAAACATAGATATTTTGGGTCCATGGCCAGGAAACTCCAGAGACCTTAATCCCATTGAGAACTAGTGGTCAATCCTCAAGAGGCGGGTGGACAAACAAAAACCCACAAATTCTGACAAACTCCAAGCATTGATTATGCAAGAATGGTCTGCCATCAGTCAGGATGTGGCCCAGAAGTTAATTGACAGCATGCCAGGGTGGATTGCAGAGGTCTTGAAAAAGAAGGGTCAACACTGCAAATAT
Source organism: Brachymystax lenok tsinlingensis (assembly GCA_030435695.1). Taxonomy (NCBI): domain Eukaryota; kingdom Metazoa; phylum Chordata; class Actinopteri; order Salmoniformes; family Salmonidae; genus Brachymystax; species Brachymystax lenok. Next base: position 24,986,504 of record CM059788.1, on the reverse strand, counting down.
TGACTCTTTGCATCAACTTCATGTAATTGTCAATAAAAGCCTTTGACACATGAAATGCTTGTAATTATACTTCAGTATTCCATAGTAACATCTGACAAAAATATCTAAAGACACTGAAGCAGCAAACTTTGTGGAAATTAATATTTATGTCATTCTCAAAACTTTTGGCCACGCCTGTAGTCAGGCGTGGCCAAAAGACAATATACTCTGTTGTCCTGATGTGGCTATGCCAAATGGCTGTGGGCTACACTAGTTCATTTAGCGGACAAGATTTGCTTAGAATTCCTTTGCTTAGAATTTCATTATTTTATAGTATGAAGAATACAATTGAACATAAATATAAATATTTTATTCAGCTTTGTGTGCACATGAGGCTGTTCTGTGTTGAGCGGTTAACAAAGAAATAGGTATTCCTATATCCTTCATTTAGAGTAATTAATGTAACTTTAGTTGTTCTATAAACGTTGGGCTATATGTTTTGATTTTAATACATTTTAAGGCTTCATGATGCGACTCTAATGATGATTTGAAAGAAATTGCTTGAAAGGCATGAGCTCTGATTAGTTTTTTTTTGCGCAGGCTGTACACACTTCATTCGTCTCTCATTCACAATTTGACAAGCACTTAGTAATGCCTCGAATTTCCTGGTGGCATCCCCTTCGTGGCCGTAATGCACCCTAAAAAAAAATCTAGGCTTTTGTTGTGCACTTCTCCCTGAGTGCTCTCCATTAATTTCTTTATTTTTGTTGACTGAGAACACAATCTCATTTACAGTAACGACCTGGGGAATAGTTACATGGGAGAGGAGGGGGGATGAATGAGCCAATTGTAAGCTGGGGATGATTAGGTGACCGTAATAGTATGAGGGCCAGATTGCACATTTTGCCAGGACACCGGAGTTAACACCCTACTCTTACCATGGGATCTTTAGTGACCACGGAGAGTCAGGACACCCGTTTAAAGTCCCATCTGAAAGACGGCACCCTACACAGGGCAATGTTTCCAATCACTGCGCTGGGGCATTGGAATAGTGTTTTTAAACCAGAGGAAAGTGTGCTTCCTACTGGCACTCCAACACCACTTCCAGCAGCATCTGGTCTCCCATCTAGGGAACAACAAGGACCAACCCTGCTTAGCTTCAGAAGCAAGCCAGCAGTGGGATGGAGGGTGGTATCACTTGATCGGGTGATCCAATTTTGAGAGGTGCATATTGAAGATATTGGAAGAACTGTCCACATTTACTTTTCGTCAGCCAACGGCCTAACGAGCAGCAAAAGCACTAGCCTATGTCAATCTACTATCCCCCATAGTACAAACGTCTACCTATTCTGTGAGAGAAAATAATAATTCCAAACATTATCTGGGACAGTTGTGGGATGCAATAGATCCCAAATTAGTACAACCACTAGCATCCCACTTTTCTTTTTTTACACAATGTGGCTGGTACAACCAATCAGAACGTTTAGCTTAAAATGTTGATAAACTATTTGGCTATTTCTTCACATTATAAGCGCAGCAATGCACACTTGACATAAGCAGGAATGCTACAATAGCGGGGGAAACACAATTTATCAAACAGGACTGCAATTGTGATTATGCATGTAATGCTTTTATTTTAAAGGTGATTTTTATGGTGGAAATTATCTTCTCCAAATGTGAAACTCACGCGCTGTTTATGTATGCCAGTTAGGCACTAAACCCCTTGTAAAGCGGATTAATGTGCTTAATTTTAAGACGTTTTTGGACACTTTAGTTGTGATACAAACCTTATCAAAACATATAGGCCTATGGGCTAGGCTACATGAGGTGTGTGACTATGATTAGAAACATTTGCAAAAAAAGGCTTTCTGGGCATCATTCACAAGTGATAATATATAATTCACAAGTGAAAGGCTAATATTGTCACCCATCAGACTATTCTTGATTTAATCTTGTCTTTACGTATACTAAATAATATATGTGTGAAATTTGATTTGGAATAGACCATTATCATGCGCCTGTCTCAACAGGGGCAGCGGTAAAAAATACATGTAATCTATGCAATTAAATAGCGGATGGAGAATGCTTTTCCTGTGATTCATTTTCATGCTAGCCAGGTAGGCTATACTCCTGTTGTAAAGATAAGCAATTTGCTTAATATTAGGAAAGTTGAGAAATAAATATATTAGGCCTAGCCTATAGAAAGCTGAAGGGATCCTCTATATAGTAGAGGCCATCACTCTGTTTTCTCGCGCAATTGCATTGCCTATAGAAATGTTGGGCAACATGAGCTCATGGGCTCTCATTTAAGTGTTTGATTCGATTTTCGATTACATTTTCATTGATGTCAGAGTGATTACAGGGACAATAGAGTGCTGAGTACCAGGCAGTTGGCAAGTTTGGTGAGCTACTAATGATTATGAGCAGCATCAGATTGAGGGCATCTAGCTTAGATTGTAGGACGGCCGGTGTGTTAAGCATGTCCCAGTTTAGGTCACCTAACAGTACGAACTCTGAAGATAGATGGGGGGGGGCAATCAATTCACATATGGTGTCCAGGGCACAGCTGGGGGCTGAAGGGGGTCTATAACAAGCGGCAACGGTGAGAGACATGTTTCTGGAAAGGTGGATTTTTAAAGTAGAAGCTCGAATTGGATAGTATGACAGAACTCTGCAGGCTATCTCTGCAGTAGATTGCAACTCCGCCCTCAATGCAGATTTTAAAGGAAGAAATTTGCTAAATAAAAAAAGGAAATTGGTAACACAATAAAATAACAGTAACAAGGCTATATGTACTGGCACTGAGTCAATGTGCAGGGTTACGAGGTAGTTGAGGTAATACTGTATGTACATGTAGGTAGGGATAAAAGTGATTAAGCAATCAGCATAGATAATAAACAGAGTAGCAGCAGCATATGTGACTCATTTCAGGAAACTAGGCATATGTCGCACGTCACTACTTCACAGGAGAGCCATTTGAACGTAAAAAAATGTTTTTTTATCAAAATGCTTTTTCTGGCAGAAATGCCTTCTGGAACATGTGAACTTTCATGTGCCTTAATAACAAACTTGTATGCACATCTGTAAATGTGAATACACATTTTTAATTACAAGCCTAGTTGGTTTAGCCACCGAAAAAGAGAGCAACCTTCCTGCTAGCCATGATTGGCTGAGATAATGAGTGGGCTGGACATGCCGAGAGATGAGTTCAGATTGGTCTGCCATATAGCACACTTATGTCAGTATGTGTAGGTAATCCTATCTAACGTGGCTCTAAAAAAAATTATATTGCGTAGTAGAACTGCATAAGTGTTGCTCTCCACTTTCTGGAGAACTTACTTTTTTAACAGTGGAATTAGTGTATGGTAGCTAAGGAGATGGAGAAACCACCTGTCACCGGATGACATCTTCAAACTAAGGGCAACCATGGCATCCGTGACAGAGAGTGAGAAGCGTCCATCCATATATACAGGTAATAGAGTCTAGCTAGCTACATGTTCATATATTACGCATTTCTAATTTTGTCCGAAAGTAGTTTTCATTTCAAATTTAAGTGTACTGTTAGCTAGCTAGCTAACGTTAGCTGGCTGACTCGCTAGATAACGTTACGTGTATGATCTGTGTAGTAATATTATTTGTATCTCAGAGCCATTTGCTTTGCTAGTTATAGCCTAATATTAGCTAGCTAACATTGAACCTGGTCGGTTAGCTACCTGCAGATTCATGCAGGGTTGTAATGTCATGAGTTGGGATTATGGTTAATTGTTTAGCTAGCTAGCTAGCTAGAGAGAATTTACAAACGCTCAACATTCGTTGAATATGGCCGGTGCCAGTAAATGTTGGCAAAAAAGTAAATGGTCAGTGAGCTGTTCTCTCATTTGTGTCTGGCAGTAGCTAGCAAGCTAGCCAACGTTAGCCAGTTAGCTTGGGTGCTTGACTGCTGTTGTTAGGACAGAACGCTTGGCTCAATCCTTAGAGATGGGTGGGGTTAAAGCTTAAGAGGGTGTGAACGATGCTGAATGGGTGTAAACAAAGAAGGGCTCTCCAGTACCAAAACATTCAAAGTCCATTTTCTCAAACGTGAGGTTACAAGTTTATCAACTTAAAGCAGAATTACTTTCCCATTGTTCCTCGACTGTAGTGTATGATATACCTTTTTGAGAGATTCGATATAGGCTAATAGTTTTTTGCGGGGGGTCAGGAGAGGGGCAGGGTTTCAGGACAGGCTTTATTACTGCCACATTTAGTGAGTTTTGTACACATCTGAAGGATAGGGAGACGTTTATTATGTTATACATACTGTAGGAGGGCCAAGCACAGGAAGTAGCTATTTCAGTAGTTTAGTTGGCCATGACTATTTTCATGAATGTCTCAAGCGATACAGGATAAAGAAAAATGGGTGTCTCCATAGATACTAGGTCCTAGCAGTTTTGTGCAGACACAGGAAAACAAAGTTTTGAAGAAATACACATATTGAAAGAGGAGTACGTAATTTGTTTTCTAATGATCATTATCTTTTCGTCAAAGAAGTTCACTAATTTATCACTGCTGAAGTGAAGGTCGTCCACACGTGGGGAATGCTGCTTTTTAATTAGCTTTGAAACAGTATAAAAAAATATTTTCTGGGGGGGGGGTATTCAAAGTAGGCTGATCGAGCAGCAGTGAGGGCTTTTCGATATTGCACGATACTGTCTTTCCAAGCTAGTTGGAAGACTTCCAACTTAGTGGAGCGCCAGTTCCGTTCCAATTTTCTGGAAGCTTGCTGCAGGGCTCGGGTATTTTCCTGTATACTAAGGAGATACCTTCTTGCGACCGTTTTGTTTTTAGCGGTCCGACTGCATCTAGGGTATTACGTAAGGTTAAGTGTAGATCCTCGGTTAGGTTGTTAACTGATTTTTGTACAATTGACGTCCTTGGGTAGGTGGAGGGAGTCTGGAAGGGCATCTAGGAATCTTTGTGTTGTTTGAGAATTTATAGCACAGCTTTTGATAATCCTTGTTTGGGGTCTAAGCAAATAATTTTTTGCGATTGCAAATGTAATAAGATGGTGGTCCGATAGTCCAGAATTATGAGGAAAAACATTTAGTTCCACAATATCTACAGTGCCTTCAGAAGGTATTCACACCCCTTCACTTTTTCGACATTTTGTTGTGTTACAGCCTGAATTCAAAATGGATTAAATGTAGATTTTGTGTCATTGACCTACACACAATACCCCATAATGTGAAAATGTAATTATGTATTAAAAATGTAAAGCTGAAATGTCTTGAGTCAATACGTTTTCAACCCCTTTGTTTTGGCAAGCCTAAATAAATTCAGGATTAAACATTTGCTTAACAAGTCATATAAGTTTCATAGACTCACTCTGTGTAGGGTTTAACATGATTTTTGAATGTCTACCTCATCTCTGTATCCCACACATACAATTATCTACGAGGTCCCTCAGACGAGCAGTGAATTTAAAACACAGATTCAACCACAAAGACCAGGGATGTTTTGCAATGCCTCGCAAAGAAGAGCACCTATTGGTAGATGGGTAAAAATAAGAAAAGCAGACATTGAATAACCCTTTGACCATGGTGAAGTTATTAATTACACTTTGGATGGTGTACCAATACGCCCAGTCACTACAAAGATACAGTTGTCCTTCCTAACTCAGTTGCCGGAGAGGAAGGAAACCGCTCACCATTTCACCATGAGGCCAATGGTGACTTTAAAATTGTTAGAGTTTAATGGTTGTGATAGAAGATAACTGAGGATGGATAAACAACATTGTAGTTACTCCACAATATTAACCTAAATGACAAAGTGAAAAGAAGTAAGCCTGTACAGAATAAAAAATATTCCAAAACATGCATCCTGTTTGCAATAGGGCACTAAAGTAAAACTGCCAAAAATGTGGCAAAGAAATGCACTTTATGTCCTGACTACAAAGCGTTACGCTTGGGGCAAATCCAATACAACACTTCACTGAGTGCCACTCTTCATATTTTCAAGCATGGTGGTGGTTTCATCATGTTATGGGTATGCTGGTCATCGGCAAGGACTAGGGAGATTTTCAGGATAAACATAAACGAAATCAAGCTAATCACAGGCAAAATCCTAGAGGAAAACTTGGTTCAGTCTGCTTTCCAACAGACACCTTTCAGCAGGACAATAACTTAAAACACAAGGCCCAATATACACTGGAGTTGCTTATGAAGATGACATTGAATGTTCCTGAGTGGCCTAGTTACAATTTTGACTTAAATGGGATTGAAAATCTATGGCAAGACTTAACAATGTCTGTCTAGCAATGATTAACAACTACTTTGACAGACCTTGAAGAATTGTTTAAATAATAATGTGCAAGTATTGTACAATCCAGGTGTGCAAAGCTCTTAGAGACTTACCCAGAAAGACTCACAGCTGTAATCGCTGCCAGTGATTATATTGACTCGGGTGTGAATACTTATGTAAATAGAATATTTCTGGATTTGATTTTCATTAAATTTGCCCAGGAGGCCTGTAAACAGTAGCTATGAAGAGTGATTGAGTAGGCTGCATAGATTTCATGACTAGAACCTCAAAAGACAAAAATGCAGTCTTTTCTTTCGTAAATTGACATTTCCTGTCGTAAATGTTAGCAACACCTCCATTTTTGCAGGATGCGCAGGGGATATGATCACTAGTGTATCCAAGAGGTGAGGCATCATTTAACGCAGTAAATTCATCAGGCTTAAGCCATGTTTTGGTCCGGTCAAGTTTATGATCAGTGATTAGTTAATTGACTATTACTGCCTGGGAAGTGAGGGATCTACCATTTAAGTAGTCTTTTTTTTGAGATGTGACAGGAATGGATGAATACTTAATTCCAGTGAGATTGCTAAGGCGAACACCGCCATGTTTAGTTTTGACAGACTTAGAGCTAGACACAGACACGTTCTCTATGTGGAAAACTGAGCTGACTACACTGACTGTGCTAGGGGCAGACTCCACTAATCTGGCAGACTGGCTAACAGACTGCTGCCTAGCCTGCACCCTATCTCATTTTGGAGTTCGAGCCCTGTCTATGTTGATAGATAAGATGAGAGCACCCCTCCAGCTAGGATGGAATCCGTCACTCCTCAGCATGCCAGGCTTGGTCCCAGAAAGAAGGCCAATTATCTACAAATCCAGTCTTTTGGGAGAAGCAGTATACAGTTTTCAAATAGTGATTGAGTTGAACGAGTCTGCTGTAGAGCTCGTCACTCCCCCTAACTGGGAGGGGGCTAGAGACAATTACTCGATCCCGAAACATCTTTCTAGCGAAGTTAAACGCTGAAGCTATGTTGCGCCTGGTGACCTCTGACTTTCATCCTAACATCGCTGGTGCCGACGTGGATAACTAAATCCTTATACTCTCTACACTTGTCAGTTTTAGCCTCAGCCAGCACCATCTTCAGATTAACCTTTACGGCGGTAGCCCTGCCCCCTGGTAAACAATGTATGATTGCTAAATGATTCTAATATTGCGGGTAATGGAGTTGCCAATGACTAGGGTTTTCATTTTGTCAGAGCTAATGGTTGGAAGCTTTGGCGCCTCAGACCCCATAATGGGTGGAAGAGAGTCCTGAGAAGGCTCAGGCTATGACACCGACTTGCTGCTTCGTGGGGAAAACCGGTTGAATGTTTATATTGGCTGAATGAGCGACACCGGTTGAGCATGCCGACAGCATTTCTTTCCAGAAGCCGTGAGAAAATTGTTTGGCTGCGGGATAAACACGACTACCTGTACTTACTGGTGGCACAGACACTGTTTCATCCTTTCATACACTCGTTGCCTAACGATTGAGCCTGAAGCCGTGCTTGCAACTCAGCTATCGTCACCGTAAGGCAATACTTGTCCTGCATATTATGAGTACAGCTACTGCAATTAGAAGACATAATGTTACTTACCTTTTTCGGCTGGTGGAGATCCGGCATGTCCAGATAAAGGGGTGAAAAAGTTTAATGAAAAAAGTTGACAGCCGACGAGAGCATACAGGTCGCAGTGGTGGGTGGTATATGGGGCTTTGGTGACAAAACGGATGGCACTGTGATAGACTGCATCCAGTTTGCTGAGTAGAGTGTTGTAAGCTATTTTGTAAATGACATTGCCGAAGTCGAGGATCGGTAGGATAGTCAGTTTTACGAGGGTATGTTTGGCAGCGTGAGGGAAGGAGGCTTTGTTGCGAAATAGGAAGCCGATTCTGGATTTAATTTTGGATTGGAGATGTTTAATATGAGTCTGGAAGGAGAGTTTACAGTCTAGCCAGACACCTAGGAGTTTGTAAGTCAGAACCGTCCAGAGTAGTGATGCTAGTCGGGCGGGCAGGTGCGGGCAGCGATCGGTTGAAGAGCATGCATTTAGTTTTACTAGCATTTAAGAGCAGTTGGAGGCCACGGAAGGAGTGTTGTACGGCATTGAAGCTCGTTTGGAGGTTTGTTAACACAGTGTCCAAAGAAGGGCCAGATGTATACAGAATGGTGTCGTCTGCGTAGAGGTGGATCAAGGAATCACCTGCAGCAAGAGCGACATCGTTGATATATACAGAGAAGAGTTGGCCCGAGAATTTAACCCTGAGGTACCCCCATAGGGACTGCCAGAGGTCCGGACAACAGGGCCTCCGATTTGACACACTGAACTCTATCTGAGAAGTAGTTGGTGAACCAGGCGAGGCAATCTACTGACTACAGATATGATACATTTCTTTGCTAAGTATAAAGGCTTAGATATGTCAGCATATTGACACAAATTAAACGAGCTTGCAAGTGTGACTTTGAGCGAGCACAATATAATTGTCACAGATCATAAAGAAAACTGTCTTAAAGAGTACACTTATTTGAAATCATGAAATTGTCCATCAGCAATAGTCACTTGTCACTGTCAAGTTTTCGCTCTCAATTTCTCAAATTGCTGTCTTATGTCTTGGCACCGTTTGGGTTTGGATTTCAGGCTGAGGACATGGTCCTAAAGCACACCGTTGCCTCGTTTTGTATCACATTCCAATGATAAAACTGAGGGGGACAAAAATGCAATTTCAGAATTGACAGTTGCGCCCCTGACCAAATTAATTGGGAAATAAATTCTAATAAGTATAGTGTACCTTGAGTTTAGTGGAATCTACTTGCTAAAGTTAGCTAGCTTATTACTTGTTAGCCATAAAAGTGTGTCAGACATTCAGCTCTAGCAAACACCATAAAACAAGTCCACTTATTGCAGGCAAGAGTCAATATTTACAGCCTGGTCTCATAGACTGGACGCAACTAAGTAAAAGATACATCTGGGACACTCCAATTAGTATGATGGTTGGTATGGGTGGATGGGTGGGCGTATAACACGAAAGTCTAGCAACCCAAAGGTTGCAAGTTCGAATCTCATCACGGACAATTTTAGCAACTTTTCAACTACTTACTAGTTTTTAGCATGTTAGCTAACCCTTCCCCTAACCCTTTAACTTAACTCTGAAACTTAACCCTAACTCAATCCTAACCCCTAGCCTAGCTAACATTAGCCAGCTAGCTAACGTTAGCCACCTAGCTAGAATTCGTAACGTACACTACATGACCAAAAGTATGTGCACATACACTGCTCGTCATTCCAAAATCATGGACATTAATATGGATATGGGGATTTGCTTCCATTCAGCCACAAGAGCATTAGTGTAGTCGGGCACTGATGTTGGGCGATTAGGCCTGGCTCGCAGTCGGCGTTCCAATTCATCCCAAAGGTGTCCGATGGGGTTTAGGTCAGGGCTCTGTGCAGGCCAGTCAAGTTCTTCCACACCGATCTCTACAAACCATTTCTGTGTGGACCTCGCTTTGTGCACAGAGGAATTGTCATGCTGAAAATGTAAAGGGCCTTCCGCAAACTGTTGCCACAAAGTTGGATGCACAGAATCGTCTAGAATGTCATTTTATGCTGTAGCGTTAAGATTTCCCTTCACTGGAACTAAGGGGCCTAGCCCGAACCATGCCATTATTCCTCCTCCACCAAACTTTACATTTGGCACTATGCATTGGGGCAGGTAGCTTTCTCCTTGCATCCACAAAACCCAGATTCGTCTGTCGGACTGCCAAATGGTGAAGCATGATTCATCAATGTCAGCGAGATTTACACCTCTCCAGCCGATGCTTGGCATTGCGCATGGTGATCTTAGGCTTGTGTGCGGCTGCTCTGCCATGGAAACCCATTTCATGAAGCTCCCAACAAACAGTTATTGTGCTTACGTTGCTTCCAGAGGCAGTTTAGAACTCGGTAGTGAGTGTCCCAACTGAGGACAGACGCGCTACAAACTTCAGCACTCGGTGGTCCCATTCTGTGAGCTTGCGTGGCCTACCACTTCGCGGCTTAGCTGTTGTTGCTCCTAGACGTTTCCTCTTCACAATAACAGCACTTAGTTGACCCGGGCAGCTCTAGCAGGGTAGAAATTTGAAGAACTGACTTGTTGAAAAGGTGGCATACTGTGACGGTGCCACATTGAAAGTCACTGAGCTCTTTATTAAGGCCGTTCTACTGCCAATGTTTGTCTATTGAGATTGCATGGCTGTGTGCTCGATTTTATACACCTGTCAGCAAAAGGTTTGGCTGAAATACCCGAATCCACTAATTTGAAGGGGTGACCACATACTTTTGTATTTATAGTAAATATCTCAATTCAACACATTGTTTTAGAGAGTCGTTTTAGAGAGTAGAAACCTGTAAGTAGTACACTGAATATTGTAGCCAAATTTGAATTTTTACCAACCAAAGTACTTTTACGTATGACATTTATAAACATTTATGGTTGAAAATGACCCTTTCCAACCAATGACCCTCATGTTCTAGGCCATGGGTATCAAATTCATTCCATTAAGGGCCAAGTGTAAACTGATATTCATTATTTCCATTCAATTTGTGTCCATTTAAGACCTAGACACCCAGGTGAGGGGAGTTCCTAACTAATCAGTGACCTTATTGATCAATCAAGTACAAGGGAGGAGTGAAATTCCACAGACACTCTGCCCTCCATAGAATGAGTTTGACACGTGTTCTAGGCCCTTGGTTTTGGAATGGAAACGTTTTTTTGTAGTGAAGAGGGAGGGATGCATTTTTAATTCAATTCATGAATCAATGAGCCTCCAGCGGCTCTGGGGAATGATATGAAAATGACTCGCAATGGAAATAGGAAAATTAATTGAAACCCACTCATTGTTAACTTTGGAATCTACAATATTTTCCCAACTGTCATTTATAATTAGGATGGAGCATGTGATTACTCTAGTCTCTCTGTACAGATGAGACAGTTGCAAAATGAATCATGGGGATAGTTTTAATCCACTTCAATAGATTTCTGTCCTAGCCTATTAGTCAAAGGACATTAACGCTTGATGGCGTCTGCGGCATTGTCTATTTGGTATCATAGTGAGTGGTGCTGCTTTGAAGTTGTACTTGTGTGTGCAGTAGATTACCCATTTCTCAGAAATCCACCATAGCACCAGTATGGAGGTCTGAGCTGTCGCAGGGAGGAGGCCAGCCAGGGTGCTTTGACACTCTGAAAGTGTCTGAGGAGGCTCTCAGCTCTCCACATTTGCCTGTCTCCACTGACCATGGTCACATACCACAGGAGGTTGGTGGCACCTTAATTAGGGAGAACGGGCTCCTGGTAATGACTGGAGCGGAATTGGTGGAATGGTATCAAATACATCAAACGCAGATGTTTGATGCCAATTCATTTGCACCGTTCCTGCCATTATTATGAGCCGTTCTCCCTTCAGCAACCTCCTGTGTCACATACACCCCAATACATTATACATTTAACAGCATGCACAGACATGCCTGAGTTTTCTTTAAATCCCTCACAACTCCATCCTCATAGGTTACAATACTAAATCGCCCTGCTAACCTTATGCCTAACCTTAAATGAATACCAAAAAGCTCTTTTTTTCAGATTTTTTTTTTATGATAGCCAATTTGGATTTTGCGGCTGGCCCAGCGGAAAACCGGTCAGGTCTGACTCTAGTAAAAGATTAATCTCAATAAACGTCAACCTGCGTCCAGGGTGCTGTTTATGGAGCTGTCCATGGTGCTGAATTGCACTCAACGGATTCCCAGAGAACGTCAGGTTAAAGTGATTTATACATGCTTTTTGTATCCGGATTCAAGAGGAATGTGTTGAATTCGTGTTAGAGAGAGCCAAGGCATTCTATAGTCAATTATGGAGAAGAAGTTCAGACAAGTTGAATAAAATAGAATTTAGACTATAAACTATAACTGTCATAAAAATCGTCCTCTGCTGAATGAGTGTCGTTTCTCATTGAGCCACAGAGAGGCACTCGAGCTCCGTCCTGGATTAACAGTTATGGGGACTGGAATGAACAGAATAACGAAAATATTTTACAAATGACATGACTGCTTGTAGCCTATTAGCACATTTGAGACTGGACTATTTAATGACTAATGCAATATTGGATTAAAGTAAATCTTCTCTGCCCCACATTCATGTGCATTATGTACAGTATCCTGTAGTCTGCGGTGTGTTGTTGAGATAATAGGTTGTGCACAGTCCGTTTACTTCACTTCTCATGCAGAACGCGTCCACCGAGGCGCCACTGGTTCTCGTCGTCCTTCACACATACACACACACCGGGTCTTTCTTGCCGCCAAACAGCTGTTGAAAGTCTAGCAGCCTTTTTATTTATTTTGATTTGGTACAATTTTCTGAGACTGTATTGGATTCCCACAGAGACGGGCTGCTATCGCGCTGTGAGAAGGCATCAACGAACTGAAGAGGGGAACCAACGTGCTCTGAATACAGACACAGACTATTAACGTCCTACTGTAGCCTTGCTCACCGCTCCCTTAGGAAAAAAACACATCTAATCGATCAGAGGACTTGCTGGTTAGGCTATTTTCGTTTTCTAATTCAACCAGGAAAACGTTTTCAGTTTTTACAAGTTATTTTATCGGGATAATTTACCTGTTCTCTTTGGAACCATATCCGCTTTATTCCGGAGAATAAATTGGCCACAGGCGGTCGGATCTCTCCAAAGCGCACAGAAAAGAAGCAGTAGCCTACACTCGTCCCCGCAGACGAGAGGTTTTTCTTGCTTTGACATGCTGTAGTGGTTTTGACTGGACCTATGGCTTCGCTGTATCAGAGATTCGCCGGTAAGATTAATACGAATAATTCTTTCCCCCACCCACCTGAGGCCAGCCACCTACTCGGCGGACAGGTAGCGGACGAGGAAAACAACACACGGAAGAACCCGCAGCCCGTGGCCGACGGCAGACCCCATGTTCCCCACCGAAAGAAAAATGCGATCGAGGACGAGCGTGTAAGACCTTGCTCTAAACAACTAAACTATTGGTGTAGGCCTATGGATTTGATCATTCAAACCTTCATCTAAGAATTGTTGACAACTTTAAAAGATCACCTGTATAGCCCTATCTGCTTTCTATTGTTTGCCCAATCATTTTACTCTAGGCCTAAACTATCATGTTGCTGAAATTATGTTCTTGGTTCACTCTTGCCTAAATGGTTTTGCAACTGAAACAGCATGTGCTACCTGGTGATTCTCAGATCAGTAGGCTATGAATTGCTGTATGAATTCAGAGCGTCAGATGCTCCCTCAGTCAAGGCGTGGTTGCTATTCAAGAAACGTATTGTGTCTGGATGGTTGGCCTTGTGTAGTGTCTGAATAGGCTGAGTCACTTTCTATGTTGTGATGCTTGGCAACTATAACTGCTTAAAAGTAGCCTATACTATATGTGACTGCATTTGCATATTGTTTAAAAGTTCTCTGGTCTGTTTGTTGACAGCTTGAAACAAGGGCCAGCTCTAGCCTCTTGAGGTGTAGAGAAACATTTTAAGTTTTAAAGTTCATTTCCTGGGGCATAATTTTTTTAGCACTTTTAAAGGCCTAGTGCAGTCAAAATGTGATTTTCCTGTGTTACGTATACAGTACCAGTCAAAAGTTTGGACACACCTACTCATTCAATGGTTTTTCTTATTTATTTTTACTATATTCTACATTGTATAATAATAGTGAAGACATAAACTATGAAATAACACATATGGAATCATGTAGTAACAAAAAAAGTGTTAAACAAGTCAAAATATATTTTATATTTGAGATTCTTCAAATTAGCCACCCTTTGCCTTGATGACAGCTTTGCACACTCTTTGCATTCCATCAACCAGCTTCATCTGGAATGCTTTTCCAACAGTCTTGAAGGAGTTCCCACATATGCTGAGCACTTGTTGGCTGCTTTTCCTTCACTCTGCAGTCCTTCTCATCCCAAACCATCTCTATTGGGTTGAGGTCGGTTGTGATTGTGGAGGCCAGGTCATCTGATGCAGCACTCCATCACTCTGGTCAAATAGCCCTTACACAGCCTGCAGGTGTGTTGGGTCATTGCCCTGTTGAAAACCAAATGATAGTCCCACTAAGCCCAAACCAGATGGGATGGTGTATCACTGCAGAATGCTGTGGTAGCCATGCTGGTTAAGTGTGCCTTGAATTCTAAATAAATGACCTACAGCGTCACCAGCAAAGCACCCCCATACCATCACACCTCCTCCATGCTTCACGGTGTGAACCATACATTGGGAGAGCATCCGTTAATCTACTCTGCGTCTCACAAAGACATGGCAGTTGGAACCAAAAAGCTCAAATTTGGACTCATCAGACCAAGGACAGATTTCCACCGGTCTAATGTCCATTGCTCATGTTTCTTGACCCAAGCAATTCTCTTCTTCTTTTTTGTGTCCTATAGCAGTGGTTTCTTTGCAGCAATTAAAAAATGAAGGCCTGATTCACGCAGTCTCCTCTGAACAGTTGATGTTGAGATGTGTCTGTTACTTGAACTCTGTGAATAATTTATTTGGGCTGCAATCTGAGGTGCAGTTAACTCTAATGAATGTATTCTCTGCAGCAGAGGTAACTCTGGGTCTTCCTTTCATGAGAGCCAGTTTCATCATAGCTCTTGATGGTTTTTGTGACTGCACTTGAAGAAACTTTCAAAGTTCTTGAAATTTTTCGCATTGACTGAGCTTCATGTCTTTAAGTAATGATGGACTGTCGTTGTAAAGTAATGTCGTTTCTCTTTAATTATTTGAGCTGTTCTTGCCATAATATGGACTTGGTCTTTTACCAAATAGGGCTATCTTCTATATACCACCCCTACCTTGTCATTAAGAAGGAAAGAAATTCCACAAATTAACTTTTAACAAGGCACACCTGTTAATTGAAATGCATTCCAGGTGACTACCTCATGAAGCTGGTTGAGAGAATGCCAAGAGTGTGCAAAGCTGTCATCTAGGCAAATATTGTGAACATGATGATAATGCCCTTTTAGCGTAAGAGCTGTTTGAAAAGACTGCCTGAAATGTCACCCTGTTTTTGTGGGATGCCATCAATTAGTTATTAAACTTAGAGCAATAAGAAAAAGTTCTAAACCTCCCTGCCAATAACAGCACATTTTCTATTTCCCCCCTCCTATTCAGGCCACCCCCAGACAGTCCTAGCAAAATTGTTGCTTGAGAAATTGCTCTTTGCTAAGAAGCTATTTTTGTTTATCTTTTACCATTTAAATGTAAAATAAAATAAAATTTTATTTGTCACATACACATGGTTAGCAGATGTTAATGCGAGTGTAGCGAAATGCTTGTGCTTCTAGTTCCGACAGTGCAGTAATATCTAACAATTCCCAGACTACCTTGTACACACAAATGTAAAGGGATGGAATAAGAATATGTACATATAAATATATGGATGAGCGATGGTCTTGCGGCATAGGCATGATGCAATAGATGGTATGAAGTACAGTATATACATATGAGATAAGTAATGTAGGATATGTAAAAATTATTAAAGTGGCATTATTTAAAGTGACTAGTGATACCTTTTATTGAATCCATTTTTTAAAGTGGCCAGTGATTTGGGTCTGTATGTTGGCAGCACCCTCTCTATGTTAGTGATGGTTGTTTAACAGTCTGATGGCCTTGAGATAGTAGCTCTTTTTCAGTCTCTCGCTCCCAGCTTTGATGCACCTGTACTGACCTTGCCTTCTGGATGATAACGGGGTGAACAGGCAGTGGCTTGGGTGGTTGTTGTCCTTGATTGACTTTTTGGCCTTCCTGTGACATTGGTTTCTGTAGGTGTCCTGGTGGGCAGGTAGTTTGCCCCCGGTGATGCGTTGTGCAGACCGCATAGGCCTCTGGAGAGTCTTGCGGTTGAGGGCGGTGCAGTTGCCATACCAGGCGGGGATACAGCCCGACAGGATGCTCTCGATTGTGCATCTGTAAAAGTTTGAGGGTTTTAGGTGAAAAGAGGTTGAAGAGGCGCAGTTGCGGCTTTTTCACCACACTGTCTGTGTGGGTGGATCATTTCAGTTTGTCTGTGATGTGTACGCCGAGGAACTTAACTTTCCACCTTCTCCAATACTGTCCCGTTGATGTGGATAGGGGGGGGGGGTGCTCCCTCTGCTGTTTCCTGAAGTTCACGATCATCTCCTTTGTTTTGTTGACGTTGAGTGAGAGGTTGTTTTCCTGACACCACACGCCGAGTGCCCTCACCTCCTCCCTGTAGGCGGTCTCGTCGTTGTTGGTAATCAAGCCCACTACTGTTGTGTCGTCTGCAAACTTGATGATTGAATTGGAGACGTGCATGGCCACGCAGTCATGAGTGAAAAGGGAGTACAAGAGGGGGCTGAGCACGCACCCTTATGGGGCCCCAGTGTTGAGGGTCAGCGAAGTGGAGATGTTGTTAACTACCTTCACCACCTGGGGGCAGCCCATCAAAGTCCAGGACCCAATTGCACAGGGCAGGGTTGAGACCAACGTCTTAAGCTTGATGATGAGCTTGGAGGGTACTATGGTGTTGAATGCTGAGCTGTAGTCAATGAACAGCATTCTAACATAGGCATTCCTCTTGTCCAGATGGGATAGGGCAGTGTGATGGCGATTGCATCGTCTGTGGATCTGTTGGGGTGGCATGAAAACTGAAGTGGGTCTAGGGTGGCAGGTAAGGTGGAGGTGATATGATCCTTGACTTGTCTCTCAAAGCACTTCATGATGACAGAAGTGTGTGCTACGGGGCGATAGTCATTTAGTCTTTGCCTTCTTTGGTACAGGAACAATGATGGCCATCTTGAAGCATGTGGGGACAGCAGACTGGGATAGGGAGCGATGTAATATGTCCGTAAACACACCAGCCAGCTGTTCTGCGCATGCTATGAGGACGCGGCTTGGGATGCCGTCTGGGCCAGCAGGCTTGCAAGGGTTAACACGTTTAAAAGTCTCACTCACATTTGCCACGGAGAAGGAGAGGGGGGGCCCCGCAGTCCTTGGTAGCGATCCGCGTCGGTGGCACTGTATTATCCTCAATACGGGCAAAGAAGGTGTTTAGCTTGTCTGGAAGCAAGACATCGGTGTCCGCGACGTGGCTGGTTTTCTTTTTGTAGTCCGTAATTGCATGTAGACCCTGCCACATACGTCTTGTGTCTGGGCCGTTGAATTGCGACTCCACATTTCACTTGTTTGATTGCCTTGCGGAGGGAATAACTACACTGTTTAAATTCGACCATATTCCCCGACCTCTTTCCATGGTTGAATGCGGTGGTTCGCCCCTTTCAGTTTTGTGCAAATACCGCCATCTATCCACGGTTTCTGGTTGGGGTATGTTTTAATAGTCACAGTGGGTACAACTTCTCCAATGCACTTCCTAATAAGCTCACTCAACGAGTCAGAGTATAAATCAATGTTATTGTCTGAGGCTTCCGGGAAAATTTTCCAGTCCACGTGATCAAAACAATCTTGAAGCGTGGATTCCGATTGGTCAGACCAGCGTTGAATGATTCTAGTCACTGGTACATCCTGTTTGAGTTTATGTCTACAGGATGGTACGAGCAAGATGGAGTCGTGGTCGGATTTGCTGAAGGGAGGGCGGGAGAGGCCCTTGTATGCATCGCGGAAGTTAGAGTAGCAGTGGTCCAGTGTTTTGCTCGAGCGGGTACTGCAGTCAATGTGCTGGTAGAATTTACAGTTGAAGTCGGAAGTTTACATACACTTAGGTTGAAGTCATTAAAACTTGTTTTTCAACCACTCCACAATTATTTTGTTAACAAACGATACTTTTGGCAAGTCGGTTAGGACATCTACTTTGTGCATGACACAAGTCATTTTTCCAACAATTGTTTACAGACAGATTTATTTCACTTATAATTCACTGTATCACAATTCCAGTGGGTCAGAAGTTTACATACACTAAGTTGACTGTGCCTTTAAACAGCTTGGAAAATTCCAGAAAATTATGTCATGGCTTTATAAACTTCTGATAGGCTAATTGACATCATTTGAGTCAATTGGAGGTGTACCTGTGGATGTATTTCAAGGCCTACCTTCAAACTCAGTGCCTCTTTGCTTGACATCATGGGAAAATCGAAAGAAATCAGCCAAGACCTCAGAAAAAACATTGTAGACCTCCACAAGTCTGGTTCATCCTTGGGAGCAATTTCCAAACGCCTGAAGGTACCACGTTCATCTGTACAAACAATAGTACGCAAGTATAAACACCATGGTATCACGCAGCCGTCATACCGCTCCGGAATGAGACGCGTTCTGTCTCCTAGAGATGAACGTACTTTGGTGCGAAAAGTGCAAATCAAATCAATCAGTACAACAGCAAAGGACCTTGTGAAGATGCTGGAGGAAACAGGTACAAAAGTTTATATATCCACAGTAAAACAAGTTCTTTATCAACATAACTGAAAAGGCCGCTCAGCAAGGAAGAGGTCACTGCTCCAAAACCGCCATAAAAAAGCCAGATTACGGTTTGCAACAAAGACATACCTTTTGGAGAAATGTCCTCTGGTCTGATGAAACAAAAATAGAACTGTTTGGCCATAATGACCATTGTTATGTTTGGAGGAAAAAGGGGGAGGCTTGCAAGCTGAAGAACACCATCCCAACCGTGAAGCACGGGGGTGGCAGCATCATGTTGTGGGGGTGCTTTGCTGCAGGAGGGACTGGTGCACTTTACAAAATAGATGGTGTCATGAGGAAGGAAAATTCTGTGGATATATTGAAGCAACATCTCAAGACATCAGTCAGGAAGTTAAAGCTTGGTCGCAAATGGGTCTTCCAAATGGACAATGACCCCAAGCATACTTCCAAAGTTGTGACAAAATGGCTTAAGGACAACAAAGTCAAGGTATTGGAGTGGCCATCACAAAGCCCTGACCTCAATCCTATAGAAAATGTATGGGCAGAACTGAAAAAGCGTGTGTGAGCAAGGAGGCCTACAAACCTGACTCAGTTACACCAGCTCTGTCAGGAGGAATGGGCCAAAATTCACCCAACTTATTGTGGTAAGCTTGTGGAAGGCTACGTTTGGCTCAAGTTAAACAATTTAAAGGCATTGCTACCAAATGCTAATTGAGTGTATGTAAACTTCTGACCCACTGGGAATGTGATGAAAGAAATAAAAGCTAAAGTAAATAATTCTCTCTACTATTATTCTGACATTTCACATTCTTAAAATAAAGCGGTGATCCTAACTGACCTAAGACAGGGCATTTTTGCTAGGATTAAATGTCAGGAATTGTGAAAAACTGAGTTTAAATGTATTTGGCTAAGGTGTATGTAGACTTCCGACTTCAACTGTAGGTAGCCTTGTTCTCAAATTAGCTTTGTTAAATTCTCTTGTGAGATAATCACAGTAAGGTACTTAATTGTTACCCAGAAATTATTTGATATTGATATAAAAACTGCTGCATTGGACCTTTTTTTTAAAGCAAGTTTTCTTTTTATTCTTCAGTTTTACAGCAAATGTCATGCAATTCTAATTCTTTGACTTATGCCATGTTAATATGATAGCTGAGTGAGAATGACTAACAAAATCAACGGGGGCCCACGGAGGTCAGGGCCCCTGGGCCTTGATTAGATAGCTGGCTTGACTTACTACCAATCTAAAAATGGTTAGCTGACATGGCTAATTAGGTGACTGTCAGCGACTGACATAACAAGAAAAAAACTGCTGATGCACAATAACATTTTGAAATTTCACCTGGTGTATTCTACTATTCTTACTCTCGTTAAGTTGAGACACCGCCTCAGTTTATGGGGGAGGTCTGGGGCCTTCTAGTGACCAGAGGTCCTAAGCGACCGCTTATGTCGCTTATGCCTGGAACTGGCCCTGCTTGAAACTAGTTGCAATTAAACATTCTATTTGTTGTTTAGAGGCAAATGAAAACCCAATGTAATACATTCAGTGATTTGGCCTTCTTTTGCAATCTAATGATCTAATCGAAGTTGGCAAGCTATCATGGGTTCTCGTTTTGCAAGGACTTACATGTGGAGGTCCAATAGATGATTATACGCTGTAGCCCATATATTGGCTATGTTGAAGACAATTCTGATGTAGTCTTGCTTTGTGTTTTAGCGATAATAATTCTTCAAGGCCACTTTTGCGACGAGGCTCACATCTTTATATGGTCCATGGTGATGAAATTGCACACAGATCACATTCCCTGCTTTTGCTAAGGCATTCTTTAGTAGACCTATGCTCATACAGTTTGTTTTAGTTTGTCCTTTTGAAACCGATGTTGCTCAAAATGTGCTGACTTGTAGAATGACAATGAGCAGTATAGCCTATGTCTCAGGCGTGAAAAATAAACGTGGATCCTGTGAAGAATTGGCCGCCTAAAGTGACTCTTCCAGTTAAGCTGCTGCAGAGTAGGTCTAGCTGTAGCCAGCATAATGAAGGGAATTCAGCATTAGTATCACGCCCAATGACAACTGCTTAGTTTAAATACAAACATTTAGTTCATTGTCACCATAGTTTCTGAACACTCTATGCTCTGTATTATAAAAGGCATGTATTTGACATCAGTGTTTACACATTGTCGTTTGAGCGCCACCTGAGTGTCCATCTCATCTCTTTTCTCAATCCAGAGATAGTGAAGCTGTCAGCACGAGAAGGATGTCTCCTCTGCATTATTGATGTGTATTGTGATGACAAGCAGGGAGGTAGTGAACACACTGCCTCTGTCACTGATACTGTTGACACTGAAAGAAACACAACACGAAAGGACACAGCACGGAACGACACGACACCGCACAACACAAAATCACACAAAACGACACCACACAACACCAAACATAGGTGTTATTTACTCTGTGTTATGACATTGTTAGAGTGTGTCATGTTCCACAATGTCCTACTGCATCAATGGTCTCTGCATTTAATGAGTTATGTGCAATAGGCCATTCAAGTAATAGTAATGGGGTCCGGTTCATATATCTTTCAAAGTGAAGGATAGGTGTATTTTTTTTTCCTATGGTTATTTCCAATGGGTAACTAAAAAAACTGAGGAACCATTCTCAGATTGCAATGTTTCCTGTAACATATTTAGGAGTGCACAGCTCACCTTCAGCTCCCCTTCAGTCCTCCTGATGTCCCCTGAGGAGTACTGGAGCATGAAATTACCTTTTGCCTCATGAGTTGAGGAGTTTCACGGTTCCTAGGGTGACATTTTGTTTTCTTGACCTCAGTGGGAATTACAATTTTAATCACGTTTCATTTCTGAGAGGAAAATCTTCCTTACTTGCAGCAAATTCAATTTGGAATGCAACGTTTTATACATTGTAATGTAATTATTATTGTCAGGGGCGCAACTTTGGTTTTAGAAGTGGGGGGGACATAATACTTTTTTGGTCCAGTCGCATAAACACTCCAAACAGCCTTCCCGACCGCTCGGAGGCGTCCGCATTTCCTAAAGCACACCTGTGTTTCGTTTTGTATCACATTCCAATAAGAAAATGTGGGGGGACAAGTGAAAGTTGCACCCCTGATTATTGGTGTCCTTAACACTATAATGCTCACTATGTAACTTATCTGTTAACAGCAGTAACCAGATTTTGTGGTACAGTATTATAGAGTCTCCTGGGGTATCAGCCAGAGTTAATTCTCTCTCATTACCCTCTACTGCTAATGGCAGCCGGGGCTGAAATCCAATAAAGTGACTTTAATTAATCATCGCGGGGCGGCTGTAGCCTAAAATATGGTGACATTTAAAGGATAGTGACCTGTGGAGCAGGTTCCCTTTGTGAGCAGGAGCCATATTGACTTTTCCCGGGTCCCCAGCCAGCCAACAGAGGAACTCAAACACCTCCTATTGTTGAGCTCTTCCTCCCCTGACAATGAAAGGTGACACACGAGTGTGAACTGAGCAGGAGACCTTGGTATCTCATGACAGAGAGTTGTTGATTTGATTCATATATGTTTACTTAATTTTGAGTTTCTTGTATCTTTTTTTTTTGAATCACCTGATAGGCTAGGACACCGTTAAGCTTGGATTACATTGATGTGGGGCACTGGAGAGTATGGTGTGTTGTGTGAATGTTTGAACACTTATTTTAACTAACAATAAGATAACATTAAATTAGACTAATTTTTTTCTAATTTTGTGGCAATTATGTTGGTAATTACTATTATGTTCTGACACATTTTACTGTAAAACCATGCTCACCTATAATGGGTAATTACCTGATCCACTTGGCTGTGCCATTCAGCACAGGCTCAGGAAGCTTTTCTCCTTGTATTCCTCACATTTCAATTTAAAGCTAAACATAATGTTGAAATGTGAAACCAGGTTTTTATAGTAGCACAGCAGTTTTATTTTTAACTAATTATCACATCAAAGTTTACAAAAGAGTCTCTTTCCCTCGTTGAGGATAACACAAGTCACTGCCACTCATGTGTGTCCTGAAAACATAGGAAAGGCAGAAGTATCCTACTCTCCCTCTGGGGATCCTACTAGGTAAGATCTGATGTGAAACAGCATGGATAGTTTGCTACAAAGGCTGTCTTTCCGGGGACTCACATTTGTTAGGTTATTCTCCCTGACTCAATTCTCTCTCACTTGAGATTATATTAGTGATTGGTTTTATGCTTATTTCTCAGTTTAAAAACGTTCTAGATTAATATCGCATGCTATTGCAAGCTTTTGTCAGCTGGGCTTTCTTGCTCAAAACATTAAATAAGAATGACTAAAAAATATAAAAATTAAATGATATCATACTAACATTTTTTTGTTGTTGATCAAAATAAAAGCTAGTGAAATCTAATCAAAGATGAAGCCCTTGTCCCAGTAGCTACATGTACTCAGCTTGTCTGGTTGGCTTCACAGGAGGTTGGTGGCACCTTAATTGGGGAGGATGGGCTCATGGTAATGGCTGGAGTGGAATGGTATCAAACACATGGTTTCCATGTGTTTGATGCCATTCCATTAGCTCGGTTCCAGACATTATGAGCCATCCTTCCCTCAGCAGCCTCTACTGGTTGGCGTGGGAGTTCAAAGGGTGTGATAACACCCTGGGTACATGATTGAAGAGTGATATGTGTCATTGAGATGGACACTGGTACTCTGGTTGGTACACCAGGGCAGCCTCATCTAGCTGGGTGATTCTCACGAAATCTTGGTTTCAAAGATTTCAAACATGAAATCTTTAAAAAGACTTGCATCAACTATTGTTTTTAGCCATTAGTAACAGGGTCTGAAATGTTTGAGCATTAATTTAAAAACATTTACTGACAATTTAACACTTTTGAACATATTTTCCAAAACATGTCCTTAAACATCTCATTACCGCAATGGTCTGAAAACATCAAGACCACTAGGAAAGCTAATACATTTTCACAATTTGTTTTCATTATTATTAACAGTCATGCACAGTTACTTGAAACTCTGAAATAGTATATATTTTTTAATTAAAAAAATACTTGATTTTGACTGATTTCTCTCATTACCGCAACACCTTCCGCAATCTATAACCTAATATTTTTTATATTTCATTGAAACCTGACATATTTTCAAAATTATGTGGCAAGCCTGGAAGTGGCAAGCCTGAATGTGGCAAGCCTGCATTTAAAAGAAAACTACTATTTTTCCTTTCATTAAATTAACATAAAATGAACACCTGTTGCGGTAATGATACACAGGTTTTGGTAATGAGGTTGATGATTTCGATAATGATAATAAGTATACTAAGACTGAGGTATGGTTAAAAACATTACATTTAATGTAGAAAATAAATGGGATAATATTGGCACAATCATGATTCAAGTTCAATCAATTTCATTATGCAGTGATTCAAAAGTACATAACATACATAGGCTAAAAACAGAGAACACATGAAAACAACACATACAAAAACATTAGAACAGCACATGTCATCGTCACTACACACACTGGCCTGTACAGTGTCCCTTGGGGATGATGTTTCTATGACCCCAAGCTGGTGCAGCTTATTTATCTTCAAGCCAAAGTTTTCATGCGTTCTGCAAGTACATGTTTCTCTGTCTGTAACTCTTTGCTGGCCAATCCAAAATGGCTTAAATTTAAAGAATTGAGCCTTGGAAAGGTTGTGCCCTTAATTCTCAGACAAATCTTCTATGAAGATTTGCCATAGTGTCCGTTAAGGCTCTCTTACGGAATATCTGGCCCTTTTCCCGAATTTCTCTGGGTTTCCCATTTATTACAGTGGAGATGAAGGAAGCGGCTAACAAGTTTGCGCATTAGTCTTCTCTGGCTGTTATTGGCTAATGTTCTCTGATGACCTCTCTTTGTAGTTTTCTTCTGGACCTCTCTGCCTTCCATGTTGACAATTACCTGCTTCCTCTTGGCCATCATCTCAAGTCTTTTCAGTCTTTTCTTTAGGTTGACCATCTCTTTGGTCCTCTCCAGCAGCTTCTCTTCTGTGTAGCGCAACTTTGACCTACATTTTGATAGTGTTTTCTTTCTTCTGTTCCTCTTTTTGGGTGATTCCTTTGGTGTAGATGTCTTCATTGGTCCTGGTGTCTGTAGAGATGTCTCTCTTCTTTTAGGAGTTGAGTTGACGGCAGGGACATTTACCTGCTGAGGTGAGAATGGCTGTTCTCTTGGGGAGGCTGTGTCTTCTTGAAGATTTTGAATAACTTCTTCATTTTGCTTATTTAACATGTTGAAGTGTATCATCTTCCTAGCTTGGTGGTGTTATGTCAAATACAGCTTTTAGCTGTTTCTTTCTTCTGTAATACCTTTCTGAGTTTTCCCGCCACTGTTTTTTTTTTTTCTTTTCATGTTGCTCCTTTGTCAGATCTAGAGTTTTCTTGATTTTACAATTTTGCTTTCGTTTTTGATATCTGGAAATGGAAAGGAAGCATGACATGAAATGAGCATGTCTCAAAACATGGGGAAAATCTTACTGTTATGGACATGTCATCCTATAGTAGAGACTGAATGGCTTACTGACAGTGTGTGTGTGTGCATCCTACAGTAGGAACTGAATGGCTTACAGACTGTGTGTGTGTGCGTGTGCGTATACACATCCTATAGTAGGGACTGAATTGCTTAAACTTACAGACTGTGTGTGGACATCCTATAGTATAAACTAAACGCCTACGTGTGTGCTTGCATGTGTAGACTTCCTAACACTGTAGGGTATTGACTTCCTATAGACACGGTATGAGGGCATAGGCTTCCTATAGACTATATATGCTAATTACGCTTGCTGTAACCTCTCAAACCCCTAACCTCTCTCTCTCCTTCCTTCTGTACTCTTCCAGCAGTTCTGGGCTGGTGTAAACTTTTTCTCTGGATTTTGTCAGCCTAGCCTTCACTAAAGTGTTATTTTTGTCACTTGCTGACTGTCTGCAATTAAACAGTACATAAAGCAAAATATAAACAGTTAGTAAATAATATTTAAGTTAATAGTTCATTACATTTAAAAATCTAGTCTGTATGATTAAATTCTCATTCCCGAAACAGAAATTCTCTCTACCCCAACTGGCCTTAAATTGCAGCGTGAATTGCAGCATGTTTTGCTAACAATAGAAAAGACATGATGACTAAGCAAATTTTTACTCAATGTACATAATTAGACATTAATGAAGTATATTTTCATAGAACATTTTAAATCCAACATTTTTCTAAATGTGGAAAACGACTTGTATCGGTAATGATAATCAATACTGTCGTGTACGCAGTCTGACAAGAGAATGTTTAACTTTTAACTGGAGAAATATAAAGAGATCTGCTTTCCTGGTAGCCATCTTTAAGGTACTGGCAGATGTGTTGCTTCATTCAAAATCAAACTTTATTTAAAATTCTGTGTGTGTGTGTGTGTGTGTGTGTGTGTAAACAGTCCTTCATAAAGTCAGTCATGGACACTTCCTTTTCCCAATATTTTTTTCATTATTATTATACATGAATATTCAGTTAATAATTTTTCTGTCATTTGAAAACACCTATTAGAACATCTATTTATTTTTCAGAATATTTTCATTTTACTCTGTTTAAATTACAACATAACATACATTCAGACAGAGCTGGATGCGTTGCGGTAATGAGAATTTCAGCAGAAAATGCTATAAAATACAAAAATAATGAATTCCTATGTTGAAATTACTCTTTGTACAACGTAGAGAACACTATTATGATATTTTGTTACATTACTAAATTACATGTTTTATTTTTAAAATCATTACTGCCATGGTATTTTAATGGTTTAATGAGATGACCTAGCTTCATCTGCCTGTTAGTCAGATAATAGAATACACTCCTGCTGGTCTGTTCTGCTCTGAGGACCCACCCTTGCCTGTCCAGCCAGCTGTACATTTTGGTCTAGATAGAAGCTACTTTAAGGACACACTAGATTTGTGCAGTCAGCCCTGAATCAAGCTTGGCCCAGATCCCAGGCATCACTCTAGTGTTATGAGGGGCAAAGTTTGGATATCTTCAGGGTCTGCAGGCTCAGCTAAACCAAATAGGGGTGAGTTTTTCTTGAACAAATGACATTTGTCAAAGGAAGCACTTTACTATTCTAGGAGTGGCTTGAGTCTGGGTTGTCGAGGGAAATAAAGTAAAGCAAAGCTTTCATGAAACACGCCTGAATGACAAAAAAAAGACAAAAAACAATGCATTTAGGAGTAGTTCTGGCATGTATGGATTACTGACAGGCCATGCAGGGTACATGCCCAGGGGCCCAGATTGGGACTTCCATTGGTTTTGTTATAATGTTTGCGCTTAAGAACACCGAATTAGCCATGGCAAAATGCGTAGAATTGCAGCAAATTAGCTTTCACACTGCAACATTTTCTCTCAGCTCCATGGAAGCCTGGATATCATTTTCTGGAATTTTCATGGCTGTTTAAAGGCACAGTCAACTTAGTGCATGTAAACTTCTGACCCACTGGAATTGTGATACAGTGAATTATAAGTGAAACAATCTGTCTGTAAACAATTGTTGGAAAAATTACTTGTGTCATGTACTAAGTAGATGTCCTAACCGACTTGCCAAAACTATAGTTTGTTAACAAGAAATTTGTGGAGTGGTTGAAAACGAGTTTTAATGACTCCAACCTAAGTGTTTGTAAACTTCCGACTTCAACTGTAGATTGACATAGGCTAGTGCTTTTGCTGTTTGTTAGGCCTACTCATCTTGATGGCTGATGAAAAGTAAATGTGGACATTTCTTCCAATATCTTCAATATGCGTGCCCAGAATTGGATAAGGACGTGCGCACAGTTGTGTCCACGATGTGACTGTTTTCATTTATAGCCTGTGAGAAAGACCCGATCACGTGATGGAGAGCCATATTTTTTTAAATAATTTTTTTAATCATTTTAATTTTGTTATTTTATTTATTTTACAATTTGGAAAGTGTGTTGTTTGAAAGTGTATTGGAAAGTTATTGGTAGCTAGCTAGCTTCTTAGTTTGGATCCCGCGGCACAGTTGGCATCAGTTGCTGGGACTGCTTGTCTCTTTCCAGTGATCCTGCCAACCAAGAACAGGTCTGAGGAGGTATTTGGCGTCGCAGCTAGCCTAGCTGCTAGCTAGCTGCATATCATGCTAGCGGGGTTTTCTTGAATGCATCCTACGTTCAAGTTAGCAATTGTGGCTGGGACCACGGATTGTCCCGGGTTTGTGGCTGTCTAGATCCCTGCTGTTTGTTGTTTTCAATCTTCCCCGTAACCTGCCCTGTCTGGAACTGCGAGGAGTAACAGCGTAACCTATGTTGCTAGCTACCATGACAAAGACCATTGCCGCCAGGAGTACCGTTGAGGACAATGGTGTCTCTCTATCACACGTGAAGGATCTTTTAAACAAACAAAAAGAGGGACAATCAAGGTGGAACAACATGGTTGTGGATGGAATTGCAGAATCTCCACGAGACCTGTACAGAGTCTAAGTGAGGGAAATTATCTCTGAGAAATTGAAGATGGACCACAGGAAGATTAAGGTGGAGCGTGCCCACAGGACTAGAAAACCCACCACCGGCTCAGGTGATAGGCCCAGGCCAATAGTGGTCTGGGCCAAGGACAAGGTAGATGTTCTAGAAAGAGCCAAGAACTTGAGAGGAACTTATATCTTCCTCAATGAGGACTATCCTGAAGCTTTGCGCCAGAAGAGGAAAGAATTGATCCCAGCCATGAAAGCTGCCAGATCGCGTGGGGACATTGCTTACATTCGCTATGACATTGCTTACACCCTCCCTCCCAGAAGCCTGGAAGGGATGAGAGAGCCAAGCCTATGGGTTCGTAGCTTCAACCCCGCAGCACGCACGCACGCACACACACACACACACACACACACACACACACACACACACACACACACCAATTGATTAATGGACTGCTGAATGTATATTTGTTTTATCTTGCTTTGTTTGCTCTTTTCAGTATTATGTCTATCTCTGATAAGCTACCCAGGAAAGGGCTGAAAATAGCACATATTAATATATGTAGCCTTAGAAATAAGGTTCATGAAATCAATAACTTGCTGACATCAGATAACATTCATATATTCACAATTTCTGAGACTCACTTAGATAATTCATTTGATGATACAGCAGTAACAATACAAGGATATAAAATCTATTGAAGAGACAGAAATGCTTATGGGGGAGGTGTTGCGGTATATATTCAGAGCCATATCCCTGTAATGCTTAGAGAAGATCTTAAGTCAAGTGTTATTGAAGGGTTGTGGTTGCAGGTTCACTTGGCACACCTAAAGCCTTTTCTTTTGGGGTGTTGCTATAGACCACCAAGTGCTAACAGTCAGTATCTAAATAATATGTGTGAAATGCTTGGTAGTGTATAGGATGTAAACAGAGAGGTCTACTTTCTTGAGGACGTGAATATTGACTGGTTTTCATCGAGCTGTCCGCTCAAGAGGGAGCTTCTTACTGTAACCAGAGCCTGTAATCTGGTTCAGGTTATTAATCAACCTGTCAGGGTGTTTACAAACACTACAGGAACAAGATCAATCACATTTTTACTAATACTGTAGAACTTTGTTCTAAAGCTGTGTCCGTACCCATTGGATGCAGTGATCACAATATAGTGGCTATATCCAGAAAAGCCAAAGTTCCAACAGCTCGGCCTAAAATAGTGTATAAGAGATCATACAAAAGATTTTGCTGTGACTCTTATGTGGATGATGTTAAAAATGTTTGTTGGTCTGATGTGATTAATGAGGAGCATCCAGATGCTGCGCTTGATGAATTTATGAAATTACTTCTTACAATTATTGATAAACATGCACCTGTTAAGAAACTGACTGTTAGAACTGTTAAGGCTCCATGGATTGATGAGGAATTGAAAAACTATATGGTTGAAAGAGATGGGGCAAAAGGAGTGGCTAATAAGTATGGCTGCACATCTGACTTGCTTACTTACTGCAAATTGAGAAATGATGTGACTAAACTCAACAAAAAGAAAAATAAACTGTTTTATGAAGCCAAGATCAATGATATAAATAATGATGGAAAAAAACTTTGGAGTATTTTAAATGAAATTATGGGCAGAAAGACCAATTCAACTCAATCTTTCATCAAATCAGGTGGCTTATTCATCACGAAACCATTTGATGTTGCCAATTATTTTAATTATTATTTCATTGGCGAAGTGGGGGCAAACTTAGGGAGGAAATGCCAACATCGAACAATGAGCAATTGTATTCATGCATAAAATTGTGTGGGAGAGGTGGAAAAATTGTTATCGATCAATAATGACAAACCTCCTGGCATTGACAACTTAGATGGAAAGCTACTGAGGATGGTAGCTGACTCTATAGCCATTTCTATCTGTCATATGTTGTCACGACTTCCACCGAGGTCGGTTCCTCTCCTTGTTCGTGCGGCGTTCGGCGGTCGAAGTCACCGGTCTTCTAGCTACCTCCGATCTACTTTTCATTTTCTATGTTTTTTTGTCTTCATTATACACACCTGGTTTCTATCCCATAATTACATGTTCCTTATTTAAACCCTCTGTTTCCCCCATATTTTGTGCGTGTTTGTTATTTGTAAAGTTGGTCTGTATTTTGTGAGCGTGATTTATTTGTACTACATGGAATTTGTAGTTATATTGAGTAAAGATTTATGACTACTCATCTCTGTTGTCCTGCGCCTGACTCCACTTCACCTGCTACACTGAGACCCTTTGACAGAAACCAGCACCAAACCAAATGGAGTCAGCAGGAGCACACAGCCCTCCATTACCAGTCGAGGAGCGCGTCCAGCAGCACGCGGTCATGTTGCAACATCTCGGCACAGCCATGG
Organism: Brachymystax lenok tsinlingensis; assembly: GCA_030435695.1. Lineage (NCBI taxonomy): Eukaryota > Metazoa > Chordata > Actinopteri > Salmoniformes > Salmonidae > Brachymystax > Brachymystax lenok. Next base: position 24,955,940 of record CM059788.1, on the reverse strand, counting down.
ATCGCGTGCTGCAAACAATGGAGCGATGGGAGAGAGGAGATCTTCCAGCGCGTCCACCATCACCTCAACAGCTCCAAACCCCACCGCTGTCCACCCATCCTTCACCTGGTCCCAGTGGGATAAGACTCGCACTCCCGAGGGAATATGATGGGACGGCTGCCGGGTGCCAGGGGTTCCTACTCCAGCTGGAGCTCTACCTGGCGACCGTCCACCCGGGTCCTTCAGGACGCGAGAGCGTGTCCACCCTCGTCTCCTGTCAATCGGGGAAAAACCTGGAGTGGACCAACGCTGTATGGGGAGAAGTCGAAGCGGACTTTGCTTTGGACTTTCGAACCCTGGCCACCGGCGCGGGATGGAATGACAGGGCCCTGATCGACCATTACCGGTGCAGTCTGTGCGAGGATGTCCGTCGGGAGCTGGCCTGCAGGGATACCACCCTCACATTTGACCAGCTGGTGGACCTGTAAATCCGGCTGGATAACCTGCTGGTCACCCGCGGACGTTCGGATCGGGGGTCCGTCAGTTCCATCCCCCAGCACCTCCGCTCCGACCCCCATGGAGCTGGGAGGTGCTGCGCTTAGGGTGACCGGAGGAGGGGCCATTCCCTGCACCATCTGTGGCCGCAGAGGGCACACTGCTGGTCGGTGCAGGGGGGGTTCCTCAGGGGAGTCGAGGCAGCAGGCAGGGCACTATCGTGTCATCCCAGGTGAGTAGGCACCAGACTCACCCAGAGCCCCCTGTTGCTCACATGTTTGTGTGTATAGAATTTCCTGAGTTTTCCCCGCATTCCCAGCATAAGGCGCTCGTAGATTCAGGCGCAGCTGGGAACTTTATTGATCATTCATTTGCCCAATGTTTAGGAATCCCCATTGTTTCTGTTGATATGCCTTTCCCTGTGCACGCCTTAGATAGTCGCCCATTAGGGTCAGGGCTGAATAGGGAGGCCACCGCTCCACTAAGCATGGTTACGCACGAGGGTCATGAGGAGAGAATCAGTCTCTTCCTTATTGATTCTCCTGCGTTTCCTGTGGTGCTGGGCCTACCCTGGTTGGCCTATCATGACCCCATTATTTCGTGGCAACAGAGGGCTCTCAAGGGATGGTCACGAGAGTGCTTGGGGAGGTGTGTAGGTGTTTCCATCGGTGCAACCCGTACGGGTTGATGAATGCTCCATCAGTCTTCCAGGCATTTGTTGACAAGATTTTCCGGGACCTGCACGGGCAGGGTGTAGTGGTGTATACCGATGACATTCTGATATACTCCGCTACACACGCCGAGCATGTGTCCCTGATGCGCAAGGTGCTTGGTCGACTGTTGGAGCATGACCTGTATGTCAAGGCTGAGAAATGTCTGTTCTTCCAACAGTCCGTCTCCTTCCTAGGGTACCACATTTCCACGTCAGGGGTGGAGATGGAGAGTAACCGCATGTCAGCCGTGCGTAATTGGCCGACTCCCACCATGGTAAAGGAAGTGCAGCAGTTCTTAGGGTTTGCCAACTACTACCGGAGGTTTATCCAGGGCTTTGGTCAGGTAGCGGCTCCCATTACCTCCCTGCTGAAGGGGGGGCCGGTGCGACTGCAGTGGTCAGCTAAGGCGGACAGGGCTTTTGGTCACCTGAAGGCTCTGTTTACCTCAGTTCCCATGCTGGCTCATCCGGATCCCTCTTTGGCATTCATAGTGGAGGTGGACACGTCCAAGGCTGGAATAGGAGCTTTGCTGTCTCAGCGCTCGGGTACGCCACTGACGCTCCGCCCCTGTGCCTTCTTTTTGAAGAAGCTCAGCCCGGCGGAGCAAAACTATGATGTGGGGGACCGGGAGCTGTTGGCTGTCATCAAGGCTCTAAAGGCGTGGAGACATTGGCTTGAGGGGGCGAAACACCCTTTTCTCATCTGGACTGACCACCGCAATCTAGAGTACATCCGGGCGGCGAGGAGACTGAACCCTCGTCAGGCAAGGTGGGCCATGTTCTTTACCCGTTTTGTTTTCACCCTTTCTTACCGACCAGGTTCCCAGAACGCTAAGGCAGATGCATTGTCCTGGATGTATGACATGGATCACACTCCCATACTCCCGGCCTCTTGCCTCGTGGCACCGGTAGTGTGGGAGCTGGACGCGGACATCGAGCGGGCGTTACATACAGAGCCCACTCCCTCTGTGTCCAGCTGGGCGTCTGTACATCCCGTCTGTTGTCCGCGACCGGTTGATCTATTGGGCCCACACGTCACCCTTCTCTGGTCATCCTGGCATCGGTCAGATGGTGCGCTGTCTTAGTGGGAAGTACTGGTGGCCCACTTTAGCTAAGGATGTTAGGGTTTATGTATCCTCCTGCTCGGTGTGCGCCCAGTGCAAGGCTTCTAGACACCTGCCCAGAGGGAAGTTACAACCCCTACCCATTCCACAACGGCCGTGGTCGCAACTGTCTGTGGACTTCATGAATGATCTTCCTCCCTCACAGGGTAACACCATGATCCTGGTCGTTGTGGATCGGTTTTCTAAGTCCTGCCATCTCCTTCATTTGCCCGGTCTCCCTATGGCCCTACAGACTGCGGGGGCCCTGTTCACACACGTCTTCTGGCACTACGGGGTGCCTGAGGATATAGTCTCTGATCGGGGTCCCCAGTTCACGTCAAGAGTTTGGAGGGCGTCCATGGAACGTCTGGGGGTCTCGGTCAGCCTCACCTCAGGTTTTCACCCAAGAGTAACGGGCAGGTGGAGAGAGTAAACCAGGATGTGGGTAGGTTTCTGCGGTCATATTGCCAGGACCCGCCGGGGGAGTGGGCGACGTTCATCTCCTGGGCAGAGATGGCCCAAAACTCACTCCGCCACTCCTCCACTAACCTCTCTCCATTCCAGTGCGTACTGGGTTATCAGCCGGTTCTGGCACCTTGTCATCAGAGCCAAATCGAGGCTCCGGCGGTGGACGAATGGTTTAAGCTCTCGGAGGAGACCTGGTACGCCGCCCATGTGCACCTGCAATGGGCCGTGAGGGAGCAGAAGGCGAGTGCCAACCGCCACCGCAGTGAGGCCCCGGTGTTCACAACGGGGGACAGGGTCTGGCTCTCGACCTGAAACCTGCCCCTCCGCCTGCCCTTCTGGAAGCTGGGCCCGCGGTATGTGGGGCCATTCAATGTCCTTAGGAGACTGAACAAGGTTTGTTACAGATTACAGCCCCCCCCAGATTACCGCATTAACCCCTCGTTCCATGTGTCTCTCCTCAGGCCGGTTGGGGCTGGTCCACTCCAAGAGTCTGAGGTGCAGGAGGTTCCTCCGCCGCCTCTGGACATCGAGGAGGCCCCGGCGTATGCTGTTCGAGCCATCATGGACTCGAGGCGTCGGAGGGGGGGCCTTCAGTACCTCATAGGAGTGGGAGGGAGGGGTACGGTCCGGAGGAGAGATGCTGGGTGCCGGTGGAGGACTTCCTGGACCCTTCGTTGATACAGGAGTTTCACCGTCTCTATCCGGATCGCCCTGCACCTCGTCCTCCGGGTCGTCCCCGAGGCCGGTGTCGGCGCGCTGCTGGAGCCACGCATCAAGGGGGGGGTACTGTCACGACTTCCACCGAGGTCGGTCCCTCTCCTTGTTTGGGTGGCATTCGGCGGTCGAAGTCACTGGTCTTCTAGCTACCGCCGATCTACTTTTCATTTTCTATGTTTTTTTGTCTTCATTATACACACCTGGTTTCTATCCCATAATTACATGTTCCTTATTTAAACCCTCTGTTTCCCCCCCATATTTTGTGAGCGTGATTTATTTGTACTACATGGAATTTGTAGTTATATTGAGTAATGATTTATGACTACTCATCTCTGTTGTCCTGCGCCTGACTCCACTTTACCTGCTACACTGAGACCCTTTGACATATGTTTAATCTGAGCCTAGAGGAAAGTCTTTGTCCTCAGGCCTGGAGGGAAGCCAAAGTAATTCCGCTACCCAAGAGTGGTATTGCGGCCTTTACTGGTTCTAACAGCAGCCTATAAGCTTGCTGCCAGCTCTTGGCAAACTGTTGGAAAAAATTGTGTTTGACCAATTACAATGCCATTTCTCTGTAAACAAATTAACAACAGACTTTCAGCAGGCTTATAGAGAAGGGCACTCAACATGTACTGCACTGACACAAATTACTGATGATTGGTTGATAGAAATGGATAATAAGAAGATTGTGGGAGCTGTACTGATATTATTGACCCTAACCTATTGAAAAAACGTATGTGTTATGGCTTTTCAACCTCTGCCATATCGTGGATTCAGAGCTGTCTATCTAATAGAACTCAAAGGGTTTTCTTTAATGGAAGCTTCTCTAATGTCAAACATGTAAAGTGTGGTGTACCGCAGGGCAGCTCTCTAGGCCCTCTACTCCTTTCTATTTTTACCAATGACCTGCCACTGGCATTAGACAAAGCATGTGTGTCCATGTATGCTGATGATTAAACCATATACGCATCAGCAAGCACAGCTAATGAAGTCACTGAAACCCTTAACAAAGAGTTGTAGTCTGTTTTGGAATGAGTGGCCAGTAATAAACTGGTCCTAAACATCTCTAAAACTAAGAGCATTGTATTTGGTACAAATCATTCCTTAAGTTCTAGACCTCAGCTGAACAATCTGAGGAGACTAAATTAAATTACTTGGCGTTACTTTTTATATTGTAAACTGTCATGGTCAAACCATATAGATTCAATGGTTGTAAAGATGGGGAGAGGTCTGGCCATAATAAAGGCATGCTGTGCTTTTTTGACACCACACTCCAAAAAGCAAGTTCTGCAGGCTCGTTTTGTCTAATCTTGATTATTGTCCAGTTGTGTGGTCCAGTGCTGCAAGGAACGACCTAGTTAAGCTGCAGCTGGCCCAAAACAGAGTGGCACGTTTTGCTCTTAATTGTAATCAGAGGGCTGATAGAAATACTATGCATGCCAGTATCTCTTGGCTAAGAGTTGAGGAGAGACTGACTGCATAACTTCTTCTTTTTATAAGAAACATTAATGTGTTGAAAATCCCAAATTGTTTGCGTAGTCAACTTACACACAGCTCTGACACACACTCTTATCCCACCAGACATGCCACCAGGGGTCTTTTCACAGTCCCCAAATCCAAAACAAATTCAAGAAAGCGTACAGTATTATATAGAGCCCTAATTGCATGGAACTTCCTTCCATCTCATATTGCTCAAATAAACAGCAAACCTGGTTTCAAAAAACAGATAAAGAAGCACCTTGCGACACACCCCCCTCTCCCCTATTTGACCTAGATAGTTTGTGTGTATGCATTGATATGTAGGCTACGTGTGCCTTTTTTTTATGTAGTTCTGTCTTTGAGCTGTTCTTGTCTATTGACGTTCTGTATTATGTCATTCTGTATTATGTTTCATGTTTTGTGTGGACTCCAGGAAGAGTAGCTGCTGCTTTTGCAACAGCTAATGGGGATCGTAATAAAATCCCCAAATACCAAATCAGTGTGTGGAAGCCAGAAGATGCTAAATGTGTTTATGTTAATTAACGGTAAATTACCGTGAGACCGGCAGTTATTTGCTTGACAATCCCTGGCTGATTACATTTTGTAACCGCTACGCCTGGCACCTACTACCATACCCCCGTTCAAAGGCACTTAAATCTTTTGTCTTGCCCATTCACCCTCTGAATGGCACACATATACAATCCATGTCTCAATTGTCTCAAGGCTTAAAAATCCTTCTTTAACCTGTCTCTTCCCCTTCATCTACACTGATTTGAAGTGGATTTAACAAGTGACATCAATAAGGGCTTCTAGCTTTCAACTGGATTCACGTGGTCAATTTATGTCATGGAAAGAGCAGGTGTTCATAATGTTTTGTACACTCAGTGTATGTCTCTGGTACACTACATGACCAAAAGTATGTGGACACTTGCTGGTCATTCCAAAATCATTAATATGGAGTTGGTCCACCCTTTGCTGCTATAACAGCCTCCCCTCTTCTGGGAAGGCTTTCCACTAGATGTTGGAACATTGCTGTGGGGCATTAGTGAGGTCGGGCACTGATGTTGGGAGATTAGGCCTGGCTCGCAGTCACATTACAATTCATCCCAAAGGTGTTCGATGGGGTTGAGGCCAGGGCTCTGTGCAGGCCAGTCATGTTCTTCCACACCGATCTCGACAAACCATTTCTGTATGGACCTCACTTTGTGTATTGTCATGCTGAAACAGGAAAGGGCCTTCCACAAAGTTGGAAGCACAGAATCGTCTATAATGTCATTGTATGCTGTAGCGTTAAGATTTCCTGTCACTGGAACTAAGGGGCCTTGCCCAAACCATGAAAAACAGCTCCAGACCGAGCGGCTGCTCGGCCATTTCATGAAGCTCCCAACGAGTTATTGTGCTGATGTTGCTTCCAGAGGCAGTTTGGAACTCTGTAGTGAGTACTGCAATCGAGAACAGGTGATTTTTATGCGCTTCAGTACTCTGGTGTCCAGTTCTGTGAGCTTGTGTGACCTACCACTTTCCGGCTGAGCCGTTGTTGCTCCAAGATGTTTCCACTTCACAAAAACAGCACTTACAGTTGACCGGGGCAGCTCTAGCAGGGCAGAAATATGAGGAACTGACTTGTTGGAAAGATGGCATGTTATGACGGTGCCACATTGAAAGTCACTGAGCTCTTCAGTAAGGCCATTCTACTGCCTATGTTTGTCTATGGAGATTGCATGTGCTCGATTTTATACACCTGTCATCAACATTTGTGGCTTAAATAACCGAATCCACCAATTTTTTAAAGGGTGTCCACATACTTTTGTGTATATAATGTATATCCATCCAGGCCGTGCTTCTTGTTGGAAAGAACAGACAGTATATTATAGCAGCCTGCCACCCATAGAAGTAGACTGACTAAATGTAGTAAATCTATTCTATGCTAATATAATACATGCGGCCACCAAGGCCATCTCCTCCTCACCACACCACAGCTTCTTCCTCAGCCAGGACCTCCTGCTCTGCGTTGCCATGGTTTCAAAGGTGGAGAGGGTGAGGCATAATCTCTTCTCACACGTTACTTGCTTGCTGCTGTTTGATTGCCATCTGGAGATGACGCAGCATGCACATGCCCCTACCAGCAGCAGGCCACTCACTTAAACCATGATGGCTGATGTCACGTCTGTCATTGTATGCTTCTCCTTTGACGAACAGGTCTAGATGAAAGCCCAAACTGGGCCTATTCTGTGTTTTCTGGATGCAGCATAAAAATACAAAGCCTTTTCACATCCTAATCCTAAAGTCTCTGTTAGTCTGGACACCCTGTATGTCTGTTACTGAGTATCTATCAACCTGTTCCCTGGTCCTGCTGCCCAACCTGTGGGGCCTCTCCTCTCAACAGGCCATCCATCCCCTCTGCTCTGCCATGCCCACGCCTCTCAAAGGTCTGTCTGTCGACACCATGCCATATATCGACACGCCCCTCTACGGGCTTGTCTGTCAACAGCACATCAACATGGACCCAGCACAGCGGCGCTGCCTTAGCCTGAGTCCCAGATCTGTCTCTGCTGTCTTGCAAACACCTATGCCATTGTCATGACAATTAAACATATTTCGGACAAAGGATAGCGCTGCCTTCCTTCGTCTGTCCTCACTCTACTGGTTAACAGACTTGTCTTCACCATACTGCTGTTACAGTGTTTGCATTCGGACATGGTCAATAATTGCTTGTTGAGGATAGCATTCTGGCAACTGATTGTTGTTGGTGAATGTTGATTCTGTTTGTCTTTTTGGTGAATTGCCTGTTTGCACTGAAATTCGGTCACCTTTCTATTTACTGTAATCTGTCGATCACCTGAGTGTGTGCTTTTTCATCTTAGAAGGGAAGCAATGTTTTGTTTTGTAATGCAGATTTAGTAGGCTTTATTACACAACATAGCCTTAGCATGGCCTTATTATCCTTTCCTGATATTCTCATTGACTCAGAGACGACTGTTAGCTTAAGTTACAGTTTGAACGTTATCTGATTTAAATATTCATAGTGGTTGATAGAGTATGTTATTTTGTCAGCACTGGTCTGGTCTGACTCTTTTCTCTTTCCTGTGGCAGTACAGTAACTCCCCCTGAAGCACACATTCACTCCGGCATCTGCATCTCCCACAGGAGCAGACTCACTCCACCTTGCTGTATACATCACTAGGGATCTTAAACCTCTCTGTCACTTTAGAAACTCTCTCTAGCTCCTTTTCCCACATGCTCCTTTTCCCTCATTCTTCTATTTCTCTCTCTCTCTCTGTGTGTCAGACAGTGCAGGTCTTTGGATAAATATAACTCTCTTTATTTACATCTCCTGCCTGTTCCAATTTCCTGTCCTCTTGAACTGAAATCTCAGTTTAGTTTCTGGAAGTTTGGACAATGTGGATGTCAGTTCAGTTGTCTGGGAGATGTCTTCCTTTAGAGGAAGTATTATTGGCAAAAGCTTAGCTTGCTGGTGATCAGAATGTCTAACAGAAGAAAGTAACTACAGGGGCCTGAAACTATGCAGGAAGAAACTACAGGAGCCTGTTGTTCTGAACTTAACATTGTTTGCTTTGCACCAATGCAACGTCTGATGAAAAGGGGATAGAATCCAAAATAAACAACTTTTACAAGGGAACGTTCACCAATAGGCAACGGCCCCAGTTCAAACCTATCAAAACATAGCATTCATCAGTCAGAAAATCGATTCAAACATTACAAATCGCAGGTTCACATTCGTTTTGTTGCTCATATTACTTTTTTCTAAATTAAGTCAATTTGCATGCCGAACAACACCAGCAATATCAGTAAGTAGCCTAGTCAAACTGCGCAACAGAGCACAGGTTCGCGCGCTGACCATCGAGAGGTAAGCCTATTCCTGATCTTGCGCATCTGGTGTCACCTACAGCGTTCAAATGTTTGTAAAATGGATTGCACAATATTAAGCTTTATTAGTTGAGTGACAACTCATGTAATTTGATAGGTTATTGTTATCAAATGCGCACCTGTGTTTTACCAAAATAAAAGTAGCCTAAGCTACGGCTGGGGAGAAACTTTAATAAAACTGAATCGTTTCAAACGAATTGTATATATTGTATCGGAGCCCATGTATCTAGATATACACATCCTTAATATTTACACTTTAATGCTTATTATGTAATCTAATCATTCTCCTGATGTTTATTGTGTCTTTTTGTTTTAATGCTTATCTTTTAGACTCAGAAAAATGTCAAATGCAGTACGTTCACATAGCCAAATTTTATTTTTAGTTTGTTGCTTTGAAAGCAATTATGTATATAAACAGCATTGTTTGAAAGGTGGTAAACTGTGATTTTATGCATATGCTTTGTGTCAAAGGGATAATTTCTTAGGGACGACCGAGAGGGTACAAAGGCATTGCAGTTATAGCGGGTTGCCTCTCCATTCCATGCAATACATAAACTTGGCAACTAGAGGCTCTCATGTTCCAGCCAATATCATCAACCAACTTGGAGAAAGGCTGCTAGACACACTGGCAAGATGGGTAAGGAGGCATGGAGATAAATAGGCATGGAGCAGGTTAGCTGATAGAAATACAGAAAGGAAGAGGTAGTCTTATAGCTAGTAACACATGAAGGGGTAAGGCAAAGACTGACCACATCAATCAATCACCTAAAAAGCATCTCTCCATAAATAAGAAGAATGTAAAAGAGACCCAATATTCCTGCCTCTGTGCTCATTGAGATTTCTACTGTGGCTGGGAGAGACAGACCAGCCTGACCTGAAACAAGCCACCTGACAAACACAAAATTGCCAACTGCAGTGTCAACTGCCAAGTTAAATGTATCACAAATTAATTAAATGTGGCAGAGCACAGTTTTTATACAGCAGGTACCAGAATGTTAACTGCTTCTCTCTTCCAATATATTTGGGTGTGAGTCCCAAATGTCTGCCTATTCCATTTGGGACACCCTTTTCCTTATATAGTACACTACTTTTGACCAGATCCCTATGGGTCCTGGTCAAAAGTAATGAGCTAAATAGGGAATAGTGTGCTATTTGGGATGAAGCCTGTGTTTTTCCTGAGATGAGATGAGAGCAGGTAGGCAGCAGTAATCCGTTGTGTCACACCGGCAAGTTCTCTTATCGACCCTGCCATGATAGCACCACAGCTCCGGGACTACACACCCACCGAGGGCAGAGAGGGCTACATCAATACTGGCACATAGAAGTTCCAGGTCGCCTACTGCCTCAATTAAACAATGTGCTCAATGTACATCAAGGAAATACAGTTCCTGATGAAATGTTGCGCACTCTATTTAAAATACAATGGCATTAAATACAGCACACTACTGCACACATTCTCTATATGTATTTTTCGGGACATATTTGCTCATTTAACTCCATTTCACTCGGTCTCTCTCAAAGTAACTGTGTTTAGACTCGGTGGCACTGCAGGTTACTCACAGTCGGTTGAAAGACTGTGTGTGAGTCTACAGGGCGGAAGGAAGAGCTCTCTCTCTTCTCTCTGCTCCCGTCTTCTCACCACTCGTCTCCTCTGTACCTTGCTGATGAATTAGACATGAGGGAGGTATTCAGGTTGCATCCCCACGTCTTTTTGTCTGCATTAAAGCCTTACAGAGAAGAGAAACTGGAACTACTCTTGCATCCATACTGCCATATAAAGGGAAAATGGTTGTATACCTGCACAATATAGGCCTTAAATCAGATTTGACTCTGTCTCCATCTGTTGGTTAAACTCAGAACGCCTGGATAGACCTTACTGTAGGTTAGCTGCCTAATTATTAGGGATGTGACAAATGTACAATTGTTCTTTTACGTTTAAACAGCATTTTTAAAATAGTTTAAATGATAAGAAAGAAATCATAAAATGAGGTGGATGAGGCACAATTCAGATATGATCCTGCAAATGACCGGCAGTGCAGTTCAATCTTCCTCAGTCCTGGCTACTTACCTGACGGCGCTCACCTTACTGCTGTCCCCCACCCACTCACCAACGATAGTAGTTAATGCTGTTTTAGGTTCCTTTCCTCAATGTTCTCAGTTGTCAGTACATGGGACTTGCAGTTATGTATGACAGCGTGTTCATAGACATCCAACAATCTGTTGTTATTGCCACATATGGTATTGTAGAGTTCGCGCTTTGTACTTGCAGAGCAATCATTGTACAATTTCTCCATCCAGGCCGTCACGCTTTTTCAACATGGCATCTTGTAGTCTGGTTCTAGATATGCTATCAGAGCAGAGAAGCCAACTGTTAACAACGATGACATGCAGAGCGATTTATATCAGTGGCAAATCATTTGAAAGATGCATAGGTCTTCCTACTAATGTTAGTGCTGTTGAATTAGGTATTTGGTTAATTTATTTATATGATCGGGATCTGTTAGTGGTAGTTTTGTGATAACTGCAATGTGGTTAGAATTTTATAAAAAAAAAATATTGGTAAGTTTTTTTCTAAACATTAATGATCCCAATGTCATTTAAATGTTCACACACCTACTAATTATACTTTAATAATTATGAATGAGTCTTTTTTGCAGGAGGGTTGTAACAGGTGGCTCAATATTTTTTGGGGGTCAAACGTTATATCTGCTTGGCCTTCTTGTACTCTACAAATTATTTGTATGATCCGGCCCCCGACCATATGCTCACGAAAAAATTGTCCCGTGGCTGAATCTAGTTAATGATCCCTGGAGTAGAAAATGATTGCCTCATGTTAGAAGAGGAGGGGTGGTGGGGAGAGATGAAACTCAGAATCGCGATGTCCCGTTCTGGAAAACCTGCAACCCCTCTGAGTGAGCCCCACAGAGACAGAAAACAGATCTGACATGATTGATGTTCATCCTGCTCCCCAGATTGGTTGTTAAATCATGGGAATACAGTAACTCTATTGCTGAATGAGTTAATCTGAATCTCCCCAGTCTGCACTCATACTGAACTATGGTCTATTTCAATACAGGATGAAGTCTGTGTTGATAGCATGAGAACAGATTACATTTTTCTACCTGTTTGGTTCCGCTGATGTGTCCAACTGGCTTGTGACCAAACTGGCAAGTTAGTATGTGAGTAATGTAACTGTGCTTGGGCCAAAAGACTGTCTAGACCCCTCAAACTCAACTCTGGACCTCAAAGCCAGTTCCACTGCTTTTTTAAATTGTTCCCTCTAATCACAGTATTATTTAGACATGGGACACCAGGTGGGTGCAATTAAGTATCCGGTAGAACAGAAAACCATCAGGCTCCGGACCTCGTAGGGTAAGCGTTGAATAATATAGAATTAGGAATTTGAATACTAATGGCAATGAATCTTCTTATGATGGAATAAATGTCAGCCATTTTGGTCAGGGATTTGGCCAACCATGGTTGCCACTGCTGTGATAAGATATTGTGTCAAATAATACATTTTACGAATTTATCTGCACTTTATACAACAGGTGGGTCTAATCCTGAATTCTGATTTAGTAAAAGAAAACGCATTCCAGTCGGTGTCTATTCCACAAGTTACCACCAGCTAAATCTATGACGTTGAGATGCCTATTTACTCTGTTCCATTTCACTGCGCAATCCACTGTCTCATAAATCCTGCCAGGCAATTTATAAACGTGATCTTCACTATAAAAAGCATCTAGACATTATCTCCCATTTCTTTTAGACTAGCATTTGGTTTACAACAGTGGAGATTTGTATAAACCTTGCTGTCTGTCTCTTCAACATTTGTAACATTGTTGCAATATTCAAATTTGATCTCCAGCTGTCCCATATAAAGTGAATGTGTCCGAATGAGACAGACAGCACATTGAGCTGGTTGTCATAGCAACATACAAAACCTTTTGTTCAGTTGACTGGCTAAATCGATACTTGTCGTGAAAAAACTAAAATGGATGAGTGGAACATTTCTTTTGATCTTTTCGGCGGGATGATTATGGATGAATGGGAGAAAGAGATGCCAATAATACCCAGGCATACAGATTTGGGGGATACTGCATTGAATGACTTAAAGAAAAGCTGCAACGAAGAAAACACAGTTAAGAATACAAACTGGACTGTGCGGTGTTTCGAGGGCCGGCTAGCAGAGAAGAAAAAAGTTGTTGACTTCAAAACTGTCACTAAGGAAGAGTTTAACATCTTCTCTGACAGTTTTATGGAAATGTACGAAATGGGAAGGGGGAGCAGTACAGCATAAGTAGCTACCTGGCACTCCGGAGTGGGCTCAACCGGTTTCTAAATGACCCACCCATCGGTCGCAGCTGTTGCCTTATGAAGGACACTGAATTTACAATTTATGGCCAACATCAAACAGCTAAGAAGGCAAGGAAAAGATATCACAAACAGCCACCCTCCCATCACCGATAAGGACATGGCCCTTAAACTCCCAGGCTCTGAACCCCGGTACAACAAGAGGTCTTGTCCAGAAAGAGTGGTTCAACCTCCAGTTACATCTGGGTCGAAGAGGAAAAGAGAGGGAACAGACAACTAAAGCCACCTCATTCCTCATAAAAACAGCCGAGAACGGTCTAAGGTATGTTGTTCATAGCCTGTTTGTGTTATTTCTAAGTTGCACTTGTAATTAGGCTACTGGAAAACAATATCTCTCTCAGATATGCCACTCTCGCATATAACGAGGCCACAAAGAATTGTCTGGACCCAAGGGAGAGGGGCAGGGAGTCCAAGAGGAGATTCATGTTCGAGCAGCCAGGGACCCCCCTACGCCCGGTTGCATCACTGGAGAAATATCTATTGAAATGCCCAGAGAACGCCCTTGCATTTTTATCTCCACCCAAAGGAGAGGAGAGTGTATCGGGGACTCGATCTGATATACGTCAGAGCCGATGGGAGTGAACTATCAGGCAGTACTTCTACCCAAGATCTGCAGGGCAGCGGGAACAACTACATACACAAATCACAGCATCAGGACCACGACAGTCCAGAAACTGGCCAATAATGGTTTAGAAGCGAGGGAGATTACGGCGCAAAGGTTCACTACTGGCGTCCCTCACTGACAGACAGAAAACGCTGGAGCAACATCCTTGCCGAAAACAAAGAGAAACACTACAGCATCATCAACATCCAAAATGCTGAAGCAGGGCAGCAGAAGTAGTGGCACAGACTCTGACAGATATTTCAGCCAATGCACCATCCACGGGAATGTACAGATAAATGTGACATACAATAAGTATCCACAGTTGAAGTCGGAAGTTTACATACACCTTAGACAAATACATTTGAACTCAGTTTTTCACAATTTCTGACATTTATTCTTAGTTAAAATTCCCTGTCTTAGGTCAGTTAGGATAACCACTTTATTTTAAGAATGTGAAATGTCAGAATAATAGTAGTTATTTATTTCAGCTTTTATTTCTTTCATCACATTCCAAGTGGGTAAGAAGTTTACATACACTCAATTAGTATTTGTCAGCATTGCCTTTAAATTGTTTAACTTGGGTCAAACGTTTCGGGTAGCCTTCCACAAGCTTCCCACAATAAGTTGGGTGAATTTTGGCCCATTCCTTCTGACAGAGCTGGTGTAACTGAGTCAGGTGTGTAGGCCTCCTTGCTCGCACACGCCTTTTCAGTTCTGCCCACACATTTTCTATGGGATTGAGGTCAGGGCTTTGTGATGGCCACTCCTATACAGTAGTCTGGCTTTTTTATGGCAGTTTTGGAGCAGTGGCTTCTTCCTTGCTGAGCGGCCTTTCAGGTTATGTCGATATAGGACTCGTTTTTACTGTGGATATAGATACTTTTGTACTTGTTTCCTCCAGCATCTTCACAAGGTCCTTTTCTGTTGTTCTGGGATTGATTTGCACTTTTCACACCAAAGTACGTTCATCTCTAGGAGACAGAACGCGTGTCCTTCCTGAGCAGTATGACGGCTGCGTGGTCCCATGGTGTTTATACTTGTGTACTATTGTTTGTACAGATGAATGTGGTCTTGGCTGATTTCTTTTGATTTTCCCATGATATCAAGCAAATAGGCACTGAGTTTGAAGGTAGGCCTTGAAATACATCCACAGGTACACCTCCAATTGACTCAAATTATGTTAATTAGCCTATCAGAGGCTTCTAAAGCCATGACATAATTTTCTGGAATTTTCCAAGCTGTTTAAAGGCACAGTCAACTTAGTTTATGTAAACTTCTGACCCACTGGAATTGTGATACAGTGAATTATAAGTGAAATTATCTTTCTTTAAACAATTGTTAGAAAAATGACTTGTGTCATGCACAAAGTAGATGTCCTAACTGACTTGCCAAAACTACAGTTTGTTAACAAGAAATTTGTGGAGTGGTTGAAAAACGAGTTTTAATGACTCCAACCTAAGTGTATGTAAACTTCCGACTTCAACTGTATAACTCTCTCAGCTGTGGTTTATATAAGAGAATGTATGGTTTCATTTATAAAAATCACCTTTTTTCATCTTTTGTCTGAACAGTGTCCCGACAAGAGAGTACATTTTCTCTGCCAGGCAAAATCGCGCATCATTAGCTCATTGTTATGGATGTATCCAAATAAATCTAACTAGAAAACAGTTACTTTGCTGTTATTCTGGCTGCACTTTTTGACATGACTGTAAGTTAGCCGTAGTTGGCTAGCTAGCAAGCAAGGGATAAGAAAGTTGCCAGCCAGTATGGCAATCGAACATTTGGAACGAATGACTGGGTCGCGTCTCTGGCAACCGCTAGAACGAACATCCAGCCGGCTTGGGTAGCAACCCTAGATTTGTGTCGGGACTAGTATGAATAAATTCATCAGAATAATGTTTTTAATGAAAATATGTCAACCATTACTTGAATATGTTGGTAACCCGTTGTATAAAAGTGATAATGACTTTGTCTCGGGCCTAACAACACCCGTGCCAGTATATACTCCAAACACCTCCAGACACCGGCTTCTCTGCATTATCACTTAAGTATGTTTGTTAGCTAGCTAGCCAGCCAGATTTAGAGAAGTGATTTCATACTTTTTTTCAAATTAACTGCCAATATGCCAACATTTCATTCAAACAATGCAGTCAATCCACAGCCATACACTGGCTGAAATCAGTTGATGATAGGACTTACATTAGCAGTACTTGTGCACATACAACTTTCTATCATATAATAGCATTCACAAATTTAACATTTATGGTCTGTTTACATATATTTTAGATGCTATTTATACAGAAAAGTTGTATAAAAGCCGTATATACTGTATTTACATTATGACAATATTTGAGGTTGACAAAAATTCTATTACACGATTTCTGATATCGCATGCCTTACCTTTATTTTCCAGCATAAGTAAAATCAGTATTATGCCACTACTGCCATTCATTCCAATTATTAGACTAGTTTGGATTTTTCCATGACAATTTTGGCTGCCATTTTCACCCCATTCTGGAGCTTGGTGGGTTTATGACATAGCCCCTCTAGTAATTTAATAGGATCTCTATGATCTCGAGTCTAGCCTCAATGTGAATGAAGCAGAACAGTGTCTTTATTGAGCAGAACAATTTCACTCCTTTAAATTGAAGTTAACAGTTCTAGCATGTGTAGTCTCGGAAACCCAGACCTAGGAGCAACAGCACTAGGTCTGGGGAGAATGTCAGATTCTCTTGGACATTTTTTAAGTGCAAAATAAATTGTACCAACTCTTCCAACAAATCACGAGTTTGGGTATGCAGGGCTTAAAATGTGGGCGTAAATTGTGCTCATGTTGTGCTCGTGTTTAGCTAGGGCAACAAGCACGTACGGCAGTGACGTCACCGGTGACGTTGCGTCCCATTTCCAACACGTCCTCTCTGTCCCAGTTTATGCCAGAACTTCTACAGATGTGTAAACTGGAGCATTGGTACACTGTGGGATGCAACCCGTCTGTCTTGAGACACTATAACGTGTGGATGAATCCTTACTTCACAAAATGCTACACTCATAAAGAATGAAATATACCAGAACATGTTTCAGAGTAAAATATTATAATATTCACACTAATAGAAATCCCAGTGTTGCATTGGTCATCCATCTGTAACTGAACATAAAACACCATGGTGATTGAGAAAGACCAGTATTCCTGTTATACTGTGCATTTTACAACATGTACTGACAATACAATACCAATGCATTTCTATTAAACACATTCAGACCCAAACAGCCACCACTGAGCCTACCTAAACTCTGTATGGACCATTATTTCATTGTATTCATAAATGGTGAGTGAGACAGACGACTCTGGCCCATAAGCATGGAGTGCAAGTGAATTCCCCCTGGGAACTGAGAGGAGAGGGGCACGTAAGCAGAAAGAATAAACAGCCCAGCCAATGGAGGGTATAGAGCAGCTGTAATGTGGCTGCTGTGTGGAGGGTTATTGCTGATCTGGACTGAATGGGGAGAGGGAGATAATGGCCTTGGTAAGTGGCTTAGTGCTGATTGTTGTGAAGGAGATGATGCTGAGAGCCTGCATGGCTGCTGGGCTGGCTGGCTTGTTCCCATAGACTCCCTTGGTGTTGTGTTTTAGCAGCGCTTCGGTGTGTGTGTCAGAGTGAGAGAGAGTGTGTGTGTGTGCGGCCATCCGTAGCCGTCAGACAGTTAGTTCTATCTGATACTGTAGAGTCACCCTGTGTACTGACCTGGCCTGTTTTAGTTTGATAGGGTGTGTCACATTCTAGCCACTGCTGGCTAGCTCAACATGGGGTCCTTACAATGACGCCTGTCTACACTTGAGCAAGGAGGGCAGTGTCTCTGTGTCTTGCTGAGCTAATCTAGACTGAGTAAGTGTGCACACATACACACAAACTCAGTTCGTTAATGTGAGGTGTGGGGATGTTGTGCTGAATCACTGAGCGTATGATGGCTCTCACCATGATGGGCTAAGCTGTATCTCCACTATGGACAGATCTTGAATCAGCTTCGCTCAGCCAGTCCATATCACTCTGCTCAGTGTCTGGCTCATACTAACAGCCCTTCCTAACCCTCGGAATGAAAACTCGCAAGTTATCCAGAGTGGAAAGAGTATGGAAGGTATGTTTGGCCTCTCTACGAATGAATATTTCCTTGGTGTGAATTAATTACTTTGAAAACTCTGCTAGATTTTTATTTGACTGCTGTATAGAGCTTTGTAGATGTATATTTATGGATTTGGGATGATATTGTTGGCCTGATTTGTGTATTAGCTTCATGTATTACCAAGATTGTAATATTAGTCGAAGTGTGGGTGTTGTAACTTGCTATTCACCGTCTCAGATAGGTCAGACATTTTTCAGCGGGATCTTTCCTTTGCCCCCAGTCAAACCTTTTGAGGTGTTTGTTGTTGCATTCTAACTTTGAAGAAATAGGGCTTTACAACAAATGAGTTTTTGGTACACTTCTCTATCTTTCATTGCACATAAAATAAATGATGAAATGTAAACAAATTTTGCTGCACATTCCATGAACAAGTTGCATAGTAATGAAAAATGATTTTTCCCATTCAAGGTAATAGGAGCTGGGAATTTACTGTTGTAACAAAACAGAAGGCCTAATTGCTGAAATTCACAGTTAGGTTCTGTATAGAGAAGCTAACATAAAAGGAGTCGTTGGGCAATATGTGGTCCAAATAACTATTCTCAGCTTGAAAAGAAAAGCAGTATAAAGAAAACCTTTACCTGATGTTTACCAATAGAACAAATTGTTTTTATTTGAATAATTTTATGCCATATACCGGTAGGCTAGAAAGGACAAAGTTGCTATACCCAAAATAAAGGACACTTACAGCGAAGCATCCAATGAGTTAGTAGTAATGTAAAGTGTATAATAATGGACAAGTTTGGTTAAAAAAAGGGACAAAGTGAAGTTTTTTTTACCGATTTGCCTCATGATTTGTCAACTTGTGCACAATTTCTTTGTCCTTCACATCAGAGTGCTGCTGCAGGCTCTTTGCTTGTCTTGACCAATCAGATTCACTGAAATCACAGGTCATGGGGGCCAGACACAACACACAAAGCGCGCTATCCAATTTCCTTCTGTATTTATTTTGCAAGTGTGATAACACATCACTCCCAACAGCACTGGCATACCCCACCAGATTGCATAAGCCGTGAATATATTTTTTTAAATTACAGGAAGTTAGCTTTAAAAATGCAACATTTTATCTCATCCTCATGGCATAATGTGTAGAATAGCAGGAGATTAGCGCAGACATTCTTGAAAGTCGGGACTATTCTTGTCCAGCAGGGTAACTAAAAATATATATGTTGATGCATTATTTGAGCTTAAAATGTACATTTAGGGAAATGTTATATGGGGGGAGAAAATATATATATTTTTAAAGTACTTTAAATATGATTAATTTCCATGTCAGCTCAGTGCCCTTGTCCTGAGCAAAGGATCCCAATTTCAAACTCTCCAATAATGGATATTAACAGAAAAAGTTTCTTGCAATAGCCCTCTGTGACTTTAAATAACATTATCTCAAAACTGTCCTAAAAGATGTGTCCAGAGATTTGGTCAACTTCGTCAGATTTGTCTAAAATTCTAAATTAATCAGGAACGAGCTATACCATAAGGACTCCTTATTCATGTCATCATTACATGTAGTGCAACAAGACCACTCAGGGTCTGCAAAGTTCTCTTGGTAAATTTAAACAAACAATATTGGAATCACCATGGTCACAACCAAAAACTGTCAACTCCATCTGCCTGATTAAGATGGGATAGGAATTTTGGTTCAAATATGTTACATTTAATTAGGTTTTAGAGTCAGTCATAAAACTGACAAAAAACTAAATTGCTACAGTGTATACTACTTAAAGAAAACAAACTCTGTCAGATCTATGTCTAATGTCTACACAGTCAGAGTGTTGAAAGATCTCATGGAATGGTTGTTTTTATTGGGGATTTTCAAATGAATAGTTTTCCATATTTTACAAATGCTTGAATTGAACTTTTATTTGTAGAGGCAAAAATGTCTGTTTTTAAGGTGTCTGTTGTTAACTCTGTCACTGGCTTGCCAACTCTGTCACTGGCTTGCCAACTATTTTAATCACTGTTCTGCAACATGCTTAAACAATTGAAGTACACTGAACAAAAATATAAATGCAATATGGAACAATTTCCAAGATTTTACTGAGTTACAGTTCAGATAAGGAAATCAGTCAATTGAAATAAATTCATTAGGCCCTAATCTATGGATTTCACATGACTGGGAATACAGATATGCATCTGTTGGTCACAGATACCTTTAAAAAAAAGGTTAACCAGTCAGTATCTGGTGTGACCACCATTTGCCTCGCAGTGCGACACATCTTCTTTGCATAGACAGTGCATTTGGGAAAGTATTCAGACACAGAGACTTTTCCCATTAGTTACGTTACAGCCATATTCTAAAATGTATTAAATATTTTTTCCCCCCTCATCAATCTACACACAAAACCCCATAATGACAAGCAAAAACAGGTTTGTATAAATCTTTGCACATTTATTAAAAACAAAAAAACGATACCTTATTTACATAAGTATTCAGACCCTTTACTCAGTACTTTGTTTAAGCACCTTTGTCAGCAATTACAGCATCGAGTCTTCTTGGGTATGACGCTACAAGCTTGGCACACCTGTATTTGGGGAGTTTCTCCCGTTTTTCTCTGCAGATCCTCTCAAGCTCTGTCAGGTTGGATGGGGAGCGTCGCTACACAGCTATTTTCAGATCTCTCTAGAGTTGTTCAATCGGGTTCAAGTCTGGGCTCTGGCTGGGCCACTCAAGGACATTCAGGGACTTGTCCCGAAGCCACTCCTTCATTGTCTTGGCTGTGTGCTGAGGATCATTGTCCTGTTGGAAGGTGAACCTTCACCCCAGTCTGAGGTCTTGAGCGTTCAGGTTTTCATCAAGGATCGCTTTGCACTTTGCACCGTTCATCTTTTCCTCGATCCTGGCTGGTCTCCCAGTCCCTGCCGCTAAAAAACATCCCCACCACCATCCTTCACCGTAGGGATGGTGCAAGGTTTCCTCCAGATGTGAAGCTTGGCATTCAGATTAAATTGTTCCGTTTTGGTTTCATCAGATCAAATAATCTTGTTTCTCATGGTCTGAGAGTCTTTAGGTACCTTTTGGCAAACTCCAAGCAGGCTGTCATGTGCCATCCGTCTGGCCACTGTACCATAAAGGCTTGATTGTAGAGATGGTTGTCCTTCTCCACAGAGGAACTCTGGAGCTCTGTCAGAGTGACCATCGGGTTCTTGGTCACCTCCCTGACAAAGGGCCTTCTCCCCCGATTGCTCAGATTGTCCGGGTGGCCGGCGAGTCTTGGTGGTTACAAACTTCTTCCATTTAAAAATGATGGAGGCCACTGTGTTCTTGGGGACCTTCAATGCTGCAGAAATGTTTTAGTCCAATTACCCAGATCTTGTACCTCGACACAATCCTGTCTCTGAGCTCTACGGACAATTCCTTCAACCTCATGACTTGGTAATTGCTCTGATCAAATAAAATCAAATTTTATGCACTGTCGACTGTGGGACCTTATTTGATTAGGTGTGTGCCTTTCCAAGTCATGTCTAATCAATTGAATTTACCACAGGTTGTAGAAACATCTCAAGGATGATCAATGGAAACAGGATGCACCTGAGCTCGAGTCTCATGAATACTTATGTAAATAAGGTATTTCTGTTTTTTATTTGTACAGTGAGGGGGAAAAAGTATTTGATCCCCTGCTGATTTTGTATGTTTGCCCACTGACAAAGAAATGATCAGTCTATAATGTTAATGGTAGGTTTATTTGAACAGAGACAGAATAACAACAAAGAAATCCTGAAAAACGCATGTGAAAAATGTTATAAATTGATTTGCATTTTAATGAGGGAAATAAGTATTTGATCCCTCTGCAAAACATGACTCAGTACTTGGTGGCAAAACCCTTTTTGGCAATCACAGAGGTCAGACGTTTCTTTTAGTTGGCCACCAGGTTTGCACACATCTCAGGAGGGATTTTGTCCCACTCCTCTTTGCAGATCTTCTCCAAGTCATTAAGGTTTCGAGGCTGACGTTTGGCAACTCGAACCTTCAGCTCCCTCCACAGATTTTCTATGGGATGAAGGTCTGGAGACTGGCTAGGCCACTCCAGGACCTTAATGTGCTTCTTCTTGAGCCACTCCTTTGTTGCCTTGGCCGTGTGTTTTGGGTCATTGTCATGCTGGAATACACATCCACGACCCATTTTCAATGCCCTGGCTGAGGGAAGGAGGTTCTCACCCAAGATTTGACGGTACATGGCCCCGTCCATCGTCCCTTTGATGCGGTGAAGTTGTCCTGTCCCCTTAGCAGAAAAACACCCCCAAAGCATAATGTTTCCACCTCCATGTTTGACGGTGGGGATGGTGTTCTTGGGGTCATAGGCAGCATTCCTCCTCCTCCAAACACCGCGAGTTAAGTTGATGCCGAAGAGCTCCATTTTGGTCTCATCTGACCACAACACTTTCACCCACGTGTTCCCTGAATCATTCAGATGTTCATTGGCAAACTTCAGACGGGCATGTATATGTGCTTTCTTGAGCAGGGGGACCTTGCGGGCACTGCAGGATTTCAGTCCTTCACGGCGTAGTGTGAAGCTGGGACTATGATCCCAGCTGCCTTGAGATCATTGACAAGATCCTCCTGTGTAGTTCTGGGCTGATTCCTCGCCGTTCTCATGATCATTGCAACTCCACGAGGTGAGATCTTGCATGGAGCCCCAGGCCGAGGGAGATTGACAGTTATTTTGTGTTTCTTCCATTTGTGAATAATCGCACCAACTATTGTCACTTTCTCACCAAGCTGCTTGGCGATGGTCTTGTAGCCCATTCCAGCCTTGTGTAGGTCTACAATCTTGTCCCTGACATCCTTGGAGAGCTCTTTGGTCTTGGCCATGGTGGAGAGTTTGGAATCTGATTGATTGATTGCTTCTGTGGACATGTGTCTTTTATACAGGTAACAAACTGAGATTAGGAGCACGCCCTTTAAGAGTTTGCTCCTAATCTCAGCTTGTTACCTGTATAAAAGACACCTGGGAGCCAGAAATCTTTCTGATTGAGAGGGGGTCAAATACTTATTTCCCTCATTAAAATGCAAATCAATTTATAACATTTTTCACGTGTTTTTCTGGATGTTTTTGTTGTTATTCTGTCTCTCACTGTTCAAATAAACCTACCATTAAAATTATAGACTGATCATTTCTTTGTCAGTGGGCAAACATACAAAATCAGCAGGGCATCAAATACTTTTTTCCCTCAATGTAATACATTTGCAAAATGTAAAAAAAAAGAGTTTTTTATGGGGTTTTGTGTGTAGATTGAGCATTTTTATTTATTTAATGCATTTTAGAAAAAAGGCTGTAACATAGCAAAATTGGGAAAAAGTCAAGGGGTCTGAATACTTCCCGAATGCACTGTAGTTGATCAGGCTGTTGATTGTGGCCTGTGGAATGTCATCCCACTCCTCTTTAATAGCTGTGCGAAGTTGCTGGATATTGGCAGGAACTGGAACATGCTGTCGTACACGTCGATCCAGAGCATCAATGGGTGACATGTCTGGTGAGTATGCAGGCCATGGAAGAACGGGTCATTTTCAGCTTCCAGGAATTGTGTACAGATCCTTGCGACATGGTGCCATGCATTATCTGAAATTAGCTGAAACATGAGTTGATGGCGGAGGCTGAATGGCACGACATTGGGCCTCAGGTTCTCATCATGGTATTTTATGCATTCAAATTGCCAACGATAAAATGCAATTGTGTCCGTATGTCCGTAGCTTATGCCTTCCCATACCATAACCCCACCACCACCATGGGGCACTCACTACGCCATACACGCTATCTGCCATCTGCCCAGTACAGTTGAAACCAGGATTAATCCATGAAGAGCACACTTCTCCAGTGTGCCAGTGGCCATCGAAGGTGAGCATTTGCCCGCTGAAGTCGGTTACGACGCAGAACTACAGTCAGGTCAATACCCTGGTGAGCACGACGAACACGCAGATGAGCTTCCCTGAGATGGTTTCTGACAGTTTGTGCAGAAATTCTTTGTTTGTGCAAACCCACAGTTTCATGAGCTGTCCGGGTGGCTGGTCTCAGACAATCCCGCAGGTGAAGAAGCCAGATGTGGAGGTCCTGGGCTGGTGTGGTTACACGTGGTCTGCGGTTGTGAGACTGGTTGGATGTACTGCCTAAAATGACTTTGGAGGCGGCTTAGGGTAGAGAAATGAACATTCAATTATCTGGCAACCGCTCTGGTGGACATTCTTGCAGTCAGCATGCCAATTGCACACTCCCTCAACTTGAGACTGGCATTGTGTTGTGTGACAAATCTGCAAATTGTAGAGTGGCCTTTTATTGTCCCCAGCACAAAGTGCACCTGTGTAATGATCATGCTACAACTACAAATACCTAGGTGTCTGGCTAGACTGTAAACTCTCCTTCCAGACTCATATTAAGCATCTCTAATCCAAAATTAAATCTAGAATCGGCTTCCTATTTCGCAACAAAGCCTCCTTCACTCACGCTGCCAAACATACCCTTGTAAAACTGACTATCCTACCGATCCTCGACTTCGGCAATGTAATTTACAAAATTGCCTCCAACACTCTACTCAGCAAACTGGATGCAGTCTATCACAGTGCCATCCGTTTTGTCACCAAAGCCCCATATACCACCCACCACTGCGACCTGTATGCTCTCGTCGGCTGGCCCTCGCTACATATTCGTCGCCAGACCCACTGGCTCCAGGTCATCTATAAGTCTTTGCTAGGTAAAGCTCCACCTTATCTCAGCTCACTGGTCACCATAACAACACCCACCCATAGCACACGCTCCAGCAGGTACAGTGGGGCAAAAATGTATTTAGTCAGCCACCAAGTTCTCTCACTTAAAAAGATGAGAGAGGCCTGTAATTTTCATCATAGGTACAAAAAAATCCAGAAAATCACATTGTAGGATTTTTTATGAATTTATTAGCAAATTATGGTGGAAAATAAGTATTTGGTCACATACAAACAAGCAAGATTTCTGGCTCTCACAGACCTGTAACTTCTTCTTTAAGAGGCTCCTCTGTCCTCCACTCGTTACCTGTATTAATGGCACCTGTTTGAACTTGTTATCAGTATAAAAGACACCTGTCCACAACCTCAAACAGTCACACTCCAAACTCCACTATGGCCAAGACCAAAGAGCTGTCAAAGGACACCAGAAACAAAATTGTAGACCTGCACCAGGTTGGGAAGACTGAATCTGCAATAGGTAAGCAGCTTGGTTTGAAGAAATCAACTGTGGGAGCAATTATTAGGAAATGGAAGACATACAAGACCACTGATAATCTTCCTCGATCTGGGGCTCCACGCAATATCTCACCCCGTGGGGTCAAAATGATCACAAGAACGGTGAGCAAAAATCCCAGAACCACACGGGGACCTAGTGAATGACCTGCAGAGAGCTGGGACCAAAGTAACAAAGCCTACCATCAGTAACACACTACGCCGCCAGGGACTCAAATCCTGCAGTGCCAGACGTGTCCCCCTGCTTAAGCCAGTACATGTTCAGGCCCGTCTGAAGTTTGCTAGAGAGCATTTGGATGATCCAGATGAGGATTGGGAGAATGTCATATGGTCAGATGAAACCAAAATAGAACTTTTTGGTAAAAACTCAACTCGTCTTGTTTGGAGGACAAAGAATGCTGAGTTGCATCCAAAGAACACCATACCTACTGTGAAGCATGGGGGTGGAAACATCATGCTTTGGGGCTGTTTTTCTGCAAAGGGACCAGGACTACTGATCCGTGTAAAGGAAAGAATGAATGGGGCCATGTATCGTGAGATTTTGAGTGAAAACCTCCTTCCATCAGCAAGGGCATTGAAGATGAAACGTGGCTGGGTCTTTCAGCATGACAATGATCCCAAACACACCGCCCGGGCAATCGAAGGAGTGGCTTCAGAAGAAGCATTTCAAGGTCCTGGAGTGGCCTAGCCAGTCTCCAGATCTCAACCCCATAGAAAATCTTTGGAGGGAGTTGAAAGTCTGTGTTGCCCAGCGACAGTCCCAAAACATCACTGCTCTAGAGGAGATCTGAATGGAGGAATGGGCCAAAATACCAGCAACAGTGTGTGAAAACCTTGTGAAGACTTACAGAAAACGTTTGACCTCTGTCATTGCCAACAAAGGGTATATAACAAAGTATTGAGATAAACTTTTGTTATTGACCAAATACTTATTTTCCACCATAATTTGCAAATAAATTCATAAAAAATCCTACAATGTGATTTTCTGGATTTCTTTTTCTCATTTCGTCTGTCATAGTTGAAGTGTACCTATGATGAAAATTACAGGCCTCTCTCATCTTTTTAAGTTGGAGAACTTGCACAATTGGTGGCTGACTAAATACTTTTTTGCCCCACTGTATATCTCACTGGTCATCCCCAAAGCCAACACCTCCTTTGGCCGCCTTTCCTTCCAGTTCTCTGCTGCCAATGACTGGAACGAATTGCAAAAATCGCTGAAGTTGGAGACTTATATCTCCCTCACTAACTTTAAGCATCAGCTATCTGAGCATCTCACCGATCGTTGCAGCTGTACACAGCCCATCTGTAAATAGCTCATCCAACTACCTACCTCATACCCATATTGTTTTTATAAAAATTTTTTGCTCTTTTGCACACCAGTATTTCTACTTGCATATCATCATCTGCACTCCAGTGTTCATTTGCTAAATTGTAATTACTTCGCTACTATGGCCTATTTATTGCTTTACCTCCTTACTCAATTTGCACACACTGTATATAGGTTTTTCTATTGTTATTGACTGTACTTTTGTTTATCCCATGTGTAACTCAGTCTTGTTGTTTTTTGTTGCACTGCTTTGCTTTATCTTGGCCAGGTCGCAGTTTTAAATGCGAACTTAAATGCGTTCTCAATTGGCCTACCTGGTTAAATACAAAAATAGCTTCTTGATATGCCACACCTGTCAGGTGGATGGATTATCCTCGCAAAGGAGAAATGCTCACTAACAGGGATGTAAACAAATTTGTGCACACAATTTGAGAGAAATAAGCTTTTTGTGCATATGGAACATTTCTGTGATCTTTTATTTCAGGGCAGCAGCTACTCTTCCTGGGGCCCAGAAAAATTAAGGCAGTTAAACAGTTTTAAAAACATTACAATACATTCACAGATTCTACAACACACTGTGTGCCCTCCACCACTACCACATATCTACAATACAATATCCATGTGTACCTGTGTGTGTAGTGCGTATGTTATCATGTGTGTGTATGCATGTGTCTGTGCTTATGTATGTGTTGCTTCACAGTCCCCGCTGTTCCATAAGGTGTATTTTAATCAGCTTTTTGAAATCTAATTTTACAGCTTGCGTCAGTTACTTGATGTGGAATAGAATTCCATGTAGTCATGGCTCTATGTAGTACTGTGTGCCTCCTATTGTCTATTTTGGACTTGGGGACTTCGACGAGACCTCTTGTGGCATGTCTTGTGGGGTATGTATGGGTGTCCAAGCTGTGCGGCAGTAGTTTAAACAAACATCTCGGTGCATTCAACATGTCAATACCTCTCATAAAAACATGTAGTGATGAAGTCAATGTCTCCTCCACTTTGAGCCAGGAGAGATTGACATGCATATTATAAATGTTAGCTCTCTGTGTACATCCAAAGGCCAGCCGTGCTGCCCTGTGCTGAGCCAATTGCAATTGCAAAAAGTACCTTTTTGTGGCACCTGACCACACGACTGAACACTAGTCCAGGTGTGACAAAACTAGGGCCTGCCTTGTTGATAGTGCTGTTAAGAAGGTAGAGCAGCGCTTTATTTTGGACAGACTTCACCCCGTCTTAGCTACTGTTGTATCAATATGTTTCGACCATGACAGTTGGTCAGGGGTTACTCCAAGCAGTTTAGTCACCTCATCTTGCACAATTTCCACATAATTTCTAACCAGATTTAGTTGAGGTTTAGGGTTTAGTGAATGATTTGTCCCAAATGCAATGCAAATATTGAGGACTAACTTATTCCTTGCCACCCACTCTGAAACTAACTGCAGCTCTTTAAGTGTTGCAGTCATTTCAGTCGCTGTTGTACAGAAGCTGACGTATATAGTGTTGAGTCATCCGCATAGATACACACTGGCTTTACTCAGTGGCATGTCAGTGGCATGTTGTTAGTAAAGATTGCTACACCTAAGGGATAATGTTTGCTTTATGTTGTTGTTTTATGTTGTAAATCTAGTAAAACATGGCAAAATGTGAATTAAGCCCTGGAGCTTTTAATAGTGCTATAAAACAAAACAAAAAGAGGTTTGGAGATTTGTATTACATATTTGAAAAATCTGTTAGAATTTAACAGGCCTATAAACACTTCTTGGACAATAATTGTAAAAATGAAATGGCTTTCATGGTGTCTGACAGAGTTGACATACATTTGCTTTTTCCTTTAGATTGTGTGATAGCTCAATCTTTGGTCTATCAAAATATGTATTTCAAATTTTGTTACTATTAAGACAAATATTTGTCGAAAGAATTTGATTGTCCCGTCTTTCAACAATCCCTGAGTTCTAAAATAGCAACATTTTCTCTCAGCCTCATGGCAAAATGTGTAAAATAACATGAGATTAGCTATAATACTATGCCACAGCCCAACAGACACCAACAAAAACTTGTATAGAAATGTAGCAGCCTACAGTATACACCTCAACATTAGCGATCTGACATGCTGTATTCCATGGAAACTAGACTATTTTTCAGTCTGATCAACTGTAGGCTACTAACAACAGCAGCTGCATAGTCTAGCCAACTATGCACCCTGTTCCTCTGGGCTGGCCAGGGTAAACAAAGCGGTAAGGGTGTATATTTATAGCCCATTTGTTTGTGAGAAAATGTGAATGGGATCATTTGGTTTATATTCAAACTTGGCCTGACTAGGCTACCTAGACCTTTTCAATTCAAAATGATTAACTGGAATGAATCAATAAGCACAATAGCTGACATAGACTGCGAGTTAATGTTTAATTAGGCCTACAGTTGCATAGGGCAGAACTACATGATGCAAACCTGCATAAAGCTAGCTCAGCCCTGTTAGTTTTAATGTCCAATAATGTTGCTTTTTCTGTGTCCGTGTATAGGTAACCTCATGTAGCAGGTGTAAAAGAAACGCCTTAAACTACACTAGATCCCCTACATACTGGTCTTGACGAGAAGAAAAAAAAACAGTTGCATGTCTTCTTCTGCGCTGTTCAACCAAGTGTCGCCAGGTTAACGTCCAAAAGCGGAAGTTGTGTCACAGGTTCTCTTTCCATTTCTCCTGAAAACCGGAACATCCGGTTGTTGGGGACTCTGCACAGGATTATAGGAAGCCCCCCTAGTCCTTCTTTAAAATATAATTCATATGAACAAGTACGAGGTGGATGCAGTTTGAATGGGATTTCATCATCCCCAAGGCCAGGAGTTTTTCCAGGAGTTTTTAAAAACCATGTGACCCACCACTCTGGGACATGTGTTTTAGTTTGGTCTGTAGAGAAGAAGAACTTTATTACCAATTGAGAGAACTGAGGATGAAAGTGAGAGAGGCTTTCAAAACATAACACACAGTTAAATAATGTTTTTTTTTAAGGATTAAATCTGATATAAATAACATTCTTAGTCTACACAGTTGAATTGGCCTACACCTTATTCTCCTTTATTTTATGCATATCCTACTTTTGTTTCTGTGGTTATCCTTCTTCCTTCCAATCCTTGAACAGTAATTACTGAGGACATTTTATATGGATGTATTCCTCGTCATGCCCTTGACTCTGCCCCAGGATATATTTAGCTTCCTTTCCCCTTACACACAGGCACAAACCAGGCTCTGTTAAATTGTATCTTTAGATTGATCAAGAAAGTTATCCTCCTTGAGTCTTATTTGGATTTCATCTTATTCCTGAAGCTCTGTACATTCTTCTAGCCTGATCCGAGGTTTGTTTGTGTAGGCTTGCCAACTCCAATGTTGTCAGATTTGGCGTGCTATGTTTTTTTCTGCTGTAGATAATGTATTAAGTCCTTGACCTGCTTCTGCAAAGCCCCCTGTTACGATTAATTCATATTTTATCGCTGTTCTTGTGCTCACGCCATGCTAGATTACCATGGTAACTACTTACCAATAATAGCTTTGATTTTTTAAGGTCCTTTGACTTTTTTGTTTGACTCCTTTGTAAGCAGTTAATTGGGATGAATAAAGTTGATGAGGCCCATAAATCTGTTTTATGTCACCATAACCTCATATTCATGAGTCATGATAAAGAGGGTGTGGATCAGGGGTGGATTTATTTAGGTGAACGTTGCAGATATTTTGCAAACAGATTTGCTGCGAGGACTATCGTATCAATGTTGCAGGTAGAAATGTAAGGAATAGACCTGACACAATGTCTATTCTACCTGAAAGACAAACTTATCTGTTCTACACAGTACATTTCTATCTGATCGTTTTGTAACATTTCACCCTGCTGAACAGGAATTCTTGGTATTGTGCTTCCGAAATACTTGTTCTTGTTATTTGGAGAACTGTTATAGAAATTTTGTTCTCAATGTTCACAAACTGAACATCAATTAAACAAACTCTGTCTGTTACCCAGTAGTTGTAAGATACTGGTTGAAATAAGACAGACAGAAGCCCAGAATACAATAGTCAATTGTAAATGGTTTAATTCAGGAGAGCTCTCAGCTCCAAAAGGTGTACACAGTCTTTTATATGGTACAATGTTGAAATACAAAGATACAAAATTCCCACCACTTCCCCCACCCTTTCCATAGAAAATAGTCTTCCCACAGTACCCATTCATTCCTTATCACAATCTTCGAAGTCAAACTTGGGAGGTTCTGTTATCTATCTCTCCTGTCTTTCAAGGTCATTGGGCCTCTCGCATGTGTCTGGTAGAATCAAATAATTATTTGTTCTCCCAGACACCCCCTAAATTAAGTCACACCAAGTTAATATCTAGACACACACACACATTAATTGGACTACCATTTGTCTTTTTACCCTATCTCTATTGCATACATTTTCAGAATGGAATATTCTTAGTATTAAGTACAAACATTTGGTCATCAAAACATGAAATCTATAACAAGAACCTCTTCATGTCTTTAACACACTCAACATAAAAGTCACAGTGATGTACTGCTGTTTCTTCTGTCATGATTTGTCATGAGTTTTTAAGAGTTTTATTGCCTTCGATATAATTTAACTGTTTTGGTTAATAGTCTGCCTGAAGACACATTGCAGTAAGTTGCTAAGAGGTCCTTTTGGGTACTTTATTTTTGTTTGTCACTAAACTATTCCACAAAAGTTGCTTTGATTAAATATTCATGACAGAGATGGAAGAGATGGCACAACATCTGTCTACTCCTGGTTTTCCCCACACTAGATGATGATATGAGAGAAGCATGAGACGAAGAAGACATCAGTGGAGTCATAACATAAGTAAACATGATGCAGGCTGGCTCCAAGCCTGTGTTGATTTACCATGGGACTAGAGACCACACATGGGTAAGCAGACACCACTGTTTACAGTGTAAAGCTGCAATCATCAGACAAACACTTTTCACTCCACAACTGAACACACACACACGCTTTGAAAAGTTCCTTTGTAACTGAAGGGACTCTGACATCAAAGTCATATAGGCATACCGTACAAAAAGCCATGAAATTTGCCAAAAGGTTAATGAGATCAATGATCAAAGGTTAATGAGATCTCCTTATTAAGATGACCATTGGATATTAACACTGTGTCTGTGTGTGTGTGTGCGCGTGCACGCGCGCCTGTCTCTGTGCTCACTGTGTGTGTGCACACGTATTTGAGCGTGTGTGTATAAGAGACAGACACTCATGGCAAATTAATGATTTCCCTGTGAAACGCCCCTCATGGTAAAAGGGAGATAATGAGCTTGATGAAGGAGCCCTAGACTTAATTACCCCTCTGTAATGACTGGGCGATGAAAAACGACCTTATTCAGACTCTTTTCCAAACTTCTCTCTCCCTATCATTATTACATGACAGATGGAACCGCATGTTTTTACAGAACTGAATGGACAACCTTTTAGAATACAGACGGACTATGCTGCTACTCCCCCATCTTGCTAGTTTAACCTTCTCTCTGACTTTACATCCTCTGCCAAGGTGTAGAACAGAAGAGCTGTGGATGGGATGGAGGGCTGCTCAGTGCTATGGTAAATTGGAACAGAGAGGCAGCTCAGGCAGGTGTTGTGTGCTGCCAATTGGAAAGTGTAAGTGCTTGGTGTGAAAAGCCAAACAGTCAGGGAAGGTCGGTCGGGGGCGGTCAGCGACGGCCAACTGGAGTGATGCCAGAGGGCAAAGGGGGCATGACAGACTATGGATTTTGGCTGGATTGGTCGGACAGCTGGCCTGGTGGTTACCCTGGGAACACATTGTTCCTTCCTGTAGCCACAGTATGGGAACCTTGAGACCCCTCACAACTACCTCATTGATCCACAGAGTCTAACATGGGTAGAGCTTGAAGGCACACAGTGTGTTACATGAGTGGACTGAAGATGTGCAGTGAGTTGGCGAGTTCTTTATGCAACGATTATTTTGGCCATGAGTACGAGTACACACACGCACCCACGTACACACACCATTAACATAGAGGCCAATAGGTCTAATCTTTCCTTAGAGATAGCTCTTAACGTTGTTTTAGCCACAGAAATTGCATAGTGTTTTTGGACATAGTTGGTTCAAAGTGGTTGTTGTCTGAAACCTGGATTGTATAAGACAGATACCCTTTGGACTGTGGAGTGAGGAGAGGGGATGATGATGACCACCACACGTACTCCCCTTGCTCTGTCTGTTCCTTTAAAGACCCTGTACAGCTGGTCATTAGTGACCACGGTGACAGTTTTTTTTTTTTATGTAACACCAGTCTAGACACTATAATCTTGCTATTTATGGGATATTACTATAGTGTGTCTTAGTTTCTACATCAATAGCAGAAACTGCCTGGGTAATGAGTGAGTGGTAATTTACAGTATCTTCACAATGTAAATTGAGTTGTCATAGGGCTGTTGAAGTAAATGGTGTTGACCAACATACAGGGGTGTGGCTTCTCTTGGAGATCACTGGAGGGAGCTAGCATACAGGCTGGGGCAGCACTGTGGACTGACTGTTCATTGACTGACATGATGGTCAACACAAAGTGAAGGTTCTAGTGCTAAGACCGCAACTATATTTGTGTCCTTGGACGGAGAGGAAAAATGAATCGAAATAAATCATCTAAAATGTGGCTTCAGACAGTCACTGTCTATACATGCTTAAATGCCTAATGGTATTTTCATTTTCAAACGGCTACAAAAGACTCCCCTGGCCGCCACTGAACCACCATTGTTAGATTTCTCCAATTAAATGTGAATGTCTGTCCATTTGCTGTCCGTCTCATGTGGTGCTGAAATCTGTCAATGGAGCTGTCCACAGTTGGTTCTAAAAACTGCTGCCCATCACTGGTTCCTGTTTCTAAGTGGAGGTATCACATACCCACACATAGCCTACAGATATTCCTCTAGTCATCTCCTCTATATGAGACAATGTACCAATATTGGTTTGTTCCTATTTCAAGCTCCCATCACTGAGCCAGGCTTATGTTCCCAGATCTACTCTACTCTCTAGAGGGGTGAGTTTACCATTTCCCCACAGATGACTAGTGCAAGAGGGCAGTCACTCTGCTGAGATTGGCTCTGACCTCTACAGTAATAGGGTATAGGCTTTTCATGGCCATGAGAAGAGCATCAGTTTAATACAATTAAGCAGGCATGCAGGCTGTACTACTACAGATGTAGAATCTTAAGGCAAGGCATCACACCCAAATAGGGAATTTTTTCCCCCCTTAATCATATCACAATCAACTTTTACCAGTTGAATGTGGACACATATGATACTTTTTTTAAATTAAAATGTTTCTGAAAAATAGTGTTAAAATATGCAAATTATGTGATATCATTAAATACGTGCCTATTTTCATATCACACAAATCCATTTTTTCTGGCAGATTTTTTGAATCAGCCTAAATATTTAATTTTGTTAAGACACACACTCCAGGACCAGATGTATACATAGCAGATTGTGTATAAATATGATTCTGAGGCTGAGAAAATTTTGTTGGTGTGTGAGAAGAGTTTGACTTTCGGAAAATGGCAGTTAAAGACAAGTACACTGAATTTAGACTGCCAAACATCCATTTAGACCCAATCACCATCTCTTCAATTAAGTTACCACATATAGTCCAGGTTGGAACATTCTCTATGAAATGGGCTTTTAAATGACATGTAAGCTTTGAAATTATGAATGTATTTCCATTTTAAGAGTTTACAATTCATGAAATGTTGACTGCCTTTAATAAATATTTTCATGAACTTTTTTACTTTTTGAAAATACTAATATTAATGGACCAAAATACCAATAAATCCCAATTTTAGCCTGAGGTGCCTGGCCTTAATATGATCACCCTTTTAAAGGAGAACTTTCCTGCAATGCCAGAAATGTTTAACTTGTAGTGTATTTGAGGTTTAAAAAGTCTTCTGAAGTTTGTAATTTCCACATAGAAATATAATAATTTAATAATTCACATTTCCTGTTGCCGCAGGATTATTTCCTGCTGTAGCAAACTGGCTCACATTAAGATCCTACCTACATCTGTAAGATCTCCTTTTAAACAAGGTGTATACTGGCATAGAGATACCGTATTTCTATGGAGTTTACAGAGTGCGTGAGATGCAGGCAGCCCCAGTACAAACAGTGTCTGATGGGTAGGAATGGGAACTATTTATACTACATGTGGGAGTAGTATTATGTAACATCACTTCTTAAGGGGCTGCATGGCCACACTTTCTTTTCAGAGACTCAACTTACTGTAGATGAATGCTCTGTAGAAGGGTATTAATTGTGGGTGTTTATTGTGAGTATTTCATATATAAATATTACTCATTAAATTATATTGCCATGTATGCATATGGAAGGAGATGCCTACACTGCTTACTAATTAGTACAAACATCATTACAATTATTACATTTGTTCTCTGAGGTCTTGAAGAGTTAACAGGTGTTTATTGATTGATTTGAGAGGTGTAATCCATTCAATGCTCCTCTATTTTTAGAGACCCATGGTCTTTGTCTGCATAACTCATAAATAACCAGGAAAAATGATAATGGTCCCCAAAACGAACCCCCATTTGTTAGACCTGCCACTGTGAGTCGATTAGTCTCTGGCCTTCCTCTGAATGGGGGCTTCAACAAAGGGACCACCAGATCATTGAATCATCATCAAGAATACCTTGGTCAATGGTCAGAATCACAAAAATGTATCTTGGCCAATCAGAATGCAGCAGTAACCCCACTGGAGGCCATATTAACTAGACTAAATGACCCGCATGTTTGCTGTTATCTCTTTGTAGCTAGGCAACCGTGACTAGGGTCTGGTTTCAATGACAAACTCTTTACGCATAGAGAGACTATGTCAATGCTTGCGTCACTACCTTATCTGCTTGAAAAAAAAATTCAATAGTAGCTAGCAAGATGGAGATCACGGAGGTTATTTTTAATGAGTGCATTTCGCAAGTGGCTAGTTTGCATCAACTACCTTAACTGAAACCACTGCAAATGTTTTGCCTGCAAACTTTGGTTTTGAATTGTGACGTTCTGGCATGTCTTCCTCGTTATTTTTTGGGGAGAGCTGTTTGTCTGAAGAGGACACACCAGAATATTTTCATAATCAAAGTTTTCTGTTGCCTAGGGTGATGTTTTCGAGACTGTAATTGAGGTGTCCGCTGCGCTTACCTTCAGCATCTCTCTCAAGAGGTGAGGATATGTGCTCCCTCAACCTGCAGATAGAGTAGATGGTTATCAATTAAATCAGCACACAATATTATTTACCAGACCACCGGACTACATCATTGTTAGTTTATAAAGTGAGGAAAAGTCAAGAGCTCCAATATTCTAAACGTGCTGCTCACTAAATTCTGCAGCACCAGTGGCTCATAATCTATATTTGTAATGATTGCATGAGTAACTAGAGAAACTTTAAATGAGGATAATAGGCTAAATCTACCGCACACCCAAAACCCATTACTGAAGGTGCTGGAGATAAAATGCCAAACTGGAGAAACAGGAAAACGTCTCCGCACACTTCCAGTCAGATCCTAATATATTTTAATAGTATCTAAGCTTTCGGTCAGTCAACCTTCATCAGAGCAAGCTGAAAGCTTACAGTAGCTACTATTAAAATAATTGTGGATCTGACTAGAAGTGTGCAGAGACGTTTTCTAGTTTTTCCAGTAATGGATAGAGGAGAACCTGAAAAGCATAAACACTAATAACCAAGATCATTTAAGAACTCACATTCTCATTCTTGAAACTTGAATCACCTTCACCAGCAATGCAGACCCGTGTTTCTATGTGAGCGTGTGTCCATGCGGGCCATTGCTGGCAATAGGGCTGGGGTGTTGGCTGCTCAAAGTGAGATGAATAGGTAGACACATCAGGTCTCAGAGTGGAAGGCTCCTCAGTCCTCACAGCTCGTTGTGCAGTGGGGAGGAGGAGAGGGCTGGATTGGCAGACTTCTAAAATGAGGTTCTGCGGTTGAAGGACAGAACCGTGTGCTCCCATGGGTACTGTGGAGGCACAGGGACTCCAGGACAATATAGAGGGCAAAACGTGGTTCAACATGAATTAGCCTTGAAAAAGACCTGTAAGCGTTAGGAGGGAGAAAAGCAGGAGCGGGGTAGGAACAGTGCCAACATTAATTAACAATGTCAATGTGATCAAAATGTAAGGAGTGTCTAATTAGTTGGGCTTAATTGTGTTACAGAAAAGAAATGAGAGATTTTAAGACAGACAAATTTAAAACTTTTTTTAAGGAAGTGCATTGATGGTGTCATTCTTTCTATTTTTATATTGCTTTCCATTCCGACCCTATTTGCATAGTTGCCTCATCTGGAGAACACCTTGCGTGGTTGCAGTGTGGATGATTCTTTAGTTAAGTGAAAAATATGTAATTATTCATAAAGTAAAAGAAAAGGTCAGCAAAACATGACCTAAGAAATATGACTGACAACACTGGTTATTTTTGTAGCCTAACTATTTCACTTTTACACGTTTGATCTACCATATTATTACTGTAGGAGGAAATTGGAAATGCATTTTTATTACACTTTTTGGGGTCAAGTTTCAACAGTCATCTGCAGCAACACTGGTGCAGAAGTGGTCAGAGAACTGGTTGAACATCAGATGTGATGATGATGGTGATAATAGTAACAACAATAATAATGGTGAAAGCGGAATTGCTTGACCACCCACCAAATGTCACTTTCTCTGTGCTGAAGCGACTGCCAGTGCCATATGCAGTCAGCTGCAGCGATGATTGCTTTACCAAATTATACTCGTTGTCAAAACAAGAAAAGGCGTCCGTCTGTGTGACATCTCGGGGATTGGTGTGAAGTTGAGTGCAATCTCTCTCTCTCTCTCTCTTCCTTTCTTTCTCCCCCTCTCTCTCTCTCTCTCTCTTCCTTTTCTCTTTCTGCATTGAAATGTAAAGCGCGGTACGGTTCGCAGCACTCCGCACCTGTCTGTTCAGGACTTGACAGCTGTGATCTCTGCGCTGTGTAGTTAGTTATCATGACTACTCCCAAGGAGCCAAATGCGACTCAAAAGCAAGAAGAGCAGGTATGGAATGTTTTACTAGTGTATGGGTTATTCATAAATCGTAGACAAATATGTTAATAAACAATTTAAAATACATTTTAAGAAACTACACTGTTTATTCAAGACATGGTCAGGATAATCTACAGATGTTTGCTGTGACAGTGAGGGCTGGGTCTGATCCTTTTCGCTGCTCACTGACAGACAGTTAATAGCCTAATAGATGTATTTATTTAACCTAACGTTAGCGAATATCTTGTCATGCAGACATCGGGAGCTATTTTAAGCTTTCTTCTGTCTTCACTGTTGACATGTCAGTCATTTAGCAGATGCTCTTATCCACAGAGATTTACAGTAGTGAGTGCATACATGTTTTTCTCTTTTCTCACAGTAGTCTGCATGTTGAGTCGTATACAATGCCATGAGAATACTATTTGAAGCTTTTCTGTAAAGAAAGGACAAAAAAGAAACACTTACCCAACCTGATGTTAATATATTGCTGGTTATTGATGTCAATGTTCACTTTTAAGACATGCAACATCCTCATCAGTTAACATTTGCATGGACCCTTGTAGACACATTAGACATTTATGTATAACTTGAGGGTTTTTGTTGGCGGTGGGTGAGTAAGGGCCATGGCTCATGGCAGAGTCATTGTGTATATAGGCAAAACTTTGGAACTTCTGTTGGAATATTTGATGGGTTTTTAATGTAAAAAATATGAGTGAGCATCCTGTATATTGTATACTTGTCAAGGTCAGTAAAGAACCATCATTGATTTGTTGCTTATAGACAACAGGATATCAGAGTGAAAAAAATTCTGGACCAATGGCAATCGTTCTGTGTGACCTTAAAGACCATCTTGCAAGTTAAATCTGGTTAAATTGTTCTAATATAAATGTAATATACAGCCCTTGTAGATGGCAATGCAATATATATTGTTTTCTTCCAATTTCCCACCAGGGCTGCTAGAAAAAAAATGTGTGACGCATATGCACTAGTAAGCAACACCCCCCCAAGTGCATGACGAAGCCTGTGATTTTGCCTATTTGTTAAGGTGAAGACCGTGCAGACGACTCTGGCTAGCTAGCAGTGATTCTGATTTAGGTTTTAAGACAAGACCTCTGGGTAGTTTTGAATGGATATTTCCGTAATGTGTCGGCACTGATAATATGTTCCTGGATGGGATTAACATGTGTTCTGAGTAGGTTCAGCAGAACATCTCATGATGACAATCACATTTTAGTATGAGTGTTTGATTGATGAAGGGATGAAATTATGTCTGTCTGTCTGGAGATTAGTCTACAGTACATACGTCCTCAATTTCCCATCAGATAGTGTTATATTAACTTCTTTTCAGTATTCTTGTGAGTTTCTGTATCGTAGACTTAACCAGAAGTGAAATAATATCTGAATGAAATAAGTGTTTGACACAATAAACTCTGTTTCTCTGTAGCTGCCGGTATACAAATTTGAAGTCAAAGGAACATCTTGCTAATAGTCTTTCGATTTGTGCTGGATCTTTCAGAGATCAGCCAGTGTGGGGAGTCTCTAGATGTACTGTATCTATATCTTCAGAGGTTGTGCCCAACACTCGCTGAACATTCCGGTAATCAAGACTCAAGTGATAGGTCAAAGTCGGTTGTCAGGGTGATAGTTTTCTCCTGTTCTAATGAATACTCCAGGCTTGCATCGTACTGGCTATTTGCATTCTCAACTGGAATATTCAGCAAGCATCAAAAGGATTAGACTTTACA
Organism: Brachymystax lenok tsinlingensis; assembly: GCA_030435695.1. Taxonomy (NCBI): domain Eukaryota; kingdom Metazoa; phylum Chordata; class Actinopteri; order Salmoniformes; family Salmonidae; genus Brachymystax; species Brachymystax lenok. The sequence continues at coordinate 24,916,579 of CM059788.1, read as the reverse complement.
AATAAATAATAGGCTATTTAGTATTTATTAGGATCCCCATTAGCTGCTGCCAAGGCAGGATTAAAACAATTACATCAAAACACAACAGCCTACATAATAAATAAAACAATGCATCATACAAGACATTATTACATAATTACTATATTACACTACAATACTACAATATTGCTGTGTGTGTGTGTGTAGAGTGCATGTGTAGAGTGCATGTGTAGAGTGCATGTGTTAGTGTGTGTATCCGCGTTCTACCGTGAGATTTTATGTTTTTTAAATTTGATTTTACTGCTCGCTTGAGTTACTTGATGTGGAAGAGAGTTCCATGTGGTCATGGCTGTATGTAGTATGGCTGTATGCGTTTTCCAGCATCTGTTTTGGATATAGGAAGAGACCGCTTGTGGCATGTCTTGTGGGGTATGTATGGGTGTCTGAGCTGTGTGTTAGTTGTTTGAACAGACAGTTCGGTGCGTTCAACACGTCAATACCTCTCACAAAGACAAGTAGTGATGCAGTCAATCTCTCATACTTTGAGTCAGTATTAAAGGCCAGCGGTGCTGCTCTGTTCTGGGACAGCTGTAATTTGCCTATGTCCTTTGTGGCACTTGACCATATAACTGGGTAGTAGTCCAAGTGTGATAAAACTAGGGCCTGTAGGACTTCAGAGCAGTGCTTTATCACAGACAGACCTCTCCCCATCTTAGCGTCCTTTGCATCAATATGTTTTGACCATGTCAGTTTACAATCTAGGGTTACACCAAGCAGTTTAGTCTACTCTAGCTGCTCAATTGCCACATTTTTCATTACAAGATTTACTTGAGGTTTCAGGGTTAGCAAATGATTTGTCCCAAATACAATGCCTTTCGTTCTTGATATATTTAGGACTAGCTTATTACTTGCCACCCATTCTAAAACTGTCTGCAGCTCTTTGTTATTGAACTCCATAGATGTCTCTTTGTTCAGATAGATAACAGATAGATGTTTTTTTCTGTTCTCTCTCTCGTAACTTCTCAAAACTCTGTTAGGTCTGAAATCTGGACAGGATTGTACATTTGAATCATTTAAAGGCAGTGGATGGGGTAAGGGTGATAGACTAGAGACACATCTCAATTCTTCACTGGCTAGCCTTATCAGCTCTGTGCTTCACAGCTAACCGCCAATAATACTAAGTAGTAGCTAGCTAGTTTTACACTGGTGCTAGGTGCATTTTTGTTTCTGAAATCATATCAGAGAATGAGCACACACACACAGATAAATGTGTGTGTGCAGTGTCTCAGCCCTTTCTACTGGCCACACATACAGTTGCTATTCTCATCTTATATACTGCTCATCTTACCTTTTCGGATGCAGAGGCATAGAGCGTATTTATACCTCCCACTCACTCTCCTCTGAAACCATGCTACCTTGTCTTCAAACAACACCCTCTCTTGTTTTTGGATGGAAATATTGGTAATTATTATGCTGTGTCACAGAAATCATTTGTCCTGGTCTATGCCAGACTTCTATGGTGATGTTAGCTAACCTCTACCTTTAGCCAAAATAGGATAGCTGCCTGTCTCAGTGCCTTCTGTCTGTGCCTTCTGTCTGTTGGCCTGTGCAGGTGGCTAGGCAAGAATAACCTTCTCAATACAGTGCATTCGGAAAGTATTCAGACCCCTTGCCTTTTTCCACATTTTGTTACGTTACAGCCTTATTTTAAAATGGATAAAAAATACATCAATCACTATCGATCTAAACACAATATCCCATAACGACGAAGCGAAAACAGGTATTTAGAAACACGGTGGCCTCCATCATTCATAAATGGAAGAAGTTTGGAACCACCAAGACTCTTCCTAGAGCTGGCTGCCTGGCCAAACTGAGCAATCGGAGGAGGAGGGCCTTGGTCAGGGAGGTGACCAAGAACCCGATGGTCACTCTGACAGAGCTCCAGTATTCCTCTGTGGAGATGGGAGAATCTTCCCGGAAGGACAACCATCTCTGCAGCACTCCACCAATCAGGCCTTTATGGTAGAGTGGCCAGACGGAAGCCACTCCTCAGTAAAAGGCACATGACAGCCCGCTTGGAGTTTGCCAAAAGGCACCTAAATGACTCAGACCATGAGAAACAAGATTCTCTGGTCTGATGAAACCAAGATTAAACTCTTTGGCCTGAATGCCAAGCATCACGTCTGGAGGAAACCTGGCACCATTCCTACGGTGAAGCATGGTGGTGGCAGCATCATGCTCTGGAGATGTTTTTCAGCGGCAGAGACTAGTCAGAATCGAGGGAAAGATGAACATCGTAAAGTACAGAGAGATCCTTGATGAAAACCTGCTCCAGAGTGCTCAGGACCTCAGACTGGGGTGAAGGTTCACCTTTCAACAGGACAACGACCCTAAGCACAAGACAACGCAGGAGTGGATTTGGGACAAGTCTCTGAATGTCCTTGAGTGTCCCAGCCAAAGCCTAGACTTGAACCCGATCTAACATCTCTGGAGAGAGCTGACAATAGCTGTGCAGTGACACTCTCCATCCAACCTGACAGAGCTTGAGAGGATCGGCAGAGAGGAATGGGAGAAACTCCCCAAATACAGGTGTGCCAAGCTTGTAGCGTCATACCCAAGAAGACTCGAGGCTGTAATCACTGCCAAAGCTGCTTCCACAAAGTACTAAGTAAAGTGTCTGAATACTTATGTAAATGTGATATTATATATATTATATAAAAAAAATGGACAAACTTTTTGTTTGTCATTATGGGGTATTGTGTATAGATTGATGAGGGGATTATTTTTTTTTTAATCCATTTTAGAATAAGGCTGTAACGTAACAAAATAACGATTATAGTAAGGTGTCCTTTTTAGAACCTGATAATAAACCAGCTGAGCCTTTATGTTACCCTAAAGTGGCTCAGTTCTCTTCTTCTCAGGTTTACTGTTCATTAATTGTACCCTCAAGTTCTGTCCCATACACTCCTAAGCTTTTGATTATCAACTTCCTGCCATATATCAATCTGTTTTGATGTTGGGAAGAATGCAGTCTTGTCTGACAGTTTTCACAGGGGCCTTCATTTGAAAAATTAATGTATATGAAGTTAGAGGCAAAGTTACCCCTGAAGATCCAATGTAGCGCTGCTGCCTCCCCTTAAGCTGGAGTCAGTAATGGTGAAACTGCCAGGTCCGTTTGCGATATTACAACAAAGAAATTACTTCAAACAATAATAATTGTTCCTTTGAAATCATTGTACATTATTGCATGCACGATAGAACAGCTGAACATTTACACAATGTTGAATGCTCCTCCCGTTTCATAAACAAAACATGAACAAATGTATTGGGGCCTACAGTAGCACTGTTTCCCCTAATGTGGATTCCAGATTTAAGGTTTCCAGTACACTTTGAAGAGTCACTCATCTTTCTCTTCACAAAGGTCATTATTGTCGTCTTATATTTTCAATCACATTAAAATGTGTAGTAGAAAATGTATTCATGTTTGGTCCCAAACAATTATAGGTGTACTCCAAAAAGACCAAAGAACAAATTGATGCGTACACTGACTATACAAAACATTAAGAACACCTGCTCTTTCCATGACATAGACTGACCAGTTGAATCCAAATGAAAACTATGATCTCTTTCCACTTCAATCGGTGTGGCTGAAGGGTAGGAGACAGGTAAAAGAAATATTTTTAAGCCATGAGACAATTGAGACATGGATTGTGTATGCGTGCCATTCAGAGGGTGAATGGGCAAGACAAAAGATTGAAGTGCCTTTGAACGGGATATGTTAGTAGGTGCCAGGTGTTCCGGTTTGTGTCAAGAACTGCAACTCTGCAGTTTTTTTTCATGCTAAATAGTTTCCTGTGTGTATCAAGAATGGTCCACCACCCAAAGGACATCCAGCCAACTTGACACAACTGTGGGAAGCATAGAGTCCATGCTCTGACAAATTGAGGCTGTTCTGAGGGCAAAACAGGTGGTGCAACTCAATATTAGGAAGATGTTCCTAATGTTTGGCGTAGTGTAGCCCAGTGTAGCTCCGAACAAAAGCCCAAATGTCAGTCTTCTCCTCCTCCTTCTTCTTTACAATTCACTGGCCCTGTCTGACTCTTTAGATTATGCAAAATACCTTTTAATCCAGTTGAAGTTCTTGAGACGACATTCTGGTGTTATCAGTGGCACTCAGTGGTGTTACCAGTGGCACTCAGTGGTGTTACCAGTGGCACTCAGTGGTGTTACCAGTGGCACTCAGTGGTGTTACCAGTGGCACTCAGTGGTGTTACCAGTGGCACTCAGTGGTGTTGCCAGTGGCACTCAGTGGTGTTGCCAGTGGCACTCAGTGGTATTACCAGTGGCACTCAGTGATGTTGCCAGTGGCACTCAGTGGTGTTGCCAGTGGCACTCAGTGGTGTTGCCAGTGGCACTCAGTGGTATTACCAGTGGCACTCAGTGATGTTACCAGTGGCACTCAGTGGTGTTACCAATGGCACTCAGTGGTGTTATCAGTGGCACTCAGTGGTGTTATCAGTGGCACTCAGTGGTATCAGTGGCACTCAGTGGTGTTACCAATGCCACTCAGTGGTGTTATCAGTGGCCTCACTTTTAAGCCGTGAGATTTCTCTTTCAAAAACTTTACCTTTTATTATCTGATAAGACTATAATGTGTGTTCCCTCCAAAACTTGTTCATTGTTACCTTTTCTCAAGTACATCATAAGATTTTCATACCCCCACGCTCATTTAGAAGTGTGTTGCTTCCTACACATTTGCAAAGATGAATTACCTAGAGGATGTATTTATTAATCTTGATTATGAGCCATGCTGATGCACTCCGGCTCCCATGGCGGTTAAGTTTAATTCACTCACGTTCTTATGCATCGCTTAGTCATATCCGTGTAGCATATCTCCTACTCACAAAGCAAGTATATCTAGTTATTATACATTCCATAGAGAGCATGCTAGATTCCTCTCTGTCTGTTATTCTAGTCCCCAAAACATAGCAATAATCTTTTAGAAAGTTCATCCAGCGAGTCAATAAACGTTCAGTTATGCCCAAACAGCCAAGCTGTGTATTACATAGTTACCTCTGAGCAAACGTTGCCCCCTTAAAATGCATCTTTAACCTCAACCTAGAATGTAATTAAATCTCTAAGTTGTGTAAATCAGCATTTGTCCTACCTCGTTTGAAAGGAGGCGATCCCACTCTACTGAATAACTATCGGCCCATATCTAAATAGTCTGTTCTGGCAAAGGTATTGAACTCCCTAGTCAATAAGCAGCTTAAGGTCTACCTCCAGGAAAATAATATTTTGAGTGGTATGCAATCAGATTTCAGGTTTAGCCGCAGCACTGTCACATCAACTTTGAAGGTTTTGAATGATATATGCATTTTATATCTGTATTCATAGACTTGTCGAAGGCGTTTGACACTGTGGTCTGTACTGTCTTGGTGCAGAGATTTGGAGTGTATTTGGATTACTGGTCATGCTAGAGTGGTTTATGAACTACCTGTCATATTGAACCCAGTGTGTTAAGCCAGATGGTTGTATGTCGGACATTGTAGAGTTGTGCTCGATGTGCCTCAACGATCAATTTCAGGTCCCATTCTATTTATTCTCGATGGGAGACTATTGAGACAGATTATTTTTATGCAGATGACACTGTTCTCTATTCAAGTGGCAGCAGTTTGACTTCGGCTTTTTGAAAAGAATCAAACCGCTTTTTTAACGTCATTTAACAAAAAGAATTCCTCTAAAACAAAATGCATGGTATTTTCCAATACTAAACACTCTGAAAACCATGTAATTACTACCTTGGAAGGACATTCAATAGAGAAAGTCAAAACGTACAAATATCTGGGCGTTTGTTTAAAATTCTACACTGAAGACTCTTGACTCTGTATCTTACGACCCTTCGTTTTGTCACCAATCAGAGATGTCTAACTCTGCATTGTGATCTCTATAGTGCTCTCTGGTGGACATTACTAGCAACACGCAGGCTCAAACACTGGTGCATTGTTATTTATAAGGACATTTCTGCTATTTTATCTATCCTCTATTCTAGCTCAAAACACATTGAAGTTCAGATCTCAATCTTGTTTTGTGCTAACAGTCCCAAAAAATGTTTACTGAGCATGGACAAAGGTCATTTCATTACTCAGCCCCCCTGAATTCCCTCCAAGCCAACCCACAACTCCAGGACCTGGTGTTCAAAGTTCAAGGGACAAATAGATGAACAGGTTGTTGGGGCATTTAGTTGTTTCTAATTGTCACCCGATGTCACTAGTTTGCGTTGCCTTATGTAAGAAATCATGTTCAGTGGTGGAAAAAGTACCTTGATAGAAAATGACTGAAGTAAAAATTAAAGTCACCCAGTAAAATACTACTTGAGTAAAAGTATTTGGTTTTAAATATACTTAAGTATCAAAAGTAAATGTAATTGCTAAAATATACTTAAGTATCAAAAGTAAAAATCATTTAAAATTCCTTATATTAAGCAAACCAGATGACACCATTCTCTTGTTTACTCTCCCCAAAGTTTTGACTTTGGGGGTAAATAGTTATGCACGCTCAAGTTTTCAGTTGTTTTGTTTTATTTCTTGTTTGTTTCACAATAAAATATATTTTGCATATTCAAAGTGGTAGGCATGTTGTGTAAATCAAATTATACAACCCCTCCCAAAGAATTAATTTAAATTCCAGGTTGTAAGGCAACAAAATAGGGAAAATGCCAAGGGGGGTGAATACTTTCGCAAGCCACTGTAAGTGTGTGAATTTGACAATTGTCCTGTCCTGCTAAGCATTCAAAATGTAACGAGTACTTTTGGGTGTCAGGGAAAATGTATAGAATGTATAGAGTAAAAAAAAGTACATTTAAAAAAAGTTCTCATTTACAACTGCGATCTGGCCAAGATAAAGCAAAGCAGTGCGACAAAAACAACACAGAGTTAAACATGGGATAAACAAACGTACAGTCAATAACATAATAGAAAAATATATATACAGTGTGTGCAAATGAAATAAGGAGGTAAGGCAATAAATACGCCATAGTGGCGAAATAATTACAATTTAGCATTAACACTGGAGTGATAGATGTGCAGATGATGTTATGCAATTAGAGATACTGGGGTGCAAAAAAATAAATAACAATATTGGGATGAGGTAGTTGGGTGTGCTATTTACAGATGGGCTGTGTACAGGTACAGTGATCGGTAAGCTGCTCTGACAGCTGATTCTTAAAGTTAGTGAGGGAGATATAAGTCTCCAGCTTCAGGGATTTTTGCAATTCGTTCCAGTCATTGGCAGCAGAGAACTGGAAGGAAAGGCGACCAAAAGAGGTGTTGGCTTTGGGGATGACCAGTGAGATATACCTTCTGGAGCGCGTGCTACGGGTGGGTGTAGCTATGGTGACCAGTGAGCTGAGATAAGGCAGAGATTTACCTAGCAAAGACTTATAGATGACCTGGAGCCAGTGGGTTTGGCGACGAATATGTAGTGAGGGCCAGCCAAGTTGCTGCAGGGGATGCAGAGCTTTTGGCCGGGGTAGGGTTAGCCAGGTGGAAAGCATGTCCAGCCGTAGAAAAATGCTTATTGAAATTCTCTATTATCGGAGATTTATCGGTGGTAACAGTGTTTCCTAGCCTCAGTGCAGTGGGCAGCTGGTAGGAGGTGCTCTTATTCTCCATTTGACTTTACGGTGTCCCAAAACATTTGGGAATTAGTGCTGCAGGACGCAAATTTCTGTTTGAAAAAGCTAGCCTTAGCTTTCCTAACTGACTGTGTATGTTGGTTCCCGACTTCCCTGAAAAGTTGCAAATCGCGGGGGCAATTCGATGCTAATCGATTAGGTCGATTAGAAAGGCCTGCTCTCTTAAGTGTTTTAGGGAGCGTTTGACAGTGATGAGGGGTGGTCAATTAACCGCGGGCCTATTACGGATGCAGGCAATGAGACAGTGATCGCTGAGATCCTGGTTGAAGACAGCAGAGGTGTATTTAGAGGGCAAGTTGGTCAGGATGATATCTATGAGGGTGCCCATGTTTACGGATTTAGGGTTGTACCTGCTAGGTTCCTTGATAATTTGTGTGAGATTGAGGGCATCTAGCTTAGATTGTAGGACGGCCGGTGTGCTAAGCATATCCCAGTTTAGGTCACCTAACAGTACGAACTCTGAAGATAGATGGGGGGGTAATCAATTCACATATGGTGTCCAGGGCACAGCTGGGGACTGAGGGGGGCCTATAACAAGCGGCAACAGTGAGAGACTTATTTCTGGAAAGGTGGATTTTAAAAGTAGAAGCTCTAACTGTTTGGGCACAGACCTGGATAGTATGACAGAACTCTGCAGGCTATCTCTGCAGTAGATTGCAACTCCGCCCCCTTTGGCAGTTCTATCTTGACGGAAAAGGATGTAGTTGGGGATGGAAATTTCTGAATTTTTGGTGGCCTTCCTAAGCCAGGATTCAGACACGGCTAGGACATCAGGGTTGGCGGAGTGTGCTAAAGCAGTGAATAAAACACATTTAGGGAGGAGGCTTCTGATGTTAACATGCATGAAACCAAGGCTTTTACGTTTACAATAGTAAAAAAATGAGAGCGCCTGGGGAATAGGTGTAAAGCTGGGGGTTACTGGGCCTGGGTTAGCCTCTACATCACCAGAGGAACAGAGGAGGAGTAGGATAAGGGTACGGCTAACCCAGAACTGGTTGTCTAGTGCGCTGGGAACAGAAAATAGAAGGAGCAGATTTCTGGGCATGGTAGAATAGATTCAGGGCATAATGTACAGACAAGGGTATGGTAGGACCTGAGTACAGTGGGGGTAAACCTAGGAATTGCGTGATGATGAGAGAGCTTGCATCTCTGGAGACACCAGTTAAGCAAGGTGAGGTCTCCCCGTGTGTGGGGTGTGTGAAAAAGAGCTATCTAAGGCATGTTGAGCTGGACTAGGGTCTCTACAGTGAAATAAAACAATAACCAACTGAAACAGCAGAAGACAAGGCATATTGACATTAGACAGAGGCATGTGTAGCCGAGTGATCATAGGGTCCAATGAGCAGCAATAAGTGAGTCAGGGAGCCGTTCGGTAGTCGCTACTATGCTAGGCGAGCAGGAGGCACAGCGTTCAGAAAGCTAGCGGGCCAGGGCTAGCAGATGGGTCTTCGGCGACATCGCAACGGAAAAGACTGTTGAAACCACATCGGACGATTACGTCGGCAGACCAGTCGTGATGGATCGGCGGGGCTCCGTGTCGGCAATAAAGGGTCCAGGCCAATTGGTAAAAGAGGTATTGTAGCCCACGAATTAGCGGGTATACCTCTTCGGCTAGCCGGGAGATGGTCCTAGCTCGAGGCTAGCTCAAGGCTAACCTGTGCTTGCTTTGGGACAGAGGCATTAGCCAGCAGTAGCTACTCGGTTGCAGCTAGCTAGCAGCGATGATCCGGTGTAATGGCTCAGAGCTTGTGGCAGGAATCCGGTGACGTGGTAGATAAAAGCAGTCCGATATGCTCTGGGTTGATATCGCACTGTGCAGACTGGCAGGTATTGACTGAGCTAAAGCTGGCTGGTGTCTGAACTGAAGGTGAAGACCGCTAGCCGTGGCTAACAGTGACAACTAGCTAGTAGCTAGTTAGCTGGCTAGCTTCTGATGGTTATATTTAGATCGTAGATGGAAAGTGAAATAAAAAATATATTGAAAAGAAAAATTACGAAACCATTATTTTCCTTAGGAATGTAGTAAAGTAAAAGTAGTCAAAAATATAAATAGTACTGTACAGATATCCTAAAAAAAAAATTACTTTAGAACTTTAAAGTATTTTTTATTAAGTACTTTACACAACTGAACATTGTTGTTTTACTTCACACATACCACACACATGCATGCACGCACACACACAGACATCCACTATTTGTTTCTGTTGTATTTGTTGTATTTGTGCTGTTGCCAGTGTCTTCTGTCTGTGTTGTCCGTCTTGTCTTACATTGTTTTTTGGGGGGAGGGGGGTTTCAGCCCCCGTCCCCACAGGCGGCCTCTTGCTACGCCGTCATTGTAAATACGAATTTGTTCTTAATTGACTTGCCTGGTTAAATAAAGGTAAAAAATATATATAAATATAAGTATAGATAATTGTGTCAGGGGCTTTCTCTGGGGTGTTGAGTTCTTCAATTGGAAATTCATTCAAACAGTTGAATATACATAAACTTTCTCTTTGTCTTGTCGCCTTGAGCGTTTCTGCTTCTAGAACTGCTCTGAAAATAATGCATTTCCGAAAAGACTCGATTAAAACTATGTTTCTGTGTGTTCAGGAAGTGTTTTTCAGTTGTTTAGTTGTTGAGAAGTGACAAATAAGAGGTTGATGTTTGTTATAGTTCTTGCAGTCAGTGTATGGTCCTTGGTGGCACAGCTGTGGACAGATAGAGATGAACTTTATTGCACTGAGGTTTGGTTCACTTTTCTGTCAATAACACACGCTGAAAGACCTCCTGCAGTCAGTCTAATAGACAGTACACACTCTGTCCCTTTGTGCTCAAGGTCAGATATCAATTTACTGATGGTAACTGAAGAGGAAGTACAAACACACGCATGCAGGCACACACTGACACACACACACGCACACATGTACGTATGCGCACAGGCCCGCACACACACACACACTCACTCAAAAGAAAGAAGCAAAGACTAATTCCCTCATGTCTTTTTGTATTTGTTTTGTTTCTGATTACTTTTCTGTGTGGCATTGTCAGTGATGCATTCTTCCAGTCTACACGTATGAATTGTTAGTAATCTCACCAATTGTGCATGGCAGGGTATTTTAGGAGGTTACCACAGTGATCACTGTAGCAGAACAGATCGTTCTCTGGGTGTAGCTCATGAGAGAACATGGATATTAAATAGAAAAAAAAGAAGGGAAGCGTTGCTAGGGTAAACAATACTAGGTCTTTGTAGATAGAAGATGCGCTTTTGTAAAAGGGGTAAATTGGTCATCAAAACGAATGAAGGACCAAGGCACTCTTCATGTATCTTTACTCACTGACGAATGCCATGCAGCCAAAACGTGTCAGAGTTATAACGTCTTGTTCCATTGCACATGCTATACAAATAAAGTGCCTTGGTCCTCCTTTCTTTTTGATAGAGAAAACAATAAATCACAGAAAGGAGTAAAGGCTGAGGTATAAATAATTGAATAGAGTTTGTCTGTATTCTAAAAGAGGACAACACAATGCACTTGTTTTATTCTTGTGTATTTCACCATTGTATTTCAACACAGTGAAAGGACATTTGTATGAGACATTTCAGTGAAAACTCAACTGATCAATACTAATAAGTTGTAAGGATTTCTGAATTTCTGGAGTTTAGGCTATGTGTGCCTTCACTTGTTTGAAGTTATCAAACATGTTTTGCTTTGGCTGAGTACAGTACTCTATATTGTATGGAAAGGGTACACCTTGATTTGTAGGCCTACCCATCTTTCAACATAAATATTATACCCTCCAATCAGAATTGACCTCTTTATCATAATGTCTACAGCAGGTATTTGATTCAAAGAGCAGTTGGTGCCCATTGTCCTCAGACAATAGACTTAATTTGCCCTATTCAGACCTTGATTGACTGCAGGAGGACAGAAGCGTTCAAGTTTTTCCGAATGGAGCAGCGGACGGCGCCAGTGGCACACTGAATAGCCTCAGACAGATGCCCTAGATTATCTTTCTCTTTCTCTCTGCATCGTTGGAAAAGGACCCGTAAGTAAGCATTTCACTGTTAGTCTACACCTGTTGTATACAAAGCATGCATTCTTAATCTCACTAGTTAACGCCCATGACTTATTGATGATGGCGTTTCAGGGGAGAGGTTTACCCCCACTCACAGGGAAGGGCTTGACCCCTCTCAGGCCATCGCTATGGCTATGTGACAGTTGAGTGATAGATCAGGTGTCAGATGACTACCAGACTAACCTGCTGGAACTGCATGGTCACCTGTTCAAGTGTTTACTCCTGTGTTTCAGAACCATGACTTCAAGTCTCTCCACTCTCCAATCATTTTCTTCAACCGCATATGTATCTGTTCCCTATCCACCTGTTAGAGATACAGCACCCCCACTCTGCTTCTGCCCCTCTGACTTCCAAGATTTACCTGGTTCCTGTGGAACATCCATTTAACACTACACAGCAGAGAGAGATGGAGAGAGAGACTGAGAGACAGAGAGAGACATTTTGAGAAGTAAAACCACTCATGTAGAGGTGCAGGGACTAGGTTGATGGCTCACTCTTACATCCCACACATGAAAATAGAATGCAGAAGACAACAAATGGAAAGACAGAATTGGTTATTTTCCCTTGGTGGTTTCCTACTCTTTTTGTTTAGTCAGTTGGGGGAGAGCTAGAAGGAGAGAACTAGAGAGAGAGGGAGAGATGCACTACAGGGGCTTTGTTTTGGTGTGGTGTCTGTCTGCTGAGAACAGCGGAGGTGAAAATGTCTCTGGTCCTCATTTATTTATGGAGCCTTTTATTGTTATAACTCGGTGCATGCTGGCTTGCTTTTCACACAGGCTAACACACGAGGACAGCTGAATTCATGAGACTTCCCTTGCCATGCTCAAATAAGCGCTCTCAAGAGTTCTGCACTTCGTATTCTTGACTCTTTGTGGGCTCATGCCCCTTTTTGGTGAGGGTGGATGAGTCTACCTTCTGGAGAAAAGCCAAAGTTGGAGTTTGTACAGAGTTTGTACAGAGTTTGTGTAATGTAGAGCTGGAGCATACGGATCTTAAATTGATCACTCTTGTGATGCTGAGAGGCTTCTAAAGGCTTCTAAAGGCTTCTAAAGTTTTTAATTTCCACTTGGAAATTTGACTTGATTTGCCCTAATGAAAAATGTATTAACCCCTACAAAAATGTCAATTAATTAATTATAATCTACATAATAATTCAAATGTCCTGTTGCCGCAGTATTATATTCCTGTTGTAGCAAACTCGCTCAAATTTAAGATCCTACATCAGTATGGCTTGTTTGTTTGCAGATAGGACAAAAATAACAGTTTTGTCTGCCTCTATTATTCTGTGGGGAGGGTTGTTGGTTGGTGCCAATGGAGGTCTTGGTACATTTTTATTAACTTCAGTAGAGTATTTTTAATATTTGTTAGCTCATAATTCTTCTCTTTGTTGAGATGGTAAACAACAATAGAAGAATATTGTATAAACTAATATAGTGAATTTATGTTGATTAGAGTGCATGATTATGAATAGCAAAGTGCTTGTGGAACTATGTGGTACTGCGTGGCTCAGTTGGTTGAGTATGGTGCTCGCAACGCTAAGGATTGTGGCTTCAGTTAATGTTGGAGCTTCCCATATGTGAAACGTATGCACGCATGACTGTAAGTCGGTTTGGATAAAAGTGTGTGCTAAATGGCATATATTATTTATTTAGGTTTTTCCATCCAATTTGACTCTTTCAGTGCATTACGGAGTATGAACACACATCATTTGGTCCTTTGTATTCAGTACAGGTACTGTGCGTCTGCAGGCTACTAACACAAACAACCTGGTACGTTTTATGTGGAGGCAATGGGCCTAATTCACACATTGTCACAGCAGCGTTTGCTCTATTGTTGCTAGAGGATGAGATATGGAGGGGACTGACAGTAGCTAGCAGTAACCAGGTGGGTGGTACAGATAACACCAGCAGCTGGAAAGTGTTGGTGAAACGATGAACTGAGGAACTATTGGCAGACACACAAGTTGCTACAGGAACTGCGAAACACACAAACAAAAGAGATATATAAATAGTCTCTGTTCTGAGGTGATGTAGTGTTGGCAACTTGTATAAAGATAACTGTGTATTTTGATTCGGAAGTAAGGTGTAGGGATGTTTCTGAAATACTTGCAATTTTGTTTACTTTTTAAAGGCTCATACAGGCCCGCCCCAAACCCATGTTGAACAGCCCTGCTGTGAGGATGTTGATGACATAAAGGGAAGGAATAGACTGGAAAGGAGGAGAAGACTCCCCAGCTAGCACATAACATTCTGAGAACCAAATGTTTCTTAGAGCTTGGTGAGAGTGTGGTTGTCCAATGGTTATTTTGCATACAACCTTCCCACAACCTTCTGGGAATGCTGCAGGATAGTTGCTTGGCTTTGTATCATTCTCAGCACATTTAAGGAACTTAACAAAAAAACATTATTTTCTTGGTATGTATTTCATTGCTTTATCAGAACGTTTCCTAAAAGTTCAAACATGGTTACATTTAATTTAATTTTTGGTAATGTTTTAGGAACGTTCTCCAACTGTTTCAAATATTTCAGAGAATGTTGACAAACAACGTTCTTCTGTGGGAAGAACTTCAGCATAATGTTTTCTCATGGTTCTATTTAAATTCAGGTTTTCAAATTGTCCCAAGAATATTAAGAAAACTTTAGTAACGTTCAGAGAATGTTATTTAAAAACATTCATGGCGAACTTGAAGATGGCAGTGCTGAATGCCTTGTGAATTTTTTTTTGATTCAATGTCCCCAAAACCGACTAAATATTTGAACTTTACGCCGACGCTGATCAGCTCACTCCTTGGCAATAATATCCAAGCTGGATAACAACTCAAAACAACAAGGCTAGAGAAGTTTGACAAATACTACCAATGCAGTCAACGCCAAAACATATCGGAGTAGCCTAACCATGGAAAACGTGGAGAACCAGACACAGATGACCTATGCTTTTCACCACCCTCTACAGTAAGCGTGGAAACCGAACTGCTAAAATCAGTAAACGACTAATTGAGCGTAGGCCTATTTGAACTAGTCAATACAGATATACAAGAGATGAAGGCGAGCCTTGAGGAATGAGAAAGCCGCGACACTGGAGAAAGAAGCTAAAAGGTACTGTCAATACTATCGAAACTGACGTTAATGAACAAAAAAAAGAACACGTTTCTAAGAGAACCCTTACTTCATATACAGACTAGATATATGCAAGAAAATCTGGTGCTACCATAATTAAAGAGAATGAGGGTGAAAATCCAGTGTGGTCAAATAATTCATTTTTCAAGCACTACAGATCCCAGGCGATACTGTCGACAAAATCAAACTCCAACGTGTACATCGACTCGGACTGAGAGGACATCGATACGAGGGCCCAATTGTTACCAAATCTGCATACTTTAAGGACAAACTAATGGTTAAAAGTTTGGGCAAAAGAGTCACCATCGTGACGATAGGCATGAGCGATCAGTTCCCAAAGGAAGTCACAGAACGGCGCAAAGTACTGTAGCCACTCATCAAAGAGAATAGACTAAAAGGGAAATGTGTAGCTCTCGTAGTCGATAAGCTGTACATTGATAACCAACTGTTCCGAGACACCAAGACTACTCCATGGCTATTCTAATAATAGAAAGTTCCCATAGAACAGGCGAATAATATTCATGTTCACTATTCATGTTAGGGATTGTATAATAAAACGAGAAAATAGTATAATACAACAATTGATAAAGAAATAAACTACAAATATGCTTTACTAGTCTAGGTCGTGAATGTTGTAAAATAATTGTACTTTATTTATGAATAGATGAAAGACAGCATATGAAGAATGTCTATTCTTCTGGATCACAAAAGTACTCAAAAGCCCAAAATGAGACAGGAATCAACAAGGTGGTTATAGAAACAAAACAGAGGACATAGAAGGGGGATACCCAGTCAGTTGTACAATTGAATGCATTCAACTAAAATGTGTCTTCTGCATTTAACCCACCCCTCTGAATCAGAGAAGTGCGGGGGCTGCCTTAATCGACGTCATCGGCGCCCAGGGAGCAGTTGTTGTTAGGGGTTAACTGCCTTGCTCAAGTGCAGAATAGCAGATTTTTCCTTGCCAGCTCGGGGATTCAAACCAGCGACCTTTCAGTTACTGGCCCAGCTCTCTTAACCGCTAGGCTATCTGCAATATGTGGGGTATGTGCGTGTGTATATGTGGGGGGAGTGCAGGTGTGTTGGAAAATGGGGTGCCCGAGTGTTTGTAATTGGAAAAGTGTGATGAGATGAAAGTGAGTGAGCAAAGAAAGTGGTTGCAAATGTCAGAACCCATGTGTCTGCGAGTAGGAGTTGTGACCGAGCGAGAGTCTCCACTTTTGCGCAGACATGGGATATACGTTTAAAATTAAATTACAAATATATATTTCATTTATTTTTGTCTGATCATTATGGAATGGTGCCCAACCCTACCTGCCCTAGACACCCACCTGAGCGACCCATCCACTAACGAGAAGTCCTTACCCGTTTTATTGTCCTAGTAGCCTACACAGGCAAGATAGAACGGTCGTTAAGACACTAACAGCTTACAGACGGTTGGCAATTAAGGTCTCAGTTATGAAAACTTAGGACACTAAAGAGGCCTTTCTACTGACTCGGAAAAACACCAAAAGAAAGATGCCCAGGGTCCCTGCTCATCTGTGTGAACGTGCCTTAGGCATGCTGCAAGGAGGCATGAGGACTGCAGATGTGGCCAGGGCAATAAATTGTAATGTCCGTACTGTGAGACGCCTAAGACGCTACAGGGAGACAGGACAGACAGCTGATCATCCTCGCAGTGGCAGACCACGTGTAACAACACCTGCACAGGATCGGTACATCCGAACATCACACATGCGGGACAGGTACAGGATGGCAACAACAACTGCCAGAGTTACACCAGGAACTCACAATCTTTCAATCAGTGCTCAGACTGTCCGCAGACAGTCCGCTGGACTGAGGGCATGTAGGCCTGTTGTAAGGCAGGTCCTCACCAGACATCACTGGCAACAACGTCACCTATGGGCACAAACCCACCGTCGTTGGACCAGACAGGACTGGCAAAAAGTGCTCGAAGGAATGAGTGTTACACTGAGGTCTGTACTCTGGAGCTGGATCGATTTGGAGGTGGAGGGTCCATCATGGTCTGGGGCGGTGTGTCACAGCATCCTCAACGGTGTGCGTTACAGGGAAGACATCCTCCTCTCTCATGTGGTACCCTTCCTGCAGGCTCATCCTGACATGACCCTCCAGCATGACAATGCCACCAGCCATACTGCTCGTTCTGTGCGTGATTTCCTGCAAGACAGGAATGTTAGTGTTCTGCCATGGCCAGCGAAGAC
This sequence comes from Brachymystax lenok tsinlingensis, assembly GCA_030435695.1. Lineage (NCBI taxonomy): Eukaryota > Metazoa > Chordata > Actinopteri > Salmoniformes > Salmonidae > Brachymystax > Brachymystax lenok. Next base: position 24,899,510 of record CM059788.1, on the reverse strand, counting down.
CCCGGATCTCAATCCCAGTGAGCACGTCTGGGACCTGTTGGATCGGAGGGTGAGGGCTAGGGCCATTCTCCCCAGAAATGTCAGGGAACTTGCAGGTGCCTTGGTGGAAGAGTGGGGTAACCGCTCACAGCAAGAACTGGCAAATCTGGTGCAGTCCATGAGGAGGAGATGCACTGCAGCTGGTGGCCACACCAGATACTGACTGTTACTTTTGATTTTGACCCCCTCTTTGTTCAGGGACACATTATTCAGTTTCTGTTAGTCACATGTCTGTGGAACTTGTTCAGTTTATGTCTCAGTTGTTGAATCTTGTTATAATCAAACAAATATTTTCACATGTTAAGTTTGCTAAAAATAAACGCAGTTGACAGTGAGAGGACGTTTCTTTTTTTGCTGAGTTTACATATGGACGAGTGATGTCAGAGCGGATTGGACTAAGATACAGTAAAATAGTATAGAAAACAGTATATACAGTTGAAGTTGGAAGTTTACATACACTTAGGTTGGAGTCATTAAAACTCGTTTTTCAACCACTCCACAGATTTCTTGTTAGCAAACTATACTTTTGGAAAGTCGGTTAGGACATCTACTTCTTGCATGACACAAGTCATTTTCCCAACAATTGTTTACAGACAGATTATTTCACTTATATTTCACTGAACATCATTTGAGTCAGTTGGAGGTGTACCTGTGGAGGTATTTCAAGGCCTACCTTCAAACTCAGTGCCTCTTTGCTTGACATCATGGGAAAATCAAAAGAAATCAGCCAAGACCTCAAAAAAGAAATTGTAGACCTCCACAAGTCTGGCTCGTCCTTGGGAGCAATTTCCAAATGCCTGAAGGTACCACGTTCATCTGTACAAACAATAGTATGCAAGTATAAACACCACGGGACCACGCAGCCGTCATACCGCTCAGGAAGGAGATGCGTTCTGTCTCCTAGAGATGAACGAACTTTGGTGCGAAAAGTGCAAATCAATCCCAGAACAACAGCAAAGGACCCTGTGAAGATGCTGGAGGAAACAGGTACAGAAGTATCTATATCCACAGTAAAACGAGTCCTATACCAACATAACCTGAAAGGCCGCTCAACAAGGAAGAAGCCACTGCTCCAAAACCGCCATAAAAAAGCCAGACTACGGTTTGCAACAAAGATCGTACTTTTTGGAGAAATGGTCTCTGGTCTGATGAAACAAAAATATAACTGTTTGGCCATAATGACCATCGTTATGTTTGGAGGAAAAAGGGGGAGGCTTGCAAGCCGAAGAACACCATCCCAACCGTGAAGCATGGGGGTGGCTTCATCATGTTGTGGGGGTGCCTTGCTACTGGTGCACTTCACAAAATGGATGGCATCATGTGGGAGGAAAATTATGTGGATACATTGAAGCAACGTCTCAAGACATCAGTCAGGAAGTTAAAGCTTGGTTGCAAATGGGTCTTCCAAATGGACAATGACCCCAAGCATACTTCCAAAGTTGTGGCAAAGGACAACAAAGTCAAGGTTTTGGAGTGGCCATCACAAAGCCCTGACCTCAATCCTATAGAACATTTGTGGGCAGAACTGAAAAAGCGTGTGCGAGCAAGGATGCCTACAAATCTGACCAGCTCTGTCAGGAGGAATGGGACAAATTTCACCCAACTGTGCGAAGCTTGTGGAAGGCTACCAGAAATGTTTGACCCAAGTTAAACAATTTAAAGGCAATGCTGCCAAATACTTATTGAGTGTATGTAAACTTCTGACCCACTGGGAATGTGATGAAAGAAATAAAAGCTGAAATAAATAATTCTCTCTACTATTATTCTGACATTTGACATTCTTAAAATGAAGTGGTGATCATAACTGACCTAAAACAGGGAATTTTTACTTGGATTAAATGTCAGGAATTGTGAAAAACTGAGTTTAAATGTATTTGGCTAAGGTGTATGTAAACTTCCGACTTCAACTGTACATATCAGATGAGTAATGCAATATATGTAAACATTATTAAGTGAATGAGATACCATAGTATAGAAAACAGTATATACACATGAGATGAGTAATGCCAGATATGTAAACAGTAAGTGACTAAGATACCGTAGAATAGTATAGAATACAGTATATACATATGAGATGAGTAATGCCAGATATGTAAACATTATTAACTTGTGTTCCATTCCTTAAACTGGCCAGTGATTCATAGTCAATGCCCAAAGGCAGCAGCCTCTAATGTGCTAGTGATGGCTGTTTAACAGTGATGGCCTTGATAGAAGCTGTTTTTTAGTCTCTCAGTCCCAGCTTTGATGCACCTGTACTGACCTCACCTTCTGCATGATAGCGGGGTGAACAGGCAGTGGCTCCGGTGGTTGATGTCCATTATCTTTTTGGCCTTCCTGTGACATCGGGTGCTGTAGGTGTCCTGGAGGGCTGGGTAGTTTGGCCCCGGTAATGCGTTGGGCAGACCGCACCACCCTCTGGAGAGCTTTGCTGTTGCGGGCGGTGCAGTTGCCGTACCAGGCGGTGATACAGCCCGACAGGATGCTTTCAATTGTGCATCTGTAAAGATGTGTGAGGGTTTTAGGTGACAAGTCAAATTTGACTGCACAGAGGTGCCTGGGAAGAAGGGTTAATTGGGGACCTGCGTGTGTGTGTGTTAGGAAAAAGGGGGGTTTCCGAGCTCCATCAGCTAGGACTAGACATTGGTTAATCAAATCTTCCCGTTCCTGGTCAATTTGGAATGCCTTCTCAAACATTCACACATCGAGTCTACTCTTTAGTTGGGATTGGGGATGGAACAACTGTTGAACAACTGAGCGCGCGTGTGTGTAGAAGGGGAGAGAGAGGTAGAGGTGTTTGTGGGGGTAGGGTGTGTGCGTGTATGCATCCCACATCCGTTGCTACGGGGTAATGATGTTTGGGATAGTATACAGCGGTTCCTCAATTAAAAGTTTTGACCTCATGCTGCAACAGTTTGTTGTAGATGGTGGTAAATTGCGTCATTCTTTCATTGTGCCACTGTCACAAGGGGGAGTTAGAACTGTGATCTATCGGTAGTCTAAACTGTGGTACAAGTTGGGGCATTTTTCACACCTAGCCGAGCTATTAGACTATCCTTTTGTAAATAAATGAAGGTGTGAATGTTTCAGTCCGAGAGTCTCTCTCCTCTGGCACTAGAGTCCTGCATCAGGCAACAACAAAAAAATTGCTGGTGGGTGGTCCCGTAGTTGAGAGAGTGCTTGTGTAAATAGAATGTGCAATTACACTTGACATGTGGACTGACAATTTTCGAAAAATTGGATACTTGTGCCTTGAAGCCCATTACATAAACGAAGAGTGGGTGTTATCCGCCATGGAGTGGGACAGTGCAGCTCAAAACTGCAGATAACATACAGTAAGGCTAGTTATTGTGAAAGATTACTTGTGGATCTCGTTGATTTCCTCTATCGCTTCAAGAGGCCTACTATCCACCTGGTAATTGTGTGGCGTCACCTACAGATGGATTTGTGGTTTCAGAGAGAAGCCAGCTGCAACCCTGTTACCAGGCACGGTGGGCTTTTGGTTTTTCTCCCTCTAAAAACAGAAAGAAATAATTCTAAATAACAAACTGGATTGATAGCCCCTCTATATAAAGTGAATTTCTGAAACAGAGTCCTTCTTTGCTGATGTGAAGAAGAAACTGAATGAAAGAGAGTCCAGCGAGGATAGGAAGTGGAAAAAGGTTGACCATATTTTCAAGACCTGAGCTACTTAATTTATTTATTTTATTTATAAAATGTAGTAGTTTATTTAGGCACTTTAATATATTTGTTTAAGCTTGGCCTATTTAGTAGGCTATTTTGTAGCATAAAACTATTTGTCAGCATAAAGCTGAGTGATTCAGTCATTCGTGGCTTTGGATCAAAATAAATAAGTACCAACATTCTTTCTGATTGTCTTTAATAAAGACATTTTCACCAAGTTAATCTGCTCGTGTGTGTGTGTTCAATTGTTTGTGACATTGTGGTTACAATGAACAATGGAAACAAAATAAATAAAATAAATCCTACTCATAATGAATAATCAGATGCGTGTTGCAAGCTTATCATTTTTCCTTTTTTCAATTGTTTGTAAGATTATTTGGTATTTTTTTGATAATACAAAACATACACATACAAACGGCAACTACATCACACCTGTCCAGACCCACATCTCACTCTCCACCACATTACCTTTACATTTTAGTCATTTAGCAGACTCTCTCATCCACAGCGACTTACAGTAGTGACTGCATACATTATCATACTGGTACCCTGTGGGAATCGAACCCACAACCCTGGTGTTCCAAGCACTATGCTCGACCAACTGAGCTACGCAGGGCACAAAGCCTCAAATTGCACCATTTGGTTTCTCTCCATACAGCCTTATTCTCCATACAGCCATACCCCCATCAATCTACACACAATACCCAATAATGACAAAGCAAAAACAGGTTTTTATAAATGTTTGCAAATGTATAATAAAAAAAAAACTTAAATATCACTTTTACATAAGTATTCAGACCCTTTACTGTGTTGTCTTGGCTGTGTGCTTAGGGTCGTTGTCCTGTTGGAAGGTGAACCTTCGCCCTGAGGTCCTGAGCACTCAGGAGTTGGTTTTCATCAAGGACCTCTCTGTACTTTGCTCTGTTCATATTTCCCTCGATCCTGACTAGTCTCCCAGTCCTTGCTGCTGAAAAACATCCCCACAGCATGATGCTGTCACCACCATGCTTCACTGTAGGGATGGTGATGAGCGGTGCCTGGTTTCCTCCAGACCTGACACTTGGCATTCAGGCCAAAGATTTCAATCTTGGTTTCATCAGACCAGAGAATCTTGTTTCTCATGGTCTGAGTGTCCTTTAGGTGCCTTTTGGCAAACTCCAAGTGGGCTGTTATGTGCCTTTTACTGAAGAGTGGCTTCTGTCACTCTACCATAACACCCTGATTGGTGGAGTGCTGCAGAGATGGTTGTGCTTCTGGAAGGTTCTCCCATCTCAACAGAGGAACTTGGGAGCGCTGTCAGAGTGACCATCGGGTTCTTGGTCACCTCCCAGACCAAGGCCCTTCTCCCCCGATTGCTCAGTTTGGCCGAGCGACCAGCTCTAGGAAGAGTCTTGGTGGTTCCTAACTTCTTCCATTTAAGAATGATGGAGGCCACTGTGTTTCTAAATACCTGTGTTCTTGGGGATCTTCAATGCTGCAGACATTTTTTGGTACCCTTCCCCAGATCTGTGCCTCAACGCAATCCTGTCTCGGAGCTCTACGGACAATTCCTTTGACGACATGGCTTGGTTTTTGCTCTGACATGCACTGTCAGCTGTGGGACCTTATATGTGACCGACCGACTCGACACATTTTAAATTGTGTTTTTACATTGGATAAAAGAAGAGACTCAGAGCTAGAAAATGGTATATCATACACTACAGTTCAGGAACAATGGGAAAGTAATTCTGCTTTGAATGTTGACAAACTTGTAACCTCACTTTTGAGAAAATGGCCTTTGAATGTTTTGGTACACCTATTGGAGAGCTCTTCTTTGTCTCACCCATTCAGCGTTGTTCACACCCTCTTAAGCTTTAGCTCCACCCATATCTTTAAGGGTTTGCATGTGAGGCCATGTGCTAAACAACCAATGATTTCAAGACTAAAGAATGGTTTATACTATGGGTGTGTTCGTAAATTTAAGTGTGTGCTCTGGGCATTTTCAGATTGTCCGTTCCTAAATTCAAAGCTTTTTGCTCTCGGAGTGTTTAGAGCGCACACTGGACGCTCTGGCCGAGGAGAAGGGTTTATCCGAGCGTTCTGTCCTAACAACAGCAGTCAGGCACCCAAGCTAACTGGATAACATTGGCTAGCTTGCTAGCTACTGCCAGACACAAATGAGAGAACAATTCACTCTGACCATTTTACTCACCATTGCAGAGCTGGTTAGGCTGTTTTTATGTTATCCAGTGCTGTGCAACAATTTAATAATTTTTTGGGGCCAATGTTTACTCACACCGGCCATACTCAATGGGTGTTGAGTGTTCATAAATTCAACAGTTATTCTGCAAATTTACCAATTCAACAGTTGTTACCAATTCACAGTGGCATCATGAACAGTCTATTGAAATGGTTACTTGGTTAGGTTTTGAGTTTTCAAAAAAGTAATATATACACACATATACATGTGAGACATGCTGTATATTGTAAAGTTTGACTGCGTGACAGGCCACACATTTAATATCCAACTTTTTACCTAAATAATTCATACTCACTTATGTTAGTATTAAACTACTTTACAAAACACAAGATTAATCTGTAAAACAAATAATGAGACATTATTTGGTTACAACACTGAAGAAGATGTTGGCGAAGAACCATTTTTAAGAGTCTACAGGAGGGTACACCAACTACGCAATGAAAAGTTGACAGGCAAGTAATTTTTGTTTTTACCGGAAGGCTTGCCAACTAGTCAACTACCTAGTAAACACTTCGGATACAAGGTTGTTGTCTTTTTTTTTTTAAACAAAATTAAACGGATATATCTTGTAATTGAACAAAATAGTAAGGTGGCCAATAACTGGGGAACGTATGCCGATAATACGGGACATGTTGTTTTTGCTAAACCGCTTATCAAAAAGCTGATAGTAGTAGTATTTCCACTGAAATGTCAAACATGCTAACCCGTTAGCTAACATTTTTGCAACACCAATAATCACAAAACATTGATGGCTTGATCACAAGAACACTGTTGAAGGTAATATATTTCTTAAACGCTGTTGAATATAGCGATAACGCAGGGTGCTATGCTAGCTATCTAGCTAAACAATGAACCATGATCCCAACTCATGACGTTACTACCCTGCATGAATCTGCAGGTAGCTAACCAACCAGGTTCAATGTTAGCGAGCTAACATTAGGTTATAACTAGCAAAGCAAATGGCTCTGAGATACAAATAGTATTACTACACAGATCACACACGTAATGTTAGCTAACTGACCTAACATCAGCAGTCAAGCACCCAAGCTAACTGGCTAACGTTAGCTAGCTACTTCCAGACACAAATGAGTGAACAGCTCACTCTGACCATTTTACTCGCCCTAGCAGAGCTGGTTAGGTTGTTTTTATGTTATCCAGAGGGTTGGTGACTGCAACTGTTCTGCTTCTTATATCACAAAATATCACAGCACATTTGAAAAATATATGGCAAGTAGAAATACAAACTGGATGGTTTTCAGAGATGGATGGGTAGCTGAAGGGTGGACCTAAAAAAAGAGAACTAATGTAAAATGTATATAGAATGTATAAGCTGGAAGTAGAAGTCTAAGTATTGTTGTCTGTTAGTTTACTCCAATTAGGGTAGAATGGTAGGGGAAACTAATAAAGAAGAAGAAAAAAAAATAACATTCCGTTCTCAGAACGTGAAGAAAAATGTCCATTAAAACTTTAGTAACATTCAGAGAACGTTCTAAGAAACATATACGTTCCGTTCTCAGCATCAACAAAACTCTCTCTATCCTCTATCTTGTTAAGTGTGTTCAGGTGAGTTGGCCGCGCACACTAATTCGCCACACCTGATCTTAATGAGTGCTTGTTTTCTCTAAATTTGGTCTGTTTCAATAAACTAAAATTGTTTATTTATTCCTTGTGGAGGACAGAGGGCAGCAGACAGTGATTTCCCGATGAACCCACAGTGTTGGGGTTTCTCCATTAGGAGGTGATAACACAGGAAGATTCATTTCCTCTATTTCAGACCCTTATCTCACTATCAGTTTAATATGAGGAAGATGCCTGTTGCAATAATATACGAACCTGCTGGTGTTGACACACACACGCATGAGTCACCACGCACCACCACCACCGCGCACCACTACGCACCACCAACACGCACCACCACCACGCACTAGCACGTACCACACACCACCACCACGCACTACCACGTACCACGCACCACGGCCTCAACAGAAAGATGCAAAGCAACACTGATCCATATTAATCCAGAGCTGTTGATTGCCTTGTTGCCAATTAAGCCTGATCTCTATGTGCCCACAGTGACATGCTGTTCCCCAGCCACTGCTCAGAGCTCAGTGGAGGGGAGAGAGACATAGACCCTAATGAGGAGACACCGTACAGGGGTCTCTGCATTAATCAGTTTGGCCTACTTCCAGTGCTTTAGCCAACTCTGTTGTCATGCCTCTGGAAGTAGGCTAGACTGGAACCAGGTTAGAATCAGCCTTGGATACCAACAGATACAGCAAAGTCTTAACCCTGATTCACCTTTAGGACACTCATCCCTCTACACTCAGAACTGAGATGGTGTGCAGTGAATTATCTGCCTCAGTTTACATTTGATTGTCAGTCTTATCGGGTAACCAATACAGCCACTGCACCTCCATAGGGATATAGTTAGGTTTTGTATGTCATGTGGAATTGATTGTACGGGTTTAGAGTATTAGGGTTGATAGACCGTCTACCATCTGTTTGTCTCTGAGGAAAGGAGAGGAGAGGCTCATAATTTTGCTCTCTCGTTCTGCATGGAGCAAGAGCACATAGTACATACGCCACTCCACCCAGACCAAGAGGCTGCAAATAGACTCATCTTGAGCACTAGGACCATGGGGTACTGTAATACAATACTAGAGGAGGTAGAATGACTGTAGAAGCTGCAGGATGGTGATCTGTCCTACAGAAAGAGTGGGAAGGGAAGGGAACGGTGTAAAGGTGTGAAAGACTGGGGATATGCTCAGGTGTTCTGGATCTCCCAATGCAGCACATTTTAACATGAGGAACTGTCTTCAGCGTATTCTTGGTTTTTCCTGTCAGAGCTTATTCTGTCAATTAGATTCCCTCTGGGTTCTTTCAACAGCTGTTTGGCTGAGCGCCTATCACAGGATTGCTGCAGTAGTAGCACAAACACAGTCAGTGAGTACGTTTACATGCACAGTAATAATTCGACATTAAACTGATTATGGCAGTAGGCTGATTATGCAGTAAACACCTCACTCTGCTTATCTTAATCGGAGTAAGGTCAACATCGAAGTAAACATACGCAGATTAAAACAACTTGTTTTCTGAGCAATCTTTAGAATTATTAGGACATGTAAACACCTTAATCGTATATGATCTGCACATGTGCGAGCCCCAGCCGAGCGAGCCTCCCTCTTTAGCGTGAGTGAAGTGAGTTCGGAGCAACTGAATGGATGCGTCTTAGAAGTAGTTTTCACATACAAACTTTATACAAACTAAAAATCAAATATGCTTCCCAAAAATAACATGTTCGCTGTGGTAGAACATTTACTTTGATTGGCAATGTTCTGTATTTAGTGCCATCAGCTAGCCTGATTTCAGATGTGTCCATGTAAACAGGTCTGTATTTAGTGCCATCAGCTAGCCTGATTTCAGATGTGTCCATGTAAACAGGTCTGTATTTAGTGCCATCAGCTAGCCTGATTTCAGATGTGTCCATGTAAACGGGATTATGAGGGAAATCGTTCTTCTTGCAAAGCATGTCAGCGTTTTAATAGAACTATATTCATCTGATTATCCACAATAATCACATTATTGTGTGTATGTAACCGTACTCATTTCCTCCCCTTCATTCTCCCCCATTGACCTCTATTAACTTGTGTGTGTGTTTGTGTTGCAGGACCTGGTGGGCAGTGCCCCTCCACAGAGGAACTGGAAGGGGATAGTCATCGCCCTGCTGGTCATTTGCATCATCTTGTCTCTGATCGTCACCTCTGTCATTCTGCTTACCCCAAGTATGTAACACACAATGCTGCATCACACTACATTACACGTATAAACACCCATTACACTCTCTTAGATTACACCACACACTCTCTCAGATACATAACACTACAAACACAGCATCACTTCCCTAACACACTTTGTAGGCATAGCAACCGTCAAGATGTATGACGGATGAGGCAGGAAGCTTCAAACATTGTTAAATCAAGTCATACTCATGTGAGATCTTAATTTGATCAACCTGTTGCAGGACATTTCTTGCATAGCAGAAAATGCTAATTTGTGGTCTATTCAAGGTTTAAAAAGGCTTCTAAAGTTTGTAATTTCCACTTTAAAATGTCTGACTTGATTTGCTCTAAATAAAGATGTATCAACCCCTACAAATATTTCCATTAATTATAATCCACATAATAATTCACATTTCCTGTTGCTGCTGGATTCTTTTCCTGCTGTGAGAAACTGGTCAAATTAAGATCCTACAGTACATCTGTACCTGAGTCAGGCCACCAAAAGAAAACTTCTAGTTAGGGATTGCAATTGGCCTTGCTAGCAGACAGCCCAGTAGGTAATTTCATTTCATAAGCCCATTCATTCAAAGGCTGAAAGGAGTAGAGATGTTGAGATGTGTCAGCTTGGAGATTGCATATTGGTTTTTCAGAAAGACGAAGTGAGGTCATCCTCTCACTAGGTAATGGGGCTTTAATGTAAAATGTCATTCAGTCTTGTTTAATGAAGATTATTATGCAGTAATAGCTCTAGTCATTTGTACAATTGCCAGTGCATCAGAGGTGCTATTTGCCTCATGTTGGGAATCCCTCTCAATGGACTTTTACCAACAGATGAAGATAATTTGCAAATTCAGAGACTTGCAAAGGTACTGTATATAGTAAACATTTTTAATTAGTTATTTTTAGTTCTCTCAGTTCTCTCCAAAAGCCACTTACTGGCACTGACACATACGATTATCCCTTCTAGAATCTCTTACTGTTGGTACTCTGTTGTCTTTTCCTGAATAAACTGACAGGTGAATGGAGAAGATAACTATGTAAAGCACACACACCACCATCTCTATGTAACTCAACCCTCTAGCGCTGCTGTCTACCTTGACTGGTCTCAGCTGTCTACCCTGTGTAGCTGGGTTAGAGGGAGTTATGGCTCCCTGGAAAAACTGGCGAGGCTGCTGTGAGTTGATGCTGGCGGATCAATGGAGTGTCTCAAGTGTCTCTTTCTTCTTTGTAACTTTTCTTTAATCGCTGTGCCTGTGATATGGGAGTTACAGCCCTACTATCTCCAGAGACAGAAACAGAGCATAATACTCTGACAGATGTATCCTACCGTATTTTTATGACCCCTTAGGCAACTTTTTGAGGAAAAGTGACAGTCACCAGGTAACAAAGGTTGCCAGGTCCCTTTTTTATGTGAAAGAGAATTGAAACATAACAATATCATATTGTTGTACCTGATTAATTCTATGTCTTCTTCCACATTTGTTTTGTTGAAATATTCCATTGGCAGTTGCAGATGATAGCCTTGCCCTCAAGAAGAAAGTCACCATTGAGGACGTCTTCGGAGGAGATCTTCACGTGCACGACCCCGACGCTACATGGCTCAGTAGTGAGTTGCTATAGTTACACCCTGCCTTTTCATCTGCCAATAGAAACGGAAGCTAACACAGCACCCACCAACCAGGAACTGTTATTAGAGCACCACATTTACATACTGTAGACGGGGGTCGCGGTGCGATGACACTATCCCAGTATGCATTCCAAGCCGTATTACTTTTCCTATTAGACAGCCATTACTATCAAACAAGAGGACCACCTATAGAACATATGGAAACCTAACTAGGACTTCAATTGCCTATTGAATTTAAACATAATCATAGAAACCCAAATCCTGATTTAAAGGCATAATGGATCACTCAGCCAATGTGTTTACCGTGAATGCTTATTATCAAGCCCTCAAGGATTACATGATTAGAGACTCATGGTTATTCCCTTACAACAGAGACAGACAGTCCACAGAACTAAGTAAGTGTTATACAGAGAGACAGAGCCATGTAATCCAGTGGAACCTTGAAATGCGCCTGTCTCCACCACTGTCTCCAGAGAGTAAATCCCAAAGAGATTGATTCTGTATGTCATTCTATGGTAAATTCTTCACAATAAGCCTCCAGTTTATGCTGTTATGCACCATACAGTACTGTAGCTATAATGTATGCAGAGCATGTACAGGACTGGTCAAATTAAACAGATGTAAGGCTGGTCTGATATTACCTTTTTAACCTTGACAACATAAAGTGTAAAGCAAGCTGCAAAACACATGAACGTTGGATCGAGCTACTGCTCGCCCTCTAGTGTTAGAGACTCAAACTACTTAGTTTTTACATTGACTCTCCATGAAGCACAAAAGTAGTACCAGAATTAATTTTATTTCCACATACTTTTACATACTGACTTATATACAACTTTAGCCACTGTATGCAGCAGTAACATAGCTTATATTCTTCTCCAGAAAGTTACCTTTTCACAATATAATATAATTACTCACTCAGTCTGGAATGTAAACTGAATTGAAAATTCAAATCTTGGCAGAATATTTTGGCCCAGTCCGCCCTGCCATGACTTTGGCAACATGCTGATGTCCAGTGTTTTGTGTAAAAGACAGTCAAAGGACAATGCAGGGAAATGGTGGCTGCAGAGAAGTTAAACAGCAGACTAAAGGGCTTCTCCCTCAGCAAATGGACCATGATAATTAACCTCGGCAGCAGAAATATACACACAACTTCAAAGCGTGTCTTTTTCTAAAACAACATTGGAATGTTCTCTATCATTCTTCTCCGATAAAATCTTAGTGATTCATTGTCTGACATTCCTCCGTGTCAAAGTTAAGTAAATGCAATCAGCTCCACATTTGGTTCTGATGAGCAGTGATAATGCGTAGTGTCGTGCGACCTTGTACTTCAGTTGTCCTCATCAATATGTGGTGCGTTGGTTTAATTCGGAGTGATACATAATTGATTCAGCGTTGCTCTTTGATCACCGCTTGTCACCGGTCTCTTTGAACTTCTCCTTTGAGCAGGGCTTAAGACTAACCTTTTTCATCACGATCCCAGAATTGTCCCGAAGTGAAATTTCAACCGTTCCAAACTGAAGAGGAACCATCCTAAAAGCAAAAATACTTTGTTTATTTTTATGTTTTGATATGCCAACATGGGTTTACTCTAGGACCTAGGTCATTCACATTGATTTAAAACGCTAATAAAAGTAGGCCTACTACTGAAATGGATAAATGGGTCTGTCAACTGAGCCAGAAATTCACATAAAATAATTTGCCTCTAAAAAGGCCAACGTTGGAATAATATTCAAATAGATTTTACATAAATGTACAGGTAACTGACAAAATAATGGAAACACTTGAGTAAATGAGGTATACAAAGTATATTGAAAGCAGGTGCTTCCACACAGATGTGTTTCCTGAGTGAATTAAGCAATTTAACATCCCATCATGCTTAGGGTCATGCATAAAAATGCCCAGCTGCCCATTATTTTCACTACCATGGCTAGAAGAAGAGATCTCAGTGACTTTAAAAGAGGGGTTTCAAAGGAGCATAGGGGGTTTAAAGTGTGTGTCTGTCTCTCAGTCACCAGATCTCAACCCAATTGAACAATTATGGGAGATTCTGGAGCGGCGCCAGAGTCTGCGTTTTCCACCACCATCAACAAAACACCAAATTATGTTCTAGTCCTCCCGGTTTTGACCCTTGCCTGTTTCTAGACTTTGTACCTGCCTGCCTGACCATTCTGCCTTCCTTGACCACGAGCCTGTCTGCCGCTCTGTATCTCCTGGTCTCTGATCTGGTTTTGACCTTTTTGCCTGTCCATGACTATTCTCTTGCCTACCCCTTTGGATTAATAAACATTGTAAGACTCCAACCATCTGCCTCCCGTGTCTGCATCTGGGTCTCGCCTTGTGCATGGGAACTATTAAGATACTTTATGTTGGTGTGTCCATTATTTTGGCAGTTACCTGTACATAAATAATTAGCGTACATCTCAGTGTAGCTTAGGTGATGTGTCCACGCCGATGTTGACATGAGGGAGGCGCCAGAAAATGTAGCCAAACTTTAATAAGACTTTTAATTACATAAATAAAGGACAGGCTCCAGTCATGTTTGAAAAATATAATGTAGGATAATTAACATTAATATCTAAAGGCTTGATTCTGTTGGCGTAGGCCCTACTCGAGGTACGGTTCATTCAGATCAAATACAAGAGCGGAGAGAAAGGCCAGTATCTGTTGCGCACCAAGTATCACCCAGCTTGCAATCTGAGTGGAGGCAGTCAGCATTTTGAAACTATTAAACCATAAACTTCATTATCTAAAACCTGGAGGTTTTATGCCATGTTATGAGGCATGTCTTACCGTGATTAAAGTAGCCTAGCCAATATCAGACCATAGAAAATTTGAGGGAATTATTTGATTAACACTTCCTTATGCCATTGAAACCAGCTTTTTTCATTTTCCAGCAGCCAGACACAATCTTAGTCATATTACAACCCATGCTAGTTGTTGCATCTTTAGATCTCCCCTCTTTCAAAATTTCTCATGGATATTTTTATCTCTGTCACGTGAAACCGCTCACATGTGTGGTGCACTTTTTAGAACATAGTGTTCCTGCTACTTGCATTTTTTTTTTATGTTCGCGCATAGCTTACTGGTGTGTGCGCATTGCTGCACTTATAATGTGAAGAAATAATAGTTTATCATCATTTTAATCTAAGCATTCTGATCTGTTGCATCAGCCTCATTACTTTTTAAATGTTTTTAAATGGTTATATGAATTTTGGATCTATCGTCCCAAAGTCTGTTTTGAAGCGTCCCAGACATATTTTGTCCCCAGGACAACGGGACACCGTTAATTTCGAGCCCTGCCTTTAAGACACAGAAACAGGAAGGAGACTGAGTCACTTTGCCTTCACTCTGTCTATGGTCTTATAGGGACACTGTGCACTGTACTCTGCTCTCATTAATTTTCATTGATTGATTAATTACAGAAATGTAATGAATGGCTTTTGTTAAAGATGTCAGGCCTTTGGACAGCAGTTTGGACTCACGGGATTATTATTTTTTAACAAATAGGCAAGCCAGTTAAGAACAACTTCTTATTTACAACAATGGCCTACTGGGGAACAGTGGGTTAACTGCCTTGTTCAGGGGCAGAATAACATATTTGTTTTACCTTGTCAGCTCGGGGATTCGATCTAGCAACCTTTCGGTTACTGGCCCCTCTAACCACTAAGGTACCTGCCGCCAAGGATACTCAAACACTTTCCATTATTCCTAATGCATCCATTCTGATAGTTTTGAGAAAGAAACTGTCATGACTGAAGAAATATTTGGACTGGAGCAGAATACAAAAACAAACAAACTTGAAGTTAATTTAATAGAAAAACACACTACCACAAAATCAAAATAAAGGTCCATTATGTCCAGCAATATGAAATCCTTCCAGTATGTGGTGGTTAATTTCTTTGCTATCAAATGAGGAGAGACAAACTTATCACACAAGTCAGAGTTATACTTAAACTACATATTTAATAGTAAAAGCTTTGCAATGGCTTGTCAACGAATCACTACCCCTCTCTGATGATCCGTTGAGAGCGGCGACACAAAGGCAACTGAGATCTTTTATAGCAAAGATACACCCCTTTCAAACTACATGACGAACAACAGATATATAGAATGGGTCACAAGGTTAAGATCTGTATGAAAGATACCTATAATACATAGCAGACAGTATCTGCTGTGTCAACAGTTTTCGTTGTATAGACCAGTGTCTGGCCCTCCAACTCCAAACTGGAACCATCTCTCTCTGGTACCATATAGAACAGAAACATTAACTCATGCTCTGGAATGCTCTTTAGGTTTTATCACCCAAAAGACATCGTAAATCTCCTGTCAGTGTTATCTCCCAGAGGCCCCATCCTCAGTAGAACACACACACACAATAGTTAACAAAATACTATATTCTGTTGAATAAAACAACCATGATGCAATAAAGGTATTATAACATAATCTTGCAATTTTTTCTCTGACAGGTATCAGTAGCATCAACACTTTACTGCTATTGCTGTGGCGAATAGTAAGTAAGGGAGAGGAGATGGCAATTCAATCAACCTTTATTTGAAGGGTAAAAACATTGAAGAGAGCAGCAAGGACCTTTTCTCTGCACTTCTCTTGGTAAAGGGGTTTATCCGAACAGGACACAGTGAGACTGAGGAATCGGCTCTGGTCTAGAGGACAACACTACCAGTGTCACACTACTGAGCAGAGCTGAGTTGAACCAAGCCAAGCTGTAATGTCCTTGCCTTTTTCCACCATAGGAACCAAATACCTGAGCCAGCACAATATGGTTTGTGTCGGCACAATAATGTGAAAATGGTCTACCACTTGGACCATCCCACTCGGCAGACACTGGTTGAATCAACATTGTTTCCATGTCATATTAATGAAAATACGTTAAACCAACCTGGAATAGACATTGAATTGACGTCTGTGCTCAGGGGGATCACACTGTATGTACCCACACCCTACAGCTACTGTATATGCTACAGTGGTAACAGGATGCCAGCAAGGCCTGCTCCAATCGTATCTCTGTGCCCCCCTAAAAGATATCTGTTCCCAGTCTGGTGCGGAAGGCTGGCCCCTCATGGCCCCACTATGGCCGGAGGTTAGAATACCTGATCCAGCACTATAAGTACTGTATGAAACAGCTGGCTGCGTATTCCACAATGTAATGCTCTCTCTTCTGTACTGTTTATTATTTCCAGACAATGTACTGCTGTATCGAACACGAGAAGGGGACGTGGTCAAACTCAACATCGAAACACAGGAGAGGGTCATTTTGGTGGAGAACAGGAAGTTTGTGAGTATTAGCTCATTTTATTCCCAAACATAAGTAGCTAATATGGTATTGAAAAATGTATGATGATCATTTGTAATAAATATGACTCAAACATCCTTCTTTGTTATCCAGGAAATGTTCAAAGCCACCAAGTACCACATATCTCCAGACCTGGAACATGTGTTGTTGGCCTACAACGTGGCCCCAGTAAGTAGAAAGGACCACACTTCTTCTTTTGTCTCAGATGCAGAGTTTATGGGTTGTTTCTGCCATGTGAGTGTAACCGGTGTGAAATGGCTAGTTAGCTAGCGGGGTGCGCGCTAACAGCGTTTCAATCGGTGACGTTACTCGCTCTGAGACCTTGAAGTAGTTGTTCCCCTTGCTCTGTGGCGCGATGGGTAACGATGCTTCGAGGGTGGCTGTTGTTGATGTGGGCAGAGGGTCCCTGGTTCAAGCCCAGGCAGGGGTGAGGAGAGGGACGGAAGCTGTACTGTTACATGTGGTTGAATGCTGGATGCTGAAGTTGTGTTTGTCTCTGCAGGTCTACCAGCACTCCTACATGGCCTTCTACATCATCTGTAGTCTCATCACCCCGTAAGTCTGTCTTTCTTTCTTTCACTCTCTTAGACTCTCTCATCTTATTTTTGTCTAAGTATTAGATGAAACAGGAAACTGTTGAATGTTCTCGGGGACAGCTTGACCTTCTACTACATAAGTGCTTAGTGTCGGTGGTCACATCTGTGCAGCTGGTTGGTTGTGCTGCCAACTGGTGGATAAAGTTAAACCCCATCCCTAATATCAGCCAATGTAAAGGTCTCTTCCCAGCAAACCAAAATTGGGTTCCCAGAACATTTGTGAGGTCACCGCAAATGTTCTCTTAACACAAAAATTGAATGTTTTTTGCACCCTAAAAGAAACATTGTAGAATTATCCGCACAACTGGACAGTTTTTATGTTTTGGGAACATATATTTTGTGATGTTCCCACCAGACTGTTCCCACACCATAATGAAACATTCTGGGAACCTTTAAAGAACATAAGTCAATTTTTTTAAACAAACCTTTGGGATTTCTGTGTTGGTTGTTACAGATGTTGTGCATAACATTTTAGTGAATGTTAGAGCCTTCCAATGATATTTTATCTAAAACATTTTTGTTAAATAAATAGATTTGATCAAAAATGTTCTCTGAATGTTTTTGGGATGTTATCATCCTAATGTTAGATAAAAAGCCTAACTTGAACTTAATTGTTCTGGGGATGTTCCTGGTTTGCTGGGTTGTATTGTCACACACTGTCTGGCCTGCTTTTTGTTCCATATTTGTAATTAGTATTAAAATGAAGGAACATTTTCTAGTGCTAAATTTAGCTTTGGATGATTGATTTTACCATTACAGAAGCAACATAGATAGCTCACTGGAAGATTCCATGTATTTTTGTGCACAGTCTGAGGCACACACCCTGAAACACACACACACCAACACACACAGACACCGTGACAGAGCGTGTGTTTTATCTCCACAGGGAGACATGGAGTCTGAATCCTCCTGAGGTACGGAACGCCCCGCTGCAGTATGCTGGATGGGGACCTAAGGGCCAACAGCTGGTAAGAGACCCCACACACCTGTCTACACCCTCAAAAAACACACACGCACACACACACCTCCATTACCGATATGCTCCAGCCTTGAACTTGAAACAAATGTTGTTCCAGCATTTTGAAGGTATGCCAAAGGGAGAGAGTTGACAGACACCGTGATAAGCCCCTCTATGCTTTCCCTTTCTCCACAGCACCACGTTGGAGATGATGTCAAAACGCTGTTACTATGGTTAAAACAACAACATTGTTGTTTTTGTGTGAAAGGAGAGCGGTCTTCTAAAAAGAGCAGCGTCTATCACAGCTACAATATCTTTGTTGTTTTCCCTCATTAACACACAGCACTTTAGATAGCACTAATTACAGAACAACAGTAATGGGCTGTATTCCCTTGTTTCTCCACTGACATACCTTTTATTGCAAATCTGTTGGTTTTTTTAATTGTTCATCATATTATTTGTCTACATTAGGCTACAAACACATTTAGAGGGAGAAAATATTATTATTTCAAGCTACTACAATATGAGATTGCGTCGACTACCAAGTGAGAAAGCAGCTACATTTGCATATGGTAATATAGTAACTGATTGGTTTATTTGTTTTTGATGTTTATCTGCGTGTTTGGTTTAATGAAGAGCTAGAGCTGTATGGGTGAACTGTCTGAGCCGATGTGTTTACTCTCACCTGATAATACCAGTTAGTTATTCTTCTCCCATTTCTGGACGTAATGATTTTGCATGTTAAAACCTGTCACAATTGTCAGATTTGTCCATTATATGACATTACGTACAGTTGAAGTCGGAGGTTTACATACACTTAGGTTGGAGTCATTAAAACTTGTTTTTCAACCACTCCACAAATGTCTTGTTAACAAACTATAGTTTTGGCAAGTTGGTTAAGACATCTACTTTGCGCATGACACAAGTAATTTTTCCAACAATTGTTTACAGACAGATTATTTCACTGATAATTCACTGTATCACAATTCCAGTTGGTCAGAAGTTTACATACACTAAGTTGACTGTGCCTTTAAACAGCTTGGAAAATTCCAGAAAATTATGTCATGGCTTTAGAAGCTTCTGATAAGCTAATTGACATAATTTGAGTCAATTGGAGGTGTACCTGTGGATGTATTTCAAGGCTTACCTTCAAACCCAGTGCCTCTTTGCTTGACATCATGGGAAAATCTAAAGAAATCAGCCAAGACCTCAGAAAAAAATTATAGACCTCCACAAGTCTGGTTCATCCTTGGGAGCAATTTCCAAATGCTTGAAGGAACCACGTTTATCTGTACAAACAATAGAACACCATGGGACCACGCAGCCGTCATACCGCTCAGGAAGGAGATGCGTTCTATCTCCTAGAGATCAACGTACTTTGGTGCGAAAAGTGCAATTCAATCCCAGAACAACAGCAAAGGACCTTGTGAAGATCCTGGAGGAAACAGATACAAAAGTTTCTATATCCACAGTAAAACAAATCCTATATCGACATAACCTGAAAGGCCGCTCAACAAGGAAGAAACCACTGCTCCAAAACCGCCATTAAAAAAAGCCAGACTACGGGGACAAAGATTGTACTTTTTGGAGAAATGTCCTCTGGTCTGATGAAACAAAAATAGAACTGTTTGGCCATAATGACCATCGTTATGTTTGGAGGAAAAAGGGGGAGGCTTGCAAGCCGAAGATCACCATTCCAACCGTGAAGCACGGGGGTGGCAGCATCATGTTGTGGGGGTGCTTTGCTGCAGGATGGACTGGTGCACTTCACAAAATAGATGGCATCATGAGGAAGAAAATTCTGTGGATATACTGAAGCAACATCTCAAGACATCAGTCAGGAAGTTAAAGCTTTGTCGCAAATGGGTCTTCCAAATGGACAATGACCCCAAGCATACTTCCAAAGTTGTGGCAAAATGGCTTAAGGACAACAAGGTCAAGGTATTGGAGTGGCCGTCACAAAGCCCTGACCTCAATCCTATAGAAAATGTGTGGGCAGAACTGAAAAAGCGTGTGGGAGTAAGAAGGCCTACAAACCTGACTCAGTTACACCTGCTCTGTCAGGAGGAATGGGCCAAAATTCACCCAACTTATTGTTTGAAGCTTGTGGAAGGCTACCCGAAACGTTTGACCCAAGTGAATCAATTTTAAGGCAATGCTACCAAATACTAATTGAGTGTATGTAAACCTCTGACCCACTGGGAATGTGATGAAAGAAATAAAAGCTGAAATAATAAATCATTCTCTCAACTATTATTCTGACATTTCATAATCTTAAAATAAAGTGGTGATCCTAACTGACCTAAAACAGGGAATTTTTCCTGGGATTAAATGTCACACACACATTAGAGCCTTGTGTACAAAGGGTATAGAAAATGAAGAGAGAAAATCAATGTTTGAGAGTTTGTCTGAAGTACACAGCTCAGATATAACCCTCTCCCACCGACACAGGGTGAAGGAGAGGAGAGTGGATTGACAGTATTCTTCTTAATCCCTACTACTCACTATGGTACCATGGGCACTAACACAGTAATGCCAACCTCTCCACTGACACCCCTGTCTGAACCAGTTCTCAATCAGCCAGAATGTGTGTGTGTGTGTGAGCATGGTTGTGTGTTTGTGTGTGGATGTGTGTGTGTGTGTGTGTGCCCCTTCAGTGATTCAGACGGATAAAGTAACTTCATTCGAAGCAGAGGGGTGTTTTGCTTACTACTCTATTTGGAGATGGAGTGGAATATGACCTCTAATGAAATCTGCTTCCTTTTATATCTGCTGTATTCAATGCTTTAAGGCACACTTTGTCACTCAGTCCAGATTGAGTTGATGTGTCTATTTGTGTGAGTGGAAATGTCTCCAGGCTGAAGGATGGACGAGTGTTTTTAGTACTGAATGAATGTCACACTGTGATGAAAATTGCCCAGAAGGAGTGTCAGTCTTTTTTCTATATCTAGTAATTCATTAAAGGTTATAAAGTTTTATTATTATAAGGTAGTAATTATGTTTTATCTACTGTAATATTTATAAGGCAGCCATAGTGTCAAGCTGAAAAGAACGCATTTGAAACCCTTGCAAGAGGCAAAAGCAAAATCTCTGAAATGTACCAAACAGTTATTTTGGAGGTACCATACTGACAGTAATGGTACGATGCTGTGTTCACTCCAGCGTCATGTCCCTTTTTTACCCAGATCTTTATCTTTGAGAACAACATCTACTACAGAGCGACGGTGGAGAGCAGGACCATTCGCCTGGTGTCCACAGGGAAGGAGGGAGTCATCTTCAATGGCCTGAGTGACTGGCTGTATGAGGGTAGGAGAACTACAAATACAGCATCACTACTGCATACAGCTACCCTAACAGAACTACAAATACTAGCTGGATAGAGAACTCTGGTTAGTTACAACCCAGTATTGCAGTAGTATTGAAACACAGGGCATGGAATCACAAAGAAACCCCTCCATCTATTCTGTACAATGTTTCAAACAAGGATAAGGAACAAAACAATCATAACAAAGAGTAGAGACCATTTTGTTTCCATTTTAGTCATTTAGGAGACGCTCTTATCCAGTGCGACTTACAGGAGCAAATACGGTTAAGTGCCTTCCTCAATGGCACATCGACACATTTTCACCTAGTCGGCTCAGGGATTCAAACCAGTGACCTTTTGGTTTCTGGCCCAAAGCTCTTAACCGCTAGGCTACCTGTCATTTTTAAGATCAGTTTCTCCCTCTCCTCCAAGACAGCAGGCTATCTACGGGTTGAGTTTGTAAATTATTTCCTTTTAAAGACAAACATCTGGTTACATTTCACTATCTTTGTCCCCAGAGCTCCCCTAGCTTGTCTCTGTGTTTAGGCAGTATTCATTAATTCATGTCTGCATCGCTGCAATTGCTCTCTGCAGCTGGTTGTCATCTACACTACTGTACCTCCATTTGTAATGTGATATTAAATATTTCCTGCTCAATATTGTATCTATCTGCTGTATTCATTTTTTCATTCATTTATTTAACATTTTCCCCCTTTTGATTTGTTTTGTTGGCTGGCTGATGGTTTTAAAACTTTCGATGTAACCCCTTATATAACTGAATTACTGGATGGGATGTGTATTTTTTATAGTGTTTTGACTGAGTTTCATAACAGCAGGCTTAGGTTTAAAGTGAAGGTAGTACCTTCTCTCTCTGCTAGTCGTTGCAGTTCAACCACAGGGCATTCTTAATCCCAAATCAGTTTTTGAGAGGATTATAAAATCATTATAATACACTTGTATACCCTAAGGTCACTCTATCACTTCGTAGGCCCATAGAGTACCACATTATGAGTCATAATACCTATAAAACATAAAGGTCAAACAGGGAAATGGTTCCAATCATTTTTCCACCATTTACCGTGTAAATATCTCGAGGACAAGGTGACTTGTATCATTATATTTGCCTGTATTTACCCCCTAAAAATAAAATGCTAATTAGCTGCTAATGTGGCTATCATAAATAACTACAAATGCCATGATGATCTGGACGAGACTACCGAATCGAGGCAAAATAAGAATCTCTGGATTAACTATCTAATGTTAGCTAAATGTAAAAAAAAAGAAACATCCCTTTTTCAGGACCCTGTCTTTCAAAGATAATTCGTAAAAATCCAAATGACTTCACAGATCTTACTTCTAAAGGGTTTAAACACTGTTTCCCATGCTTGTTCAATGAACCATAAACAATTAATGACCATGCACCTGTGGAACGGTCGTTAAGACACTAACAGCTTACAGATGGTAGGCAATTAAGGTCACAGTTATGAAAACTTAGGACACTAAAGAGGCCTTTCTAATGACTCTGAAAAATACCAAATGAAAGATGCCCAGGGTCTCTGCTCATCTGCGTGAACGTGCCTTGGGCATGCTGCAAGGAGGCATGAGGACTGCAGATGTGGCCAGGGCAATAAATTGCAATGTCCGTACTGTGAGACGCCTAAGACAGCGCTACAGGGAGACAGGACGGACAGCTGATCATCCTCGCAGTGGCAGACCACGTGTAACAACACCTGCAGAGGATCGGTACATCCGAACATCACATCTGCGGGACAGGTACAGGATGGCAACAACAACTGCCCGAGTTACACCAGGAACGCACAATCCCTCCATCAGTGCTCAGACTGTCCGCAATAGACTGAGAGAGGCTGGACTGAGGGCTTGTAGGCCTGTTGTAAGGCAGGTCCTCACCAGACATCACCGGCAACAACGTCGCCTATGGGCACGAACCCACCGTCACTGGACCAGACAGGACTGGCAAAAAGAGCTCTCACTGACGAGTCACGGTTTTGTCTCACCAGGGGTGATGGTCGGATTCGCGTTTATCGCCGGAGGAATGAGTGTTACACCGAGGCCTGTACTCTGGAGCGGGATCGATTTGGAGGTGGAGGGTCCATCATGGTCTGGGGCGGTGTGTCACAGCATCATCGGACTGAGCTTGTTGTCATTGCAGGCAATCTCAACGCTGTGCGTTACAGGGAAGACATCCTCCTCCCTCATGTGGGACCCTTCCTGCAGGCTCATCCTGACATGACCCTCCAGCATGACAATGCCACCAGCCATACTGCTCGTTCTGTGCATGATTTCCAGCAAGACAGGAATGTCAGTGTTCTGCCATGGCCAGCGAAGAGCCCGGATCTCAATCCCATTGAGCACGTCTGGGACCTGTTGTATCGGAGGGTGAGGGCTAGGGCCATTCCCCCCAGAAATGTTCAGGAACTTGCAGGTGCCTTGATGGAAGAGTGGGGTAACATCTCACAGCAAGAACTGGCAAATCTGGTGCAGTCCATGAGGAGGAGATGCACTGCAGTACTTAATGTAGCTGGTGGCCACACCAGATACTGACTGTTACTTTTGATTTTGAACTTTGAACCCCCTTTGTTCAGGGACACATTATTCCATTTCTGTTAGTCACATGTCTGTGGAACTTGTTCAGTTTATGTCTCAGTTGTTGAATCTTGTGATGTTCATACAAATATTTACACATGTTAAGTTTGCTGAAAATAAACGCAGTTGACAGTGAGAGGACGTTTCTTTTTTTGCTGAGTTTAGTAATGAATACATAGGCTACGTTTCTTTAAATGGACAATTGTGTGATCTGTCTTGTGCAAGTTTTAAATTGACACAATTCCTTTTAGCAAAGATATCAGCTAGAGATGACGTGCTGGAGCTTGCAGGGATTTGTAGTTTTGCATGATGTCTCCTTTGATGGTAATTAGCATTTTCGAATCTGAGAGTAAATAGAACTGAATATATTGATAAAAGTCACCTTGTCCGAGAGAGATTTACATGGTTATCAAAACGTCACGCCAGGGAATGCCTACATGAAACGCAGCCCTTATTTTAAGTGTTTTAAAATGGGAAAAATTAATGGTGGAGAAACTATTGGAATCGTTTCCCTGTTTGATCGCTAGGTTTTATGGGTATTATGACACCTCCACTGTGTGACTCCTTTGTAGGTGTGTGATAGAGTGCAACTGGTAACCTTTCACTAGACTGGTATACAGTGTATCATGCAGAATTAGCCATTAACTGTTTATCTAGTGGTAGCTCATCAGGGCCCCAGAAAACATTTTATCTCTAAAGGTTTTCTATATTTTAAACCCATAGTCTCCTAATGATATAATCCATTGTGTAATAGGAATATTAAATATCAGTTTTCTTTATAGTGCCAATAGACAGCAACATACACTACATGGTATGTGGACACCACTTCAAATGAGTGGATTTGGCTATTTCAGCCACACCCGCCCATAAAACCGAGCACACTGCCATGCAATCTCCATAGACAAACATTGGCAGTAGAATGGCTCGCACTGAAGAGCTCCGTGACTTTCAACGTGGCACAGTCATAGGATGCCACCTTTCCAACAAGTCAGTTTGTCAAATGTCTGCCCTGCTAGAGCTGTCCCGCTCAACTGTAACTGCTGTTATTGTAAATTATACAATGGGTGGTTCTAATTCTGAATGCTGATAGGTTGAAACCGGCATTCCAGCCGGAGTCTATTCACAAGTTACCACTGGCTCAATCTATGACGTTAAAATGCCTATTTACTGTGTTCGATCTGACTGTGCAATCCACTGTCTCATCAGCCCAGCCAGGCAATTTATAAACTTGATCACTATAAAAAGCATCTATTATCTCAAATTTCTTTTAGACTAACATTTAGTTTTCAATGGCAGAGATTTGTATAAACCTTGCTGTCTGTCTATGACATTTTCAACAATGTTTCAATATTCAAATTCTATCTCCAGCTGTCCCATAGTAATGAACGAGTAGAGATGAGACAAACAGGCCGGCAGCTTCTCAGCCAGTCGAATCATGAATCAGCATAATTTTTATGGATATATACAAAGAACTATCAATAGAAGACAGGTAAACTGAAACTAAGTGCAGCTAGTTTGCTGTCTTTCCAGCTTCAGTTTGACGTGATTGTGTTACAACAGTGTCCTGACGAGTGAGCAAATTTTCTATGCAAGGCGAAATCGTGCATCATTACCTCATTGTTATGGATGTATCCAAATAAATGTCACTAGAAAACAAGTTAAACAAATGCAAATGCTGCTACTTTGCTGTTATTCTGGCTGCACCTTTTGATGTGACCATAAGTTAGCCGTAGTTGGCTAGCTAGCAAGCAAGGGATAAGAACGTTGCCAGCCAGTATGGCAATGGAACATTTAGAACGAATGACTGGGTCACATCTATAGATATAGAACAACAAGACTGAGCGACTGGGTCGCGTCCCTGGCAACCAAACCGATACAACCAACGACCAGCCGGCTTGGGTAGCAACCCTAGATTTGTGTCGGGACTATATCTTGTGGAAGGATGAAATAGTATGAATAAATTAATCAAAATAACGTTTTTTATGAAAATATGGAAAGAATTATTTGAATATGTTGGTTACCCGTTGAATAAAAGTGATAATGCCCTCGAAGCTGGTGTTTGGAGGATATATTGGCACGGTTTGCCAACAACACCCGTGCCAATATGTCCTCCAAACACCTTCTTTGGCATTATCACTTAAGTAGAAACTTCTAGGAGCAACAACAGCTCAGCTTCGAAGTGGCTCACAGAACGGGACTGCCGAGTGCTGAAGCGTGTAGCACGTAAAAATTGCCAGCCCCCGGTTGGAACTCAGTAGTTTCATGGCCGAGCAGCCGCACGCACACAAGCCTAAGATCACCATGCGCAATGCCAAGCATCGGTTGGAGTGGTTTAAAGCTCGCCGCCATTGGACTTTGGAGCAGCAGAAACGGTGATGAATCACCATCTGGCAGTCTGACGGACTGACCCAATGCATAGGGCCAACTGTAAAGTTTGGTGCAGGAGAAATGATGGTCTGGTTCATGGTTCGGGCTAGGCCCCTTAGTTCCAGTGAAGGGAAATCTTAACGCTACAGCATACAATGACATACTAGACGATTCTGTGCTTCCAGCTTTGTGGCAACAGTTTGGGGAAGGCCCTTTCCTGTTTCAGCATGACAATGCAACCGTGCACAAAGCGAGGTCCATACAGAAATGGTTTGTCGATCGGTGTGGAAGACTTGACTGGCCTGCACAGAGCCAACCTCAACCCCATCAAACACCTTTGGGATGAAATGGAATGCCGACTGCGAGCCAGGCCTAATCGCCCAACATCAGTGTCGAACTGCCTGACCTCACTAATGTTCTTGTTGCTGAATGGAGGCAAGTCCCTGCAGCAATGTTCCAACATCTAGTGGAAAGCCTTCCCAGAGGAGTGGAAGCTGTTATAGCAGCAAAGGGGGGACCAACTCCATATTAATGCCCATGGTTTTGGAATGAGATGTTTGACGAGCAGGTTTCCACATATTTTTGGCACAAGCATTTCGCTACACTCGCATTAACATCTGCTAACCATGTGTATGTGACAAATACAATTTGATTTGATTTGATTTTGGAATGAGATGTTCGACGAGCAGGTTTCCACGTACTTTTCGCCATGTAGTGTAGTCGCATAGTATTTGTCTGCCACTAGTGTTATGCAGTGACTCTTGAACTGCAGGACCTGATTTATGTTTGAATGTTGTACATTTTATAAATTCTGTTCATGCAGGGCTCCCTTGACAAAGAGGCATTGGTCTCAATGGGACTCCCTGCTAAAAATAAAGGTTAAATAAATAAAGTAAAATCTCAGAGCAACATCATCAGACTGGTGTGTGTGAGTGTGTGTCCCTCTCCCTGTCTTACCAGAGCAGAATGATTGGTGTGAGGGTGGTGTAGTATAGTAATGAGACAGGTTTATCTTCCAGCCAGGCAGGACAGGAGTGCTTGTTATGCAGAGAGTGTCAGAGCAGAGAGAGTGTCAGAGCAGAGAGAGTGTCAGAGCAGAGAGAGTGTCAGAGCAGAGAGTGTCACACAAAACGGACAGCGCAGTGCCTGTTTATCACTCCAGACGTGTCGCGACAGGGAACGAGAAGCTCTGTCTGTCTGTCTATGGGGTTATGTATTGGGATAGGAAGTGTGTTTTTGAGTGGTGATATGGAGATTTGTGCACTGGATCGGAGCTACTCTTCCTTTGATGGGCATTAGGCTACTGTGCATAGTAAGCATAATACTGTATTTTCACATTCAGTATATGCAGTGCCTACACACGCAATGACACGTATTCGTATAACATTTTAGCTTTGATAATACACTAATGTCTTTACAGTTTACATATTAGTTTCTAGGGCACAAAATGTGCTTCAAAAGTAGCTAGAATTCATATAGGCTCAATATAGGCTGTATCTCCATTTAAAAAATCTTATTTTCTAGTGCTCCACATTTTCAAAGTGAACATATAGACATTTTTCTAGTAGTCCATCTGTGTCTCCCTGAGGGATGTGGAGATCTGGGTCATGGTCTTAATGCTGTCACCATGACCACACTGAGACTGATATAATACAGTAAGTAACCAAGACCCACTGAACTCCGAATTCCTTCACCAAAGCTCTGAAATGCCAGGCCAGTTTCAGCAGTATTTCCTCCCATTTGATTATCAGTGGGTCAGCAGAGAGCACAGCTCCTTCAGATCACCTATACCCTGCTTCGACTCCTCATACAGATGGTATTTTGCTATGCATCAATAGATTGTGTTGGATGTATGCTGTCATACTGTACTGAAGATTGTGTTGAACAATGTTCTTGAGAGCATTCAATCAGTTATTTAGTTATCCGTATCTCATCCCTAGAGAGGGGAACGACGAGTCAACATGTTTGTCAAATCATCATACACCTCTCTCCCACTCACAATCTCTGTATGCTGGTCTTCATCGTCCTTCATAGACCATCCTCATCCTCTGTCAACTGAAGTTGAGTCATATTGTGTTTGTCTCAGGGAAAGGCTGCTGTTTGTACCATTCCTTTGAAAGGAAGCTTTCCTGGAAGGTCTATGCTTCCACCTGGTGGGCTTTTGTGGATTATATTTGACTGGGCATATAACTCCATTCATTTAATTACTTATCTTGTCCTTTTCTTTACCTCTGTTTTCAAATGACCTTTTGACATGCGCTCTCCACACCTGATGGATGATAAAGAAATAAATTGACCCAGAACATAATCTGATATTCTACCAACCTCTGTATCTCTGTCTGTAACCCTGCAACATATTTCATCAATAGCTATGAGTAATGGACCTCTACTCCAGTGACAGTAGAGTAAATGGGTGCCATAAATCAGAGACAGGCCACAGCACATCTGCCCCATTAGCATATGTTTACTGTGTTGTGTGGAGGAAATATCCTTTATCAGCACACATAGCTAATTAAGTGAATTTGGGATATGATGACATATATATACTGAACAAAAATATAAATGCAACATGTAAAGTGTTGTTCCCATGTTTCATGAGGTGAAATAAAATATCCCAGAGATGTTCCATACGCACAAAAAGCACATTTCTCTAAAATGTCCTCACCAGGGTCTTGATCTGACTGCAGTTCGACGTCGTAACCGACTTCAGTGGGCAAATGCTCACCTTCGATGGCCACTGGCACGCTGGAGAAGTGTGCTCTTCACCGATGAGTCCCGGTTTCAACTGTAACGGGCAGATGGCGTTGTGTGGGCGAGTGGTTTGCTGGTGTGAACAGAGTGCACTATGGTGGCAGTGGGATTATGGTATGGGCAGGCATAAGCTATGGACAATGAACACAATTGCATTTTAGGGGGGACCAACGATGGCAATTTGAATGCACAGAGATACCGTGATGAGAACCTGAGGCCCAATGCACGGCCCCATGTCGCAAGGATCTGTACACAATTCCTGGAATCTGAAAATGTCCCAGTTCTTCCATGGCCTGCATACTTACCAGACATGTCACCCATTCAGCACGTTTGGGATGCTATAGATTGACGTGTACGACAGCGTGTTCCAGTTCCCGCCAATATCCAGCAACTTTGCACAGCCATTGAAGAGGAGTGGGACGACATTCCACAGGCCACAATCAACAGCCTGATCAACTCTATGTAAGGAGATGTCGGGCTGCATGAGGTGAATGGTGGTCACACCAGATACTGACCGGTTTTCTGATCCACACAACTACCTTTAATTAAAAGTATCTGTGACCAACAGATGCATATCTGTATTCCCAGTCATGTGAAATCCATAGATTAGGGCCAAATGAATCCATTTCAATTGACTGATTTCCTTATATGAACTGTAACTCAGTAACATCTTTGAAATGGTTGCATGTTGCATTTACATTTTGTTCAGTGTACATCGTATCAGTAAACAACAGACTATTAGCTGTATTATTTATCTTATAACTATCTTGTAACCTTATAGCCTTAAAGCCTGCCTTGAAGATGAATGGACGTTATTTATCACCATATTTTTCATACAGTGTGATACAGTAGTTCATTGTTTATGGGGTTTGTTGTTCCAGAGGAGATCCTTCAGACCCACATAGCCCATTGGTGGTCTCCAGATGGTCTCAGACTGGCCTACGCCACCATCAACGACACCCTGGTGCCCAAGATGGAGGTCCCTATTTTCACTGGCACCCCGTATCCAATAGGGCTGGAGTATCATTACCCCAAGGTAAATCCCAGAGACAACCTCATGTCTATATTCTCTGTCCTCTTTGCCCTACACTGCCCTGACGTTTTTGGGTGAGTGGTATTGAATGAGTACCAATTGTTGTTGTGCAGATCGTCTCTGGTTCAAACCCAGGTCGGAAACAGAAAAGGGATCAACTCTTCTACAGAGTTGTGTGGATCTGACAGTTGACTTCACACAGACAAAAAGGTTCCATATAGATACCGTATAACTGAATTATATGATTTCTGGCATAACCTGTACCCTGCAGGCTGGGGAGGAGAACCCTGTAGTACACCTGTCTGTGGTGAGTTTGAACGGCCCCCTTCACACGGTGGAGATGAAGAAACCAGACGACCCCAGGATAGGGTGAGTGTCTCACTGACTGAATGACACAGTTACACGGTTCAAGATCATCTTTATTATCCCATAGGGCAGGGATCACCAACTAGATTCAGCCGCGGGACAATTTGTTTCTTGAGCGGATGGTCAGGAGCCGGAACAAAATTACAAATAATTAATAGACTGCAAATTGACCGCAAGAAGCACAGAAATAACACTTGACTAAAACATCATCATTTCAAACCTTGCTTACATTTGTATACGATCACATATACAGTATCTCTCTATTATGCGTGGGGATACTTTAGAACAGATTTCCTAAATTAAAATCACTTGGAGATGATTTCCATATATGGGAACTCCTTCAAGACTTTTGGAAAAGCATTCCTCATTAAGTTGGTTGAGAGAATTCAGATAGTGTGCAAAGCTGTCAACAAGTCAAAGGGTGGCCACAATGTAGAAAATAGTAAAAATGATGTATACACTTTTATTTTTTTACTTGGGGGGGCATATACAATCACCTGCTGGCCACATATGGACTACGGGCCACCAGTCACCAGTTGGGATGCAAACCTTTAGAGAAATATTCATCATGGAATAACCTTGCATCATACTGCATTAGCCAGGGCAATTCTGAAACAATAGGAAATTAATTTACATAAACTTGTAACTCATTCCATTGTGTTATTTTTGTAGAATGGAATATTACATCACAATGGTTATGTGGGCCACCACCACCAAGCTGGCAGTCAACTGGCTGAACAGAGCCCAGAACAACTCCATATTGACACTGTGTGAGGCCACCACAGGAGTCTGCACTAAGGTGAAACCCACACATGCACGCACACACATGCACACACACGCACACGCACACACACACACACACATGCACACACACACACACGCACACACACACACACACACACACACACACACACACACACACACACACACACACACACACACACACACACACACACACACACACACAAACATGCATGCATGCACACACTGCCACCCTCTTACACTGGCCCTAGCCCTTATTTGCTATCTTGTACTTTTCCAGAAACATGAGGATGAAAGTGATAGCTGGCTACACAAACAGGTAAGTGATAAGAACAGTAAAGCATTTATAACATTTACCACTCACAAACACATAAAAAACAACCCATACATTACAGTCAACACTTAAAGAAGAAGGGGAGACGGTAGGAGGGACAGAAGTGCATTTTACCGATTTAGCTGTCTCGTACTCAGACTCACTCCTCCTTTCTCTCCCTACTGTAGAACGAAGCGCCACTCTTCTCCCATGATGGATACAAGTTCTTCTTTACCAGAGCTATACCTCAGGGTGGGAGGGGCAAGTTCTTCCATATCTCCATGTCAACCTCCCAGGTAGAACAACACTGTCCTCCTTCCTGGAATTATGTACACTACTGTTCAAAAGTTTGGGGTCACTAAGAAATGTCCTTGTTTTTGAAAGAATAGCATATTTTCTGTCCATTAAAATAACATAAAATTGATCAGAAATACAGTGTAGACATTGGTAATGTTGTAAATGACTATTGTAGCTGGAAATGCCTGATTCTTTATGGAATATCTACATAGGCGTACAGGGGCCCATTATCAGGAACCATCACTCCTGTGTTCCAATGGCACGTTGTGTTAGCTAATCCGGATTTATCATTTTAAAAGGCTAATTTATCATTAGGAAACCCTTTTGCAATTATGTTATCACAGCTGAAAACTGTTGTTCTGATTAAAGAAGCAATAAAACTGGCCTTCTTTAGACTAGATGAGTATCTGGAGCATCAACATTTGTGGGTTCGATTACAGGCTCAAAATGGCTAGAAACAAAGACCTTTCTTCTGAAACTCGTCAGTCAATTCTTGTTCTGAGAAATGAAGGCTATTCCATGTGAGACATTGCCAAGAAACTGAAGATCTTGTACAACGCTGGGTACTACTCTCTTCACAGAACAGCGCAAACTGTCTCTAACCAGCTTCATTAAATAGTACCCGCAAAACACCAGTCTCAACGTCAACAGTGAAGTTGCGACTCCGGGATGCTGGCCTTCTAGGCTGAGTTGCAAAGAAAAATGCGTATCTCAGACTGGCAAATCAAAATAAAATATTAAGATGGGCAAAAGAACACAGACGCCTCTAGAAGGCCAAAAGACACTTCAGAGACACCAATACTCCTTAGCCAGTCCACAAGAATGGAATGGTCTACCATATCAAAAGCTTTGGCCAAGTCTATAAAAATAGCAACACAACATTGCTTAGATTCAAGGGCATTGGTGACATCATTGAGGACCTTTAAGGTTGCAGTGACACATCCATAACCTGAGCGGAAACCAGATTGCATACCAGAGAGAATACTATAGACATCAAGAAAGCCAGTCACTTGATTAGTGACAATTTTTTCTAACACTTTTGATAAACAGGGCAAAATAGAAATAGGCCTATAACTGTTAGGATCAGCTTGATCTCCCCCTTTAAATAAAGGACAAACCGTGGCTGCCTTCCAAGCAATGGGAACTTTCCCAGAGAGAAGAGACAGGTAAAAATGGTCAGAGATAGGCTTGGAGATGATAGGGGCAACAACCTTAAAGAAGAAAGGGTCTAAACCATCTGACCCAGATGTTTTTTGGGGGTCAAGTTTAAGGTGCTGGGACTCAGTGACCGCCTGCAGGGAGAAACTTTGTAGGGGGGAAAGAGGGAGGAGCATCGGGGCTAGTCGCATTGGAAGGGGTGGGAGATGAGGAAATGTTGGACGGGCAAGGAGGCAGGGCTGAGTCAAATAGGAATCTTGACTTAATGAAATGGTGATTAAAGTGTTCAGCCATGTGCTTCTTGTCAGTAACAACCACATCAACTTTAAGGGACATGGGCAGCTGTGATGAGGAGGCTTATTCTTCAGGTCTTTAACCATTTTCCAGAACTTCTTGGGGTTAGACCCACAGAGAGAGAACTGCTCCTTAAATTAACTAACTTTAGCTTTCCGTATAGCCTAGGTACACTTATTTCTCATTTGCCTGAATGAGAGCCAGTCAGTCTGAGTATGCGTGTGCCGAGCCTTTCGCCAAATGCAATTCTTGAGGTGGAGTAACTCTGCAAGATCACAGTTGAACCAGGGGCTGAACCTGTTTTTAATTCTAATTTTCTTTATGGGGCCGTGTTTGTTAACAATACCACTGAAAATATAAAAAAGAATGTCCAAGCGTCTTCGACAGAGGCCAAGTCATGAAGGAAGGCTTGTTCATTAAAGTTTTTTGCCAAGCGTCTATGACAGATCAGGACAGGTCGTTTCACTGAGCAGCCATTACGAACACAGGCTGTAAAACAGTGATCACTAAGGTTATTACAGAAAACACCAGACTGATACCTATTGGGATTATTTGTGAGGATAACATTGAGGAGAGTAGCCTTTTCTGGGTGTTTGGAGTCATACCTTGTGGGATTGGTAATAATCTGAGAAAGATTTAGGGAGTCCCATTGCTTTAGGACTTAGTCAGGTGGTTTAAACATGTCCCAGTTTAGGTCACCTACCAGGACAAATTCAGACTTAGTGTAAGGGGCCGGGAGAGGGCTTAGGGCAGGTAGGGTACAGGCCGGTGCTGATGGAGGACGATAACACCCAACAACAGTCAACGAAGAGCTATTTGAAAGTTTATTGCTTAAAACCACCAAATCAAATTGTTTGGGGACAGACTAGGTGGAGACATCCGAGCACTGAAGGTGATCCTTGGTAAAGATTGCCACTCCCCCCACGACAGAAGATCTGTCTCGCCGAAAAAGGTTATAACCAGAAAAGTTAAGGTCAGTATTCAAAACACTCTTCCTTAACCACGTCTCAGTAATGACACATCTGGATTGGAGCTGTGAACCCACACTTTCAATTGATCCATTTTAGGTAATAAGCTTCTAGTGTTAACGTGCAGAAAACCCAGGCTTTACCGAGAGCAGAAATCAGTGAAGCAGATATCAGAGCACAAGTCAGAATTGGAGCTAGCAACAGTAGATGGTTCAGGGTGTACATGAGCATTTCCCGATATCATCAACAGTAATACAATCAAGGCACGGCAGAGGACAGGGAGAGCTCTCCAGTGTTGATTTATAACATTTTGATGTGCATTAGATGGCAACAAGATCATATTGTACAGCAATTTCATCAGGTAACATGAATACAAAGCCAGCGAGACGTGGTTATAATGAGGCCAAAAGTCTGTGTAACCAATAAAGAGTCAGAGTCCCGAGTGTATATAATGACTTGCGGCTAGCCATTGTAAGTTCAGAGTCACTCGCCCCAACACTGCCTGTGTGCTGGAGGTGAGTGAAAGCTCGGGAGAGAGGGGGAGTGTGGTGGGGTACCTGTACCAGACAGGGGGAGACAAGACAGCAGGGCAGACGGTGAACAGATCGCCAAGTGGAATCCCAGCAGCAGGCAACATGAGTAGGTGTCACACCCACTTAGGAGATGCTTTTATTTCTGGAGGCAGATTCAAAGGCCTCTGGATTTGGGTGGGGTAGCCTGTGAGATTCCTGCCATTTGTTGGGCTCAAAGGCTTCGACACCTCAGTGATAATTGAAGTTGTATCTGGTCTGTTTCAGTTCCAGGTTGGATGGTGTCCTCAGGTCTCTGCTGTTTGTTTGCCAGAGCCAACTGTAGCCAACTGTTCTTTAACCTGTAGTTGTCATGTTGACATGTATTGTTCCATTCCAGCCCAACACCAGCACAGACACTCTGCAGTCCCTGACATCAGGAGACTGGGACGTTACTCAGATACTGGCCTACAGCCAAGACAAGCAGCTCATGTAAGTCTCTCCACCCATACATTACAGTAACGTGACCAAATAGTACCATTATGATTCCTAAATACATATAATTTCTATTACCATGGAAACTTGACTTACCTTCTCTTGTTCAGGTAATAGTCATTGAACTCCAAACTGATCTTCATCACAATGTTTTACAGATACTTTTTGAGCACAGAGGATGATCCAAAACGACGACACCTCTACAGGTATAATTAGAGGGTTTATTCTGTGAGAGATTACGATGTAATTGTTTTTATCTAATAGGGTATAATCAATCAATCAATCAAATGTATTTATAAAGCCCTTTTTACATCAGCCGATGTCACAAAGTGCTATACAGAAACCCAACATAAAACACCAAACAGCAAGCAATGCAGATGTAGAAGCACGGTTGCTAGGAAAAACTCCCTAGAAAGGCAGGAAGCTAGGAAGAAACCTAAGAGAGGAACCAGGCTCTGAGGGGTGTCCAGTCCTCTTCTGGCTGTGCCGGGTGGAGATTATAACAGTACATGGCTGTAGAGTGGCTGTAGGTGCAACAGGTCAGCACCTCAGGAGTAAATGTCAGTTGGCTTTTCATAGCCGATCATTCAGAGTGAGAGAGAGAGAGAGAGAGAGAGAGAGAGAGAGAGAGAGAGACTTAAATTCACACAGGAGAAATTCTCCAGATAATGCTAATAGCGTGGTTTACTGTGTCTATCCTATATCAGTGCGGACACTAAAGGCCCGTTCAACCGCCGCTGTCTGTCATGTGAGTTCAAGTGTGGCTATGTGGACGGCTCCTTCAGCCACAACATGCAGTACTTCCTGCTCAACTGTAAAGGTGAGTGCTCCTGACCTTGAATCCTGAACACTAAGCAGCATATGTTGCACTTTCCTGAATCAGTAGATTTTTGTGATACATAAATAAATTGAAGTCTTTGGCTATGCTGCTGAGGTTTATTGGAGTGTTTAGTGTCAAATATAGATACAAAAGAAAATAAGATCTGAGTCAAAATATTACATTGAATTAGTGTTCAATGCTGTGGCAAATGGTTGTATTGAATCTGACTGCAGTACACCACTAACCACTGTTTCTACTTGCCAATCAGATGTAGCTCAATGTGAACTGCCAGCCTGCATCCTATAGTGTTCCTGCTGTATCAAACTACAGTAGTTGGCATAGAGCCGTATGTCCTGCCCTGCTTCTTGTGTGTCAGACAGGTTCTGTCTGAAATGAGAGCAGGGCCCAGTGAGGGACAGATGAGGGCGGGCTCAGCGCTGCATGGCCTTTTTTGTGTCTGTGTTCTCATTCTCTCTGAGAATGTTAATCATCGTTCTCTCCTACCGGTGCAGTTGCCATGACAGCTGATTTGTTTAGAGGGTCCGCTCTGGAGAGGAAAAAGGGCAACAGCCTTTTCATTCATTAGATCTTGTGAGTGGAGAGCAGCCCTGGTCTGTATTAAGTAATAATAACAGCCTGGTATTCATTCAGCTGCTCCCCAAGGTGCTACAGACAGACAGTGGCTTCTTCTCAGTAATGACACATGGCTGGCTGAGAGGGGTTATTTCTAGACTTGCATTACTAAAGATGGAAAGAGAGAGAGGCATTTTTTTTTACAATCTCTAGTTTTTAAATACAGTGAAATGTGTATTTTGTTTGCTTCTCCATTTGAGGCCATTTATATGAACCTTCAAGTGTTTCTTCCTATAATAACCTACAACCTCCACCTCTCTCTTTCTCTGTGCCCCCTATGTATCCCCATCCAGGCCCAGATGTACCCAGTGTTGCCGTCTACAGCACAAAGACAGACAGAGTGAGTGTTATGAGGCCTGACCCTGGCCTGTACCATAAAGGGGACTGAAGCTGAGGGGCATTTTATTCAGTATAGTGTCTTTAATATCACATCACCAAAAATTATATGGGAAATGTGTTCGATGCTTCATGAAGCTGCCACTCAGACTATACTGTAAGTGAAAAATGAGACTGTTTCTTCCATGTCACTGCAGAGGTCCTGGACCTGGAGACTAATGAGGGAGTGAATAACACGTACCACAACATGCAGATGCCCAAAGTGGAGTACGAGACCATCACCATAGACGATTACAGTAGGTATCCCTCCATGGTGCACCAATGCAGAGGTGGTTATAGGAAGCTAGACAATGCCCCTTTCAGCTGCATTCTTTATGATGACATTAAATATATCATCATATGGCCTCCAGAGTGGTGCGGTGGCCCAAGGCATTGCATCACAGTGCTGGCTGTGCCGCTAGAGATTCTGGATTCGCGACCGGGGGAGACCCATGGGGCGGCGCACAATTGGCCCAGCGTTGTCCGGGTTAGGGGAGGGTTTGGCTGGCAGGGATGTCCTTGTCCCATCGCGCACTAGCGACTCCTGTGGCGGGCCGGGCGCAGTGCACGCTGACACGGTTGCCAGGTGTACGGTGTTTCCTCCGACACATTGGTGTGTCTGGCTTCTGGGTTAAGTGGGCATTGTGTCAAGAAGCAGTGTGGCTTGGTTGGGTTGTGTTTTGGAGGACGCACGGCTCTCGACCTTCGCCTCTCCCCGAGTCCATGCGGGAGTTTCAGTGATGAGACAAGACTGTAACTACCAATTGGATACCAAGAAATTGTGGAGAAAAAGTATGTGAACCCTTTGGAATTACCTGGATTTCTGCATAAATTGGTTATCAAATTTGATCAGATCTTCATCTAAGTCACAACAATAGACAAGCACAGTGTGCTTAAACTAATAACACACAAAGTATTGTATTTTTCTTGTCTATATTGAATACATAATTTAAACATTCACAGTGTAGGTTGGAAAAAGTATGTGAACCCCTAGGCTAATGAGTTACCTAACCTGGTGTCCAATCAATGAGACGAGATTTGAGATGTTGGTTAGAGCTGCCCTGCCCTATAAAAGAAACTCACAAAATTTGAGTTTTCTATTCACAAGAAGCATTGCCTCATGTGAATCATGCCTCGAACAAAAGAGATCTCAGAAGAAATGTTGACTTGCATAAAGCTGGAAAGGTATCTCTAAAAGCCTTGATGTTCATCAGTCTACGGTAAGACAAATGGTCTATAAATGGAGAAAGTTCACCACTGTTTCTACTCTCCCTAGGAGTGGCCGTTCTACAAAGATGACTGGAAGAGCACAGCGCAGAATGCTCAATCAGGTTAAGAAGAATCCTAATCAGCTAAAGACTTACAAAAATCTCTGGAACGTGCTAACATCTCTGTTGACGAGTCTACGATACGTAAAACACTAAACAAGAATGGTGTTCATGGGAGGACACCATGGAAGAAGCCACTGCTGTCCAAAAAAAACATTGCTGCACGTCTGAAGTTGCGAAAGTGTGAAAGAGCACCTGGATGTTCCACAGAGCTACTAGCTAAATATTCTGTGGACAGATTAAACTAAAGTTGAGTTGTTTGAAAGGAACACACAACACTATGTGTGGAGAAAAAAGGCACAGCACACCAACATAAAAACCTCACCCCAACTGTAAAGTATGGTGGAGGAAGCATCCTGGTTTGGGGCTGCTTTCCTGCCTCAGGGCCTGGAAAGCTTGCTATCATCGACAGAATGAATTCCCAAGTTTATCAAGCAATTTTGCAGGAGAATGTAAGGCTCTCTGTCCGCTAATTGAAACTCAACAGAAGATGGGTGATGCAACAAGACAACGACCCAAAACACAGAAGTAAATCAACAAAATAATGGAAGAAAATACGCCTTGAGGAGTGGCCTGACCACAACCCGATTGAGATGCTGTGGCATGACCTCAAGAGACCGGTTCACACCAGACATCCCAGGAATATTGCTGAACTGAAACAGTTTTGTGTTATTAGTTTAAGCAGACTGTGTTTGTCTATTGTTGTGACTTAGATGAAGATCAGATCACATATGACCAATTTATGCAGAAATCCAGGTAATTCCAAAGGGTTCACATACATTTTCTTGCCACTGTACTGTCACAGTAATCACACAAACCTTTAATTCGCTCCTGAAACTGCCTCTTTGAAGATAGCCAGCCGTGTCGATGGCTCCCATTGGGGGATGAGAGTAGCATACTACATTGATTTGAGAAGAGTAGTAGAATGGTCCCACTTAAATTAGCTTTTCTAGATACTTAGGACAGCTAATCAGCCGTACCAATGATTGTCCGGGGGATGAGCTTCTCACCTCTACCTTGTGTTGATATTCAGAGTTCGAACCACTTTTCAATGTGAGCTGCAGCTACACGCCTCTCTGGTCTGAAAGTTAATTTCTTTACCAATCCTTTATGCGCTCTGGTCGAAAGGGGCGGTTCCGTCAGGCTGCCACGCTCTCTGACCTTACTCGGGCCGTGGCTACTTACTGTGCAAAGTTTATAGGAGATAAATGATCTCTTATGGCTCCTAAAATCACATTCCTATCTTAACATTTGTTTCATCATTTTTCATATTTCATACACAACGTTAAGGATGGAGACTTCGTACATGTAGTGTACAGTTGAAGTCAGAGGTTTACATACACCTTAGGCAAATACATTTAAACTCAGTTTTTCCACATTTCCTGACATTTAATCCTAGTAAAAAATCCCTGTCTTAGGTCAGTTAGGATCACCACTTTACTTTAAGAATGTGAAATGTCAGAATAATAGTAGAGAGAAGGATTTATTTCAGCTTATATTTCTTTCATCACATTCCCAGTGGGTCAGAAGGTTACATACACTCAATTAGTATTTGGTAGCATTGCCTTTAATTTTTTTTACTTGGTTAAACGTTTCGGGTAGCCTTCCACAAGCTCCCACAATAAGTTGAGTGAATTTTGGCCCATTCCTCCTGACATAGCTGGTGTAACTGAGTCAGGTTTGTAGGCCTCCTTGCTTGCACACACTTTTTCAGTTCTG
Source organism: Brachymystax lenok tsinlingensis (assembly GCA_030435695.1). Taxonomy (NCBI): domain Eukaryota; kingdom Metazoa; phylum Chordata; class Actinopteri; order Salmoniformes; family Salmonidae; genus Brachymystax; species Brachymystax lenok. Next base: position 24,859,184 of record CM059788.1, on the reverse strand, counting down.
CCCACAGATTTTCTATGGTATTGAGGTCAGGGCTTTGTGATGGCCACTCCAATACCTTGACTTTGTTGTTCTTAAGCCAAACGTCTCTGGAGACAAAGCACATTCCTTTGTGAATTTGGAGAGGGAGACCCTGGATCTCCTCTCCTTTATTTTACAACAGGGCATGAGGTGTCAATCCCCACCAGTTCCCTCCTCCCCCCTCTGTCTGTGTGAGAGGGTCTGGTTGAAGTCATCCATTGCCAAGCTGATCTGACCTATTTGGATCCTCACAGGACATTCATGACACAGCATTCAGGATTAGACCCACCCTTTGTATGATGTGTTCATAAATGCTGATATACACTCCTGGGCTGCACTGTAACAATGGCATTAGTTATAACATTTGATATGATAATTTAAGAAGAACATCATTTCATTTAGTCTTGTTTCTTGCAGCTCTGACAATGCAGATACTGAAGCCAGCTGGTTTCATAGACACAGCTCACTACCCCCTCCTGTTACTAGTGTAAGTATGGCAACAACTACCCCCACACACAATACAGTTACTATGTTATTCTATATAAAAACATCATACAAACCCCAGTAGAGAATATATTAGAATCATAGCATATTCTGTTTTGACATTGGACCGTCACAGAGAGCTATAATGGATCATTGGTTCCGCCTGTTCTCTGTTTCCCTCAGGGACGGAACACCTGGCGGACAGATGGTGACAGAGCAGTTCCGTGTGGACTGGGCCACGGTGCTGGTGAGCAGTTATAGCACCATTGTAATCCGCTTTGACGGCCACGGGTCCGGGTTCCAGGGCACCAACCTCCTCCACCGCGTCAGGAGGAAACTGGGCGTGATCGAGGAGAGGGACCAGATGGAGGCCCTCAGGTGAGAAAGAGGGAGAGACACACCTGGACACAGTATAATCTTCTTTGAGAATTAAAATAATTGCTCCCTCTTTATAAGCTAACACCATGTTACCACATCTTACAGTTGCTATATGCAGGTACAGTTGAATTACAGTGGGAAAAATTATGATACACTTTTTCATTATAGTACGTTATTGGGTTGTTGGAAATCTAATACCAACAAAGCATTGATTGTTTATTCTTCTTTATTCTAGACTGATATCGAAAGAAATGTACATTGACAAAAGTCGAATTGGAGTATATGGAAAGGTAAGGAGAATCAATACTTGAAGAAAAGAAGCTAGCTACTTATTCAAACCATGAAAAAAAAGTTATTCAGTTCCCTTTACTCCTCTTCTTGTCAATTCAAGTACTGTATCTGAGCTGAAGAAAGAGTGGACGAGGGTTTTACTCTGTCTGGAAAATAGAGCAGAAGCTCACTCCCACATATAAAAAAAAAAAAAAAAAAAAAAAAAAAAAGAAACATCCCTTTTTCAGGACCCTGTCTTTCAAAGATAATTCATAAAAATCCAAATAACTTCACAGATCTTCATTGTAAAGGGTTTAAACACTGGTTCCCATGCTTGTTCAATGAACCATAAACAATTAATGAACATGCACCTGTGGAACGGTCGTTAAGACACTAACAGGTCACAGTTATGAAAACTTAGGACACTAAAGAGGCCTTTCTACTGACTCTGAAAAGCACCAAAAGAAAGATGCCCAGGGTCCCTGCTCATCTGCGAGAACGTGCCTTAGGCATGCTGCAAGGAGGCATGAGGACTGCAGATGTGGCCAGGGCAATACATTGCAATGTCTGTACTGTGAGACGCCTAAGACAGCGCTACAGGGAGACAGGATGGACAGCTGATCGTCCTCGCAGTGTCAGACCACGTGTAACACCTGCACAGGATTGGTACATCCGAACATCACACCTGCGGGACAGGTACAGGATGGCAACAACAACTGCCTGAGTTACACCAGGAACACACGATCCCTCCATCAGTGCTCAGACTGTCCGCAATAGACAGAGAGGATAGACTGAGGGCATTTAGGCCTGTTGTAAGGCAGGTCCTCACCAGACATCACCGGCAACAACGTTGCCTATGGGCACAAACCCACCGTCTCTGGACCAGATAGGACTGGCAAAAAGTGCTCTTCACTGACGAGTCGCGGTTTTGTCTCACCAGGGGTGATATTCGCGTTTATTGTCGAAGGAATGAGCGTAACACCGAGGCCTGTACTCTGGAGCGGGATCGATTTGGAGGTGGAAGGTCCGTCATGGTCTGGGGCGGTGTGTCACAGCATCATCGGACTGAGCTTGTTGTCATTGCAGGCAATCTCAACGCTGTGCGTTACAGGGAAGACATCCTCCTCCCTCATGTGGTACCCTTCCTGCAGGCTCATCCTGACATGACCCTCCAGCATGACAATGCCACCAGCCATACTGCTTGTTCTGTGCGTGATTTCCTGCAAGCCAGAAATGTCTGTGTTCTGCCATGGCCAGCAAAGAGCCCGGATCTCAATCCCATTGAGCATGTCTGGGACCTGTTGGATCAGAGGGTGAGGGCTAGGGCCATTCACCCCAGAAATGTCCGGGAACTTGCAGGTGCCTTGGTGCAAGAGTTGTTCAGTTTATGTCTCAGTTGTTGAATCTTATTGTTCATACAAATATTTACACATGTTAAGTTTGCTGAAAATAAACGCAGTTGACAGTAAGAGGACGTTTCTTTTTTTGCTGAGTTTAGATATGATGGGGTGAGCTTCTGCTCTATGTTGCACTAAAAAGGAATAGGGTCCCATTTGGGATTCATAACTACGAGAGCAACTACACACTACGGCCCAGCAACGACATAAATATTTCAATCAGGTTTCAGTTTGGCACTCAGTCCTCATTTGTCTATAGAAAGTTAGAATTTGTATGCAGTTTGTCTTTGGAGTGGTGTATGTGAAGGTTCTAGCCTTGATATGTCAACAATGTATTTCTATACTGTTTGTTCAAGAAACACGATACTATTAAGTGTCTCTCACTAACTGTACCTTATCTGTCTATATAGGTTTATGGAGGATATTTAGCCACCCTGCTTTTAAGTTCTGAAGACTCCCTGCTTAAATGTGGAGCAGCCGTCTCGCCCATCACAGATTTCAAGTTATATGGTATAGCGTAATGATTTGCTTTTGCGACATAATTTCTTGCTGCATGAATCATTTCTCACTATAATGTATTATAGTTTGAACAGTGCCTTATAACATGCTATTATGTGTTCCTTCTTTATACACCAGCTTCAGCATTTTCAGAGAGATACCTTGGATCACCAAAGACAGACTCTCGAGTATACTCGGTAAAGATTCACCACTTCTTACACTTTATCCGCTAGTCAGACAAGATGTCAAATAATTTGTATTTCATGCTGCTGTTCGCTGTCCTCTTTCCTTCAGGTGGCAAGTTTAGCACACCGGGCAGCTCACCTAATGGACAGGAAGTACATGATCATCCATCCAACTGCTGATGGTACAGTCATTACTATCAATAAGTTAGCTTTTCCTAGATCTATCGGTTTGTGCTGTCTTGCTAAGTTACTGTCAAAGCAGTCTTATTAACTGATTAACTTTGAGGCTGAATGTTGAAGTACTGTGACTGAATATACACATCTTACATGTCATGTTACCCTCTCTCCCTCCCTAAAGAGAAAGTCCATTTCCAGCACTCTGCAAAATTCATCAACCATTTAATCAATGAGAAGGCAAATTACTCTCTACAAGTAAGCTTGACATCTTGACACTTTAGCTTTTGAACATGTTTAGGACATTGTTATGAAGGCATTATGAGCAGTGTGTCAAATATTGTTACCTACATGTCTTTTATTTTGTAATGTCTCTGTGCTGTAGATCTACCCAGATGAGGGACACTTCCTACATAGCGATGGCACACGGCAACACCTGAGCCAATCACTGGTTAACTTCTTTGAGGAGTGTTTCCGACTGCCGGACTTACCAAGCGAGGACAAGAAGGACAAGGAGGATGAGGGAGATGTTTAAACCAGCTGACACGTGGTTAACACTCCAGCTACCACAGCACAATATGCAACAAATCTTTTCTTTCTCAACTCATTACCCCCACCCCGGCCCAGATCTGTTTGTGCAGTTATGCCAACTCTGATGGTCAGCTGTGACAATGCTCATTTAGAGTTGGCATTGGCAAGACAGATCTAGGACCAGGCCAACCTACTCCACCCTCTGTATAATTTAGGCTCCTCTTTAGAGCACAGTACCTGCATGTACCAAGGACCTCACACCTCGCTCTTCATCCTTATTCTTCTTTATCACTTTTGGTTGGCTGACAACTGGACTGGCCAGCAAGACAGCTCCATCATGGATGTTGTTGACTTTGGTAAAAAAAAAAAAAAAAAAAATTAAATCTTAGCAGTGAACAAGTTATTTTTTGGGGACCAAATAATCTGGTCACTGAAGAACCTTCTAGTAACCCCCCTTGTGGACAGCTAAAGTAGTGAACCACCACTCCAACCGGCATCTATTGAGGGATGCATTTCCCCTGCCACCACACACACAAGTAAATCTATAGTGGGCTACGGACACCAAGGGTAATTTTCATTGCGGTAAACATGGAAGAGCTACCTGTTGTTGACTTCACCATCCACCAGAGAGTTTGTGTCCATGATTCTGATGTTAAAACAGCAGCACACAGAACAATTTATTTCTCTTAATTGCTGTTTAATGTTCAATATGTCTTTCAGTAAGTAATGTGGCTTTGAGTTAATGTATGGTGGTCACATCGGCCTATGGGGCACAATGTTACTTTAACTTTGGGATCATAATAATTCCTTTTTACTCCTGTCATTTGGAGTGGCGCTCTAGTGTTATGTTAGGGCTCGATTCAATCCGTCGCGCTGAAGATCTATGCTATAGTGCAATTGAAATGTAAAAGGTAATTTCTGAATGCGGGAACATTGCTTTAAAATTCCTATTGCGCTGTAGTGCAGGTTCTTCAGTGCTACTGATTGAATCGAGCGCTTAGTCACTGTGCCTTACTACTGGGGGTAAACATTCATTTTTCATTTAAGAAAGATCTGTACATTGGACATAATTTTCTTCAGTTGAATCATTGCTATCAGACCAGTCCATATGGTTGAAAATGTAATGCGATTTTATAACTCCCATTATAAAAGTATACTATTATGCTGTTGTAACTACATCAAAAGGTTCATGAGGCATATTCAGTGTAGGTTTTAGAATATTTTTTTTGGTGAGTTAATGTTTGTTTCTTTGTCAGCTCATTTAAATGAAGTGTTCAGTGGCTTGACCGTCTGTCCCCAAGACCTCACTTCGGTTAGTGTTGTCAGCTGTTTTACAAAATGTATAAATCTTACATTGTTGAAAAGTCTAACTAGAACTGTGTGTGTGTGTGACTTGTACATAAAGCATTTTCAAATTTACTTGAGTACATTTTGTTCTTGGTGGCTTTGTTTTCATTGGACACTGCCATTCAGTGTTCAAGAGGGGCACAGCTAAAGAAGGAAGTTTACCTCTACCATAACTGATGTTGCTTGTGTGTGGTAGGAGTTGACATTAGGGCATGATAGTTATAGAATAATACTATTTAGAAGGAACTAACCAGGAAAGGTAGTGCAGTAGATTCTAAAAACACCAGCCATATCCTTTTAGCCATTGATAAGATTTATTTCCAGTGTTTAGGAGCCCATGCCCCCTCCACTCAGAGAGAGAACATGCCATAAATGATACAAACAGTCCAGCAGCTCAATGAAGCATTTTCACATGCAGGGAGGACTCTCTCATCGCTCCCCAGAGAACCACTGGACTATCACCAGTCTGTAATCTAACACCCACCCTACCATCAGCAACATCTCAATACTGTACTTTTTACTGAGAAAAAAAAATCTGGCAATTTGATGGAAATGAAACAAAAAGGCAGATAAAACATGGCATTTATATACACATGGTACTTATTTTATACAGAAATATTTTAAATTCAAGTTCTGTTAATGCAAAAAAATGAAAGGAAAAAACAAAAGTACAAAAAAGGTGAAGACCAGAGTGGAATGCCTAAGGAATGGAAGCTCAACGTTCCTCTGTTTAAGATAGAACCTGTAGAATGACCGTGAGTCCACGATAATGTCATTCACAGTTAAGTTTTTATGCATCTCAACAAAGACGATTTGGCACCCTTTACAGTTCATTATGAGGCACTTCCTATTGCGAAAGAAACATGATTTCTGATTTGATTATTCATATTCTTCTCCCTCTTGATCCCACCCCCCCCCGTCTGATGCCCTTAACTGACCGAAGCATGAAACCACAAGCACACAGCATATTGAATCAGAGGGAAGTAGTTGTTCACTGCTTTTTTCTTAAAAGGGTGGAATAAAAACAGTTATTTTTGTATTTATGACGTTGTTAGTCCAGTGTCTTGTCACAATGCACCTTGAAAGAGGTCACTCGACGGCAGTCACAGAGCACCTACGGCAGTCCAAAACAGCTATCCCCCAAAAAAACAACACTTCAAGTAGAGAGAGGAAGGGGGGATCTGTACAATTTAAAATGTGAACAAGCAACTAAAGCTTTAGTCAGTATTACAGCAAGCACGTCGTACATTCTTAAAATTTGGTTACTGAAAGACTCACTTTTAACCAACCGAGACACTCTTACAACTAAAATAGTCCTCTGCAATACTTTTGAAAAAAAATCTATTTTTTTCACTACTATAGCCACCTCCTACAAGTCAGTTACTGTATTTTCACTTAGCCTACCTTTTCACAATCTTTACTTGAAACACCAGCCATGTTTACACTTCCTTACACCAATCAACTTCGACTCATCAGTTCATCCATGAGCAAGAGGCCCTTGAGTCGCAATCTTCAGCATAACAGGGATTTCTGTTAGGAGTGAGGATTTCTCTACCCCAACGCCCATCCCAAAGTCTGTCATTTGTCATGAAAAAGGAGAAAATGTATCAACATGAATTGAATGTTTTGTTCCATGCCTTGTTGTGTCAGTCAGATAAACCACCCCTGTGCAGTAACCCTTCTTATTTTAAGCGTACAAACACACACCAGCAAACAGACTCTGCGTAAATACATTAACGTCACTTCACAGTACCTGTACATGCTCACTGGTCCTTTACAAACATCACTCACATCCACTCACACACATACACATCTCAGACAGAAAGACAGACAGGCACACTCCTAGCCAGACAGACACCACCTCTCACAGATACTGGTAGAAGCGAGACTGGACCACCTGAGCACCAGAGAGTTTGTGTGGGTGTGCGGTGGCCGACAGATTCAGGCTTTTACTCTGGGGACCTGCGTCTCCATTCAGCAGCTCAGCTGGAGTTGGGCATGGTGAGGGGGGGTCTGAGAGGGACGACGACGGGGCCTCCTGGGCCTGGTGGCTGGGGTTCTGGCGGTCGGGGTTGCAGAGGAGGAGCAGTGCCCCCTGGTGTTCAGAGAAGTCCAGGCTTACCTCGGGGTTGGAGGTGCGGTGGCGCTCGCGGGCAATCCACTCCCGGATGGAGAAGTCCTGGGAAGAACACTTGGGCTTCAGCCGGTCCACGGCCGACAGCTCTGCCCGCGAGCCCCCGCCCATCCCCATGCCCCCCTGCCAGTCCCCCATCACAGACAGCTCAGCAAAGTCCCTCTGGCCTCCCATGGTGTGTCTGCGTCTGATGTTCTTCTTCTTGTCCCTGCGTCCCTCTGGAGAGCGGCTCTGCTGGGTGCCCACCCCGAACATGTCGTCTACGGACGTCCGCAGACGGAACTTCAGCCGGTCTGTGATCTTGATACGCCATGCAGGCTCAATCCCCTTCTCTGACTCGCTGCGGGAGGAGGAGCTAAGGCTGCTGGTGGAACGCCCCTTAACCGCCCCCAGAACTCGAGACAGCCTATTGGAATCTTTGTTGCTCTGCCCTCCGTCCAATGAGGAATCGCTGTCAGTCTTCTGACGCGCTGCAGACTTCTTCCTGGAGAGAGTATCACACTCGATGAGTCTGTGGGAGGGGAGGGGCCTGGGCGCATCCGGCACGTCTGATTGGCAGATATCTTTCCCCGGCCGGGTCTCCTTCACGCTCCCAATAAACACCGATAGGTCGCTCTCGCTGTCCGTCTCCATGGGCCGGCCCTCACTAATCAGCTCACTACGCTCATCATCAGCGTCATCTCCTCCCCTGCTCTCGGCCACCGAGTGTACCTCTGGACTGAGCGTGCTCAGCTCGGCCCCGGTGAGGAATGTCATGGAGGAGGTGGTGGAGTAGCCTGAGGTGATGGAGCTGACCTCGGCCCCCAGGCCACTGGCACCAGTCTCTGGTCCCAGGCCCCCTGTTCTGCCATGCCTCACCCTGGGTCCCTTCACAGACGCCTGGGAGCTGGTGCTGTTCATGGTGCCCAGGTCTGACGCTTCATCATAGTTGGAGGGTGGGTCCGACAAAGATGACTGGTGGGCCACCTGCCTGCGGTGGCCGAGGCGGGGGGATTGGGAGGCGTGGGGGGTTTGGGAGGCATAGGGGAAGCATGTGGAGGAGGTACGGATGCTGGGGGAGGAGGTGTGTTTGGGAAAGGGGGATGGAGAGGGCTGAGACATGAGGCCGTCTGAACGGGACTCTTTCCCGTTGGTTTGGACCCTGTCCCCTGGCTGTTTCCCTCTCTCGCTGGCCTCCCTCTCCACATCCGTCTGGCTGTCTGGGGACCAGGCTGGGTGGAGGTCCTGGTGGCTCAGGCTCTGTTGTTCTGGCTGCTCCTTCTTAGCAAACACGGCGTCCAGGTCGTCGTCAGAGCTGCTGGGCTGAGCCTTGTCCTTGGGCTTCTTACGCTTGCGGCTGACAAAGAAGGAGGAGCGAAGCATCTCCCTGCTACACTGGTCCTTCCCAGAGCCCCACAAGCCCTGCTGGGACAAAATACCAGGATGTCAGTCACACATACCAATCACTAACGTCTACTTTTAAAAAAATCCACCTTTCCCAGAAACAAGTCTCTCACCGTTGCCGCTTGTTATAGACCCTCTTCAGCCCCCAGCTGTTCCCTGGACACCATATGTGAATTGATTGCCCCCCATCTATCTTCAGAGGTGACCTAAACTGGGATATGCTTAACACCCTGGCCGTCCTACAATCTAAGCTAGATGCCCTCAATCTCACACAAATTATTAAGGATCCTACCAGGTACAACCCTAAATCCGTAACCATGGGCACCCTCTTAGATGTCATCCTGACCAACTTGCCCTCTAAATACACCTTCTTTGCCTCATTGCCTGCGTGCGTGATGGGTCCGCGGTCAAACGTCCACCCCTCGTCACTGTCAAACGCTCCCTAAAACACTTCAGCGAGCAGGCCTTTCTAATCAACCTGGCTCGGGTATCCTGGAAGGATATTGACCTCATCCTGTCAGTTGAGGATGTCTGGTTGCTCTTTAAAAGTGCTTTCCTCGCCATCTTAAATAAGCATGCCTCATTCAAAAAATGTAGAACTAAGAACAGATATAGTCCTTGGTTCACCCCAGACTTTACCAGCACAAAAACATCCTGTGGCGTTCTGCATTAGCATCGAATAGCCCCCGCGATATATTCAACTTTTCAGAAAAGTCAGGAACCAATATACTCAGTCAGTTAGAAAAGCTAAGGCTAGCTTTTTCCCAAACAGAAATTTCGATCCTGCAGCACTAATTCCCAAATGTTTTGGGACACTAAAGTCCATGGAGAATAAGAGCACCTCCTCCCAGCTGCCCACTGAACTGAGGCTAGGAAACACTGTCACCACCGGCAAATTGCCCAAGCCTCCCCCCGCTTCTCCTTCACCCAAATCGAGACAGCTGATGTTCTGAAAGAGCTGCAAAAACTGGATCCCTACAAATCAGCTGGGCTAGACGATCTGGACTTCCTCTTTCTAAAATGATCCACCGAAACTGTTGCAACCCCTATTACTAGCCTGTTCAACCTCTCTTTCATATCGTCTGAGATCCCCAAAGATTGGAAAGCTGCCGCAGTCATCCCCCTCTTCAAAGGGGGAAACACTAGACCCAAAGTGTTATAGACCTATATCCATCCTGCCCTGCCTTTCTAAAATCTTTGAAAGCCAAGTTAACAAAACAGATCACCGACCATTTCGAATTCCACCATACCTTCTCTACTATGCAATCTGGTTTCCGAGCTGGTCATGGGTGCACCTCAGCCACACAAGGTCCTAAACAATATCATAACCGCCATCAATAAAAGACAGTACTGTGCAGCCGTCTTTATCGTCCTGGCCAAGGCTTTCGACTCTGTCAATCACCGCATTCTTATCGGCAGACTCAATAGCCTTGGTTTCTCAAATGACTGCCTCGCCTGGTTCACCAACTACTTCTCAGATAGAGTTCAGTGTGTCAAATCGGAGGGTCTGTTGTCCGGACCTCTGGCAGTCTCTATGGGGGTGCCACAGGGTTCAATTCTCGGGCCGACTCTTTTCTCTGTATATATCAATGATATTGCTCTTGCCGCTGGTGATTCTCTGATTAACCTCTACGCAGACAAGACCATTCTGTATACATCTGGCCCTTCTTTGGACACTGTGTTAACAAACCTCCAAACGAGCTTCAATGTCATACAACACTTCTTCAGTGGCCTCCAACTTTTAAATGCTAGTAAAACTAAATGCATGCTCGTCAACCGATTGTTGCCCGCACCCGCCCGCCTGACTAGCATCACTACTCTGGACGGTTCTGACTTAGAATATGTGGACAACTATAAATGCCTAGGTGTCTGGTTAGACTGCAAACTCTCCTTCCAGACTCACAATAAGCATCTCCAATCCAAAATTAAATCTATAATCGGCTTCCTATTTCTCAACAAAGCCTCCTTCACTCATGCTGCCAAACATACCCTCGTAAAACTGACTATCCTACCAATCCTTGACTTCGGCGATGTCATTTACAAAATAACCTCCAACACTCTACTCAGAAAACTGGATGTAGTTTATCACAGTGCCATCCGTTTTGTCACCAAAACCCCATATACTACCCACCACTGCGACCTGTATGCTCTCGTTTGCTAGCCCTCACTACATATTCGTCGCTAAACCCACTGGCTCCAGGTCATCTATAGGTCTTTGCTTCGATAAAGCCCCGCCTTTTCTCGGCTCACTGGTCACCATAGCAACAACCACCCGTAGCACGCGCTCCAGCAGGTATATTTCACTGGTCATTCCCAAAGCCAACACATCCTATGGCTGCCTTTCCTTCCAGTTCTCTGCTGCCAATGACCGGAACGAATTGCAAAAATCACTGAAGCTGGAGACTTATATCTCCCTCTGTAACTTTAAGCATCAGCTGTCAGAGCAGCTTACCGATCACTGTACCTGTACACAGCCCATCTGTAAATAGCACACCCAACTACCTCATCCCCATATTGTTTTTTATCCTCTTGCTCTTTTGCACCCCAGTATCTCGACTTGCACACCATCATCTGCACATCTATCACTCCAGTGTTAATGCTAAATTGTAATTATTTATATTTATTGCCTTACCTCCCTACTCTTCTACATTTGCACACACTGTACATAGATCTTTCTATTGTGTTATTGACTGTACGTTTGTTAATGTGTAACTCTGTGTTGTTGTTTTTGTTGCACTGCTTTGCTTGATCTTGGCCAGGTCGCAGTTGTAAATGAGAACTTGTTCTCAACTGGCCAGCCTGGTTAAATAAATTCAAATTCTGCTCTGAAACTGAATGGTCAATTGCTAATCAATCTGGATAAGAACATCTGCTAAATGGCAACACAAAGAAGAAAATAGGAGGTAAAAGGTGGACAGAAAACTTGGTGCCACTTACCTTTGATTTGGAGGAGTCACTGCATGCTGAATCTGGGAGAGGAGAGGGCATGAGAAACCATCTATAAAGCATTTACAATCTGCTGAACAACACAATTCAGGGAGAGAGAGGACAGACTGTAGGCAGATCACAGGGTAGAGTGAAGAGACCGACAGAAACCTGCACCGTGAGGGGGGAGGAGATTCAGAGGGAATTTGTAGCTCACAGAGATAAAGGAAGGAAACAGAAGAAAGACACTGTCAATGAGAGTGGAGGAAGAGAGGAGGTGGCCAGGAATGGAGGGATGACAGGTAGAAGATAAAACCCAGCAGTGTGCACTAGGACAGGAAGCAGCTCATGCTCATAACAGGACGTACCCAAAGGGACTACATCAACACATCACGGACCACAGGTTACATCGGTCACAAACGATTACAATACACAGTCAGCCACCAGCAACAGGGCATTCGTTCTCATCTCAGAGACATCAATCACATAGGAAGGGATGACAACACGTCTCTGTTAAGGGGACACAGTTGTGTGTTGTAGTCTGTTGTTCCACCCATGCAGGCTAGCCACAGTAAAATGGGCAGGTTGTGCAATATGTCTAGAACTCTATTCTATAATCCCTGTAGCACTCTTGAACATTCTGGGTTAGGTCAATTAAATATGACTGACGACCACAAACACTACAAAACAAGGTCCGTACAAAAACCTTATAAAAGAAAATGTCAAAGAAACCATTCCCTACATAAATATTACCACTATCAAGCCAAAATAGTGTGGGGGGGTACGGCTTAAAGGAAAACTCCACGCAAAAACTATCTTCTGGTATTTGTTTCATTAGTCCATTGCTGATGCATCAAACAGATATACAGCCGGTATGATACATATGATGCAAAACGCAGCATCAAACAGTGCATGTGAAGTTACAGCCTTATTCTCAAATTGATTAAATAAATAAATTTTTGCAAATGTTAGAAAAAACAAAAACGCCTGATTTACATAAGTATTCAGACCCTTTGCTATGAGACTCGAAGGTGCATCCTGTTTCCATTGATCATCCTTGAGATGTTTCTACAACTTGATTGGAGTCCACCTGTGGTAAATTCAAGACGCTTCCTAGAGCTGGCTGCCCGGTCAAACTGAGGTTACTCAGACTCCTGAGTTCCTCTGTGGAGATGGGAGAACCTCCCAGAAAGACAACCATCTCTGCAGCACTCCACCAATCAAGGCGTTATGGTAGAGTGGCCAGACAGGAGCCACTCTACAGTAAAAGGCACATGAAAGCCTGCTTGGAGTTTGCCAAAAGGCACTTAACTTCTTTGGGAGCAGCGCCCGAGGTGACGGTTTTGGAGAGCCTGGCGTGCCCAAAGTAAAATGCCTCCCATTCAGGCCCAGAAAATAGGATATGCACATATTTAGTACCATTGGATAGGAAACACTCTGGAGTTTCTAAAAGTGTTAACATTTTGTCTGTGAGTACAACAGAACGGATATGGCAGGCGAAAACCTGGAAAAAGTGGTTTTGACACATTGCCTCATTTGGAACCCCTCCCTTATGAAAATGCCCATATAAGGGTATATGAATGCAGTACCTAGTGCTTCCTCTGGATGTCAACAGTCTCGAGAAAGTGTTTTGATTCTTTTTAGCTGCTTTTAGATTGTAGAAGTAGACGAATAAGGAAGTGGCCACACAGATGTCAATAGAAGAAAATGCGCGGTCTCGCCTGGCGCGTACTGTGTTTTTTTCCTTTCTTTATCGCCCAGTTTATATTCCGGTTGAAATATTATACAACATATACATAAGTGTTCCTAAGGATACATTTACAATTATGTTAGATTGTTCTTGGACAAGTTTATAGGTATAAGTTGAACGAGTTCTCTTCACGTTTCAATGGAGGAGTCGACGCTGTATTTTCTCATTATAACGCGCCAACCAAACAGAGATTTATGGATATAATACATAACTTTTTCTAACAAAAGAACCATGGATTGTCTTCGTTGGACACTTGGGAAGCCCTCAGCAGAAGTTCTTAAAAAGGTAATTGATTTGTTTTCACTGTGAAATGTGTTTTCTGTGAACCGTGAAGGCTTATGAATTTATGGTAATGGGAAAAATATGTGGGATGCTATCCTCAAACAATGAAATGTGGAAGCTTTCGCCCTAAAGCCTTTTTGAAATCTGACAACGCTGTGATATAGCCAAGAAGCAGAGCTTTTGATGACTATGCAACACTTGTATATTGATGCATGTATAATAATTCAACTTTTGGATTTTGAATTTGGCGCCTTGCATTTCACCGGGTAGTGTTTCCCCGGGTAGCGCCCCACCGCTCCCTAAGAAGTTAAAGACTCTCAGACCATGAGAAACAAGATTCTCTGGTCTGATGAAACCAAGATTGAACTCTTTGGCTTGAATGCCAAGCTTCACGCCTGGAGAAAAACCTGGCACCATCCCTACTGCGAAGCATGGTGGTGGCAGCATCATGTTGTGGGGTTGTTTTTCAGCGGCATGGACTGGGAGACTTGTCAGGATCAAGGGAAAGATAAACGGAGCAAAGTAGAGAGAGATCCTTGATGAAGTCCTGAGCACTCAGGAGCAGGTTCTGAGACTGGTGTGAAGGTTCACCTTCCAACAGAACAACTACCCTAAACACACAGCCAAGACAACGCAGGAGTGGCTTCGGGACAAGTCTCTGAATGTCGAGTTGCCCAGCCAGAGCCCAGACTTGAACCCGATTGAACATCTCTAGAAAGATCTGAAAATAGCTGTGCAGCGATGCTCCCCATCCAACCTGACAGAGCTTGAGAGGATCTGCAGAGAGGAATGGGAGAACCTCTCCAGATACAGGTGTGCAAAACTTGTCCAAAAATTATGCAGAAAAAATTTATCCATGCTTTTGTCACTTCTAGGTTAGACTACTGCAATGCTCTACTTTCCGGCTAAAGCACTAAATAAACTTCAGTTAGTGCTAAACACGGCTGCTAGAATCTTGACTAGAACCAAAAAAGAATATCATATTACTCCAGTGCTAGCCTCTCTACACTGGCTTCCTGTTAAGGCAAGGGCTGATTTCAAGGTTTTACTGCTAACCTACAAAGCATTACATGGGCTTGCTCCTACTTATATTTCCGATTTGGTCCTGCTGTACATACCTACACGTATGCTACGGTCACAAGACGCAGGCCTCCTTACTGTCCCTAGAATTTCTAAGCAAACAGCTGGAGGCAGGGCTTTCTCCTATACAGCTCCATTTTTATGGAATGGTCTGCCTACGAGACGCAGACTCGGTCTCAACCTTTAAGTCTTTATTGAAGACTCATCTCTTCAGTAGGTCCTATGATTGAGTGTAGTCCCAGGAGTGTAAAGGTGAACGGAAAGGCACTGGAGCAACGAACCGCCCTTGCTGTCTCTGCCTGGCCGGTTCCCCTCTCTCCACTGGGATTCTCTGCCTCTAACCCTATTACAGGGGCTGAGTCACTGGCTTACTGGTGCTCTTCCATGCCGTCCCTAGGAGGGGTGCGTCACTTGAGTGGGTTGAGTGACTGGCGTGATCTTCCTGTCCGGATTGGCGCCCCCCCCTTGGGTTGTGCCGTGGCGGAGATCTTCGTGGGCTATACTCGGCCTTGTCTCAGGATGGTAAGTTGGTGGTTGAAGATATCCCTCTAGTGGTGTGGGGGCTGTGCTTTGGAAAAGTGGGTGGGGTTATATCCTGCCTGTTTGGCCCTGTCCGGGGATATCGTCAAGGACCACTTAGTTCCTTTAACAGCCAAGGGTAGTGTGTAGATTGTTGAGGGAAAAAACAACAACAATGTAATCAATTTTAGAATAAGGCTGTAACATAACAAAATGTGGAAAAAGTCAAGGGGTCTGAATACTTTTCGAATGCACTGTATGATGAAAAATGCATCATAACGGCTGTATTTCTATATTTAGAAAATTCTATATCTTGAAAACTTGATCACTTACATGCAAAACAGTTTGGGACTATAGCAACAATGGACTAATGAAACAAATGCTAAAATATCATTTTTTGGTGGAATCTTCCTTTAAGTGTGTTTGCTTGATTTACTATTTGTGTGTGTCCGAGTTGGGGTCAATTCCATTTAAATTCTTGTCAGCTGTATTGGACATGGAATATCTCCATATAGGAAATGCGATTTACCTTAATCATTTGGAATATAGGTGGAACTGACCCAAACTCTGGTGTATATATCAGTGTGCTACACAAGGTTTTTGATGGGGAAGGTGGGTGTTTGATAGATGTGGATGGTAGGTGTGTTGTGGTAGAAGTATGTAGCAGTGAGGGAGGAGGAGGTAGCTAGGTGGCAGTGTTTGGCTGTAGTTGGTGTTTCTGATGCTGAAAAAAAACAGTGGTTCATTGATAAGACTAGGGGTGAATCTCAGAAGTCTTTTCCTGATTTCTTGAATCATCTCCTCACCTCTTTCACATAACATCAGAGGGAAGCAAGGAGAGATCTCCTCAGACCTTCTCCCCCAATGCTGTCCTTGCTTCCATCTAACGTTGAGTAGACTGCATGCAATAAATAATATAATACCTTCGAGATTCACCCTATGACGTCCATCTCAAAAGTATGATTGAGAGTCAAATGTGTCAGAAAGGGACAAGAGCAATCAGAGCTACTTTACTTACTATCTCACCGGTATCCATCTAACCTCCCTAGTCAATGTGTGTGTGTTTGTGCTACGTTCTGATCTCTCCTAGATGTCTTTTTAGCGTGTAGACAACAGCCAGCTCAGCCCCCCACCACTACAACCCCCCCTCAGACACCATGACAGTAATGCCACATGAGCAGGCGGTAGTGAAACCGTGGTTTGACCGTACCATGCTACTTGTCCTCGTGATCAGCTTTAGAGACAAGAGACAGCAGAAAGGCTTTCAGAAGAAACTACTGCAGGCACTGCTCTGTATGTTTCCATTAGGTTATAAGGTATTTTCATTTTAGAGAAATGTGAAAACGTGCACACCAACAGGAAATGACAAAACATCGACGTCTCTTTCTTTCTGTTTTTCTTTTTTTCCCGCTCCTTCATTTTTCACCCCAAGTTAACAGAGCTGAGGGTTTCTGCAGACTAGGCAGCTACACTGGGGACAACACTCATCGTCCTTCTTCCTACAGTCCCAGCTGTCCACCACTGACATTACAGAGTCCACCAGTGACATCAGCGAGTGATAGACGCCACCCACTTGGCCTGTGTCAGATTGGGTCAATGTGTGAGTGCTGGACAGGGACAGGGGAGAAAAAAACACACTACACACAAACCAAGGGTAGAGGTCAGAAGGGTTAATACTTCCACTCTGTTGTTTTGTTTGTTTGTTGTTTTGGGGGAAAGAACATGCCGGGTTTATATGGGAGGGGAAGAAAAAAACTGAAAGAAAAGGAGTCTTCTTCTCAACATAAAGAGGAAAGCACGAGGAGAGATGACATGAGCAAAGGAAAAAATAACATAAAAAAGCAAAAAGAGAGAACTGGGAAAATAATGGGAAACTGGGAAACTTAAAAGACAATTCATCGTCTTGGGCAAATGAAAAAAGAATGACAACGAAACAGACCTTAACAAAAGGTTTAACATTTGCAAATTATTTTCAGCAATTTCCAATTGGATAACCGAAAATCCTTCCATTGAAGAATTGCTAAAATAGCTTGCTTTTACAAAAGCACGAGACTTTTCAGTAGACTTGCTTAGCTTTAGCATTTGATCATCTGATGGAAAGCAAACAAGAAGCCTCTGACTTTAGGACTAACAAACACATACAGGTACGTCTCTGAACATACACACACATTTCCTGGGTCCCTTTTTCTGAGGCTCATCAGTATACTGGTAAATCTGGTAAAACTGTCACAGGAGTGTTGCATTAGCGCCACGCCAGGTGTGGTAACAGTGAGCAAAAGGTGAGTTACCTGAGACTTCCGCAGCTGAGGTGGTTGTTGTGGTCCGGCCGATGTTGGACAGCAGGTGGTCGATGTTCGGCACAGGCTGAGACTGCACTGTACTCTCCTGTTCCACTGAGGTCTGCAGGAGAGAGATCCAAAGAGGGAAAGGAAAGTAGAGGAGGAAAGAAGTCAACGAGGGATGCAGAGAGAAAAATGTTCACCTCATACAACACTTCAGCCAACCAGCAAGATTAACAAACATCCACTACATCACACACTGAAGATTGTGTTATTAGCAGCTGAGAGTAGCATGACCGAGTGTGTTTACATAGGTGTGTGTGTGTGTGGGGGGGGCGTGAGAGAGCAGTAGCGAGATAGCGAGAGAGATGCTACGTACAACAGGGTCATCGTCCCCCTCCTCAGTGAAGAACCAGTCAAACTGCTGAATGAGGTTCTCCACTATCTTGCACTGGTCTGGCATGTGGTTGACCATATTGGTCATGTTGTCCTCGGAGGTCCTGACCAGAGTCGGACCAAACACGATGGCCAGATTACGAGGCTCCATCTGGGGGGGAGAGAGGAGACGTGAGTGGCCTTCAGTCAAGTTCAGCCATACACAAGGCCTCTCTATTAAAAGGCTCCATTTAAAAAAACATTTAATCCCTCACACTGACATACCTTATTTTTCTCACAGTTTTCAGAGACCAACTTTAGGTGTCCAGAGAGAAATTTGAGGGTTTCATAGTGATGCTCAGGCAATTCAAGAATCTGCGAAGAGAAGAGAACCAACCTTCAATGCCTGAATGCAACAATTAAAACATACCGCTAGACTACATAAAGCTCTTATTCCAATAGATCTATCATAAACCCTCATAGAATGAGCTGTAACTTACCAGCCTCTTGAGCTCTTTCAACCTCTCCACTGAGTCTTCTGTTCGATTGGCTTCAATAAAATCTGCATATTTTTCTGTAAATAGAATACAAGGACCACTTAGTTCCTTTAACAACCAAGACTAAATAAATAGGATTTTTTTACAATACTTTTTTAACCAATTGTCTTTTCTTTATAGGCATGCATTTACTGTGTGTTCAGTATCTCACCATTTGTAAAAAGGGGTTCTGGAAGTTTCCGGAAGAAGGATTTCAGTAAACTACTGATCACGTTTAGGTCCCTCCATTTCTGTCAGGGAAAGCAAGTGAGAAAACCATTAAAGGCGTTATTGTGGGGTATGGGAGATATGTTTCAAGTTTTAATGTCACATGCACAAGTACAGAGAAATGCCTTTCTTGCAAACTCAAAAGCCAACAATGCAATAAATCAACAAGAATGTAATACTTAAAGAAAACAGTAACACACAGCAAGAAATATGAAGAACACAATAAGTAAGTAAGCATACTATATACAGGGTCAGTTCCAATACCATATTTACAATGTGCAGGGATGTGCAGGGATATTGGAGTGATGGAGGTAGATATGTATAGGGGTAAGGTGACTTGGCAACAGGATATAAGAAACAGAGTAGCAGCAGCTTGTATGTGAGTGGGTGTGTTTGTATGTGTAGAGTCAGTATAAACATATGTGCATATTATGTGTGAGTGAGCAGATTGGATTGTGTGTGTGTGTGTGTGTGTGTGTAGGGCCCTGTGAGTGTGCATAGACAGTGCAAAAATAAAAGGTCAATAAAGATACAAGGTAAACTCAAATAGTCTGTGTAGCTATTCTGTTAGCTATTTATCAGTCTTATTGCTTTGGGATAGAAAGAACCTGTTGGTACCAGACTTGATGCACCGGTACCGCTTGCCGTGCGAAAGCAGAGAGAATAGTCTATGGCTTGATTGGTTGGAGTTGATTTTCTGTGCCTTCCTACCACACCTCCTGATGAAGATGTCCTGGATGGCAGGGAGCTTGGCCCCAGTGATGTACTGGGCTGTCCGCAGCACCCTCTGTAGAGCCATGCGATCGAGGGCGGTGCTATTGCAAGACCAGGCAGTGATGCAGCCAGTCAAAATGCTCTCAATGGTAGAGCTGTAGAACTTTGAGGATTTGAGAGCCCATGCCAAACTGTCGTGTGTGTTTGGACCATTTTAAGTCTTTAGTGATTTGGATACCAAGGAACTTGAAGTTCTCGACCTGTGGGCATGTCAATGTGGGCATGATCGCCCCCTTTCCTGTAGACCACCATCAGCTCCTTGGTCTTACTGACGTTGAGGGAGAGGTTGTTGTCCTGGGACCACACTGCCAGGACACTGACCTCCTCCCTGTAGTCTGTCTCCCTGCGTCGTCAGCAAACTTGACGGTGTTGGAGACGTGCGTGGCCACGCAGTCGTGGGTAAACAGGGAGTACAGGAGGGGACTAAGCACACACCTCTGGGGGGCCCCTGTGTTGAGGGTCAGCGCGGCAGAGGTGATGTTGCCTACACTCACCACCTGGGGTCGGCCCGTCAGGAAGTACAGGATCCAGTTGCAGAGGGAGGTGTTCAGACCCAGAGTCCTAAGCTTGGTGACGAGCTTGGGGGGGACAATGGTGTTGAACGCTGAGCTGTAGTCAATGAACAGCATTCTCACATAGGTATTCCTCTTATCTAGGTGGGTGAGGGCAGTGTGGAGATCAATTGAGATTGCGTCATCTATGGATCTGTTGGGGCTGTATGCAAATTGGAGTGGGTCTAGTGTGTCTGGGATGGTGGAGTTAACGTGTGCCATAACCAGCTTCTCAAAGCACTTCATGATTACAGAAGTGAGTGCTACTGGGCAGAACCTTTGTGGCATGAAGCCTTAGAGTTCTTGGGAACAGGAATGATGGTGGTCAGCTTAAAACATGTGGGGATTACAGACTGGGACAAGGTGAGGTTGGTGTGTGTCTGTGTCTGTGTGTCACTCACATCTTCTTGGATGTCGATGTCACTCATTAGTCCTTTATTGTCCAGCTCCTCCTGCATGCTGGAGATGGCAGCGTTGTTCCCTGGTACTCTGTAGATCCCAGTGTACTCCAGCCCCCTCTCCTCTACCAGCTTACAGCACACCTCCACGATGAGGGGAACAAACTACACAGCATAAAGCCTTTAGCATTATACATATTGGATGAATAAAGAAACAAATAAATAGATACCACTTTCATAAACATAAAGTAGAACTTAAACCTCACAAATATAAGACCATCAAAGGGGAACAAAACACATGCTCAATTCATTCAACATCATTTCCACTATGTCTTTCTCACAAGTAAACACACGCACTCTCTCACTTACTCTGTTGGTCTGTGCAGATGGGCAGTCATCGAGGCGCACCCCAAAGGTGACCCCAGCTGTGGCCTTCTTCTCAAAGGGCTTCCTCATGATGCCGGGGATGCCCCTCCTCCAGGCAGCCTTATCCCGTGGAGGACTGGAGTCATCTGACAGAGCACACACAAAGCAGCCGTGTCAGAGCTAATCCACACTAAAGATACACACACTCAAACCACACTAGCTACTTGAGGGTCAACAGCTGCTTCTGCAGTCAGCCAAAGATAGACATTTTCAATAACATATTTCCACATGAAGGCCTACCATATTTACTGTCTACCGTTGTCGTGTAATGTGCACCTTTACTGTGTAGAATAGCTACAACTTCGGCACTATGCACGCCTTTTCAGCTGTTTGTAAAGGACAAAGCATGTCTCCTGGTGGTAAATGTAATCCCTTGCTTTAAGCCCTCTGCTGTCATCTTACCCCTCTCTCCTGTTTTGGGTGAGTGTGGGCTCTTGCCTTCTCCCTTCCCCCCCAGGAGGGTGTGTCTGATACTGAGGGACTGCCGGGAGGTTTTGGGGGAAGGCTCAGTCTTGGTGCTGGGGGCACTGGATCCAACACAGATACACAATTATGATATTCTAGTACATTCAATAATACTATGTGTGACTTTAATGGCTTGTGCATAGGAGAGGGTCTAAAAGGATGTTGCATTGTGGGTCAAATAAAGAGGGCATGTGTCAGGCTGCATACCTCATCATGGTGTTGTACTCTCTGATCTTTCTGCTGATCAGGTCCTGGCTAGTTATACCAGCATTCTGAAACACATCGTGGACAACAAAGTCAGTCCATGTAAAGAATCAAACCTAAAGGATTAATCACTGATCTA
Organism: Brachymystax lenok tsinlingensis; assembly: GCA_030435695.1. Taxonomy (NCBI): domain Eukaryota; kingdom Metazoa; phylum Chordata; class Actinopteri; order Salmoniformes; family Salmonidae; genus Brachymystax; species Brachymystax lenok. The sequence goes on along the minus strand of CM059788.1, from coordinate 24,837,455 downwards.
CCGTTTGTGTAGAGAGTTTAAAGTGAATATGATTTAGTAGTTTACCACACTGAATCCTGTTTGTGCAAATTTAGAAGTCATGGGCTGGTCCCCAGTAGTGAGACTCTGTGGGAGACTGAGACCACAGACAAAGACCCAAGGCTAACTGAGAAGGGGCAAACAGCTGAACAAGCAAGTGCACTGTTAACTCATTTCACAGGCCAACAGAACTAAGATGAGGTGATAGAACAACAACAGTAAAACATTCTTGTTAGGGTCCAGCAGGGGATGTTTTTGTATTCTCTGTAGCCTAGTGATATCATACATACAGTAAAGCATAAGTAGTCAAGGGGTAGTTTCCCAGACACAGTTTAAGCATAATTCTGGACTAAAATACATGTTCAATGCTTTTTCAGGAATAGGCTTAATCTATGTTAGGGAAACTGCCCCTATGGTAAAATGGTTTGAACTTGTTATTATTAGGAACTAGTAGTCAGTCTACCCACAGAACAGGAACACCAAGGCAACCGGACAAACTCTTCATAGCAGTTAGCCCAAGGGGAGGAGCGGTGAACAAAGGTGGCTTAGTCTCTTTGTCCAAAATCTATTGTTTCTTCTAGTGACCAAGGACAGTGAGAATGCCTGGTGTAAATGAGATCCAAGAAGTGCAAATGCAGGCTACTCACAAGTGACTGCTTCAAAAAAAGGACACTGGTATTTGAAACAACTGCCTTGAGGTAAGGTTATGACCTGGGCACACGAATCTTGGTATAAATGCTAGCTACTGTATGTGAGTCACTTTGGATAAAAACATGTGCTCAGCAAAGAATGATTCAATCAAAGACACCTTACAATGACATCATGTGATTATGATGAGATTAGTAATGCAGTACATTATAGCATAGCGTCTTTCCCAGAAGAACCCACCTCATCATCCAGATTACTATTCTCCTGGACGACTCTGATCCAGGACAGCATGTCATCCCTGCCCTCCGCCTGGAAGAGGTACTCGCAGTCCGACGTGGTCAGCCGCAGCACGTTCTTGCGTTTTGTGTCGCTGTAGGAGATGTCAATCAGGCAGGCCTTGATGCTGATTGGCTGTGGGTCGTCGTCGGACTGGGAGTGGGAGGAGGCGTGACAGACGCCGTCCTTCTTGTCCTTGTAGAGCGTGAGGGCGTGGCCTCGCAGCACAGCGTACATCTGCTTCCACGACCTCGAACCCCCGCCAACACGCTACAGAGAGTTGGGGAGAGAAAGAGCGAGAGAGAAACGTTGAGACAAGGCACTGCACAAAGATTAAAATTGTTTGCAGTGTGGGGGTGGGCGTGCAGGTTTTCTTTTCACACTATTGTGGATATTTTTGTTTCACATTGTCCTTTCCAGCAACTATGGTGGATACGTAACCAGACCAGCACATGATTTGACAATATGAAAACATATACCTTGCTCTTCTCAGTGTTGAGCTGCCTGAAGTTGAGCCAGCCTTCTTTAGAAGAGTCACTAAAGATATCTGAAGAGGAGTCCATTCTGGAACCAGAGTCATCAGACGACTTGTGTCCATCTAGAGCCTACACACACACACACACACACACACACACACACACACACACACACACACACACACACACACACACACACACACACACACACACACACACACACACACACACACACACACACACACACACACACACACACACACACACACACACCAATACTCTTAAAGAGCGTCAATCCCCAGGGAGTCCCTTTCTACTGGTCTCTCAGGAGCATCAAAGCCTGACTACCGCAGAGAAATCAGACAGGTGAGTTCATTACGGCTGAGGAAATCAAGATAAGCCAAAAACCACACAACACACCCTGTCAATGTGATTAGAAAACATTTCAAAAGGCACAGGGAGAGTACAAAGACTGGATTCAAAACCAATTTAATAAAAGTAGCAGCTTGTCACACCGTTAGGCACTCAATGTGGGGAAAAGCAGAATATCTTAATCATAATAGTCCCTAGTAATTTAACAGACATTATAAACACAGACAACATGTCATGGATAAACCTTTATAGAGCTGTTATAACCATTTAGATTGTTATAAACAGAGCCAACATGTTGTGGTTAGTTAACCCTGGACTGATCGGTGTCCTCACCTTTCTTAGGCCTCTCAGTCCAGGCATGTGTTTACTGTTAGACCGGCTGGAGACAGAGAGGAGGAGGGGGACAAAACCGAAGATATTAGGAGGATGAACAGAGAACCATTGGAAAAGAGTATCATGAGAAATAAGACCAAATTTCAAAAGGGACTTACCCTCTGCCTTCCTCTCTGTAGTTATCCAGACCCTCGTCACAGGACTTGGACCTCTCTTGTTTGGTCGAAGCATCCGACTCCAGGATAGCATTTCTGAGGGACTCTTGAGAACGGAACATATACACAACAACAGTGTGAGGGTCTGTGTCATGGCAACAGGGGTACATAAGTGTTTTAGGGAGTCAGGGCAGAGTGATGTTCCAGATGAGTTTTATTGGTGAGGGTCAGTGGTGGTATTAGAGCTCATTATCACAGGACTAGAGATTCAAATTCGGCCCATTTTTCTGCCGACTAACTGACCCTCATTAACCAGTCAACAAACGGTAAAACAAATTCCCAACGGTAAAATGACTTGACCAACAGAAAATACTATCAGAGATCTGTGTATAATGACAAGAGCTTATGTTTCCGCCCTAACAATGCGAGGTGTCCCAAGGCGGGAAGGCAGTCGACAAGCTTAGACCCAAAATAAGTCATTTGAAACGCATTGGGCTTATTTTGGACAGATTTTGTCCAGAGTGAAACCTCTCGCGTCGCCTTTTCCTCTCTGATATTATGCATGCATACAACGACCGGACATTTTTCATTATGAGCTTAATGAAAACATGCAACAATAGCAAGCCTATTGTCTTACAGTCAAAAGGCTGTAGCCTGTTATTGAACATGCAACTCCTGTAACGAAGCAAGATAATAAAACGTCATTTTCAAACATTTACCCAAATACAATTAGCTCTGTATGCAGACCTAATGTGAGCAGTTCCATATGTGACAGAGATGAACATCTCTGTTAGAAACTTAGAAAGAGCAACTGCCATGATGGGTCGCTATATGACTAGGATTATGCCTTTGGCTTCTGGACAACGAAAGAAAGTTGATATGAAAACCAATAGAACAGGAGAGAAATGGTGGTTAATGGCTAGAGGAAGATTTTATTAAATAATTGCCTCCACGTCTCTATGGATGGATTTTCACGAGGCTACTTTGAACAAGGTCTCATTATTTGAAGTAAACCGATCAGGTTTCAAACAGGTCTACTGCCTCCAGCTCACATTGTAAAGTGGTGGTGCCCACTGATAGTAGGCAGGCTATAGTTTATGCCTCCTAACGGCGAATTGGAGGCGCGCTTTACAAGTTGAGATTGAGAAATAAAAATAGCTCTTTTTTAATTGTGGCCACCAAAGTTTTTAACACGCGATCGCATTTAGAGTTGTTCCTTGTTGTGCAACGACTGAGCTTCTAAAAGCAGGCTTCACTCCAGTAGCCTTTCGGCTTTTTGAGGAGCTACTCTGGTGCTGTCTGACAGGTGGTAGGCTATTCCTCTCCTCAAACTAGGCTCTGTATGCTGTCTGATAGGCGGTAGGCTATTCCGCTCCTCAAACTAGGCTCTGTATGCTGTCTGACAAGTGGTAGGCTATTCCGCTCCTCAAACTAGGCTCTGTATGCTGTCTGACAAGTGGTAGGCTATTCCGCTCCTCAAACTAGGCTCGGTATGCTGTCTGATAGGTGGTAGGCTATTCCTCTCCTCAAACTAGGCTCTGTATGCTGTCTGATAGGTGGTAGGCTATTCCCCTCCTCAAACTAGGCTCTGTATGCTGTCTGACAAGTGGTAGGCTATTCCTCTCCTCAAACTAGGCTCTGTATGCTGTCTGATAGGTGGTAGGCTATTCCTCTCCTCAAACTAGGCTCTGTAAGCTGTGTGTGTGATAAATAAAATGCATGACGACTAACGAAAATACACACGCCAATTTAATTCCCCCAAAATTATGCAAATTAACCTATAGACCGATAAGCATGACCGAACAGAATTGTGTTGATATGAAATGCACAGCCCAAAGTGAATGGGATATTTAAGCAATGACACGCTGCCAATTTTACTTCAAAGTGATTCGGCACTGATGGAGGAGACATCCTCGCTGCTTTCAAGCCTGTACAAAGAACTGGGTCAATGTCATGCATTCTCAGAAAACAACACAATGGAGGTGGCTGAAACGGAACGGTAGTATTTCCTATATAGTGCAGTACTTTTGCCCATGGCCCATGGGGATGTGGTTAACAGTTGTGCACTATATAAGGAATAGGGTACCATGTTTCAGATGCCACCAATGACTGAAACAGACAACGGCATTGACAACACAGCAACGGACAGAACTGTATCTGCACCATAACCATGACAACCAGGAGCCCCACCACCAGAGTGCCTCTTACCTTGGTCATGTGACAGCTGTCGGCGAATGAAAGGGCACGGGGAGGAGCTTGGGTTCAGGGGGTGTATGGCTGGAACGCCAGATATCACGGCGGAAGCAGGAACGGACGTGGCCTCATGGTCAACACTAGGGCTAGCCGGCTCGTCTGCAATCACACAACACACACTTCGGTATTACATGATGGACCAACTTCATTATCATCATCATCCCCTTGAACTTCCTCATCATAATGGATAAAAAAGATATTCAGCTTCCTGAGATATTTCAGTTTTAGATCTTCAGCAAGTAGACCACTGCAGCATTAAGAGTCCCAATGTAACCCTTGCATGGCACTACACCAACAACACTGCTGCTAGAAATGAGGATGTCTCTCCTGCTCTCTTCCCCTCTCTGACATGTCCCCTTTTTTAAAAGAAAAGTGTGAAACTTAACTGCTGAGTAGTGCAGCATCTCCGACTCCGCCCACGGCGCTCTGAGCCCAAAACAGCTCAGAGTACAAAGCTGCTCTCTACCTGCAGTCGTGGGGCCTGTGGAGCTAAATTTAAAAGCCACTGCCCTAGTTCCTTCTTTCCAGCCTCCCAGGCTGCGCCCATCTCTCACCTCAACCAGGGCCAAGGAGAAGGGGTGTGAAGGAGCAATGTAACCCCATAGGCATCTGCCACTTATATAGGCCTATCCCATAGGCATCGGTCACTTATATAGGCCTACCCCATAGGCATCGGTCACTTATATAGGCCTACCCCATAGGCAGTTTCACCCTCTCTGTAGAGACAAACACCCCCTGATGTCTTTAGATCTAGTGTTCACTAAATACAGCTAGACAACAACATGGGCCAAATGTACAACAACCCCATTGATGGTGTCAACATCAAAGAGCATACAAAGGAGGTAAGTACCACCGCCCATTCAAGTTTTTGAGATGGAAAATAACTAAATACAAGAAACTGTACTTCTTCTAGGTTACACACGGACCCCGTTCCGTCTGTGGAACTCAACACACCTTCTGGTTCCTCCAGTGTCAGATAGCGACGCTCACACTCCTGGCAGGCCCTGCACCAGGCCCCCTGGTCCAGCCAAGCCCAGGACCCCAGCCCCATGCCCAGCCTGTCCACCAGCAGCATGCTGCACAGGGACGGATTACCAGTCCTGGGGAAGGACCATCACCGCACCTGGCCTGGTCAGAATCAGACTGGCCCAGTACCAGAGCTCCTCACTCTGGAATGGAAACAACATCCCAGCTTCTCTGGTAGTGGTCGTACTCCCATACAAGTCCTGGAATTCCATGCAAAGCTCAAAGGTGAAACATTGCAAGATAAATCCTCAACGAGGGATCGTATTTGAAGACCCTCATAACAATATTAGTTGAGACAGTCTGGAAGTTAAATCCACATATGAACTCTTTAAACAAAAATTCAGTAGGAGATGGATGACCTTATTCCAACAACACCCCGCATTTTTTAAATCCCAATAAAACCCAGACTTTGAGACTGTCAGCTGTTAGATCCAAGAGGGTAAAGAATGTGACCTTGACCAGAGCATTGGCTAAAGAAGACTAGTGCGCGACCGGCTCTGCCACTCTGGGCCACTGGAATGGAATCTGACCTCACGTGACGAGGAGGGTTCCAACCGTACAGACAGTGGCCTGCTGGTCTTTCAAATGGGTCATTGATGGGAGCCTGAGGGCTGGTTAGAGCGGGTCAATCAGACCTCTGTTCTCTGGATCACATCATGGCACCAGGCCCAGAGTTGTGGTGCTGTGGCTGCCCCATCACCCTCCCTCCTCACTGTCACTGCCTGCTTTGTCTGCACCTGGCTTGACCCTGCCTGATCCACTACCAGCAGTAGCGGTATGAAGTACCATGACAGGTAGACATGTAACTGCTACATGCTGGATGACACAAAAATACTAACTGGTTAAAGCCATCATCACCAGTAAGGCAGGCTGGTATGACAGAGATGATGATGGGGACATAAGTGCTGTGTGGAAGGGCGTTCACAAGAAATGGGAGTGATAAAATTACATTGTCTCTAATAGACAAATTCAAAAACAGACTAATAATTTTAACAATGCCTTCAGTAAGTTTGGTGACACAAAGTGCTTCAGTACCATTCCACAGCATAGCCCTTTGAGATGAATGTTTAAAGGCATCAGTATGGTTCAGTTCGGATTGGGGGTTATCGAAGTTTGCTAGGCGAACCAAACAAGTCTGCTCGCATACTCCCATAACCTCTACGGGATCAGTGGCCCTAAACCAGGACAGTGGTTGCTAACGTGAGCTAATGTGACTAGAATGACATTTACAACAGCCAATTCTCTGGGACATAGACATGTCTTATATGGGCAGAAAGCTTAAACTATTGTTAGACAATGCTATTGTTTGAGGAAAGCGCACAAGAATAAAAAACTTCATGGCAACTGGTTTGATAGATCACCTCTAAAGGTAAATAACGTACTTACATTCAGTAATCTTGCTCTGTGTTTGTCATCCTGAGGGTCTCAGAGATAAAATGTAGCATAGTTTGGTTTGATAAAATCTATTTTTATGTTCAAATGTAGGAACTGGGGTCTACAGTTTGACCCCCTTGCTGTCTCTGGCTCCACACCCACCCTGCAATCTCATTTGGGCAAACGATACAAAATAGTGTGCCGTAATGTAATTCTTCACTGGATCAGTCTGAAACTTTGCACATCTGGTGGCTAAAATTACATCTAGACTCCTATCTGAAAGTATGCCCATTCGCTTGCATTTCAAAGATGGAACAAAAAAAAACACATTTTTTTGGTTTGTATTATCTTTTACCAGATCTAATGTGTTTTATTCTCCTACATTAATTTCACATTTACATAAATTTCAGTGTTTCCTTAATGGCATCAATAATATGCATATCCTTGCTTTAGGTCCTGAGCTACAGGCAGTTTATTTATTATCTATGCATAGTCAATTTAACTATCTACATGTCCATATTACCTCAACTAACCTGTACCCCTGCACATTGACTCGGTACCGGTACCTCCTGTATATAGCCTCATTATTGTTATTTTATTGTTGCTATTTTTATAATTTTTTTTAAAGTAAATATATACTCTTGTTTTTCATAAACTACATTGATGGTTAAGGGCTTGTAAGTAAGCATTTCACAGTAAGGTTTACACCTGTTGTATTCGGCGCATGTAACAAATTAAATATGATTTGAAGCTCAAATTAGATCGGAATGTCTGATGATGAACTGTTTAGTGGAAGTTGCTGCCCCCCGTATCCCTCTGTGGCAGTGGTACAATACAACAGGCCTGGCTGGCTCTAGGACCAAACTCTAGCTAACTTCTGTCCCATGGGCCATACTAAAAATCACCATGCCTCGTCTCTGCTGCCTCACTGTGACCCAGTTCCAGAGAACACACACCTGTAGAATGTACAATGTTCTTCAGCGTCCTTCCAGAACACTGTAAGTGGATCAGCAAACAGGCGTGTCCTACCTGTCATAGTAAAATATGATGTATTTTAGCTAGAGTACACCCTGACCCAACTTTTCATATCAGTAATAATAAATCAATTTCCTGGTTGTCCACAAGATTGAAGAAAATAACGTATGACTGACTCCTGAAACAAAATAACTTGCATATTGCAGGTTGTGATCTAAGTGTAACGACAGGATAGTCAGAACAGGCTACATTTCATCCCACTGTCCCTTTAAGGAAAAGTTGTCTACTTCAGTTGTTTATGAAATCCTAAAAATGCTGAGAGAAAAGCTTTATCATAAAAATAAAAGGAAAATGCACAATTGCTAAAAATAATAATTGTACACACGGGTTTTAGCAGGAGTGACATTTAGAGCCCTTGTTATGAGGACAAGTGTTCATATCACCATTAACATCATAGATTAGGTGGTGGGCGTGGCAGGGGGCGCAGTCAGCCCGTCGGCACAGCTGGTTTTCAGAGAAAATGTTTAGAGGCCCCCCATCTTTGCGGTATAGAGAAATTTGTGTTTTTTCTTTTCTTCCTGTAATTCTACACATTCATCCATGGAGCTGAGAGACATTTTTGCAGTTTAAAGCTAATTTCCTGCAATTCTATGCATTTTATGCATGGCTGTGTTCTTTTGCTCATACATAATAACAAAATCATTGACCATTCGCTAAGGTTACTATTGCAACCACGGACAACATTTTCCAGAGAACCACAATTCCCTACTCAACCACTGGCGAGATCCCTTCACAACGATCTCAAACTGTGTTCCTAATATACAATGAAATTAAAACAGACTACGCCTTGCTAATCAGGAAACTCTTGGGTATATTGTGGAGGACTGCCATTGCAATTGCTTCACAGCAACCTGGTAAAATTATCGTAGTGTAGCTAGCCACTGAACGGCTCTGAATTAACTATCAACATGCAGTCAAAGCTATAACCACTTTTGGAGCTAAGTAGTGCTCTCAAATCGTATCCTGATGTTGACAGCAGATGGGAGAAAACAAGTTATATTAAGTGGTTAACTAGCATTAGCAACGTTTGGTGGTCAATGAGACTAGCTAGCTAAACAGTTGCGCTAGCAAACAACGTAGCAAAAGTAACATTTTGGGTTAAAAACAATACTCCAACAGGCTCTGCATTTCAGGAACCCCTGGTGCACTTTTAAAACTATTTAGGCATTTAAACAAAATGTTTTAAAGAAAATGCAGCTTTTCCCACTGCCCTCACTGCTTTCATACGTTTAAAAAAATGTGAGCTTTTGTTGCTATCCATTTGAGCGCTGCGATTGGTTGCACAAAATTCTGGGGCGGGGCTTAGTGATGGGTAAACTCTCCCTGAATGCCTAGATTTTATTTTGGGGATTGTGAGTTCTCAAAGATTATATTATTTGTTTAAATACATAGGTCTATTATCTTTTCTACATACTTTATATCTGGTAACAGCATGGAGAAGGAGGTGTGATGGTGTGCTTTGCTGGTGACACTGTCAGTGATTTATTCAGAATTCAAGGCACACTTAACAGCATGGCCATTCCATCTGGTTTGCGCTTTGTGGGACTATCATTATTTTATTTTTTTCAGACTATGATTTGTTTTTCAACAATGACCCATCACACCTCCAGGCTGTGTAAGGGCTATTTAACCAAGAAAGAGAGTGATGGAGCATCAGATGACCAGTTGAGATGGTTTGGCATAGGTTGGACCGTAGAGTGAAGGAAAAGCAGCCAATAAGTGCTCAGCATATGAGGGAACTCCTTCAAGACTCTTGGAAAGCATTCCATGTGAAGCTGGTTGAGAGAATGCCAAGAGCACGCAAAGCTGTCATCAAGGCAAAGGGTGGCTAAATATATTTTGATGTGTTTAACACTATTGATTCCATGTGTTATTTCATAGTTTTGATGTTTTCACTATTGTTCTACAATGTAGAAAATAGTAAAAAGCAAGAAAAACCCTTGAATGAGTAAGTGTGTCTAAACTTTTGACGGGTACTATGTATAACCTCAGCAAAAAAGAAACGTCACTTTTTCAGGACCCTATCTTCCAAAGATAATTTGTAAAAACCATTGTAAAGGGTTTAAACACTGTTTCCCATGCTTGTTCAATGAACCATAAACAATTACTGAACACTCACCTGTGGAACGGTCAAAAAGACAGTAACAGCTACGGTCAGAGTTATGAAAACTTCGGACACTAAAGAGGCCTTTCTACTGACTTGGAAAAACACCAAAAGAAAGATGCCCAGGGTCCCTGCTTATCTGCATGAACGTGCCTTAGGCATGCTGCAAGGAGGCATGAGGACTGCAGATGTGGTCAGGGCAATAAATTGCAATGTCCGTACTGTGAGACGCCTAAGACAGCGCTACAGGGAGACAGGACAGACACCTGATCGTCCTCGCAGTGGCAGACCACGTGTAACAACACCTGCACTGGATCGGTACATCCGAACATCACACCTGCGGGACAGGTACAGGATGGCAACAACAACTGCCCGAGGTACACCAGGAACGCACAATCCCTCCATCAGTGCTCAGACTGTTGGCAATAGGCTGAGAGAGGCTGGACTGAGAGCTTGTAGGCCTGTTGTAAGGCAGGTCATCACCAGACATCATCGGCAACAACGCCGCCTATGGGCACAAACCCACCGTCGCTGGACCAGACAGGACTGGCAAAAAGTGCTCTTCACTGACGAGTCGCGGTTTTGTCTCACCAGGGGTGATGGTCGGATTTGCGTTTATCATCGAAGAAATGAGCGTTACACCAAGGCCTGTACTCTGGAGCGGGATCGATTTGGAGGTGGAGGGTCCGTCATGGTCTGGGGCGGTGTGTCAAAGCATCATCGGACTGAGCTTGCTGTCATTGCAGGCAATCTCAATGCTGTGCTTTACAGGGAAGAATCCACCTCCCTCATGTGGTACCCTTCCTGCAGGCCCATCCTGATATGACCCTCCAGCATGACAATGCCACCAGACATACTGCTCATTCTGTGCGTGATTTTCTGCAAGACAGGAATGTCAGTGTTCTGCCATAGCCAGCGAAGAGCCCAGATCTCAATCCTATGAGCACATCTGGGACCTGTTGGATCGGAGGGACATTCCCCCCAGAAATGTCAGGAAACTTGCAGATGCCTTGGTGGAAGAGTGGGGTAACATCTCACAGCAAGAACTGGCAAATCTGGTGCAGTCCATGAGGAGATGCACTGCAGTCCTTAATGCAGCTGGTGGCCACACCAGATACTGACTGTTACTTTTGGTTTGACACCCCTTTGTTCAGGGACACATTATTCAGTTAGTCACATGTCTGTGGAACTTGTTCAGTTTATGTCTCAGTTGTTGAAACTTGTTATGTTCATACAAATATTTACAAATGTTAAGTTTGCTGAAAATAAACACAGTTGATACATATGAAGTCGGAAGTTTATACTTGGGTTGGAGTCATTAAAACTTGTTTTTCAACCAATCCACACATTTCTTGTTAACAAACTATAGTTTTGGCAAGTCGGTTAGGACATCTACTTTGTGATGACAAGTCATTTTCCCAACAATTGTTTACAGACAGATTATTTCACTTATAATTCACTGTATCACAATTACAGTTGGTCAGAAGTTGACATACACTAAGTTGACTGTGCATTTAAATTCCAGAAAATGATGTCAAGGCTTTAGAAGTTTCTGATAGGCTAATTGACATAATTTGAGTCAATTGGAGGTGTACCTGTGGATGTATTTCAAGGCCTACCTTCAAACTCAGTGCCTCTTTGCTTGACATCATGGGAAAATCAAAAGAAATTAGCCAAGACATCAGACAAAACATTGTAGACCTCCACAAGGCTGGTTCATCCTTGGGAGCAATTTCCAAACGCCTGAAGGTACCACGCTTATCTGTACAAACAATAGTATGCAAGTATAAACACCATGGGACCACGCAGCCGTCATACCGCTCAGGAGGGAGACGCGTTCTGTCTCCTAGAGATGAACGTACTTTGGTGCGAAAAGTGCAAATCAATCCCAGAACACAGCAAAGGACCTTGTGAAGATCCTGGAGGAAACAGGTACAAAAGTATCTATACCCACAGTAAAACAAGTCATATATCGATATAACCTGAAAGGCCGCTCAGCAAGGAAGAAGCCACTGCTCCAAAACCGCCGTAAAAAAGCCAGACTACGGTTTGCAACTGCACATGGGGAAAAATATCATACTTTTTGGAGAAAGGTCCTCTGGTCTGATGAAACAGAAATAGAACTGTTATGTTTGGAGGAAAAAGGGGAGAGGCTTGCAAGTAGAAGAACACCATTCCAACCGTGAAGCATGGGGGTGGCAGCATCATGTTGTGGGGGTGGTTTGCTGCAGGAGGGACTTGTGCACGTCACAAAATAGATGGCATCATAAGGGAGGAAAGTTATGTGGATATATTGAAGCAACATCTGAAGACATCAGTCAGGAAGTTAAAGCTTGGTCGCAAATGGGTCTTCCAAATGGACAATGACCCAAAGCATACTTCCAAAGCTGTGGCAAAATGGCTTAAGGACAACAAAGTCAAGGTATTGGAGTGGCCATCACAAAGCCCTGACCTAAATCCTGTAGAAAATTTGTGGGCAGAACTGAAATAGTGTGCGCGAGCAAGGAGGCCTACAAACCTGACTCAGTTACACCAGCTCTGTCAGGAGGAATGGGCCAAAATTCACCCAACTTATTGTGGGAAGCTTGTGGAATGCTACCCAAAACGTTTGACACAAGTTAAACAATTTAAAGGCAATGCTACCAAATACTAATTAATTGTATGTAAACTTCTGACCCACTGGGAATGTGATTAAAGAAATAAAAGAAATAAATCACTCTCTCAACTATTATTCTGACATTTCACAATCTTAAAATAAAGTGGTGATCCTAACTGACCAAAGACAGGGAATTTGTACTAGGATTAAATGTCAGGAATTGTGAAAAACTGAGTTTAAATGTATTTGGATGAGGATAACGTAAACTTCCGACTTCAACTGTGTGCGTGTGTATGTATGTATATATACACATATACATGCATACATACACACACATACAGTGGGGAAAAAAAGTATTTAGTCAGCCACCAATTGTGCAAGTTCTCTCACTTAAAAAGATGAGAGAGGCCTGTAATTTTCATCATAGGTACACTTCAACTATGACAGACAAAATGAGGAAAAAAAATCCAGAAAATCACATTGTAGGATTTTTTTATGAATTTATTTGCAAATTATGGTGGAAAATAAGTATTTGGTCACATACAAACAAGCAAGATTTCTGGCTCTCACAGACCTGTAACTTCTTCTTTAAGAGGCTCCTCTGTCCTCCACTCATTACCTGTATTAATGGCACCTGTTTGAACTTGTTATCAGTATAAAAGACACCTGTCCACAACCTCAAACAGTTACACTCCAAACTCCACTATGGCCAAGACCAAAGAGCTGTCAAAGGACACCAGAAACAAAATTGTAGACCTGCACCAGGTTGGGAAGACTGAATCTGCAATAGGTAAGCAGCTTGGTTTGAAGAAATCAACTGTGGTAGCAATTATTAGGAAATGGAAGACATACAAGACCACTGATAATCTTCCTCGATCTGGGGCTCCACGCAAGATCTCACCCCGTGGGGTCAAAATGATAACAAGAACGGTGAGCAAAAATCCCAGAACCACACAGGGGGACCTAGTGAATGACCTGCAGAGAGCTGGGACCAAAGTAACAAAGCCTACCATCAGTAACACACTACGCCGCCAGGGACTCAAATCCTGCAGTGCCAGACGTGTCCCCCTGCTTAAGCCAGTACATGTTCAGGCTGCCTAAAGTTTGCTAGAGAGCATTTGGATGATCCAGATTGGGAGAATGTCAGATGAAACCAAAATATAACTTTTTGGTAAAAACTCAACTCGTCGTGTTTGGAGGACAAAGAATGCTGAGTTGCATCCAAAGAACACCATACCTACTGTGAAGCATGGGGGTGGAAACATCATGCTTTGGGGCTGTTTTTCTGCAAAGGGACCAGGACGACTGATCCGTGTAAAGGAAAGATGAATGGGGCCATGTATCGTGAGATTTTGAGTGAAAACCTCCTTCCATCAGCAAGGGCATTGAAGATGAAACGTGGCTGGGTCTTTCAGCATGACAATGATCCCAAACACACCGCCCGGGCAACGAAGGAGTGGCTTCAGAAGAAGCATTTCAAGGTCCTGGAGTGGCCTAGCCAGTCTCCAGATCTCAACCCCATAGAAAATCTTTGAAAGTCCGTGTTGCCCAGTGACAGCCCCAAAACATCACTGCTCTAGAGGAGATCTGCATGGAGGAATGGGCCAAAATACCAGCAACAGTGTGTGAAAACCTTGTGAAGACTTACAGAAAACGTTTGACCTCTGTCATTGCCAACAAAGGGTATATAACAAAGTATTGAGATAAACTTTTGTTATTGACCAAATACTTATTTTCCACCATCATTTGCAAATAAATTCATAAAAAAATCCTACAATGTGATTTTCTGGATTGTTTTCCTAATTTTGTCTGTCATAGTTGAAGTGTACCTATGATGAAAATTACAGGCCTCTCTCATCTTTTTAAGTGAGAGAACTTGCACAATTGGTGGCTGACTAAATACTTTTTTTCCCCACTGTATATTTTTTTATCACACACAGTTTGGCAAATTGAGAGAAAAAAAACGCTTAGGTGACCAGCCCAACGATTTCAATGGCAGAAAAAACCCTCTACACACACTGCCTGCCACCAAAGCTCCTTAACAACATACTGTACATCTAGCCAAGGAGATTGATCAGGTGGTAAACATGGGCCCAGTATGAAATTAAAAACACTATAAAACCATGTTTCTAAATCTAATGATTTGTCATTTCTCCCCAGCAATTTCCCCTTCCATTCTTAGCTGTACTAACAAACTGCTGCTGCTACTGGCCCCCTAGTCTACTCTTTTCCCTGCCTACATGCCTGGTGCCTCTGGTGCCATGGTGACTGCACAGTGCCATGGGGTTATAGAGCTCTCTTACTGATGAAAGGGATGGAGTCATCGCATGTGTCCCAAATTGTACTCTATTCCCTATAAAAATGTACTACTTTTGAAGTATAGTGGTGTAACAAATAGAGAATAGGAAGCAATTTTGGACGCAACTGTGAAGTTAGTGATCGATCTCTTACCGATAAAGGGGATTGAGTCGAGGGACTCCTCCAGGTTGCTGGAGGAGCATGAGGTCTGGTCCTTCTCTTGCTTCTTGCTCAGCCGCCGCATGTGCATCTCCCGCCGCGCATCGTTGGGCAGCCAGCACACTGCGTCCGCTGCTGGCTCCGAACCGTCCTC
The DNA here is from genome assembly GCA_030435695.1 of Brachymystax lenok tsinlingensis. NCBI lineage: Eukaryota > Metazoa > Chordata > Actinopteri > Salmoniformes > Salmonidae > Brachymystax > Brachymystax lenok. Next base: position 24,822,178 of record CM059788.1, on the reverse strand, counting down.
CTCGTTCACCGCCAGGATGTAGGAAGGGTGGCGCAGGGGGCTGGGGTTCTTCACCGACCCAGGAGGCTTTTCCCTGAGGACCACGCCCAATTCTGAGGCCGAAGGGCCACGACCGTTCACCTGGGTCTGGGGCTCTGGGCGAGGTGGGTGGTGGTGGGAGGTTTTGAGGATCCCAAGCCTCTGCTGCCTCTGATGGGAGGCGGATAAGGATGAGGACCTATGGCCCACCACCGCTGCCACCTCTCTCCCTGGCACCTCCCCTGCCGGCTGCATGGTCTCCGCCCGCCCCCTGCTCTGGCTCACACCTTTGACTCCAGCTCTTTGGTCAGTTGGGGAGGGCTCCAAGCTGATAATCTTCCCCAGGTGAGAGGGTCTGTCTTGGGTCATGTTAGGAGTGCCGTGAGGCTGGTGCTGGAGTTGCTCTGGTCCTTTAGCATAGAGGGTAGAGTTGGGCATGGGCGTTCCCCGGAGGCTGTCCCTACCGTACCCTGCAGGGGGTCGGTGATAGACAGCCTGTTTGGAGAGGCTCTGCCTGCTGGGGCGTGTACCCTGGTCCACCCTGCTAGCGTAGCCCCGTCTGTCCATCATGGGCCGGCCCAGCTCCACAGAGTCACAGTCAGAGGAGCGGGCCCGGGCCGTGTGTGTTAACCCATCCTGGGACACACTACGAGGAGGCCAGTTCCTGGGGTGGACCCCCCGCTCTGCCATACTCATACGGTCCTGGGAAGAGCTGCGGGGGGGCATGTGGTGGAAGGGGGGCGGAGGTCCATGGTAGGAGCGGTCGTGGGAGGTGCTCCTGCGCCGGAGACCCTTAGGGTTGGGGCCCCAGCCATCACGGGGGATGTGGTGGGAGGAGTTGAAGGTGTTCTGGCTGGCGGCTCGCAGGCTTTCTAGTCTCTCCTGGATGGTCCGGCTGCCATAGGCGTGGATACTCTTGTTATCGATGTACTCCCTGTAGGTCTGGTACGTCCGCCAGTCTATGTTTTGGTGAGAGACGGGGTTGGGGGAGTTAGAGTTGGGTGGGTAGTGGGGTAGAGGGGCACTGTAATTGAGGAGGCTCGCCCCAGAGGGGTAGATGTCTGTTTTCCGTGGCAGGGGGTAGTGGGACACAGACCCAGGACGCACTCTGATGAGGCCAGGGTCAGGGGGCCCTACCAGGCTATAGTCTATTCTGTGTGCTGGTCCTATACGGCCCAGATCTGGAGGAACTACCACAGTCCTCACGCTGTCGTTGCGCATGCACGCCACAGTCTGGGATTTGGGGTACGGGTGTGCAGGAGGAGGAGGGAAGGGGGGCACAGGTATCTCCATGCGGTACACCATGTCTGGTGGTGTTGCCCCCCGGCATGCTCCCTGTACCCCCACTCCGACTGGGGAGGGGGTCTCTGTAGCCTGGGCCATCCCCAGGGGCTTACAGTCTACACGAGGGTAACATATGGGGGGCGGCTCGGGGATGTGACGGGCGTTTCCACTGTAGGCACTGCGGCTTCGGAGGTACGCATCCTGGGAGTAGGCCTAGCGAGAGAAAGATGAGAGGGTCAGATACAATAACAGTGTCCACTGGTCCCAATTCACTCCATACCTATTCTTCCCCTAGGCCCTAACCCTTCCCCTTGGCCCTAACCCTTCCCCTTGGCCCTAACCCTTCAAAGTTTGCAGATTTGTAGGGTGGAAGCGCTACTCTACACTGCTTCTATCTATCTAGACTTGACCCTTCAGATCTGAAAATATAGAAGAGCAAGGGCAAACAGGAAGGGAGCAAAATGGAATCAGCAATATGTGTAATATTCAACATTGAATTTCTAATACGTCTGGTAAAGAACTGGAGCGGTGAACATTTACTAATGATAGCTGCTGTGTGTGTGGGTAGGCAGGCAGGGAGCAGAATGTTGTAGTGTGAGTGCGGAGGCGATTAGCAGGTCAGGATGTTCATCTGGTGTTCATCTGCTCTCTCCATATTTAGATAACAGTACCCAGAGAACTAGCTAACCGATCACTATGCAATGAGAGCATGCTGTGCTGCCGCAACATGAGCAAATTATTCAATGATGGAAATGTTTTCAGGAACTTTATTTCCACTGATTTCTGTAATACAAGATATGAAAACAGAAACAGCCCTATTCTGTCCAACACTACTGAGTAGCCAGCCAGCCAGCCAGCGGGCATTTCTAGTCAGGTGATCTGTGATTGAATAGAGTGGACAAGAAGCAACAGATGTGTTGGAAGAAAGAAGGAAAGAGACAAGACTGGCATGCAAGACCAAACAGTGATACACAGGAAGGTAGCCTATCTGTTTGGTTTACCCACCTTCTGGCTGACAGCACTGGCACTGTTCGAGCGAGATCTAAGACTCACAGAGATAGATGGGGGTGGAAGACGCCCAGAACCCACAGCTGTCCTCACAGCGCTAAACTTAACCTCCGTTATCATACTCCCAGGCAGCTTTTCAACACTCCAGCAATGCTACCTCAACACTCCTTCCAGCGAAACGCCAGCAGACAACGATGATCACACACATAGATTCCATCAACGGTATTCCGTATAGCTGGCTGTGCAGCCTTCGTCCATTTGTCAAACGCCCTTCCATTTATTTTTTTCTGTTTGTCTTGCAACTAGCAAGCACAAAAAAATGACACGTCAGAATCGGGTGGACTTTAAACCCCAGCACCTGGCGTCGTATTACGATTCTTACGTAAGTCTCAACTGTATCCACAATCAGTGTTCTACAGGCAATCACTAGACCCTCCCTTCACCAATAGGGCACTAGTGGAGAGTTCACGGGTCAAGGGCCTTTATCACTGTCTACTGTCTGCGTCCGAAATGGAACCCTTTTCCCTATGTAGTGCACTACTTTGACCAAAACCATTGCAACCTATTCCCTATATGGTGACCAAAACTAGTGCACTAAATAGGGAATAGCTTTCCATTTCAGACATAGCCTGGAATTAGCCTACTAACATGGAAATCGAATGAATTACACTACTAACTAGCAAAGCAGCTATGTGAGAACAGTACATTACCTCATCAACCCATCCTCAAACAAAAACCTGACAACATGCATTACAAAGAGAAAATTAGACGGGGGAGCACAACATCAACATGTGTGGTCAAGTGGTTGTCATCATCCCTGCTGCAGCTTGCTTACCAGATCAGAGGTCTCCCGTGAAAAAGGCTACCGTTACAGCAGGAGAGAAAACGAGAGCAGTGAGAGGAGAAGAATAGGGAAAATGCTAGCAGCAGAGCAAATCACACACACACACTATGAAAAAGAAAAGAGAACAGATAAGTGTTAGTCTTGATCACTGATGCCAGGGCTCTGGAGTCCAAGCACTAAACAGCCATCAGAGCTGCAGCCACATCGAGGGAAAGCGTAAACGGACGTTGGCAGTGTCAGGACTGTCATATTAGCGATGCCAGCTGTGTGTGCCAGTCTGACCTGGGCGAGGTGTAGGTGGCAGGAGCAGAGGTAGCCTGCTGCCTCCGACAACACCGAGCTCTCCATCTCGCTGTTGCTCCCTCCAGCCGACTGCAGCAGCCAGGTTACAGCACTTACTGGATGAGCTGCTGCCTCTATCCCTGCCTCGCTCCCTCTATCTGGTATCGCTCACATGACGGAAGCAGCTGCTTGATTCTACATTCAGCTCAGATGGTACTGCTTCCCATCCTCTTCTGCTCTCCCTCCTTCTCCCTCACTCAGCGAGTCTCTCTTGCTAAGCCACTGATTTTACTGCTGTTGACGTGTTCCACTGTAGCTGGTTTTGTGTGTGTGTACTGGAGTCTCTCTCCTCCTCCTCTAGTTAATAATGTCAGCCACCCAGCGAGCCGCGATGTTAATCCTCCAGCCCAGGCACAGCTGCATCAGTAGTGCGATACTCTGCCTCAGCAGTGGCTAGCCTTTTCATACGCCCCGCTATACTAGCACTGTGGACCAGTGGCCGCTAGCTAACGCAACAGATGTGCAACACAGCTCAGGCAAGGGGAGGAGAGAAGTGGGGGATGGGAAAAGAGAAGGGAGAGAGGGAGATGGCTGAGCCAATGGGAAGGGAGAGAAGGAAAGAGGGTAGGGAGAGGAAGCAGAGGGAATAGGTGGATGTTTACAGGCTCTGCTCTTCTATGATGATGCATGCCAGCTTGAGGGGCTCAGGTACTGACGCTTGCTTTGTTTTAACTCAGGCTTTCTGTGAAATATCTTAACAGGCCAGTTTACCCAATGTATGATCCAACCCCCATTCCTAGATGGTGTCAGCTGTGGCAAGCTAACAGTGAGACTTGAGGAGTAATGGAGACAATGAAGGCTCTTAAGATGATTCCACAATACTACTATGCGAGTACTCCTCTTTCTGTTACTTATACACATATACTCATTACGCACAGATATGTAGCAGCTCAGAGAACTGAGTTTACCTTCCTACTGAACCTGCAGCAGAAATGTTACCAGGCACCTCTAGTTGCCAGTAGCTATTGTGCATGAAAAGTTAATGAGAGTGGAGGCACACGCATGTTACTTTCTTAGAAGGTAACGTCATGTGGGCTTCCTTCAACTGCACTCAACTCACTGCTACAGTACAGAGACATGCAAGACTAGTCTGTGGGAGGAGGTGAAGAGGAGAGAATGAACTGGCTGCCAAGAGCACTAAACTCCCACAATCTCAGTAGAAGTCGTTTTCCTCAGTTTCAGACGTGCACATTTGACAATGCATCCTACAACCTGCATTTCCCTGCTATTCCGGCATCAATTGAGCTCCATTTGACATCAGCCCATCTCTGCCTGCCCCCTGTGCTAATCTAAAATGAAATGTCAGCAGAAGGCAAGCCGAACCTCTTAGCCTCTCTGCTCAACTATTTATACCTGACACCGGTTTCACGCAGCAATGCCTCCATGGCCAATTCCTTTGTAACCTCTCTCTAGCTATTCTGTGCGACAGGGACCATGTGTCAATGAGTGGCCACAGAGCCTTTGGTAAGGTAAACATTCCAACACGGTGTTAATAGGCTCAGCTGTTAGACAATAGGGAGTTGGAGTCATTAAGCTGATGGGGACAGTTTGTGCTACAGTTGACAACAGGCTAAGTGTGACAGGTCAGCTAGTGTGCTGGAGAGGGTGGAACCTGTGTTGATACAGCCAACCTCTCTGAATAGGACTGTACTAAGAGAGATGGTATGCATTAAGATTAACAACTTTTATTAGTGCGTGTGGAGTTCACAATTAGTAAGGAACGGCATTCTTTCCTTTCTCCAAAACATTCTATATTTGACTTAATACTTTGATCTCACCCATGCGAGAGAGACAAAGGTTTACGAGTGCCAGTGTTTCCCCTATATGCATTTAGCAGTGGCGCACCGCCTCTACTAAATCACGGCCACTGCAATAAAACATTTTGTTATCATTACAGGAAATTAAAAACTGCTAAAATCAGGCAGAAGACGGATGTTTGAAAACGCTTTCATACAATGTGGTTATTTGCGAGAGGAAAAACATTTGTGCAGAACATTTTTACAAAAGGTAACGATCAACTGACAGCCCTAATTTTGAAACACCCGTTTCCTCCTCTGGCTGTTTGGCTGTGAAGGAGCAAACCTGGAGTACTGCCTGTCACATGCTGCTGATCCCTGTTGCGTAAGGACATAGTGGGCGAGAAACAGAGAAACCAGCACGGAGTCTGTAGCATGCTTCAGTTTACATATGCATTTATGCCAGTACCCAGCTGCTTAGATTCTAAATCATTTCTCCCCTGAGTAGAAACAATCATCTTGTCTCAGACCTACTAACATGCAACTCTTCTCCATGTCAAAAGTCGAGACTTAAAGAGTTTGTGCGTGTGCGTTTGTGTGGTGTGTTTGTTTATTTATTAAGTGTGTGTGAGTTTATGAAGTGTGTGAGTGTTTATTTCTCAAAGTGACCCTTCCAGCTCCCAGAATGAGGTCAGTCCTGCAGCAGAGAAGCATTAGCAGCACTTGGAGCTCCAGCAGCAGTCAGTGGAGAGGACAGGCTGTGGTGGCCTGGTTTTGAGGCCCAGATAGAGCACTGAAGGGAGGGGGGTTTCATCAGGGTACTGCCCGTCCCCTCTGGAGCAGGACTAGTCTCCCAAATAAACCCTTCACAGAGAAACTAGAACCGCTTCACTGATCGAATGCTTGATCACAATAATAGCGACTAACTTGATGACGTAGAAGTGGAAAGAGACGCAGACAGAAGTACTTCTGTTTTACAGTGGGTAAATATAGGAAGAGACTAAATCACTGGAGTAATGATCTTTACAAACTTACCAGCTGCAGAATGTCTTCATCTTTTGGCATAACACAGAGTTCAAGAAAGGCATCACTGTAATAGAAACACAAAGCCAAAAAAGGTCAACAATAACAAAAGACAAGCAGGAAATCAGTCACTGACAACAATAAGGTATTTTTTATTTTGAGCCCTCACCTGTTTTGGATCAAGGCTATGACCTGAGAGTAGGTTTTCCCAATGATACTCGCTCCGTTCACCTTTACTATCCTGTCTCCTGTTGACGATTAGAAGGAGAGTGAGGGTTAGAAGTTAGACTGGTAATATGTGAGTGACACAGCGTTAATGGCAGGTGTGTGTATGTCTTTGAAGAGAGGAACCTGTGCTAGTTATAGGGTAGTAGGCCCTTAGCTCAGTAAGAGGCAGCTTCCCTACTAGCCTGACAGTCAGAGGGGAATGAGGAAAGGAAACTGATCAGTCATCTGATGTGTGTTTACTATAATTGAGTGCCTGAGGAAGCTGAGCTCTCTGCCTCTACTAACCCAACTCCACAGACAGAAAACGAACGAAAAAATCTGAGAACACTACTGAGAATCTCTGAGCAAACTACCCAGCATAGGGTGGACTGAAATCATAATTTACAGATCTATGGGATTAGACCAACACTATGTCCAATAGTGCACCATAACTATAGTAGGCCTGCTGTATCATAGGGGAATACAGTAATGTTGATATTCTTTTTACAAAACTCACAGAATTGCTTTAATATATTGCTTCTATAATACAATTACTTCTATGACGTCACCTAGCTATGATAAAGACAGAAACCACAGAGAACATAGGAAGGTACAACTTCAGTGCGTTGCCGTTAATCAATTACCTGTGCAGAGTCCAGCTTCGTTGGCGGGGCCTCCCTCCTTCACTTGCTTCACAAAGATGGTGTCCATTGGCTCCAGCCTGTTCCGTTGTCTCCCTGACAACAAAGACAAATTGTCATCATCAGCAACCATCAAACACATTCTTCTGGAGGTCACATGGTAGTGACATACCAGCTCTGCTCATAACAGTAACACAGTAGTCATTAAATGAACAATCCCAGTCATTCTACATATCTGCCCAGATTAGGTACAATAGGATGTTATCATGAAGTGTCTAGAAGGGTAGTAGTCAGATTAATTTCCCTTTAGAATGACACATTGTTGACCTCAGATTACCTTAGCAGACCTACAATACACTACACTAAGAGCAGAGGACCCAAACTACAATGCTCCACCCACCCACAGCTCTCAGTTAAACACCACCCAGACTGAGACGCACTCTGAATGTGAAGCAGCCAGCCCAACAAGACACCCCATTAACGGCTACCAGACACAACCCTAAACTGTAGACATTTACTAAAGGGGAGAAAGAGTGAGTGCGAGTGAGAGAGTGAGTGAGAGCAAGAGCAACAGGATGACAGAGAAAGTGATATATAGAGCAATAGATAAGGAGGAACTGTCACAAGATTCAGAGGCATGTGAATTAAAGCAGTGACAGCAGAATAACAGAGTGGTTCGGTTTCTCTAAGTGTCACATTGCCTGTTCCTAATACAACAAGACTAAATGAGAATGATAATAAAGGAATTCAACTGAGTCGGAAAAAGCCTCCTAATATGGTGGGTGAGCTGGTTAGGGATTTGGGGAAGGAAAATGAATACATCTGAGTTTAGTTGGAAAACCTGTTTGCTCATTCTTCCCCTGTCTCCTAGCAGCTGCATAGGAGAAGAAAGCAAAGGAGAGCGAGAGGGAGGGAGTGAGAGCAGAGAGAGAGTGAGCTCAGCTGCACAACTCCCACTCCTTCCCTACAAACACAAACACAGCTCCAGGCTCACTAGACACAAAGCTCTGTCCAACTACTAAATATCATTGAATAGGAATGTTATATCTTATGTGGAAGTCTCAGTAAGTATGTTTGATATTAAACTGATTATGGCAGTAGGCAGAGTACGGCATTAGTCATGTAAATTCATGTCTCCTCTACCTCATTAGTCATGTCTCCTCTACCTTATCTTAAATCGGCGTACAGTCATACTCGAAGTAAACATATGCCGATTAAACATATGCCGATTTTGCATACAAATTTTGTCCGAACAGAATCAAATACTCCATAAAAATAACATGGTCACTGTGATAAAACGTTTATTTTGATAGCCTATTTTCTGCATTTAGTCCCTTCATGTAGCCTGATTTCATTTGTGGTCACGTAGGGCTGACCCCATTTAGTCGACTGGTCGATTGTTTGGTCGATAGGTGTACAAGACACTAGCCTGATTCGCGCCTTTCTGAGTGGACTAATCCATTGTGGAGGCCGTGGGGGTGGCACAGTCCATGACTAAGACGTGCTAAAACAAAACAAAAAGTTTGAATGACACTGAGGGGCAGTGTTGTTACAGCTAATGCCTGTCTGCCTGAGGCTGATACCGCGCAGGTGTTTGTACACATGCCTATACACAAACACATACACGGACACACACACGTAAATAGTGCCATACATGCACTCATACATATTCTGTTGCCTTGCTGTCTTTTTGCATGGTTGTTTTCTGTTGTCCTTTCTTTCTCTTTTTTCTCTCTTCATTTTGTTGGTTGTTGGTGCATTTGGGGGCCGGGGGCTTGGAGGGGTGTCAGATGGTTGAAGGGCAGCTCTTGGGTCTTGGCAGGGTGGTGGCCTGGCAGTTGGGAGCCTGGTCCAGTGGCTGATCGGTCGCTGGTTCGGGTCCCCTTTTTTGACCTTGTGTGAGATCTGTCGACGTGCCCTTGACCCTGGTTGCTTCTGTGGGTCGCTCTGGATGGGACTCATCTGTTAGATGACTAATGTGATGTAAATGTTGAGCGGCTTCACTGCAAGTAGATTGTATGTTTTAATAAATGCGCTTTCTCCAGCGATAGTGGTCGCTGTCCGCGGTTATGAAACATCAGAGCACTGCTGAATTGGCGCCTTTTCCTAGACCATGTTGCTATGTGCATAATAGAAAAGTTAACCAGCATATCGGTGTTGAGAACAATATGGCAGAGGCAGCAGCGGAGTTAGGAGACGAGAAAACAGCCCTTGCCTTAATTGTCTAAGAGAGGAAACTAACTTTATTAGGTCTATAATCAAAAGCCTAACTGTTTAATGTGCCTGGATTTATGAATAATCCATATACTGTACAGCTACAGAAATAAGACAGATCCTGCTTCTGTTGCCTGTTTGTATAACAGCCAACTGATTCCGTGAGCACCAAGCCACATGCAACCTCAACATGTCGGATAAACAACATCACAAATTTGTCTATTTTTGCTATGATGTAATAAAAGGCTTCACACTTTTTTTTTCCCTTTGTTAGAACAGCCTCTCTGGTATTATTTATTAAGTCTTGTTTACACTGTTCCAAATTGTCCAAAAAAATCATATTTATAATCACCCTCCTTTTTCTTGATCTCCTTATTATTACTATTATTATGATCATCATTATAATAAGTCATGTCATTATCATTAGTAGTCTTAGTATAGCATCCTTTGAGCTGTAAACCTAAGAGCGTATCCTGTTTAGTCTTACTACCTTAACTTAAGCCTAGATTTCAATACTTATATTTAGTGCATTCGGAAAGTATATATACCCCTTCCCTTTCTCCACATTTTGTTATGTTACAGCATTATTTATTCCCCCTCAATCTACACACAATACCCCATAATGGACAAATTAAAAATAGGTTTTTAGAAATGTTTGCAAATTAAATTGTGCTCAGGTGCATCTTGTTTCCATTAATCATCCTTGATGTTTCTACAACCTGATTGGAGTCCACCTGTGGTAAATTCAATTGATTGGACATTATTTGGAAAGGCACACTTGTCTACAGCGCATTCGGAAAGTATTCAGACCCCTTGACTTTTCCCCAGTTTGTTACGTTACAGCCTTGGGAGGTGACTAAGAACCTGATGGTCATTCTGACAGAGCTCCAGAGTTCCTCTGTGGAGATGGGAGAACATTCCAGAAGGACAAACAAAAAAAAAATCAGGCCTTTATGGTAGAGTGGCCAGATGGAAGCTACTACTCAGTAAAAGGCACATGACAACCCGCTTGGAGTTTGCCAAAAGGCACCCAAATACGCAGACCATGAGAAACAAGATTCCCTGGTCTGATGAAACCAAGATTGAACTCTTTGGCCTGAATTCCAAGCTTCACGTCTGGAGGAAACCTGGCACCATCCCTATGGTTAAGCATGGTGGTGGTAGCATCATGCTGTGGGGATGGTTTTTAGCGGCATGGACTGGGAGACTAGACAGGATTGAGGTAAAGATGAACGGAGCAATGTACAGAGAGCATGGGAGTCATTCATGATTTGAAATGCAAATCAAGCATTTTAGTTTTGTAAAATAAAGCGACCCTTGAATAATCAGCGTAAAAAATAAATCAATTCAGTCTTTGCCATAATAAAGGCTAAACAAAAAAAACATTACATCAGACTCTCTGGTACTCTTATAATTTATTTAGTGTTGTTTACATTGTTCCAAACGTTCAGAAATAGGTTCATATTGTAATCTAACAGCATCTTTTTGGCACACAATATGCAAGCAGCGCTTGCCCCTTACCTTCTTTTTCTTGATCTGCAGTATTTTCCACAACTAGTCAAACTGATTTCACACATCTGACTTTCTCTTTACCTCCTGAGCAACCAGTAAACATTCCCACGTTTTGAGTTTGTCATGCCCTCCGCATCCATTTTGCTGTCATGGTGTTCAGAGTTTGTTATAACCAATTTATTGATGTGATTATGATATGCTATAGGTCAGGGAATGTTATTCCTAAACAAATGAGGGATTTCGGTAACATAACTTTTCAGTCAGAAATGCCTGTAGTTATGATGCAGCTTCAGCAACACGGACAGCGCGATAAACACTGTTGATGTTCGGTGGTGGTCGTGGCAGCAGAGAGGAGACAGACAACCGGTGCTAGTCACACAGCCACTTGCTGCCATTTTTTTTTAACACAGAGCAGCAAGTCTGAGCCCTGCCAGGCACAATCAAATCAATTACGGTTGGACTCCCTTTAGTAATTTGTGTGTCTTAATTATTTAATCAAACAGTGAGCTTAAAGCATCAGACAAGCTCAGTGCATATAGCTGATTTTATTAAAACACATAGGATATACAGACACATCTTATGTGTTTTAATCAATTTTCGACCAATCGATTGGTCTAAAGAACAGATGACTCTTGGTCGACCAATATTTCGTTTTTGTCGGGGATAGCCCTATGGCCATGTATACAGAATTATTAGGGAAATCGTTATTCTTGCAAAGCATGTAAACACTTTAAAGGAACTATTATATTATTCTGACTATTCACAATAATCGTATTATTGTGTGCATGTAACCGTACTCATTGGTAAGCATGAAGTATCATGGGTAAGCACTGACGGTGGCATCAAGATCATTTGAAATACAGGTTTTTCAATACAAAATAAGCACATTAGTGATATGTGTTTGATAGCGATTGAGAGAGGCAAATGAAGCAAGACATTGATAGAGAAAACGAGAGAGAAAACCGAGCGATTGAAAAAGATGGGAGTGGGTGTTTGATACACCACAGAGCACCCACTCACTGCTCACTCCTCTCTGTGGGTGTTTGACAGATTGAGAGGGACAATGACACATCTGTAAACAGTTATAACAGGTTTACAGATCAGATTTTCCTCACCTTAGAGCTGAGCCACTGAACCTTTCTTAGAAGAACTATGCAAGACAAAGCTATGCATGCACCACCATCACCTGGCCAGCTTGTTAAAACAAACAACCTATTGTTTCTCACAATCACATATGAATGTGTTATGTATGACGCAACAGGAGCCTCACCTCCCAACAACATCAGTGTTACCAGACTCCCTCTTGTGGCGAGTGGTAGAACCACAGCATACCATCCCTACTGCTTTATAATAAAGTATCCAGTGATTTGATACTAGCAGTGACTCAGTGACTGCTGATGAGACCATTTCCAACACTAACATGAGCTCAGTCAGTCCCAGACAGTGTAAATAATTTAAAGTGAAGAGTCTGTTTAAATCTTGACCCCAGTCCTTTTCTTTTCATTTCCTCTTAATACTGTTTTTTATTAGAACAATCTCAAGTTGTTCCCAGCAGGGAAACGTCAATGTCAAATTAAATAGAATAGCCAGTAGAGGGTGCACCAGAGACATGTGTTATCCACCAGTCAGTCAGCAGTTTAAATTTAAACATTTTTTTGTTAACTCTAAAAAGCTTCAGCTATTGTTTTTATAACAAGTGTATGGCTTACTTTATTGGACAGAGAAGAGGCAGAATCCTGGGAGTGAGGTAGGGATGCATGAGGAACAGAGAAGCAGAGGAGAGCAGAGAGATGGAAGGAGAAAAAAGTGCAAAGAGAAGGAGAAAACAAATTGGAGTAGATGAAAGGAGAGAGAAGTAAAGCCAAGTGCGCACCACCAGCAATCCAGATGTGACCAAAAGTGGCTTAAAATTGAGACTGAAGCCGTGGCTATAAAATACGCCACATTGTTAGTCAGATTTCCATTAATTAGACTAAGGGCTAGAAATGTTTGTGCATATTTAGTCTGTACTAGTCTACAGCATTATGTGTAGTGTTGTAATGCTTGCTATCTGTAATAGGTATTGCCCCAGCCACCAGTAATTCCACTAAACTACACTTTATATCCCATCAAGGAATGTTCTGCCGCCTGTGCCGTCAACATAGGCAGGCTGCTAAGAGGGGTCTGTCAAAGCGCCCTTTTATTGAAATAGGGGACCCAGCTTCATCGGCTGGACTACATTAACCGGCACCCAGGGACAGAACACCACCTGGAAAGTATGAGGGCTTATGCAATGCTGGCAAAAGGTAAAGATTATTCTACTGGAGTCTTCCGTTTCTCAAAATGTCTTCTAATGTAAAAGATGTCTCAGATTGTGCACTAACCAAGGCTCAATAATAACGCATTATGCCTGTTACTGTTCACAGGCTCCTCAGTCATGGTTGCATTCGAGCCAACCACAGTGCTTGAGCACGAGGCCAGGTTTGAAATGTCTATACCACCTAACAAAGTGGGAGCAGGCCCATCACACAAACCTCCCACAACTGCTTGACCTTGCTGAATTTCTGGGTTGTGACCATGTCACAAAGCTCAAGATGAATCAGTGCTGTGTTTTTGTTCATATTTTCTTCACTTGATATTTAAAAATGTCACCAGACTTATTTCTCATTGGCAAGAACAAACTGTAGGTCACACATAATAGTGGACATAATGTTGAAGATTCTGGCTCAAGTTGTGGAGGAGCCTATCCTCCATGCCATCCAGACATCTGTAATCATTGGCCTGGAGGCGGATGAAACTACAGACGTGGCAATAAGCAGCTGGATTTACATGTCAGGTATTATTTCAATAAGAGTTACAAAATTATTTTTTATATTGATATTCTACAGTCACTGCATCCATTAGTAATAATGAAATTGTGTATGGATTTTTGTATGTTTTCCAGATACATGGACCAAGAGTGACACCTTTACAACCAGTTCCTGGACCTGGTGTCAGTCCCTGATGGCAAGGCAGACACCACCAGGAGGTGCAGCACATAAAAAAAGACCGCGATTGTACGGCCTGGGCACTGACGGCCTGCAGTGATGACTGGTATGGACACAACACAAAGTCTTAGAATGAACCATTTCTGGGTTTTAGTATGTCTTGCGATACAAATTATTTTCCTCATCTTCAAACAGGACATAGTAGTGTGGCAAAACAGCTCAAGGACGCCTTCCCGTGGATGGTGTCTGAGGTCCCCTATATGGACACTTTCAAGGAGCACCTGCAGCAGCTCCATAGTTACTTAGCCAAAAGCAGTAACAAGACAGAAGTCTTGAAAGCTGCTTCAGCAACCCTTCAGTACTTAAAAATGAAGGTGAGATGATGCATCACATTTCTTCACTTGGCTACTCTGGTCTAATCTTTCTTACCTACTGCATCTACACTCAAAATCAACATTATTATCTATCTTCATGTTCCAACGTGTGCAAATGTCTCAGTTTAACAGTCACAGGACAGCACTACTCAATTAAATATTTAAGAACTACTGACACTTCATAACTTCAAGAAAAACAACTATTGTGTTGTAGGTCCCTGTGACAATGGCATCACTCCACGCCATAATATTATTTCTTTTGGGGGGGGTTCCCAGCCCCCAGGGTCATTTCTGAGCCAACTCCACCAGGACCTCGATGACCGAATGGGTCTAGGTGCATTCAACATCAAGGGGGAGAGGCCAGGTGGAGAAGACCAAGATCAGGGAGCAGTTCTGGGCTTGGTTCAGAGAGGAGGTAAAAACATGTTGGATAAACTAAAACAAACAGCTATTAATCCCTTATTTTCTGTTTTGCGCTGTAATAAGGTCATGGCTCCATATCTTGTTGGCCTCCAGGACAGCCTAGACCGGAGATTCGGGGGGCCTTTGGTGTGTTGGGACCTCAGGCTGAATTCTCTAGTGAGAGGATAAACACCTTTAACCTGACCCTCCTCCCCAGGCAGTTCTTGCAAGCACCAGAGGCTGCAGAGCTGCAAGTGGCCCTCTTCCAAGCAACATGTGCTAGTAGGAGCAATCAAGGCATGGCATGAGTGTGAAACTTTTGAAGAGAACATTTTAAGCGAGTGTTTCCCAACCCTTTTTCCTGTTGAACTACCATTCTTTTGGCTCTTTAAATTTTGTACATCTTTTTGTTTTTCATGTATTTCAGGGGTTGGACCAGCTGACGGCAATAACAAAGCTGGCCTCACAGTTTGTTGAGTGGGGGCAGCTCTACCCCTGCCTTAGCCAGCTGGCAGCAATAGCACTGACTATACCAGTGTCTTCCGTTAAATTGTGAGAGGAACTTTGCAATGAAACTAGTAAAATCCTTTAAAATGTGAAAGTAGGTCCTCTTTGGACCTCTCCCTTCTCTTATTAGTCCTTCTGTTATTGCAGGTCAAAACAGACTTGAGGAACAGACTGCAGGGAGAGCATCTAGCCACCTGCATGTGGCTCTCCACCAACGGCCCTCCCGTTAAGGAGCTCAATTACAGGAGGGCGTTGGAAATCTTTTTCCAAAAGCCCAGAAGAATAAATTGCTCTGACAAAGGCTGTAAACTACGTCAGAACTAGGTTGTCAGAACCTGGAAAGAGATATCCAACACCTTCCCTTTGTGATGAACATGGATTAGTGGGCTCTAATTCATGTTCAGTCAAATGTTCCTGTTAATTTTGTCAAGATAACTTTTGAGACCAGTGTCAGGGTAAAATTGCAAGATTATGTTATAATACTTTTATTACATCAAATGGTTGTTTTATTTCAAATGAATAGAGTATTCTGTTAACTATTGTGTGTGTGTTCTGAGGATGGGGCCTCTGGGAGATAACACTGAGGAGATTTACGATGTCTTTTGGGGTGATAAAACCTAAAGAGCATTCCAGAGCATGGGTTAATGTTTCTGTTCTATATGGTACCAGAGAGAGATGGTGCCAGTTTGGAGTTGGAGGGTCAGACACTGGTCTATACAATGAAAACTGTTGACACAGCAGATACTGTCTGCTATGCATTATAAGTATCTTTCATACAGATCTTAACCTTATAACCCATTCTATATATTGGTTGTTCGTCATGTAGGTTGAAAGGGGTGTATCTTGGCTATAAAATACCTTTGTACTTTTGTGTTGGCGCTCTCAGCGGCCCATCAGAGACGGTGATGAATTCGTTGACAAGCCATTGCAAAGATCTTACTATTAAATATCTATTTTAACTCTGACTTGTGTGATAAGCTTTCCAAGGATGTCAGGGACAAGATTGTAGACCTACACAAGGCTGGAATGGGCTACAAGACCATCGCCAAGCAGCTTGGTGAGAAGGTGACAACAGTTGGTGCGATTATTCGCAAATGGAAGAAACACAAAAGAACTGTCAATCTCCCTCGGCCTGGGGCTCCATGCAAGATCTCACCTCGTGGAGTTGCAATGATCATGAGAATGGTGAACAGCCCAAAACTACACGGGAGGATCTTGTCAATGATCTCAAGGCAGCTGGGACCATAGTCACCAAGAAAACAATTGGTAACACACTACGCCGTGAAGGACTGAGGTCCCCCTGCAAGGTCCCCCTGCTCAAGAAAGCACATATACATGCCCGTCTGAAGTTTTCCAATGAACATCTGAATGATTCAGAGAACAACTGACAATGACCCAAAACACACAGCCAAGGCAACAAAGGAGTGACTCAAGAAGAAGCACATTAACTTCTCAGGGATCACTGGGGCGCTAGCGGGCTGCTCCCGACACTACCAGGTAAAATGTAAGGCGCCAAATTCAAAATCCAAAAGTTGAATTATTAAACATCCACCAATATACAAGTGTTCCATACTCATCAAAAGCTCTGTTTCTTGGCAATATCACAGCGTTGTCAGATTTCAAAAGGCTTTACGGTAAAGCAGCACATTTGATTGTTTGAGGGTAGCACCTCACATATTTTTCCCATAGCCATGAATCGATTAGCCATCATGGCACACACATAACACATTTCACAGCGAAAACAAATCAATTACCTGTTGAAGAACTTCTGCTGAGGTCATCCAAAGTGTCCAACGAAGACAATCCATGGTTCTTTTGTTAGAAAAAGTAATGTATTTTATCCATAAATCCTCCATTTGGTTCGCGCGTTATAATCAGAAACGACAGCTTCCACTCCTCCATTGAAACGTGACGCGAACTCGTTCATCTTATACCTATAAACTTGTCCAAGAACAATCAAACATAGTTTTAAATGTATCCTTAGGAACACTTTTACGTATATTTACTATTATAAATCAACCGGAATATAAACTGATCGATAATCGACGGTAAAAAGACACTGCGCGACTTCTCGGAAGCGCGCGCCGGGTACTGTTGACATAAATGAGTGACTTCCTGGTTTGCTCTTATTCTCTGGTCTTATTCATCCAAAATGAAAACTTACACTGTCTCAAGACTGTTGACATCTAAAGGAAGCGATGGGTACTGCATTCATATGCCCTTATATGGTCATTTTCATGAGGGAGGGGTACCCAAATGAGCAATGTGTCAAAAACACTTTTTCCAGGACAGAAATTCCTCTGGGTTTCGCCTGCTATATGCGTTCTGTTTCACTCAGACAAATGGTTAACAGTTTTGGAAAATTCAGAGTGTTTCCTATCCAATGGTACCAAATATGTGCATATCCTATTTTCTGGGCCTGAATGGGAGGCATTTTACTTTGGGCACGCCAGGCTCTCCAAAACCGACCCCTCAGCTGCCACTCCCTAACAAGTTAAGGTCCTGGAGTGGCCTAGCCAGTCTCCAGACCTTAATCCCATAGAAAATCTGTGGAGGGAGCTGAAGGTTCGAGTTGCCAAACGTCAGCCTCGAAACCTTAATGACTTGGAGAAGATCTGCAAAGAGGAGTGGGACAAAATCCCTCCTGAGATGTGTGCTAACCTGGTGGCCAACTGCAAGAAACGTCTGACCTCTGATTGCCAAGGGTTTTGCCACCAAGTACTAAGTCATGTTTTGCAGAGGGGTCAAATACTTATTTCCCTCATTAAAATGCAATTCCATTTATAACATTTTTCACAATCGTTTTTCTGGATTTTTTTTGTTATTCTGTCTCTCACTGTTCAAATAAACCTACCATTAAAATTATACACTGATCATTTCTTTGTCAGTGGGCAAACGTACAAAATCAGCAGGGGATCAAATACTTTTTTCCCCTCACTGTATATATGATTCGTAGTTCTTTGACAGTGCGATCAAATTTACCAGCAATGAAACAAAATGGCAGAAATACTTTGGAAACAGCTACTGCAGCATTTATTTTACTATACATGTGATCATACTTGACTATTTGTATTCACAAATGCGATTGAAATGCTCGCACTGTGGAGCCCTGACCACCCGCCAAGGTGGCTGGTGAAATTGACATCTTACCTGCCAATGCCTACCCACATTTGGCTAGTGGGTGGTGTGAATTTTAGGCTGTGTTCACTACTCTGGGTCACAGCAGAGCAAGCCAATAGGTCCCCATGTCTGTCCTCAGTCTTTCCAGGGTCTAGCATTAAGAAATGCAAGGCCAGGATTACTTCATATTTCCCCCTGCCCTTACTGAGGGCCAGACAGTGTGAGAACCAGCCATGGAAGTTATGGTCTCCCTCTCTGGATAACCCTACTGGCTGTCAAAGATCTCATCGTATTTCTCCATTACAGTATGTTCAACAGAAAATATCTTCCTACATCATCCAATCTGTCAGAGGAGAATCTAGACATTCCACCATCTTTCTTTGGTGAATGTCTTATGTCTAAAGAAATTCTAGCATATTTCCATATTTCCACAGAGCTTTTGACGAAGACCAAGAGGCCGATACAAAAGCTTTAATATAAATAAGTGATACTAGTATAAGCAGTGTGTGGGTTTCTAATTTATTTCAAGATATTTCCACTGATAAAAAAAAATAACCTTAGTCTATACGCACACAGATAAACAATTTACTTTAACATTTCTGAACAGGATTGTACGTATGTGCGTACATTGTGTACAGAACACCTAACTAATATTGAGTTTCACCCCCTTTGTCCTCAGAACAGCCTCAATGTGTTGGAGCATGGACTCTACAAGTAGTCGACAGCATTCCACAGGGATGCTGGCCCATATTGACACCAATGCTTCCCACAGTTGTGTCAAGTTGTCTGGATGTCCTTTGGGTGGTGGACCATTCTTGATATACGAGGGAAACTTGAGTGTGAAAAACCCAGCAGCGCTGCAGTCCTTGACACAAACCGTTGCTCCTGGCAATTACTACCATACCCTGTTCAAAGGGACTTAAATCTTTTGTCTTGCCCATTCACGCTCTGAATGGCACACATACCAAATCCATGTCTCAATTGCTTAAAAATTATTCTTTAACCCGTCTCCTCCCCTTCATCTGCACGGTAACAATTTACACCCAGCATCATAACATGTTATGACACAGTCATAACACATTTAAAGCTGTTGTGACCAATAATTAGGCTGGTTATGAAAACTGATCATGAAACCTACATAAGACTGTCAAAATGCACAAAACCTACCACACAAGGCAAAACATGCCACATTCCTACTTGTCAAAAGTATGTTTATGTTTAGAACAATTTTCAAAAATTGACCATATTAAATCATTGTAATTGTGCACAAATTGACATCAGATATGCACCTACCAAAATGCTTGGTTGCTGATGACTGGGATGAATGCAGGAGCAGATTTCATGAGCATAACACCCTCTTTATGACTGACATAAGGGCATGTACAGCTCCTTCGGAGAGTATTCAGACCCCTAGACTTTTCCACATTTTGTTACGTACAGACTTACTCCAAAATGGATTTAAAAAAATCTGCAATATATACACACACACAATACCCCAGAATGAAAAGGTTTTTAGAAATGTTTGCTAATTTAAAAATAAAACCACAGGAAGACCTTATTCAGACCCTTTGCTATGAAACTCGAAATTGAAATCAGGTGCATCCCGTTTCCATTGATCATCATAGAGATGTTTCTACAATTTGATTGGAGTCCACCTGTGGTAAATTCAATTGATTGGACATGATTTGGAAAAGCACACACCTGTCTATATAAAAAAGGTCCCACAGTTGACAGTGCATGGCAGAGCAAAAAACGAGCCATGAGGTCGAAGGAATTGTACGTAGAGCTCAGAGACAGGATTGTGTCAAGGCATAGATCTGGGGAAAGGTACCCCAAAAAAAATCTGCAGCAATGAAGGTCCCCAAGAACACAGTGGCCTCCATCATTCTTAAATGGAAGAGGTTTGGAACCGCTCTTCCGGCCAAAACCGAGCAATTGGGGGAGAAGGGCCTCGGTCAAGGAGGTGACCAAGAACCCGATGGTCACTGACAGGGCTCCAGTGTTCCTCAGTGTCAGGATCGAGGCAAAGATGAACAGAGCAAAGTACAGAGAGATCCTCAATGAAAACCTGCTCCAGAGCGCTCAGGACCTCAGACTGGGGCGAAGGTTCACCTTCCAACAGGACAACAAAAGCCAAGACAACGCAGGAATGGCTTTGGGACAAGTCTCAATGTCCTTGAGCCACTGCTTTGTCATTAAGGGGTGTTGTGCGTAGATTGATGAGGGGAAAAAACAAATTAATAAATTTTAGAAAAAGGCTGTAGCCTAACAACATTTGGGAAAAGTCAAGGGGTCTGAATACTTTTCGAAGGCACTGTAAGTGACAGGCCTATGATTATGACAGTCTAATGCTTCGAGTGTCAGAGTGCATTTTCCTAGTCCCTGACAATGAAGAATTCATTACAACAAAGGACTTAAGAAGCAAACTTTCAACACGAAAGAACTTCTTGGCAGGGAAAAAAAAAAACTTTGAATAAATGTGGGTTTTGACACTTATGTAGGCGTCATAATTAGCCATAAAATAACATACTATACACTACATGACCAGAAGTAAGTTGGCACCTGCTCGTCGAACATCTCATTCCAAAATCATGGGCCTAATATGGAGTGCCCCTCTTGCTGTTAAAACAGCCTCAACTCTTCTGGGAAGGCTTTCAACATTGCTGCAGGGACTTGCTTCCATTCAGCCACAAAGCATTTCGCTACACCCGCAATAACATCTGCTAATCACATGTATGTGACCAATAAAATGTGATTTGACAAGAGCATCTAGCAAGGCAGAAATTTGACAAACTGACTTGTTGGAAAGGTGACATCCTATGACAGTGCCACTTTGAAAGTGACTGAGCTCTTCAGTAAGGCTATTCTACTGCCAATGTTTGTCTACAGAGATTGAATGGCTGTGTGCTCAATTTTATACACCTGTCAGCAACGGGTGTGGCTAAAATAGTCAATTCCACTCATTTGAAGTGTCCACATACTTTTGTATATATAGTGTATGTACCAACAGGTGTAAATACATGGGTCATGACCAATGTTCCCTCCAAAACATTTCAGCACTGAGAACATTTCAGATTTGCTGAGCGCAAACTTGAACGTTGTGAAAATTCTGTGCAACTTCTAGTGTGCGTTTACTGTAAACACTGAGGCTGTGGCCGCTTTAAATTTACAGTGTTAACAGTGGCCAAGTAGGCTACTGTGGCCATCTGATCATAATGTAGGCCTACCATCAAGGCTACTGTGGCCATCTGATCATAATGTAGGCATACCATCAAAAACTATGGAGAAAATGCCTCCCATAACATTTTAACATGGAAATAGCTGTTCTATCATTCAGCAGCATCCAATGTGTGGTGTTCAATATATGCCTACATTCCATGAGTCTTAACTTTTTATAAAGTAACATGCAGAGCTTGACATTAAACTGGTTATCCACTTGTCCTTCAGACAAGGAGGTGACTGAAGAAGTTGTGTTTGATGCAAGAAACCACTTCACAAAATAAAAAATGCATTATTCCCATACCATTATTACAAAGAATCGGACAAATTATGCTACCCTCTGCCTATTGGCCATTTAGCTTATTCAAGTCTGCCTTAAAACTACAACATTGCCCCTTTAAGACAAAAAAAGCTATTTTACCGGACTCTCTTTTCAAGAATGTATATGTTTTGTGCTCTATAAGGAAGCAATCACTCCCCTATTGCGGACTACAAATGATCTATAACTGGGCTAATAACTCACCAAGCAGCAAAGGATATGAACAAAATGTGCACACGTGGCTACATGCAGCTCTCGCTTTAATCTCAAAACAAGCACATCTCCTGCTGTAAACACAGTCCAGGTCAAAGTAAATGGCAGAGATCCATATATGGCAATAGTCTATTTACATATAGGCCTACCGAAGCTCTGTTTGTTTATGCCGCAATGGTCTGTGTAGAGTACGGGCTGAGTAGTGCGTGTCAATGGAACAGAATTCTAATCTGATGCGTTCTGCCTACAACAAAATCTGTTGCATAGTTTGTTTTTTGTTATAAAAAAAATTGATGTAAGCTATATGATCACACCCGGTAATAGACACGTTGTTGTATTACTTGTGAGGCACAGATGAGTGAGCATACATTTAAATCATTAGCTTTATTTTACTGGGCTGATGGTGACTGCATCTGATGGTCAGTCTCAGTAAAGGGAGAGAGCAGCAGACTGAGGGTACGCTGACACTGCCAAAAAAGGGACAGTCTTCCAGCTGATGGTGAAACTCAAGTCGCACCGCATTATTTCTGCCTATTTGTTACTCCTATGAACAGAGAAAGTGAAATATTTCTCAATATAAAAAAAAAGACCCAAGCCGCTAATAATAACAACGCAAGCCTATGGATATACTTTCCTACTCATTCAGCATCTCTTTGCCATATTCATTGACAGTCTCTCTCAATCTCACAGTATCAACTTTGCTGTAGCATTCTTTTATGCCTGCTATGTTACTGCAGACACTGTCACCTGAGCCATCCGATTGGCCAGCGGTAGGCCTATTGTGCACTTGATTTGTTCTCTGGGTATGCCGGGAAAGACAGAGTTTGTGCCTTCAAACTAGTGATATGACAGTGCACCGATATGACATTTCTGGCCGATACCAATATTTCTTGGTTCTTGCCCCCCCAAAAGGGGAGGTGATTTCACACAGTCACAGTCCGCAATAAGAGCTACAACTCTAATATTTGAGTAAACTCTTCACAGTTGTGCTCTGCATGTGTCACAGAGTAGACGAATACCCCATTTCATTGCATCACATTCCAACCTTGTTTAACATTATCTAGTCTAAATATGGCATGATTCCACCAATTGTAACCGTCTGCATTCTCATGAACTGAAGTTCAATAGGCAAACAACAAGTGGCTACCTAGCTAATACTTACTCACAAGGATTCCTAAATCATTGCTAAGAATAATGAAAATGACTGCAGTTTCTTCTGGTCATTGTTTTCAGGCTGGTTGTATTGGTGCTAGCTTGGTACCAAGCTAAAACTAGCTAGCTACCCCAGAAGTTGTGGTTGAACAAATAACTCTTTATTACCAATGCGGTATTGTAAACACATTGTTCGTGGCCGGGGTTCGCAGACTTTTTGTACAGCTTTGACAGTGCTACTGATAGTAGTGGTGGTGCTTGGCTTGCACGTGCAAATTCAGAACACACAACATTCTAGAACAGAAAGGTGTTATTTGACGAGTCAAATTAAAAGCTTATTTAACGCGTCAAAGTGTTATTTGACGTGCATCTTTTTTGACACGCAAAGACCCAAACAGCGTTCCATAGTATGTCTTGAAGCTAATAGCAGTGCCGCTATTACTGTGTAACTCCGGTAGGGCAACATCTGAAAAATAGCGCACTTGGTAGTGTGTACTTGCTGAAATCTTCTTACTCTTTCAAATGACTGCTCGACTTGTTGACTGCTCGATGCACACAGCAGACATTGTAGGCTAGGTTAGGAATTCTGTGTTGCACGTGTAGCGGCAAATTTTACGTGGTGTCATTACGTCACGTACCTACGTTATATAGATATGCAAGTCCGCTTTGACATCGGTTTTGCACATCAGCGTTAAACTAGACATTGGGCCGATGCAGAGGTTGGCATTTTTAGCTAATATCGTCCGATTCCGATATGTTCACCGATATAGCGTGCATCCCTACTTCAGACACATGAAACGGTTCAAATTGTCCACAGTTTGTCTACCCGGCATGCAGGGCAGCTGGATCGGGTGCACCTACCGCTAACAGCCCAAGACAAATAAAATAAGAATTGGAACACAAGGCTTAATCTTCTGTTTTTTTTTACAGAAATGTTTGGTGATCGACTAGGAATGCCTTGGAGATGGGACTAGTCGATGGTGGGGTTGTTGACCACTGCTCTAGAAAGTTCAGTGAAGTTCAATCTCGTCCTTCGCTCTGTGGGCTGATATTTCTGCATGGCAGTCCTGGGGGAGCTGTGAGGGGCTACTGCGCGCCCGCAGCTTAGAGGGAACATTGGTTATGACCATATTATGACAAGTTATGTCAGCTGTTAAGACATGACATGATTAAGACCGTGTCACAACGTTTTACGAAGCTGGGTGTCAAGTAAAGTGTTACCAAACACACAAACAATCCACAGGGAGATCCAAAACACACTCCTACTACCACAGCAGTGTTTAGAGGAGGACACACTGGAACAGCAAACAACAGGCCAAACTGATTCCTCAGAGTGTGGGCATGATCGGATAAAAACATGCAAAACATTTGAGCATTTGAGATGGCGAGCTTTATTTAAGAGAAATAGTGTAGTAAAAAAACAAACACCTGCATGCTCCCACACACACGAAAAACCTTTGGGTAACTGATGTGAGGTGAAATGGGTCAGGGGTTACAATTTTTTTTTCAATGGGACTAGTTTCCTAAATGTAGCAATCACCAATGCACAAGTGCACACACCTACAAACACACAGGAAAAATGCAAAAACCTCAAAACAAGGGTATTGGGCAACTTTTTGTTGTGCGGGGACAACAAAGTGCAGTTGGATAAAGGTCAGTTGAGGACAGTAACAGGTGGTGATGCTGGCCAAACCGTTTCAGTCAGGCTTCTACCAAGGTCACCTTAACACAACAGCTCCGCTGTTCCATGTGCATAACAAGGAAGTAAAATAGCTACGTCAACAGATGGAAAAATCATACAAAGCGGGAGGCAGAGTGGCGATGCAGTACTGCAGGACAGAGAGGAAGGAACTGTGTGCGAAGTAGAGTCATTCAGCTTACCTCTGCGGCCATGTTCTTCCTCCTGTAAAAAGACAAGATAAATGTTATTTGCCACCAGCAATGATGATTTCTGAGTTCAGAGGGGTCATCAAGTTGTTTAGAGGGATCAATTGGTTTTACTCAACGGAAACTGTGGTGGGGGCATTACACTTTTGTTTTCCATCCAACCTTTTTATGCGGGTAAAATACATGTCAGTTATATAATGTCACAACAGACCTGATGGAAAAAGCTAATTTGTCAGTAAACTTGACAAATGTTGACTAAACAAAATACGCTGGACAAGGTGGGATCTTTTGTCTGTAAAATATATTATGCAAGAAATGGCAAAGGAAATGCCTTAATGCACAAATATTGACATAATATCCATCATATCAAAGTAAACTTAGAGTCACGCGATGACATGTTGTGTGGACCTCCCACTCGGGAAAGCATGCAGTTTATTAGTCTACAAATGAAATAAGTTATGATGAACTTCACAGGGTGGTGAAAGTGCACGGTGATGAGCTTGATGCTCCTTTCCAATAAATATCGAGGGTCTTATTCTGGAGACATGAGGATCGATGCCTGGCTGCCTTTTGACAAATCGAAATAATCTCGCTATTTTGTCCATAATAATCTCATGTGGGGTAAGGGGTACTCAACTCTTACCCTACGAGGTCCGGAGCCTGCTTGTATTCTTTTCTACCTGATAGTTAACTGCACACACACACACCTGGTGTTCGAGGTCTAAACCAGTCCCTGATTAGAGGGAAACAATGAAGAAAATGCAGCGGAACTAGCTTAGAGGTCCCGAGTTGAGTTTGAGGGATGAAGGCTATCCTACCCGCACTGTATCTGCGAGCTGTTGGCTAGAGCGCATGTGCCAAGACCAGAGTGGGCACATTCACAATATTACGCACATTTGAAAATGTGATGGAAACCCATTTAATCTTGTATTTTTATTCAGTACATGGGAATTTAACAGCAAAAATGTGTTTTATGTGCACTGTCATCAAGCACAGCCTTTGATCCGCAACAGGTCAATTTGATAGAAACATTTATGGTGGGAAAATGCACATATTGTTTTTATGCAGATTTTTGAATATGCGCATGAAAATCTGGTTGCCAAGTGGATGGAAACCTAGCTAATGACATCATACAAAATGCCACAGCAAAATCCAATAAACTAAATGGAAGAGCTTTGGGATATTCATGTAACCCTGACTGCGGTGCTTACCGGGAAGGGGTACGGGTGCACGGCTGACTCGGGTGGGTAGACAATGAAGTGGCGCAGAGTGAAGCCGAAGCCTTGAGAGGTGCGTCGAAGACGGAGTGTCTTTGGCCCTGGCCACGAGAAGGGCTCCTCCTCTCCCTGCAGATTGAACAGGCCTGCAGGGGAATCCCCCTGCTCACCCCACTCTGGCACATCACTCTGGTGGGAGAAGGAGAAAGAAAGAGAAAGAGAGAAAGAGAGAGGGCGGAGCAAGGAAAGGCAGTCGGGAGACGGGGGAGAGAGATGCTATTATTATTATTATTATTATAATAATACTGAACACGACTGAAATAAGATCTACTGCAGGTGGTTCAGAGTTAAGCTACTCAAATTCTACTGAGAAAGGCAAGGACTTCATGAAAGTAGTACAAAGTTCATGCAGAGACTAAAAATCGACACATGCTGTATAAATATATTTATTCCTTTTGGAAAATAAATCACGAGTCTAGCAACGACTCAGTGTCTTGTCTATGTTCTGTATCCTGCTGAATAATGGTTAATAAACAACAGTAATAATAACAAAGTTAAATTGACATCATGTGTCTAGACTAGCTAGGTCAACAAAAACATGGGATCTAGAGGAAATTCACAGAAACGCCAGTACTTCGACCAAGGAGTTAGAGCTACCTCATCTGCGCTAGCTCATCTAAGTGAGTAATTGTAACAGAGTCATGGTGCCATAGTGCTGGTGTCACATTTCCAGTGTTACTGTAGAGTAGGGCAGAGCCTGGGGCCTCAAACACCCACTGCTGTTTATAGTGTGTATTTATAGCCTCACACCTTTGTGGTGCAACTCCCACCCACCCTCTCCCTCCCCACCAAGCTCAAATTTCCAGTCAAAGAACAACTTTCAGGAAACTCACTGTTCAAACAGTCAATCCCCACCTGCTTTGCTTGCTCTCCTACTCAACCTCAAACCCCCTGGCCTCATGCACAATTATGGGAACTTTTAATAAATTCCCTGGGTTTTCCCGAAATCCCAGTTGTAGGATTCCCGGAATTAGATGGAAAGCAGGAAATCCAGAATACCCCATCCAGGATTTTTGGGAAAATCCCCCCACATCGTCCCTCCTCCTAGCCCTGAGCTTCACCCACAATAAGAGGAATGTGATGAGCTAGTGTAACAGTATAGCTTCAGTCCCTCTCCTCGCCCCTGCCTGGGCTCGAACCAGGGACCCTCTGCACACATCAACAACAGCCATCCTCGAAGCATCGTTAACCATCGCTCCACAAAAGCCGCGGCCCTTGCAGAGCAAGGGGTACAACTACTTCAAGGTTTCAGAGTGACGTCACCGATTGAAATGCTGTTAGCTAACTAGCCATTTCACACCGGCTACACTAGCATTCACACTAACCCTGCCTGGGGAAAGTAGTAGATGTCAGAAAATGGATTCAGATACATGCTAACCGAAGCCAACCCGGGCCAACCAATTCAACAGCTAAATTGAGATATTTCAACAAACTGCCTCCGCTCTGACATGACAACATCCTATCCACAGCCAAAAAACAAACCACAAGTCATTTTGATTAGGACATTAATTCCATGGTTGTTTTGTGGATCAAAGCAATACATTTAGTGGATTCAAACACAATGCAGAAGCAAAGCAGGAGCCAGTTTACTTTTCACAAACACTCAAACCCTCTGATTTCTAACACACTCAGCAAAACATTATACATGAAGAACGTTCAATACATTTAACAACTTTTCGTTTAACAGCTTATAACTTATGCAAATCAACAGCCTCAAGGGTTCTACCATGTTGAGACTGGTATTTCGCTGCATCTTTCTGTTCATAAAATCAGTTGAATGTTTATTAGATCTACTGGGGCTAAACATCAAGGCTACGTCAATGGAGCAACAGAACCCTTCGGGATCTTTGAGCATTGTGGTCAACAAAACACATGTTGAACAGAGGTACAAAAGACATCAGGGGCTCAACCTTATCATGGGAGAATGAGCCAATGGCAGAATGGCTGCTGTGAAACTGAGCTGCAGGTGCAGCTGTGACACCCGAGTCGGTTTGGTTGGGGGGGAAGTAACTCGCCAAACAGGTTTCCGACTGCGTGTCTTCCCCAGCTGTAACTGCTGTTCCCTGGTTCCAGCACTACTTCCCCGTTTGTCCTACATTCATTCCACTCAAACCCATGGAATGTTTGAGAATAATTAGGCTATGTAGTATGCGGGTCCTTCTGTAAGCTAGGCCTAACTATGTTGATCCGCCCCCTACCTGTAAAAATATGTATGCTTTTCAGTAAAAGCTTTGAATCATACAGCTCCTTTTTTTTATTTTATTACAATTGAAGAGTTTATGAATGGCAATAGTACGTAAAGATTTCCACCAGTGATTTTCTTTACTTTTACTGTTGAAAAGCGATATCCAAAGTATAAACACAGTAAAATACACATACTAAAATGGTAAAACAATACGGTTTGAGCAAAATTGTGTTTGAGACAACAGCAAATCAAGGAATGGGGTATTCAAGGAGTTGGTCTAATGTAGTGTTGCATGATATACCGAAAATCTGTGGTGGAAAAAGTACTCAATTGTCATACTTGAGTAAAGGTAAAGATACCTTAATAGAAAATGACTCAAGTAAAAGTGAGTCACCCAGTAAAATAATACTTGAGTAAAAGTTAAAGTATTTTGGTTAAATATACTTAAGTATCAAAATTAAATTGAATTACTAAAATGGTCTTAAGTATCAAAAGGAAAAGTATAAACCATTTCAAATTCCTTATATTAAGCAGACGGCACAAAAGGTTATTCTTCTTATTTTTTTTTTTAAAATTGACGGATAGCCAGGGACACACTCCAACACCGAGACATCATTTACAAACAAAAGCATGTGTGTTTAGTGAGTCCGCCAGATCAGAGGCAGTGGGGAAGACCAGGGATGTTCTCTTGATAAGTGTGTGAATTAGACCATTTTCCTGTCAACATGTAACGAGTACTTTTGGGTATACGGGGAAAATGTATGGAATAAAAAGTAAATTATTTTATTTAAGAATGTAGTGTAGTAAAAGTCAAAAACATAAATAAAGTACAGATACCCCAAAAAAACGACTTATTAGTACTTTAAAGTATTTTTACACCACTGCCGAAAATACTAGAACATGAAAAAACGTTTGGTACTAGAATCTTTGTTACTTTCGGTACTTGTCAAATTTGTCTCACGGATCAACTGTATCAGTGCAGCTGATGCCGCCCTTATAGCACAAAAGCACTTACATCATGTTAGCTCCCCACTCATGATGCACAGAAGTTTAACACACTTTAAGAATGCCACACGGCATGTAGAAATGATACCAGTAGCTTCCAGCTTAGTAGGCTAATTTTTCTTGCTAGCTTATAGCTGAAGCTATCATCAAATCACTACCCTAGTACTTTGTGATAATATGCAAACCATAATGCTAAATATGCGGTTTTCATAGCAGGTTTCCACAAAAACTGTATTAGTTCACAAAAAAACAAAAAAGTATCTAACATACCAAAGATGATCTATTCCTAAGGGAACTGACTCTGGGCCGCCACCATCTCACTTCGTGAATGATGTAATTACTGGTTAAAGAGAGAGCACGCACTTTAAAAAATAAAACATGCTACTTCTATGCAAATGTTGTTTATCAGTACAATAAAATAAGTCCCAAATGGAAAGGAAACAGATTGTCATCTGTATTCCCATTAAAATCAGCCACTTAAGTGAATTTGTCTCAATACTTTTGGTCCCCTAAAACAGGGGGACTATGTACAAAAAGTTCTGTTATGTCTAAACGGTTCACCTGATATGGATGAAAATACCCTCATATTCATGGATTTCAAATCCAAACTTTTGGCATTTAGAGCCAAAAGAAGAAAAATACTTCACTGTCCCAACAATTACAGATGGCACTCTGTGTTATTATTTTATGTAACACCAGATAAGCACCATAGGCAGCCAATAATTATGGAGGTGCAGGCTTCAAATGCCTCCTGACCCCTCGGGCATGCCAACCCTAGTTCACCGGATCTAATTTAGCCATGGATCTCATTCCAGACATCTCCAGTCCTCAGTTGTGGAGAGAGGATGGCTGGGGGTTGTTGGCTGTCCGCTATTCAGTCCTGAGAAAGACGCATGCCTAGCAGGGCTGTCATTGCCCCTCACATAGTTAACGTTGTGGTGACCGACCCCAGCCAATAAATTGCATGCAAACATTCCCTGATCGTCTGACCGGCTCTCGCCTTCCTCCCTCTCAGCTGAGTCAACGTGCCAGTTACATGCTGAAAGCAGCAGGACTAGACAACCATGCAGAGGCACTGCCTCTCCAAGTTAAACACTGATTATGACTGGGGCAATTTTGATGGTTACAATGGAAACCTAAATGGGGTTATAAAAGGTGATGTATCTATTGCCTCTGGTTATTGAGACAAAAGGAGAACATTGGTTACTAACAGTTAGTTCAGTGCAAACACTAACTTCAAGTATCACACATCAACTACAACATACAACCACATTACAGAGACACACACATTTTCACACATGCCTTTCAGTGTATGAATCACTACCAGAATGGCAGTCTAGTGTTTGCATTGGGTGTGGCAGTGGGAACAGGGAGTGTGTGAAGCACTGACTGAACTTAATAAAGATCTGGTTCATTTCATATCAGACTGTGGAAAAGAGAGCAGATCAGAGCATCAGAAGTCATAAATCAGCCTTGGAGCTTAGGACCTAAATGGATTCCTAGCCAGTGCCATGGTCACCACTTACTGAATGCGCTGCCGAGCATATCAGGGAAAAGATGACTCTTAGGTTACATAACTAAATGTTTAAGGACAACCTGAGACATAACATGACTTGGAATGTGGTTTAGGGCTGACCCCATTTAGTCAACAATTCACACAAATTTGCTTTAATAAAAGGCTTTACACTTTTTTTTTTAATTAGAACAGCATGTCTGGTACTATTTATAATTCATTTAGTGTTTAAGCTGTTCCAAATTGTCAATTAAAAAATTCCTTTTTCTTGATCTTTGTCATTATAAGTAATGTCATTATCATTAGTAGGCTTATTATAGCAGCCTTGTATAACCACCATTGAGCTGTAGGCCTAAGACTGCATTCTGTTTAGTCTTAATAAATCAAATTTTATTAGTCACATACACATGGTTTGCAGATGTTAATGCAAGTGTAGCGAAATGCTAATACCGTAACTTACTGAGGCCTACATTTCAATAGAAAGAAGAAGAAACTAGTCAGTTGTACAATTGAATGCTTTCAACTGAAATGTGTCTTCCGCATTTAACCCAATCCCCTCTGAATCGTCTTCGGTGCCAGGGGAACAGTGGGTTAACTGCCTTGTTCAGGGGCAGAACGACAGATTTTTACCTTGTCAGCTCGGGGATTCGAACTTGCAACCTTGCCTCCGCAATACTTCTACAGGCTACTGTATCAATCACTCACTCATTTGTTCATGTCATCACACGAGTCATTCATCCTTGAATAATTAGCTTAACTTCTTAGCGGCAGCAGAGGTGACGGTTTTGGAGAGTCTGGCGTGCCCAAAGTAAAATGCCTGCCACTCAGGTTCAGGAAATAGGATATGCACATAATTAGTACTATTGGAGTCACTCTGAAGTTTCTAAAAGTGTTAACATAATGTCTGTGAGTATAACAGAACTGATATAGCAGGCAAAAACCATAAGAAAATCCATCCGGAAATGCAGTTTTTGGTGACCTTTGCTCTGTTTAACACTCTCCCCACTGACCAAGGCAATCCAGCTCCTGGATTGCAGACCCTATGGCTTCCACTAGATGTCAACAGTCTATATACAAAGACTGGGAGTGAATGGAGTAAGAGGAACCGATAGGAACAGGAAATGGTCAGGGGACCTGAAATGTCAACAAGTTCTTGGGCGCGAGACTGAATGCGCGCCCCACTGTATTTTCCTTTCATAATGTTTAGGTGACCATCCGAGTGAAATGTTATCGCTAATATTCATAAAAGGATATCTAAGGATGCATTACAACTGGTATTTGATTTGTTTAGGAAAAGCTTATAGGTATATTTGAACGCATTCTCTTCACGTTTAAATGGGCGATTCGACGTTGGATTTTATGATCATAACGCGCCAACCAAACAGAGATTTATGGCTATAATAAATGACTTTTTCTAACAAAAGAACCATTGGATGTCTTCGTTGGACACTTGGGAAGCCCCGAGGAGAAGTTCTTCGAATATTAATTTCCACAAAGTTTGCTGCTTCAGTGTCTTTAGATATTTTTGTCAGATGTTACTATGGAATACTGAAGTATAATTACAAGCATTTCATAAGTGTCAAAGGCTTTTATTGACAATTACATGAAGTTAATGCTAAGAGTCAATACTTGCAGTGTTGAGCCTTCTTTTTCAAGACCTCTGCAATCCGCCCTGGCATGCTGTCAATTAACTTCTGGGCCACATCCTGACTGATGGCAGCCCATTCTTGCATAATCAATGCTTGGAGTTTGTCAGAATTTGTGGGTTTTTGCTTGTCCACCCACCTCTTGAGGACTGACCACAAGTTCTCAATGGGATTAAGGTCTGGGGAGTTTCCTGGCCATGGACCCAAAATATCGATGTTTTGTTCCCCGAGCCACTTAGTTATCACTTTTGCCTTGTGGCAAGGTGCTCCATCATGCTGGAAAAGGCATTGTTCGTCACCAAACTGTTCCTGGATGGTTGGGAGAAGTTGCTCTCGGAGGATGTGTTGGTACCATTCTTTATTCATGGCGGTGGTCTTAGGCAAAATTGTAAGTGAGCCCACTCCCTTGACTGAGAAGCAACCTCACACATGAATGGTCTCAGGATGCTTTACTGTTGGCATGACAGACACATGACTGATGGTAGCGCTTACCTTGTCTTCTCTGGACAAGCTTTTTTCCGGATGCCGCAAACAATCAGAAAGGGGATTCATCAGAGAAAATGACTTTACCCCAGTCCTCAGCAGTCCAATCCCTGTAACTTTTGCAGAATATCAGTCTGTCCCTGATGTTTTTCCTGGAGAGAAGTGGCTTCTTTGCTGCCCTACTTGACACCAGGCCACCCTCCAAAAGTCTTCGCCTCACTGTACATGCAGATGCACTCACACCTGCCTGCTGCCATTCCTGAGCAAGCTCTGTACTGGTGGTGCCCTGATCCCCTAGCTGATTCAACTTTAGGAGACGGTCCTGGCGCTTGCTGGACTTTCTTGGGCGCCCTGAAGCCTGAACCGCTCTCCTTGAAGTTCTTGATGATCCGATAAATGGTTGATTTAGGTGCAATCTTATTGGCAGCAATATCCTTGCCTGTGAAGCCCTTTTTGTGCAAAGCAATGATGACGGCACGTGTTACCTTGCAGGTAACCATGGTTGACAGAGGAAGAACAATGATTCCAAGCACCACCCTCCTTTTGAAGCTTCCAGTCTGTTATTCAAACTCAATCAGCATGACAGAGCGATCTCCAGCCTTGTCCTCGTCAACACTCACACCTGTGTTAACTTCTTTGGGAGCAGCGCACGAAGTGACCGTTTGAGACCCTGGCGTGCCCAAAGTAAAATGCCTCCCATTCAGGCCCAGAAAATAGGATATGCACATATTTAGTACCATTGGATATGAAACTCAGAATTTTCTAAAAGAGTTAACATTTTGTCTGTGAGTAAAACAGAACAGATATGGCAGGCGAAACCAAGAGGAATTTCTGTCCTGGAAAAAGTGGTTTTGACAGAGTGCCTCATTGGAAACCCCTCCCTTATGAAAATGCCCATATAAGGGCATATGAATGCAGTACCTATCACTTCCTCTGGATGTCAACAGTCTCGAGAAAGTGTTCAGATTCATTTTAGATGCTTTTAGAGCAGAGAAGAAGAGGAATCAGGAAGTGTCCCCATAGATGTCCTTTACAAGACAACGCACGCTCCCGCCAGGCTCGTCCTTTGTTTTTTTCCTTTCTTTATCGCCCAGTTTATATTCCGGTTGAAATATTATGCTATTTATACAGAAAAGTGTTCCTAAGGATACATTTAAAATGATGTTTGATTGTTCTTGGACAAGTTTATAGGTATAAGTTGAACGAGTTCTCTTCACGTTTCAATGGACGATTGGAGGCTCTATTTTCTCATTATAACGCGCCAACCAAACAGAGATTTATGGATATAATACATTACTTTTTCTAACAAAAGAACCAGGGATTGTCTTCGTTGGACACTTGGGAAGACCTCAGCAGAAGTTTTTCAACAGGTAATTGATTTGTTTTCGCTGTGAAATGTGTTGTGTGAACCGTGGAGGCTTATGAAATTATGGTAATGGAAAAAATATGTTAGGTGCTACGCTCAAACAATCACTTTTTGAAATCTGACAACGCTGTGATATTGCCAAGAAGCAGAGCTTTTGATGACTATGAAACACTTGTATATTGATGAATGTTTAACAATTCAACTTTTGGATTTTGAATTTGGCGCCTTGCATTTCACCGGCACTGGTAGTGCCGGGAGCATTTCACCTGCTAGCGCCCCACCGCTCCCTAAGAAGTTAGTGATTCTCTCATTGACATGATCCTGTTGGTCCTGTTGTGGCAGGGCTGAATGCAGTGGAAATGTTTTTGGGGGGATTCAGTTCATTTGCATGGCAAAGAGGGACTTTGCAATTCATCTGATCACTCATGACATTCTGGAGTATATGCAAACTGTCATCATACAAAATGAGGCAGCAGACTTTGTGAAAATTAATATTTGTGTCATTCTCAAAACGTTTGGCCACGACTGTATACAGCATCTGTTTGGCACACATAATATGCAAGCAGAGCCTTCTCCTTACCTTCTTTTTCTCGATCTCCATTATTTTCCACAACTAGTCAAACTGATTTCACACATCTGACTTTCCCTTTACCGCATGAGCAACCAGTAAACGTTCCCTCATTTCGAGTTTGTCATGTTCTCTGTATCCATTTTTATATCACTTGTTACGGTGTTTAGAGTTAGTTATAACCAATTTATTGATATGCTATAGGTCAGGCCTTAAATTTCCCTATTCTGAAAGGATTTGTTTTACCGAGGAGGTCAGGTAATTAAATGTTGTGCAAGAGCACAAAACACCACATCTCATTTTAGTCCCGTCCGAACTGCACTGTTTAACTCACATCTGAAAGCTGGGGGGCATTTAGGACGTCTACTGCGGATTGCTAAAATACCCTAATGATTATGATCACACTTCCTCAATTCAAATATTATGGCGACACTATACCAAAGATAATTTTGTATGGTTCAGAAACTTGGGAACGAAGCTCGAGTTGTGTGTGGCCCTACCACCTCAACATGTTGAAATACTTACTGCATCTTCATGCCTAGAATAAAAACCTCTAGGCTTGCATCGTAACTGTCAATTTATTGAAAATAATAAGATTTACAGGGGGCAGTTTGGGGAAAACAAATCCTGTCCGAATTGTCCTCTGGAATAACTGACATTCTGGAGTCCATAACCAATGTTCTCTAGTAATACTAGTCCTGTGAGAATAGGTATTTGGACGACTCCAGTTCTCCATGCATTTTCAAACAGCTAGTATTTTCTTCAAACAAAGGAGGGATGAAGGCAATTAGCTCGTTAGTCTTTCACAAGTATGTGAAAACACTGACGCATGGCCCCTATGTTTAGAGACTCTGATGACATCACACCATGACACACTGCACAGACCACAAGACATCAGGCCTAAATACATCACACCTCAGTGTGAAAACGGAAATCTCTCTGTGGGCTGCCAAATTCTACACCACATCCAGTCTAAACCAAGCACTTCACTGTGAAAAGCCTGAGATGATGCTGCAGAGGGCCTCTGGTATGAGTTTGCCTGGAATATTTGAGTCTAGTAATGCTGGCGCTAACTAGCTTGAGTATCATTAGTTACCCACATACCTTGTACATGTTATGTAGCCTAATATGTTATACAATTTTACAGTACCTGTAATCTTTGTGCAGAAGGGAGTTTCCCCATCCTGTGATTTCTGGCCATTTAAGATGATTAGGACCTACCACATCACGTTCCGAAAGATCGTTTGAAAGGACCATTAAATATTTGGCAGGCTAGAGGAAGGAACATTTCTGGGACAATTGGGGTTGAGCTTCTCAGCCAAGCACCTCTTGCCTTAACTATGAGTGAGTGGTTGTTCCTGGCATGACAAAGGCAGCCCCTTCAGAGCTCATGTGAGCCACATTCATGCTTCCACTTCCTGGCTGAAGGTCGTGGAGTATAATCAGGATGTCCCGAAGCAGTACTTGCAGTTCAGGTTTTATGCCTTATTTTTTTTTACAATTCTCTAAACTTCAGGGAACAATAAACAAATCAAAATTACATTTGTTCACCCTGCAGGTCTGCTCCTGCCAAACATTTCTCTCCACACAGGTGTCACATCTCCTCTTAAATGAGGGCTGGGCATGCTCACTACACAGTGCTCTCCACTATCGTAGTGCTGAAATAGATTGAACAAAGGTCGGCTGGCACAAATAGACAATATGTCATGACAATCGTTTTCCACCATGCAGAAGTATTAAGCCTTCAAAAGAACGTACACAACCAGCAGTACAGTAAACATGCACACCCAAACTCCTCACCCTTGAGACATTACACTGGCCATCTGGCTTTGTAATGTGATGGGAGTCCAATAGAAACAAAGTTTTACAGCAGCCATCAATGAACTCATTCAGTTCATTGAAATAGTAGTCTGACTGACGTGTTGATTAGGAGTGCCATCAAAAAGGCTGTGTTAATTATGTAAGAGAGACTTTACAGTGTTATAGTTTACACATTTCTCAGTGTACAGCCTTAAAGTGGAATGGAGAAGAAAAAAAGGATAACATAGCCTAAGCTAACCCCATCTCTATATTTACCAGAGACTGAACGTAACAGACAACCCAAAGCCTACAGGAAGTAAGAGCCACCCTCTATCCAATTGAAGATCAATTTTCCCTTCCGTTATCCATCAGACAGCCATATGATGCTCTGTAAATGGCTGCTAAACTAGTTAAGCCATGGGCTTTAATGAGGTACAGATCACGGGAGAGGAGGATATGCCTAGTAGAGCCTTTATTGGTCAGGGCTCCTCAGAGAAAAAACATCCCATTCACTAATGACACACTACTTACCATGGAGAATAGCTAGACTGGATGAATCACTATACTATGTCTCTTCTGTTCTAGCTACACAACGGTTTACTCTCAAATATCAGTGAGGGGCGTCTTGATAAAAATGGGTTTCTATATAATAGATTAAGCAGACCTCACAGGCACAAACATGACTCAAGTGTTTTCCTCTGGGTCTCATCTGTGATATTTTAAGACTCCGGTCAGAAAAAAGAAAATTAAATAATATACCACATTACTTATTACTAGTGATACATTTATTGCTTTAGAAACATTAAAAGAACACTCAACAGTTTGTGTTTTGTTGGTGAAATTCTAGCTGGGGAAAAATATTTGGCTGGTGGATCAAAAAGTGAAATTGTATGCCCTGGAAGAAGTGCTTGAAGAGCAGAACCTGCTTTGACTGTGACTGGGGAACATGCTTGTTTTCCCCCCACTCACTTCTGTTTGACAATGTCAAGCAAAGTCACATTTTTCTAGGCCTATAAGAAGAAAAAGGGCTACGTATGATGTAGTAGGCTTATCCCTACCAGTGCTGCCAATCATGAAAAAGATGTTTCCTTCAATTGAAAGTCAGGGATGTGTCATCAAGCTGTGGTAAGACAGGGAGATAAAGTGAGCCTGACCTTAGGTTAATAGGACTGTACCTCCACAGAGGAAAAAAATGAATACAGTTCCTTCAGAAAGTATTCATACCCCTAGACTTATTCCATTTTGTTGTGTCACAGCCTGAATTCAAAATGGATTCAATTAAATCCACACACAACACCCCAAAATGCGAAAGTGAAAAGATGTTTTAGAATTCTTAGAAAATGTATTAAATGAAATACGTAAATGAGATTTCTGTAAGTATTCACACCCGAGCCAATACATGTTAGAATCACCTTTGGCTGCGATTACCTTTCTGGGTAAGTCTCTAAAGAGCTTTGCACACCTGGATTGTACAATATCTACAAAATATATATTTTTAATCTTCAAGCTCTCAAGTTGGTTGTTGATCAGTCTTGCCATAGATGTTCAAGCTAATTTAAGCCAAAACTGTAACTAGACCACTCAGGAACATTCAATGTCATCTTGGTAAGCATCTCCAGTGTATATTTGGCCTTGTGTTTTAGGTGATTGTCCTGCTGAAAAGTGAATGTCTCCCAGTGTCTGTTGGAAAGAAGACTGAACCAAGTTTTCTAGGATTTTGCCTGTGCTTAGTTGTTTTCCATTTCTTTGTATACTAAAAAACTCCCTAGTCCTTGCCAATGACAAGCATGCCCATAACATCATGCACCCCAGTGGTGTTATGTTGGATTTGCCCCAAACATAACACTTTGTATTCAGGACAAAGTTAATTTCTTTGCCACAATTTTCAGCAGTTTTACTTTAGTGCCTTTTGGGAAAAATAATGTGTGTTTTGGAATACTATTTATTCTGTACAGGCTTCTTTCATTTAGGTTAGTATTGTGGATTAACTACAATGTTGTTGATCCATCCTCAGTTATCCCCAATCACAGCCATTAACCTCTAATTATTTTAAAGTCACCATTGGCCTCATGGTCAAATCCCTGAGCGGTTTCCTTCCTCTCCGGCAACAGAGTTCGGAAGGACGCCTGTATCTTTGTAGTGACTGGGTGTATTGATACACCATCCAAAGTGTACTTAATAACTTTACCATGCTTAAAAGGGATATTCAATGTCTGCTTTATTATTATTATTTTTGCCCATCTACCAATAGGTGTTCTCCTTTGTGAGGCATTGGAAAACCTCCCTGGTCTTTGTGGTTGAATCGGTGTTTGAAATGCACTGCTCAACTGAGGGACCTTACAGATAATTGTATGTGTGGGGTACAGAGATGAGGTAGTTATTGTAAAATAATGTTAAACACTATGCAACTTATTATGTGACTTGCTAAGCACATTTTTAGTCCTGAACATATTTAAGCTTGCCATAACAAAGGAGTGGAATACTTATTGACTTGAGACATTTTAGCCATTAATTAGTAAACATTTTGAAAACAAGTCCACTTTGACATTATGTGGTATTATATGTAGGACAGTGACACACAATCTCAGTTGAATCCATTTTAAATTCAGGCTGTAACACAACAAATGTGGAAAAGGTAAAGGGGTAAGAATAATTTCTGAAGGCACTGTAACACACACTCATGAGATTGTTCTTAGATCAATTAATCAAAGCCTGTCAACTTCTTGTCATAATTTCCAGTAAGTCCTGTAGAGACCGTCCAGGGGGTTTCCAGCTCCAAAAAAGCACATGAATTAGTAACCTAGTGTGGGACTGTGGGGTAGTCTGATTACAGGGATACAAATCTACAAACGGGGATGCCCAACAAGAACATTTCTAAAACACTTTGCATAATATTGAAAGTCTCAAAAGGTTTAAGCCGTGGATTTTCTACCTAAACTGAAACTTAAGGCATTAATGTGTAATTATAATGTGGGAATAGTTTATGTATGATTAACTAATGTATAGCCTTTCACTGTTGTATTGCGTTTACCCATTTAAACCCCACTCTCCCTCAGATTCTACTCAACAGACAGGAGAGGGCTGAATATTAGATTAAAGGGGAAGGAGCCATGGCAATGATGTGTGCCAAATTCTGCAGATCCTATAAATAGGTGACCTTCCACTCAAAAGGAGCGTGGGCTGAAGACTTTTAGACAAAGGTCTTCATTCAGATGACAGAACCTACAGTGTAAAAGGAGAACTCAAACTACATGGAGAACAGTCAGAAACTATTGAGGATGAAACTTGAGTTGTCTGAGCTTCAGAAGTAACGGCCCATGAAAGAAAATGTTGACCTTTCCAATTACTACAATTAAGGCAGGCACAATTACTGTATAACCGATGGTTATGATGCAGACTATCATGAAAATAAAATAGCTGTCACACCTGTGCATTCGTTGAGTCAGTTTCTGCGATAACATGGACTCTTAACAACGTGATGAAACATTGTTGCTTCTTGTTGAAACAAGCAAGGTGTTGTAGCAAACGAGCACACATTGAAAGGTGAAAGCAAGGTGCAGAAGCAGCACACATAGAAATATAATCATTTCCTTATATTTCTATGGTAGCACATGCAGTCAGGATGGGAGGAGAAAATGTCACAGCCCTATCACGTCACAGCCCTATCTACAGTAAGGAACAGAAGATGGATGGGCAGGCTCACTTTTAGCTTCAACTATCTTTGTGCTTTGATGATCATTTGTTCTGAGTGAAAGGTCTCAGAAAAACACCCTTGGCATCACTAGCAATGAGAGCGCTCTACATTTATTACCAAGCGCCAACGGAGTGCCTTCTCACTTCCCAGGGCCAAACAACACCGAGGGGGGCAATAA
The DNA here is from genome assembly GCA_030435695.1 of Brachymystax lenok tsinlingensis. NCBI lineage: Eukaryota > Metazoa > Chordata > Actinopteri > Salmoniformes > Salmonidae > Brachymystax > Brachymystax lenok. The sequence goes on along the minus strand of CM059788.1, from coordinate 24,781,475 downwards.
CAACAACTAAAAGCAGCTGTGCTGAAATGTCAAACCTTTCAGGAAAAAGTCTTCCACACCAAACAGGAAGGAGTGAGTCTAAAGGTTGTTGCCTATTCACACACACAATACAGGTATGCTATAATACTGCTCTCATGCTAGTGAATGGGGCCAATTCAAGTCTAAATATAATGAAAATCTGAAGAAAGAGTTGTGAATGGGAGAGAATAAGAAACAGAGGGAGACTAGATGACAGCGAGAGCAGGATATGATGCAGAGAATTGGAGAATATAGGATTAAAGAAAACTAGAGGGGGGAACAGGGATTGGCGAAAGGAAAAACATTGAAGAGGAACAGACTAGAGAGATAATAAAAGAGTGGATGTGACATGAACACCTGGAGATTCATGTTAAAGGCCCACTGTATGGACGGATGAGGTAGGCATATTCAGTTAGAAAAGCCTTCGCCACAATGTATCCAACATGGACAATATGCCAGAAACAATTCTCCCAGCGTTTTCTATTGATTTCCCCATCTATGGTCAATACAAACTCCAAATAGAAATGGCATGCAATTTACAACAAAGATTATGGAATGGTGTATTGTCCTGAAAGAGACACCACCAAGAAACAGATTTGCAAATGGTTTGTGTTTTAGGGGGCACAGATCTTACATCTAATGAATAATCTCCAGGACCCCAATTTCCATGACAAGAGTTTAGGGTCACCCCAAAAACAACCTTTAATGTGTGTGTGTGTGTGTGTGGGGGGGGGTAAGCTGTTGGAATTTAGGGCATGAATGTGAGTGGGGCTTATGTACCTCGCACAAAGAGGATCTGGTCTGTCTCTCGTCCTCTTCATCGCATGGACCTTTCCAATGTGACGCCATCATTTCACTCCACACAAGAGGTGACAATCATTTAGTGTCCACATCGAAAGCTATAGATCCCACCAAATAGACAGCAGTAGAGTCCTCCAAGTAGGGTTCGTCTCTCCAGTTCACACAGCCATCCTTTATCTAGTCTTTGGTCCAAATTGCCGAGCTGAATGTGAAACAAGATTATTTGAACGAATTGCGTTAGCTAGTTACTGCTGTATGAAACACACAAAATGCACTTGTTTTGTTTAGCTGTCATTACTTATAATCCCATTTCAGGGGGCACCAACTTTTTTTATCAATTGTTTTTTATTATATGATCACAACATTGATAAACATGTGAACATGATAGCAAGCTAATGTTTGAAGTATCAAGTATCAACTTTCAGCAAAACTACTGTATGAATGATTAAACGTTACTACCAGAAGCAACAAGTGGGCAGAAGGCAATCGATGAGACTCGCTCGCGGACAAGTGAGGCAAAACGCGCCACCCTGTTGATCTCTAGCTTCGATGCAACCAAGTTTTTACAGAATTTATACAAAAGTAGTAGGTTGTTCTCGTATTCGGTTAACAATGGAACGACACCGAAAATATATGAGCTAGTTAGCTAACTAACGTATTTCACTGGTCACCTTGCTAACTGTGAACTTATTTTCTAATCAGATCAAGTATAAAATATGTCAAGTGGCAAACAAAGGCATGTCGTTGATCGCCGATGTTCGTCCTGCCCTCACACAGTTCCCTGGCTGGCCAGCTAACTTAAAGCAGCTAACCTGCTAACGTAGCTGGCTCTGATCAGTACTAAGTCTTCAACAAACAACAACTTCGTTGTGGGGTGAGTGAACGTTAAAATTACATGACACCACACACCAGGGTTCTCATAAGTGTAACTTAGTTATATTACAAAGAAACTTTCCAACATGATGTGAAACTGTTTAGCTAGCTATTCTTCAGTAGCTTGTCGTTGGCGATAATAATAATAAAAAACTGCCTATCGGTGCAATGTGAAGATAACTGCCAGCTAGCATGCTAATAATGGGTCAACCTACCTGTTGTGAAAAGCGACGTTACATACTGTGTTGGAACGTATTTATTTCCCATACAAAAACATTCCGGTCCTGTGGAAGTTTCGATCATATTTCAATATCCTCACGAAATACACAGTTGTTTGCAAAGTATCCCTGCCCAACTCCAGGGAGACACACGCGGCTGTTGGAAGTTGGAATTTTTCTTCACCCGTTCCCGAATCGGAAAGATCATCCTCCTTTCGCCAGCGCCAATCACAATCAATATAGGAACTTCCGCTTTTAAACTTGACCAATAGTATGACTCATTACAAAGTCGCAAGAGAACCTCATCCACAAAGGTTGTGTTTTTGTTATTCCAATGAGGCAGAAACCTTTTGGACTTTCAAAAAAAAGAAAATTTCCGGGGATAAAATTGTTCTGAAATCTGCTTGTTGCTACACAATCACTTTGAAAAGTCAGATATAAAACCTCAAGATAACTTCCCAGTTTGTGCTGCTTGTATCAGACATCAATGCTGGTCAAACTACCCAACTGTGAGCCACCCTGTGTCTGTCGGCATCTCTCTCTATCACACACAAACACTCATACAACAACAGCAACTGCTTGGCTAGATTACAAGAGTCACATGGTTGCTGGTTCAAAGTGGGGTGAGGAGGGTTTGGCATGTGTATGGCAGTGGCTGTGGAATGTGTATTCCCACTGTATGAGAGAAAGAGAGAGAATGAGAGAGAGGCATGCACAGTTCCCCCTACCCACCATAATCATCAACACAATCATCATTACCCTCTGGTTTTCCTCCACAGTAAAATCTGGCATACACCGGCTGGGCTCTCCGACTGAATTATACTAGCATTTTAGGTTAAGGTTTTGCTGTTTTGCTTTTTTTGGTAATTTGACATTGGTGCTAGTTTAACCTTTAATACTTCGATCTGTTTGGTTAGATCAGTGGGGAATTCAAATGACATGGTCTGTGTTGTGGTTTGTTACATTTTACGCATGCTCACACATACACACATAAACCAGAAAGGAGGGACTAAAAACTGCTGTGTTTTCAGGGCCAAGACAAATGTCCCTTTCATTCCTCCCAGCAGAAGGGGCCACCTGTTCCTTGGATTGGTGACCTTTGTCAAGGAGGTCATCCTGGCCAGGGGACTTTCACAATGCTGCCCTGCCTGGCCAGTTCTACTTCCAACGGCTGTGAGTTCTACTTCCAACTGTTCTGCCAGGGGCAGTGGTGGTTAGAAAGCAGTCTTATATTGCTAAATAGTGAATACATAGGGCATGTTGGCTGTATTTTAGAGCTGTAAGAAACCTGATATAACCAAAATAATAAACATCTGGAAGAGATAGGCCTAGAGTCATCTCAGATGGGTCAGCTGTCTGTTGTAACGTTTTATATGAAGAGGCCATCACTTATCAAATACAATAACAGTTAGTTCACTAACAGGTAAACAGACCAAACCTTTTTGTTTTTATAACGCTGCTTGTCTTGCTTCTCAAACACAGTGGAATCATCTCAGGTGTATACAAAGGGCCCCGCAGTTCACACACACAACTTTCTCACTTTTGGTCCTTTGAGTATCTAGCCACTAACCTAGTTTTTCAGTGCATTTACCTGGTCAAGTATACTGAGGTGAGTTCAAAGTTCAAACCTTGTAAAGATGTCTATTTGACCCACTTCACCACTACAAGGTGAGAAACCATAACTCTAAAAGGCTTCCAGGAGGACCAGGTACTTATGACCATAGCACCGGGAAAATACACTGAGTATAGAAAACATTAAGAACACCTGCTCTGGGCCTCCCGAGTGACGCAGCGGCCTAAGGCTGCTGTGTCACAACCGGTGTCACAACCGGCCGTGACCGGGAGTCCCATAGGGCGGAGCACAATCGGCCCAGCGTCGTCCGGGTTAGGGGAGGGTTTGGCCTGAAGGTCTTTATGACTCAACCTTTGCCTCTCCCAAGCCCGTTGGAGAGTTGCAGCGATGAGACAAGATCATAATTGAAATTGGGAGAAGGGGAGAGAAAAAAAAAGAAAAGAACCCCTGCTCTTTTCATGACATAGACTGAGGTGAAAGCTATGATCCCTTATTGAGGTCACTTGTTAAGTCCACTTCAATCAGAGAAGATGAAGGGGAGGAAACATATTTTTAAGCCTTGAGACATGGATTGTGTGTGTGTGTGTGCCATCAGATGGTGAATGGTCAAAACATAAGATAAGGGCCTTTGAATGGGGTATGGTAGGCGCCAGGCACACTGGTTTGTAAAGCATTGAAGTCAACATGGGCCAGCATCCCTGTAGAACGCTTTCGACACATTGTAGTCCATGCAACCCACTATTAGGAAGGTGTTCCTAATGTTTGCTATACTCAGTATAGAATGACTCCTTGTTTGTTCAGGGACAGAAAATGAGGACAACAATTTTAGTTGTGTTGTCATGTAATAGTATCTCAGGGATATGAAATATGCCATGACTATGGTATACTACATTAATGCTCATCACAAGATCATTTTGGTTGAATAAAGTAAGACTTCAGAACTATATGTTAAAAAAAAAACTTGGCCTCAGGGAGACGTGGTGTACAGTGGGTTTCTATCTTGTGAGAACCTCTACAGTGACCAAAGTAAAGTATCAAAAGCATACAAAAAGGACACTATTTACTATGCAGAAAGAACAAACCTCATTGCAATGTCTTATACCCTGTTATACAGCATAGATTAATTTAAGTTTATTAAATAATTCATGAGATGACCAATGGTGGTAAAATACATTCTTCTCAGAATACAGTGCAATTCCCTTTTATCAGAAAAGCAGCTGAATTTGAATTAAATGGACAGAATTAATTCATATGAACAAATGTAAATCGGTCAATTTTCCCTACAGCAAGGAACTTGGGGCGCAGTACTATGGCTGACCCTGTAAAACAACACATTTCGCTGCCCCTCTCCGGTGTATGTGACAATAAAACATATTATTATTATTGTATTTTTTTTATTCAATCTACCGGACGGTGCCCACCTTTACATGGGCCAAATGTGTCCCACAAAATACAGTAGTAGTAAGTTGAGATAAACAAATGTCACTAATCTGAAACATTGATGGCTACAAATTCTACATAAAAATGTCTGTTCATTATATATTTTTCATCAACAGACAGGTTTCGTGAACATTGTAACAGTACATCACATGTTCACAGCTTTGTTATAAAAATAGCTATGGAGGTTCTAATTATTATGCAAGAGTCCAATGGTCTATGGGTAGGCCCTGAGGTGTGGCCAACCAGCAAAGAGCGAGAGTGAGGGTCTTTGGGTTTGATAACCGTTGTCACTGCATGGCCTCTCATGGGAAGTGTCCAAGCTTCTTGTGGAAACACTTCCTCTGCAGAATCCTATAAACATCACTTCTTAGACCTTGTATTTCAGCTTCCCGCTTTCACTGATCACACAGATATGCTGAGGGAAAAGGAAGTCATATGACAAATATCACTGCGCTTTAAAGGAGCAGTGCAGTTAAAAATAGATTTTTGTTTTTTTATGATGATATTCCCACACTGAGGTCGAAATAACGCTCTGAAATTGTGAAAATTATGATAATGGCCTTTTTCTGTAAGAGCTGTTCAAATGAAAATTCTGGAATTTTGGCCCACATGATGAAGTCAGAATGTGATCTGATTAATAGATCAATAACTGTTCATTAAATAAAAGGTAAAAAAAAAAAAAAAAAAAAAAAAACTTACATTCAGGTCTCTGAAATACTCATTGTAGTCCAAGGCATATCCAACCACAAAACGATTGGGTATCTCAAAACCAACATCTGAAATGGAAGAGATGTGGCAGAAGGATTAGCACTGCTGCAATGTTCCCAAAACACAACAAACAAACAGACCATTTAAAACTGAGCTATTACCTGTAACTAGTCATGTTACAGGTAATATAAGATGAGTAGATCATTCTTACATGGACATAACATATAATAATGAAAACATAAAAGCAAAATGGATAGAACTGCTACATACAATCTGGGAGACATCCTGAACTGTTTGGCACTCTCTTCACCAGCAAACTGAAACAGAACACAGCAGGCACACGCAACAAAAGCATGTAACATCCCTACCTGTAGCACACCGAAACTCTGCTAATTTCTCTGTCTAGACTGGAAAGATGGAATTGAGTGACTAAGCGTAGGTAACCTGGTCTGTTGTGGTGTTAGTGGTTTTATGCCAGGACTCACCCTGCTACTTTGATCATCTTGGGCCTGAAAGCTTCCACGTGTTTTAGGAGAGTCTTCATTGTCTTGCCTGTGTCTACAATAGCCTGCGGTGGACAACAAACAGAAAACAACTGTAGCAGCAAGACTAGGTGACTAGCTGTCAACACTCAAATTCAAAGAAACACCAAGCTGAAAAAAATACATGTGTGTGTGTGCATGCGTGCAAGAGTGTGTGTGTGTACACTGAGTGTGTAGCCCCGTTCCCACTGAGCAGTCTGAACCCACAGTGAAAGAGAGGACAAACAAAGTGTGACCCAGGGTTAGACAGAAACCCATCTCACCCTGAACACCTCTAGTGAAACTGGTGGTTTCAGTCGTCAGTTTGGGGTGGAGGGGTAGGCTGTTATGGTTCCGAGTTCCACGCTGGTCTTGTCTGACTTTGTTTATGTCAGCTGATCACTGCTCTATTGTGTGGCCCCTCTATTCATAAGCTGACACATAGCTACCCTTCTTCATTGTTCTGTGTGGGTGCATGCATGTCAGATCTAGGTTCAAATACACAGCCCAAAACACTTACTTATATTTCAGTTTTTCAATGTTTTTTTCTAAAAACCAAAGTCACCCAAATTGTATATGAAAGTATTTTCAAATACTTATTTCAAATACAGGGGTGTGTATTTGAGTCAATGTATTTGTGTATTTCAAAATTTCATAGTTTTGATGTCTTCACTATTATTCTACAATGTAGAAAATATTACAAATAAAGAAAAACCCTTGAATGAGTAGGTGTTCTAAAACTTTTGACCGGTAGTGTATTTTTAATATACAGTGAGGGGAAAAAAGTATTTGATCCCCTGCTGATTTTGTACATTTGCCCACTGACAAAGAAATGATCAGTCTATAATTTTAATGGTAGGTTTATTTGAACAGTGAGACAGAATAACAACAAAAAAATCCAGAAAAACGCGTTTGTGAAAAATGTTATAAATTGATTTGCATTTTAATGAGGGAAATAAGTATTTGATCCCTCTGCAAAACATGACTTAGTACTTGGTGGCAAAACCCTTGTTGGCAAACACAGAGGTCAGATGTTTCTTGTAGTTGGCCACCAGGTTTGCACACATCTCAGGAGGGATTGTCCCACTCCTCTTTGCAGATCTTCTCCAAGTCATTAAGGTTTCGAGGCTGACGTTTGGAAACTCGAACCTTCAGCTCCCTCCACAGATGTTCTATGGGATTAAGGTCTGGAGACTGGCTAGGCCACTCCAGGACCTTAATGTGCTTCATCTTGAGCCACTCCTTTGTTGCCTTGGTCGTGTGTTTTGGGTCATTGTCATGCTGGAATACCCATCCACGACCCATTTTCAATGCCCTGGCTGAGGGAAGGAGGTTCTCACCCAAGATTTGACGGTACATGGCCCCGTCCATCGTCCCTTTGATGCGGTGAAGTTGTCCTGTCCCCTTAGCAGAAAAACACCCCCAAAGCATAATGTTTCCACCTCCATGTTTGACAGTGGGGATGGTGTTCTTGGGGTCATAGGCAGCATTCCTCCTCCTCCAAACACGGTGAGTTGAGTTGATGGCAAAGAGCTCCATTTTGGTCTCATCTGACCACAACACTTTCACCCAGTTGTCCTCTGAATCATTCAGATGTTCATTGGCAAACTTCAGACGGGCATGTACAGTGGGGCAAAAAAGTATTTAGTCAGCCACCAATTGTGCAAGTTCTCCAACTTAAAAAGATGAGAGAGGCCTGTAATTTTCATCATAGGTACACTTCAACTATGACAGACGAAATGAGAAAAAGAAATCCAGAAAATCACATTGTAGGATTTTTTATTTATTTATTTGCAAATCATGGTGGAAAATAAGTATTTGGTCAATAACAAAAGTTTCTCAATACTTTGTTATATACCCTTTGTTGGCAATGACAGAGGTCAAACGTTTTCTGTAAGTCTTCACAAGGTTTTCACACACTGTTGCTGGTATTTTGGCCCATTCCTCCATGCAGATCTCCTCTAGAGCAGTGATGTTTTGGGGCTGTCGCTGGGCAACACGGACTTTCAACTCCCTCCAAAGATTTTCTATGGGGTTGAGATCTGGAGACTGGCTAGGCCACTCCAGGACCTTGAAATGCTTCACGAAGCCACTCCTTCATTGCCCGGGCGGTGTGTTTGGGATCATTGTCATGCTGAAAGACCCAGCCACGTTTCATCTTCAATGCCCTTGCTGATGGAAGGAGGTTTTCACTCAAAATCTCACGATACATGGCCCCATTCATTCTTTCCTTTACACGGATCAGTAGTCCTGGTCCCTTTGCAGAAAACAGCCCCAAAGCATGATGTTTCCACCCCATGCTTCACAGTAGGTATGGTGTTCTTTGGATGCAACTCAGCATTCTTTGTCCTCCAAACACGACGAGTTGAGTTTTTACCAAAAAGTTCTATTTTGGTTTCATCTGACCATATGACATTCTCCCAATCCTCATCTGGATCATCCAAATGATCTCTAGCAAACTTCAGACGGGCCTGAACATGTACTGGCTTAAGCAGGGGGACACGTCTGGCACTGCAGGATTTGAGTCCCTGGCGGCGTAGTGTGTTACTGATGGTAGGCTTTGTTACTTTGGTCCCAGCTCTCTGCAGGTCATTCACTAGGTCCCCGTGTGGTTCTGGGATTTTTGCTCACCGTTCTTGTGATCATTTTGACCCCACGGGTGAGATCTTGCGTGGAGCCCCAGATCGAGGAAGATTATCAGTGGTCTTGTATGTCTTCCATTTCCTAATAATTGCTCCCACAGTTGATTTCTTCAAACCAAGCTGCTTACCTATTGCAGATTCAGTCTTCCCAACCTGGTGCAGGTCTACAATTTTGTTTCTGGTGTCCTTTGACAGCTCTTTGGTCTTGGCCATAGTGGAGTTTGGAGTGTGACTGTTTGAGGTTGTGGACAGGTGTCTTTTATACTGATAACAAGTTCAAACAGGTGCCATTAATACAGGTAATGAGTGGAGGACAGAGGAGCCTCTTAAAGAAGAAGTTACAGGTCTGTGAGAGCCAGAAATCTTGCTTGTTTGTATGTGACCAAATACTTATTTTCCACCATAATTTGCAAATAAATTCATAAAAAATCCTACAATGTGATTTTCAGGATTTTTTTCCTCATTTTGTCTGTCATAGTTGAAGTGTACCTATGATGAAAATTACAGGCCTCTCTCATCTTTTAAGTGAGAGAACATGCACAATTGGTGGCTGACTAAATACTTTTTGCCCCACTGTATATGTGCTTTCTTGAGCAGGGGACTTTGCGGGCGCTGCAGGATTTCAGTCCTTCACCGCGTAGTGTGTTACCAATTGTTTTCTTGGTGACTATGGTCCCAGCTGCCTTGAGATCATTGACAAGATCCTCCCGTGTAGTTCTGGGCTGATTCCTCACCGTTCTCATGATCATTGCAACTCCACGAGGTGAGATCTTGCATGGAGCCCCAGGCCGAGGGAGATTGACAGTTCTTTTGTGTTTCTTCCATTTGCGAATAATCGCACCAACTGTTGTCACCTTCTCACCAAGCTGCTTGGCAATGGTCTTGTAGCCCATTCCAGCCTTGTGTAGGTCTACAATCTTGTCCCTGACATCCTTGGAGAGATCTTTGGTCTTGGCCATGGTGGAGAGTTTGGAATCTGATTGCTTTATTGCTTCTGTGGACAGGTGTCTTTTATACAGGTAACAAACTGAGATTAGGAGCACTCCCTTTAAGAGAGTGCTCCTAATCTCAGCTCGTTACCTGTATAAAAGACAACTGGGAGCCAGAAATCTTTCTGATTGAGAGGGGGTCAAATACTTATTATTTCCCTCATTAAAATGCAAATCAATTTATAACATTTTTCACAAGCGTTTTTCTGGATTTTTTGTTGTTGTTATTCTGTCTCTCACTGTTAAAATAAACCTACCATTAAAATTATAGACTGATCATTTCTTTGTCAGTGGGCAAACGTACAAAATCAGCAGGGGATCAAATATTTTTTTCCCCCTCACTGTATTTTTCCTTCTTTATTATTTTCCTTAACCACATCATCGCTCCCCGTAATTGGAGTAAACTAAATGGACAACAATACTTAGGCTTCTACTTCCACCTTATACATACATTTTACGGACACACTATATTTTACATTAGTTATCTTGTTTTTGTTCGCACCCTACATCTCCACACAGCCCCTCCCATCTATCTCTGAACACCATCCAGTTTTGATTTCTTCTATTAGCCATATATTTGTCAAGTGTGCTGTGATGTTTCACAAAAGTTCTGAACCTTTCTATTCTCAAAGTTTCTACAGATTGTAAATTAAAGATAATGTTTTCCTAAGAGTATTATTATACTATTGATCGATTAATTATGACTTTTTAAAGACTTTTCAAAGCACTCAGCAGTGCTATTTGCAGAGTTAGCTCCAGGTAAATGTTGTAATTCTCCAGCCATTCCTAAACCTGCGACCAAAAACAAGCTACCGTGCGCATTCAGAAAGTATTCAGACCCCTTTCCCCTTATCAATCTACACACAATACCCCATAATGACAAGGCGAAAACTGGTTCATAGAATTTTTTGCAAATGTATATAAAATAAAAAACAGATACCTTATTTGCATAAGTATTCAGACCCTTTGCTATGAGACTTCAAATTGAGCTCAGGTGCATCCTGTTTCCATTGATCATCCTTGAGATGTTTCTACAACTTGACTGGAGTCCACCTGTGGTAAATTCCATTGACTGGACATTATTTGAAAAGGGCAGACACCCGTCTATATAAGGTCCAACAGTTGACAGTGCAAGTCAGAGCAAAAACCAAGCCATGAGGTCGAAGGAATTGTCCGTAGAGCTCTGAGACAGTATCTCTTCCCAACTACAGTAACTCCACCAGTCCTATTTATGATATAATTTACAAAGAATATACCATTATGAAACATTTTTCTTGTTGTAATATTTGTTCAGTCTTTTCCGAGTCGATTAAACTGAAATATCAAGCAACTTTCTTTGGCTTGTTTAAAAAATGGCAATAATAAAGGGAAAAGGGCCATGGTAAACTACACAGTAATGTAAAAGTTAAAAAAATTTGTGATCAAATACGTAATATAGTACACTTATCATAATTTGATTGTAATCCAGAGGTAAGAAAAAATGATCTAGAACCTCTGAGGCTGTGGAGGGATCCAAATGGTGGATTTAAAAGAAAACATGAATCCTCAGCGTACAATGACACCTTTGTGTTTAAGCACTGGATTTCTAGCCCCTTGATATTATTGTTGGATCTTATTTTAATAGCTAACATTTCGATGGCCATAATAAATAGTTATAGCGATAGCGGACAACCTTGTTTTACTCCTCTTGACAGTTTAATACTTTGAGAAGTAGCCATTCTTTACTATTTTACACCTAAAAAGGTTAGTATACATAACTTTAACCCATTGACCAAGAGTTTCTCCAAAATTAAGATATTAAACTACTTGTTTTTTCAAATAAAGCTTATCTGAATACTTGTTTTTAAATGTATTGAAATAACTGAAATAGTAGTTTAACCCAGTTTGGGAGATTGTGAGGGGGGTGACAAAGAACACATTTCCCTATAATGAGGATGAAACAAAAAATTAGAGACTGTCCTTTTTAATATGAAGACCTATTTTGTAATACAAAGAACAGGGCTGCACAAATTATAGCGGGTCATTGAAAATGGAAGGGATATGGACTTGATGAGGGCTTATTTTGATAGACCGCATACCCAACTTCCAATTACTGCCCCGTAATGGGTCTCCCCATTATAAGTGCAATTTACTTTGATTCTGTATATTTTATCCATGTTTCTGTATAGACTACTAATGAACACAGCCGTATTCATATGCTTGTTCTAAAGATCTCTGCTTAAAGTAAGCACTCATTGTATGACAATGCTTTCATTCGTTTCAAAGAGTATCCGTAGAGGTCCCTATAATAGGCTCCCAATTACTGTGCTTCTGAGAGGAAAGTTTCTTGAATCAATTCTGAGAAGGGACAATCAAACTTCCCTAATGCACAGAGACAGTCAATTAAAAAAGTTTTTACTATGTCCAATTCAGGGTTGTATTCATTAGAGCACACCATAAAGTTTTTCAACTGATAACAAAAACAAGCGTTTCTTAATGGATAAGTTTGTATTGTCCTTCCCTGTTTGTCTGTTTTCTTCTGTTTGGTGCCCAATGAATATGACCCTGGTCTGGTAGAACCTAGACCTACATACAGAGAATGAGAGCCATGAGGCAATGTCCTCCGCTCCCCCATGGCCTGGATAAGCATATGGAGAAAGTGATAGAGTATTTGATGGATGCACTCAGACTTAAATAGTGGAGAGGAAGGGGGGGAAAAAAGCATGTTGACTCACCTCTACAATTAGGACGTTCTTTTGTAAGCATGTCATAGAAAAAAAGAGAAAGGAAGCAGTTATGCATGGGTAGGAACGCATAACGACTTATCTACAATCTACCAATCTTTTAGTTTGCAAGAAAGGCATTTCACTGTACTTGTGGGTGTGACATTAAAACTTGAAACTACCACAGTGCTGCACATGCATCCCAAGACAACATTTGTATTTATTATGGATCCACATTAGCTGCTGCCAAAGCAGCAGCTACTCTTCCTGGGGTCCAGCTAAATTAAGGCAGTTTATACAATTTTAAAAACATTACAATACATTCACAGATTTCACAACACACTGTGTGCCCTCAGGCCCCTACTCCACCACTACCACATATCTACAGTACTAAATCCATGTGTATGTATAGTGAGTATGTTATTGTGTGTGTATGCATGTGTCTGTGCCAATGTTTGTTGCGTCACAGTCCCTGCTGTTCCATAAGGTGTTTATCTGTTTTTTAAATCTAATTTTACTGCTGGCATGAGTTACTTGATGTGAAATAGAATTCCATGTAGTACTGTGTGCCTCCCATAGTCGGTTCTGGACTTGGGGACTGTTAAGAGACCTCTTGTGGCATGTCTTGTGGGGTATGCATGGGTGTCCGAGCTGTGTGCCAGTAGTTTAGACAGACAGCTTCGAGCATTCAACATGTCAATACCTCTCAAAAATAAAAGTAGCGATGAACTCAATCTCTCCTCCACTTTGAGCCAGGAGAGAATGACATGCATATTATTAATATTAGCTCTGTGTACATCCAAAGGCCAGCCGTGCTGCCCTGTTCTGAGCCAATTGCAATTTTGTGGCACCTGACCACACGACTGAAGAGTAGTCAAGGTGCGACAAAACTAGGGCCTGTAGGACCTGCATTGTTGATAGTGTTGTTAAGAAGGCAGAGCAGCGCTTTATTATGGACAGACTTCTCCCCATCTTAGCTACTACTGCATCAATATGTTTTGACCATGACAGTTTACAATCCAGGGTTAATCCAAGCAGTTTAGTCTTCTCAACTTGCTTAATTTCCATTTTTTAATACAAGATTTAGTTTAGGTTTAGTGAGTGTTTTGTTCCACATACAATGCTTTTAGTTTTAGAAATATTTAGGGCTAACTTATTCCTTGCCACCCACTGAAACTAACTGCAGCTCTTTGTTGAGTGTTGCAGTCATTTCAGTCACTGTAGTAGCTGATGTATATAAGTGTTGAGTCATCAGCATACATAAACACTCTGGCTTTACTCAAAGTTAGTGGCATGTCATTTGTAAAAATTGAAAAAAGCAAGGGGCCTAAACAGCTACCCTGGGGAATTCCTGATTGTAACTGGATTAAATTTGAGAAGCTTCCATTAAAGAACACCTTCTGTGTTCTGTTAGACAAGTAACTCTTTATCCACATTATAGCAGGGGATGTAAAGCCATAACACATGTGTTTTTCCAGCAGCAGACTATGACCAATAATGTCAAAAGCTGCACTGAAGTCTAACAAGACAGCCTCCCCAATCATTTTATCATCAATTTCTTTCAGTTAATCATCAGTCATTTGCGTAAGTGCTGTGCTTGTTGAGTGTCCTTTCCTATAAGCATGCTGAAATTCTGTTGTCAATTTGTTTACTGTGAAATAGCATTGTATCTGGTCAAACACAATTTTTTTCAGAAGTTTACTAAGGGTTGGTAACAAGCTGATTGGTTGGCTATTTGAGCCAGTAAAGGCTCATTGTCACAATGGTAGGGATTAACTGAGCTGGTCTTGGAGCATTTACCAGTCATTGTTTCAACGAGTCCAGGAGCAAGATGATTTGGATGGACTCAGTCATTCCTGTAGAGTATCTTCTGTTTCCAGAAGGTGTCAAAGTTATCAATAAAAGTGACTCCAGCAGAGCTACAGTAGTCTTTTAGCCAGATGTGTAATGCCAGCAGTCTGCTGAATCTTTCACACCCGCGGCCCAACGATGGTACAGGACCTGCCCGTTTGAGTCTTTTAATGCTAAAATTAGTTATTTAAAATCAATTTTCAAATGTTCCGAGCTAGCCCTCCTGATGTCGTTTGACCCCACATGGACTACGACAGTGTCAGCTCTCGGCATCTGTGGTAGAACAGTCAGAAGCAGCCTTGTTATGTCCTGTACTCGTGCTCCTGTGTAGCACAGGGCTTTTGCCTTGAGGACCGAGATGTTTCTCACCATAGAGCTGCCTATGATGACAGCTGGTGATGTTGAATGGGCCGGTCTCTCAGGCAGCCTCAAGGTCTGGTGAGGCTGGGAGCTCCGAGGATCTGAACCCGAGGTAGAAGCCACCGGAGAGGGAGACAGGACTGAGGATGAAGACGCAGGTACTTCCGGATCCGATCTTGATTGGGAAGCCACCAAGGATGAAGGCGCTTGAACCTCTGTTTCTAGTCTGTGTCAGTTCTGGGCTCAACATCTCCATGGAGACCCCAGTTGCCAGAGGACGCCTTCTTCGACTTCCACGGCGAGTGGAACCACTCGGTTGAGATGGATTTGCAAAATGTACATAAAGCAGAGACTCCATAACCACATGAAATAGCTATGCATGTGCTATACCAAGTGATTTAAAAATGTAAATGTAATAACCATAGAATTCTATTATAGGATCTCAAAAAAACTTTATTACAGTGTAAACATGCATACCAAAACAAGTAAATGCCTATGGGAATTTACATCTAAAAAGGACCCATGAGCACCAACATGTGAAGTTCATAGGAGCATGTCAAATGAAAGCAAATTTTGGGGGGGAGAAATTAAGGCATATATACATTTTTCAACCATTTTCCATCCTTAAAAGGAATAAGCAAAAGCTTTGATTCCGGGTCAAACAGATTGAAAAGGGGTCTTAGACAACATCGACGAGAAAGAATCTTAAAGATACACTATGCAGAAATCACTCCACCTTTTCCTGGTTACAAAAATTCTAATAATTCGCCTAATTTCAGTTTGTGACAAAATAAGCAAATATAGTGTAGAGAATCATTGTACCATCTAAACCCACTGTGCAATATATATTTTCCATAACCAAAAATATTGGTGTACAAAACCGAAAGTAAAAGACACAAATATTAAACTTAATAACAGGAAGCATAGAAATAGGGCACATGGAACAGATATTCCGATTCACACAGTCTCGTCTGAACATTTGATGTTGAGATGGCGTCTGATACGTCAACTCTGTGAAGCATTTATTTGGGCTGGGGGGCTTTGGATCACTACTGGCTGTAAGCGAACGAGCGATGCGTGTTTGGAGCAATACTGGCTGTATCCAAGGCTCAGACAATCGTTCACATAACAAAAGAATGCAGCACGCAACTGAAGAGAGAAGAGACAACCAATTTACAGTTACAGCGCGCGCTCTGGAAAGACCGTAGAGAGTGGAAAGGCAGTTTGCCAGTTACAGCAGCACGTCCCCTGCTGCTGTAACTGTAATTGAGTTTACGGTGTGAAAATTAGCTGGCTAATAAATTCAGCTAACGTTAGCTCATCTGTTGTTGTAACTTTAGCTAGGTAACATTAGTAACCTAACCAATTCGCTATAGTATTAACTGGTATACGACTCCTTGTCGTTCCTCAAGTTATAAAGCGTTAGTTGCTTACTGGACCCTGGCACGCTGTGTGAAATGTTAGTAGTTAACGAACTATCTATGAACTAATGTTTTCCCTCTACAGTATGTGGTTCATTTTCAGAATGAGAGAATTAGGTGAAAGAGGCGTTGCTTGTTAAACAAGTAGATTCAGGGATCAAGTGTAGCTGAAGCTGGGCCTGGCTTAAGCTGGATGCCACTAGAGGTGAAAGGAACACCAAACACTTTCCCTTTTTTTAATACAGTAGATAAAACGGTGTATGCCAGGTGTACTCTCTGCCTGAAAGAAATTAATCACGCCAACAAAGGTTATCATGCTCTGCTGGCACATTGTAGAACAGATGCCCACAGGCAGAAAGTATACATTGTAATAATTGGCAGTGTAGCCAAAAGATATTGCTTTTGCTGTGTTGAACTTGACAGTAACACTTGTGTGTGAGTGAGGGGGGATTATTAAATGTTTTACTCAGTGAAGGTTATTTTTGCACACATGTAGCTTTGTGCACTTGATCGAGGTCTACTATAGTGGCCTATAATAGAGCAAAAATAGAATGCCTGTTTGTTTCATTCTATTTCTACTTTAAGATGTTTTTTTCCCAAGTGCAATATTTAGATGTGTGTGGTCACAAGCATTCTATTAAAGGCTGTCGTAGCTAACTGCAATATTAGTGTATTTTTTTTTCTCAAGAAAGTGTCACCTTTTTGGGCCCTCACTAGTTTGCATCCTTTTTGGGCCCTCACTAGTTTGCATCCCTGGAGGTAACTCTGATTCTTCCTTTCCTGCAGCAGTCCTCATGAGAGCCAGTTTCATCATAGCGCTTGATGGTTTTTGCGACTGCACTTGAAGTAACTCTGAAAGTTCTTGAACTTTTCCAGATTGACTGACCTTTATGTCTTAAAGTAATGATGGACAGTCATTTCTGTTTGCTTATTTGAGCTCTTTTTGCCATAATATGGACTTGGTCTTTTACAAAATAGGGCTATCTTCTGTATACCACCCATACCTTGTCACAACACAACTGATTGGCTCAAACGCATTAAGAAGGAAAGAAATTCCACAAATTAACAAGGCAGACCTGTTAATTGAAATGCATTCCAGGTGACTACCTCGAAGCTGGTTGAGAGAATGCCAAGAGTGTGCAAAGCTGTCATCAAGGCAAAGGGTATTTTCTATGAAGAATCTCAAATATATTTATATTTGTTAAACACTTTTTTGGTTACTACATGATTCCATATGTGCTAATTCATAGTTGTGGTCTTCACTATTATTCTACAATGTAGTAAAAATAAAGAAAAACTCTTGAATGAGTAGGCGTGTCCAATGTGAATTCGGTAGGGTCGCCCACAATTTTACATATTGCAGCGTTATTTGCTTTCTGTTACCCACCCCCCACAAAAAAATTATATCAGTAAAATAATTACTGCAATGGGGTATCATAGTAGTCACAAACCACAGTTGAGTCTCTTCCACTGGCATAATGTTATGTTTAGCTCATATCTGTTTTTTTTCCCCTCTTTGTCGTCTGGTGGTCAAAACATCTCTCTCTCGCTTTCTCTCCCCCAACATATAGACACCCATTCTCTACCACCCTCCTACACATATTCACCCTCCCTCATGTTTAGTACCGGTAAAGTTTGTCGAAACATGTCAAACAGCGTTTCTAAATCAATACTCAGATACCCTAATATGATTATAAACGATAATATTTCAGACAGAATATAGCCTGTTGAATAGAAAAGAAAAATATTTAAGAGTCAGAACAGGACACTTCATGAGACCCCAGGAAGAACAGCTCTTACTCCTTGGTTTTTCAAGATAAAAGCCTGAAACCTTGTCTAAAGACTGACAACTAGTGGAAGCCATAGGAACTGCAATCTGGGAGCTAAATCACCCTGCTTTGAATAGCATGCCAATTGAAACGTGTGACATCACAGAATCACATTTTCCGGATGGATTTTCCTCGGGTTTTCGCCTGCCAAATCAGTTCTGTTATACTCAGACATTATTTGAACCCGGACAACGCTAGGCCAATTGTGCGCCGCTTCATGGAACTCCCGGTCTCAGAGGGCTGTGACACAGCCTGGGATCGAACCTGAGACTGTAGTGTAGGCCTTAGACTGCTGAGCCACTTGGGAGGCCCCATTAGAGGCTTAATTTAAACTCTGGTCTGGTTTCTACATATAATCAGTTCTGTCGGTACAGAACGGAGCTACTCACACCCTATACTTCCTTTCGGTACGAGCATGCGCCTCATAAATCTGAACTAATCATAGACATCTATGTTTCACAAGTTTGGATAGTACAGAACAGTAGAGTAGAATACAGTATAATGTACTTTATTGTACTGTACATATCTACCTTCCTGTACTCTACCGAACTTTACTGTAATGTCCAAATTTGTGAAACATAGTCATCTATGATTGTTTCAGATTTGGTCTGGTCCAGACCAACCAAATTAGGTCTTGTTTGGGGGCGGAGCTTATTACAATTATAGCCAGTGTGTGAAATAATACCCAAATATGCAAAAGACGGATATTGCATATTTCTACCTTTTGAGTACCTATTCAGGAGACATCGCCATGAAGAGAATGATATTCATATCCATAATTATGCATTTCTGTATAGTACATATCAGGGACCCATGATTAAATTCCATTACCTTAATTCTGTTACCGGATGTAAATCCACTTCACCTACTGTAGTTCAATAACCAAAATATTTGTTTTTAAACTCAAGGAGTCATGTCAAAGCTGACACCCCATTCTTTCTGCAGACACCTTTGAATCTTAATGTGGAGCAGATATTTAACAGCTTGGGGAAAATGTGGTCGTATAAGTAACTGTGGGAGATTTTACCATAAGTCTGGATTTGCCCCTATGCTCACACAAAGATATTGTGAAGTCAGTAACATACAAGTGACTAATGGCTTCATAAAACTAGCTACTCAATTGGTGTTTTCCCTGTAGACAAAGTGATCCATTATGATTAAAAGTCTTGTTTTCCAGTTACAGAAGAACAGAACATGCCTGATATTGCGAAATTAAAATCAGGCATGCTTCACACTGTTGACCCACTCAGGGACAGCCAGCCAATACCAGACACAACATGTTGGGGATGAAATATTGGCATCTGGGCAAAACAACGGCTTCCTACCCCGTCATCCAGGGGCATGATTATACTCCTCCTGATTATTAATGTTAGCAGTGTGACTTACTACATCATTATTGATTACACAAGGCATGTCTAAAGGATGCCTTGCTTATCTGCTTAATATGAACCAAGGCATTCTCAAGACAAGACATCCCAAACATGATGTGTGAAAACAAACTTAGCTACATACAGTAGTAGTGCTGTCATTTCACGTGAAACAAAGGATGCAGTCAAGCAGAAATTAAGCCATGCTGAGTTGATGCTTTGTCTGTCTGGGGCTCAGTAGTGTCATTAATTCCTTCCAGACAGTAAAGAATTCTTAACCTTAATCCTCAATCCAGACAGTGTAAACTACATGAATACAAACTGGAAGGTGTGACATAATAACACTAATGATCAATTAGCATCATCTCTAGCTAGTATCTACAGTACATAATTAATAAAGTGTCAACTTTCCCTAGGCTGCAATTACTTCACCTAAATTATTTCACACACAGTCCTAATATTCTCTGTGTAGAAAAGCAATAGAGCAATGAGTTAAACTCACCACCCCATAACTCAATGGTTCAGCATGTTCCTACACAGTGACATCCGAGCCACGCCTCACTACAGGGTGTACCAGTGTGTGTACAACTTGTGTATGTATGTGTGTGTGTGTGTGTGTGTGTGTGTGTTTGATTTATAAGGTCAGCAGCATCTCCCTCGCTGACCTTTGATCCCATGAATGGCTGTACGCACACAAACAGATTAGACTAAGCCATTGTCTTATTTTTCAGAGACAATGAGCAATAGTGATATATTGCAATAGCAATAGCCGTTGATTTGAGCTCCAAAACGTCTGTGACACTTCTGAGGAGACATTGGGAAGACTGCCCCATTGTGGTTGCTGAGAGACACTGCCCAAATCTCACCCATTTCAGATTAACAACAACTACTACTGAGAAACATCATGATCATATCCACTGCTTTCAAGACACATTTTATACGTTTTTATAAGTCAGTAGATGTATTGGCTCTTAACTATATCTGCTAATAGAGGTTCTATTTCAGTCGACTCAGTATCAACATCTCACTATGGGACACGCCTTCTTTTGTGGGTCATTGGTTTAAGCCTTATTCAATCACGCCTAACAGGCCAATCAGAGCTTTGTGGGTGTACGCCCCGCGTCTATATAACACCCTGCACTGCTCTGGTTTCCTCATTTTTCGCCTCTTCACAAGTCGGTTTGGTTACTAACTCATTAAGCAGAGTAACTGTTCCTTTCGGTGTAGGTTACCACAGAGCGTTGAGTGGCTTATTTTCTATTTTCAGGAATTCTGCTTTACCAAGTGAAGTTACCCCAGTTAGCATCACTTTTTGTTGTCGGCTAGCTACAGTACAACTGTTGCCTACACACAATTGACATTGTTAGCTAGCTAGCTCCACTGCTTTAGCATCCCGCTAATAGCAAGTTCCCACACATTTTACCTGCTTCTACCCAGGGTCTCTATCTCTCAGTCGGTTCCCACCGTTCGGAGTTAGCTAGCTGAACTTTTTAATGTCTTAGCTAGTTAGTGGTCTAACGGCACCACTGGTGTTTTAGCTAGCAACCTCTGGGCTAAAACCCCATTTGGGTTGTTTGGCTAGGATGCGCGGTACTATTTCTTCAGTGTGTTACCCCACCATTGAAGCACCATACTTTTTACATTCCCCTGTGAAAGATAACCCTGCCATTTGTTCTACCTCGTGTTACTTGGTTTACACACCGAGTTGGCACTTGGTATCGCACGCGACGGCTCGGCTAGCTGGCTATCATCACTCAGGTGAAGATAGCCAGCTAATATGCTAGCATCACTGTTGGCTCTACTTTCAATACACCAAAAGTATAAAGACTGGATTTTCCATTTGCTTTCGTCCGTCTGGTCGAAACGAGATAATCTACAGGTTTACCGGCAAAGTTGTCATGGAAGGGGGAGAAAAAGCAGCGTAAGCCTAGCAAAGCTTGCCATGGCAATTGTGGCCATTGCATATCCGGGACGGATTCGCATCCCTCGTCGACCCCGCTAGTTGTGTGCATGGCGCTCAGCTGGGTTCCGACGTCCTTAGACGTAGAGCGAAGTACATGGAAAGTATTGCCCAGGCCTCGTCCTTGCTCGAGGACGACTCTGTTGACAACAAATTCTCAGAGGAAGGAGAAGCTACTCAGGCATCTCCTGCTTCAGGATGATTCGGAGAACCCCCACCCTTCGCAGGGCGTGGACCTTAATTCTGACGAAATCCAGAAGTGAGGACGATGGCATGTCTCTAGCCGCATCAGGCAGCGCCCTCTCTGACCTCAAGATGGATTACGCCCCTGAAGAATTTCTCCCCTCTGCTCAGTTTGTAGGAGTCAATAACTGATCTCCACTTCTTTGAGGCAATCAGACGCGCTGCCACCAATCTTGATGTTGAGTATCCCACGCCTCCCCCACCTTCCAAGCTAATGGAGCTAAGTCACCTTGCCAACCATACCACCCGGGCCCTCAGGTGTACCGCTGACGCTTCTGGGAAGGTCATGGCGCATGTGACCGTTGGCCAGAAAGACCTCTAGCTGAACAACGCAACGATTTCAGAGGGAGAAGGGAAAGAGCCTGAATGTACAGATCAATCCCACCAGACTGTTTGGACCAGCCATATCGGAGATACAGACCAGGTTCAGGTCTAAGAAAAAGGAGACTGAGGCGCTGGGCTCCCTGTCACCATGGAAACAAGCCCCAAAGCCCACCTTCTCCCAGGTCGTCATCATGAGGCCTCCCTCCCAGAACGGGAGGATCCCTAAGAAGCCTCAGCAGCCTTAAGCCTTCTCCGGCAACTCCGACTCAGGAACAGACATAGTCCGCTCACCAGCAATGCGCTGCCTCAGGGCACAGGCGTCACTCCAAGCAACGAGCAGCGGAGACCCCCTCGGCTCCATCCAGAGGGAATGGGAAGAAGCGGCACAACTAGCGCAAGGCCGGGGCTCGAGAAGCCGGCAGAGCTCCTCTGGCCTCGACGACCAGAGTCTCCTCGGGACACACAAGATAATTTACACACGGCAGAGGTGTAGCATAGAAGCCCCCCACCTCAAGACACATAAGCCCTTGTTGGGGCAGGTCAACACCAATGTTCCCCAAGTATCGAGGGCGTCCTTGTCTGGGCCACCAGGCCCCCATCCCTTCCACAGGACAGGTTGCCCACATACAGTGTTGCCCCCAGGGGACAGGCGGGTTCCCTTGCTCCTCACAGAGAGCAGTGGCGCACATGTGCAGTCTCCCCTTGGGTACAGACTACAATTCGCAGGGGTCCCCGGCGTTTCATGGCAACAGTGCAATCCACTGCACACGGGGAAGCGGTCCAAGTCCTCAGAGACAAGATACGGTCTCTGTTGACCAAGGGAGCCGTACGCGTGGTACCAAGGGAGGAAGCTCACCAGGACTTCAGCCATTATCCATCCTGGATTTATAGCACCTCAACAAGCATCTGAGAGTCTGCAGATTTTGAATGCTAACGCATGGTATGCTGTTACATTCAACTCAGCCGAATGAGTGGTTCACCACAGTAGAACTTAAGACACTAACAGCTTACAGACGGTTGGCAATTAAGGTCACAGTTATGAAAACTGAGGACACTAAAGAGGCCTTTCTACTGACTCTGAAAAACACCAAAAGAAAGATGCCCAGGGTCCCTGCTCATCTGCGTGAACGTGCCTTAGGCATGCTGCAAGGAGGCATGAGGACTGCAGATGTGGCCAGGGCAATAAATTGAAGTGTCCGTACTGTGAGACACCTAAGACAGCGCTACAGGGAGACAGGATGGACAGCTGATCATCCTCGCAGTGGCAGACCACGTGTAACAACACCTGCAGAGGATCGGTACATCCAAACATCACACTGACAAAGAAATGATCAGTCTATAATTTGAATGGTAGATTTATTTGAACAGTGAGAGACAGAATAACAACAAAAAAATCCAGAAAAACACTTGTGTAAAATGTTATAAATTGATTTGCATATTAATGAGGGAAATACGTATTTGACCCTCTGCAAAACATGACTTAGTACTTGGTGGCAAAACCCTTGTTGGCAATCACAGAGGTCAGACGTTTCTTGTAGTTGGCCACCAGGTTTGCACACATCTCAGGAGGGATTTTGTCCCACGCCTCTTTGCAGATCTTCTCCAAGTCATTAAGGTTTCGAGGCTGACGTTTGGCAACTCGAACCTTCAGCTCCCTCCACAGATTTTCTATGGGATTAAGGTCTGGAGACTGGCTAGGCCACTCCAGGACCTTAATGTGCTTCTTCTTGAGCCTCTCCTTTGTTGCCTTGGCCTTGTGTTTTGGGTCATTGTCATGCTGGAATACCCATCCACGACCCATTTTCAATGCCCTGGCTGAGGGAAGAAGGTTCTCACCCAAGATTTGACTGTACATGGCCCAGTCCATCGTCCCTTTGATGCGGTGAAGTTGTCCTGTCCCCTTAGCAGAAAAACACCCCCAAAGCATAATGTTTCCACCTCCATGTTTGACGGTGGGGATGGTGTTATTGGGGTCATAGGCAGCATTCCTCCTCCTCCAAACACAGCGAGTTGAGTTGATGCCAAAGAACTCCATTTTGGTCTCATCTGACCACAACACTTTCACCCAGTTGTTCCCTGAATCTTTCAGATGTTCATTGGCAAACTTCAGACGGGCATGTATATGTGCTTTCTTGAGCAGGGGGACCTTGCGGGCGCTGCAGGATTTCAGTCCTTCACGGCGTAATGTGTTACCAATTGTTTTCTTGGTGACTATGGTCCCTGCTGCCTTGAGATCATTGACAAGATCCTCCCGTGTCGTTCTGGGCTGATTCCTCACAGTTCTCATGATCATTGCAACTCCAAGAGGTGAGATCTTGCATGGAGCCCCAGGCCGGGGGAGATTGACAGTTCTTTTGTGTTTCTTCCATTTGTGAATAATCGCACCAACTGTTGTCACCTTCTCACCAAGCTGCTTGGCGATGGTCTTGTAGCCCATTCCAGCCTTGTGTAGGTCTACAATCTTGTCCCTGACATCCTTGGAGAGCTCTTTGGTCTCACCAGTCTTGATTGCTTCTGTGGACAGGTGTCTTTTATACAGGTAACAAACTGAGATTAGGAGCACTCCCTTTAAGTGTTCTCCTAATCTCAGCTCGTTACCTGCATAAAAGACAACTGGGAGACAGAAATCTTTCTGATTGAGAGGGGGTCAAATACTTATTTCCCTCATTAAAATGCAAATCAATTTATAACATTTTTCACATGCGTTTTTCTGGATTTCTTTGTTGTTATTCTGTCTCTCACTGTTCAAATAAACCTACCATTAAAATTATAGACTGATCATTTCTTTGTCAGTGGGCAAACGTACAAAATCAGCAGGGGATCAAATACTTTTTTCCCTCACTGTACATAGCGTTGTACGAGATATTCAGTTTCTTGGCAATTTCTTGCATGGAATAGCCTTCATTTCTCAGAACAAGAATAGACTGACGAGTTTCAGAAGAAAGTTATTTGTTTCTGGCCATTTTGAGCCTGTAATCGAACCCACAAAAGCTGATGCTCCAGATACTCAACTAGTCTAAAGGCCAGTTTTATTGCTTCTTTAAAATCAGCACAACAGTTTTCAGCTGTGCTAACATAATTGCAAAAGGGTTTCCTAATGATCAAGTAGCCTTTTAAAATGATAAACTTGTATTAGCTAACACAACGTGCCATTGGAGTAATGGTTGTTGATAATGGGCCTCTGTACGCCTATGTAGATATTCCATAAATAACAATTTCCAGCTACAATTGTAATTTACAACATTAACAATGTCTACACTGTATTTCCGATCAATTTGATGTGATTTTAAAGGACAAATAAAGTTGCTTTTCTTTCAAAAACAAGGACATTTCTAAGTGACCCCAAACTTTTGAACAGTAGTGTGTGTGTGTATATTTATATATATATATATGTGTTATATTTCTTGTGTACAGCAGGGATACTTACCTTTCCAGTCAGGAAAGAGAGGTCTTCTGCTCCAACGATGTGGAGATCCTCTGTGGACTGATCATTCTACAAGAAAGGGAAAGATTTGGTGAAGTTTGGTGTAAAAGCTTTCAGTAACATAGAACATTAATAATACTGTCATAACATAATACGTATATTAATGCCAGCTGTAAATGACAACAGCCATGACTGAAGGACATACCAGGAATACAAGGACCGGAGAAAGAAACACTACAATTCAAGCTGTGACAATTTTATCTAAAGAAAAATGAATCTGATTTCACAGTCTTAGGATGGATTGCATCATGGAGGAATTGTCCACTTATCCAGCATAAAAAAGTGTTATTTAGGTCCTTACCACATAACTCTTGAGGCGGATGAAGTTGACACTCATGGGCAGAGTGTGGTCTGAGTTACGACTCAGTGCTTTGATCCTCTCCACCAAGTCAGCACAGAACTGGTACCCGGCTTTCAGAACACATAGCACCACAATGTCATGGTCGCCCAGGTCACCCATTATGTTACGGGCAAGCCGCTCTGTCCTGCAACACAAGTATGTGAAAGAAAAGAGTAAAGCCTGTCGCATGCTTTCCAGTCAAAATCGTTTTATGACAATTATTTTCAGAGGAAAGTCGAAGTTCGGAACCCGAAGTCTATACCCCTTCATCTGTGATTGGTCAACAGTATTACTCCTATTAGGAGTGTGTAATACGGTTAGGATTCTTCAATTAAGTGTTTGTTGTCATTCAATGAGAGACATGCCCATTTTTCCACTTAAGAAATACTTTACCAAACATCTTAGTTAGATGTAAAATTGCACGACTCACATGCTGACCAAACAGCTTCGGCGAGTGCGTCCGCATTTTGACTTTGTCTATCCCCACCAGGCGCGTTCATGACATGCAGGTTAAAATACCAAAACCAACTGTGAACCAACTATATTAATTTGGGGTCAGGTCGAAACACATGAAACCTTTCATGGACATTTAGCTAGCTTGCTGCTGTTGCTTGCTAAACATTGGGTTGTTATTTTACCTGAGATGCATATGGTCCTTTTTTTGCTGTATCTTTGAAGAATTTTGTGTGCTCTACTTCAACAATTAATTCACAGATAAATGGGGAAACGTAGTTAGTTTTTAGTTAGGTTTGATTAATCTCTACTTGTTCATTCTTCTTCTTCTTCTGTGGATTTTATATGGCGGTTGGCAACCAATATTAAGGTGCATTACCGCCACCAACTGGAGTGGAGTGTGGACCTCATTTATCTTTCAATCACCCACTCGAGTTAGCATGCTCCTAAAAACCAATGAGTAGATGGGTGAGGCAGAACTTGCAACGTGTCAAGCATCTAAAATAGAACCAAGTTCTATTTTAGCATAGTTTATTTTAGTGACTGGCTACGCACACGCCCGTTTACTCAATTTATTTTACTAGGCAAGTCAGTTAAGAACAAATTCTTATTTTCAATGACGGCCTAGGAACAGTGGGCAGAACGACAGATTTGTGCCTTGTCAGCTCGGGGATTTGAACTTGCAACCTTTCGGTTACTAGTCCAACGCTCTAACCACTAGGCTCTCTCTCACCAAACTGCCCTCCACCTCTATATGCTGTAGGTAGGCTATTGGCTTTGCATTCTCACACACTCTGATAACATCCCGATAATGGATTTAATTACTTTCTTTCCTTGTCCTGTTTGACTACTGACGACTGGGTAGTTTCCCAATGTCAGTGATCACACAGAAAGAAATATGCAAGTGAATTGGTATATAGGCCTAACGTTACTGCATTCATACAATAAGTTTACCTGTCCATGATGACACCATGTGGGATGTAAACACACTCTAGATCTCCAGAATAGTGTTTTGGATAGTTAAAAAGCTCTAAACTGTAACCTGGCCAGTCATCGTTGATCTAGGAGGGAAAATATAGTATTCATTACAAAATATTATTTACATGCAGTTTAAGTTCCATGCAAGCAAGAACACAGTAGACTACAACTTTAATTACTTTGTTGCACACGAGGTTTACACATCATCATGCACTCATTTTATGTCGACCTCTATCACATCAGTTCAGTAGGCTATCACTTTCCCAACCAATTTCATTGTAATTACCACAATTCCTCCGTCTTTTCCGCCAGTTTGAATGGTCAAATCGTCTGCCATGTTGTTTTCTGGAACGCGAACTCGTTTTCAGAGCCGCAGTACTCACAAGTCAGTGGCAGATCGCGGCGGAGTGTTGAATCACGAGGGAGGAGCAACACTGTGAAAGAATGTTCTCTTCTCGCCTAATCAAGCAATGTGTGAAATTACCTGGAACCCCAAAGTTGAATTGTATTGAATATAACGACTGGCAGAAATTTGTTTTTGAATCAGGAACGTTTCCTTTCACGACCTCTACATGCCAGAATGTTGAATAAATTTGTATTTTAACTTACTTTACATCTTGTCCATGCAGTTGGTCCTTTTGGCGGTAGGAATGTGAGATTATATCCCCAGAAAAGTATAATTCTCAATTTTACAAGATTCTGATAGTGCTCCCCTGAAGCATGTTACTAAGATAAATACCCCAAAAATACATTGAAGAGATGCATGCATCGAGCTCGCGCACGTGTGATAAACAGTTGAAGTCGGAAGTTAACATACACCTTAGCCAAATATATATAAACTCAGTTTTTCACAATTCCTGACATTTAATCCTAGTAAAAAGTCCCTGTTTTAGGTCAGTTAGGATCACCACTTTATTTTAAGAATGTGAAATGTCAGAATAATAGAGAGAATTATTTATTTCAGCTTTTATTTCTTTCATCACATTCCAAGTGGGTCAGAAGTTTACATACACTTAATTAGTATTTTCTGGCATTGCCTTTCAAATGTTTAACTTGGGTCAAACATTTTGGGTAACCTTCCACAAGCTTCCCACAATAGGTTGGGTGAATTCTGGCCTATTCCTCCTGACAGAGCTGGTGTAACTGAGTAGGCCTCCTTGCTCACACACGCTTTTTCAGTTCTGCCCACTAATGTTCTATAGGATTGAGGTCAGGGCTTTGTGATGGCCACTCCAATACCTTGACTTTGTTGTCCATAAGCCATTTTGCCACAACTTTGGAAGTATGCTTGGGGCCATTGTCCATTTGGAAGACACATTTGCCACCAAGCTTAAACATCCTGACTGATGTCTTGAGATGTTGCTTCAATATATCCACATCATTTTCCTCCCTCATGATGCCATTTATTGTGTGAATTGCACCAGACGCTCCTGCAGCAAAGCACCCCCACAACATGATGCACCCACCCCTGTGCTTCACGGTTGGGAGGGTGTTCTTCAGCTTGCAAGCATCCCCCTTTTTCCTCCAAACATAACGATGGTCATTATAGCCAAACAGTTCTATTTGTGTTTCATCAGACCAGAGGACAATTCTCCAAAAGTACAATCTTTGTCCCCATGTGCAGTTGCAAACCGTAGTCTGGCTTTTTTATGACGGTTTTGGAGCAGTGGCTTCTTCCTTGCTGAGTGGCCTTTCAGGTTGTCGATATAGGACTCGTTTTTACTGTGGATATAGATACTTTTGTACCCGTTTCCTCCAGCATCTTCACAAGGTCCTTTGCTGTGTTCTGGGATTGATTTGCACTTTTTGCACCAAAGTACGCTGATCTCTAGGAGACAGAATGCGTCTCCTTCCTGAGCGGTATGACGGCTGCGTGGTCCCATGGTGTTTATACTTCCGTACTAGTCTGATGTCTTGGCTGATTTATTTTGATTTTCCCATGATGTCAAGCAAAGAGGCACTGAGTTTGAAGGTAGGCCTTGAAATACCTCCACAGGTACGCCTCCAATTGACTCAAATTATGTCAATTAGCCTATCAGAAGCTTCTAAAGCCATGACATAATTTTTTGCAATTTTCCAAACTGTTTAAAGGCACAGTCAACTTAGTGTATGTAAACTTCTGATGCACTGGAATTGTGATACAGTGAATTATAAGTGAAATAATCTGTCTGTAAACAATTGTTGTAAAAATTACTTGTGTCATGCACAAAGTAGATGTCCTAACCGACTTGCCAAAACTATAGTTGTTAACAAGAAATTTGTGGAGTGGTTGAAAAACTAGTTTTAATGACTCCAACCTAAGTCCAACCTGTAAATCTGAAAGCGCTACCAGTGCTTTGAAAAGCTGATGTAATTATACTTTCCTTTGGATATATTGTCTCACATTCCTACTGCCAAAATAAGCAGCTGCATGGTAAAGTACGTTAAAATATAATTGTATTCAACATTCTGGCTTGTAGATGTCATGAGAGGAAACTTTCCTGATTCAAACTGCATGATGTAAAATTCTATGCAATTCAATGCCGGGTTTCCAGGCAATGCATGAAACACCTTATAATGGATGAAACCCCTATCCAAGCGTTAGAGAAAGTCATAGGTAAATACGTGCATGGATACACTTTTAAAAGATCACAAATGTAAAACATTTTTTTAAATCATGAATAAATAGTCCATCTAATTGCTCGTATTTCAACCTTCAAAATCAGTGTAAACTCCCATGTGAATTTGTCTCATACTGAGGGAAACGTTGCCATCTTGCCGTATGAATTTGTTTTTGCATAGAGCTACTCATGTAGTGGCGAGTACATCCATGTAGTAAATCCATTCACCACAAGAGGGACTTCTGTTAAAGGATTAAAGGCCACCCCACACACACAGACGCACACCACACTGCGGTGCAGGCCTCTGCTTAGCGGTCCACTGGCCCCACACATGTACAAAACACTATTGTTCCATTGAAACATTTAACCATATAAGTTCATGTAATAAGGTGGATGCTTATATTTGTCCTATTTCACACACATACAAGTGTGTATTATATGCATGTGTGAATTAGATATATTTGTTTGTATATCCCAACTTCCTCTGAAAGGTCATGGCCAAGAATCCGAGACCCCTCTCCTCTCCCATTTGATGTAACCAGACAGGATCCTTTTTGTTTATTTTGTTTTACACCAGGATGTCTGTTGTGGAATAGCTATGTCGCTCCACATTAGTGGAGGCTGCTGGGGGTTGTTTAAGATGGTTGGAGAAGGTGTCTGGGCCACCCTCCTGCGCCATGCAGCACAGAGCGGGCCCATCCACATCCACTGCAGCTGTAATTCTTAAACAGGGGTGTAATAACAGCTGGAGAGCCAGATGTAAACAGAGAGAAATATTTGATTTTGATCAGCCAGTTTGATGTGTCACCTCTAAGGAATGGTAGTTTAACACTAACCCAATATAGTGTAGCCAGGGTTTCTAAAAAATAATTCAAAGATCTGTAGTCGAGAGCTTCAAGTTCCTCAGGGTCCACATTACTAAGGAATTAACATGGTCCATACACATCCACACATCTGTGAAGAGGACACAACAGCACCTCTTCCACCTCAGAAGGCTGAAAAGATTTGAGAGCATCTTAATTGGCTGCATCACTGTTTGGTACGGCAACTGCAAGGCACCCAACCGCAAGGCACTACAGAGGGTGGTGAGTAGGGCCCAGTACATCACTGGGGCCGAGCTCCCTCCCATCCCAACCTGGTCTCAGAGCATTTCGTATAATTCTGTAGGATAATCCGAGAGACTCTATTTAGCCTATGTTATGCATTTGTGGATATCCATCACCCATTTCGTATGATATTTTACGAATTACAATTTGTATTATATGTTACAAATTTGCAAAATGTACACTATGTTACGAATTTGCCAAACGTCCAATATGTTACAAATGTGTACAAAAACGTATGATATGTTACGAATTCTAGCTAGGTGGCTAATGTTAGCTAGCATGCTAATGTTAGCTAGGCTAGGGTTTAGGGTTAAGTTCATGAGTTAGGTTAAAGGGTTAAGGCTAGTGTTAAGGTTAGTTAAAAGGGTTAAGGTTAGGGAAAGGGTTAGCTGAACATGCTATGTAGTTGCAAAGTAGCTAAAAAGTAGTAGTAAGTAGTTAGCTAACATGTTAGGGTTAGCTAACATGCTAAGTAGTTGCTAATTAGCTAAAATGCTAAAGTTATCCTTGATGAGATTCGAATTCGCAACCTTAGGGTTGCTAGACGCTCGCGTAATATGCCCGACCACTCACTCTACTTAATTTTTTTCCTTAAGTAACCATCTGTCTTATGTAACCATACCAAACATAACATATCATACTCTTTTGAGTGTCCCGGATTTACATCTACTATGTTACGTCTAGTCTATGAGACCAGGCTTGCCTTCCAGGACCTCTACAGTGAGGGAAAAAAGTATTTGATCCCCTGCTGATTTTGTACGTTTGCCCACTGACAAAGAAATGATCAGTCTATAATTGTAATGGTAGGTTTATTTGAACAGTGAGAGACAGAATAAGTAGTACAAAAAACTCCAGAAAAACGCATGTGAAAAATGTTATAAATGGAATTGCATTTTAATGAGGGAAATAAGTCTTTGACTCCCTCTCAATCAGAAAGATTTCTGGCTCCCAGGTGTCTTTTATACAGGTAACGAGCTGAGATTAGGAGCACACTTAAAGGGAGTGCTCCTAATCTCAGTTTGTTACCTGTATAAAAGACACCTGCCCACAGAAGCAATCAATCAATCAGATTCCAAACTCTCCACCATGGCCAAGACCAAAGAGCTCTCCAAGGATGTCAGGGACAAGATTTTAGACCTACACAAGGCTGGAATGGGCTACAAGACCATCGCCAAGCAGCTTGGTGAGAAGGTGACAACAGTTGGTGCGATTATTCACAAATGGAAGAAACACAAAAGAACTGTCAATCTCCCTCGGCCTGGGGCTCCATGCAAGATCTCACCTCGTGGAGTTGCGATGATCATGAGAACGATGAGGAATCAGCCCAGAACTACACGGGAGGATCTTGTCAATGATCTCAAGGCAGCTGGGACCATAGTCACCAAGAAAACAATTGGTAACACATTACACCGTGAAGGACTGAAATCCTGCAGCGCCCGCAAGGTCCCCCTGCTCAAGAAAGCACATATACATGCCCGTCTGAAGTTTGCCAATGAACATCTGAATGATTCAGAGGACAACTGGGTGAAAGTGTTGTGGTCAGATGAGACCAAAATGGAGCTCTTTGGCATCAACTCAACTCGCCGTGTTTGGAGGAGGAGGAATGCTGCCTATGGCCCCAAGAACACCATCCCCACCGTCCAACATGGAGGTGGAAACATTATGCTTTGGGGGTGTTTTTCTGCTAAGGGGACAGGACAACTTCACCGCATCAAAGGGACGATGGACGGGGCCATGTACCGTCAAATCTTGGGTGAGAACCTCCTTCCCTCAGCCAGGACATTGAAAATGGGTCGTGGATGGGCATGACAATGACCCAAAACACACGGCCAAGGCAACAAAAGAGTGGCTCAAGAAGAAGCACTTTAAAGTCCTGGAGTGGCCTAGCCAGTCTCCAGACCTTAATCCCATAGAAAATCTGTGGAGGGAGCTGAAGGTTCGAGTTGCCAAACGTCAGCCTCGAAACCTTAATGACTTGGAGAAGATCTGGAAAAATCCCTCCTGAGATGTTAGCTAACCTGGTGGCCAACTACAAAAAACGTCTGACATCTGTAATTGCCGACAAGGGTTTTGCCACCAAGTACTAAGCCATGTTTTGCAGAGGGGTCAAATACTTATTTCCCTCATTAAAATGCAAATCCATTTATAACATTTTTCACATGCGTTTTTCTGGATTTTTGTTGTTGTTATTCTGTCACTCACTGTTCAAATAAACCTACCATTAAAATTATAGACTGTTCATTTCTTTGTCAGTGGGCAAATGTACAAAATCAGCAGGGGATCAAATACTTTTTTCCCTCACTGTATATACCAGGCAGTGTCAGAGGAAGGCCCAAAAAATGGTCCAAGTCTCCAGCCACCCAAGCCATAGACTGTTCTCTCTGCTACTTCATTTTAAGCGGTACCAGTGCACCAAGTCTGGAACCAACAGGACCCTGAACAGATTCTACCCCCAAGCCATAAGACTGTTAAACAAGTCTGCTAAATAGTTAATGAAATGGCTAACCAGACTATCGGCATTTACCCTTTTAACTAA
Organism: Brachymystax lenok tsinlingensis; assembly: GCA_030435695.1. Classification (NCBI taxonomy): domain Eukaryota; kingdom Metazoa; phylum Chordata; class Actinopteri; order Salmoniformes; family Salmonidae; genus Brachymystax; species Brachymystax lenok. Next base: position 24,748,138 of record CM059788.1, on the reverse strand, counting down.
CTCTCTTGCACTGACTCTTTGCACACACAATGGACTCTACCTACACACACACATACTTACAAAGACAACCCAACACACACACACACACACACACACACACTCACACACAACATGCATACTGATGCCACTCACACACGTACGCCGTTGCTACTGCTTCACATACACTGCTGCTACAGTTCAGTCTATTATCTATCCTGTTGCCTAGTCACTTTACCCATACCTACAGTATATGTACATAGCTACCTCAATTACCTCATACCCCTGTACATCAACTCGGTACTGGTACTCCCTGTATGCAGTTGAAGTCTGAAGTTTACATACACCTTAGCCAAATACATTTAAACTAAGTTTTTCACAATTCCTGACATTTAATCCTAGTAAAAAGTCCCTGTATTAGGTCAGTTATGATCACCACTTTATTTTAAGAATGTGAAATGTCAGAATAATAGTAGAGAAAAAGATTTATTTCAGCTTTTCTTTCTTTCATCACATTCCCAGTGGGTCAGACGTTTACATACACTCAATTAGTATTTGCTAGCATTGCCTTTCAATTGTTTAACTTGGGTCAAACGTTTCGGGTAGCCTTCCACAAGCTTCCCACAATAGGTTGGGTTTCCTCCAGCATCTTCACAAGGGCCTTTGCTGTTGTTCTGGGACTTTTCGCACCAAAGTACGTTCATCTCTAGGAGACAGAAGGCGTCTCCTTCCTGAGCGGTATGATGGCTGCGTGGTACCATGTTGTTTATACTTGCGTACTATTGTTTGTACAGATGAACATGGTACCTTCAGGCGTTTGGAAATTGCTCCCAAGGATGAACCAGACTTGTGGAGGTCTACAATTCTTTTTGATTTCCCCATGATGTCAAGCAAAGAGGCACTGAGTTTGAAGATAGGCCTTGAAGTACATCCAAAGGTACACCTGCAATTGACTCAAATTATGTCAATTAGCCTATCAGAAGTTTCTAAAGCCATTACATAATTTTCTGGAATTTTCCAAGCTGTTTAAAGGCACAGTCAACTTAGTCGACTTGCCAAAACTATAGTTTGTTTAACAATACATTTGTGGAGTGGTTGAAAAACGAGTTTTAATGACTCCAACCTAAGTGTATGTAAACTTCCGACTTCAACTGTATATCCATGTTATTTTTACTCTTTATTGTTATTCGTTATTCACTGTGTATTTATTCCTTGTGTTACTATTTCTATTTTTATTTTTATTATTATTGTCTTTAACTCTGCATTGTTGGAAAAGGACCCGTAAGTAAGCATTTCACTGTTAGTCTACACCTGTTGTTTAAGATGCATGTGACAAATAACATTTGATATGATTTGTCCATGTGAGTTCAGTTCTTAAATATGGAAATAATGAGTTTTGACATTCATTGCAAGCCATTGTCATTGAATGTCCTGAATTAAATGATAAGGTTGTTGTGGTTCATGAAACATTTGGAAGTGTCAGCAAGCTATCAAGTATGGTTCTGTGGAATGGTCATCCGACTTTGATCATGTCACAAACCGTATTCCATTGTATGAACATCAAGTGATGGGCAATGCTCTCCTTTAGTTTTCAGCGTTCTAATTTAGCCTGAGCTGAGAGGGATCAAGGTTTAGACACTGATCAAGAATGTGTGGTCAAATCGTTTTGATGCTGTCTCTGCTCTGAGAGAAAGGGTTTTGTTTCCTCAGCCCTGGGGCCTGTGGGCAGTCCAGTGCTGGCATTTCACCATCGCTCAGCAGTCAAGCCTAGTGTCCATCTATTCTACAGCCCTCTCTGCCCAATATCCCTTTCTCCCCCACCATCACACGCTATATTTAGGTAATTATGAATATGTAGCAGTTGTGAAAGTAATTCTGCCAGACATGCCACTGTCCAGCCAAATAATGTCAATGTCGTCGTTTGTAGTATAGGGGTGAAACCCAACAACGACGTGGCCAATCCGGCTCCTCTGCCTATTTCATTCAGATCTCATTTCAAGGTACGAGACAATAAGAGGGGGTGATTGAGTTCTTGGAGGACCTACATACAGTATAAGAAATAATACCCTGTACATGCTAGTAAGCACACACACACACACACACACACACACACACACACACACACACACACACACACACACACACACACAGGTCAAGTTTTGTGTCCACCCTTTTTTATGTGAAAGGGTCTCACAATACATAACTTGTGAGATGTTGCAGTCCTCCATCTGCCAGTCCTTATCCAATCAACCCTGTGGAGAGAAGAAACTCCTCACAATCTTTAAACCACCACACGATAGTACTGGTATGCATAGCACAGACATCTCCATAGCCATGTTTTTTTATTGTATTTTTCAATATGTCCAATATCGTCCAATTCAGATAAACTATGTGAAATATCACTGCTTTGGATGGCAATGGCCTTCTTCCCTCCAATGGCCTTCTTTCCTCTGTGTGAAGAAGGCCATACCAAACCTTACCAGGGAAGCTCTCTGAAGAGCACATCTGGCCAGACACTTTGTACTGTGGCCCTGTTTAATTCTACTGAAAGAGCTGTGGAAATGTCAGATAACATGTGGTAAACGGGGACCATTGGTTTGTCTGAACGTTGTGGGGATTTTATTGACACAAAAGCTCTTGGAAGACACTGAAATTGAATGTGCTTCACATGAAGTGTAACAAAACACTCCAGGATTCAACATTTCCATAACCAAAGGGTATTTTAGCATATAAACCGTGAGAGCCAAAACCCTTCACAATGCTCTCCTTCTCAGATGTGACTCAAATGATCATATACAGTGCATTCGGAAACTATTCAGACCCCTTGACTTATTCCACATTTTGTTACGTTACAGCCTTGTTCTAAAATTTATTAAATTGTTGTTGTTTTTCACCCTGAAGAAGGCACAGTGATGCCGAAACATTGGTGATTTACCCAATAAATTACTGGGAGTTTATATATGGAGTGTGCGACTCTTCATTTTTATAGCTTATAGTTTATTCGGCGTTAGTCAGCACCTCTACATAAAATAATTTTCTATGGGTGTGCGCCAGGCAATGTTTTTTATTCAACCTCATCAATCGACACACAATACCCCTTGATGACAAAGCAAAAACAGGTTTGTAGAATTAGTTTGTAATTTATAAAAAAATAAAAAACGGAAATATCACATTTACATAGGCATTCAGACCCTTTACTCAATACTATGTTGAAGCACCTTAGGCAGCGATTACAGCCTCAGTTGCAGAAATGTTTTGGTACCCTTCCCCAGATATGTGCCTCGACCTCATAGCAAAGTGTCTGAATACTTATGTATAGTAAATAAGGTATTTCAGTTTTTTATTTGTAATAAATTTGCAAACCTTTCAAAAACCTGCATTCACTTTGTCATTATGGGGTATTGTGTGTAGATTGATGTTTTATTTAATACATTCTTTCCATTATTATTTTTCTTACTTTTACCCCTTTTTCGTGGTATCCAATTGGTAGCTACAGTCTTGTCTCATCGCTGCAACTCCCGTACGTACTCGGGAGAGGCGAAGGTCGAGAGCCGTGCATCCTCCGAAACACAACACAACCAAGCCACACTGCTTCTTGACACAATGCTCGCTTAACCCGGAAGCCAGCCACACCAAACACAGTACACCTGGTGACCGTGTCAGCATGCATGCGCCTGGCCCGCCATAGGAGTCGCTAGAGCACGATGGGAAAAGGACATCCCTGCCGGCCAAACCCTCCCCTAACCCGGACGACGCTGGGCCAATTGTGTGCCGCCCCATGGGTCTCCCTATCGCGGCTGCCTGCGACAGAGCCTGGACTCGAACCAGGATCTCTAGTGACACAGCTAGCACTGCAATGCAGTGCCTTAGACCACTGCGCTACTCTGGAGTATTTAATACATTTTTGAAAAAGGCTGTAACGTAACAAAATAGGGAAAAAGTCGAGGGGTCTGAATACTTAATGCACTGTACTTCCCCCAAAAATTTCAACTGGTACCGGGAGTCCTTCAGATGAGTCTTGTGAGTCCTGTGGGCATCCTAGAGCAAAACAACTGACATGTACAGTACCAGTCAAAAGTTTGGACACACCTATTCATTCAAGGGTTTTTCTTCTATCTACATTGTAGAATAATAGTGACGACATCAAAACTACAAAATAACACACATGTAGTAGCCAAAGATTCTTCAAAGTAGCCACCCTTTGCCTTGATGACAGCTTTGTACACTCTTGGCATTCCCTCAACCAGCTTCATGAGGTAGTCACCTGGAATGCATTTCAATTAACAGGTGTGCCTTGTTAAGTTAATTTGTGCAATTTCTTTCTTCTTAATGTGTTGTGACAAGGTAGGGTTGGTATACAAAAGACACCCCTATTTGGTAAAAGACCAAGTCCATATTATGGCAAGAACAGCTCAAATAGGCAAAGGGAAATGACAGTCTTAAGACATGAAGGTTAGTCAATACGGAACATTTCAAGAACTTTGAAAGTTTCTTCAAGTGTAGTTGCAAAAACTATCAAGCATTATGAAACTAACTCTCATGAGGACTGCAACAGGAAAGGAAGACCCAGAGTTACCTCTGCTGCAGATGATCATTTCATTAGAGTTAACTGCACCTCAGATTGCAGCCCAAATAAATGCTTCACAGAGTTCAAGTAACAGACACATCTCAACATCAACTGTTCAGAGGAGACTGCGTGAATCAGGACTTCATTGTTGAATTGCTGCAAAGAAACCTCTACTAAAGGACACCAAAAAGAAGAAGACTTGCTTGGACATGAGCAATGGACATTAGACCGGTGGAAATCTGTCCTTTGGTCTCATGAGTCCAAACTATTATTCCAACCGCTGTGTCTTTGTGTGTGGTGGTTCCCACGGTGAAGCATGGAGGTGGTGTGATGGTGCTTTGCTTGTGACACTGTCAGTGATTTATTTAGAATTCAAGGCACACTTAACCAGCATGGCTACCACAGCATTTTGCAGCGATCGATACACCATCCCATCTGGTTTGCGCTTAGTGGGACAATCATTTTTTTTTTTTCTCCACAGGACAATGACCCAACACACCTCCAGGCTGTGTAAAGGCTATTTGACCAAGGAGAGTGATGGAGTGCTGCATCAGATGACCTGGCCTCCAAAATACCCCAACCTCAACTCAATTGAGATAGTTTGGGACGATTGGGACCGCAGAGGGAAGGAAAAAGCAGGCAACAAGTGCTCAGCATATGTGTAACTCCTTCCAGACTGTTGGAAAGCACTCTAAGTGAAGCTAGTTGCCAAGAGAATGCCAAGAGTGTGCAATGCTGTCAATCAAGGCAAAGGGTGGCTACGTTGAAGAATCTCAAATATATTTTGATTTGTTTAAACACTTTTTTGGTTACTACATGATTCCATGTGTTATTTCATAGTTTTGATGTCTTCACTATGTGAGTGGACCAAGTAATTTGGTGTTACTCTAAAGCGGAAAGGTGGAATAAACAAGTCAGGAGTAGGTTTGCTTAATTGAACAAAGTTCTCTATTGAGGGATTTCTTTCAACTCCAACAGAATCAATGATAATCTCCCAAGGAAAACATGAATCTTCTTCTTCAGACCAATGCAGAACACACAACGATTATCTTTAAACTATAACATAAATCACGGATTTGTCACCGTCATAATGGTTCGTTCATGGTGATCTCCTCCCTCCTGGTGACCGTTCCCCGGAAGTAGTTTAATTTCTTCTCCTTCCCAAAAGATATGTCTTCTCCTTCCCAAAAGATATGTCTTCTCCTTCCCAAAAGATATGTCTTCTCCTTCCCAAAAGATATGTCTTCTCCTTCCCAAAAGATATGTCTTCTCCTTCCCAAAAGATATGTCTTCTCCTTCCCAAAAGATATGTCTTCCCCCTTTGGAGGGGCAAACACTCTTTCCTTTCTTTGTCTCTCCCGGTTCCCTCCTCCCTCTTGTAGGAGAAAGAGAATAGGTCATTAGTACCGTCAGCTGTGCTTAATTGTCTCTGGTCTCCTTGACTCACATGCATGATTGGGCTACTATCCGTGAGCCCAGCCTGCCCTCTGGTGGTCCTTCCACAACTATTATTCTACAATGTAGAAATTTGTAAAAATAAAGAAAAACTCTTGAATGAGTAGGTGTGTCCAAACTTTTGACTTGTACTGTACATGCTAGTGAGAGGGGAAATATTAGTGTGTAGCCCAAACTGTTAGAACGCTACAGACAAAAGTTGGCAGATCGGCTATACCGAATTCAGACAAGTCTCCTGACACTTGTGGAGGTCTTAGAGCAAAATGGAGAACACCATCATGAGAGTCTCATCCTTCCATAGAGGGGGCCAAACCGTTCAGACGCTACCAACGATTTTGTGAGAAGACCGATTTTCGGGATGTCTCATGACCTGACAAACACCTATCTAGCTCTTTCACTGCAGATGCATTAGTGCGACATAGGTGGATGCAGTGGATTGAGGCGCACCTAATGCAAAAAAACTGATACCTCTAGCTTAAACTGACATATTTTTATGGGGATTCTTTTATTATGCTAATTAGATTTCCCCAGATATCGACCTTAGGGGGTTTTTAAGGGTGTGTGTGAACACTTATGGGAGATTCTGGAGCGGTGCCTGAGACAGCGTTTTCCACCACCATCAACAAAACACCAAATAATGGAATTTCTGAAATGTTAATGGTGTCGCATCCCTCCAATAGAGTTCCAGACACTTGTAGAACCTATGCCAAGGAGCATTGAAGCTGTTCTGGCAGCTGGCGGTGGCCCAACGCCCTATTAAGACACTTTTATGTTGGTGACTCCTTTAATCAGGCATTTACCTTTACAGTACGTTTGACTATACATATCATATAGAACGTTATAAATAGAATACAAATATGATTTTGTTATCAGTATACCTGTCTCCTGTCATGTTGTGTCATAACTTTGACAAGAACAAGTGAGCCAGACTACTATCTGAAAAAATATGTAAATGTGTGACAAATGGTTAAAAAACACTGCAGTATTTATTAAAGAACACATTACATGCAACAAAGGAAACATTTTTATTTACAAATGACTGAATCCTGAACCTCTTTTTTCAGCTATCAAAACTAAAAAGCTATATTATATGCGTCATTATCATATTGCATTTATTGGCAAACAAGCATATTTTAAAATCTGGATGTGGAGCGAATGGATTGTAGAGCTCAGGGCCCCTGTACAGACTATCAAGTAGTTGAGATTCACTTGTATTTAATAGGGGAGTTACAGACAGTTTTATTGAGAGTTATTCAAAATGAATAAATTATGAATACTTCTACTTTGGCACAACAAAACAATGAATTAGAGGGGAAATGGAAAGTGAGCTTTTTTTTAACTTGAACTTACATTGTTTGTGAAGCTGAATTTACAGTATGTGCATTCAATCTATATCACATATAAAAATATATACAATTTTGCCAACTGGCAACCATCAGTGTATTATTCTTGTTTTCTCGCTCAAATGTTCAATAATAAAATGCCACTGATTTGTCTTGGTGTATTACATAGTATAATACGTTTAATGTTGAAACTGCATAAACTATTGTTCAACAAAGCAAGTCAAGTACAATGTGGCAATGTTCGCATAATCACATCATGAGAGAGCTAATTGACAAGAATATGGGAACCATGACATACAATAGCATACTATAAAAAGTAAATAACCAAATACTAAAGAATAACTATATAGTCCACACAACAAAAGGACAAGTACTATACAGTATATCAAATGTCCAAATATCATCTTTGTTTGTCTGAAATAATTTTCCCACCTCTAGTTTTGCTATGGACCTTTCAGCACATCAACATTCAAAATGCTTATGAATTCTGAGGATTCATACAAGTCAGTTGAAGAAGATAAAGCAAGGATACAGGTGACATTATAATGTAGGTTTTTGGTTCTTAATAGAGTGGAAGAAAGAATGCTGTCATATACTGTAATACATATTAAACTGCCCAGAAAATGCCTAGAAAGAGAAACAGAAATCAACTCTGGGTTTAAAGAACAGTAAAGTTCCATTGTATGAGAGGGCATTGAACAGTAATGAACACTGAATCACAGGAAAACCTTGTGTCTGTTCAGCTTAATCATGGAGTACAAAGCATCTCATGCATGACCTGTGCATCATGGCTACTGTAAATTCAGTCCTGGTGTTACCTGCATCCGCAGATTTCTGTTTTAAATCCTATTAACGTAACGACTTCCCTGTTTAACTGGATTCTGATGCAATGTACTTAACAAACTCAGTTACTACACAGATCCTTTAAAGATTTTTTACAGAAATTGTTTCTTCTGAATTGGACTGTTCAACAACATTGTTTTTCAATTAGGCAGCATTGTTCAGTTGGTTATCATCCCCCACCAGAATTGGGAAAATTAGCAAAAGGTACAGTAAAAAATCCAACATGTAAGTACATGAGTGAATATAGCTAGATGGGTTAGGACCTCTTGAAAGTACACATAAAATGACAACAATGGATCAATAAGTATAAAGGTTTTGGTTAACAGTAACATTAGGTGACTAATGTGAATCAAGCTCGTATGGACTTTTGATGACAAGTGTTTGTTGTATTTATGATTTTTTTTTACACGACATAAATGTAACTTCACACGATAACCTCTGATGAGACACATGGATACTCAATGAGGTGGTTGTTTAAAAGGAGGCCGCTCCTCTTGTTCACAGGCCCTCAGACAATCAATAGCACACACTCTGTTCCTCTGTTCCAATATCCACACTAGCATACTTAGAATGAAGCATGTATTGGGCATGCATTCTAAGTGGTACGCTAGTATGGATATTGGAACAGAGCCCTGTGAGTGCTTGTGGGCCCACAGCGCTCCCACATTCTGATAAGATATCAAAGGGGTCGTGGGGCATAAGTTTATAAACCAGGAAGACACACATCTACAATGTATATTCAATTGTCTACTCAATTTCCATTAAAGCCCTTAGATCTGCCAATGCGCATTCTCGTACCAGCATGTTTTCCTTTTCTAATGCCTTCCACCCAGATTGAAGACCTGCTAGTCAGGGGGAAGGTTCCTCAGAGTTCACTAGGCTGACCTGCTTTCCCAACAAGTCCTCTATGGAGAAACGAATACAAAAACATTTAGTCTTCCTGGTTATTTCTCTGTGGGAGAGGGTAAAGCGAACACAGTTTATAAAGCACACACTGTAAAAAAGGGAGCAACATTAAAAGCCTAAATGGCGTACCATAGAATGGGCGAGGGACCTCAAAACAAAGCATGACGAAGAGCTTCTTTCATACAATGACAAAGTTCATGTTTTAGTCAGAAAACAAATAATGTTCTTTCATATTATTTGTTTTACTTTTTAGTTGCTGAGAGGTAGAATGAAGCATTTAAATTGAAGTCTACAGGTTGGGTTGTCTGAATTGATCTAATCACTGAATATCATCAATATGAGTGAAAACATCACAGGTGAGTAAGCAACCAGAGCCCTCTAAATATCCTGTGAAATCTGAACAAACATTTGTAATCATCCTTTTTGTATTGTTTAGATTTTTGTTCTGACATTCCTATTACTGTATGTATCTCAAATGTCCCATAGTACTGTAGCTTAGGAACGGTTGTTTTAGTTACGCAGCCCTGAAATCTACAGGACACTGTGCAGTTTGCCTCTATGTTTAACACTGGGATTGGCTCTGCCAGTTCATCGATGGGTTGTGGGAATGGAAGGTGTCGAGGGTAAAATAATCAGTTGGAGGTATCCGAGTGAACACTTCCGGGTCCTTCTGTGAGTGAGTTCACTGACGAGGGGGTCGGAGCATCCTGCCAGCCACCGTTTGTCTGTGGAGTCAAAGACAAAAGTCCTTAAAAAATATAGATTTTTGAATCTAGAGATTAAATTGTGAGACAATTTGTTGTATGCCTCAGGTCAAATGTCCTAAAAGATACAGAAATAACCACACATATGTATATTTTCTTAGCTGCATCGGTAGCTAACATGAAATTCTTTAACTGAAATATACCCTTTTGCACTCTGCGGGATTATGCATCTTCAAAATACACGTTAGTACAATTCCGCTATCAAGACTTCATCTCCCATCTGTCTCAAAATGGCCTCATGTAGAGACAATAGAGACATGTTATTGAAAACGCACAGACCTCTCACACACAAAACCTACAAGATGGTTGATGGGAGAATCAATTATATAGCAAATTATCACATCGGCTATTGGGATGAAAATATAATGGGTGCGTAAAATAGGAGGCAATTTCCAATCCCGGAAGATAGGTCGATTTAAAGAGCATTTGGGACATTAATAGCAATTTCCATGCCATCAGTGAAAGCTGTTGGAGATGGGCTTTGGCACCCTCTTATTTTCAAACCCTGTTATTTCACGTACAGCAAGTCTTTCATCACATTTAGAACCGAGGGGAGCGAAAAACACTTTTAAAATCTTCAGCTTTGGTGACACCTTTCGCCTATTTCACAGCCATAATTACTGCTCAAGGATAAAAGAGAGCTCCGGCGTGTGAAGGCTGCTCACTGCCTCAGCTCAGTCATTAGAAACCTCAGAATGAGTGGAAATTGTTTAGCTGCACAATAAAAGATCCATCCAAGATTAAAAGCTTCTATAGAAAATTCTAAACATCTAAATAATAATATGATTTCTACAATATAAAAGAAGTGTCTTACAAGGACATCATATTTTGATTTTGAATACTTGAAAACATAATTGCATAAAAAGTTCATTTGGATTCGGCTAAGATTTTGAGGTATGGGGGCAGAGGGTCACAATACTGTATCTGCACAGACAGTTAGGTGTTGACGACTGATGTGCTGCAAATGTGAATGACCGTACTGGTTTGTCAAAGGCTGCCTCACAGAAACCACTTACTATGCATCCACTGAATAACAGACAGTGATCTTAACATTGCCCATTTTCATCAGCCCTCATTTAGCTTAGTTACAGCATAGTTTACTGAGGAAGCTCAGTAGAACGTCTTCAGTCCACCACCACTTCCTTTTTTAGCATCTTGGGTTGGACATTACAGGGCTCGCTGCTGTCAGTGTCATTGTGGTTGTTGGACGAATGATGCACTCAGACTGCTGGCCCAGACCCCCTCTCACCCTGCTGTGACTGCCTTATTGATTCTCCTCTTTACAACACAGCCTGTCACTGTAGATCTTAACACTACACACACACCCTCCAGTGTTCCCAGCCTTGCCCTGCCAAAACCCCATCAGAACGTGGCATTCTTTTTTTAGGGTTGCAGATAGATTTGACTGAAGCTTGTACTCTGGGGCGATTATTTTATGGGGGGGCTCTTGGAATGGGGAAGAAATTAGGTCTGTGTTTCTTTTCATTTGGTGCCATGTGAGCTGAGTGTTGGACAGGCAGGGTGTCACCTGTGGCCTTGTTCCTGTCGGCTGCAGGTGCCTCGCTAACACTAATGTCCCCAGACAGGCAGGCTCTGAGCGTGTCCGTACGCCTGGCCGGCCGCCTCTCGCTCCGTCTGACTCCTGCCTCCTCACCTGGCGCCTAGGGCATTACCAGTACACAAGGGCCGTCGCCTGGACAACAGCCCAGCCACCAACAGGCCACTGCTAACTAAGTGGCATCCCACACACATTGGGCTTCCAAATAATTTGGCAAAGGGACAGACTGAAACCCTAATAAAGGCAGCTTTTTATCGAATTGTTGGTTAAATGTATGAACACATCGCATCGGAACAAAAGAAGAATAGCTATAGAAGTATAGTATAGAAATAGTTATTTTTCTTTCAAAGAGACCAAAGTAAGACTAGGCAATATTGTGATGAAATTAAAGAAAGTTGTTGTTTGGTGGTGTTCTTACACTGATGCCCTGTGGACTGTACATCTGGCTGGCGGCGATGCTGTCACTGTATCCTCCTGTCTGGCTGATAACATGGCGAAGAGTATCCACCTGGAACGGACGCACACACGTACACATAGACACACGTGGAGAAAAGGGCGGGTCAGACAGACAAAAGCTGTAGATGAAAAAGAGCTTTGTGCATAAGAAAGGTCAGTCTGATAGCAAAAGGGTATTATGCACTGGGAAAGGTTGCCACGGCAACGGTTTAGAATGATTTGGCCTGTAATACAGGTTCAACACAATAGATATCACAAAAGAACAACGACAAACAACCACAAATATCATCACAAGGGAACTCATATGGATATCTTATAACAATTCAAAGATGAACGAAAATGAAACAAATCAAATTGCTTCTACGTCTCAAAACTCCTCTCCTCAGTGGCTTGGAATGAGTCTGCAGCCAAATGACCTTCTGACAAGGACAACCCAGTATCAACCCAGGAAATCTCTTGTCCACCCCAGGGGTTAATACAATGTATATTCATGAAACACCTCAAGCATTTGGAGAGTTGATTTAAAAATAAAGGTGGGATGGATGGAGAGACGAAGCAGGTGGTGACTCTTTAACCCAACCTATGGTGAATGAGTCTTCCTCCCAATCCCAAAACTCTGAAAACTCTATGCTGGTCCTCGTTGTCCAACGGGGCAAGGTCAGAGGACTGTTGTACACCAGTGGCTATGACAACTGTTGTCAGCAGTGTTGACGAGTCTTGTATTGTTTCCAAATCTGTCTGCAGTCGGCTATTCATTCATGAGCCTGATAATGGCCGCCACATCAGTGTACGGCTAAAGCCACATATGACCTCTGTCTCACGGACTAGGTCAAGAGATTTGAATTCAGATTTCAATGAAACCTTGTGCCCGGGCAGTGCTTGAACAACTGAGCAGGGAGATTCAGTCTTTTAATATTAGTCCTCATGAGGCTGTCCACTGCTAGTCAATGACTGTCTTCAACAGGTAGAATACTACTGTACGACTGCTAGCTGGGTATCTATCTACATGACAACTAGTGTACTAATGTATGGATTACGTAGATAACGTACTAGTTTCTGCGAGGTTCCTACCTGGGACTGAACATTGGCCCCAACCCCGGCCCCCTGGTATGAGTCCCCATTCAGAGCCTGCACACTCATAAACAAGTCTCCGGAGTTTGACATGTTAAAAGAGCCAGCAGAACCTGGGAGGCCAGATAGTGAAAGAGAGAGAGGGGGGGAAGGGAGGAGAAAAAGTGCAGTCAGTTGGGTTAGTAGGAGAGGGTTGAAAGCAAAATATGGTGTAGTGAACAGGGAACCACATCAGTGACCAGCCACCATCTACTACTATACTGTATGTACCTATGGAAATGTAATGGCAAAATCTGGCTAAGGGGTGTTCTAAGCAAATGTTGAACTATACTGTACTAATGATCAACACTACACCAACTGTTACTCCTGTGGTAATTGTGATGCCAATCATATTACTAAGAATAAGGTCAGGGGTTAAAACCGGGGTGAAACTGAAACAGAATAGATGGATTGCCTTGTTGTTTATGTTCCCTGCTACCGGACTGGTTGGATCATTAAGGAAGTGCTAATTGATCGACAGGAAGAATGAAAGAATCCTCTTTGTCCTTTTAATGGAGCCAAACTCCCCAGATGTTAAAATAGAATGCAGCCTAACTTGATTTGAGGGCAGAAAAAAACAAGACAAGGCCATAATCCAATACAGCTGAAGGGTCACCATGATGACAAAAGACTAGGCTGGAGCGCCCCGTCAATAGCTTAATGACACACAAGAGGTCAACCAGACAAGTCACAGGATGGATGAACTATTTATCTAACCAAAACTGAGTCCGAAATGGTGTGTTAACCAGACAAACCCCAGAGAGAGAGAGAGAGACGGACCGTACCACTGGGCCAGAAGTTATTGGGTTAGTTCAGAAAGGGGTTGGGGGGGCGGTACAGACAGCATTTTGTTAGTCAAAAGGAACAGAGACAGAGACTGGATTCTTGAGTTGGGGCCCAGGGTTGAGATGACATTTGCGTAAAACCAAGTCTTCTAATCAGCGCTCTACACCTCTCTGCTCAAAGATTTTGTATTTCTGAATTGATTTGTCCATACTACTGCAATATGGATCCCTCCCAATGTAGCATATATAATGCTTTAGCTCTTTATAATGATGATCTGTGCTCATGTTGAATTGGGGGTACGCAGCCAAACTAACATTAACAGTACTGTCTTGGTACCATACTGGTCACATCCACTATGGCTGGCTGGTATTGATACTGACCTGCAGAGTTGGGGGTGGAGGGGGAGTTGGCCTGGCTGCCATGGGCTGATACACTGGTTGCACTGACGGCTGTCTTTGCGGCGTACATGTTGGCTTCCTCTTGGAACTTGCCAATGTTTTTCTTGTATCGGATTCTCTTGTTTCCAAACCAGTTCGATACCTGTGAAACATTTAAAGTACAAATTACATGAGAAGAAATGTCTATAGTAAATCGCCTTTTGTTTTGTTGAAACAATTGTTTGAGAAAGCTGTCTTAAGACAGCCTATGCAATTCCATTACAGAATGCAGAATTAAACATTGGAGCTGTATGACCCTATGCTAGCTGACTTCCAGTGGCATGATAGGAGCCATACTGTGTTTTCCATACATGTACGTGCACAACAGAAAATTAGAGTTCGCTTCATCACAGACAGGATGGATACGAGGCTTGTGACTGGCGGCACATACCTGTGACATTGTGATGGAGCACTTCTTGGCCAGCTCTTCCTTGGCCTCCTCACTGGGGTAGGGGTTGGACAGGTGGGAGTAGAAATACTCATTTAGGATCTCTGTTGCCTGCTTGTTGAAGTTCCTCCTCTTTCGTCTGCAGAGAGAGAGAGAGAAAGGGCAGAGAGAAGAGAGGGAGGGGGGACATATTTACTATCACAAGGCAGACAATTCCTGTCCAAATAATGCAACTGCATCATAACAAAGTTTTTGCCTGTTTTCATAACAGTAAGTTCAAGTTAGAGAAAGACACACACACACACAGACCTGGCATCGAGGAAGCGGGAGCGTAGGATCATGACTGCCTCGCAGGTGCTTTGTTTGAGCTGCATCTGGATGGAGCTGAACTTGCGGTGGATAATCCCCACCATGCGTTCTATCTCTTTGGGCGAGATGGGCCGTGTGCGGCTCTGCTCCCTCAGCAGGTTCATCACATGGGTGGTAAACTCATTACATGCCTAAAGAGACAGACAGACACACTCATATGAGGCAGATAGCAATCTCACTGACTTGAATACAGCAGAGAAGTAGGACACTGCAAACATTGTAAGTAATGTTAGTATCATAAGTAGTAGTATGTCGCTGTTGGAAAACAACATATTTGCCAATTTTCATTATTATAATATTGAAAGCAGTAACTCTGAACATTTTGTGACTCTAGAAAATGTAATTGTATGTTCGTCATAATTGGATGTTCGTTAACGGGGGAAGAAATCTGTTTTTTCCATTTCCTAAAAAGTTTCTGTTTTGGAGAAAATAGGTTCTCATTTGACAATGACGAAATCTAGTACTAATGAGTACTAATGAGTACTAATGCTAAGGACTAATGAGTAGTACTAGTAATACAAGTATTGCAGTGCTGTGGCAGACACACAAGTAGTGGATTAGTTAAACAACTAAGCTGAGACTTTCTTTGTATATTGAGGAGACTTTTCTTCAACAGTTAAGAAATAAATGAAGACGTCTAAAATGACAGGAGGCTTTCCTTTCCTTGAACTATCTTTCTGTTTCTCTCTCTTCACTTCTCTCTGTCTTTTCACTCAGTCTCTCTCTCTCTCTCTCTCTCTCTCTCTCTCTCTCTCTCTCTCTCTCTCTCTCTCTCTGTCTTTTCACTCAGTGTCTCTCTCTCTCTCTCTGTCAGAATCAGTCACTGGGAAGTGTCTGCTGTGTTTGGGGACAGGGGAGTCTGTTGACTGTCAGCACCGGGGTCGCGTCACTTGAAACGAGACACAGTTCAGTGCAACAGCCGTTCCGCCCGTACACACTGTATCAGTAGTACACATAGTGGTGACATGGGTATACTCAGGTGCATAAGTTACACTGTGACAGGTAGTGATGACGAGTCTGCTTGAGATGATGACAGGCGGTAATATATATATGACAGGATGCTCTCTTTGGCGAAGGATGAGTGTGTGACTGATAAAATGTTTGCCAGCTGAAAAGTGATTTCTGAAAGCGTGGTTGCTCAGGAGGTGATTTGGGGGTTTGATTTTTGAAGAATTATCTGCATATAACAAAACTTGTGTGCATTGTGAGTGTAGTGAGACGGCAGTGGGGCTGTCTATTGGAGCGGAGAGAGGACAGTTACAAGTGGCTTGGTCGTCAGTATGTAGTGAGATGGCAGAACTCAGAACAGACAGGACTTAAGGGAGATAGGTGTTGCCTATAGGAAGTGAGAGGGGTTGTGAGGGTCTCCTTAGAGAGTGGTTATGAGAGGCGTGGTCTGTCCTCACCTGTTCATACTTCTCCAGCTCTGTGTGGTAGATCCCGCGGATCTGAGTCAGCTTGGCCCGGTAGTCTGAGTGTTCTGCCGAGTTGATGTCCGAGCCCACTCCTCCTCCCGCTGCAGCTGCTGCTGCAGCTGCCGCCACCGCAGACCCGCCCCCTTTCTCCGGTCCGGACACGCCTTCTGCCAGAAGCATGTTGTCCAATCGCATGAGTTGGGCATCTGGAGGCTCCTCCTCCTGGGAACCACGGATACTGAGCACTGTAGAGACATTAGAGAAGAAAAATAACAGTTAATAACAAACTAGTGATGTAAAATCTTACAACACTGACGCTAACACAACATCTGATTGTTAGCAGTGGCACTGCAAAGGAAAGAGGCAAGTTAACGCTGTAATAAAAAAAAATACTATTTGGGTGAGAAGTGAAGTGACTGCAGTCTACCACTGTACTTTCTTCTTTCTACAGTCTTAAACCTGTTCCCTCTGAAATATGACCGTCTCTTTAATAGCCCACGTCTGTGCCATAAAAACCTGGATCTTACTGAGCCTGGCAGCACCCACGATAATAAAACTATCATCTCATTGATTTTGAATATAATTTCATGTAAATAATTAACACAGACTTCCATGAGAGTTCATTTTTCTTTGCACTCCTGGAGAGCAGATTATGATATTTACTTAGTGGCTAAAACAAGAACATATTTTCATAAAAAGAAAATAATCTTCCTGGTCAGGCAAACTAATACTATCATCACAACCTGATCGATCTACTCCAGCTGAAGAGCAATAAAATGACTCGCGTCTAATATCAATGTGGATCATCTCAGTGATAAGGAACAAAAACGATTTATTAACACCAGACAAACAGGAAAAAAGCAAAGATATGCTGGTATAGTCTTATTTATGAGTCACTATCACACCACTATCGTTTCTAATTTATTAAATAAATGCTACGCTAGATTCTGAGTAAACAGTTAGCAAACAAGCAGCAAAATTGAAAGCCCCTAACGGCTGCTGAAAGGGTGCTAACAAGGTAGTTGTCAGTCCTATTTAGGCGACTGGCCCTTAAGGCTACCGGCCCACTTCTGGCCCTGGTCACACAGTTTGGGGTGTCCAGTCTCAGTGATAGGTGTGGTGGCCAGTTTGGCACTGCTCCTCACCCCTCACACCCCCATAGGCACTTAGCTCTCTGCTCCCTCCCCTCGTCTGCTGCTCCACTGGAGAGGTGGCTGTGACATGCCACACACCAACATCAGCCGTACATACCACAGAGTGCAAAATGATGTTCCATGGTAAATACACCCAGAGGAACATGCAAACAACACCTGTCACCCCGGAACATTCACAGATACATGCTTACCCACACACACACATACACGTCCACACACACGTCCACACACACATACACGTCCACACACACATACACGTCCACACACACGTCCACACACACATACACGTCCACACACACATACAGGTCCACACACACATACACGTCCACACACATACACGTCCACACACACATACAGGTCCACACACACATACACGTCCACACACACATACACGTCCACACACACATACACGTCCACACACACATACACGTCCACACACACATACAGGTCCACACACACATACAAACGCAAACACCAAAAGGTTGTTTGAAGACAACTGTTCCTCCTGTGGTCTAATACAGTTAAATGGTGTGCGTGTCAGTGGAGGCTGCTGAGGGGAGGACGGCTCATAATAATGGCTGGAATGGAACAAATGGAATGGCATTTGATACCATTCCACTGAATCCACTCTGGCCATTACCCTTCCTCCCCAATTAAGGTGCCACCAACCTCCTTTGGTGTGTACTCCACAGTGAAATCATGCTATCATGTCTGACAAATGTTGAAGTGGGGCATCTTTGAAGCATGTCCAATACAGCCCCTTTCAGCCAAAAGTCTGATCTAGTGAGGACAACACAAATATTCAGAATTGAGAAAACACTGTACATTTGTGAGTGTGTTTCACTATGGTACCAACAGGGCTGTGTTTCACTGTGGTACCAGCAGGGCTGTGTTTCACTATGGTACCAGCAGGGCTGTGTTTCACTATGGTACCAGCAGGGCTGTGTTTCACTATGGTACCAGCAGGGCTGTGTTTCACTATGGTACCAACAGGGCTGTGTTTCACTATGGTACCAACAGGGCTGTGTTTCACTATGGTACCAGCAGGGCTGTGTTTCACTATGGTACCAGCAGGGCTGTGTTTCACTATGGTACCAGCAGGGCTGTGTTTCACTGTGGTACCAGCAGGGCTGTGTTTCACTATGGTACCAGCAGGGCTGTGTTTCACTGTGGTACCAGCAGGGCTGTGTTTCACTATGGTACCAACAGGGCTGTGAGTGGTGTGTGGACGTGGACCACACTGCTCTTCCTCTGTCTGCCACTAGAAGGCTCCCTAAGTAAAGGAGCAGAGCTTTCTGTCTCCTCTCAGAGGTGGTAAAAACAACCAGGTGTAGCCTGTTCATTTCATCCACCATCTTTCCACAGACTGGCAGCATACACTACACTGCCTGGACATAGTACATGTCTGCATCAATTCATATATATGCATACCTACTATAAGGGGTGAATCACTACCTTTAAACATACCTTATTTACAATTGCTAAGAGTGACAATTCGACAGAATGGCAGTAAATGAAAGCGGTGGCTTGCTGAGAGAGATGTGCTGGAGTACACTGTCTGTCTGGCCTATGTTACTGTATGTTGTTCTATGCTCTGGTATGTGGCTATGTCCACAGAGATATGCTGTCTGCCTGCTGACCTCTCCAGTGAGAGTGGGGTCAAGATGGATTCCCAAGTCCTCACGGAGAACCTGTCTCTCCCATGAAGCCTCTACCCCCCTCCCCTCCCCCCAATCCACACCCGATCAGCTTCACCATCTGAGCATGCAGACTCAGGAGGCAAAATGTCAATGGTTATCAGAAGACTGGAAAGGTCAGGGTTTCAGAAAGGAGAGTATGTGTGTGTGTGTGTGTGTGTGTGTGTGTGTGTGTGTGTGTGTGTGTGTGTGTGTGTGTGTGTGTGTGTGTGTGTGTGTGTGTGTGTGTGTGTGTGTGTTGTGGGTGTTGACTACTGTTCACTTGCAATATTTCTCCTGCTTGCGTTCCTTAAAACTTAAAAAGCCCTAAAGCTATTTCCACCTCAGTCAGTCATCTCCTAACTAATCTCTCGTTCCTCAGCTGTAGAATCCTCCCAACCGACCAAACAACAATCTCTCAGTCAATGTCACTATCTCTAACCACATTGTCCACTCTGAATCTAAAAGACTGAGATGAGAAAGAGAACAACAAATAATATATTGCCTTGCTATTTCTCGCAGACTAGGAAAACTAGAATACTGTGAGGTTCTTCTGACGACAACATGTAGGCTACCTCCAACCGGAGAGGAAACCTAATGAGGCAAACAGTGATTTATTCGTTCACAGTATCCTCCAGTGCAATACTAAAAGCATGAAATTGATTAAATAAATACAATGAATAAAGATAATGATACAATTCACTGTGCTGTGGCATAATTACTCTAACCATAGCCATCAGATTGACTTATTCCTGTTCAGTAATGGCCATGAATTAGATGAAAGTCCTCAATGCCAGTCCAGCATCATAGAGTGAACTCTGCCACCATAAAACACTTCATTATCATAATCATCTCACAATAGGAGGAGGATTCTTCAAGAAACAATGGCTTTATATAATCATTTAAATGTCCAAAAATGTATGTACCAATCCCAGATTGCCCCTTTAAAATACCGTACTATTGTTAGAATGTCTCTTTCTGTTTCCCAATGGTCCAACTGTTTTCATTGATAGGTCCCTCAGGCCAGTATTCTTAGACTAGCACTGTGTCTCTATAAAAAGACTGCGATCATTTCATCTTGACCGTTACAGACAGGCTTTAATTGAACAGTGAGAGGACTCACAATCCCCCTCTCCCTCCCTCTGTACTCATGTTTAATTCAACCTCTCTCTTTCCCCCACAGAGCAGGAATATGACAAATAAAAATGGTGAAATAACCATCCATCTGATGAAATAACGGAAATAATTTCACATTCTGAATTAAGACTATTGTTTGGTTTTTGTTCAAATGATGGCTCATAGTCATACCTTTCTGTCTTACTGGGCTGTAAGATGTTTACAAAGCACTAGTATGTACACAAACACAAACCTACCACACAGCCAACCACACAAACACACACACACACAGAAAATGCCCATACATAAAACAGCCTTCTCTGCATATTGGCAGACTTTTCCCATCTCTCTCAGCCTCCAGCCCTGGCTCCCAGTGAGCGCTTTCAAATGAAAGCATGTTTAATTAATGATGTTGAAGTATTCTGTCACAATTAGGAAGATGAACGGCCAAACAAGGCAGCAGTGATGTCCCTGACAGCCATGATGGAAGTTTACCCTCCTCGCCTCTGACTGGCAGCTAGCAACCAATGCTGGATCGGATCCATTTCATGTCGATACAGTAACGCAATACACTCCTCCGCAGTGTGTGTGTTTCTGTGGGTGTGGGTGTATGTCTACGTGTGTGTATCTGTTTGTGTGTGCGTGTGTGCATATCTCTGGACCACGTCACAGCGTCAGGCCAGGCCTATAAGCACAGTCTGTATTGATTCTGTGGGCACACGTCATCCAGGGTTTCAGCAGTTCATAAATCAGCCATGTTCCTGACGCAGGCGCGCAGTGCCTGTCTGTGTGGGCCTATCACAAACCCTGTGTGGGTGTGTGTGTGAGTGTGTGTGTGGGCCTGCCACAGGTCAGTCAGCGAGAGTGGTAGCGACAGACACATGATAATCGAACATCACCACCATTCATCCCTGCCACACAGCATTCTGGGACAGAAAAAACAATAATCTGGAAACCTGAGGAAGCAGTGTGATGATTTACAATGGACATGACGAGTATCACAACTAAAACAAATTGTCAACTGACTTCCCTAGTCCATAAGGATTCATTGTTCAAGGCATCAACATCATCCACTGCTCTGCATGTGATGGCAGCATGGTATGAGTAATCTGTTAGCATAGAAACAATGAATTCTATTCATTTCAATGTGGTTCGTCTGATAGACGCGTAAGCTACTGATGCTAAGCAATAGTTACTAAATGCATGGGTGTCTACCGACATCGGTAGCACAGTGCCTATTAAAGTCAGTCAACAAGCATGTTCTGTTCCTTTAAAAAAATCACAAAGCAGTTTTGTCCTTAGAAAGGTTTACTCCTCACTGTGTTCACAGGAAAGTCTCCATGGCCCAAAATGTCCACTCTATCATCAGATAATGGGGACTAGAACAACTCCGGTACACAAGGGCAAAGCCATAAAGACCCTCTAAAACACTTGCTTTATGCTTTATCTGCCATCTCCAGTGTCATGTTCAAAAGTGGGCAGAACCCAGAGTGTTATAGCAGCTGACAGAGGCTGGGCAGACAACAACAAGGACAATGAAAAAGAAGGGAACAAGAAAGAGAGAGGAGGAAGAAGGAAGATTTGGAAAAGAAGTAGAGGGATGGATGGATGGATGGAGAGGAAAGGCAAAAAATTGAAATAGAATAGGAAAGTGAGGTGTCAATTAAAATAATGAACCCCAGTGCATTTGGGAGGTGACAGCTGGTAAGAGACGAGCTGACAGGCGTCACATTAGGCGGATTTGGTGGTCGTTCCTTCTCCCTCTCTTCCCCCCTCATTCCCTCCTTTATCCTCTCACCCCCCTCTGCGACCAGTGGTTCCTCATGAGAGAGGCCAGGCGAAGAAAGGAAAGGCAAGGCAGGGTAAAGGGAGCATGGCAGGGCAAGACACAGTCCACACAGGGCACTCAGCTTGGTGGGTGTTTTTCAGAGCAAGTTCCCCCTCCAGCTACTCATAATAACAGTAATTATGGTGGTCATCTGAGGCTTAAGCAGGCCAGGCTGAGGCCTGAGGGGCTGGTCCCGATAACGAGGCAGCAGCAGCCAACGCCTCCCCGCCAGAGGAGGAAAGACCATTCAGAACACCCCCTCCCCCACCAAGCATTCCACAGTTAAAGGCCCCTTCATTAAAATTATTCATTATTTAAAATAGGCAATACATTAGCCCCCCAGCAATCATCGGTCCTTTCTTAAGGTGTCTTCAAATATATATCGTCTTGATCTAATTAAACCCATGCTTGGCCCATGCAGTTTTAATCTGCCCGGGGCGGCAGTGGAAATCATGGTGGCTGAATATCTCATTCTTGATCAGTCACGAGTGTTCCTGAGCAGGGAGCTGTATAGTCAGTCGACTATGAGAGAGACAAAGGCCTCTATATGAAGTATTATGTACCCTATGTAAGATGACAACATAGAGTACAACACAGCAACACGGTGACTGGTAGCTTTGCTGGTCTATTAAAAACAAGTGAATAATGCTTAGTTTACTAATGGTCTCTCATCTCAGAGAGATGAAACCAGTTGTGCTCTTGAGTGTAGTGAGTCATCGAGCTGGGGAATTACTACAGTGACCTGTTATCTTACTATCTGTTTGTGTTGACCTGTGTTGAAATGTCATATATTTGATGTGTTCTGTTACATGGTGTATGTGACACATATACTATAGGGCCTAGGACTTATTCATCTGAGGAAGACCATAGAGATTTAAATCACATTTAATTATCAACATTCCTCCAAACTCTAGATGATCAATCAAATAACATTGACCCGAGGAGTCACTTTTAAAATGTTGTTAATTCTGTGTGTATGTGTGTGTGTGCTCGCTTGTGTGTGTGTCACTGGTGTACCATAGGGACCGGGTGCTTGTGACTTAATCTCCATTCCTAAAGGGGAAATCAGTGGGGGGTACGCTCATTAAAAAAGCTGCCTCTGGCGTCTACCATCTACCCATCTTAGATCTAACTAATTATAACTGACATGACACACTGACTGACTGTCTGTACGGAAATGGGAATTTGTATTTTTTTATTTAACCTTTATTTACCTAGGCAAGTCAGTTAAGAACAAATTCTTATTTACAATGACGGCCTACCCCGGACGACGCTGGGCCAATTGTGCGCCGCCCTATTGGACTCCCAATCACGGCCGGTTGTGATACAGCCTGGAATTGAACCAGGGTCTGTGGTCTAAGGCACTGAGAAGCAGTGAGAGAGACACTGCGCTACTCGGGAGCCCACCTGATTGTTTTAGAGTTCCCCCATTAGATTACCCCCAAGATATAGGTGGGTAGTCAGAATTAGTTATAAGTAGGACCAGGAGTTTTTTCTTGGTGAGGTCACGAAAAACTCAAGGCCTTATCAACATGCCCTGAATGGTTTTCCTAACTTTCGGCAAGGGCTTGTTAGCCTGAAAGTCATGCAGCAAATGACAGCAGACACTAGAGACAGACGCAGTGCTCCAGGAGTTGGGGAAGTGATGGATAGTTAGTAGTTAGAACCGTATGGAGCTCAGAGGTGACTGTCCACGAGTAGCTGGAGTCCTGCCCTTTACTGTGGCTCTACACAAGGCCTCTCAGCAATACACCGATCAGGCATCCAACGAGAAGCCAACAACATGCTCCTTCTGGGGCCCGTGGTATGTATTCGTGTGCATGGCACATTTCATAAGGCTCCACTCTTTGACTGGTGATGAGTTTATGCGAAGGTAATTAACAGTAATTAATCCTTAATTACAGTAATTAGCCGAGTCGCAGTAAATTAAGCCACATCTGGAGGCAGGCAAGGAACGGGCCTGTACAAGCCAGGGCGGGCGGATTTATTTTTGACAAGGGGGAGACGCTGACTCCATCTGACAGCATTTGGTTAGGCCTACCTGGGACGTTCCTGAGTTTCCTCTGCAGTTTAGGGGGGTGTTTATACTCCTGTTACACTCCTGTGAGGGAGATAAGGGTCCTTGGACAAGGAACAGGTGAGGATGAGTAGAGGGTTGCTGGGAAACAGATACAATTTCAGAACAACATCATCTCATCTCCAGGGGAAAGTCTCCCTGCAGCTACCAGGCAAAGGACATCCACCATATGGCCACTCGTAAACAACCACACTATTGCCTGTGGTGGTCTCTGTCTCACTCTCACTCTCACTCTCACTCTCACTCACTCTCACTCTCACTCACTCTCACTCTCACTCTCACTCTGCCTCTGCCTCTGCCTCTGCCTCTGCCTCTGCCTCTGCCTCTGCCTCTGCCTCTGCCTCTGCCTCTCCATTAGAATACGTGAGACATAAATGTGACGTAAGGGGATGGAAGAACACAGGTTTTCCCACACCCCGTTGTTGTTTAATGTTATTTTACAGTATAGCTGGTTAGTAACAAGTATTTAGCAGATCCACAGAAAGCAAAGAACAAGAGGAACGGATCCTCAATTAATGTATGTACTGTACATGTGATACTATGACTGTATGTTATCTGACTGAACACTACAGAGTAGAGTGATTGAGGGTGAGGACCATTAATATTGTAAGTCTTGAGAGCTATAGCTGCTCTGGGTGTAAATATTGCCTCATTGCATTTATCATGGAGCCTCCAATGCCATCAAGGCTGAAGTCAGTCTGGAGAGTGCGATTTGTTTAGAGGCTATCACTAGCTGCCTGAGATCCCCAGGAGGGTTACTGTTGTTGCGACTGAGTCCTGCTGCTGCTAACTCTTACTCTGCTCTTGGCAGTCACAGGAGGAAAACAATGTGAGCCATCACACTGTATTACAAGGGGTCAGCTTAGACAGGACCAATATTTAACCAGGAGAAAAGAGGAAACTATTTAATAACGTCCAATAATCTCCTTTCTTCAGAGTGTTGGCTGTCTATCTTACATCCTAACCCTAATTTTAGTCCGCTTCCATAATATAAAGTAGAAATATGACACAACGCTGTGAAATTATTACATTTGAACTTTGAATAAGAGCGCACTACCCCCCTAACCCTTCGTTCAGACTTCAATCGCAAAGTTTCTTCTTCTCATTAGTCTACCACTATTGCCTTCAATAGAAAAGATTAGCAATCAGCCTAATCACAGTAATTAGCTGCATGGATCATCATTCAGAGACGGAGAGAGAGGGGGAGAGGGAGAGGGGGGGAGGCTCCTATAGGACTGGAGAGGTGGATACTGGATATGACAGGCAATCCATGGCCATGCCTAGCAGACAGTGGCACTGGCACAGGCCCCTCACACACCCCACACCCTGCCCAAAACTACCGCCAATGTAGCAGACCCAGCTAGTCATTAATCATAGCCACAGGCCGTTGGGGGCTTGAATTGATGCAAGAATAGTGGGTCACAGGGGAGCCCCTGCTGTCAATCATCAGTGTGTGTGTGTGTGTGTGTGTTTGGCAGTAGGGTCATGGGATTAGCCTTCAGCCATGGCGAGGGTACAGCCTAATGGGAGCAAAAAGTTCTCATGCAAAACAGAGATATAAAACGCAGTGCTAGACGTCATTTGCATGAGAGACAGATCAAGTCGACGAGATGAAAGAAAACTGCATTTTTGCACCAAAAGGCAATTGCAAATATTCTTCTTTAACTGTCAGGGAAGGTTCAAGTCTCCACAATACAGTACTGCTGGCCCTGGGGCAATCAACAAACAGAAGTACTAGTAACACCATGCAGACAAGGGACTGTCATGCCTGAGCATCACACAGATAGAGGGGACCTGGTACTGTATATTTAAATATATATATATATATATATATATATATATATATATGTATATATATATAATATTTAACCTTTATTTAACTAGGCAAGTCAGTTAAGAAAAAAATATTATTTACAATGACAGCCTACCAGGGAACAGTGGCTTGTCAGCTTGGGGATTTGATCTAGCAACCATTTGGTTATGGGCACAACGCTCTAACCACTAGGCTACCTGCCACCCCAAGAGGGTGATAACTCTGTTAATACTAAATACTATACACAGGTTAATACTAGGGCTGTGGCGGTCACAAAATTTCGTCAGCCGGTGATTGTCAAGCAAATAACTGTCGGTCTCACGTTAATTGACCGTTAATTAACATAAACACATTTAGCATCTCCTGGCTTCCACACACTGATGCTGACCTTTGGAGCATCTATATTTTAAAAAGTCTAATAAATCCATGTAATATAGCCTACACATTCACAATAAATTAATTATTTATTTTAGAGAGGTCTAAAGAAGCATGATATGAAGAAAATGTTGTCTATTTCAGAAGAACAGTTGCCCTTATGTTAGGTCCTGATCTGGCTATGGCAAATGGCTGTGGGCTACACTAGTTCATTTAGCAGACAAGATTTGATTCCATGGCATTATTTTAGAGTATTAAGAATACATTTGAACAAAGCTGAATAAAATAGAAAGCATATTTTCTCCAAACGATTTGAGGGAGTGCCCACATATGGCTATTCTGTGTTGAGCGGTTAACAAAGCAATAGATATTTCTATATTCTCAATTTAGAGTTATTAATGTATCTTTAGTTGTTCTACAAACGTTGGGCTATATGTTTTGATTTGTAATACATTGTAAGGCTGCATGATGCAACTCTAATGATGATTTGAAAAAAGTTGCTTGAAAGGCATGAACTCTGCTTTGCTTTTTGCCCAGGCTGTACACACTACATCAGTCATTCATTTGACAAGCACTTGATAATGCCTAGAATTTCACGGCGGTATCTCCATGCCTTTTGCAGCCAGTGGCCGTTGTGCCCTTCTCCCTGAGTGCTGAGCGCTCCGAATCACCTTTTCACTCACATGGCTCTCCATCAGGTGATAGGGTCTTTCTTACAGGCTACAAGTGAAGACAGACACATTATGCGTCCTTAACCAATTCCGAGGTGCACATTGAAGATATTGGAAGAACTGTCCATATTTACTTTTTGTCAGCCAACAAGATGAGTAGGCCTAACGAACAGCAAAAGCTCTAGCCTATGTCAATCTACTATCCCCCATAGTACAAAGGTCGACCTATTCTATTCTGTGAGATAAATAAATATTCCAAACATAGTCTGGGACTGTTGTGGGATGCGATAGATAACAAATTAATACAACCACTAGCATCAAAAACACTTTTTTACGCAATGTTGCTGATGCAACAGATCAGAACATTTAGCTTAAAATGTTCATAAACTATTAGGCTATACACAAACCTTATTAAAACACATAGGCCTATGGGCTAGGCTACATGAGGTGTGCAACTATGATTAGAAAAAGTCATAATTCACGAGTGATTAATATACAGTTGAAGTCGGAAGTTTACATAGACTTAGGTCGGAGTCATTAAAACTCGTTTTTCAACCACTCCACAAATGTCTTGTTAACTAACTATAGTTTTGGCAAGTCGGTTAGGACATCTACTTTGTGCATGACACAAGTAATTTTCCAACAATTGTTTACAGACAGATCACTTATAATTCACTGTATCACAGTTCCAGTGGGTCAGATGTTTACATACACTAAGTTGACTGTGCCTTTAAACAGCTCGGAAAATGCCAGAAAATGATGTCATGGCTTTAGAACCTTCTGATAGGCTAATTGACATCATTTGAGTCAATTGGAGGTGTACCTGTGGATGTATTTCAAGGCCTACCTTCAAACTCAGTGCCTCTTTGCTTGACATAATGGGAAATTCAAAAGAAATCTGCCAAGACCTCAGAAAAACAATTGCAGACCTCCACAAGTCGGGTTCATCCTTGGGAGCAATTTCCAAACGCCTGAAGGTACCACGTTCATCTGTACAAACAATAGTACGCAAGTATAAACACCATGGGACTACGCAGCCATCATACCGCTCAGGAAGGAGATACGTTCTGTCTCCTAGAGATGAACGTACTTTGGTGCGAAAAGTGCAAATCAATCCCAGAACAACAGCAAAAAACCTTGTGAAGATACTGGAGGAAGAATTGTTTGGCCATAATGACCATCGTTATGTTTGCAGGAAAAAAGGGAAAGCTTGCAAGCCGAAGAACACCATCCCAACCGTGAAGCACGGGGGTGGGAGCATCATGTTGTGGGGGTGCTTTGCTGCAGGAGCGTCTGGTGCAATTCACACAATAAATGGCATCATGAGGGAGGAAAATGATGTGGATATATTGAAGCAACATCTCAAGACATCAGCCAGGAAGTTAAAGCTTGGTCGCAAATGGGTCTTCCAAGTGGACAATGACCCCAAGCATACTTCCAAAGTTGTGGCAAAAGGGATTAAGGACAACAAAGTCAAGATATTGGAGTGGCCATCACAAAGCCCTGACCTCAATCCTATAGAAAATGTGTGGGCAGAACTGAAAAAGCATGTGCATAGCAAGGAGGCCTACAAACCTGACTCAGTTACACCAGCTCTGTCAGGAGGAATGGGCCAAAATTCACCCAACTTATTGTGAAAAGCTTGTGGAAGACTACCAGAAACGTTTGACCAAAGTTAAACAATTTAAAAGCAATGCTACCAAATACTAATTGAGTGTATGTAAACTTCTGACCCACTGGGAATGTGATGAAAGAAATACAAGCTGAAATAAATCATTCTCTCTACTATTATTCTGACATGTCACATTCTTAAAATAATGTGGGGATCCTAACTGACCTAAGACATGGAATTCTTACTAGGATTAAATGTCAGGAATTGTGGAAAACTGAGTTTAAATGTATTTGGCTAAGGTGTATGTAAACTTCCAACTTCAACTGTATAATTCACAAGCAGGTAGGCCAATATTGTAACCCATCAGACTATTCTTGATTTAGAATGGGCCATTATCATGCCCCTGTATCAAAACAGGGCCAGCGGGAAAAAATACATGTCATCTATGCACTTAAATAGCGAATGGAGGACGCTTTTCCCCATGGTTTATTTTCATGCCAACCAGATAGGCTATACTCCTGTTGTAAATACAAGCAATGTGCTTAATATTGGGACAGTTTAGAAATATATATAGTAAGCCTAGCCTATAGAAAGCTGATCCTCTCATGAAGTGTTTGATTACATTTCGAATACATTTGCATTGATGTCAGAATGATTAGAGGGACAATAGAGTGCTGAGTACCAGGCAGTTAGCAAGTTTTGTAGGCTACTAATGACCATCAGAGGCATCAAAGCTTGGAGAACTAAACAGTCACGTGGAATTTGTCTGCCTTCATGTTCGTGACCGCCAGTGTGGCGGTCACCGCAACAGCCCTAGTCAACACTAGCTTAGACCCAGATCTATTGTCTTGGTGTGACAATAACCATAGGACTTGGCAAGACAGCACAAAACAGATCTGGGACCAGGCTAGGTCAAGATTACAGAAAGACCACCGACTACATATCAGAATCCGAGTGAAGATGTCTTTAAGACACAGTGGGATATAAGGTGTATTCTGTCGGTCAGCCCGTACACACCTGCCTCCCCAGCTGGACCCCCTGATTCCCCACCACAACCCATCTCCTCCCCCCTCCCGTCACTGTGAATAACTCCCAGCTGCCAGGCTTATTTTTAGCTCCCGTTTGACTCCCACACCTGCGGGGAGGGAGAGTTGTCACAGTCGGGCTGTATCTCTCACTCTCTCTCTCTCTCTCTTTCTTTCTCTCGCTCTTTCCTTCGCTCTCCCACTCTCTCTCTCTTTCACTCTCTGGAATAGTGCATGTGAATGAAAATACACTTTGCTGATGCAGTAACTTCTTCTCATCCTCACTCTCCTCCCAGGAATGAGACTGTGACGTTATTGATATACGGTATGTATGGTGGATAATGTACAGTATAGGCTGATGTTGTGGGTAGGGCTAGGAATTGCCAGGGACCTCACGATACGATATTATCACGGTGTCACCCATCTTCCCCATTATCCCCTGAGCATTTATACCTGTGTTCTCTGTTTGTCTGTTTCTCTGGTGTTTGGTTCTGACCATTCTGCCTGCCCTGACCCCGAGCCTGCCTGCTGTCCTGTACCTGCATGACTCTGACCTGATTACGAACCTCTGCCTGTCCTCAACCTGCCCTTTGCCCCATGCTATAATAAATTATTGAGAACTGTACTATCCGCTTCCTGTGTTTGCATCTGGGTCATATCAAAAACAACAGGAAAGTGCGTTTGGGGGCGGCAGGTAGTCTAGTGGTTAGAGCGTTGGGCTAGCAACCGAAAGGTTGCTAGATTGAATCCCCGAGCTGACAAAGTAAAAATCTGTTGTTCTTCCCCTGAACAAGGCAGTTAACCCACTGTTTCTAGGCCCACTGTTTCTAGGCCAAATAAGAATTTGTTCTTAACGGACTTGCCTAGTTAAATAAAAAAAAATATCCTGAGTCATGATAACGTATTGCGATCTTCACGATTCTATATGCATTGTGATTTGATACTGCAATTTTATTGCGATTTGATGTTCCAAACATATTGCTCACTATATGTCTGCTGTAGAGAGACAAGAGAGAGCATGTCTCTCTACAGCTTTGATCAGTCAAGGAAATAAAAGTGTTGAAAACATGTTGGTTCACTATTTAAAAAGATGGAGAACAAACTACAGCCGACTAGCACAAGATAACGCTACCTACAGTAGCAAAAAATTAAAAAATACAATACACAGTGTATATACAGTTGAAGTTGGAAGTTTACATACAGCTTATCCAAATACATTTAAACTCAGTTTTTCATAATTCCTGACATTTAATCTTAGTAAAAATTCCCTGTCTTAGGTCAGTAAGGATCACCACTTTATTTTAAGAATGTGAAATGTCAGATTAATAGCAGAGAGAATGATTTATTTCAGCTTTTATTTCTTTCATCACATTCCCAGTGGGTCAGAAGTTTACATACACTCAATTAGTATTTTGTAGCATTACCTTTAAATTGTTTAAATTGGGTCAAATGTTTCGGGTATCCTTCCACAAGCTTCCCACAATAAGTTGGGTGAATTTTGGTCCATTCCTCCTGACAGAGCTGGTGTAACTGAGTCAGGTTTGTAGGCCTCCTTACTCGCACACGCTTTTTCAGGTCTGCCCACAAATTTTCTATAGGATTGAGGTCAGGGCTTTGTGATGGCCACTCCAATATCTTGACTTTGTTGTCCTTAAGCCATTTTTCCACAACTTTGGAAGTATGCTTGGGGTCATTGTCTATTTGGAAGACCCATTTGCGACCAAGCTTTAACTTCCTGACTGATGTCTTGAGATGTTGCTTCAATATATCCACATAATTTTCCTTCCTCGTGATGCCATCTATTTTGTGAAGTGCACCAGTCCCTCCTGCAGCAAAGCACCCCCACAACATGCTGCTGCCACCCCCGTGCTTCACGGTTGGGATGGTGTTCTTCGGCTTGCAAGCTTCCCCCTTTTTCCTCCAAACATAACGATGGTCATTATGGCCAAACAGTTCTATTTTTGGTTCATCAGACCAGAGGACATTTCTCCAAAAAGTACGATCTTTGTCCCCATGTGTAGTTGCAAACCGTAGTCTGTTTTTTTATGGCGGTTTTGGAGCAGAGGCTTCTTCCTTGCTGAGCGGCCTTTCAGGTTATGTTGATATAGGACTCGTTTTACTGTGGATATGGCTGCGTGGTCCCATGGTGTTTATACTTGCGTACTATTGTTTGTACAGATGAACGTGGTACTTTCAGGCATTTGGTAATTGCTCCCAAGGATGAACCAGACTTGTGGAGGTCTACCATCTTTTTTCTGAGGTCTTCTGAGGTCTTTCTGAGGTCTTTTTTCTGATTTCTTTTGATTTTCCATTGATGTCAAGCAAAGAAGCACTGAGTCTGAAGGTAGGCCTTGAAATACATCCACAGGTACAACTCCAATTGACTCAAATTATGTCATTTAGCCTAACAGAAGCTTCTAAAGCCATGACATCATTTTCTGGAATTTTCCAAGCTGTTTAAAGGCACAGTCAACTTAGTGTATGTAAACTTCTGACCCACTGGAAGTTTTAATGACTCCAACCTAAGTGTATGTAAATTTCCGACTTCAATTGTATATATATTTATATATATACACTGCTCAAAAAAATAAAGGGAACACTTAAACAACACAATGTAACTCCAAGTCAATCACACTTCTGTGAAATCAAACTGTCCACTTAGGAAGCAACACTGATTGACAATAAATTTCACATGCTGTTGTGCAAATGGAATAGACAACAAGTGTAAATTATAGGCAATTAGCAAGACACCCCCAATAAAGGAGTGGTTCTGCAGGTGGTGACCACAGACCACTTTTCAGTTCATATGCTTCCTGGCTGATGTTTTGGTCACTTTTGAATGCTGGCGGTGCTTTCACTCTAGTGGTAGCATGAGACGGAGTCTACAACCCACACAAGTGGCTCAGGTAGTGCAGCTCATCCAGGATGGCACATCAATGCGAGCTGTGGCAAGAAGGTTTGCTGTGTCTGTCAGCGTAGTGTCCAGAGCATGGAGGCGCTACCAGGAGACAGGCCAGTACATCAGGAGACGTGGAGGAGGCCGTAGGAGGGCAACAACCCAGCAGCAGGACCGCTACCTCCGCCTTTGTGCAAGGAGGAGCAGGAGGAGCACTGCCAGAGCCCGGCAAAATGACCACAAATGTGCATGTGTCTGCTCAAACGGTCAGAAACAGACTCCATGAGGGTGGTATGAGGGCCCGACGTCCACAGGTGGGGGTTGTGCTTACAGCCCAACACCGTGCAGGACGTTTGGCATTTGCCAGATGTGCTCTTCACAGATGTGCTCTTCACAGATGAAAGCAGGTTCACACTGAGCACATGTGACAGACGTGACAGAGTCTGGAGACGCCGTGGAGAACGTTCTGCTGCCTGCAACATCCTCCAGCATGACCGGTTTGGCGGTGGGTCAGTCATGGTGTGGGGTGGCATTTCTTTGGGGGGCCGCACAGCCCTCCATGTGCTTGCCAGAGGTAGCCTGACTGCCATTAGGTACCGAGATGAGATCCTCAGACCCCTCGTGAGACCATATGCTGGTGCGGTTGGCCCTGGGTTCCTCCTAATGCAAGACAATGCTAGACCTCATGTGGCTGGAGTGTGTCAGCAGTTCCTGCAAGAGGAAGGCATTGATGCTATGGACTGGCCCGCCCGTTCCCCAGACCTGAATCCAATTGAGCACATCTGGGACATCATGTCTCGCTCCATCCACCAACGCCACGTTGCACCACAGACTGTCCAGGAGTTGGCGGATGCTTTAGTCCAGGTCTGGGAGGAGATCCTCAGGAGACCATCCGCCACCTCATCAGGAGCATGCCCAGGCGTTGTAGGGAGGTCATACAGGCACGTGGAGGCCACACACACTACTGAGCCTCATTTTGACTTGTTTTAAGGACATTACATCAAAGTTGGATCAGCCTGTAGTGTGGTTTTCCACTTTAATTTTGAGTGTGACTCCAAATCCAGACCTCCATGGGTTGATACATTTGATTTCCATTGATAATTTTTGTGTAATTTTGTTGTCAGCACATTCAACTATGTAAAGAAAAAAGTATTGAATAAGATTATTTCATTCATTCAGATCTAGGATGTGTTATTTTAGTGTTCCCTTTATTTTTTTGAGCAGTGTATATATATTTATTTTTTTGTATCAATAATTGGAGTCAAATATCTATATAATATAGGCCCAAAATACTATTGTGATATGTAACTGTATTGATTTTATCCCATCACTAGGGATGACACCATGGGAGCATCTGAACATGTGGATTTACCTTTCCCATTATCATTTAAAACACACTATATACTATGATAATTCTGATAATGATCGTGTCCCTACTATTGAAGAAAGCACCACAACATCAGTTTCCTCTCCTAAAAAACTGAGTGAAATAACAGATTATTTTTTCCCCCTCTGTTTTTATTTTGGCAGCAACACTAAGACTAAGCAAGTGCAACAACATCATCATAGAATTATATTTCCTCCTATATTTCCTTTTTCCTGTCATTTTTTCTTTCAGGATGTGTTGGGCTGAGGATCCTTGCAGTCAGCGGATTACATTATCAGTCTGACCTAGTTGCTGGATATCTCCTGAGACCTGCGACGCTGCGATGCCGGGCTTTCTGATGCACAGCACAGCCTTCCCTTCCACTGCTACACTACACTACAACGCGCACACGGTGTAACTTTAATTTATCAGAGGGAAGAAGCGGGGGGAAATGTCACATGTTGACAGTTTTCTGCTCCTGCCACTCAAACTGTAACAGTCCCTGTGGTTGGTTAAGCTCTCTCTCTCTCTCTCTCTCTCTCTCTCTCTCTCTCTCTCTCT
Organism: Brachymystax lenok tsinlingensis; assembly: GCA_030435695.1. NCBI lineage: Eukaryota > Metazoa > Chordata > Actinopteri > Salmoniformes > Salmonidae > Brachymystax > Brachymystax lenok. The sequence continues at coordinate 24,713,595 of CM059788.1, read as the reverse complement.
CTCTCTCTCTCTCTCTCTCTCTCTCTCTCTCTCTCTCTCTCTCTCTCTCTCTCTCTCTCTCTCTCTCTCTCTCTCTCTCTCTCTCTCTCTCTCTCAAATGCAAAGTCTGACTGGTGTGTCTCAGAATATTAGGGATGTTCAATCTCACACCACCCAAGAGTTTGTAGTGTACCACACTGTCAATAAGTGTAATGCCTGACACACCTAAATCAGGGTGTATATTAAAATGTCTACAGTGTTGGTTGGACAATCCATAATTTACCCACTACTCAGTTGAATGCCTTTAAAGTACTGTATCTTAAAATACTATTCTACAGAACTATTGTTGGTGCTTTTGTGCCTTGTTCAATTAACGCACAACATAAAGTATGTCCATATTAGCATAATAATAGATTCATTTGAATGTTCTAGAGATAACGAAAATATGCTCTCAAATGAAGTTTCTCAAAACACAATTGAAATTACTTTTAAACACATTCAATCAAACTAAAATAATTATATGACAATGTGGAACGAGAAAAAAAAGCAGGAACATGTTAGTCAGAGAAATAGGAAGTGGAGAAAAAAAAAAAAAAATAGTATACACTAATGGGAAAAGGTCCACTCTTAGGAAAAAAAGGTGCTATCTAAACCCTAAAAGGATTATTCAGCTGTCCCCATAGGAGAACCCTTTGAATAACTAGATTTGGTTCCAGGTAAAACCCTTTTGGGTCCATGTAGAAAACAAAAATGGTTCTACCTGGAACCAAAAAGGGTTCTCCTATGGGGACAACTGAAGAACCCTTTTGGAACCCTTTTTTTCTAAGAGTGTAAGCTTACAGGCAATAGCAGAATGTTCAAATAAATAATGAGAGTTGTAACTGTAAATTGAAGAGACTGACAGTGGATAAGAAATACAATCACAAGGCCACATTAAGTGGCAGGTTCAGTTTAGAAAAGGATGGGGAAAAGGTAGCAACAAAACACCACTACACCTTTAAATGGTGTTACATTAAAAGTATGGTACGCTCTGCATATGTAGAAAACATTTCACACTGTACATATAGAAAGTCTACACCCCTTTGAACCTTTTTCACAGTTTGTTGCAAAGATGCAGTCATCCTTCTGAACTGAGCTGCAAGACAGGAAGGAAACTGCTCAGGGATGTCACCATGAGGTCATTGGTGATTTTAAAACAGCTACAGAGTTCAATGGCTGTGATGGGAGAAAACTGAGGATGGATCAACAACATTGTAGTGACTCTACAATAATGACCTAAATGACAGAGTGAAAAGACGAATACAAATATACAGAATAAAAAGATCAAAAACATGCACATGTATTTAACAAGGCACTAAAGTAATACTGAATAAAATACATGGCAAAGGAATACACTTCTAGGCCTAAATGCAAAGCCTTATGTTTGGGGCAATTGAACACAACACATCACTGAGTAACTATCTCCTTATTTTCAAGCATGGTGGTGGCTGCATCATGGTATGGGCATGCTTAACATCGGCAAAAACTGGGGAGTTTTTCAGGATGAAAAGAAATGGAATGAAGCTAAGCACAGGCAAAGTCCTAGAGGAAAACCTGCTTCAGTCTGCTTTATACTAGACTCTGGGAAAGGAATTGACCTTTCAGCAGAACAATAACCTACAACACAAAGCCAAATCTATACTGGGGTTGCTTACTAAGAAGACAGTGAATGTTCCGGAGTGGCCGTGTTACAGTTTTGACTTAAATCTGCTTGAAAATCTATGGCAAGAATTGCTGTTTAGCTGTGATCCCCAACACCTTGACAGAGCTTGAAGAATTTTGAAAATAATAATGGGCAAATATTGCACAATACAGATGTGCAAAGCTCTATTGAGATTTACCCAAGAATACTCACAGCTGTAAACACTGCCAAAGGTGTTTCTAATGTATTGAGTCAGGGGGTGAATACTTATCTAATCAAGGTACAGTATATTAGTGTTTTATTTTTCATTAATCAAAAAAAAAAAAAACTTTAACAGAGTAATTTGTGTATAACGTTGAAAAACAAATTACAATGAAATCCATTTGAATCCCACAATGTAAAACAACAAAATGTGAAGAAATCCAAGGGGGTGTAGACTTTCTATAGGCACTGGACATATACAGAATATCCATCCATCCTTACAGACGGGGTGTAGAGGGTGAAGTAGCTTTCTATTTGGGTCAAGACTATCACCCCTTTGTGACAGAGTCGCCAATGTGCTTTTCTGTAAGAATTTGGTGTGTGTGTGGGGTGTTCGTAGTGGAGAGGGAGGAGGGGGAAGAGATGTGCTCCTGACAGATTAGGGCTCGGGCTGTGCCAAGGTTATAAACAGGCTGTTATCAGCCTTCCAAACAGAATAATCCTCCCTGTATCAGCACCCAAACATATGGGCCCACACAAAGACCCAGCCGCCCTGACAGACACCTCCTTTTAATTACAGGACCTCTCTCTCTCTCTCTCTCTCTCTCTCTCTCTCTCTCTCTCTCTCTCTCTCTCTCTCTCTCTCTCTCTCTCTCTCTCTCTCTCTCTCTCTCTCTCTCTCTCTCTCTCTCTCTCTCTCTCTCTCTCTCTCTCTCTCTCTCTCTCCTCTCTCTCTCTCTCCCTGTCTCCCTGTCTCTCTCTTGCACACTTGTACACAGACAAGTGAGAGAATGGTGGATTTTTTAAATGTAGGATTTTCCCTAATGTCTCAAATAAGGATTATACCACAACATCCTGCTTTCAGAGGTCCAATTAATGAATGAGTTATTGGTTCTGAATAGCAGACACCCACACCAACTATCGTCACAGTCTGTTTCAGTCAGGTCTCTGAAACAGATAAATAAATTCATAACTTTTTATATACTGCCTACCAGAATTTAAAGTCTTGTTCAATAAAGTAGAAAATGTCAGAGGTGCAATAACCGTGATCATATAAAATCTCAGCGGCTTGGAAAATATATGCAAAAATGACAGTGTCCCCTTCCACTGGTGCAATTACGTTTTATTTGACTGAATCAGCCATAAAAAAAGGATTTTGAAGGTTGTCAATGGGGAGTAATTGGTCTGGTTTATTAGTGTTATCATATTTCTCACAAGCTTTTTCCCCGTCCGCAGTATGAATCAGTCTTGAATAAGACATGGAGGATCAGTGAAACGGATTAAGTCATGTTGTCTTTAACATTTAACCATTATAACTGAGCGGAGGGAAAATAAAATATCACAATACAGAGATGCTATGACATGACAATCAGATGCTGTAGTTGCTTCCCAAGCTCCCGTAATCTTAGATATACAGTACAATGTCACAATGTCTATACAATGCAGTGGGAGCTCCTCAGAGGAGGAAGGAGAGGACCATCCTCCTCAGTGAGTTTAATACAAATACAAATGATGAAAGATCAAAAAAGAGATCCTTTCGGCCTCCCGAGTGGCGCAGCGGTATAAGGCATTGCATCGCAGTGCTTATGGCGTTACTATAGACCCAGGTTTGATCCCAAGCTGTGTCACAATCGGCTGTGACCAGGAGTCCCATAGGGTGAGGCACAATTGGCCCAGCGTCATCCGGGTTTGGCCCAGGGGGGCTTTACTTGGCTCATCGCGCTCTAGCAACTCCTTGTGGCGGGCTGGGCGCCTGCAAGCTGACGCCAGGTGCCTGCAAGCTGACTTCCGGACAGTGTTTCCTCCGACACGTTGGTGCAGCTGGCTTCCGGGTTAAGCGTTCAGGTGTTAAGGAGTGCGGTGTGGCGGGTCATGTTTCGGAGGACGCAAGACTCGACCTTGGTCTCTCCCGAGCTCATTGGGGAGTTGCAGTGATGAGACAAGGGGGTAAAAACACAAAAAAGTTATGCTTTTTAGGTTAAACTATAGTAAATATATTCACGTCACCAAATAATTGATTAATACACACTGTTTGGCAATGAAGGTCTACAGTAGCCTCAACAGCACTCTCTAGGGTAGCAACATAGTGTAACCGGAGGACAGCTAGCTTCCGTCCTCCTCTGGGTACATTGACTTCAATACAAAACCTAGGAGGCTCACCCCCTTCCATAGACTTACACAGTAATCATGACAACTTCTGGAGGACGTCCTCCAACCTATCAGAACAATTGTCCACCCAATCAAAGGATCAGAGAACGCCTGGTTACAGACAGGTGATTTTTTGTGCACTGAAGTCCACAAGCGAAGGGAAAAGGTGAGAGGAGGAGAGCGTGTAGGAATTATACAAGAAAATGGATGCTGGATGCTGGCACTAAGACTGCACTCAGTCAGCTGTATAAGGAAATAAGCAAACAGGAAACCACTCACTCAGAGGCGGCACTCTTAGTGGCCGGAGACTTTAATGCAGGGAAACTTAAATCAGTTCTACCAAATTTCTATCAACATGTTAAATGTGCAACCAGAGGGAAAAACATTGTAGATCACCTGTACTCCACACACAGAGACGCGTACAAAGCACTCCCTCGCCCTCCGTTTGGTAAATCCGACCACAACTCTATCCTCCTGATTCCTGTTTACAAGCAAAAATTTAAACAGGAAGCACCAGTGACTCGGTCTATAAAAAAGGTCAGATGAGGCAGATGCTAAACTACAGGACTGTTTTGCTATCACAGACTGGAACATGTTCCGGGATTCTTCCGATGGCATTGAGGAGTACACCACATCAGTCACTAGCTTTATCAATAAGTGCATCGAGGACGTCGCCCCCACAGTGACTGTACGTACATACCCCAACCAGAAGCTATGGATTACAGGCAACATTCGCACTGAGCTAAAGGGTAGAGCTGCCTCCTTCAAGGTGCGGGACTCTAACCCGGGAGCTTTTAAGAAATCCTGCTAGGCCCTGCGACGAACCATCAAACAGGCAAAGCGTCAATACAGGGTTAAGATTGAATCGTACTACACCGGCTCCGACGCTCGTCTTATGTGGCAGGGCTTGCAAACTATTACAGACTACAATGGGAAGCACAGCCGAGAGCTGCCCAGTGACATGAGCCTACCAGACGAGCTAAATCACTTCTATGCTCGCTTCAAGGCAAGCAACACTGAGGCATGCATGAGAGCATCAGCTGTTCCGGACGACTGTGTGATCACACTCTCCGTAGCCAACATGAGTAAGAGGTCAATATTCACAAGGCTGCGGGTCCAGACGGATTACCAGGACGTGGGCTCCGGGCATGCACTGACCAACTTGCAGGTGTCTTCACTGACATTTTCAACATGTCCCTGATTGAGTCTGTAATACCAATATGTTTCAAGCAGACCACCATAGTCCCTGTGCCCAAGAACACGAAAACAATCTGTCTAAATGACTACAGACCAGTAGCACTCACATCCGTAGCCATGAAGTGCTTTGAAAGGCTGGTCATGGCTCACATCAATACCATTATCCCAGAAACCCTAGACTCACTCCAATTTGCATACCGCCCAAACAGATCCACAGATGATGCAATCTCTATTGCACTCCACACTGCCCTTTCCCACCGGGACAAAAGGAACACCTACATGAGAATGCTATTCATTGACTACAGCTCAGCGTTCAACACCATACTACCCTCAAAGCTCATCATTAAGCTAAGGATCCTGGGACTAAACACCTCCCTCTGCAACTGGATCCTGGACTTCCTGACGGGCCGCCCCCAGGTGGTGAGGGTAGGTAGCAACACATCTGCCACGCTGATCCTCAACACTGGAGCCCCCACCCAGGGGTGCATACTAAGTCCCCTCCTGTACTCCCTGTTCACCCACGACTGCATGGCCAGGCACGACTCCAACACCATTATTAAGTTTGCAGACGACACAACAGGGGTAGGCCTAATCACCGACAACGACGAGACAGCCTATAGGGAGGAGGTCAGAGACCTGGCCGGGTGGTGCCAGAATAACAACTTCTCCCTCAACGTAACCAAGACTAAGATGATTGTGGACTACAGGAAAAGGAGGACCGAGCACGCCCCCATTCTCATCGACGGGGCTGTAGTGGAGCAGGTTGAGAGTTTCAAGTTCCTTGGTGTCCACATCACCAACAAACTAGAATGGTCCAAACACACCAAGACAGCTGTGAAGAGGGCACGACAAAGCCCATTCCCCCTTTTAGGAAATTAAAAAGATTTGGCATGGGTCCTCAGATTCTCAAAAGGTTCTACAGCTGCAACATCGAGAGCATCCTGACTGGCTGCATCACTGCCTGGTATGGCAACTGCTCGGCCTCCAACCGCAAGGAACTACAGAGGGTAGTGCGTACGGCCCAGTACATCACTGGGGCTAAGCTGCCTGCCATCCAGGACCTCTACACCAGGCGGTGTCAGAGGAAGGCCCTAAAAATTGTCAAAGACCCCAGCCACCGCAGTCTCTCTACTACCGCATGGCAAGCGGTACCGGAGTGACAAGTCTAGGACAAAAAGGCTTCTCAACAGTTTTTACCCCCAAGCCATAAGACTCCTGAACAGGTAATCAAATGGCTACCCGGACTACTTGCATTGTGTGCCCCCAACACCCAACCCCTCTTTACGCTGCTGCTACTCTCTGTTTATCATATATGCATAGTCGCTTTAACCTCTTAGCGCGCCGATCCCTTTAGCGGGATCGTTTTCAGAGCAAACATAACGCGCCAAATTCAAAATACATATTCGTAATACATATTCGTAATATTTAACTTCGATATACAAGTGTTGCATAGTGTTGCATAGCCATCAAAAGCTCTGCTTCTTGGCAATATCACTGCGTTGTCAGATTTTAAAAAGGCTTTACGGCGAAAGCACTACATTTGATTGTTTGAGGCTAGTACCTCACATATTTTCCACATTAGCATAAATTCATATCCAGCTCGGTTCTCAAAATATCCATATCACAGCTAATATAAATCGCTTACCTTTCAAATAACTTCTTCTGAGGTCTTCCCAAGTGTCCAAACAAGATAATCCATGGTTCTTTTGTTAGAAAAAGTAAATAATTATATCCATAAATATCCGTTGTTTTTGGCACGTTACGTTCAGCTACTCCACCAAGCATTGTCAGTCTACTCGCCCGTTTTACAGTGAAGGGATCGCGTTCAAATTATACCTCTCATCTTTTCACAAACAAATCAAATATCATTAATAATGCATCCTTATGTATTCTTTTATGAATAATAGCGATCATATTTTACAAGAACGGTAAGTGAAACGTTAAAAGACGAAAAGAAAGTTGGTCGCTGGCGCGTTCACGTTCTCGTGAACGTGCACGCCTGTTTACCTTTTTCCCTACCCGTAGTAATTCTCTCTCTCTAAGGATCTGGTCAGAGCTTTTTCCTCCATACCCTTTCCAGAGACTGTTGACATCTAGTGGAAGCCATAAGTACTGCAACCTCGGTCCTATTCCCCATAGAAAAATATTACATGGGCTTCAAAATGAGAGGAGAGCAACAGAAAAATAAATTCGGACAGAAATCTCTCTGGTTTTTGCCTGCTAAATCTGTTCTGGAATAGCCACAGACTATATCTTAATGGTTTTATAAACTTCAGAGTGTTTCCTATCCAATAGTACTAAATATGTAAATATCCTAGTTTCTGGCCATGAGTGGTAGGCATTTAACTTTGGGCACGTCAGACAGGCGAAAATTTGGAAAATGGGACCCTAGCTGGAAGAGGTTAACTATACATTCATGTACATACCACCTCAATTGGCCCGACCAACCGGTGCCCCCGCACATTGGCTAACCGGGCTATCTGCATTGTGTCCCGCAACCCCCGCCAACCCCTCTTTACGCTACTGCTAGTCTCTGTTCATCATATATGCTTAGTCACTTTAACCATATCTACATGTACGTACTACCTCAATCAGCCCGACTAACCGGTGCCTGTATGTAGCCTCGCTACTGTTATAGCCTCGCTACTGTATATAGCCTCGCTACTGTTATTTTCACTGTCTTTTTACTGTTGTTTTTATTTCTTTACTTACCTATTGTTCACCAAATACCTTTTTTGCACTGTTGGTTAGAGCCTGTAAGTAAGCATTTCACTGTAAGGTCTAAACTTTGATTTTGATCATGCTGTTTGTACGTGGCTGCTATGAAAGTCACATGTGTTTGCATGTGATCTGTGGTGTATTCATTCCACGGATTCTGTTGAAAACCCTTTCAAAAACGGAAGCAAATGGAAGCAAACGGGGATAAACATACCTGAATTTCTCCATTAGAAACTCTTGTTTGCAACTGTTGGACTAATGATTAAACCCTAGATCAGCTAGATGCAAGCAAGAGTGTACAAGGCGGTACTGAATGTGTCACTGTCTGTCACCTTGATTACTCAAAGGCTATGTTGTAGCAACCTCATGATGGGTATAGAAAAATGTAATGTAGTAGCCTAAACCCATCGATGTTACATTGAGCTGGGTGAATGGAATATGAATAACAGTCATCCAATATGCTATAATAGAAATAAGGCCATGCTCATAATTTGTTTTATCATCCTCCCTCATCTTAAACGGCACCGACCTCCACTGATACAATGTCTATAAACAGTAGGCTATAGACAATATACAATGTCTCTATAATATACAATGTAGACACAGAAAATACCAGACATGCTCCCTCAAGAACCCAGCATATCCCTCCCTCTCTCCCCCAGGCAGTGTAGTGGGCAGAGTGTAGGACTAATGACGTCCAATCTCCTGTCACAGAGAGCTGGGAGCTCACCAGGGGGATAAATCGACCTGCAGCTCAGAGAGCTGTTAACCGTTTCTGTCTGAGGAGGATTCCTCCCTGCCCGACCCACACACACCTTTATTCTTTACACGTTCAGGCGCAAACATTACATTGTTTTACTCTAATGATTGGAAGAAATCTACACACAAAAATGACACAGTGGTCTGAATCAAATGTAAATTCAAATCTGCAAATGCACTGCATGTATTGCCGGAATCGTCTTGGGAAGCAACCAGAGAAACGTCCTCACTAATACTTGTTTATCATTTTTAAATTGGGGCCAAATTAACAGTTGAATCATAGAACATAGAGTACAGTTGAATGCATCTAATCCAAATGGAAGGGATGCAGGAGGACTGAGTCAATATATATATGTGTGTCTGCCTGTCTGTGTGGGAGTACCACTAAAACAAAGCATGTGGGCTATCCTTCCCTATGAGGGAGCGTACGATGAGCCACTCATCAAATCACTATCGCCTCCTTGGAGCGCCACTCTGCCAATGTGCTTCTGCTACGGTGGGCTACCACCACACAAACACACTGTGTCTCCCCCACTCCCTGTCTCTCCTCACAAACACTGTGCGTCTACCTCCCTGTCTCCCCACCCTGACGGGGGCCTTTGGTGAGGTGAGGGGGGTAAACGGCGTCGAGGCACAGCACGGGGATGGTGACAGTGAGGGGCGACAGCCTCCCCCTAATGATCTCCCCTCTGTTCCAGTGGGCTGAGAGAAACCATTACCTCCCGCTACATTACCCTGCCATCCCTCACATCCCACTCTCTCTGTCTCTCTCTCTCTCCCTCCCTCTCTTGTTCTCGCTTCTCTACCTCGTCTCTCTCTCTGTCGTCTCTCTCTACTCTACATCGTCTCTCTCTACTTCATCTCTCTTCCTCTATATCTCCCCCCCACCCTCTCTCTCCTCTCTCCCAGAGCACCTTGCTGCTGCAGTCACGGCTGCCTGGCGGTGCCGTTGCTCACCTCCTTACCTCCCCCTCCTCCTCCTCCCCTTCTCCTCCTCCCTCTGAACCCCTAGCTCTATACATCACATTTAACACTTTGACAGTAACAGTCTATAATGTTTCTATTCTACAAAATCACTCTGCCAACTCCGGGATAGCAGAGCAGAGACTGAGGAAAATAAATACCCCTCTCAGCCTTCGGCAGTAAATTCTAAGGGAAAAGGAAAAGGGACAAAAAGAGACTCTTGTTGTCTCTGCCAATTACAATGGCTCGGTCTGTCTCTGTTCAAGAGCAAATGCAGGGTAAGAGCAAATGCAGGGTAATTTCAATATATTCATCAGACTTTACTGACAACAACAACAGCATACATTGTAAAGGCTTGTCACAGGACACTTTTAAGTGTCACAATGTGTCACACTGGAGGGCACTTAGTGGTGAAAAAAGAAACATTTCAACACATTAAATTATTCAATGCAAAAGTAACATGAATAAATAAAAAATAGTGTAAATAAAAGATGAGAGTTGATGCATGACCTCTGAAGGTCTCTCAACATCTCAGTAGCACAAGAGAAGGAAAGGGACATATTACATTAAATATGGAGCGTCAAAGGATGAAATGACCATAGAGGCATTAAATATCTAGGGCAGAAAATATTAAATAGATTCTAAAGAAAGGAGTAGAAAAAATAATGATAATCAACTCTATGCAAAGTTAGAAATGAACACTGTGAAAATCTGCTTTGGTGAAATTCAATCTTTCCAATTCAATCTTTTTTTTTATGTGTAGAAACAAACATTAGTTTTAGTTTCCCAGTGTATTAGCTTTAATGTGTCGTCAGCAGTGCTGGCTTTGAGGGGGCATTCATTTAAATTCACAGATTTAAACACTTCAGTTTGTCGCCATCCTTTATCGCAGCCCGCCACCACACCAACAGACACAATGGGCCTATTTTTCAATCTAACGGCGGAGCTTACTAGCCATTAGTGGAAAAAACTGCCTGTGCCCTTGAATGAGCCACTCAAATGTAACTTGTGATTCAAAATTAATTTGAATAATTAATTACACGTTAAAACAGGCATGAACCCGAGAAACGAGCTCGGGATAGGAGCAGGAAATATATTTGCCCCGGGGCCAGTGGATTTGTCATCGTATTGGAGCAGAGCAGAGCAGAGCGGGCTAGACCAGCCAGTTTTAGAGGGTAGGGAGAGCCAGTGTGCAATCTCTAGTGAATCTAATGAAACCAAGTAAAAGATAACGCCACATTTCATCACGTCAAAGACAGAGGACTGTACTTCCTCTGAGTGACCCTGGAGGTGGCAGAAATACAGAATACTGAAGAAATGAGCCTTTTCAATGTAGCAGGCAGTAGTTCAACTATGCCTATGCTGGATTCTGACCTAACTCCCATGATGATTAGTTGATGATTAAATCCCTAGCTAACCCCCAGCCTTGAAATATTTTCTCTTGCTGTCTTATAAAATTGGTCATTTCAAAAGGCGATAGGGGGTTACATTTCAATGTTACATTTCATCATATTGCATCAGCCAGAATGACTGAAGGTTAGTCCCCCTGTTTATTTTCTGCCTGATTTTACAGCATATGACTTTTGGCAAAGCTACCTCCTTCCGTGACTCGTCCTTGTCCCATTCCTTTTCGGGGAGGGAGGTTGTCTTTATTATTTAATTAAGTCACTTTGGCCGTTACATTAATAATTGAGTGTGTGAGAGGAGACCCTGGGCAGCCGCGGGCAGGCAGCAGGCTCCGCCAGGCTCCCACTGCATTGGACTTCCTGGTGAGGAGTGTATTAAACATTTGCGTGTTTATGTCCCCAGGGCGTCTGTCCTGGCTGCATAAAATTGAATTGGTTATATCTAATATATCATGCCCTAAGGGGAAGTGGAGAGAAGGAGATGGAGGGGGTGAGGGAGGAGAGGGGGACTGAGATGGTTGCATCCTGCCATCAGGGGAATGAAAGCCTCGTCCGCCTGTGCTTGAGGATTCAGAGAGAGAGAGAGATAGAGAGACAGAGAGACAGAGAGAGAGCCTTGACATTAATATCCCGAATCAAATCGATGGATGTCCGAATTCTCAATGTGTATGGCCTCAAGGCTCGGAGAGGAAAACAAGCTCCAGAACCAGATTAAAGCTACTCATTACAGCTCTCTTCTTTGTTCAGTTCTGGTGTCTCTGACTGGGTCAAGTATTGTAAGCCTCAGTGGATAAAATGGAGGGATGGATTTTTCATGGAACGGATTACCACCAACACCACCACCACCACAACCAGCCACTGATGAAAGACTCTCCTACCCCTCCTCCTCTGTTATCTATCCTCTGTTCTCCCACCATCCCCCCACACATACCTATGGCCCAGCTAGCTCCTCAGTTTCAATTTATTCTGCGCTGCACCTTTAAGGGCCTGAGTCTCCAGACTCCAGACGGATGAGCTTTTTAACACTACCATTAAGGTCAGGGCATAAATTATTGATCCCATGCCTCCATCAGCATAGCGGTCACGTAGCCAGTATCACAATATAACCCCGCCAGCCTCCCTCCCCTCACCCCCGCCCGCACACCGCACCGCTGCCCGCTCACACAATTAGAGGGGGACTCTCATTAAGGATGAGAGACAGAGAGAGGGATGAGAGAAAGAGAGTCCATCTCACAGACCGAGCAGGAGGGGGTGACTGGGGCACTTTATACCCCCTCCCTCTAACCCTCTCTCTCACACCCCCTCCCTTTCCTCTCCCCTCCCCCCCATCAAATTCCCAGGCAGGGCCTAAAGATGACAGGTCTTATCCACGCTGAAATACACCCGATAAGGCGGCTGAAAAAGAATAATAAAAAAATAATGCATGGAGAATAATAGAGGAGGAGAGGCTGTGCCATGCAGGAGGAGAGGAGAGGGGGAAGCAGCATATATAAAGCTGTGGTGGAGTGGAGGGTGGAAGGTGGGTGGGTGGGTGGGTGTAGGGTGGGTGGGTGTATGGGTGTAGGGTGGGTGGGTGTGCGGTTGCAGTTCCACCAGCAGCTCTCATAATGAATCCAGAGGTCCTGGATCAATAACGTCAGCAAGCTGCTGACTACACATCAGAAATGCCAAAGGATCTCTCTCTCTCCCTCGTGTGTCTACTCCTGCTCTGGTACTAGCTAACACTAACATAGACCTTAGTAATACATGTCTATTCTACAACACCTATTAGAAACAATAAACCCTCATCAGTTGAATAACTTCAGAGGTCTCTGTAACTCTTCATCTATCTATGTCATAAAAGCTTTAGTAATGAAACCCTAAAACAGTATGAACATCTGCTATGACTAACAGTTTGCCTCATTTCATGACACATGGCTTTGTGTAAGTTTATGACAAGACTGATTTTAATCACAACAAAGAAAAGAGAAAGCTCTCCATGATTGGCCAGGTACAGTAGGGCTGTATGTTTATATAATGAGTCTACTGGAAAGGTGTCAAGCAGATGCAGCAGCATTGGCATTGACTTGGTATTGGCATTGACTTGGTCTGTGAAAACGTGCCCTCGCTCCCCAATCGCTCATACAGAATCATGGCCTAATGGCATTCTATTAACATAATTGCCAACACAACTAGTGTTCCGTGTCTGAGGGCCATTCCCTATACTCTAGAAAGAAAAAAGGAAAAGATGAGAGGAGAGGAAATGAAGTCAATCTGGGACACCCCCAAACAACACAAAGCGTGTATGTGGTGTGTGTGATAGTGTTTAATTTCCCCCCTCCGAGCTAGCATGTTGTGATGTGGAGACCCCCTGGGAAGGCCTTGGCAGCTCCAGGAGTGTGGATTGTGTGTGTGCGCGAGTGCGCGCGAGAGAGAAAAGCTTCCTTTCCTTCATGTTTTGGTATAGCTTGGTTCAGCAGTCAGACACTGGGCGAGACGTGCGCTTCACACCAAACACAACCTGCCAGGCAAAATTAAATTCCCATTATTTTTTAATTAATCCCTAATTAAAATATATTACTCCACAGATTCCGCAAATCTCTCTTAATATGCAAATGTGGCCAATTCAAGGATATTTACATATCATTAATTAAGTCGGCGCATTCTCTTAGTCTAATGAGCTGTGGCCTGAGCCTGCCAAGGAAAACTAAACGCAGGGCTCAGGAGGAGTGAGTAAGCACCGGGCGGCACGATGATGACACATCTCTGTTAAGTCAGGAATGTCAGCCATCAAACCATTATGGAACTAAATAACAACATCAGGTAGCCCATATACAGTACTGTGATTAGCGTTGGTTAGGTTAGTGGAGTATTCTACATTTCTAGTATCAGGAGATAATACTGATACTCTGAATATACTGAGTAGGTACTGTGTATTGTAGTAATACTTAGTAGGTTCAGTGTATTGTAGTTATACTGAGTAGGTACAGTGTACTGTAGTTATACTTAGTAGATACCGTGTATTGTAGTTATACTTAGTAAGTGCCATGTATTGTAGTTATACTTAATAGGTACCGTGTATTGTATTTATACTTAGTAGGTTCAGTGTATTGTAGTTATACTTAGTAGATAAAGTGTATTGTAGTTATAATGAGTAGGTTCGTGTATTGTAGTTATACTTAGTAGGTACCGTGTATTGTAGTTATACTTAGTAGATACCGTGTATTGTAGTTATACTTAGTAAGTGCCATGTATTGTAGTTATACTTAGTAAGTGCCATGTATTGTAGTTATACTTAGTAAGTGCCATGTATTGTAGTTATACTTAGTAGGTACAGTGTATTGTAGTTATACTTAGTAGGTACGGTGTATTGTAGTTATACTGACTAGGTACCGTGTATCGTAGTTATACTGAGGAGGTATTACGACTTGGAGTGAATGGTAATGAAATCAGTATTACTGTAGCTCTGTAGGTTTTCTTTATGAATGTCATGTTGCATTACGTGATTTGAAGGTGATTCAAAGGTGTGGATGAGAGAGGAGACGCTCCATCCCCATCTCCTTGCACTTCCCTTTCCAGGCTGTTCTAATTTGACACCCTGAGCATCGAAGGGGGTGGGGTTAACTAGGTGGGGGAGTGGGAGGACGCAGTGGAATTCATTAAGCCTAGAACCCTCTCTCCCACCCTCCCCGCCTACCCCTCAACCCTTCATCCAATGCTAATGGCATCAGAGGTTAGCAGAGAAGGGGCGAGCAGAGAGAGGGACAGAGAGAGAAAATGTCAGTGAGGGAGAGAGAGAGAGAGAGAGAGAGAGAGAGAGAGAGAGAGAGAGAGAGAGAGAGAGAGAGAGAGAGAGAGAGAGAGAGAGAGAGAGAGGCTGTTCATGGTCTGCTGATATTCCTTACTACTATGTAACATACCAGGCCACGGTTTGGTCCAAATAGATTTCTAAATCTCCCTTTAAAATGCCAGTTCTGACGACGGGAGATGGCAATAAAACAAAACCCCTCTCCCTTTGATGGACTATGACAATCTAAGTACTTTCCTGCAGTATACAGTGGTGGACTGTAGTGTTGAATAGCATAAGCAGGATGCTTTAGCGTTCTGAAATAGATGTTCTTCCTGTGCAATCAGACTTTTTTAGCGTTTGATTACCCTGTGCTGCTACAGTAATCTATGGCCTCCACCACCACTGAAAGGTGCAGTGCCGTCGTCAATGACAGCCTGACGTCACCTGTCTAAAAAGGACCTGTCAGCCAGGTAAAGTGGCAGGTGGACTGTATTAAAATATCGTGGCTATGTTCACTAGCACCAAAATCTCAGACGTTTCCTACCGTAAGCATTTAAGAATGGCTTTTCAATAACAGTGGGGTTCAACGTGAACATCACTATCAAAACAACAGCACAGAGTGGCAGCTTTATTTCTGTGGTCACTTCAAACCTTTCTGTTTCTCCAATGAGCCACTGAGGAGACGGGAGAAATAGCTTACAGCTCAATGACAGAAGGAAGAGGACTGAGAGAGGCATGATGATACAGAAGCATGTTCTACCTATGTTGACGCTCATCTGCCAGTCAAATCGCCCCTTCAAATTGATCTCTGTCTCCAACGGTTTGAAGGCCTCTTTACCATCCATCCACCCACCACAACCGTTAATCACAACGTCTCTCCGGCCAACCGTCTGACTCATAAATTTAATTCCAGCCTATTACTAGGGAACTTTAAAAGCCATCCTTCATTAATGTTAATGTTTTTTTTTAGTGGAGGCCAATGGTGGTTAGAACTACATGGCTGCTTTCCCAAGCTTGTTTTACAGGCTCCAGACAGAGATGGATGCTCCGTGCTGCCTGATAGGCTGTGGGAGCCATCCATCATGCTGAGGACCCACCCACACAGCCAGTATGTCATAACACAGGGCCAGGCAGTAGAGTAGTTGATTGACAGCTTTATATGTGTGGTGGCGGTAACGATGGAGGAGAGATGTGTGTTTTTGTTCCAGCCAGGCCTCTCCAGTGGCCTGCTTTCTGAAATGAGTTGTGAAGTGAACAACAAAATAAAGAGTGAGAGAGGAAATCAATCATAATGCTGCCACGTGAGTATAAATGAACGATATCAAACACACAAACAAAACACAAACACCTACACAACTTATCAGGCAAATGAAGCAAAAACCAATGAATTCAACATACCAAAAGCTGACGATAACAATTTGGAATGTTTTTAATGTTAACCTCTTACAGCTAGGGGGCAGAATTCCTAGTTTCCGCCTGTCTGACGTGCCCAAAGTAAACGGGTTGTCACTCAGGCCCAGAAGCTAGATATGCATATAATTAGTAGCTTTGGATAAAATGATGTCTGTGGCTATAACAGAACTGATTTGGCAGGCGAAAACCCGAAGGAAATCCGACTAGAAAAAAAAAAAAATTCTGCTCCCATGCTCTTATTTTGAAAAGCTATTGAAAAGCATTGAATCCAGCCACCATTTTCCTATTCCTATGGCGTCCCCTATATGGTAACCGTCTACTATTGATGGCTTTGGGCTTGTATTTTGAAAAATGAATACGTTTTTTCACTTGGAGGAAAGAGTGCGCCGGAAGAAAAACAGTGTTTGGGAGAGTTCTGGGGAGAGTACTCACGTGGGAATTTGCCTTGTCTATTGAACATAGTTGTTTCCGCGTGACGTTTTATCGTTTTATAACATTTTAGACAACCTAAGGATTATATAGAGTCTTTGTTTGACAAAAATAGACAAAGTTTACCGGGAGCAATTTGGACTTTTTTTTCGTCGTTTTGACGGAGGTGTTTCCTGTGGATTTCTGAATTCAATGGCGCCGTCTAAACTGCGTTTTTCGGATATAAATATGTACTTTATCGAACAAAACGAACAGCGGTTTTGTAGCTGGGACCCTCCTGGTTGAAAACATCAGAAGATCTTAAAAAGTAAGTGAGTTTTTATATCTTTAATTTGTATTTCCATGAATGTAAAATATTACGAATTCTTATTTTGAATTTGGCGCGCGTTGGTTTTTATCGGAAATGATCCCGCTCACGGGATCTGTGCGGCAAGAAGTTAAGAGGAAACCTGATTCTGTTTATTACTTCTAATGACTTTGAATTAATTTGAAGTCAATCTAATATTTTCCCAGTTTCATTGGTTGTTAACACCAAACAGTGGAAGCAAATATATATTAAACAACAACAATAAAACATTGAACCTGATTTATTGATGATGGGGTCCAGAAGCTCATTGCACTGCGTTTACTCTTAAAACACAAACAGTTATTACGGTAAAAATTACTATTACACCCCATACTGCCCAAATGATCTCTATAAATAGACATATTCCTCAAATGACACAATAAAACAGACCAAACTGGAAACACACACACACAGACGCACACAAACAAATATTCTGTATTCTCTCTCTCACACACACACATATACACAAATGGCAGAGCACAAAACATTAAACAGCTATAACATCAACAAGGACGTGGGTGGAAGTGTAAAATTCTTTACATGGTAGTAATGTTTTATGAGAGGCCCCATCCACCCAGGGGCTGTATATTCTGAATGTGGTGCCGTTGAGGAACAGAAGGAGGACGGGGGTGGGGGGGTTCTGTTCGTTCACAGAAGACACACTAAATTTGGACAGTAAGTAGTATCACCCCAGCGGCGCGGTACACCGCACATTCGCAACGCCCCATTTAACCACACACGGCGCTCCCCTCCGCTGGCTTCATTAGCATACTTCAGCAGGGCCTTGTCCGATGAAGACGGATGGGCGAAAATCAGGCTCACTGAAACAACTGTTTTATCAAGGTTAAACTATCCACAGAGCTCTTAACCCCCCTTCCTTTACAACGCAAAGGCTCTCCCAATATCAATCTATCAATATGATCGTATCTGCTGGAACCAAATTCCCTTACTCTTAGTCTCATAATACATTTTTATGTTTTGCCTAATTAGAATAATATATTGCATTATTAATTATGAAGTATGGTTGATGAAATTATGTTTTTGGTTTTCATGGTTATTTGAAAGAAATATGGTGTCTCATCTGGGCACACCCCTTTTTCCCCATGTTTACCTTCCGTATAGCTACAGTATTTAGTGTGGCATTATGGCTCAGCTAGGCCTCAGGTATGGAGGTATTTACATTTTTTGACTGCTGCTACATGAACTAAAGAAAGCTGCTACTATACCCTGATGTGTTCTGTTTAAATCTGATCTAAAGAAAGCTGCTACTATACCCTGATGTGTTCTGTTTAAATCTGATCTAAAGAAAGCTGCTACTATACCCTGATGTGTTCTGTTTAAATCTGATCTAAAGAAAGCTGCTACTATACCCTGATGTGTTCTGTTTCATTCCGATCTAAAGAAAGCTGCTACTATGCCCTGATGTGTTCTGTTTAAATCCGATCTAAAGAAAGCTGCTACTATACCCTGATGTGTTCTGTTTAAATCTGATCTAAAGAAAGCTGCTACTATACCCTGATGTGTTCTGTTTAATCCAATCTAAAGAAAGCTGCTACTACACCCTGATGTGTTCTGTTTAAATCTGATCTAAAGAAAGCTGCTACTATACCCTGATGTGTTCTGTTTCATTCCGATCTAAAGAAAGCTGCTACTATGCCCTGATGTGTTCTGTTTAAATCCGATCTAAAGAAAGCTGCTACTACACCCTGATGTGTTCTGTTTAAATCCGATCTAAAGAAAGCTGCTACTACACCCTGATGTGTTCTGTTTGAATCTGATCTAAAGAAAGCTGCTACTATTCCCTGATGTGTTCTGTTTACATCTGATCTAAAGAAGGCTGCTACTATACCCTGATGTGTTCTGTTTAAATCTGATTCATGGATGGAATATAGCATATGAAATTAGGCTATAAATTGGAAACGTGTAGCCTTTGTCTGGCAAAAACATTTCTGCTTGTTTTTATACTATCGGAACTTTGGATTCCCTGTTTTGTGGATGATTTGGAAGCGTGTCTAACCGCGGCATAACATACCTGTAGACTCAAGGCAAATTTTGAAATGTATTTTACGAATTGTCTTCATAGTATCGGTGAAGGGAGAGGGGGAAGGAGAGGAGGGACACTATAAAGGGAAGTAATGGGGACATAATGGGACTTTATGTATTCGTGGGAGGAGACTGCTAAACACGTTGTCGAAGGCCATCTCCTATAAAATGAGCAGGCTATTAGAGGCTGTAAAGAGGGGAAAAGGAGATCAAAGATCAAAGGTCACAATAGAATGTTAGAATGTTCCTCAGATCAACAGTGACACAATATTGGCCAAAATAACTTTGGATATTTTTATAATAATAATAATAAAAGGCTATGGCTACATTTGCAAATCCCAATTGTATTTTGATGGGTGTTGGCTACACATCCAAATCCAATTTGTTTTAATATGACGGTATACACTTTAATGTGGTTTAAATACAATCAAGTTCATTCAAAATGTACGCCCTCGCCTCAGTGGTGTGAGTGCAGTAGTTAGCCAGCCCTCAATATCCCCACAACATCTATTTACGTCCCTGTGTCATAAAACAGCCGTGTTTACCACAGAGCATAGCAGTGACGACGAGAGAGGAGGAGAATGAAGGAGAAATGACACCTAGGCAAATGAAGAACAACATCTGATGATCAATCATGTGTCAAAACGTATAGAGATAGTCAGATAGGCAAGCAGGACCTGCAAATGTTGATGGAGACATACTCACGTGAAGTCTCGTTAAATTCACAACACATGCCTCTCGACTCACTTTCCATGCCTCCTCCTCAAATAGTACATGACACACACACTGACAGACACACAAACCTGCCACCTGTGCCTTTCCCAACTCTGTGCTCCATGGTAAGGTGTCCATGTGATAGGGATGTGGTCTAATAATACATGTTAGAGAAGTCTATAATTTTCTGATTATGCTCAAGCTAAAAAGTAAAATGACAGCAATTAACATCATATCAGTGAGAGTTAACTGTCCAGAACTAACACTGCCAAAGGCAAGCTGGCAGACAGCAGGGACGGTTGGGGGGAACCAACAGCTTAACATCTTTGGGATATATGCAGTACGACATAGTGAGAATAAGCTGCATGATGCAAAGTGTATTTAATCTGTAGCATGAGATTTAGTTTCATCATATAGGTTGTTGTCATGGTCAACAGGTATTGGTTTGGACATATCATACACACACCACAAATAGCCAAAACATTTCAGATTATACATTCACATCCTTCTCACAATAGAACTGTGAAAATCGGTATAACACAGAACACACTTAAACTACAACAAATAGCATTGGTCCTCCTGATCCACCATCTGAAACGACAGTATTTTGTGTTCTTACAACCAAATCTACATCCCAGGACACTCTTTAAGTCCAAGTTTATTGGGTTTCCAGCCCTCCTTGAAGAACCCTCCCTGGGTGCTTTAAGGGGACTTCAGAGAACCCCTACTATCTGGCTCCCAGAGATTACCCTACTATCTGGCTCCCAGAGATTACCCTACTATCTGGCTCCCAGAGATTACCCTACTATATGTCTCCCAGAGATTACTTGGCTTGCCAAGCAGGCAAGGCAAGTGCTGACCTGTGCTAAAACTGTTGCTCTCACCCCGCTGTGATAAACAGTACCTGGGATGTCACTCATGTCCAAAACTGCATTTCAGCGACACAAACACATCGACGGAGTACAGAGACTCACACACTGGGGATTCTGCAGACCCCAAACGACTCAGGATGGATGCAAAATGTATTTTCTCTCTCTCTCTCTCTCTCTCTCTCTCTCTCTCTCTCTCTCTCTCTCTCTCTCTCTCTCTCTCTCTCTCTCTCTCTCTCTCTCTCTCTCTCTCTCTCTCTCTCTCTCTCTCTCTCTCTCTCTCTCTCTCTCTCTCTCTCTCTCTCTCTCTCTCTCTCTCTCTCTCTCTCTCTCTCTCTCTCTCTCTCTCTCTCTCTCTGTTCTTTGTCTGGTCCTTTCCTCCTGCTGAAGGTGGGAGGCTGACAGACTCATCTGTGGTGGCCCCTTTGTCTCTCACGGCAACGGCAAGGTTTATTAACATAAATTAGAATAGCTAACAGAGAGAGCGAGAGAGTACCTCGTCGTTATGCGTTACCCACGGCAACCTCTCCTCCATTCTCAATCCATCTGAACATGTGTGTGTGAAAGAGGGAGAGAGGGAGGTAGTGTGTATGTGTGTGTCTGTGTGTGTGCACGGCACATGTGTGTGTCTGTGTCAGCACCTCCCGGCATTTAAATGGGAAACTACTCTGCGATGAGGGAGACATTTCCACACCCATCTAACCCCCCTGTCCTGACGAAAATGAATGGTGCTATCTGCACTGCATGAGTCACTACACCAAGGCATTAATATCAGTAATTGAAACATCCAATCACTGCTGAAGCATCGGGCCCAGTGCGCTTCCCCATCTGACTATGTAGCACCTGATTAAGCATGCCACCATGTAAATAATATAGAAATACACTGAGTAGCTTTCATCTGTGGCAAACACTGCATTACAGTACAAAAAAAGTATATATATATATATTTAAAAAAATAAATAAAAATGTTTTATCAATAAAATAAAATATGATAGATACGCAGACACACATACACACACAGACATTGATTTTACACTTCCACGTCCATGTGTGAGTGTGAAAGAATACATTGTGTGTGTGTATGTGTATGCATGCGTGTGTGTATGTGGCTTTACAGCAGTCCTGTTTACCATCCTAACCAGTGAGAGCAGAGGCGGGGAGGGAGCAGCAACATTGGTTGGTGTTGATCTCGTCTGGGCAGTGAGCAGTGACTGACAGTGCTCCTAAGCCGCAGCGAAAGGCAACCATTACTCTTGTTCTGGTTTAAGTAGAGTGTATTAATTTGTGTCATTTTTACGAAGTCGGGCAGGGAAGGGCCTCTCGCCATTTCATGTTTGACTCTTCACCGCAGCAGTGGGGGTTCCTTTATACACCACCATGCTGCCAAACACTGCACTAGTCAGATGTGAGCAGAGGGGTGTTTATATGGCAACCAACCAAGATATAAAAAAAATTATCTGATTGGATAAATTACAATTCAGGTTGAAATACATTGTGGTACAGCAGCCCACATTACTACATAGTAGGCCACAAACTAGAGAAATAAATCCTAACAAGCGACAGCTGTGAATAAGGAACCCTCATTCTAATGAATTTACAAGTGTTACTGTGTAGTGGCATGCACATAGCACCTAGGGTGACCACATGTGGCCTTTGGTCCCTCGTCCCGCAACCAAACAATAGTTTCCCGCATTTGATCAACAAATTCAAACATCACCAATTTAGAAAAAAAAGGTTGATTCAGACATTCCAACCTGTCTCTTGCAGTCACGTTGCACTTGAAAGTATATACAGTACCAGTCAAAAGTTTGAACACACCTACTCATTCAAGGGTTTTTCTATATTTTCACTACTTTCTACATTGTAGAACAATAGTGAATACATCAACACTATGAAATAACACATATGGAATCATATAGTAACCAAAAAAGTGATAAACAAATCAAAATATAGGACAGTTAGGCATCCTAAATACTTAATTGCTTCCAAACAGCATGCTCTGATGAAGATCTATAACAGTAAGTAAATAGCCTTATTAGACTGAAAGATATCAGGTCATTTCGTTAATCTTGTGAGGCTCTTAGTTGCTCATTCAACATATTTGCTTATACTTCACTCAATCCAGTCTTAGAAAACTCCCAACCTAAGTGTTTTACATTCCCGAGACCAACCAGAAATGTTTCCTTGGCCAAATATTCAGAGATTTCAATAAAACAGCCACACGTTGTCTCTCGTTTCTGCATCAAGAATAGGCTAAGAGTGCTGCTGGAGCACCTCACACTGGTGCTTGTTTAGTAAAGTTAGATAAAGGTGTCTGGGAAGATCACAATGGTAGTATAACGTTACTGTTACACCAAAAACACTGCCTAATTTCCTGGGGCCAAAACTCAACAGCACGCGCACACTAGGCAGAATGTGCCTTGATTTAAACAAAATACAGGAAGGCTTTATAGTTTGTTAACATCATGAGCTCTAATTTACTCAGAACATCTAAATTCATATTCCCATTAAACTGATTGAGATCAAATGATTGACATGCAGACGCAGTTTGGTCATTTCACTGGTAAAACGTGAAGAATGATCATTCACTAATGACAGTGATGATACCATTGCCTATTATGAAGTTAGGTATGCCTAACTTGGTGTTTATAGGTATTAAACATCTAAACATGTATTGAGACATTAGGCAGACGTTGTAATTGGGGGATGCATTTTATGCATATTCTATAACGATATTCAATATCTGTCGGTACAAACTTTGAGGAATTTCAATTCCACACATTTCAATTCCACATATAAACTACACAGTACTGCAGCAACTGAGTGTGATTTGACCACCTTTTTATACAGAAATAAAGCAGATGGAATTTCAGACTGCATGAATGAACATTAAGAAAACCATGTGAGGAAACCACTTCAAATTGCTCCCAAGGAAGAACAATAGTCGAGGAGACTCTCCGCTGTGATTAAGTTGTTATTGTTGTTGTTTTCTAGGATTGAAAACTGCATTAGAGACAAACATCAGATACAACTAAAAACTACACTGCGCTGTGAAGCAAATTTCCTCTCTAAAGCAATTTAGTGTCAGATAAGTGGGAAGGCATTCTTACCGTAATGGATCTGAATATGATATCTGTCAGACAAGTAAGAACAAAGCCTTTTGTAAAAGCCGCGTTTGCAGAATGGCCGATACGATACTGCTGTATCAGATGACCAAATTGAGAGGAGTGCAGTAAACAGACTGTAAATAGAAATACAATACATTCATATGATTGTTGAATAAGTACTGTACAATGAAATATGTCTCTCTCTCTCTTTTCCCTACCTGTTCCTATAGAGTGGTAGGGCGTATAACATGTTGGGGAGAACACAAGAGGAAAATGTTTGGTTTAGCACAAACTGAACAGTAGGCTACATGTAGATGCAGGGATGATGGGCTATTTCAAGTGGCAAAATCAATGGGAACAACTTCCCCTTTAGCTTTATGAAATACTCCCAATATCTAGGTATTTATGCACACATAAAAAATTACACATTCACCTGAGGAATCGATACTGAACATTATTCCTCCCAAAGGGAAATTACTTGTATTAATTTAACTATTTGTTGATGACCCAGAGGAACAGTGTACACCCCCCCACACACACTATTCCACCATATTTTTATTTACCTAGGCAAGTCAGTTAAGAACAAATTCTTATTTTCAATGACAGCCTAGGAACAGCAGGTTAACTGCCTTATTCAGTAGCAGAATGACAGATTTTTACCTAGTCAGCTCATGGATTCGATCTTGCAACCTTTCAGTTACTAGTCCAACACTCTAACCACTAGGCTACCTACCGCCCCATATGACTACTCCAATCGCCAGACCTGTTATCATAGCAAATTACCAGCCACCTCAGATATACAGGGTGTAATTAGCCTATTAAAACATGATTAGCATGTCTCAATTACCACACTCACCATTTGCATAATTTATAAGCTGTTCTAATTGCAAGTGTGGGTTCAGATGATGGTAGAATGGGGAACAGCAGAAACACTGGACATGTCTTGCCGATTCTGACCGGCTGAAGTGATTCTGAAGTGTGTCTGTCTGTTTGCTCTGTCAAAGTCCTACACCGTAGACAGGAAGATAATCTTCTTCAGCATCTCAGAAGGGAAAGACGATGCATTTGTTTTCCCACCGGTAAAGGCGTCTAGTCTATTTCTGTACAACAGATATTTCTGAAAATACAAAATAAATCCACTCTTGTTCATTATCCTATATTTACATTTGCTAGGGAGAGCGTTGAGAGGTTTGTTCAAACTACTAGGCTAATCAATGTAGAGCGTTTTTGGAAAAACTTCAAAAGATGTTTGGGAAACGTTTATGAGAGAACAGAGAGAGCTGTGTTCACTCTTATTTCTGTTGAAACTAAAACCCTGGCTGGTATAAGATGCTGCTTCTGCACTTCCAACAGGCCAGGCCAGATATACTGTCTGCCTGCTAACACGGTGGGGAAACCAAGGACATAGCCATTAGTTTCAGGACAGACCGCGGCACATCACAGACTAATGCCTCCATCTGTCAGCGGAGATGAGTGGAGAGTAACAAAGAGAGGGAACACTAACCTCTGAACTCATCATGGACAGCCATGTCAATTAAATACTGAAAAACTGCAGCTACAACAACACAATGCCAGTGTCCAGTCCAGACTCTCCATGGCTAAACCAAGCAGACCATAATCCACAATACTGATGTAGGTGATGTGTTTACTACAATAGCTTACTGGGCTATGGAACCAACTGAATAGTTATATGACATTCTAGTATCACTAAATTTACTGCAAAGCAAATTTGGTCAAAGAAAATATGTGCAAGTTTGCTCTAGTCTAGTCCAATGAAAGATGTGTGCTTCAGTATATAAGAACCAACCCAGACTTCAACTTCAATCACAGGTACAATTTACAGTGCTGCAATACGCTCAACATCGAAAGCACAGCAATCATATTATCCAGTAATGTGAAAACTAGTAGCTTGATGGCATGGGTCACTGAGTTCACCAGGTCTTTAGCTCTGACAACTCAGTGGGATCATATTTAACATGCAGGAGATATTCATTTGACCAGAGTCTGGGAGTAATATGTGGCTGTCGACACACATTGGCCTGGTGGAGAGAGAGAGAGAGAGAGAGAGAGAGAGAGAGAGAGAGAGAGAGAGAGAGAGAGAGAGAGAGAGAGAGAGAGAGAGAGAGAGAGAGAGAGAGAGAGAGAGAGAGAGAGAGAGAGAGAGAGAGAGAGAGAGAGAACGCGCTCTGGCCTGTAACCTGACACCCAGAAACGTAGTCTTGGTTAACCTGTACGTGCCAGCTCCACTATCCGCAATGGTTTCACAGACACTCACACACTCCCTCTGTCACAAGTACAGGTAACACACACGTACACGCACATACATACACACATGGCAAACAAAGGCAAATAAAAACACAATGCTAAGCACTTTCAGGAATTTTACAAGTAAAGACACGCTTTCCAGAGATAGCTGAAAACAGTAACACAATCCACCTGTACATTTCACAGCTGATGAGCAGCCCCGTGCTTGTTAAAGCTGTCTAAATATCCTCTGCCATGACACCCGGCCGACTGCAGCACAGATCTATGGGGAGCACAAATCTATGAGGGTGGGCTGGGCGTGGGGGGTCGGGGAGAGGGGAGTGGGGTCAGGAGTTAAGGCCTGCTATGTCTGCTATTGGAATGCAGTCCTGCCTCAGTTGTCAGCTGCTTGCCAAAGGAAGGCCATATTGCTGCTGTCAACACGCGCCCAACACTTACATGCCACACCACGGAGAGAAGCAACCAGGGAACACGCCATGCATACACACACACAAAGACACATATACACTGAACAGAAATATAAACGCAACATGTAAAGTGTTGGTCCCATGTTTCATGAGCTGAAATAAAAGATCCCAGAAATCCATTAGCCATCTCCAACTTTGTTTTAGAGAATTTGTCAGTACGTCCAACCGGCCTTACAACCGCAGACCACGTGTAACCACGCCAGCCCAGGACCTCCACATCCAGCTTCTTCACCTTCAGGAATCACCCTTCGATGGCCACTGGCACGCTGGAGAAGTGTGCTCTTCACGGATGAATCCCGGTTTCAACTGACTGGTTTTCTGATCAATGCCCCTACTTTTTTAATGGTATCTGTGACCAACAGATGCATATCTGTATTCCCAGTCATGTGAAAGCCATAGATTAGGGCCTAATTTATCTATTTCAATTGTCTTATTTCTTTACATGAAATTTAAGTCAGTAAAATCTTTGAAATTGTTGCATGTTGCATTATTCCCAGGAGATGTTACTTAAAACAATTTAATTAAAAACGTTTTCTTTAAATGCTAAATCCGATCTACAGAAGGAAAGCCAACCTACAGCGTCATATCCAACCTACAGCGGCATATCTATAATATCCTCTTAGTGCTTTCACGGAAGGGGACACAACAGTCGCATGAGCCAGGCTGCCTGCTGATTTAATAGTCTCTCCTTTCAATCCTCCAGAGACTCTGGCTGCAACAATGTAAAACTGAGGAGAAGCTGACTCTTTATAAAATAATATAAAAAAGACCTGACAAATTACGGGCTGTTCTTTTTGCACACTGCGCTCAGCAAATTTGGCTGTAAATGTCACGGTGAAGGTTTGAGTCATTTTCTACTGTCGCTGCAGTGGATTTCTGGGCTTCTGTCTGCACAGGGGGAAAACTATCTATGCCCACAAGATGAACAGCAAATAGACACATGGGTGAAATGATACTGAAGGAATAGTGTGATACGAAGTGGTCTTAGGTCTTTTAATTCTATTTGGATAAAATTAATCCAAATAAGAAAGCTTTCTGTTTTTGCACAAAAATACTTTAGCCTCATGCTGATAGCACATCTTCATTCATTGAGAGAAGCATGATATCAGTATTACGTGACAAAGCATCCAGATAAAATGTAACAAGGAGAGAAATCAGAGAACTAACTCAGTATGACTTTCGCCAGCAACACAAGGCAACCAGTAAACTCTTCAAAAGGGATTCCCCCATGGTGCTTTTATCCTGAGGGCCCAAGTACATTGAATTCCGCCCGACCAACTGAAACCCTGTCGAAGGAGGCTAAACACTCGACAGAGACCAAAACATTAGCCAAACTAAATTCACTCAAGATAGTAGAAAAGGGAGTAGAAAAAAAAAACGGATATCTATGTTGAAACGTTACCTTCAACACCATTCTTTCCCTCTAAATTAAGACATAGAGAGTCAGCAGGCCAAGAGAGCTGCTCTAGTCAGAAGCTCCCAGGTTCCTGGTTGCCAGGAACAGTGGGAAGAGAAGAGAAGCAGGGGAGGGGGAGGAGAGTGGGGGGCAGGAAAAAGGCCAAGTCACTTTGTTCTTCTTCATTTTGGAAACGAACTCTGGTTGAACCCAGAGCGACGCCAGGCAGTTTAAAAAGAGCCAGGCATAATTCTCTCCCTGCTCTAAGCATTCTCCTCCTGAGAAGTAAGGGGGCCGTGGGCAGGGGGCCAACCTCACAGGCTATTTCTCAGAATGGACTTCATTTCTTCTCTCCCTTTATTTTATAAAATGAAAATCACACAGTGTCTTCTGTTTATAACTCGTCTTTTTTAAGCCCTGCGCCAGAGTCTGACACAGTAATGAAATGTCTGTAAATTAGCCTTTAGGGCAAATTAGGAAGACGATACAACGGACTCATTTTATTGATCTTCCATTTGTTTTCGGATTTCTCTGGCTGGTTATAGACAGTCATGATAGTAGCTGGTAACACTTTAAAGCGATAACATCCTTTAATAATTTCAAAAGAGGATCCCGTTAAAAGGCATGTTCAGAGATATATGCCTTCAGAGAGATGTATTAGAGATTGCAGTTTGATTTCCATTTTCAAAAAATACATATTTAGTAGGTTAGAACTTGGACAGTTCTTCCAGGCATATTCACATGCTTTCTTTCATAAACAGAGACAAGCGCTTCTTTCTTTTAACCTTGTGTTAAGTGCCTATATTTCCCACATTCCTCTACATGACTTTGACCCTCGCTTCAAACCCAAACAGAGAGAATCCCTCTGGCCAGCATCAGCATGTAGAAACACTAAAAGCTCATCACAAACAAACACTTGGCAAGGAAAAACATGATGACGCAGAACGGATCGAATAAGTACAGCCCTAATAAATGTCTCAATGACAACACCTTGGTCCCACTGTAAAGTCCTTTCCTCTCTACTGTCTGTTCTGAATGTTTGTGTCTGCTATGGCTCGCCATAATAAATATAAATTCAAATACTGACTGACACACATAAGGATGTTTGGTTTTGAGGTAACAAATGTAAATCAAATCAAACTTTATTTGTCACATGCGCTGAATACAACAGGTGTATACCTTACCGTGAACTGCTTAGTTACAAGCCCTTAACCAACAACGCAGTTCAAGAAATAGAGTTAAGAAAATATTTCCTAAATAAACTAAAGTAAAAAAAATCGAATCCAAAAATAACACAAGAAAATGACATAACAATGACGAGGCTATATACATGGGGTACAGGTACCGAGTCAATGTGCGGAGGTACAGGTTAATCGAGGTCATTTGTAAAGTTAGTCGAGGTCATTTGTACTTTGTTAGACTATGGGGTGATCACCTGAACAACATATGTAGAGAAATATGAAATCAATATTTCTAATATTCAAAAGATGGTGTTATAAATAGTGTAGGCTATAAGTTGTCCAGGCCATAGTTACTTCATAAAATGCTAATGCAAGTCATTGTTGTAATGTGGTAGAATTTCACCTTACCCGTTTTCTCTTTTATATCACACAAGATGTTGAAGAGAGCCGGTTTCATCCTGTGACAGTTCAGGGCATGTTTCCTATAAAAAGAGAAAACACTCAACTTTAGACCATATTCAATAAGATGAGGAGGTGGTAATAGTTAGTGGTAAAGTGTTCTGCATGTGCTTGTTTCATATCTGAAATGAGCAGACTAGTTTGATCACTGTCAATTTGATGAGGAAGAATAAAGGTCTTCCTTGCAATGGGTATTGGTAATGTATATTTGTTGGGATTTTACACACTTGACCAACCAACCTTTCAATCAAAGCGATCTAAACTAAATACATATTGTATAGCATAGTGTTATTCTTCAATAGAGAAAATACTTTTGTCTCATCAACCCACATTTGGAACCCTTGTCGTGCCACTACACTTGATCCCTAATTAACTATGATTTATTAACATGAAAGGGTCATTGCTATTTCAAAACACAGTGGGATGTCAGTAATGAATAGGACACAGCCTATCCTATGCAATCTATTTTGCACAGGAGCATGTGAATAGATGTCATTGGCTCAATTTCGACGCACAGCACTGGTGCTTTGATAATCCTTATTGCCATTGGCTAAAAAGAAACAAAGTATCCAAAAGCAATGCATCCGCAACATGTATTACGGCGGAGAATTACTGCGTAATCTCATTTGTAACAAGATAAAGCGATTTGGAAATTGAGAAGTGGATGCAACCCGCTCCACAGTTCAGAATAGTTATAGTTGCAGTAGCTTAATAATGTCATTCATTTTTAAACATTAAAACATTTTTGATAACACTGTTAATATAAAAGTTCACTTTCACAAGATAAAAACTGTTAGGCTGAAGGGAGTTTAACGTCACGCACTTTATCCCCTACGAGTAGTTGTTGCGTTGGGGTGGGCGTTAATTGTTTTCGTTGGATAGCCTAGTGAACTGAACGCACATCATATTGTTACAATGTACAGCACAGTAGTCATTTCTTAATTCATTAATATGTTATTTTGATAACGCTATGAACATATTGTAATGTTCTATGCCACCGTACCTGGCCTGCGCTTCGTCCAGGCTTTGGTCTGTGATGGTCATTATTTGCTGTAATATGTCTCCAATGTCCTGCTTTCTACCATCTCCGTCCGTCCCTCCCGTGCCATCCTGCATATGCTGTGCCAGGCCGGGGTGTCCGGTCATGCCTACGCCGTGGGAGTGCATCAACCGAGGCTGCTCGTCCATCCTTGACCGCGGTCTCTGCCTCGCCCCCAACTGACCAACACTTTTCTTACGGCAACAGAATAAATATCCTTGGAAATTCCTTTAGAACCCCCCGTCTCTCTCCTCCTTTCTCACCCACTCTCTCGCCTTTCTCTCTCCCTGGTAGCCTAAGCTTTCCTGGATCAGGGAGGGAATCAAAATGACAAATGCTCTCTCTCTCCGCTCTCTCTCCCAGCTGGTTTGGGTGAAATCCGATCTGAATAGCTGATTTTGGCTCTGACCACTCCTGCACAGCTAGCCTACTGTAGAAAAAAAGCAGATTCAACTTAAGGGGTCGTGTCGTGTCAAACGTGACGTGCGCAGAGCCTGTAATATGCAATTCCCAATTTCCTTGAAAGCTTGATGGACGGAACATGTAGCCACTCTCTCTGAGGGTTAGATGTTGAAAGTAACACCAACTGTAAACTGTTACTGTTTCGCTTATGTCTAGCAACTGACACACAACCAGAGTATGGAATAAAAGCCTCCGCCTCCTAAACCACGATTGGAGAAGAAGAGCGCGTAAATCCCACCTCAGTCTTCTGTAGAAACGTCGATCATCTTTCTCGGGAAGGTGGGACGCGGCAATAAACGTAAGGAGATATGACGGTTAACATTGGGTCTGGACGGGGTGCATGGCAATACAATGATGGATAGAGACTGAATACGTAATAAATAATTTTGCTTGGCACGAACACTCTGCTACTGATGTCTGCTTTTTATGTCACAAGGAACAGACACTCCCCCTGTCGGAAATAACGCATTGTCTTGTTCCACTACAGATTAACCTGGCTATTACTTATTCAAATCAATACATTTCCCAAATAAAAATATGTTTACTTTTCTTTTTACCCTAAAAAAGACAAAGCAGATATTCAGTACAGCTCTATTTATGTATTTAGGTCTATATAGACATAGTATGTGCTGTTATTATAAAGACTACTTTAAATGAAAGGACCTGGTTCTAACCTTGGAAACACTATTTGTGTTCACTGGAGGTTCTGGGGGAGGGGGCAGTTCCCTGTGACAACAATTTTGGACCCCCTTGTGGCCCCCCTAAATGTGGAGTATGAAATAATTTTTGCATAACAAATTTTTGCTATCCTTCTTTTTTTACATCTGTTATTAGACAGTGGCAACGTGGAAAACTAATTAAACCCACACATTTACTAGAGGGACATGGTCTTTTGCCTACTAATGCCTGCAATGAAGTGAAGAAAACAATATGACAACAATAACGTCTAATGTAACTGGCCCCTCTATCAGTACAACTGGCCCCAGCTTGGCCCCCCCAGTTGAAAGGGTCTAGAACCTCCAC
This sequence comes from Brachymystax lenok tsinlingensis, assembly GCA_030435695.1. NCBI lineage: Eukaryota > Metazoa > Chordata > Actinopteri > Salmoniformes > Salmonidae > Brachymystax > Brachymystax lenok. Next base: position 24,681,561 of record CM059788.1, on the reverse strand, counting down.
TGTTTGTGTTAACACCAGAGCTGGTGTTTTGGATGTCTTTGATACCAAAGAGCTGGACAGTTGATCTATGCTATCATGGCGCTGCCCTTCTCTCCTGTTATGACCAGAGTTAAGTCCTTCAGTCCATTTTCTCATAAAGTTTTGAATAGGAGGTGAGGCAGTAATTGTCACATGGGGCAGGGTGTGTGTGTGTGTGTGTGTGTGTGCGCCACACATCTGTATGTGTGGGTGTGTGTGTGTGTGTGACCTCTATACTGCATCCTGACACTACACTCAGGAGTTTGCCCTCTCTTTACATCAATGCCCCTTTATGTGAATAAAACTGTGATGGATTTCTGCCAAAAGAACATATCATATATCTATCTTTGTAATCTCTTTCCAAAGAGCCTTGAGGTGGAGCAACAGTGTTGGATAAATCTATTGTGGAATATTGTGTGTAACAGCCTTTAAATTGAAATGGAATTTGATCCCATAATGGTGACCCACATATGTCACTCAGTCACTCACAGATTCCACTATATATTTCAGATATGTGTAAGTTAGTGGGATAAATCTTCAGCGGTTTCAATTTGTAAAATGTTTGATTGGAGCTATACCGGCCCAATAGTGGAGTCGGTTAGCTGGAGTACCTATCTCTCTAAAAAGTATTTTATCCATTCATTACGGTTATAAGACAGATATTAGAAGGATAACTGATTGAACAAGACCTTGTTTGTGGCACTACACTACTTCCAAATTCAGGAAAACAGCAGTGGAGCCGAAATGAAAAAATTGACTGACATTGCACATCCCCTCTATTAAAACCTAATGTGTTGATGCAGCGTTTATAAATCTCCCAAAAAGACTCAGCCTGATTTGATTAGAATTGCAAATGAAGCTCACCAAAAATTGTATTCTTATAAATATTAGATATTTCCTGCTTCCATACAGTAAATGGGAAGAGTTGTATTCATAAAACTAAAAAGTTTCATATTTAAGCAGTTCTAGATTCCCAGTCGCAATAGGAGCTAGTTTCATTGCTTCCAATTATACAAAATCATCCCCAGCCAAACCATTTGAAAGAGAAAAAAGACTATACAGACTCTGATAGACTTCAGGGTATCGAATACTTCCTGAACAAAATCTCTATCTTGAGCTACACAGTCTACTGTACACACTCTCCTATCTAACAGTACCACGATCAAACAACTCTCTGCAAAGAACTGCAGGTCAGGAGAATGCAAGTTCTATACAGGTTGATGTAGAAAGTCATGACTGTAAGGTACATAAGAGTACATCTCTCCAGGAAGTAACCTTGATGAAAAATTTAGTTGTTTGCTGCTTCCAGTGTCCCTCAGGCATGAATAAAGTGGGGCCCAGAGAGAGAGAGAAAAAGCATGGGCTCAGCTTAAAACTATTCACCCCCAAGATTGGTCAAGATGGGCAGTAATTAAACTTTAATCAAGCCTCCAACAGATTAGAGGGCATGAGTGAACTCAAAATTTCATAGCTCAGGTTCTGGACTGCACTGATCCTCTATTCCAGTACTCAAGTCAAGAAAAATGCAGAATACAGATATGGCAATCTAATATAACTTTAATAATGTATTATTATAGCACTATTCATTACATAAAGAAATCTCAACGTTCTGTAAAGCAACAACAACAAAAACAAGCTATTTAAAAACAACATCATCATTAATGATCATCAGTAGATCAATGGTCAAGAGACTGAAGGTCGACAAAGTTCCTGGCTGGTCTATATGGCTGCTAACGCCACATAAAAACCCAGTCATGGTCTTTACTTCCAATGTTAAAAGTAAAAAGGGATTATTATAATTTTGTGAAACAAACAGAAATCAGTGATATACACAGTAAATGCCAGCCAGCCACAGGACTTCCATGCCCCATGAGCCTGTTTACATTAGCTATAAGGCCCTTTAGCTGTTACGCTCCTAGGTCTTATAGATCTCTCTGCTTTAATTCTGCCTGCTGGGGAGTGGGAAGCTGATGTGACTGATGTAGGAGCCTTAGAGCCGACTAGCAGCTCCTTGAATTTTCACACACTCATTTGCATTAATAAAGAGACTACTCCTCTCCTTGTCAAAAGAGTTTTCCTTGTTTTCATGTCTGCCTCCCTCCAAAAATCCCTAGGCATGCTTCATTTTTGAATTAATAAGTCTGAATTTTACCCTTCATAACAAGTGGTGCCTTATTTGACAGCTCCACTTTATGTGTTTGTGAGTGGGTGTGTGTGATGAGTTGGTGACTGGCGGGGTGGACAAGGGGGACAGCTTGCTCCAATTCCACCTGGGTGTATCTCAGCTGCTTAGCGTGTGTGTGTGTGTGTGTGTGTGTTGTGTGTTTGTGTGTGTGTATCCTTCCCCTTTATCATGACAATTCTCTGTTACACAAGTTCCACCTGTGATCTTATAACCAGTGAGGCCCAGAGCACAGTAAACAACACTTAATGTGGTTGGTAACCCATTGTATCGTGTCACTGAACCCAGAAGGATCACAGGTAGGCTAATTATAACAGCCATAGTCAGAGGACTTTTATTTCTTTGACCTATTTTTATCAAGACATTGTCAATCACTATTATTCCATATAATTATTATTCCATATAATTTCTTTCTCTACAAAGCAAGACTTTACAATGAAAAAGTGCAGGTTGTTTTATGAGCAGCCAGCGGGAAGCTCTTAACACAGCACACCTGTCCTCTGTAACATGTAGTGCTAGAGGAGCATGATGAAACAGGGGAGCATCTGGTGAGCTGAGCATGGCGCCAGGACAAGACAAAGCCATGTGTCTAGGCATGGACGAGCACGTACTGTACCACCTAGCTATGCACACACACACGCATGCATGCACACATATACACACAAGCATGTACCACCTAGCTGCGCGCACGTATGCACACATATACACACAAGCATGTACCACCTAGCTGTACGCACACACACAGTACAAAAGGGTGCACAAATAGCACATAATCAAACCAAAACAACAGGACACAGTAAAAGAGTCCACTGTGGAGACAAGACTAATCTGCGTGCTCAGAGGTTTACGTTAATAAGTGAATATGCATGAGAGAATACAATGATATGCCTTGGAGCAGACCACCAGTTCTCTTAGGATAACTGTACTTCCAAGCATTCTGTCTGTTGGCAGTTAGCACGCAACACAACACAAGCAGGCTGATTTCTATGGGCTGACGAGATACATTCAATTATGCTGAAGAGATGTTAATCAGTTAAAAAATATAGAATATTTTTTATCAAAAAGTCAATTCAAATAAAAATGTCTAAATATGATAGAGAAGTGTTGCATGGCAACAGTTTATCATGGTGCAGACAGACATTTAGTAGGAAGCAGTAGGATGGACGTCAGTCATGAGCAGTTCCTTGGACTTCACATTAGAAGGATATTCTAAATTTACCATTTACAATTTACCCAACCCATATATTTTGTTACTGAGGCTTTTAATATAAGATGTTACTTTTCCCACTTAGATAATGTGAAATTCTTTAGAGATATAGAGGTATTCACAGGTCCAGCCGAACCTGATTATCCGGGACCCAACCGGGTTTGCCCGAAATTCCATAGTGTACTGTTGGATCCGGGTCAGATCTGATTTGATTGTCTCGGGTATGTGTAATTATAACGGATTTGCCAGTAAGGACCCTAGAGAGCTATTGCTCAGGCTTTTTATGAGAGTGGCGAGCATAGCTTGTTGTTGTTGTTGTTGGCCAATCACAAGTCATCAAAGTGGCAATAGCCTCTGGCTCTGTGTGTGCCATGGCAAGCAAGTTAGATCAGTCAATGGAAGAATGAAAAGTTAAATCAGACAGATAGGCTATAACGACCAAGAGCCAACAGGTTCTGCTACTTCCCCTTACTCGGATCAGATCAGACCGGGTCTAGAACGACCGGGTCTATACGGGGCCGGGTCTGGTTGTCCTTGGGTCTGTTCGGACCAGGTCTCCATATTTAAAAATATATATATTTGGGTAGGATCCGGGGAGAAAAGCCCTGGGTCAATTTTGGAATGGGTCCAACTTTTTGGACATGACAAGACCTCTACTCAGATCTAGAGAGCTTAGCATGCAACATTAGAAACTGAAGACAGGAGCACTGATCTAAACCCAATATGAAATTTAACATCCGGATTAAAGGTGGGACATGAAAGAACCAATCAAATATTAAACAAATGTCAGGAGAATCCATAAATTCACATTTCAAATGTGCTTCCTTTGAGTGTGTCCTACACCCCAATAGATACATATTTAATCTCTAAAAAATAATGGTCCTGTAAGGCAATGATATCAACTCTAATTTCTGGGACAGCCAACTCATTCTCAACAGTGTAGCCCTTTCCTGTAGTCAAATACCCTAGTGGCCTCATGGGTGGAATATTATTAATATTAATATTTTTCATCATTTCATAATTCACAAACATACATACAAAATTATTGCTGAAAATCCGGTGTTTCTATGTCAAACGGTTTTGTTATATTTCATTCTTCAGTTATGTAAATAAAGTGTAATATTGGGACGCAAACTCAACATTTAATACATGCCAACTCTATGGGCTCTATTTTCGGCTGGCGTTAAAGCAGCGCTAGTGTCAAACACATGTTAGTTTTCAATTTGGTCATGTAAAAACTGGTGCGCTGGCATTTTCCAGCACTAACGCCAGGTTTGACAATTTACCTGTTTTAAATCAGCTCACTTGCGCTCAGTGAGCTGATTTAAAACAGTTGGGAATATTTGACGTGTGTCCTTCAAAACATTATCCAAAATGCTAATTTCAGGCAGCACTGATAGGGATATTTAAGACCAACTTAAAGCTGGTTTTAGCGGTGACGAGTTGGTTATGGTATGAATTTTGACAGCGGAAACACAGCCTATCCAGCCGTGATGCACACTGCCCATAGGCGCATGGAACAAGAGTAGACTAATGTGCTTTTGGTGCATGTATACTTCGTATTTTGAAGTATAAAAACTTCCCTCCACTCAAGGGTTTATTTTTTTAGCTATGCAGGTCCGGATTTGGAAGTGCATAAAAACCTCTCCATGGTGTAGGCTACGTGTCCATGCCCATCATGAATCGAGAGATGATAACCTTCGGTGAAAACCGGTGAACCTCATATTTAGACGTTATCTGTAAACTGTAAAAATGGCTTGTTTTCCGTTTCAAATGTTTAAAACCCAAGCCCTCCCTTAGGCCTACTATAACGGAGGGTTGGTGAACGGCAAGGTGTCTCTTTTTTATCCTGGCGATTTTATGATCATTACATTTTACATGTGTTTATTGTTGTTTAAAATATATATATTGCTTGTTTTTCGTTTAATTTGATTGCAACCAAACTTATTAGAATGATTAATCTTCCTAGTATTATGGTGACGATGTCCGTGGCGCGCTTGCAATGCAACATCGGTGATCTGATCTGTTTAATGGTTCCGATGATGTTCATAAAACATTGGCCGATTTGGAAGTAGTATAAAGACGAGTGGACATTCTCCCTTTCTATTTATATTGGATCTTTGTCCAGCTACTGTGAAACGTTTGGATTTGCGTAAAAACATCCTGCGTTGTTTTAATATTAAATGCCCAATGGGAGAAATTGTGGTGCCCATTTAAAACAAGTTGTTTCGTTTAGTTTCGAATTTGATTAGAATTATTCAGTGGCGATTTTATCATGTAAATCTTGGTGGGGCAAAAAAAATAAAAGAAGTGGGATGCATGCCAGCAAAGCCACTACACAAAACAACACGAAACAATTAGCGGAGCCTTGTCTGGCAGCGAAACAATTCATTCAGCATCATTTACTACCTTTAAAAACCATAGCTGACATGCAGTGGCGATTTTTTGTTGTTGTAAATCTTGGAGGGGCAAAACATGCAGGCCAGCAAAGTGACACAACACTAAACAATATATGAATTGCACTATACCACTGCTACACCTGGCTATCAGCAGAGCCTTATCTGGCAGTGAAACAATTAATTCAGACTCATTTACTGTCTTTAAAAAAACATATCTGATATGGCTGACTTGCTTAAACAAATGTGCCTTCTAATGACAATTGAGATGTACAAACTATGGCATAAGGGGATGACAAGCGAATAAGAGGCAATCCGTAATTTCAATTAAGACATTAATGAGCGAGCTAGGATGGATGTAGTCAATATAACTATTTGTTCAGCACTTTTGAAATGTATAGGACAGAATTCAGAATATGGGCCATTCTTACAATGTTCTCCCTGTACACCAAGTCAGAACCATAGGATAAATAAAGGGGGCATATAAGCAGACAATGAAAGCTCTTACAATATTGTAAGGCCAAACCAGCAGAGGGAGCCATCACCTGAGTACTGACTGTGCTCCACTCCCCTTGGCTTCCTCTGCATCAATTTCCTGTTTGGTTTACTATTTAGCCTGTAACTATGCCTGGACTCTTTGCGAAGTATTGCCAGTTACCCTGCCTTACCGAGCGTTTTGATTGCCTGTTGGACTGATGTTTCTTTTAAGATCTCTTGCCTGCCTACTGACCTCTGCCTTTTGGATTATCCCTTTGTATGACGACAGATCTGACTGCTTCTCTGGTTTTGACCCTCTGCCTGCCTTATCGTATATGTTCAAGGAATCTGCCCTTAATAAACCTCCGCACATGGATTCTAACTCTGCCTCAGCGTATTCGTTACAAATATTCGATGATTACATTTCTCAAAAACAGGTTACAGGCTACACGTGCACCACCAAATCAGAACAGTAGGTGAAATTAAGAAGGGTAAATAGACCAAATTATTAGGGTGAGGCACATGGGCTACTGACATCTTACTACACAACATACACTTAGTATTACTTTCTTAGCTACAGTATAGAGTCGTGGCCAAATGTTTTGAGAATGACACAAATATAAATTTTCACAAAGTCTGCTGCCTCAGTTTGAATGATGGCAATTTGCATATACTCCAGAATGTTATGAAGAGTGATCTGATGAATTGCAATTAATTGCAAATTCCCTCTTTGCCATGCAAATGAACTGAATCCCCCAAAAACATTTCCACTGCATTTCAGCCCGGCCACAAATGGACCAGCTGACATCATGTCAGTGATTATCTCGTTAACACAGGTGTGAGTGTTGATGAGGACAAGGCTGGGAGATCACTCTGTCATGCTGATTGAGTTCGAATAACAGACTGGAAGCTTCAAAAGGAGGGTGGTGCTTGGAATCATTGTTCTTCCTCTGAAAACCGTGGTGACCTGCAAGGAAACATGTGCCGTCATCATTGCTTTGCACAAAAAGGGCTTCACAGGCAAGGATATTGCTGCCAGTTAGACTGCACCTAAATCAACCATTTATCGGATCATCAAGAACTTCAAGGAGAGCGGTTCAATTGTTGTGAAGAAGGCTTCAGGGCGCCCAAGAAAGTCCAGCAAGCGCCAGGACCGTCTCCTAAAGTTGATTCAGCTGTGGGTTCGGGGCACCACCAGTACAGAGCTTGCTCAGGAATTGCAGCAGGCAGGTGTGAGTGCATCTGCACGCACAGTGAGGCAAAGTCTTTTGGAGGATGTCCTGGTGTCAAGAAAGGCAGCAAAGAAGCCACTTCTCTCCAGGAAAAACATCAGGGACAGACGGATATTCTGCAAAAGGTACAGGGATTGGACTGATGAGGATTTGGGTAAAGTCATTTTCTCTGATGAATCCCCTTTCCGATTGTTTGGGGCATCTGGAAAAAAGCTTGTCCGGAGAAAACAAGGTGAGTGCTACCATCAGTCCTGTGTCATGCAAACAGTAAAGCATCCTGAGACCATTCATGTGTGGGGTGGGCTCACTCACAATTTTGGCTAAGAACACAGCCATGAATAAAGAATGGTACCAACACATCCTCAGAGAGCAACTTCTCCCAACCATCCTGGAACAGTTTGTTGATGTACAATGCCTTTTCCAGCATGATGGAGCACCTTGCCATAAGGCAAAAGTGATAACTAAGTGGCTCGGGGAACAAAACATCGATATTTTGGGTCCATGGCCAGGAAACTCCCCAGACCTTAATCCCATTGAGAACTTGTGGTCAATCCTCAAGAGGCGGTGGACAAACAAAAACCCACAAATTCTGACAAACTTCAAGCATTGATTATGCAAGAATGGGCTGTTTCAAGGTAGAATTGTTTAAGACTGACAAGAAACACTGTGTGACCCTGATTTAGCCCACTGAAGTAAAAGGTTAACGAAATGGAAGAAAATGTATGGGATTTTTAAATCCAGGTTTATTTGGATTGTTAGGCCTTGTTCCTGGAAGACTACAATCTTAATTCCACCCTCAGATATCCACAGACTAACCCATCTTTCCCAATACACTACAATTTCCTTTTGCAATACATCCTTCTATTTTAGTATGACGTCTTACCAGGGTCTTAAACCTCTCTATTTGTACCATTTCTACCTAGATTGTCCTAAAAATGAATACTTTACCTAAGAGTATAATCATATTTTCCATTGATTGATCATGGATTTTCAGATCTCCTAACAGTACTGTTTGTAGGTCCATCTGAACACAGACATTATGACTTAACAACCACTCCTGGACCTGACTCCAAAAGCAAGCCACCGAAGGACAATACCAAAAGATCTAGAAATTATTATATGTCTATTTTTTACCCATATTTAACCCTTCTTTTGTTCCATTCCTCAAACTGGTACCGGGTTACCTTAAAGAGTGTTGTGAGTATTGAGCTATGAAAGAATGGGTTGTGAGACTTGTGGATTTCGATGGTGGGGTCATATTAGTTTGTAGCCCAAACCGTTCGGACACTACAGACAGAAGTTGACACATCGGCGGCACCAACTTCAGATGATGAAGCTTGTGAACATGTACAGTACCAATCAAAAGTTTGGACACACCTACTCATTCCAGTTTTTATTTTTTTTACTACATTGTAGAAGGCACACCTGTTAATTGTAATCCATTCCAGGTGACTACTTCATGAATCTGGTTAAGAGAATGCCAAGAGTGTGCAAAGCTGTCATCAAGGCAAAGGGTGGCTACTTTGAAGATTCTCAAATATAAAATGTATTTTGATTTGTTTAACAGTTCTTTGGTTACTACATTCCATATCAAATCAAATCAAATTTTATTTGTCACATACACATGGTTAGCAGATGTTAATGCGAGTGTAGCGAAATGCTTGTGCTTCTAGTTCCAACCATGCAGTAGTATCTAACAAGTAATCTAACAAATTCACAACAACTACCTTATACACACAAGAGTAAAGGAATGAATACGAGTATGTACATATAAATATATGGATGACCGATGGCTGACCGGCATAGGCAAGATGCAGTAGATGGTATGGAGTACAGTATATACATATGAGATGAGTAATGTAGGATATGTAAACATTATATAAATGGCATTGTTTAAAGTGGCTAGTGATACATTTATTACATCCAATTATAATTTTTAAAGTGGCTAGAGATTTGGGTCGAACGGCATAGGCAAGATTCAGTAGATGGTTTAGAGTACAGTGTATACATTTGATATGAGTATGTCGGATATGTAAACATTATATACAAAATTGTTTAAAGTGGCTAGTGATACATTTGTTACATCCAATTCCTATGTTTTAAGTGGCTAGAGATTTAAGTCAGTATGTTGGCAGCAGCCACTCAATGTTAGTGATGGCTGTTTAACAGTCTGATGGCCTTGAGGTAGAAGCTGTTTTTCAGTCTCTCGGTCTCTCGGGTGGTTGTTGTCCTTGATGATCTTTTTGGCCTTCCTGTGACATCGGGTGGTGTAGGTGTCCTGAAGGGCAGGTAGTTTACCCCCGGTGATGCATTGTGCAGTCCTCACTACCCTCTGGAGAGCCTTACGGTTGTGGGCGGAGCAGTTGCCGTACCAGGCGGTGATACAGCCCGACAGGATGCTCTCAATTGTGCATCTGTAGAAGTTTGTGAGTGATTTTGGTGACAAGCCGAATTTCTTCAGCCTCCTGAGGTTGAAGAGGCGCTGTTGCGCCTTCTTCACCATGCTGTCTGTGTGGGTGGACCAATTAAGTTTGTCCGTGATGTGTACGCAGAGGAACTTAAAACTTTCCACCTTCTCCACTACTGTCCCCTCGATGTGGATAGTGGGGTGCTCCCTCTCCTGTTTCCTGAAGTCCACGATCATCTCCTTTGTTTTGTTGACATTGAGTGAGAGGTTATTTTCCTGACACCACACTCCAAGGGCCCTCACCTCCTCCCTGTAGGCCGTCTCGTCGTTGTTGGTAATCAAGCCTACCACTGTAGTGTCGTCAGCAAACTTGATGATTGAGTTATGTGTTATTTCATAGTTTGATGTCTTCACTATTATTCTACAATGTAGAAAATAGTAAAAATAAAGAAAAACACGAATGAATAGGTGCAAAGAGAGAAAGTCCTTTTACAATCAAACTTTTGACTGGTACAGTAGGTGTTCGTGGGATTCTCTGCTATTGATGGTGAGGTCATATTCCGTTCGGACACAACAGACATTTTTTTGTGAGAAGACCGATTTTTGGGATGTCTCCTGGTCTGACAAACACTGCTGTAGCTCTGCCACCTTCCACTGCAGATGCGGCAAGCCGACATTGGATTGAGACGCAGCCCATGCAAAAGATATCTCTAGTTTAAACAGACAGATTTTGATGGGGATTTTTTTATTATGCTAAATATATTTCCATGCGGTCTCAGACATCGACACTAGGTTAAGACAATGTCATATTCTGCACTGAACAGGGCCTGATCATGTCATCCTTCCTAACTGGCATGGATGAGATATAAATGTTGGGTGCTGACTCATAACCATTAGACACACTCATAAAGCAGAAGCTAGACTACCAAGAACAGGGGGGGTGTAATGCAACGAGCCCCCTACCTTCATCCCTTCTCCAGCACTGCAGTATTTTCTTCCCACTAAGCAGGAAATCACAGAAACAGAATAGAGACAGAATAGAGAGAGAGATGTTTTTTTAAATGTATTTGGCAGGGAAACGGTTAAAGCCATAAAGACATACAGTGCCTCAGCCCTGACCCCTTGCCCTCCTAGGTATCCCCTTGCACAGAATTCTTATTCCCCACCAAACTGACAAAGTGTTTTTAATCTTTTCTTTCCCTCTCTCCTGGAGATTGGGAAAACAAAAATCAATAGCTGCTGGCAGGCGATCTAGCAGCAAGGTGAATTACATGCCTGGGCCGCGCTGCAGCCATAGTATCAGTGCATCAGGAGGGCATTGGAACCAGGGACCTTGGGAGAGACGTTGAAGACACAGAGGTTGCAGGGTCATATCGGGTCCATGGTCTGAGGAGCATGGTATTTACTGCCTCACCTCACAGAGATGAAAAATAACTACTGCACAGCACAGAGAGAGAAAGAGGAAGACATGGAAAGGGTGAGAGAGAGAGCAGGGGAGAGGTGAGGGGAGAGAGAGGTGGGGAGAAAGAAAGGCTCTGATCTCTGATTATCTTTCTCCGTGTCACAGTTCATTGGTTTAGTCTTTTCTCTCTCATTCCAGAGGCTCAAAGTGAGTGAGGAGGCATCACAGACTAATAACATGAGGAGAGAATACTACTGACACTGTAAGCAATCTACATAGTGTATACAAACCCTACGTGAAAATTACACTGTCACAATATATACAGTTGAAGTCGGACATTTACATACACCTTAGCCAAATACATTCAAACTCAGCATTCACAATTCCTGACATGTAATCCTAGTTAAAATTCCCTGTCTTAGGTCAGCTAGGATCACCACTTTATTTTAAGAATGTGAAATGTCAGAATAATAGTAGAGATAATGATTCATTTCAGCTTTTTTTTCTTTCATCACATTCCCAGTGGATCAGAAGTTTACATACACTCAATTAGTATTTGGTAGACTTGCCTTTAAATTGTTTAACTTGGGTCAAACCTTTCGGGTAGCCTTCCACAAGCCTCCCACAATAAGTTGGGTGAATTTTGGCCCATTCCTCCTGACAGAGCTGGTGTAACTGAGTCAGGTTTGTAGGCCTCCTTGCTCGCACACGCTTTTTCAGTTCAGCCCACAAATTGTCTATGGGATTGAGGTCAGGGCTTTGTGATGGCCACTCCTATACCTTGACATTGTCCGTTTGGAAGACGCATTTGCAACCAAGCTTTAACATCCTGACTGATGTCTTGAGATGTTGCTTCAATATATCCACATAATTTTCCTCCCTCATGATGCCATCTATTTTGTGACGTGCACCAGTCCCTCCTGCAGCAAAGCACCCCCACAACATGATGCTGCCACCCCCGTGCTTCACGGTTGGGATGGTGTTCTTCGCCTTGCAAGCCTCCCCCTTTTTCCTCCAAACATAATGATGGTCATTATGTGGTACCAGTTCTATTTTTGTTTAATCAGACCAGAGGACATTTCTCCAAAAAGTACCATTTTTCCCATGATGTCAAGCAAAGAGGCACTGAGTCTGAAGGTAGGCCTTGAAATACATCCACAGGTACACCTCCAATTGACTCAAATGATATCAATTAGACTATCTGAAGCTTCTAAAGCCATTACATAATTTTCTGGAATTTTCCAAGCTGTTTAAAGGCACAGAGTCAACTTAGTGTATGTAAACTTCTGACCCACTGGAATTGTTATACAGTGAGTTATAAGCGAAATAATCTGTCTGTAAACAATTGTTGGAAAAATTACTTGTGACATGCACAAAGTAGATGTCCTAACCAACTTGCCAAAACTATAGTTTGCTAACAAGAAATTTGTGGAGTGGTTGAAAAATGAGTTTTAATGACTCCAACCTAAGCGTATGTAGACTTCCGACTTCAACTGTATGTACAACTGCAAATATGTTGCTATAGCTAGCAACAACATTGTTGTGAGTTGTGAGAGTCTACTTTCTAGAGGACAATGCCATGCTGACTCACATGAGTTTACATGTAAATTCTTCAAGAGATTGGTTGCACTAAGTCTTAAGAGTGTGAACTATGCTGAATGGGTAGAAACAGCTCTCTAGCAAGTATGAAAATCGCACCAAAATCTTTATAGGCTTTTTGTCAAAGGTGGTAAACAAGTTTATACATTTTCAAAGCAGCATTACTTTCCCATTACTTTCTCTAATTATAATATAGGATATCCAGTTTTGAAGCTCTGAGTCTGTACTTTTATAAAGTGTAAAGAACAGTTTTTGTCAAAAATTACGATAAGCCTAGGATCCTGTAACCTGTCACATTAGGGTTAAATGTTTCACCTTTAGTGAGACCAGCACTCATGGCTGTTTCTCTCCCTCGACCATTAGTCTCAAACTGAAATGATAAGGTTATCAGGGAAATGGAAGATTTGAGTGAATGTCTTAAAAACCAACTATGTGAACCATGGCTTTCTAAATTGTGTCTTTCTGTAAACAAGCGCTCATTCTTGATGGAAGGTTGTTTTAAGAAAAGCTGTTGAAAAAAATTGTCAGAATACTCAATTATCACCACTCTCGACAGCTGGCAGGCAAACAATTAGGACTGTGAGGATGATAATGATGATGATGATGAACTGAATTCTTAATTGCTTTGTTTTTAAAGTAAGCAGGGAAATTCTGACTAGTGCACGGCCTACACAGAGCTCAGGTCTAAATTGAATGTATCTATTTAATTGATTATTATCTATTGAAATGGAATGTTTTAAGCAGAAGTAATGCCAGCAATCCCAGTCATATATGGATATTTGAAAAATCTGCTTAGTTAACATTCCAACCTAAGTATTGCAGACGCCGAAGCAGAAGCAGAAGCTTGCTTGTTGACTCTAAAGATGCTCTTCTCACTTTTCGGAGTTGGTCAGAATCACTTAGTATATGAAGGATATTTTCACAAACACCTGTGACCCTTTCCTCAAACTGAACCCACTGAAATCAGTTCAGATGGGTTAGTAATTATCCCTTTTCCCAACACAAATTCCCTGTTATCTTTCTTCCATTTTGACAGACCTCTGTGCTAAGCTCAATTCAACCAAAACACAACAACCTATCCAAAATTGCAGAAGGGCACTTGTATGTCTCTCTCTATTTTTAATTTGCATATTAGAGTGTTTTCTGCTGGAAAATGAGCTGTGGATATTAATCCAGGATTAATTGGTGCCTTTATCTCGTTAGGACAATCTAATTTAGGGGATGATGGAATTGTTTAGACCCCCTTTTGCATAATTGGATTGCGTTGAATGGCTTGTCATTAGCGTCTTTTTAGCATCGTCTGTGGGCCCTCTCTCTCTCTTCCTGGCCCCAGACTCATAAAGAGCGATCATGTGTTAAGTCACTGTTTTGCTAACCTCTGGAACACATCGCTGTGATGCTGTAGCAGTAGATGAGCATGTGGCAAACAGCACAGCAGTGATTAACTCTATTTTAAGGCCATTAGCATGAAGCTAACAGCATGCCATTGAGGAGCTCTCATAATATAAATACATTAGCATGTGGCTAACAACACAGCAATGATCGATCTTTAGGGGAAACCGTTAGCACGTAGCCAAAGCTGCGTTCATGCATTCTGTTTATAATGACAGAGACTGACAGTTTAAGACGACCTTCACATGATGAGATGACACTTTGTCATTCTGCCTTTCCTAAGTCAACCACTAGTCAAGTGCAGTACACTTCTTTCACTTATTTTTCAGACTTTCAATCCTGGCAAAATACCTAAAAGTATTTGTGATGGTTGATTTTGTCTTACTGTATGCTGGTTGAAAATCAAAAGAGGAAGTGACTTGAGTCCATGTAAAGGTCCATCAGCTAAACGATCTGGTTTCCACCAGTTCAACAGCACTAATGTAACCATGGAGACAAGATCATAACTTTCCCAGGTGTAGGTATAAACTCTGCGACAAAAGGTCGCCCCTACAGCCATTATCTCTAACCCAGACGCAGGAGTACGTTTATCTTTATTGTTCTGCACTATGATAACATCATAATTTTCCTTTAACACAAATTGTAAAGATATTATTCTGCGGGCCACTCTTCTCCGGTAAACAACGCACAGTGAAATCTAATCTATGGTGGTAATACTGGGGCTGTGCCCAGTTAATTGAGTTGATGTAGGCCTTGTGTGTCCCTAGAGGACCTCTGCGTACAGTAAAGAGAGACAGGAGATCTGTTAAGTCATATGTACAGTACATATAGGCTACTGTATGGGTCAGTTTCCCGGACACGATTAAACTGGGAAATGTGCCCAAGATGTTATAGATCTATGACTAGGAGTTTTTTCTGACCACGTGACCTGACCAGAAAAAAAACAATTCAGAAACGAATTATCGACATCCAGGAAATCCAGCGCTTGTGTCAAGATTGTTATATAATGCCAATATGGTCATGACACCAGATTCAGTGGATGCTGTAAAATGCACATTGATGTGCCATAAAACCTTTTCCCAGGTATGAAGAATAGGTTGATTGTAAAATGACTTTCTCTCTTTGCTCCCACATGTTATATTTATAGTGCTTACTTATTGATCCAGCCAACAAGCTTTCTCTTGATGCTGTAAGTTCTCAATTTCTCACTGTTTCACATGCTCACAATTTTCAACGCATGTCTTGTTTTCAGTGCTTTTCAAGCTACCCTGCTCCACATCAAATGCCATTCCCATTATTTACATACTTACAGTATTAAATAATTAACTATTCATGACTTTTGGGAAGGGAGGACGGGACAGGCTGTCCTTAAGGGTGAGTGTCAGCCAGGGTTTGCTGCAGAGAGAATGCTCTTGGGAGAAGAGAACATTAGGAACCATCAGGCTGACAGACAAATCCTTCTCTCATGTAAACATAAATATGAGAGTATGTTTCCAACAGCCATCACGGTATCTGTTGCTAGGCTACGTTGCATTAAGCAGTGTAGCTGTCCCTGTTCATTTGGCTTCTGGGATATCTGTCTGTACCATGATATAACCTCCTGACTCTTAATAAGACTCATAAGGATCATATAGCTGCTGGTTATGAAAATGGTGAAAGCTTTGCTTCTAAACATATACAGTAGTTATTTACAGTATAATAACCCCTAAATATATGTGTTATTGATTCAAAATAAAATGTGTTTTTCAAAAGTTGTTTGACTCTGATGTTTCTACACCCTGTACTGAGAAGAACTGTATTTTCCTAGTGAGGACCGTGCACACCCACATAGCAAACAATGTGATGCACAGAGCTCCATAAAGGTCCTTCATTTCTGAGAGAACAGTGATCCCAAAACGCATCAACAAAAAAGTCAATTAACTATTCTCTCACAAAGGAAGAAAGAAATCCATCTCTAACAGAAAAACCCCCCAAATGATGTCCAAAACCAGCACAATTGCAACAAGCAGTCTTCCCTAGATAATTATGTGAGGCATAGATGAGGAGAGAAAGACGGTGGAAGGCTGTGGTCACTGAGAAGAAGTGAGAGAGCGAGAGAGAGAGAGAAAGCGAGAGAGAGAGAGGGAAATGAGGAGAGGGAGAGAGTAGAGCCGCCAACAGCTGGTTTGAATAGATTGCGTGTGGGATGAATTAAAAAGTTGAACCTTTCCCGGGCCGTATTCAGATGTCTGCTGCTGGGTGATTAATCATGGCCGTCAGAATCTGTAATCCTTTTCAATGGGAAACAAATGCTGCGGCCGGCTAGTGACTGTCTGTCCATTCCCTCAGCACACGGGGCCTATGAGCTGCAAGGCAAGCCTTACCTTTTTCACACTACTAAGCCGAGCCAAACCAAGCAGAGTTAAACTGTATTGCACTGCTTATGCATCCACCATAGTTGCTGGAACTGCGCTGGAAAGGAATTGTGCTGTGAAAGGAAAATAACCAAGCCAGCACAGTACGGCTCGGGTTGGCACGATAGTGTGAAAAGGCTATGTTTGCCTGCCTGGAAAGTACACAATAACTGAACCACAGAGGGCTCGACCAAGCCAGGGGAGGAGGGGCTGTGGACACTGTAATCTACTCCAAACATGATGGGATACACACACAATATAAACAGGCTGAATAGCAACAAAACCATTTAGCTCTGTGTATTGGTTTTGTCTGTCCTTTGTGTGTCATTTCATCAATAGGCTTAATCGAGCTGCACGCAGGACTGTAAAGAATAAAATCTAAATCAAGTCTGCCAATATGTGCTTTGTAGCTGTTTCTTATTTAAAAAATCCAAGAAGATCATGAATTGAGTCAACATGTGTGACCAGACTAGATGAAAGGGTTTTATTTCATTTTTTCCTCTTCCTCAGTTCTACTGGTATCACTCTGCACCTCTGGGTACTTTAAGTCAGTGAACTTCATGTCACGTTTCAACATGGTGGTAAAGAGCTGATCTAGTTTTAGAAAGACAGTGAGAAAGTCAAGAGCCAGCAACATTGGGAGCCCGGGAGGAGAAAGTGTGTCATCAGCATAAAAATAGAAGCCTGCTAACGAATTCCTAATCATATCCCCCATTTCCTCAAGGGGCTGCGCTAAGGAGGTTAGAACATCGGGTCTTAGATGAGAATTTGTGGCACATTAGGCTCAGATATTATTTCTTGCCATTTTAACGGGCTTTCTGTATTATTGATTGTTAAATCCATGCACCATCATCTCCCTAAACTACAGTACATGGCTTTGCTCTGCAAGAATTAGATTCACATTTCATTGCAGGAAAATGGTAAAAGCTATAATGGAAGAGAAGCATTCTAAATTTTTTCAGACAGAAAACCCATAGAGCTACATGACAGGAACGTTACTTTGGCTCTGTCATTCAATCAATTGAAAATTATATTTTAAAAACATTACAATGACATGCATCCACATTCACAAATATAGGCCTACAGTATACCACTTGTACAGGTTATATCCTTTCTATTCCGCACTATGCAAATGTCAGTGTTCCCGCTGCCTGCTGAGTGAAAGGACCCTTTGATATGTTGGTAAAGGTTGGGAGGGCAGTAATTTAGTCTGGGCACAGAATGTACTGTGGCATGCTAGCAGACTGTGGAAAATGGGCAATGCAGACGCAGAGTGGTTCCCAAAGCCTTTGTGTTACTGTGGTCTATCAAAGACGCAGGCAACACCTTAGCAGTGTACAAACACCAACACAATGACATGCACTGGTGGTTGCCATGGAGATAAAGAAAAACAGAGCACAGTGCCAGTGAGGACAAAAGAGGAGAGGGTCAGACACCGTGGGCCTCTGGCAACACAACAGGCTCTGTTAACTAGCCTGAGTTTACTCTCTTAGCGCTTACAAACATCGACTCTGTCTGTACTGTACAAGTGCTGACGAAAAATAACTGAAGACATTCGTAGGAGGCAAATTACTCCTAAAGTTATTCCCTCTCGAGGACACAACTTCTGTCCTTCAATTACCAACAAGACAACCATATCGTCATGAAGGATGTTCAGATGTCATAATGCACAATAAAGCCAGCCATTTAATGCTTGATACTGATGTGTTTCTGATGAGTTTGATTCACAAAGCTGCATTCAAGAATGCTTTAAGAAGCACTGCTCTATTGTCTAATTGTGTAGCATTGTACTGACTGAACTGATGCCTCAACAGATTACGTACCAGGGTTGGGGCCAATGCCATTTAAATTCCAGTCCACTGAGGAAGTCCTTTCAAATCTTTTCAACTAGGAACATTTGTAATTGGAATTTGGTTTTCTTTCTGAATTGCCTGGAATTAAAATGGAATTGGCCCTAACCCTGGTATGTACAATAACATTCCTTACAGTACACCACAGAAAACATCTCATATACAGTACTTATCATATAAGACTACATCAAAGCAGCCAGTGGGTGAGTGTGTAGAAGTCGAACACAGCGAGCATCTCTGGAGCAGAGAGCAGTATAAAAGAGAGACTGTGTGTGTGTGTGTGTGTGTGTGTGTGTGGGTGTGTGTGTGGGTGGGTGTGGGTGTCTGTCTGTCTGTCTTTCAGTCAGCACTGACCTAGAGGTTAGACCAAAACTAGTAGATGTGAAACTTACATTTTGCAAGCCGTAAAAGTCCAAGATAATTATAGTGTATCTACAAATTAATCTATTTCACATTTGTCTAACTGTCTAATTAGAGCAGAAATAGCGAGCGGGGACATTGATAGATACTAATCCATATGAATGTGTGATGTGAAGAAGGACAATCTCTGGTGTCGTTGTCTCGAACCAGACGTTTCTCCCCCACAGAGAAAGCAAATGTGCCCTGAAACTGGTAGTCGTGCCCTGAAAAAAGTGATTCTCTACTACAAAAGGTTCAACAGAGCCAGGGGTACAGTATGAACCTTTGAGCCAGGACAAGGCAAAAACATTTAATACAAATAAACCTACCATATAATGTGCAGATAAGGCATACAGTACATTGTGTATCAGATGAAAGCAAAGGAAAATATTTTCTTAATACTAGGAGCAGTGTATGCAATTTATGAAGCCAGTGTTTTTGCCTGTTTGTCATACTTGCTGGTATAAATCATATTCAAATGTAATCGAAACTGCGGGGAATTAATTAAATTGAGTAAGCTAGCTGAGAGTGCAGAAATACTTTGGAATTTATCGAGGGTACGTGTTTGATAGGTTGATATCTGCATGGCCTTTTTATAGATTTTTCTCTCCAACTTTCCTATTTGTGTTTTTGTTATTCAGTGGATAAAGTGCTACAATAGTCTTTCCAGCAGCCAGCTCTGCTCGCTATCAATTCCTTTTTGGTTTTGATTCATGTTGTTCTTTTATTCACTAGCTGTCTCTTTTTCAGTATTTATTCATGATGAGATACCCAAAACACAAAGGAGGTCTTGGTTCTTTTCGGTCTTGGAGAGACCTCTCTCTCTCTCTCTCTCTCTCTCTCTCTCTCTCTCTCTCTCTCTCTCTCTCTCTCTCTCTCTCTCTTCTCTTTCTCTTTCTCTCTTTCTCTCTTTCTCTTTCTCTTTCTCCACCTGCCCAAGCTACTGTGGCCTTGTCTGAATACTGTGAATTCCCAGTCCACTGCAGCGTATCCACCTGGAAACACCACAGATGCCAGCATTCACAAAGGTGCAGAAACATTATCGGAAGAAGATGTCAGTTATGGCAAATAGCACTCTGTCTCTCTGTCCCGTCATTGGAACATCTCTGTCATTGACCGTTGTTAGGCACTACTCACACTGTCTAATAAATGCAGAGGAAAAATAACACATAGGGCTTATCCCCAAGAGTTGAGCTGTAGGCAAATACACAATCATATAATTAGAACGCACAGATTCGGAAGTCATGATGCATAGGAGGTCCTAACTCCAGTATAAAGTATATAAAGCATTATCTCACAGCATGTGGTGTTTCTTGTTTGTTTTCCCCTACATTGATTGTTCACTGACCTAGGGCCTTGAGATATCAAATCGCCTCCATTTCCAATCTAATTTCTAGCAGAGAGGAGACGGGGAGTTTGGAAGTGACTAAAAGCTTTTAGCAGTTGGGAGGGGATTAAGGGAAGGCTAGAGATAGTTGACAGGCGAACCGCTCTCTGGTTGTTTTCCCTTGGTCCTCTGGGGCCGGAGAGAAGGATCAGGGGGTGAGAAGTCAAAGGGAGGACAAGGTGACTGATTGGGACGAGGCAGCAGGTCAGCACTGGGCAGCTGAATCAAACTGAGTCAAGGCTTTTCCCCCCAACTATTATCAGATATATCATCTGGCTCTGTCAACACTTCTGTCCAGCTGGATGCAGTAAACTTATTACTTACAGATGTGCATGTGAAGAGGGACAGACACACTCACAGAAGTACGCTCTTACACACACACACAAACAAGAACACTTACGGAACACATATTAGTAGTTG
This sequence comes from Brachymystax lenok tsinlingensis, assembly GCA_030435695.1. NCBI lineage: Eukaryota > Metazoa > Chordata > Actinopteri > Salmoniformes > Salmonidae > Brachymystax > Brachymystax lenok. The sequence continues at coordinate 24,660,800 of CM059788.1, read as the reverse complement.
TGGAAAATGAACAATAAATCTAGGTAATCAATATAATGGCATTCAATGAGTCTGTTAATTAGAAAATGAAATATGGTACAAATCTGTAATCTTTGAAGTACAATGCAAGTTACCCCGACAATACTAGTAAACCAAATCACTTACACAGGGACATAATTATAATTGAAAACCACCTCTAACATTTGAAATATGACAAGCTATTAATCAAAAAGTTGGATAAACTATGCTCCTCTAACTCCAACTAAGGACGGTGATAATCAAAATGAGAACACATGAGGAATACGAACTACCATCTATTAAAGTGGACTCACACAAGTGGACCGATTCCACTATGGACTTTGGAAAAAAAACTATTATGTTCCACATGATTATGTAAAATACATTAGCCAAACAATTAGGCAACTATAATTGCATCTAATATTACATATTGATAGAAAAAAGAAATGAACCCACCAATCTAGAGGGGTTTGATCAGTCCCTTTCTAAGAAACCTCACATACACAATTATTATTTCCAATCAATTATTTTGCCATTTCATTCACAGGGTTTTCATTACAGAATTCAATTACATGGAACACCTGAACTAACAATATCTCCTAGCCAATTATACAGTGTCTGGGAAACCATTGGCAAACACATTTGCTGTGTTAATGGAAGAGATTGACTTGATATTGTTGGCGTTGTATGCATAGTTTGCACACAAAGGCAGCACAGCCTCACACCTCCCCTGTTATTGCCTATTGTTGACTGACGAATGAAACAGCTTGGCCTTGATTTGAGAATAAAATGGAAATCTAGTCTCTGAGGCTGCTCCATAGAAATAGAATAGTAATTCAATAGAATAGTAATTATATTTCTATGGAATGTTCCCTCTCCTCCATTGCATAGACAATCAGTGATCCTCAGAACACTATTGTCTGGCTTATCACCATATAGATACATGGTTATCACCATATAGATACATGGTTATCACCATAGAAATAACATCTTTATATGGTTATCATCATTCACATTCTGAGAAAGTTTTTTAAGAATGAAGAGACAGACACAATTTGAATTTTACCTTGTCTTTCTCCTCCTCCTTTTCTCTCCTTCTCTTCTTTCTCCCATCTCTCCTTAACATTTCAGCCTAACTTTCAAATATTCAACAATGAAAAGCCATCATAAGATATCTTGGCAGTACTATTGCCCTGAGTATTGATTTGAACTTTCACTAAAGAAAGTAATAACAGACTTGTCAAACAAATGTATGAAGTCATTGACCTCAGTCAATCCTAGAGTGGGGAGGCCATACATCACAGTCCATCTCTGTTACACACATTGAGTCTCAGGCTCAGTACATGGAGTCCAGTAGAGGACGGGAGACACTACAGCTATATCACATACATCTTCAGCAACCACATGTGGCCATGCTAAGGGGAATTAAGGATTCACTTGCTACGGATAATGGGTTGTGGGAACTTGTGGGAAGATATTATTTCATTACATAAGAAGATCAAATTAAAATAATGAAATAAATGTTTTTAGAGGTATTGTGAAGGCCATACGGTACACAACACAATTGTGTCCAATTGCCTGGAAAGGGTGTGTTTGCATGTGCGTGCGTGCGTGTGTGTGTGTGTGAGAATGCACAGCAGAGAGAACTCCACAGCAGAGAGAACTATCATTACCAACTCCATTATCAAGTTTGCTCATGACACCACGGTTGTAGGCCTGATAACCAACAACAACAAGTCAGCCTATAAGGAGGAGGTACATGAACTGGCATTGTGGTGTCATGACAACCACCTCTCACTCAACGTCAGCAAGAAAAATGAGTTGATTGTTGACTTCAGGAAGCAGAGGAGGGAACATGCCCCGATCCACATCAATGGGACTGCAGTAGAGAGAGTCACGAGTTTTAAGTTCCTCAGCGTCCACATCACTGAGGACTTGACATGGACCAACAACACCACCACTCTTGTCAAGAGGGCGCAACAGCATCTCTATATCCAAAGGCGGCTGAAGAAATTTGGTATGCCGCCCCAGGTCCTCTCCAAGTACTACCGCTGCACCATCGAGAGCATCAGTTGCATTACGGCCTGGTACGGGAATTGCTCCGTTTACGACCACAAGGCCCTCCAGCGGGCGGTAAGACAGCCCAGTACATCACTGGGACCATGCTTCCACCCATCCATAACATCATCTCCAAATGGTGTCTGAGGAAGATACGTAGTATCATCAAGGACCCCACACACCTGAGCCACGAGCTGTTCTCTCCCTTACGGTCGGACAGACAGTATCGGAACATGAGGTCTGATACCAACAGGCTCAGAGACAGTTTCTATCTACAATCCATCAGACTGATGAACACTTGAACTGGACTGACCACCTGCTCTGATTCTCCGCACCTTAGCAAACATCACTGCTGCTACCAGACTCTTATTACACTGCTCAATTTATACACTTTTCCCCCATCCCCTCCTTCTCTAACACATATGTAAATAATGTACTGTAAATTGTGCCTTCCTGTATTATACTTATGCTAAAATGTTTATTCTATTCTACTGCCATTTACTTTATGTTTGTATTCTTATTTTCTACTATTTCTTATTGTTGTTGCATTGTCGAGAAAGAAGGCATTTCGTTGGACGATGTATACTATGTGTATCCCGTACATATGATTAACGCAACTTGAAACTTTACAAACCAAAGCACCACCTGTCAATATCTTTTCATCACATTTTCTCATTTACTCCTAGACCTAGCCTATCCATCCGTGGTGGCTGACGCTCCATCTCTCCCCCCGTCAGAGTGAGAAGCTCTCTCTCTCTGCAAGGCGAAAAGAGGATAGGCGGAAGATGCCAGGCAGAAAGGAAGGGAATCTGAGTTTGACATAAACAGCTCAGGAGAGGAGCGTTGGCAGCAAGATTGATGACACCCTCCTCACAAAGTAACAAAGGAATTCCTGCGCATGAGGGCCTGCTTATGGGGCCTGATATACTTGTCATCCTCTTAATAAACACAGCTGATATGTCAGCAGCAGGAGGGACTGAACCCGATCCAGCAGACCCACCCACAGGCAGGACCACCAGCTGGCCTGGCACACCCGGCCCTGGGCAGCCCGCTCCATAAGGGGGCCCCGGAGGGCACTGGAGGGTAGCACCAGGTGATGATCAGACTGTAAACAGGCAGGATATGAAGTATGAATCAATACTTCACAGACAGTAAAACCCATAACTGTCTGTTAATGCCAGAACGGGTTTGCATGGCAATTGTTCAATGTACAAAGCTGAGGAAAGAGTTCCAGTAATCTACAGTCCCGATTGTACTGCGATGAGGCTGAAGGCTACTTGTATGGTTTAGTTTAAAGGTTAAATAACATACTTAAATGCACGACTATTGAGTGTTTCATAAATACAGCACAAAGACTCACACAACAGTTCAACAACCTTCAGTTGAGAAGTAGTTGCCATCAAAACACAATTGTCTTTTTTTGTGTGTCAAAGAGGACAACAGCTGTGCCCCCAGCCAAAGCAACAGCCAGAACTCCAGCAGTCCCTTTCCAAAACTCTCCAATCACAGTAATGCTTAGGGGATATTAGTCTCATTATACACTGAGGCACTGGAAAATGCAGAATATGTTAGCATAATATTTGACTTTTGCCAGTGGCTGGGTTTTTACTGAAGGACAGACTAATATCAGACAACTCAAAAGGGAAAATAACAGACTGAAGAGGATTAGATTAAAAAGCTGAATTTAAAATCTTCATTAAATAAATCTTTGGTTAAAGGCCCAGTACAGTCATAAACATGATTATCCTGTGTTTTATATATATTTCCACCTACTAGGTTGGAATAATACTGTGAAATTGTGAAAATTATGATAATGCCCTTTCAGTGTAAGAGCTGTTTTAAAAGATCACCCGAAAGTTCAGCCTGCTTTGGTGGGATGGAGTTCTGGCCTGCCTGGTGACATCACCATGTAGTAAATTAGTTAATAGACCAATAAGAAAGAGAGTTTCAAACCTCTCTGCCAATAACAGCACATTTTCAGTTTTCCCCCTTCCCACTCAGACCACTCCCAGACAGTGCTCTTTGCTAAGAAGCTACATATTTTTGGTTGTTGACCATTTTAATTTAAAACAATCACAGTAAGGTACTTAATTTTTACTCTGAAATTATTATCTATTGAGATTAAAAAAAAAGCCTGCATTGGACCTTTAAAAGTGCATTTCTTCCTGTATTATAAATAACAAAAAGGAATCCAATGGACAAACTTCACATCAGCCCTTCTGGTTTTAGCTTCATTGGTTAAATCCAACAATAATGACAGACAAAATAAGAGTGGCAATGTCTTTTGAACAAGCAGAATTGTATCAAGTTATGAAAGAAAGCACGGATATAAGAGACAAGAACAGTAAACAATAAAAAATCATGGGGAGAAAAGGGACAAAAAAAACATGTTATATAGTCTATATTTACAATATTCACTTATTTTTCACCGGAAAAGACCTTGTCTTTGTCACGATTCAATCTACAGCCCTCTCCCCAAACGCTGTATAATACCTAGTTAAAGCCAGCAGGGTGTGAAATGGTGTTTTGAAATAAATGAAACTGACTATGAAACAGCGGAGTTGGAAGATATTGCTATGTCAAGCTGACAGACAAGGTCCAGAATGAAGCAAAAAAAGTTATTATCACAAAGAGAATAGCTGGATTAAATAAAAACCCATGATGCCTAGCACTGAGCCTCTTTCTCCGTCAGCAGCTCTGACGGAGAAAGAGCCTCATCCTTCCAGAAGGCATCATGGGAATTACATCTCATCGTCTCCATTCAAAAATCACATCTTGACCTCAGTTCCCGAGTACACTTCATGACCAAAAATATGTGGACACCTGCTCGTTAAACATCTAATTCCAAAATCATGGGCATTAGTATATAGTTGGTCCCCCCTTTGCTGCTCCACTCTTCTGGGAAGGCTTTCCACTAGATGTTAGAACATTGCTGCAGGAACTTGCTTCCATTCAGCCACAAGAGCATTGGTGAGGTCGGGAACTGATGTTGGGTGATAAGGCCTGGCTCGCAGTCAGCCACATTTGCATTTGCAGTTTGTTTTGGTTGTGTTTCAGATTATTTTGTGCCCAATAGAAATTAATGGTAAATAATGTATTGTGTCATTTTGGAGTCAATTTTCTTGTAAATAACAGTAGAGTATGTTTCTGAACACTTAATGTGGATGCTACATTAATGTGGATGCTACCATGATTGCGGATAATCCTGAATGAATCGTGAATGATGATGAGTGAGAAAGTTAGAGGCACAAAGAACATACCTCCAAGACATGCTAACCTCTACTACCAATAAAAGGGGAGATTAGCATTTTTCTTTGGGGGGGGGGTATGATGTTTATGCCTCTGTAACTTTCTCACCTCACCCGATATGGATGAAATGCCTTCAAATTAAAGCTGACAGCCTGCACTTTTAACCTCATGATTATTGTATAATTTCAAATCCAATGTACTGGACTACAGAGCCAAAACAACAACACATGTGTCACTGTCCCAATACTTTTGGACCTCACTGTAACCACAATATAAAACAAATTCTACGCTGAAAATCATGTACTTTGTGATCTGAGTCAAGGCACTAAGTATTGAATCCAAGAGATATTGGTGCAAATGGCCTTTTCAAGCACAATTTACAGTATTTAATGATGCCATATTAATTAATGTATGCAGTCTTTGGTTATCGATGATCCAAATAAAGTGTTAAGCGGCATTCTAAAAGACCCCTTTAGCTTTGATTTACAACTCCAGTGGTGACTAGTCACAGGGGAAGACTTTGGGTCATTGGCTTAGTGATATAATGCATGGGACATTTAAAGCTAAGAGACAGGCACATTGTTAGCCTCATTCATTTTAATGGTGGACTCTTATCCTGAGTTTAGATGGGTCTTGAGTATCGCCAGACATACTGATATATGACAGACATGGGACAACAGGGGTTGAGGTTGTGGAGGGGGTGAGGGGTGAGAGAAGAGAGGGGAGGTTAGGAGTGTTTTGAGAGGGGGAAAAGATTTATTCTGTGCAGTTGGGAGGTTGGGGGGAAGGGTCAGTGTCATGGATGAAAGACTTGCATGGAAAGTGAATCTCGCTTAATGATTTGTCTCTACTGATCTTAGCCTCAGACAAACCTCTATCCCTCCTGGGACAAAGAGTGCATAGCTCCATAGCAAGAGTACTGTACTGGATGAGACACTCAACACACATCACTTCAACACACAGTCCGTACTAAACGTTTGACTACAGTAAATATATTATCTTACTAATGGAATTAGAGAAATAACTACCAAAACAATATTACATGCTAAAAATCTATATGGCAAATCATCAATGCCATAATAGATCTGAGAGCAGTGTTCTGTATTGGTCAGTGGTTCCCCCTGCTGGTGAATGAGCAGGCATATTTCAAAAGGCTTTTCCCATTCACATCTGTACTGTAGCTGTTGGTGCTGACTTATCCTAACCATCCATGTAATATTTTAATAAACTTGCAGTATTATTCATATAGAAAATATATAGTCTTTAGTTCTATTGTTAAAAAGACAGACTTGTCCTCCTCCTGGATTTTTGAGAGCGAGGATCCAGAGAACGAGTGGGTTAGGTCAGAACGAGGCAGAGACGTTTGAGGACTAAAACAACATAAATCAAAATGGATTCCTCCCATTACTAACTGTTATTGCAGTACTGTAATAGATATGTACCACTAAGCTCTATGAGGTGCATTTGTAGGCTTACCTGAGAATGGGACATGCAGACTTTCTGGGATGGTGGGACACCTCCAGTGGTGGAAATCTAACAGAAACGATAACAGATGAACAGTAAGTACAGTTTGGCCTTAGTCATAATTTATCATTCCTGTGGGCAAAAGGGGCGGAGCGTTTTAGAAGGTGCTGGGCACACTTGGGACAAGGTGTTGCCCACACACTCACTTTTTCCAACAGAAGACGAGGTTAGGGAAGATAGCCATAATGGCTTCATAGAAGAGTCCTCGGTCCGCCTTGCCCATGGCAAAGGTCTGCTGGATGGACTCCCTGGCACTCTCTGCTATGTTGATCTATAGGAGACAATGAGGACACTATCAGATACCGGTAGATCAGAATCACGAGATAGATGAGATAGACATAGAGGATTTAAAATTATGGAATTATAACAATATCTGTGTTCTCATTCGTTTTTTAATCTAATATCATCCTCCTTGAATTGTAATGTAAATAGCAAGGTACATACTTCACACGTTATTGATCAGTTCTAATATGTTAAGAGCGTTCCTATGGGAGGTCAGGGGGACTGAGACGGGTGGGATACAGTACAGTCAGAGTACGAGTTAGTAAGAAAACATACCCTGAGTTCGGGAGAGATCTCTGACTTGAGGAACAGTTTGCAGATCATTTCAACTATCTGGTGGAGGAGGGCATGGTCATTCTCCACTTCATGCCCACTGATGCCATTATAGGGCCTGAGTCTGCCATGTTCCTGACACGAACACGCCCTCATAGTACACACAAACACAAAAATAGTTCCTCTGTCACTTAATGATCCAATTATGGTAAGTAGGCAAAATATTCATAAAATATTCATACGTTTTCCATATTCAATTTACTGAACAATTCAATTCAAGTTAGTAAACAATCATTCTCCATAAAATCATCTCCATATTGAATAATAAAAAAAACAATAATCAATAGTCAACTCTCTCGCTCCAGGTAAAACGACAAATCGTTGACTTGGAATTCCACCGTTATCAGTTTGTGGTTGTCGACCCATCTCTTCAAGTGGGAAGAGTCTCCATCCTCTGAACACAAGCTGACTGATTCAATCAGTCTTGCTGCCAAGGGACTGCCTGACAGCTTGAAAGACATTTTGGACACTACAGTGAAAATGGTTAACTGTGTTAAAGCAAGGCCCCTGAACTCGTGTATTTTCTGCACTATGCAATGATATGGGCAGCGACACACAGATGTGCGCTGGTTATCAATGGGCAGGTATTGACACTTTTTTTTTTTATTTAGAGACAAGCTTAAAGTTTTCTTTACTGACCATAATTAACAAGGACAACACACAGGTCTTTCCATCATTGTATGATTGTTTTGTGTGCAAATGGACTCAAGTTTACGGACAATGTCAAATGTGATATAGCGAAGCACCTGAGTTAGTTGGGTGCGCAATTACGCAGGTACTTTCCCGAAATGGATGAACAAACAACTGGAATCGTTATCACTTTCATGCCCTGCCTCCAGTCCACTTACCAATATCTGAACAAGAGAGCCTCATCTAAATTGCAACAAGCGGTTCTGTGAAAATTTAATTTAATCAGAAGCCACTGCCAGATTGCTGGATTGGGCTGCGCTCAGAGTATCCTGCCTTGGCAAATCGGCTGTTAAGACACTGATGCCCCTTGCAACCATGTACCAATGTGAGAGTGGATTTTTGGCCCTCACTAGCATGAAAACTAAATACCGACACAGACTATGTGTGGGAAATGATTTAAGACTGAGACTCTCTCCAATACAACATTGCAGAGTTATGTGCATCCTTTCAAGCACACCCTTCTCATTAACCTGTGGTGAGTTATTCACAATTTTCCATGAACTAATAAGGTTTTGTATGTAAGATGTTTAAAAAAAGAGCAAAATTATTGATTATTATTATATTCTTCTTTGTGCCCTGGTCCTTTAAGAGCTCTTTGTCACTTCCCACGAGCTGGGTTGTGACAAAAACTCACACTCATTCTTATGTTTAATAAATGTATTGTATAGTGTGTGTGTGGCAGGTTTACAATGATGACAAAAAACAACATTTGAGAGTACGCTGACCCTGGTGCTAGAGGGGGTACGCAGCTGGAGGTTGAATGTTTGAAGGGGTACGGGACTATAAAGAGTTTGGGAACCCCTGCTTTAGACTGTGAAGATCTAAGCAGAAATGTTGATTGACAAGAATAGAATGCTCTCTTCAGTGATGTCACTCTAATAGGCGTATACACATGGCCTATGGACTACTGTATATTCTTAAAGGTCGACTCTGGGCAGTTGAACATGTGCTCTTTATGACAGAATGTTAAATCAAAAGTTTGGTGGAAAAACCTGACCTTGAAAAAAAAGTCTGATGTTTGTACTGATGTTGTCTGTTCGTAAATACTGTTTTTATCGTTTATATGTTCACCTGCCCGGGGACTGCAGACGGAAATGATCTGTTGGCTAAATCTGCTATTACACATATTTTCTCAAGTGTACTGAGACTTCTGTTTTGTTATACATTGTCCCTGTTCAAATAGACGTAATAATAATAGTATAACATCATAATGTTTTGCTACTTTGCTGTGCCATACATAATAAATTATGAAGAAAAATCAAAGTGTTTACTTTGTACAACATAGGACAGGACAATTTTGCCTTACAAAATAAGATCTGTGTCCAATAAACTTTAATGCTTTGAAGTCAATCAGTCAGACGTCTGTTGGAAAATATGCATGTTTTATTGCAGGGATTGGTCCCGTGAGGGATTTTTGGCCTCCCAAAGAAAGGATTTTAGTTTTGAGCCAGAAAAGACTGTAAAATCACCAGGAATTCATAAAAGAATAACGTAATTCAGGAAAACCTGTTAATTTAGGAAATCTGTTCCCAAGTATTCCCACGAATAAAAAAGAGACAAATGTGATCATGACTCAATGTAATCAAGGTATGAAATTATTCTTATTTTCAAGTCTCTTTTGGGGCTTAGTTGTGGTCAATTTGCCCCCCAACCATCTGCTCCGACAAAAATCGGCCCGCGGCTGAATCTAGTTGCCTACCTCTGTTTTATGTGCATGTTATGATCCAACTTCACTCTGTAAAAGGCAGGTGTCATGCATACTGCAGATAGTGTCTAAAGCTCAAATTCACATTGGCCTACATGTGGTGAACAGCAAGGAAAAAATGGCATTTAAAATGAACTAATATAGTATAAACCGCTGTAATAAATAAGAAAAATTGGAACCACTTATCAACTTTCAGTTGCCTACCAGTTTGCCTCCAGAGATTTGATAACCAGATCCTGAGCAACAAAGAGGGAGTTGGGAGAAACCTATCTCATCTTCGGGATCTGTGAGATGAGGTTGGCACTTCACTGAAGATAATCCTCTACAATGACAGACAAACAGACAGGGGACCAAAATAATACTGGTTATTAATAATAAGCTTGGCTCAGTGTGTGAAAAGGTTTTATGGTCTCAAGGGAAGGCAGGCAGGCGGCAGGAAGCAAAGGATAAGGTGCCAAAATGTTGGTTTTATTAAAGGCACAGTGCAGTCAAAATTCATTAAAAAAAAAGTAACATATTGTACAAAAGCTGATGAAACTAACACTGTAAAAGTGTGGCATTTGTTTTTCATTGTTATTTCCTGATAGTTGCTGGTTTAAAATACAATCTACACAGGACCTTATAATCAGCAGGTTTTACATGGGTGGAGTTTTGGCTTAGTTAATATAGACTAATAACGAAGAGGGATCCAAACCTCTGCCAATAACAGCAAGTTTTCAGGTTTCCCCTACCCACTTAGACCACTCCCAGACATTCCTAGCAAAATTATTGCATGAGAAGTACTTTAATAGAAAACTATTACAGTAACCCACTGGGCACAGTCTGGTTGAATCAATGTTGTTTCAACGTAATTTGCCAATGTATTATGACATTGAATCTGGATTTGCAAAAAGTCATCAACCAGTACTGTTTTCATATAATTTCAACCAGTGTTGCAAACATTGAAATTAGGATAAAACTTCAACTTAAATACAATAATTTAACCTGACCAACAGGTTGTTACATCAATTTAATTTCAACATAATCATCAAAACTATCTATACATTGATATTGCATTGCAAATTCCACGTAGAATGGTAAAAAATCAAATGTAGAATCTAAATGGAAATTACAACACAAGTCATGTGGTGTTGTAAATATGTTGAACATGCAACATCCGATCCACGTCCCATTTTAATATTTTAGATGTTGACATTTTTGCATATTGTCACTGTTTAATCAACATCTGTTTGTCCTCCTATATTCAATAGGTGGGTGGTTGAAATGATGTTGAGTTTCATGTTTGATTAGACATATTTTATTTGACCTTGTTTCAATGTTGATAGTGAAATGGTATATTTGAATCAACATCATTATTTCAATGTCATGCCATCAACCAAAATAAAGAGATACCTAGAGGTATATTGAAATCAAATCTGAAGCCAGTCTAACGATTCCCGCCTAAACAGCGACTCCTATTGGTATGCGAGGAGAACATGTCTACCATCCATATGCTTACCTCTATGTATGCTGCTTAGCTTTGGAAACAAGCTGTGTTGTTTCTACTGAGCTATCCATAATTTCAATGTGTAGATACAGTTGAAGTCGGAAGTTTACATACACCTTAGCCAAATACATTTAAACTCAGTTTTTCATAATTCCTGACATTTAATTCTAGTAAGAATTCCCTGTCTTAGGTCAGTTAGGATCACCACTTTATTTTAAGAATGTGAAATGTCAGAATAATAGTAGAGAGAATTATTTTTTTCAGCTTTTATTTCTTTCATCACATTCCCAGTGGGTCAGAAGTTTACATACACTAGATTAGTATTTGGTAGCATTGCCTTTAAATTCTTTAACTTGGGTCAAACGTTTCGGGTAGCCTCCAACAAGCTGGGTGAATTTTGGCCCATTCCTCCTGACAAAGCTGGTGTTACTGAGTCAGGTTTGTAGGCCTCCTTGCTCACACAGGCTTTTTCAGTTCTGCCCACAAATTTTCTATGGGATGGAGGTTGAGATTTTGCCACAACTTTGGAAGTATGCTTGGGGTCATTGTCCATTTGGAAGACCTATTTGCGACCAAGATTTAACTTCCTGACTGATGTCTTGAGATGTTGTTTCAATATATCCACATAATTTTCCTCCCTCATGATGCCATCAATTTTGTGAAGTACACTAGTCCCTCCTGCAGCTAAGCACCCCCACAACATGATGCTGCCACCCCCGTGCTTCACGGATGGGATGGTGATCTTCGGCTTGCAAGCCTTCCCCTTTTTCCTCCAAACATAACAATGGTCATTATGGCCAAACAGTTCTATTTTTGTTTCATCAGACCAGAGGACATTTCTCCAAAAAGTACGATCTTTGTCCCCATGTGCAGTTGCAAACTGTAATCTGGCTTTTTTATGGCGGTTTTGGAGCAGTGGCTTCTCCCTTGCTGAGCAGCCTTTCAGGTTATGTCGATTTAGGACTAGTTTTACTGTGAATATAGATACTTTTGTACCTGTTTCCTCAAGCATCTTCACAAGGTCCTTTGCTGTTGTTCTGGGATTGATTTGCACTTTTCACACCAAAGTACGTTCATCTCTAGGAGACAGAACGCGTCTCCTTCCTGAGCAGTATGACGGCAGCGTGGTCCCATGATGTTTATACTTGTGTACTATTGTTTGTACAGATGAACGTGGTACTTTCAGGTGTTTGGAAATTGCTCCCAAAGATTAACCAGACTTGTTGAGGTCTACTATTTTTTTTCTGAGGTCTAAAGCCATGACATCATTTTCTGGAATTTTCCAAGCTGTTTAAAGGCACAGTCAACTTGTGTATGTAAACTTCTGACCCACTGGAATTGTGATACAGTGAATTGTAAGTGAAATAATCTGTCTATAAACAATTGTTGGAAAAATTATTTGTGTCATGCACAAAGTAGATGTGCTAACCGACTTGCCAAAACTATAGTTTGTTAACAAGAAATTTGTGGAGTGGTTGAAAAACGAGTTGTATGCAAACTTCCGACTTCAACTGTAAGTATACAATCATTCATTCATGATTGATCTTTAGAAAATCAGAAGTAGCCCTATAAATAGGATGCCAAATTCATGATATTAATAATAATAAACCTTTGCCATTAGATATTGTCTTTATAATTGTGTTATTCATAATATATACGGATAAGACAAATCCAAATGTTTCTTATCTTTATCAATTTGGCATTCTATTTATAGGGCTAAGTTGCCATATGATGTTTGTGTTGCCACACTAGTGAAAAACAGGTATTGTTTTTATTTTACCAGGTAAGTTGACTGAAAACACATTCTCATTTACAGCAACAACTTGGGGAATAGTTACAGGGGAGAGGATAAGGTGACAGCCAAATTGGGAATTTAGCCAGGACACCAGGGTTAACACCCCTACTCTTACACTAAATGCCATGGGATCTTTAGTGAGCACAGAGAGTCAGGACACCTATTCAATGTCCCATCTGAAAGACAGCACCCAACACAGGGCAATGTCCCCAATCACTGCCCTGGGGTATTAGGATTTTTTTAGACCAGAAGAAAGGTTGCCTCCTACAACACCACTTCCAGCAGCATCTTATCTCCTATCCAGGGACTAACCAGGACCAAACCTGCTTAGCTTCAGAAGCAAGCCAGCAGTGAGATGCAGGGTGGTATGCTGCTTGTCAACCTGTTTGTGACGTCGTCTGAGAGATGCACCCGATTGACCTGATTGCCTTATTAGTATGGGTATCCTATGATCATTAACACAGAGCACAACGAATGTCAAGCTAATCAAGCCATGTGGAGAAGACGACAATGGCTGAAGAGGTAAGACACAATAATTTTGTCAACTATGAATGCAAATGGTAATTATTTTGATTGTTTGTTGGATTACTGCAATTTAGCTCTGGCTTATCATAAACGGTGGTGTAAATTCCATGCGGATGTTTTACTGTAGCTCTGGCAGAGTCTAGCAATAACAGAACATCTGACATTTCTACTGAAACTAGTGTAGATGGTAACTTGAGTGACACCTCCTCCAGTGTTACAAGTGATCATACGGAAAGGTTGTTTGATAGTGATGAGACTGAGAGGTCGTCTGATAGTGTGTGAAGCAGCATCTTCTCAAACTGCAACAAAGGGTGGTATATGTGTGAAGCTGGCATCTTGGGTAAGTAGTATATTGGTAATTCTCTGAGAGGGGCTTAATGTTCCAAAAGATGCAAACACCTAGCCAGCAGATCTGACCCGCTTGTGTACAACTGCACGAGGTTTGGACAGACTTCCTGTGTAGATTAAGACACTGAGGAGCTGGAGCAAGATATGTTTTGGGAAAACCTCAATTTAAAAAAAGTGTTGTACTCTGAATTGTCCCATTATTCCAACTCTTACACAAGAAGATTGAACAACTGCTAGTTAAGTAGCAGTCGTTCAATCACCTCCGGGTGACAGTTGGGACAATTTGGAGTACGAAGCATTTCTCATTGAGGTATATTTTCAGAGACATCTCACGCCGACTCTGCGATGTCTTAATCTACACAGGAAGTCTATCCGACCCTAGTGCAGCTGTAAGCAAGTGGGTCAGATCTGCTGGCTAGCATGGACCCAGAGAGTACAACCCTATTGAGAAATGTGGGGGTAACTATCCATATTATGGAGTTGAGCAGGGTACAGTGAAGACGCTGAGCATTCAGATTCATTGAGGATTTGAAAATCAATGTTGATGTTCTTCTCCAAATCATCTAGCTGCCAACTTTGGCCTATTTTATGCAGCTTTAATGATTTCCATTCTTTTGTTGTTGCCTTATTCACTGGAGAGTATAAGCCAGTCCCTGTGGATGATTACCTGACTGATGTCCTGAGTTGAATGTGCTCATAGTTTCAGGTATCAATCTGACAAATCGTCATTATCATGTCACAATCAAAGCTTTTCTTTGATGCACCAGTGCGAGCCATGCTAAAATATATCAATTTCTGTACTGGATATTTTGCATGTGAAAGATGTCAGAGTAAAGGCTCTTGGAACGGAAGGATAGTGTTGCACTCTGAGGGGAGATAAATGATGGCTGGCCTATATGGCTAGCCATCAAAGACTGTAGCTGCATCTCCATTAATAGACACTGGCGTTTCTTGTATTTCAGGGTTTCCATTAGATTATATTCATATGGTGTGCTTGGGTGTCATGAGGATGTTGATTTTCCTAAAACGAGGTCCAAGAACATGCAGACCATCTTCCTCTCAAACTGTCAGAGGCTCTGATCTCTGTTTGAGGCTTATTGCCAAAAGAATTTGCCTGACAACCTCTGTCACTGGCAGGACTTAACCGATAGAAGGCCACTGAGTACAGGCAGTTTTTGCTCTACACGTGTCCAATAGTATTGAAGGATGTTGTTTTCAAAGAGGCATATCACCACTATCTCCCGCAGTGTAGGCATGTCAATTTGATTTGATTTGATTTGAATTTTGCTAGATTCAGATGACATGAGGAGACATGACCTTGATTAGGCCAAACATTTGCTGATGCACTTTGTTGAGACGAGCAAGAGTATCTATGGTGATACATTTACAATGTACAGTGCATTCGGAAAGTTTTCAGACCCCTTGACTTTTTCCACATTTTGTTACATTACAGCCTTATTCTAAAATTGATTAAATTGTTTTGTCCCTCAATCTACACACAGTACCCCATAATGACAAAGCAAAAACTGGTTTTTAGAAATGTTTGCACATTTATTGTAAATAAAAAACTGGAATCACATTTACATAAGTATTCAGAACCTTTACTCAGTACTTTGTTGAAGCACCTTTGGCAGCTATTACAGCCTCGAGTCTTCTTGGGTATGATGCCACAAGCTTGGCACACCTGTATTTGGGGAGTTTCTCCCATTTTTCTCTGCAGATCCTTTCAAGCTCTGTCAGGTTGGATGGGGAGCGTCGCTAAAAAGCTATTTTCAGGTCTCTCCAGAGATGTTAGATCGGTTTCAAGTCCAGGCTCTGGCTGGGCCATTCAAGGACATTCAGAGACTTGTCCTGAAGACACACCTGCGTTATCTTGGCTGTGTGCTTAGGGTCGTTGTTCTGTTGGAAGGTGAACCTTGGCCCCAGTCTGAAATCCTGAGCGCTCTGGAGCAGGCTTATCAAGGATCTCTCTGTGCTTTGCTCCGTTCATCTCTCCCTCGATCCTGACTCGTCTTCCAGTCCATGCCACTGAAAAACATTACCACAGCATGATGCTGCCACCACCATGCGTCACCGTAGGTACCAGGTTTCCTCCAGATGTGGCGCTCGGCAGTCAGGCCAAAGAGTTCAATCTTGGTTTCATCAGACCAGAGAATCTTGTTTCTCATGGTCTGAGAGTCCTTTAGGTGACTTTTGGCAAACTCCAAGCAGGCTGTTGTGCCTTTTACTGAGGAGTGGCTTCCGTCTGGCACCTCTACCATAAAGGTGCAACAGAGATGTTTGTCCTTCTGGAAGGTTCTCGCATCTCCACAGAGGAACTCTGGAGCTCTGTCAGAGTGACCATCGGGTTCTTGGTCACCTCCCTGACCAAGGCCCTTCTCCCCCGATTGGTCAGTTTGGCCGGGAGGCCAGCTCTAGGAAGAGTCTTGGAGGTTCCAAACCTCTTCCATTTCAGAATGATGGAGGCCACTGTGTTCTTAGAGACCTTCAATGCTTCAAAAAAAATGTTGGTACCCTTCCCCAGATCTGTGCTTCATCACAATTCTGTCTCTGAGCTCTACCGACAATTCCTTTGACCTCATGGCTTGGTTTTTGCTCTGAAATGCACTGTCAACTGTGGGACCTTTATATAGACAGTTGTGTGCCTTTCCAAATCATGTCTAATCAATGGAATTTACCACCGGTGGACTCCAATCAAGTTGTAGATACATCTCAAGGATGATCAATGGAAACAGGATGCATCTGAGCTATAGTTCTAGTTTCATAGCAAAGGGTCTGAATACTTATGCAAATATTGTTTTACTACATTCCAAACTTTTTTGATTTGCCATTATGGGGTATTGTGTGTAGATTGAGGAAAAAATGTATATTTAATCCATTTTAGAATAAGGCTGTAACTTAACAAAATGTGGAAAAAGTCAAGGGGTCTGAATACTTTCTGAATGCACTGTACATGGTCTCACTCGCTTGGCAGATAGTGCTTCACAAATGCTCACCCAATTACCTTAATTGCTTTGAGTTTGAGAACCATTTGCAGTGTCTTAAACATGTCATCATTATGCTTTATACACGGAATAAAAATACACTACCGTTCAAACGTTTTGGGTCACTTAGAAGTTAGGAAACTCCTCCTTGTTTTTGAAAGAAAAGCACATTTTGTCCATTAAAATTACATCAAATTGATCAGAAATTCGAAATACAGTGTAGACATCTTGTAAATTAATCTTGTAAATTAATCTTGTAAATCAATATTGTAGCTGGAAACGGCAGATTTCTTAATGAAATATCTACATAGGCGTACAGAGGCCCATTATCAGTAACCATCACTCCTGTGTTCAAATGGCACATTGTGTTAGCTAATCCAAGTTTATCATTGCAAACCCTTTTGCAATTACAGTGGGGCAAAAAAAGTATTTAGTCAGCCACCAATTGTGCAAGTTCTCCAACTTAAACAGATGAGAGAGGCCTGTAATTTTCATCATAGGTACACTTCAACTATGACAGACGAAATGAGAAAAAGAAATCCAGAAAATCACATTGTAGGATTTTTTTATTTATTTATTTGCAAATTATGGTGGAAAATAAGTATTTGGTCAATAACAAAAGTTTATCTCAATACTTTGTTATATACCCTTTGTTGGCAATGACAGAGGTCAAACGTTTTCTGTAAGTCTTCACAAGGTTTTCACACACTGTTGCTGGTATTTTGGCCCATTCCTCCATGCAGATCTCCTCTAGAGCAGTGATGTTTTGGGGCTGTCGCTGGGCAACACGGATTTTCAACTCCCTCCAAAGATTTTCTATGGGGTTGAGATCTGGAGACTGGCTAGGCCACTCCAGGACCTTGAAATGCTTCTTAAGAAGCCACTCCTTCGGTTGCCCGGGCGGTGTGTTTGGGATCATTGTCATGCTGAAAGACCCAGCCACGTTTCATCTTCAATGCCCTTGCTGATGGAAGGAGATTTTCACTCAAAATCTCACGATACATGGCCCCATTCATTCTTTCCTTTACACGGATCAGTCGCCCTGGTCCCTTTGCAGAAAACAGCCCCAAAGCATGATGTTTCCACCCCCATGCTTCACAGTAGGTATGGTGTTCTTTGGATGCAACTCAGCATTCTTTGTCCTCCAAACACGACGAGTTGAGTTTTTACCAAAAAGTTCTATTTTGGTTTCATCTGACCATATGACATTCTCCCAATCCTCATCTGGATCATCCAAATGCTCTCTAGCAAACTTCAGACGGGCCTGAACATGTACTGGCTTAAGCAGGGGGACACGTCTGGCACTGCAGGATTTGAGTCCCTGGCGTAGTGTGTTACTGATGGTAGGCTTTGTTACTTTGGTCCCAGCTCTCTGCAGGTCATTCACTAGGTCCCCGTGTGGTTCTGGGATTTTTGCTCACCTTGTGATCATTTTGACCCCACGGGTGAGATCTTGCGTGGAGCCCCAGATCGAGGAAGATTATCAGTGGTCTTGTATGTCTTCCATTTCCTAATAATTGCTCCCACAGTTGATTTCTTCAAACCAAGCTGCTTACCTATTGCAGATTCAGTCTTCCCAACCTGGTGCAGGTCTACAATTTTGTTTCTGGTGTCCTTTGACAGCTCTTTGGTCTTGGCCATAGTGGAGTTTGGAGTGTGACTGTTTGAGGTTGTGGACAGGTGTCTTTTATACTGATAACAAGTTCAAACAGGTGCCATTAATACAGGTAACGAGTGGAGGACAGAGGAGCCTCTTAAAGAAGAAGTTACAGGTCTGTGAGAGCCAGAAATCTTGCTTGTTTGTATGTGACCAAATACTTATTTTCCACCATAATTTGCAAATAAATTCATTAAAAATCCTACAATGTGATTTTCTGGATTCTTTTTCCTCATTTTGTCCGTCATAGTTGAAGTGTACCTATGATGAAAATTACAGGCCTCTCTCATCTTTTTAAGTGAGAGAACTTGCACAATTGGTGGCTGACTAAATACTTTTTTGCCCCACTGTATGTTATTACAGCTGAAAACTGTTGTTCTGATTAGAGAAGCAATACAACTGGCCTTCTTTAGACTAGTTGAGTATCTGGAGCATCAGCATTTGCAGGTTCGATTACAGGCTCAAAATGGCAAGAAACAAATAACTTTCTTTTGAAACTCATCAGTCTATTCTTGTTCTGAGAAATTAAGGTTATTCCATGTGAGAAATTGCCAAGAAACTGAAGATCTCGTACAACGCTATCTACTCCTCCCTTCACAGAACAGCGCAAACTGGCTCTAACCAGAACAGAAAGAGGAGTGTGAGGCCCCGATGCACAACTGAGCAAGAGGACAAGTACATTAGAGTGTCTAGTTTGAGAAAAACAGACACCTCACAAGTCCTCAACTGGCAGCTTCATTAAATAGTACCCGCAAAACACCAGTCTCAACATCAACGTCAACAGTGAAGAGGCGACTCCGGGATGCTGGCCTTCTAGGCAGAGTTAATCTGTCCAGTGTCTGTGTTCTTTTGCCCATCTTAATCTTTTCTTTTTATTGGCCAGTCTGAGATATGGCGTTTTCTTTGCAACTCTGCCTAGAAGGCCAGCATCCCGGAGTCACCTCTTCACTGTTGACGTTGTATATGGCAAGCCTAAATAAGTTCAGTAGTAACAATGGGCTTATCAAGTCACATAAGTTGCATGGACTCACTCTTTGTGCAATAATAGTGTATAACATGACTACCTCATCTCTGTACCCCACACATACAATTATATGTAAGGTCCCTCACTCAAGCAGTGACTTTCAAATACAGATTCAACCACAAAGACCAGGGAGGTTTTCCAATGCCTTTCAAAGAAGGACACCTATTGGTAGCTGTGTAAAAATAAAAAAAGCTGCCATTGAATATCCCTTTGAGCATGGTGAAGTTATTTATTACACTTTGGATGCTGTATCAATACGCAGTCACTGCAAAGATACAGGTGTCTTTCCTAACTCAATTGCTGAAGGAAACCGCTCAGGGATTTCACCATGAGGCCAATGGTTGCTTTAAAACAGAGTTTAATGGCTGTGGTTGGAGAACTGAGGATGGATCAACAACATATTAGTTACTCTACATTACTAACAAAATTGAAAGAGTGAGAAGAATTAAGCCTGTATAGAATAAAAATATTCAAAAAAATGCATCTTGTTTGCAACAAGGCACTAAAGTAATACTGCATAAAATGTGGCAAAGTAATTAACACTTTTTATTCAGGACAAAAAGTTATGTTTGGGGCAAATCCAATCCAACATAAATTATTACTGAGTACCACTCTCCATATTTTGCTGTGGCCTCCCGAGTGGCGCAGAGGTCTGAGGCATCACTATAGACCCGGGTTCGATCCCAGGCTGTGTCACAGCAGGTCGTGACTGGGTGACCCACAATTGGCCCAGCATCGTCCGGGTTAGGGGAGGGTTTGGCCAGCCATGATTTTCTTGTCCCATCGTGCTCTAGCAACTCCTTGCGGCGGGCCGGGCGCCTGCAAGCGGACTTCGGTCGCCAGCTGGACGGTGTTTCCTCCGACACATTGGTTCAGCTGGCTTCCGGGTTAAGCGAGCAGTGTGTCAAGAAGCAGCATGGCAGTGCGGCATGGCAGGGTCGTGTTGGCAGGGTTGTGTTTCGGAGGACACATGGCTCTCGACCTTCGCCTCTCCCGAGTCCGTAGGGGAGTTGCAGCGATGGGACAAGACCTACCAATTGGATATCACTAATTTGGGGGCGAAAAAGGGGTAAAAGTACAATATAAAAAATAGTGGTGGCTGCATCATGTTATGGATATGCTTGTCATCGTTAAGGACTGGAGAGTTTTTCAGGATGAACAAACGGAATGGAGCTAAGCACAGACAAAATCCTAGTGGAAAACCTGGTTGTCTGCGTTCCACCAGACACTGGGAGATGAATTCACCTTTCAGCAGGACAATAACCTAAAACACAAGGCCAAATCTACACTGGAGTTGCTTACCAAGAAGACGGTGAATGTTCCTGAGTGGCAGAGTTAGATTTTACTTAAATCTACTTTGAAAATCCATGGCAAAACCTAATGGTTGTCTAGCAATGATCAACCAATTTGACAGAGCTTGAAGAATTTAAAAAATAATAATTGGCAAATGTTGCACAATCCAGGTGTGGAAAGCTCTTTATAGACTTACCCAGTAATCGCTGCCAAAGGTCTTCTACAAAGTATTGACTCAGGGGTGTGAATACTTATGTAAATTATATATTTATTTTTAATTTAAATAAATGTGCAAACATTTCCAAACATTTTCACTTGTCATTATGGGGTATTGTGTGTAGATGGATGAGAAATGTATTTAATTACTTTTGAATTCAGGCTAACAAAACAAAATGTGGAATAAGTCAAGGGGTATGAATACTTTGAAAGCACTAACTCTTTTGTCTTGCCAATTCACCCTCTGAATGGCACACATACAAAATCAATGCCTCAAAGCTTAAAAATCCTTCTTTAACTGGTCTCCTCCCCTTCTGATTGAAGTGGATTTAACACGTGACATCAATAAGGAATCTTAGCTTTTACCTGGTCACTGTCATGTAAGGAGATTTTGTACACTGAGTGTAGCTGAGAACTCATTTGGTAAATAGAATGGTCTACAACTTATCATGAGGTATTCTAACTCAGGTGAGCAGAACCTCGAGACTTCCTTAATATTAGAGATCGCGCACCAGCTGTTAAGACGCACACCTCCGCCTAGAGCTTACCCGGCCCTGCCATTTTGTCCTATCGATGCATAGAAAAACCAGCTAGATGTACTGTACATTGTCCTTGTTCAGCCACGACTCCGAAAAGCACAAGATATTGCAGTTCAGGTCTCATTAATAGTCTCAAACTGAGCTCATCCAGTTTGTTCTCCAGTGATTGTTCGTTCGCCAATAGAACGGAGGGTAGAGGTGGTTTATGTACTCGCCGACGTAGTTTCGTCAGGATGCCTGCATGTCTGCCTGCATGTCTGCCTCTCTTACGCCACCTTTTTCCTCTTCCGAGTCTCATTGAAGTAGAAATCTTCATCCAAATCGAGGTTAGGGATCGCTGTTCTGATGTCCAGAAGCTCATTTCCATCATAGGAAACAATAGCATAAACTTTCTTTGGTACATAATGTTAAGATCAGCAACAACAACAAAAAAACACTAACAGAATTGGTCAGGAGCCCATTAAACGACTGCTATCCATTGCAGTGCCATTCAACCGTTCCTGACTTTGACCCAAAAATTTTTTTTACATGGACAGGTTTATGCCAACAGTAGTATAGCCAACAGCAGTATAGACTCTAAGTCTGGAGACACATTTTGCACCATTAAATCAAATCAAGTGTTATTAGTCACATGCGCTGAATACAACAGGTGTAAACCTTATAGTGAAATGCTTACTTACGAGCCCATAACCAAAAATAACCATAAAGAAATATGGATGAGAAGAAGAGATAAAAGTAACACGTAATTAAAGAGCAGCAGTAAAATAGCAATAGCGAGACTATATACAGGGGGGTACCGATACAGAGTCAATGTGCGGGGTCACTGGTTAGTTGAGGTAATATGTACACGTAGGTAGAGTTATTAAAGTGAATATGCATAGATGATTGCAACAGAGAGTAGCAGCGGTGTAAAGAGGGGGCTGCAGGAGGCTTATGCCTTGGTGGTAGAAGCTGTTTAGAAGCCTCTTGGACCTAGACTTGGCTCTCTGGTACCGCTTGCCGTGCGGTAGCAGAGAGAACAGTCAATGACTAGGGTGGCTGGAGTCCTTGACAATTTTTAGGGCCTTCCTCTGACACCGCCTGGTATAGAGGTCCTGGATGGCAGGAAGCTTGGCCCCAGTGATGTACAGTACTGGGCCGTTCGCACTACCCTCTGTAGTGCCTTGCGGTCGGAGGCCGAGCAGTTGCCATACCAGGCAGTGATGCAACCAGTCAGGATGCTCTCGATGGAGCAGCTGTAGAACCATTTGAGGATCTGAGGACCCATGCCAACTCTTTTCCGTCTCCTGAGGGGAAATAGGTTTAGTCGTGCCCTCTTCACAACTGTCTTGGTGTGCTTGGACCATGTTAGTTTATTGGTGATGTGGACACCAGGGAACTTGAAGCTCTCAACCTGCTCCACTACAGCCCCGTCAATGAGAATGGGGGCGTGCTCAATCCTCTTTTTCTGTAGTCCACAATCATCTCCATCATTAGTAGAATTGTATTATAAATATCAGGGTGCTTTTCAAGACTGTGCAACATAAGAAAGGTCCTGGTTGAGTGGGCAAATAAAGGTTGAAATCTCATTGATCAACATCATCCAAATATTACCCAAATTTCCACGTTGAAATATGGTGTGCCCAATGGGAAGGTACTTGTTACCCAGTAATGATTCAATATTGATATAATAATGGCAGCATTGGGCATTTAACAAAATAATGATGGAAATGGTATTCTACATAATGTCTTCAAATATGTCCAGGCTACGGGCACTGTCAATACAAAAAACAGCTTACCAGTGGTGATTCTCATGAAACCAGTTTTAAATTGTCTCTAGCAAATTGAGTTACAAAACCATGATGCATCTGTAAAAATCAACTATCATTCTGAGGACTAAGATGTCTAGTTTTGGGGAAAATGTCTTATTTTAAATAAATGTTAACTTTCGCTTGAATTTTCTAGATTTTCACCTTAAATTCTCATTACAAAAATGTGTCCGGATGAAATTCTTGGGTCATTTTATAAAAAAGAATATTTCGAAAAACCTAATTAATTTGAACAAGACATGTTGCTGTACTTTGTCCATGAATCATAATTGATATACTAGTTAAAGTTTACATTAAACTGTATGTATTATGTACAGTGTCTGTGGACACATCTTATTATGTAACAGTTTCAAGTTCCTGTGAGAACTCCCCTACATTTTTTAAATAAAGTTGTATTCATGCATGATGCATCGTTTAGAGGATTAGTACTTAGATGAGCACAAGTTAAGTTAATGTATTCTCTTCAGAATGAGGTTCTTCTTCTCAAACATTCCCTTTACCCCACTTGTCACGATCGTTCTCAGAAATGGACCAAGTCACAGCGTGCATGACGTTCCACATATTTATTGAACGTGGACAACGCAACGCATCGTAACGCAACGCATCGTAACGCAACGCATCGTAACGCAACGCATCGTAACACAACACATCGTAACACAACACATCGTAACACAACACATCGTAACACAACACATCGTAACACAACACATCGTAACACAACACATCGTAACACAACACATCGTAACACAACACATCGTAACACAACACATCGTAACACAACACATCGTAACACAACACATCGTAACACAACACATCGTAACACAACACATCGTAACACAACACATCGTAACACAACACATCGTAACAATAAGTAGCACTCACACACACTAACCAGAAACAATACCCCACAACGCAGGTGGGAAAATGAACAACCTAAATATGATCCCCAATTAGAGGCAACGACTAACAGCTGCCTCTAATTGGGACCATACTCAAAACCAACAAAGAACTACAACAACTAGACAAAACCCCCCCTAGTCACGTCCTGACCTAAATCACCATAGAGAACCCAGAGGGCTCTCTATGGCCAGGACGTGACAACTTGGTCTTCTCATTACCGAGACGGGTAAAGAGCTCAAATTGGGAAAAGTCATTTTTTTATGTTTTATAATTGTAAAATTTCATTTGAAATATATATATTTTCAGTGTTATGTCTAACTCACGCCTTTGCTCCCCTAATGAAATCTTTCAAAATATTTGAAATATGAATTTGTTTATTACTTTATTGGACGTCAAACTGTTGCAGAAAAACGTCAATGGCAATCGTGGAGAGGCAGCAAGGAGAGAGCGAAAATGGCTTGTATTAAATGAGCAAATTATGTTTTACAGGGGTAGGGGTGGGCCCAACAAATTTGTAAAATGATAAACAAATTAAGTTAGTTGTGAAATACATTTTATAGATAAAATCAAAGGAGAATATAGTTTTTAAATGTGTGCATGCTTTTCTCCGACAATAGCCTACGTCTGATGCAAAGGGGGTGTGGTAGATATCAAAACTCTTCCGCAGTAGGATTCACTTGTCTACCTTGCCAAAAGGAGGCTATCGAGTAAGGGAGGACCATCTTCCGTTTGCCTACTAAGGAATTTACACACTCCTCGACCACTTGACACAGAGAGAGAGAGATTGAGGACTAGTCATGGCTATAACCCGTTTTAGCATGTACATTGCCATTGAGGGCTTCCACCACACACTATAATGGCACTGAAACAAAGATGAATCTCTATGCCACTCAACCGGTTTCTGGGTCATGGAGGAGAGATGATGAACTTTTGCCGAAAGGAGAAAAAGCCATAGCCTTCCTCATATCACTCCTTTGGCAAAACAGTTGCCTTAACAAGCAGGGCAAACAATACATTATCTGGTTGAAACCTAATTTACAAGCTGAAGGCAAAGTAGACTATCATAACGCCACAATATTCATAGGCCTTTCTCAATCAAACATTTATACATTTTCAATATGAGATGTCGTTAAACCAATAAATTGACAAAACCCGCAGGAAAAAGGGGTGCGCGCTTCAGGAGTAACCGCGGGTGTCTGGCCATACCAGAGGAAGAGGCGATGTGAGAATGTTTACTCCGTCCAAAATCTGTCCAGGAAAGTAAGACCAGAAAATTTGGATTTTTTTTTTTTATGGAGGTCAATGAGTGTCGAATTTGGTCATCAAATTGAATTGCTAATTTGCTATGTGAGGCTTGTTTGATCTAATATAAATTCCGTACTGGCTAGGTTGTTACGAATACACTGATATACAATAAGAGGACAGACGTAGCATTTTGGCAACTTTTGAAAGAAAAATACTGGATCTACAAAGAGAACTGAAACTTGTTAGCAATGGAGAGTGTTTAGCAGTTGTAGGCCTACACTTGCTTAAAAATAGTTGGCTAACTATATTGGCATGCACATGTGATTAACTCCAGCGCACACAGGGGAATCTTAAGCGTGAGTGTGATCTAGCAATCTTTTTGATCTAGCAACCTTCGGTAACTGGCTCTACACTCTAACCACTAGGCTACCTGCTGCCCCAAAAGAAGGAATTTGTCATTACTTTTCCTTTTGATACTTAAGTATATTTTAGTAATTACATTTACTTTTCATATTAAGTACATTTAAAACCAAATACTTTTAGACTTTTACTCAAGTAGTATTTTACTGGGTGACAAACTTTTGAGTAATTTTCCATTAAAGTATCTTTACTTTTACTCAAGTATGACAATTGGGTACATGGTTACCAAGGTTTGGTTACCAAGGTCTGATCATCTGAAGAAGCGGGCCACAATGCTGTTGATTTTGGTCTTCTGGAGGTGAAGGTGGTCTGTTCCGCAACTTGTCCACCTCTTGGTAGAACTTCAGAGCTCCGTGAGCATCATAGGCCTTCAGGTAACTCTTGAAGAAGTCCAGGTTGGTGGGACTTCTCATCTTCCCTAAATACCATGGCTGATCTTGGGCAAAGCTGTGGTCCTTCTTAACTGGACTACTGGTGGATGTCACCACTGGCATCTCTGGGATCTCCTCTAAAGGACACATTTTTACAGTATGGTATGTTTCATTGACTTATCATTGAAGCTGATAGGAAAGGTTTTAATGTAATTTCTGTCATACCCTGTACTGGCTTCCAGTCACAGTAGAGCCTATGCATTTTACTAATCTCCTCCACAGCCATCTTGGGGTACTTCTAAGCCAAGGTTTAAATGGAAGGTCGTACAGATCTGAGGAGAGGATCCACAACTACAACTTTCCCGTCGTATCCTTGCATTATTCGGTACAACTTTTGTCCGTAGAGTACTTCTACTACAACCAAATGGCACTCATTATGTTCTTACTGGTATTCCTGTAATGCAGGTGGATTATGCCTTCCATCCTGATGTCCTCTAAGGGCAGCAGGGCCCAGGTCTCCTCAGTGAGAGGCTCAGTACAGGCCTGCCAGTGAGCCAGAGCCTCCCTCGTCCTCTCACCTGCTGCTCTGGAGAGTGGGAGCACTAGAGGACACTGTCACTCCACGACTCACTTTCCCCGTGACCTCATTCTGAGTGAACTGAGAGAAATCAATAGAGGAGTAAAACTACAGGAGGATCTGGTGTAGCTGTTTCCAAATTCCTCTATTCAAAAAATCTGATTAGAAGTTAGTTTGTCTTTATCCAGAAATGCATTGTAGATGGGACCCGGAAAGGGAGAACCTTGTACTGACACTGAATACATGAGTTTGTAATCAAAGGGTGAGGAAAAAGTATAGAAAATACATGTTATCACTTTGCGGTCAAGCACATACTCCAGTCAAAGGTTTAACACCCACCTGGTATAATTTCTACTTGGCCATGTAAATCCAGGGCATCATATTGCCAGAGGGGAGGTGGCAGATCGGGGTCTCCATACAGGCGTGAGGGGGGTTATGGGATCACTGCTCCTGGAGAGTGGGAGCACTAGAGGGCACTGTCACTCTACGACTCACTTTCCCCGCTCTTGGGTGGGAGGATGGGCAGGACTGGGAGGGGGCCAGTGCTGGACCCAAAGGTAACAGAACTCAACTTTCTGAGGAGAGGAGTACTGGTACTTATCTTTGAGCTCCCACTTCCTCCTCTTGCTTCTGCCCTCCCTCTTGGCACTAGGCTAACCCCTGTATGCGTCCCAAATGGCACCATATTCAGAGTTCTACTTTTGTTCAAGGCCCATAGGTCTTTGGTCAAAAGTTGTGCACAATAAAGGGATAAGGTGCCATTTGGGACGCAGACCCTCCTGTGTTACCAGCGGGGATGCAACAGGTGGTCATGATGCTGGAGCCCTTTGTGAGGTGGACAACCCTGATGACAGTGAGCAGGGCCTGGTAGCGGTTCCTCTGAGTCTCATTCTGCTGCCAGTCTATCTGGAGCACTGCACTCTCACAGTGAACGTCACCCGCTCCTCTTCTTCAGGTACACGAGACACACCCACCCACCCACGCAGAAATGCACGCACGCACACACAAAGGGCTACTCCCACATACATTTCAGTAACTTCTTATCTCAGGGGTATTTTTATTTTTATCGCTTTGGTACTATTTTCACAAGTATGTGGTGAATTTTCAAAACTCTTAGTATAAAACACCAAACTGGTAACACTTGTAAGGCAGCCAGTTTTACATTCAAAACCTTTTGTTCTGCATTCATTTTGTATGTTCACTGTTAAATATAATGAGCACATTGGTTTAATCACCAAAACACAACAATGATATCGTCTCAATTTAGTTATTTTAACAACTAATTATTCCAATAGCAAAAACTGTAAGATACATGTTTAAAAATTGCCCTTTGACTGTAGTATGCTACGGCACTGTAAATTACAGTACATTACACTGTTTTCACATTGGGCAATACATTTTCACTACCCATTAAAATTGACTGAACATCACATTTCCATAATTTTATCCCATGTGTGATCATTGAAGACATATTTCACAATTTAAAGAAATGAAAGAAACAATGTTTAGCAGGAGCTAGTTTGTAACAAGCCTGTCTTAAGCATTTGGCTATAGGTTCTCATCGAAATCACGGTAAATATTCTCATTGTTCATGCACCTGGGGAAATCGTTTTGAGTTTTGTGTGGCATATCAAGAAGCTGAATAAACCACATAATCATTACACAGGTGCACCATGTTCTGGGGACAATAAAAGGCCACTCTAAAAATTTGCAGTTTTGTCACACAACACAATGCCACAATTGTCTCAAGTTTTGAGGGAGTGTGCAATTGGCATGCTGACTGAACGAATGTCCACTAGAGCTGTTGCCAGAGAATTTTATGTTTGGCAGTACGTCCAAAAGGCCTCACAACCGCAGACCACGTGTAACCATGCCAGCCCAGTATCTCCACATCCGGCTTCACCTGCGGGATCGTTTGAGACCAGCCACCTGGACAGCTGATGAAACTTTGAGGAGTATTTCTGTCTACATTAAAACCCTTTTGTGGGTAAAAACGAATTCTGATTGGCTGGGCCTGGCTCACCAGTGGGTGTGCCTATGCCCTCCCATGCCCATCCATGCCTGTGCCCCTTCCCAGTCAAGTGAAATGGATAGATTAGGGCCTAATGAATATTCAATATTTTCTAACATTCTTTTAATCAGGAAAAAGGCACAATCTTGCAACGTGTCAAGATGACAACTTATTCAACTTTCTACTCCAAACATATTTACTTTCAGCTTGTCATGACGAAAACTGCAGGAACTCTTTACACAAAAAGTAGTAGTGATACAGCTGTCTGTTTTGAAGTAAACAAACCAATACGATCTGTCATACCAGGAACCCACCTCTTCTCACATCCTGCAATGAATGACAGGCCACTCAGTAGCAATTTGACTTATCAGCTTGAATGTGGCAATCTTGTTGATCATTTGATTGTTTTGTGAACCTAAATCAGTTTGAGTAAGTAATTGACTTTTCAAAGATGGTTTGGTTACCTGGATGCATGGAAATTCAGGACACAAGTACCAATTGTTTTAGGATAGAACACATAACGGAGTCTGACCAAATACCTAGGCTAATATATACATAAGAAATAAGTGCATCCAAGATATACAGAATCAACAATGGTAGCTACTGATTTAACTGAAGAAATGTGCGCATACTGGCAAATTCAAATGTATTTAAGAAATTAAAAAAATATATAATATCTTTGATAAGGTCCGCAAGTGCTTTATCACATTGTCTTCCTAAAAGTAGACCACAGAAAAGTGAAAGACAATTTTCTTAAATTAAATGTTACATTTTCATTTGAAATTCAGATGTTATTTATCTAAACTAGTACACACAGAGTAAAAACGTGCATCAGTCATAGCTACACACCTGTTCTTGGTGTCATTTGAGATGTGTACCACCTTAAACTTACAAAAGGCATCCCTTTTGTCTGATCAATGACGTTCTGGTAAGATTAAATAGTTGTCCACCATTAGTATTTTTTTACAGCAAAGTCTTTTCACAAGTTTTGCATTCTTGAAGTG
Source organism: Brachymystax lenok tsinlingensis (assembly GCA_030435695.1). Classification (NCBI taxonomy): domain Eukaryota; kingdom Metazoa; phylum Chordata; class Actinopteri; order Salmoniformes; family Salmonidae; genus Brachymystax; species Brachymystax lenok. The sequence continues at coordinate 24,630,759 of CM059788.1, read as the reverse complement.
ATGTCATAAACGACACAGTTTTCAAATGTGTCATGGTTGGGTGACAATGGAATGTCGTGACACCATCTCTCACTTTGTAGTCTACTGTAGTCTAGTCATCCTTCTCTCCCCTCATGGAAAACCAATACCTCAAGGCCGAAGAGATGATTTCAACTTATCTACTACTCTACAGTGACCATGATATAGCCTACTTCAGAATAATACAGAAATGAAGGTCCTGTAGTAGTAGTTAATTCACTGTGCAGACCTCTTATTTGATCAATGTTCCAGAAATTATAAATATTTACCTACAAATGCTAATGTGAATGATTTCTATAGCATACGAAGGCCCTTTATCAAATGTAATATTTTCTAAGCTGAGAAACTAGATACATGTAATTTCTATTCAGTTATTTGTAATTATAGGCCTTGACTACTAGTTTCTTAGTACATCAATAGCCTATTTGTACCACAGGGTGGCGTTGGGAATATAGCTCTTGTCAACTAGCTCATCGTTTCTGTAAATACAATGATGAGAGGCTTTTTGCGGGAGTTTTATTTTCCCTGAGATGGAATTTAGGTCTATCTCCCATCAAATCTCGATTGGCTTTCTAGCCATTGCAGTACTTTATGTAACCTAACGTTTTCTGCTCTTTGTAATGGTGTTGGTACTAAATACCCTACACTGGTTTTTGTATAAACTGTACCGTACTGGATACATTGTATCAGTCACACAAAATGACACGCAATGCTTTTTAACTATACTAAGGGCGTTGCGACTCGAACCCTGTCCAATGATCGAGCCGCGTGTGCTTTCACTCACTTTGGAATAAACAAATCGTGTTTTTGTCTGACCAATCAAAGACTCGGAGCTCCAACTCTCTTGTTATAAATTGAACTGAAACAAGAGGTCGAGGCTAGAATGAGAGAACAACTATTGGGACATTTTTTAACATTATATTGGACTTGCCAGTCCTTTAATTTTTATTTAAAATTGATCGTTTTTCCAGGTAATTTTCTATTTATTCCTTATGATATAGCTACTGCCTAACTTTTTTATTTTACCTATTCTATTGTAGCCGAGTTATTTCCCCGTTCCAGAGAAGTACATGACACCTTGTTTTGTTTCCAATTTGGTCACTTTTTCCTTCTATGGAAATGCTTATTTTTTTGTCAGATTAAGTGAAGTGTGTGGTGTCTTTCCTAATGTATTGATATCCTCTCTATGATGTTGTTAGATTCATTGTTCTGTAAATTATGAAGGAAATGTGCGATGTAATATTAGAATTGCAATAGTGTAGCCATGACTACAGTGGGTGGGAGATGTTCTGGGGATGCCGCAACAAGAGGTAGTTAGTTTCATCGGGTCATAAAGGAGGATGATGATGATGATGATGATAAAATATTATTGTTGGGAAATGTGTTAATTAGTGCAACATGGATTATGGTAGGCTGTGAACCACCAATCTAGGAATGGTAATATGTGATCAATATGGCAGAAATTGATGTATTTTTGTCAACTTGCTCTACTTGAAGTGGTGCAAACATCTGTTTTGACTCTGACATGGATTTAAACTAAAGAAAATGGCTAAGAGCCATCTTCGCGTGCTTTGATTCGTTTTTGGAACAATACACAACCCTGTCTCCGAACGCGCTGTTATGCAACATCATACTTATTCAACGAAATCAATGCAGGTCAACAAGGCGGCTGCTTTGATGTAGACTCATCGTACCTGTTGTCTTTTCGTCGTCATTTCTTAGGTGCTTAATAACAAACAAGATGGCTACGTCCGCCAGCGCCGAACTGAGTAAGGCTGTTAAACAGCAGTACATGGAACTCCCACAGGGAGACAAAGTCCAAGTCATGTACGTCTGGATCGATGGAACCGGAGAGGGACTCCGCTGCAAAACCAGAACGCTGGATTCGGAGCCCAAGAGCATCGAGGGTATGCAATAATTGGAACGGAAGGGCTTACTTTTTTCTTTGTTGGTTGGCGTTTGAGTTCTGGGGGTTAGGCATAATTTATTTTGTAGCCTACCTAGTTTTGAGTGACTGGAGTTAACTAAATAATCTGCTTTGATTCTATAGAACTGCCGGAATGGAACTTTGATGGCTCCAGCACCTATCAGTCTGAGGGCTCAAACAGTGATATGTATTTGATTCCTTCTGCAATGTTCAGAGATCCCTTCCGCAAAGACCCCAACAAACTGGTATTGTGTGAAGTGCTGAAGTACAACCACAAGCCTGCAGGTAACCTAGAATTCTTGGTGTGCATCAGTCTTGCTAAGGTTACATGTATTTTTTGTTGCTTTAGTGTCTATGGGTATGTTTCTTTGCACAGAAACCAACCTTCGTTTGACGTGTAAGAAAGTCATGGACATGGTTGAGTACCAGGTCCCTTGGTTTGGCATGGAGCAAGAGTACACAATCCTAGGCACTGATGGACACCCATTCGGCTGGCCCAACAACGGCTTCCCTGGCCCACAAGGTAAAGACTCATCTTAGTGACTGACCTTATACAACTTATCTCAGCAGATGCATTAGTTTGTGAAATTTCTGAATTGTGATCTAAACATGTTTCTCCATAGGTCCCTATTATTGTGGAGTGGGATCTGACAAGGCCTATGGTAGAGATATTGTGGAAGCCCACTATAGAGCCTGTCTGTATGCTGGGGTCATGATCTGTGGCACCAATGCTGAAGTAATGCCTGCACAGGTAAGCTCCAATCCTGTTTTAAAATTAGGCGTTTCTGTGATTGCATAGGATCCGCCATTAGAAAAGACTGACTCATAAGACTGACGCACTCAAACACTTGTTTTGTCCATTTTTAGTGGGAGTTCCAGGTTGGTCCTTGTGAAGGCATCAACATGGGTGATCACCTCTGGGTGGCTCGCTTCATCCTCCACCGGGTGTGTGAGGACTTTGGCGTGGTGGCCTCATTTGACCCCAAGCCTATCCCTGGGAACTGGAACGGTGCTGGCTGCCACACCAATTTTAGCACCAAAGAGATGCGGGAAGAAGGCGGGTTGAAGTGAGTACTGGATCACATTAAGATTCATTCATACACTGTTTAATGAGAAATTGGCATGCATCATGTGTTTGTTCAATAGCACCCATCTGTCTTTTGGATGATTAATTAAGCCAGACTTATTTGAATGTTCTCTAGGTAATGCAAATGGTGCTGAGCCACTGGTCTACTTTTCTGTGATTCATTTAATTCTCTTTTCTGCTCAGGGCCATTGAGGAGTCCATTGAGAGGCTGGGGAAGAGGCATAGCTACCACATCCGCGCCTACGACCCTAAAGGGGGGCTTGACAACGCCCGTCGCCTCACCGGCCACCATGAAACCTCCAACATCCATGAGTTCTCTGCTGGCGTAGCCAACCGTGGCGCCAGTATCCGCATCCCTCGCACAGTGGGCCAGGAGAAGAAGGGCTACTTCGAGGACCGCCGCCCGTCTGCTAACTGCGACCCGTATGCCGTGACGGAGGCTCTGATCCGCACCTGTTTGCTCAGCGAGGAGGGAGATGAACCTGTGGACTATTAGATTCAACGAGATCCACAGCTCTCTGGACTGAGTCCCCTTCCCCTCTCATTTTTTTTAAATGGCTAAAAAGTCAAACTAGTACTGTATTTGTCATTTTTATTTTCCACTGAAATGATTCTAACCTTGCATTTCTATGTAGCTTAAAGTTGGCGGGTCTACTTAACATGGAATTACATCTGGTGTTAACATATATAGGGGATGTCTGACAGGGTATTGTCTTTCCCCTCGAATTTTGGTTGTTTTCTAGTGGGGAGTATTTGTAACATAACTGTTTTTGTCCTCATTTGGTCTCTTTCCCTGCAGTCTGTCGAACTGAAATTATCTAAAGCACATATTGACACTGAAGATTAGGGCTGCAATGGCTGGGCGGCATGTGTCATTTTCTTAATAAACCTATGGCTAGTGTGTGTACTTTATGTATGTTGACCTGCCTTTAAACTATATACTGTTTCAATTTTAACTATAACTAGGAAGTGTTTATAAATGGCAACATTTCTGTCTCCAGATTTGACACATTCCTGGATCATGTTGTATGGTACACTCTTTAGATGTCTGGCTCCAAAAACTGTTGTCTTTTACATTCGGGTCTGTCCATCTGTATTGCCAATTGTAGAGTTCCTATAAGACTCATGAAGGAGTTTTATCCTTTTTTTGTCAACTGATATACTGTTATGGCACCTGATTTGGTAAAAGTTGCATTTGCTGAACCTGGTTTTAGTTTTTTTACATTTAAACTTTATTTTACCTGAACTTTGAGTGTTTTGATTCTAGTCTCAAAACCAGTTTACTAAAGGCCAACATTTGGCATGTGGGACTAATGCGACACTATAGCAGAACAAGGGCATTTCTGAAGTGAAACCCTAAGGGCATCCAAGTTCCATTGATGAAATTCATCTCTTTGCACGTAAATCCCAGAGAGAAACTGGAAGTCCCCTACACTGGCTGACTGAGGAAAAGGTCTCTGGTGGACACTTGCAGTTAACATATTGAGAGAGAGGAAAAAAAACAAACACTGTAGGGTATTCTCTGGCATTGATGCCCAGGAACATGATCACAGTAATTGAATCCAGAATAATAGTCTGCAAATATTTCTCACATGCACAAGGGTGACTTCAATTTTCAATCAAGCTGAATCTGGGCTCATAAGGTTAAACCTGATCTGGACTGTACCTTCTCTAGACCAGAAGTGTTAGCATGGTGTGAATACTGTTGGTATTGGGCTACAGCTGGCCATGTTGCTGTTTCACGCAATGGGTGTCACAGAATATTTCCCAGCTACTTTGAGATTTAAAACTGAAAGGAGTAAAGGACTGCAGAGTTGTAAAAAAATCTATCTTCCCCTGCCAGTGCTGATATCACACCTGGGAACAAGACTAGAAAACATCCAGTATAACCTGTCATACACGTGCTCTTGCTCTCACGCCCAAATGTGGGCATTGCCTGACATGTTAATCACCAAGTGGCAGGCAGCTGCCTACTATTTACTGTATGTTGGCACTGATTTCTTTGGCATCCCATAAGAACATAGTTTCACAGACCATAACTGATAATTTTTGTACGTGGTGTCCTTGCAAGACTGGTTTTCTGTCTGAGGGATGAGGGCATTCCTTGCATGTGTGGAGAATAGGGCTAGAGATATTGTATCAAGGAAAGGCTCCTCAGACAAAGCAGCCTTGTCCTCCGGCATGGTAGCAGACCTGGAGGTTAAATTTCACTTTCAACATTGTATGACTTGATTATTATGTTAAATTTAGCCTCGGAAGTCCAGGCCATGTGAGACTATGTTCAACTCTACCCTAGTGTCACAGTTTGGTCGTTCCACGAAATGAGTGTATTTTGTGTCCCTTTGCTATTTTAAGTTGAAACTGTGCACAAATGTTGAATTTTAAAAGCCTTTTATATTAAATGAAGTGTCCTTTAATATAGACCACATGGAAAATTCAATAAATCAGATTTTAACACAAATAAAGACTTGCTAAAATGCCAAAATTCTGAATTTGACATGTCCCTCTAAGCATCCTCTGACTTTTAAGCCACTTAACGCTAACGTTTCTCAAAGTTTTCATCATCATTGAAAAGCATGGTGAAACTATTCACTTTTACATTTCAAATACAATTGTATTGGTCACATGTGCCAAATACAACAGGTGTAGACTTTACAGGGAAATGCTTACTTATAAGCCCATTCCCAACAGTGCAGAGTTAAAAAGTAAGACAAATATTTGCTTTAAAAAAAGTACAAAATAGTAACACAAAAACAATGAGGCTATATACAAGAAGTATCAGTACCGAGTCAATGTGCAGGGGTACGCGGTAGTTGAGGTAATACAGTATGTACATGTGGGTAGGGTAAAAGGGACTAGGTAATCAGGATATATAATAAACAGAGTAGCAGCAGAGTATGTAAAGTGTGTCTGTGTGTGTGCGTGCGTGTGTGTGTGTTGGAGTTTTAGTGTAGTATGTGTGAGTGTGTGGGTAGAGTCTAGTGAGTGTGCGTAGAACCAGTGCAAGGGAGTCGGTGCTAAACAATTAAGATAAAGAAATACATAATAAAGGGGGTCAATGTACATTTTCAGGGTAGCCTTTTGATTAACTGTTCAGCAGTCTTATGGTTTGGGGGTAGAAGCTGTGCACGTGCCTTTTGGTCCCAGACTTGGCGCTCCGGAACTGCTTATCGTGCAGTAGCAGAGAGAACAGTCTATGAGTGAGTTCGGCTACAGTGATGTACTGGGCCGTATACCCTCTGTAGCTCCTTGGTTGGATACCGAGAACTTTTTAGAAGATCTGAGGTCCATTCCAAATTTCTTCAGAATCCTGAGGGGGAAGAGGCATTGTCGTGCCCTCTTCACGACTGTGTTGGTATTTTTGGACAATGATAGGTCCTTAGTGATGTGGACACAGAGGAACTTGAAGCTTTCGACCCGATCTACCACAGCCCGTCGATGCGAGTGGGGGAGTATTCGGCCCTCCGTTCCTGTAGTCCACGATAAGCTCCTTTGTATTACCCATGTTGAGAGAGAGGTTGTTGTTCTGGCACCACACTGCCAGGTCTCTGTCTTCCTTCCTATAGGCTGCTTCATTGTCGTCTGTGATTATGCCTACCACGTTGTGTCGTTGGCAAATTTAATGATGGTGTTGGAGATGTGCGTGGCCACACAGTGGGAGGTGAACAGGGAGTACAGGAGGGGACTAAGCACGCACCCCTAAGGAACCCCCGTGTTGAGGGTTAGCAAGGCGAATGTGTTGTTGCCTACCCTCATCACCTGAGGGCGGCCCGTCAGGAAGTCAAGGATCTAGTTGCAAAGGGAGGTGTTCAGTCCCAGGGTCCTTAGCTTGCTGATGAGCTTGGAGGGCGCTTTGGTGTTAAACGCTGAGCTGTAGTCTATGAACAGCATTCTCACATAGTTGTTCCTTTTGTTCAGGTGGGACAGGGCAGTGTGGAGTGAAATAGAGATTGTATCATCTGTGGATCTATGCAAATTGGTGGGTCCAGGGTTTCTGGGATGATGGTGTTGATGTGAGCCATGACCAGCCTTTCAAAGTGTTTAATGGCTACAGATGTAAGTGCTACAGGTCGGTAGTCATTTAGACAGGTTACCTTGGCGTTCTTATAAGCATCTGGATTAGTGTCCTGCTCCTTGAAAGCGGCAGCTCTAGCCTTTAGCTCAGTGCGGATGTTGCCTGTAATCCATGACTTGGGATATGTATTTATAGTCACTTTGGAGACAACGTCGTCAATGTACTTATTAACAAAGACGTGAATGATGTGGTAAACTCCTCAATACCATCAGATGAATCCTGGAATATATTCCAGTCTGTGCGAGCAAAACAGTCCTGTAGTTTAGCATCCACTTCATCGGACCACTTCCGTATTGAGCATCCGTATCTAATAGTCAAATGTTAGTGTAAAGCAGTTTAGCTGGTTCAACTCTTTCTGGACATTTTCTGGTGTTTTGTAGTGGAAAACTGAGCGGGTCGAGCGTAACACGTCAACCCAGTTTCTTTTCGTGAAGCTTGCATTCAATTGCCCCTCCCTGTTGCACGCAACAAGCTTCCATTTTCCCTGTCACAAGGGGATTTATGGCTGATTTAAGATGAAGTCGTCGACCCTGTAACATTCAACCCTGGCACTTGACACTTAATAGAAACATACAATGTCCTAATGGTTAGAGCGTTGGGCCAGTACCCGAAAGGTTGCTGGATCGAATCCCTGAGCTGACCATATAAAAATCTGTCATTCTGCTCCTGAGCAAGGCAGTTAACCCACTGTTCCCCTGGCGCCGAAGATGTGGATGTCGATTAAGGCAGCACCTCTCGGATTCAGAGGGGTTGGGTTAAATGCGGAAGACACATTTCAGTTGTACAACTGACTAGGTATCGCCCTTTCTCTTTATATCTTTTTTTAATTTAGCCTCTTGAGATTGAAAAACAAGATTTTTTTATGAAGTTTTATGATGAAATTCCAAAGTTTCTTTTTTTTTTTTTTTTTTTTTACAAAGTTACTCAGTTACTGATCCACATTTGATTTGATACTGAATAGGTGGGTGCTCACATTTGTCCTACTCCACATGTGTATTGGAAATGTGTTTTTTGCATAGCCCAACTTCTCCTGAGAAACAGAAACAGATATCAACAGATTTTTTTCTATCACCTTTTCAGCTTGGGGATTCGAATTAGCAATCCCAAAGCTCTAACCACTAGGTTACTTGACTGCTCCACTGATATCTCAATAACATTATGTCATCCTCTTCAAAGTTTGTATATCTATTTAAGCTCCTAGGACTTGGGGAAATACCGAATGATCCTACTGATCTCTTTGCTGAGCTTGCAGCGGCAGCCTGTGTTTCTGCTGATTCATCACTGTCCCCTCCCTTGGCTAGACTGGACCAGAACCAATAAGTATTTTAGCCAAGGAAGATGTCAGTCAGTCACGTGGTAGAAAAATTGGTTTACTCTGTAAGGGAACAAGGGGGGATTTTTTTCCCCTGGAGGTGCAGGAACATCGACACTTCACAGGACATAAATATTTACTTAGTCTGTCCACCTCCCTCTGCTGCCTGCCTGCCTGCGGGGAAGGGAGTGCTGACAAGTTTTGTTGTCAGACCTTTTACCTACATCCTATTTGCCCCTACAACAGAAAAGTTACAAAGTGTACTGATTGGCTCAGTAAGAAGCAAGTCAGCCAATCATAAAGTAGAAAGCAGGTCACTACAGAGAAAAGTTGTCTGGCAAATTCCCTAGACATGTACTTTACCTTTGTCATGTTTTTCTTGGCATGTTCCCCCCAAAATCAAAAAAGAAGTCCCTGCACCAAAGCAGGGGCATATTAATTACCCTGATTCTGTTGCAAAACATTTCCTTAAACAGAAGCAAACGTTACAAAATGGGAAGGGACCTACCTGAATTTGTTTTGCAACTGTTTAGACTAATGATTACACCCCATATCTTGAGCTTGTATGTTTTATATCAAAGTGTTTTTGCTGCCTTTACTAAACTGTCAAATCAGTATCACAAACATTAGAAATGCAATATTTTGAAGTTTTCCTACACTTTATTAATTTACAGGCATCATAAAAAATGCATTCTAGGACATCTTTGTTGACACATGCCCCCACATTCTGGAGAGAAAATGAATCAAAACAAAAATATCTGTATAACTTGGAATTGACTGGAGTTTTCTGGGTTTTCACAAGAGCACAACAGCATGGCCCTATACCAGGCTGTGTCAGAGGAAGGTCCTAAAAACTGTCAAAAACTCCAGCCACCAAAGTCTTAGACTGTTGGCAAGCGGTACCGGAGCGCCAAGTCAGTGACCAAAAAGCACCTGAACACCTTCTACCCCCAAGCCATAGGACTGCTGAACAGTTAGTCAAATGCCCAGCTGGAAAATGTACATTGACCCCCTCTATTATTTATTTATCTTAATTGTTTTGCACTGACCCACTTGCACTGGCTCTATGCACACTCACTAGACTCTACCCACACACTCCAGTACACACACACACACACACACACACACGCACGCACGCACACACACACACACACACAAAATGCACACACACACGCGCACGCACACACACACAAAACGCACACACACATGCATATTGACGCCACACACACACATAGACACATTTTCACACTTCACACAGGCTGCTGCTACTCTGTTTATTATATCCTGATCAGTGGTGTAAAGTACTTAAGTAAAGATACTTTAAAGTACTAGTTAAGTAGTTTTTTGGGGTACCTGTGCTTTACTTTACTATATTTTGTACTACTTTTACTTCACTACATTCTTTAAGAAAATATTATAATTTTTACTCCGTACATTTACCTTGACACCCAAAAGTACATTTTGAATGCTTAGCAGGACAGGAAAGTTGTCCAATCTACGCCCTTATCAACAGAACATCCCTGGTCATCCCTACTGACTCTGATCTGGTGGACTCACTAAACACACAGGCTTCATTTGTAAATAATGTCTGAATGTTGGAGTGTGCCCCTGGCTATCCATAAATTAAAAAAAAACAAGAAAATGGTGCCACCTAGTTGAAATGATTTATACTTTTACTTTTACTTTTGATACTTAAGTATATTTTAGCAATTACATTTACTTTTGATAGTTAAGTATATTTTAAACCAAATACTTTTAGACTTTTACTTAAGTAGAATTGAACTGGGTGACTTTTACTTTTACTTGAGTCATTTTCTATTAAGGTATCTATATTTTTACTCAAGTATGAAAATGGGGTACTTTTTCCACCACTGATTCTGATTGTCTAGTCACTTTGATCCCAACCCACATGTGCATACTGTATTACCTCAATTACTTCAACTACCTCGTACCCCTGAACATTGACTGATACTCGTACATAGACTCATTATTGTTTTTATTGTGCTACTATTTCCTTTTTTATTCAGCAAATATTTGTCTTACTTTTTAACTCTGCATTGTTGGAATGGGCTCGTAAGTAAATATTTCACTGTAAAGTCTACACCTGTTGTATTTGGCGGATGTGATCAATAAAACCTTAGATCTGATTTTGATTTGAGTATGTCCTGTTCACTTCCCATGTTTTACAATCCAATTCAGAATATACAGTCACCTCAGAATCAATGGACTAAGGAGGAATAAGATAAAATGCCACCATATAAGTACATTGCAAGCATCAAGCATTGCATTTACAGTTAACCAGCTATCCGCCACCCCACTATTAAGTCTGATCCCCTTAGCATAAGTACAATTACCAATGGTGGAGGAATTCAATGCAATAGAGTAATTGTAAATTTGCATCAACAATCCTTGCCTTAGAAGAACACCTAGTCAACATGGCAAGATGCAGTTGCTTTGTGGAAGGAACAATGTCTGTATTGGTTGTAACACATCCTTCCATCTAACCCATGCATGTCTAGCGGTTTTCTAGTTTGTGCTGGTTATGCTCTCTTACCTAACAGAAAGAGGGTGTGTAGGCAGGGGAGGGGATGGGGGATATCTGCATTTCTGTTTACAGTGTCACTAAGCAAGCCCCTTGGTTGGACAGCAGCCATACCACCGCCATTCAAATGTCCATCCCTCCACACCCCTTTCTTGAAAGCTAAAGTAGGGGATCCTTGCATATAAAATCCCAGTAGCCTCTTCCCTGAGAAACTGGAGCCATGCAGAGAGGGAGCCGCTTGGACAAAGGATGGGGAGGGATGGTGCTGCTTTGTTGCTATGACGACCACCGGAATGTACAGGCTTGGTCGAGATGGTTCTTGTATCGACTGGGAGATGAGAGCAGTGGGGTGGGGTGAGAAAAAAAAGCATCCTTGTTATGTAACATGGAGAAAAAAGAACAGAATCAGGTCTTCCAAATAGGACCTTGTACAATACCCTCAAGCATAGCCCGGTTCAAAGATTCATGCAATTATTTTTCAGTGTAATTTCCGCCCCACTTTGCCCTTTATTGGCATAGTGTCAGTGTTAAAAACAGCATATCGTTGCATTTAGAGCCATAAGAGCCATCGATCAGCTGTGTTGAAGCTCTGCCAATCATCTCTCTGCATTGCATTGCATGGTAAAACACTCTGGCCATTGTGCAACACACATTATGCCAGTACAATCCAGTGCTTCACCGTTTCCACTCAAATGCACAGTGAGTCAGAAGTCAAGATAATAAAAATCTGATGACATACTGCACGTTAGCTGTAAACCAGGTTAGACATAGAATGGTGTGATATAGAAATTGAAAAAGACAGAGAGAAGAGAGAATAGATGGAATTAATATGATTCTGCAGAGGACCATGTGGCAGAAATAGACCAAATGCAGACTAGGCAAGGAATGTTTCTGTCGTGGCAAGGAATCCATATAATCCTATTAAGAGAAAGCAGCGTACATTTAAGGGGCGTTTGAAGAGAGGGATTTGCCGCATTCCCCTCTCTTTCAGAGCCATGTATGACTGGGCACATATTTCATACAGATCTGCTATCTTACATGTAATTTGATCACTCTCTTGTTGCAGATCATTTTCCTGTGCAGTTTGTAATTTCCACTTTAAAATGTCAGAGTTGATTTGCCCAAACAAAAAATTTATCAATCCCTACAAAAATGTCCATTAATTCTAATCCACATAATTCACATTTCCTGTTGCTTCAGAATTATTTTCCTGCTGTGAGAAACAGGGTCAAATTAAGATCTGTAGCTGTCCATGTTCCTGTGTCATGAAGGAAATTAATTACTGCACCTTGGCATGTTAGATGAGAACATATTGTCTCTCTATTGTGCAGTGGCGACCCGTCATTCAGGGCAGGTGGGGGAGAGCTTGCCTGTTTTCCATGTTATTTTGGCATTGTACGAGTCACATATCAGTTTGCAAACTATAAAAAAATATATACATATCATTGAGTTAATAAAGTTGCATACGAACATGCTCTTTTTTGTTTTCTTGAGTAAGGCATCTCCAAAATGCAAGTGTTTCAGCCTAGCTCAGTGCTTTCTGTGGTTGTGGGTCAAGCCAGCAGAAAATAGGAGCGTTGCGCCGTGATTGACTCAGTGTGTTGTCGCTCATGGGGACACTACGTCACGGCTAATTAGTAAGGGTAGACATAAAAAGTTCAAGGCATTTGGCTCCTGCCACAAAACATTTCAAAGGTGCTAAACAAATAGTTAAATTGACTATGTCCGTCCTGGCTCACTCATTAATGTCTTAATCAAAATTAAGGATTGCCTCCTATCCGCTTGTCGTCCCCTTATGCCATAGTTTGTACATCTCAATTGTCATTAGAAACCACATTTGTTTAAGCAAGTCAGCCATATCTGCTATGTTTTTGTAAAAGGCAGTAAATGAGGCTGAATTAACTGTTTCACTGCCAGACAAGGCTCCGCTGTTAGCCAGGTGTAGCAGGTGTTGGGACTCTCCTGTTGAGACAACTTTATGTAGGCCCTAACAGTTTCTGGGCACCGTTTGTCACCGTTATAGTGCAATTAATGTATTGTTTAGTGATGTGTTGTGTAGTGGCTTTGCTGGCATGCATACCACATTTTTTCACCAAAATGTACATGCTAAAATCGCCTATACTATTGTGTCCATGCTCACCAGGTCCGGTACACACTCATACACACACATCATGCAGACATGAACATGCATTCACACGTAGGTACTATACATACAAGCATGCACATGTGTACACATGTACATGGAATCACATGTACAAACACATGCATGTGCACATACTGTAGGTGGAAATTTACAAGACAGAACACTCATACAGCAGACGCACGTTCTCACAAAGAGAGACAGAGGCGGCACTCTGCACGCTAGAAGCCGCCTGATTGGTTGAGCATTGTGGTGTGATTGGACTGATGCTAATAGGCCACGCTCACTCTCCTGCACCAGGATTGGCCAAACCTATATGTATGACACACTGACACAAGATTCACTAGGCTACACTGCAGCAGTTGACTACTGAGAGATACAGTTTCTTTGTCCCTGTTTGACTGAGAGGGTGCAGTGTGGTTAGCAACACTTCCGTTTATTACGCTTCGAATAGTGAAAGTGACTTTCAAAACCATTGGAACAAATTAGGCTTGGAGAAAGGGTTTGAAGTGGACTTGACTTACCTACACTCTTAGAAAAAAGGGTTCCATAAGGGTTTTTCGGCTGTATTCAAAGTAGGAGAACCCCTTTTGGTTCCAGGTAGCACCGTTTTGGGCTATATGGAACCCAAAAAGGTTCTACCTGGAACCAAAGGGGTTTTACCTGGAACCTAAAAAGGTTCTTAAATGAGTTTTCTTATGGTGACAGCTGAAGAACAGTTTCTGGTTCTAGATAGCAAATAATTTTCTGAGAGTCTAGGACACATACCATCTTCTCTGATTAGAATGGATATCAATGGGGATGACACAAACATGCTGACTATGCACACCATTAGGCTGCTATCAGAACATACTGGGGATTAATGACAAATGGAAGCTACACTCTTAGAAAAAAGGGTTCCAAAAGGATTCTTTGGCTGTCCCCATAAGAGAACCATTTTAGTTCCAAGTAGAACCCTTTTGGGTTCCATGTAGAACCCTCTGTGGAAAGCCAAATATCCCTTTAAGGTTTTAAATAGCATATTTTTCTAGGAGTGGAGCCAAACAAACAACCTTGGTCCAAGATAGACAAACACTAAACACTGGCCAAATGGGTAGCTGGTAAGTGTTGTAAATCAGAGCACGCTAGCTAGCCCCATGCCTGAAGTTCCACAGCATGACGACTGTGTTCTCTCCTGTCCTGACCTACAGTAATAGCTCAGCAGAAACGTTGAACCCTGTTGCACATGAGACTGTCACCCTCCCTACTGCACAAGTTCCATTCTAAATCATTGAAAGAAAATCTGGTTTGACCACATTCACTTTGAGGTATGTGCTGTGTTCACTGTGAGGTATGTGCTGTGTTCACTGTGAGGTATGTGCTTAAATCAAATCAAACTTTATTTGTCACATGCACCGAATACAACAAGTGTAGACCTTACCGTGAAATGCTTACAAGCCCTTAACCAACAGTGCAGTTTAAGAAGAGTTAAGAAAACATTTACCAAGTAGGCTAACATAAAAAGTAATAATAAGAATAATAACAATAAAGAGGCTATATACAGGGGGTACCGGTACCGAGTCAGTGTGCGGGGGTACAGGTTAGTTGAGGTAATTTGTACATGTAGGTGTGGGTAAAGTGACTATGCATAGATAATAAACAACGAGTAGCAGCAGTGTACAAAAGGGGGGGTGGTGGTCAATGTAATTAGTCCGGTGGCGATTTTATTAATTGTTCAGAAATCTTATGGCTTGGGGGTAGAAGCTGTTGAGGAACCTTTTGGTCCTAGACTTGACGCTCCGGTACCGCTTGCCGTGCGGTAGCAGAGAAAACAGTCTATAACTTGGGTGACTGGAGTCTCTGACAATTTTATTGCCTTTCCTCTGACACCGCCTATTATATAGGTCCTGGATGGCAGGAAGTTTGGCTCCAGTGATGTACTGGGCCGTACACATTACCCTCTGAAGCGCCTTACGGTCAGATGCTGAGCAGTTGCCATACCAGGCGGTGATGCAACCGGTCAGGATGCTCTCGATGGTGCAGCTGTAGAACCTTTTGAGGATCTGGGGACCCATGCCAAATCTTTTCAGTCTCTTGAGGGGGAAAAGGTTTTGTCGTGCCCTCTTCACGACTGTCTTGGTATGTTTGGACCATGATAGTTCGATAGTTCATGATAGTGCTGTGTTCACTGTGAGGTATGTGCTGTGTTCACTGTAAGGTATGTGCTGTGTTCACTGTGAGGTATGTGCTGTGTTCACTGTGAGGTATGTGCTTTGCTCTCGGTAAATCAAAGTCACAATGAAATGGCAAATGCTCTCTTTTTGCCCTGGCTTTGTTGTAAGAACAACAGATCTGTGTGATCACGCTCTCTCCGTAGCCGATGTGAGTAAGACCTTAAAACAACTTAACATTTACAAGGCCGCAGGGCCAGACGGATTACCAGAACGCGTACTCAGAGCATACGCTGACCAGCTGGCAAGTGTATTCACTGACATTTTCAATCTCTTCCTGACCCAGTCTCTAATACCTACATGTTTCAAAGTCAAAGTCCCTGTGCCCAAGAATGCCAAAGTGTCCTGTCTAAATAACTATCGCCTCGTAGTACTCACATCTGTAGCTATGAAATGCTTTGAAAGGCTGGTCATGGCTCACATCAACACCATCATCCCAGACATCCTGGACCGACTACAATTCATGTACCGCCACTACAGATCCACAGATGACACAGTCACTATTGCACTCCACACTGCCCTTTCCCACCTGGACACCTAGTTATATGTACATATCTATCTCAATTACCTTTTGCCCCTGCACATCGACTCGGTACTGGTAACCCGTGTATATAGCCAAGTTATTATTACTTTTATTAATACGTGTTTTACTTTTCTAATATTTCTCTGTTGTATTTTTCTCTGTATTGTTGGGAAGCGCCCGTAAGTAAGCATTTCACTGTTAGTCTACACCTGTTGTTTACCAAGCATGTAAACGGCATACAAGTCTTTTAGTATGTGAGCAGTGATTTACTCGGACTACTTTCTTCAGTAAGGTTGTGAAGGCTCTGTTGAAAGTCTATATCAATGGCATGCAAATGTAGTTTATACACAACTATTTTTCTGAGCATGACCTACAACTGTAAGGCTGCGTCAGAGTTCAGCTGGTTCACGACACATGGCACATAGCTACGCTTCTAAGACATAAATACCCAGTTGCATTGGCAAGATTAGTGCACTGATATAGAGCACATTTTGTTATTTAACAGAGTCTGGCTGTAAGGAGTTTTCTTGTGAGAAATAGCTCAGTCATGAACTGTTCTACCGCTAGTCTCCATTCACATGGAGTCTTCCCCTCTCCTGGTCGAAGTCAGTCTTCTGCTGTTTTTAACTAAGGGGGTCCTTTTTTTCAGTCTCAAAACAATGAAAAAAAATATCCCCCCCTTTCTTTCTAACTGTATGTCCCATAATAGCGGAATTTTTCATGCACTCAAGGATAGGCGCTAGACCAGAGCTGGCGCTAAACCAATCATTGGAGAGAGAGGTGGATAGATTTTCAATGTAGATGTTTTTGAGGTGATGGGTTTCAGATTTAGAGCTGCTTTGACAGAAAGTACCCATTGGCCACACACTGGTTGAATCAACTTTGTTTCTACATCATTTCAACAAAAAAATCTACGTGCTGACGTTAAATCAATATAGAAAACTGATTAGACTTGCAAAAAGTCATCAACGGAAATGGATTTCAGTCATCTTTGTCTTTTTTTAGGTGAAAAGTTTTCACCTAACTTTTCACTTAAATCCAATGACATGGTTACAATTGCTGTTGACTTCACGTAAATCAAAACTAGACATTGAAATGACATCTGTGCCCAGTGGCTAGTAACCCGCAGGTTGGAATTTATTGTCATGAACTTGCCCTGAAGGTAGCTCTGCAGTGTGGTCATTAACTGGCACAACCACAAAGTCATGAAATCAGATTTTAAGCCAAACCTAACCTTAACCACACCTTACCCACACTGCTAACCCTAATCTAATGCCGTTTTGTTTTCATGAATTTTTACCATATAGTCAATTTTGACTTTACAGCTGGCCAATGGCGATGTTAGCATGTAAATCTTGGTGGGGCAAAAAAATCAAATGTGGGATGCATGCCAGCAAAGCCACTACACAACACAACACTAAACAATGCATGAATTGCACTATAACGGTGACAAACTGTTCCCACAAACTGTTAAGGCCTACATAACGTTGTCCCAACAGCAGAGTCCCAACAGCAGAGTCCCAACACATTACCACTACTAAACCTGGCTTTCAGCTGGGAGCGAAACTATGTTAAAAAAACATAGCTGATATAGCTGACTTGCTAAAACAAAAGTGGTTTCTACCTTATGCCATAGTACAAACTATGGCATAAGGGGACGACAAGCGGATAAGAGGCAATCCGTAATTTCGATTAAGACATTAATGAGCAAGCGACGACGGATGTAGTCAATATAAGTATTTGTTCAGCACTTTTGAAATGTACAGCGCCAGAATTCAGAACATGGGCCGTTCTCACAGTGTGCTCCCTGTACACATCAGAACCGTAAGATAAATAAATGGGGCATATTAACAGACAATGAAAACTCTTACAATATTCAATGATTACATTTCTCTAAAACAGGTTATAGGCTATTTGTGCACCACCAAGTTAGAACAGTAGGCGAAATTAAGAGGTGAAAAGATACCTAATTATTAGGGTGAGGCACATTGAACGCCGTTTGGGTCAAAAAAGATACACGTCATGTAATACTATCTGAAGCGTTAAATAAGCTTTTTATTTGACACCTCAAATAACACAATTCTAGACAAGCCAATCACCACAACTACTAACGTTATGTGTTTACAATACCGCGTTGGTGAAAATAGACCAAATTATTAGGGGGACAGCACATGGGCTACTAACAGCTTACTACACAACATAGTACACTTAGTATTACTTTCTCAGCTACAGTATACATTTCTCCCTTGCATATTACATAATTTATGCAGCAGCATATAAGACATTTTTGGACTCACCTTGTGAAGGTGGCGCAGCGGTCCATTGTGGGCAAATTTTGTCATCAAACTTTGTCATCAAAGTCTAGCATTCTCTGGATTTATGCTGGGAACTCTGGGGAAAAAACAGCCACTCCATTGAATATTAGGCTAACGTTAGTGGATTCTTTGCAATGCTTGCAGTTAGCCACTGATTCCTTCCAAACAACTCATTGTTGAATTTGCGATTTCCAATGGCCGATGACCACCGAAACGTTTTTAGCTATAATTTCTCTTCATTATTTTTCTTCATATGACAAGGATTAAAAAGGATTTGCCAGTAGATTGTCGACTTGATGACAACTGATGATGACTGCTAGCTAAGACTTTAAAAGTAAGATGCTGACATGATCAGTCCAATCAAAGCTACTGTAGATATAACGTGATTTGATGTCATTCTATCTGTGGCCAATGACCTTGAGACTTCTTGGATGGGCACCTCTAATATAACTCCATGGTAGAACCCACGTGGCAAACATTTTCGAGCTCTAACCTTAGAATTGGGGATGACGTACCGTCCCATGAGTGACAGAAAACAGAGCCAATCATAACAGAAAACTGAGCCAATCAGGCGCAATGCTCTGTATTTTATGCTGTATAGTCCCACCACCACAGAAAGCACTGAGCTAGGGTGAAACACCTGCATTTTGGAGCTGCCTTACTCAAGAAAGCAAAAAAGAGACCATGTTTGTATGTGGCTTTATTAACTCAATGATTATATATATTTTTTTACATTGTTTGCAAATATGTGACACGTATTAATGCCAAAATAACAAGCAAAACAGGCAAGCCTAAACGTGTGGTGCTCAAAACAGGTGGGGATCTGCCCCACCTGCCCTGCATGACGGGTCGCCACTGTAGCTGGCCCATCTAGTGGAAATCGATCAGTGCTGCCTCCAGGGCAAAATTAATGACAATGAACCTCAACCTGCTAGTAACATGCACAGTAGGTTGTACAAGTTGTTCCCGATTCCTTAAAGGGACAGTTTGTGTTCTCCTCCCAAGTCTCCATTTTTGGCAGTCAGCTTTGGCAGTCAGTGAATAGCATGCACAGCCAGCTGCTACAAGGACGCTCATTAGGTTTCTTGTTTATTGGTAGGAGGACATTGATTGTAAACCAGGGCAGATAGACCTACATAATTGACTGTTACAGTCTCCTGTAATCAGAGCAGAGTATATCTCTATGCACCACATTAAAAGGGTCAATCGGTTTACAATCACAGTTAGATTCTAAAAGCTGGTCATAAACGACGCAACACAAAATGTCCTTAAAACACTGAGTCAGCGTTCTTCTTCTCACAGATTTGCAGCTGGACAAAAAAACAAAGAATAAGGAGACTGATTTGCGGGTGACAAAAGTAAAATCTGTACTATACTAGCAGATATATGAATTTAAGTGGAAACATTGGCAGAATAAAAATCCTGCATTGCACAAAAAAATGACAAGTGAAGGGAACCAATGAACCATGATATGTAGGTCAGAATCCAGGGGAAACCGAGGGCACAGTCTAAGTAGGAACTATTTTGGGGTTTTGGCCTAGGTGAGAGGTGAATGTTGAATCCTGCTGATACTGCAAATAGTGTCAGAGAGCATTGACACACAGTCCAGGGCCTACAGGGAGTACTAGTTAGGGCCTGATCTATCTATGAGGTTAAACAAACACCAACTGAACTCAGAGGAGCCATATATATATATAGACTGACTGAACTCACACATACAGTACAAACACATCATCGAGAAATTGTGTTTTTTTCACTGAAACAAGTGAGTCATTGAATTAATTCTTCTAGGTTATATTGACAGAAGGGAAACGTGTCTCTTGTTCTCAAGGAAAATGAAATTCCCCTACATTTCATCATACCTCTCACTCAGCACACCCAGACAGCCAGACTATTGCAACGTATAGGGAATAGATTGTTAAACAGAAGTTACACTGAACATGAGGATCTCTAAGTGTGTTTTAGCCCTCAAAGCACTTTGCCTTTAATGTGAATCTCTAGTAAAGATACCCAACTGTAGAAATATATAGTTTAAACCGTATGACACAGTTGAAGTCGGAAGTTTACATACACTTAGGTTGGAGTCATTAAAACTTGTTTTTCAACCACTCCACAAATTTCTTGTTAACAAACTCTACTTTTGGCAAGTCGGTTAGGACATCTACTTTGTGCATGACACAAGTAATTTTTCCAACAATTGTTTCAGAGAGATTATTTCACTTAGAATTCACTGTATCACAATTCCAGTGGGTCAGAAGTTTACAACCACTAAGTTGACTGTGCCTTTAAATAGCTTGGAAAATTCCAGAAAATTATGTCATGGCTTTAGAAGCTTCTGATAGGCTAATTGACATCATTTGAGTCAATTGGAGGTGTACCTGTGGATGTATTTCAAGGCCTACCTTCAAAATCAGTGCCTCTTTGCTTGACATCATGGGAAAATCAAAAGAAATCAGCCAAGACCTCAGAAAAACAATTGCAGACCTCCACAAGTCTGGTTCATCCTTGCGAGCAATTTCCAAACGCCTGAAGGTACCACGTTCATCTGTACAAACAATAATACGCAAGTATAAACACCATGAGACCACGCAGCCGTCATACCGCTCAGGAAGGAGACGCGCTCTGTCTCCTAGAGATGAACATACTTTTGCGCGAAAAGTACAAGTCAATCCCAGAACAACAGCAAAGGACCTTGTGAAGATGCTGGAGGAAACAGGTACAAAAGTATCTATATCCACAGTAAAATGAGTCCTATTTCAACATAACTTGAAAGGCCGATCAGCAAGGAAGAAGCCACTGCTCTAAAACCGCCATAAAAAAGCCAGACTATGGGTTGCAACTGCACATGGGGACAAAGATCGTACTTTTTGGAGAAATGTCCTCTGGTCTGATGAAACAAAAATAGAACTGTTTGGCCATAATGACCATCGTTATGTTTGGAGGAAAAAGGGGGAGGCTTGCAAGCCGAAGAACACCATCCCAACCGTGAAGCACGGGGGTGGCAGCATCATGTTGTGGGAGTGCTTTGCGGCAGGAAGGACTGGTTCACTTCACAAAATAGATGTCATGATTAGGGAGGGAAAATTATGTGGATATATTGAAGCAACATCTCAAGACATCAGTCAGGAAGTTAAAGCTTGGTTGCAAATGGGTCTTCCAAACGGACAATGACCCCAAGCATACTTCCAAAGTTGTGGCAAAATGAATTAAGAACAACAAAGTCAAGGTATTGGAGTGGCCATCACAAAGCCCTGACCTCAATCCTATAGACAATTTGTGGGCAGAACCGAAAAAGCGTGTGCGAGCAAGGAGGCCTACAAACCTGACTCAGTTACACCAGCAGTCAGGAGGAATGGGCCAAAATTCACCCAACTTATTGTGGGAAGCTTGTGGAAGGCTACCCAAAACGTTTGACACAAGTTAAACTATTTTAAGGCAATGCTACCAAATACTAATTGAGTGTATGTAAACTTCTGACCCACTGGGAACGTGATGAAAGAAATAAAAGCTGAAATAAATCTTTCTCTCTACTATTAATCTGACATTTCACATTCTTAAAATAAAGTGGTGATCCTAACTGACTTGAGTCAGGGAATTTTTACTAGGATTAAATGTCAGGAATTGTGAAAAACTGAGTTTAAATGTATTTGGTTAAGGTGTATGTAAACTTCCGACTTCAACTGTATGTACATTTCCCTGGAGAAAGTCATAAGGAAAGGCAAAACAATAGTGTAACCTTACTGCACCCGATAAGCACACTCAAGACTACAGAAGTTATGTCTCAATGTTAGACACTGAAGGTGTGGTGAAAGGAGGGGTAAAGGTAATCAAGAAACTTTCACTTTCACCTTAAATCATGCCCAAGGCCATAGTTACGTTCTAACGTGCCATGGGAAACACTTAAGCCTAGCTCCACAGTAAATTACACACTTACTGAATAGCCAGTAAACCTCACTGCGTCAGGGGGAATGTCTTTTGTCGACGTCATGCTGAATAGGTGGCACTCCCATAGCAGTGTGACACAGACACACAGAGAGAGGAAACGGTCAGGCAGTGATAGCTGTTGTTTGTGCTGCTCAGCAATATAAACAGGCTTCTAGTCCTCACCAGGACACATCTCTGTTTGTCTTTTCTCTATTGGCCCAGTTCCAATGGATCTATTGTGCTGTCACTGACTCAACAAAAATCATGCTTATTCCTCCAGGACACTGTCACTGACATGTATGTGACATGTGATATGTCTGCCTATCCTGCTACTAGCCTTTAGGCAGATACACACATTCAGTAGAGTACCTAGTGCGCACACTCCCAAGTTTTTGATCAAGGGGCTACTCCTGCCCCTGCAGGTAGCACTTGGTACTGGAAACAGTAAGCAGCTGTTGTGTATAAATCTCATTATAACACAAAGATCTGCCTATGTTTTGTTTTATTTATTGTAAATATTAAGATATGAAACAAGAGAGAGGGAGGGAGGAGGGGAGAATGAAGGCCACACAAAATCCTTTAATCTTGGTATTGTTTGTTCTGGCAACAGTCAGACAAAGATACAGTAGATTACATTACAGTGCACTCCGTAGTTATTGGGACAGTGAAGCATTACTTCTTCTTTTGGCTCTATACTCCAAAAGTTTGGATTTGAAATCAAACAATGAATATGAGGTTAAAGTGTAGATGGTCAGCTTTAATTTGAGGGTATTCTAATCCACATCGGGTAAACCATTTAGAAACTACAGACCTTTTTGTACATAGTACCCACAGGGCAGTAAAAGTATTGGGACAAATTCCCTTATATGTGTATTAAAGTAGTAAAAAGTTAAGTATTTGGTCTCATATTCATAGCACGCAATGACTACATCAAGCTTGTGACTTTGCTTTGGTTGTGTTTCAGATTATTTTGTGCCAAATAGAAATGAATGGTAAATAATGTATTGGGTCATTTTAGAGTACATTTTATTGTAAATAAGAATAGAATATGTTTCTAAACACATCTAAATTAATGTGGATGCTGCAATGATTATGGATAATCCTGAATGAATCATGAATAATGATGAGTGAGAAAGTTACAGACACACAAATATCATACCCCGCCAAAAATGTTAACCTCCCTTGTTATTGTAATGGTGAGAGGTTTGCATGTCATGGGGATATGATATTTCTAAACAGTTCAATACCCTCAAATTAAAGCTGACAGTGTGCACTTCAACCTCATAGTCATTGTTTGATTTCAAATACAAACTTTTGGAGTATAGAGCCAAAAGCATAAAAAATGCTTCACTGTCCCAATAATTACGTAGGAAACTGTAGTTTGTTCAGATAAGCACCGTAGGTAGCCAGTAATTATAGAGGGCCCTGTAGGTTGTTCTTTTATGTAACACCAGATAAGCACCATAGGTAGCCAGGTGAATAGGGGACTGGGTGATGACGTGGAAAAAGCTCATGAGGTGGTTTTCACTCTGCTCAGAATAACGCATCAACAGTGTCGACCAAGGTGGGCGATGATTATATGGCTAGTCATGCGGCCAAAGTAACAGCTGTAAACACAGATAAGCTCATGCTTCAGAAAGACTGCTTTCTTTTTATGAGGTTGGGTCAGGCCAATAACGTCTCGTGGTAAATGAAAATCACAAACAAATCCGATGCATCTCTGAAAGGATATGTCCCAATTTGATTGGTTCTAACTGGCCCAGTGTTTCTTGATCCTATTATTTTATTCATTAATTCATTCTCAATGACTGATCAATAGGTAATTTAAAGTTACAGACACAATGTTTATCAGAATAACTACACACACATGTATACACACACGGGGCGGCAGGTAGCCTAGTGGTTAGAGCGTTGGACTAGTAACTGAAAGGTTGCAAGATTGAATCCCTGAGCTGCCAAGGTAAAAATCTGTCATTCTGCCCCTGAACAGGGCAGTTAACCCACTGTTCCTATGCCGTCATTGAAAATAAGAATCTTAACTGACTTGCCTAGTTAAATAAAGGTAAAAAAATATATAAATGCGCACACAGAAATTAACATGCAATGTAAAGTAGGGGAGCAGTCAGTTTAATATGCCATCCAGGTAGGCAACAGAGTGGCTGGGTTCCTGATCATGTAATCATGGTTAAGGACAGCAGGATGATGCATGATCAGAGCAAAGGGCCTACCTGAGACCTGTTTACCCTCTACGAGTCCCATATAGGGCATTACAGGGTTAGGTTGCATAAAGGAATCATAGTATCACTGTGATCAAAATATAAGATGTGAATGTATAAGAATGTATGACCATTAAGATGTTTTATCAAATATTGTACATTTACCAAGCCACTCTTCCCAGCGCCTGTAGTCGTTGCCTTTGCCTTTGATTGCCAAGCATAGACCACTAAATATAGTCATCAGAGACGCAGTACTGTGAAGGTAATGGGGCAGTATGTAATAATTCCAATATCCTTAAATGAGCACCAAATGAATCCACTTGCTATTCTCATATGAATGATGCTGAACTATACCAGGATTACATCATGTCCAATATGCAGTGGTGGAGAAAGTACTCAATTGTCATACTTGAGTAAAATAGAAAATGACTCAAGTAAAAGTGAAAGTCACCCAGTAAAATACTACTTGAGTAAAAGTCTAAAAGCATTTGGTTTTAAATATACTTAAGTATCAAAAGTAAATGGAATTGCTCAAATGTACTTAAGTATCAAAAATAAAAGTAAAAGTATAAACCATTTCAAATTCCTTATATTAAGCAAACCATGAAGCATTGGTGTTTAGTGAGTCCGCCAGATCAGAGGCTGTAGGGATGACCAGGGATGTTCTCTTGATAAGTGTGTGAATTGGACCATTTTCCTGTCAAAATGTAACGAGTACTTTTGGTTGTCAGGGAAAATGTTAGGAGTAAAAAGTACATAATTTTCTTTAGGAATGTAGTGAAGTAAAGTTGGCAAAAATATAAATAGTAAAGTACAGATACCCCAAAAAACTACTTAAATATGCCAATACATACGTAGGTAGGTATGCCAATACATACGTACACATGCACAAGCACGCATGTACACGTATACGTACACACACATGCACACACACTGAAACAATTGTTTATCTTCATGCACCAAAGACATGCCTGACCATGTCTGGCAGACAGATGTGCGTGTGAGTTTTGAAGACTCTTCCACAATCTGTCAGCTTTTGTTATATTATTTTCTGTGAAGAGGTCAAACCTTCTTAAAATACTCCAATACTCTGAGATTACATCAACAACAATGGATACATTGCTGAACTGAGCACTTTAGTCCTTCCTCTGACCCAAAGAGTTACACATGATTACATGGAGAGAGGAAAAAATGCCCACCCCACAGCCTCTTGAGCCACAGTGATATTGAGATTAAGGCCTGATCATGCATCTGATGGTGGCACATCAGTTTTTACAGAGCCATTCTCCTGGTGGTATAGTACTAATCCCAACAAATCCTTTATTTTCCTCAAAACAGAGTGGTTGGATTTGCGTCCAGTACACACTACTGCCTAAATCAGGCACAACGACTGGGGTAAAGGGGAAGGGAGAAAAATAAGAAGATGTTGCGTCTTTCTATTTGCAATTGTGAAGATTTCATTCTCAGTGATGACATTTACTCTAATCCGCGCAGTAATCAAAACAGAATGATGCACATGAGGCAGGGATGACGCATGTTCCCCCGAGCACCCGTTCTTGGTGTGTGTCTTGGGGTTGGTAGGCAATAGGGTCACTGTCCCAGAGGGCTGAGATGGCAAAACATTAAGGACACCTGCTCTTTCCATGACATAGACTGACCATGTAAACCCAGGTGAAAGCTAAGCTATTTATTATGGATCCCCACTACTCTTCCTGGGGTCCAGCAAAATTAAGCCAGTCATACATTTTTAGAAACATTACAATACATTTACAACAGATTTCACAACATATTAAATGTGTGTCCTCAGGCCCCTACTCTACTACCACATATCTACAACACAAAACCCATGTGTACGTGTGTGTATAGTGTGTATGTTATCGTGTGTTTGTATGCATGTGTCTATGTGTCCATGTGTGTGTTGCTTCACAGTCCCCGCTGTTCCATAAGGTGTATTTTTATCTATTTTTTAAATAAAATGTTACTGCTTGCATGAGTTACTTGATGTGGAATAGAGTTCCATGTAGTCATGGCTCTATGTAGTACTGTGTGCCTCCCATAGTGTGTTCTGAACTTGGGGACTGTGAAGAGACCTCTGGGGGCATATCTTGTGGGGTATGCATGGGTGTCCGAGCTGTGTGCCAGTAGTTAAAACAGACAGCTTGGAGCACTCAACATGAGCCAGGAGAGATTGACATGCATATTATTAATTAATTAGCTCTCTGTGTACGTCCAAGGGCCAGCCGTGCTGCCCTGTTCAGAGCCAATTGCAATTTTCCTAAGTCTCTCATTGTGGCACCTGACCACACGACTGAACAGTGGTCCAGGTGTGACAAAATTAGTGCCTGTAAGACCTGCCTTGTTGATAGTGCTGTTAAGAATGCAGAGCAGCGCTTTATTATGGGCAGACTTCTCCCCATCCTAGCTACTGTTGTATCAACATGTTTTGACCATGACAGTTATATTTAGGACTAACTTATTCCTTGCCACCTATTCTGAAACTAACTGCAGCTCTTTGTTAAGTGTTGCAGTCATTTCAGTTGCTGTGGTAGCTTTAATCAAAGCCAGTGGCATGTCGTTAGTAAATATTGATTAAAGTAAGGGGCCTAGACAGCTGCCCTGGGGAATTCCTAATTCTATATGGATTTTGTTGGTGAGGCTTCCATTAAAGA
Organism: Brachymystax lenok tsinlingensis; assembly: GCA_030435695.1. NCBI lineage: Eukaryota > Metazoa > Chordata > Actinopteri > Salmoniformes > Salmonidae > Brachymystax > Brachymystax lenok. Next base: position 24,603,801 of record CM059788.1, on the reverse strand, counting down.
ACACCCTCTGTGTTCTGTTAGACAGGTAACTCTTTATCCACAAGATAGCAGGGGGTGTAAAGCCATAACACATACGTTTTTCCAGCAGCATACTATGATCGATTATGTCAAAAGCCACACTGAAGTCTAACAAAACAGCACCCACAATCTTTTTACCCTCAATTTCTCTCAGCCAATCATCAGTAATTTATGTAAGTGCTGTGCTTGTTGCATGTCCTTCCCTATGAGCAGGCTGAAAGTTTGTTGTCAATTTGTTTACTGTAAAATTGCATTTTGTCTGGTCAAACACCATTTTTTTTCAAAAGTTGACAAAGTGTTGGTAACAGGCTGATTGGTTGGCTATTTGAGCCAGTAAAGGGGGCTTTACTATCCTTAGTTAGGTGAATGACCTTGCTTCCCTCCAGGCCTGAGGGCACACACTTTCTAGTAGGCGTAAATTGAAGATATGGCAAAAAGTCGTGGCAATATCATCCGCTATTATCCTCAGTCATTTTCCATCCAATTTGTCGGACCCCGGTGTCTTGTCATTGTTGAAAGATAACAATAATTTTTTACACCTCTTCCACACTTCCTTTACGGAATTCAATAACTTGGTCAGTTAAACTTGGATGTGTAGTGTCAGCGTTTGTTGCTGGCATGTCATGCCTAAGTTTGCTAATCATGCCAATGAAAAAAATCATTAAAGTAGTTGTCAATATCAGTGGGTTTTGTGGTGAATGAGCCATCTGATTCAATGAATGGAGCAGAGTTTGCCTTTTTTCCAGGTGCTCCAAAGCTTTTTACTATCATTCTTTATGTCATTTATCTTTGTTTCATAGTGTAGTTTATTTTTATTCAATTTAGTCACATGATTTCTCAATTTGCATTATTTTTGTAAATCGGTTGTGCAGCCAGACCTATTTGCCATTTCATTTCCCTCATCCCTCTCAACCATAACATTTTTCAATTCCTTATCAATCCACTGAGATTTCAACGTTTTTACAGTCATTTTCTTAATTCGTACATGCCTATTAGTAACTGGGATAAGCAATTTCATAAATGTGTCAAGTGCAGTGTCTGGTTGCTCCTCATTACACATCACGGACCAACAAATACAAATCAACAACATAGGAATTGCTACAAAACGTCTTGTATGACCTCTTATACACTACATTTAACAAGTTTGAAGGTAAGACCCAGGTGCAGACAATGTCGAAGTAACAAAAGGGCCGTCAAAGGTACAGGATGGCAGGCAGGCTCAGAGTCAGGTCAGGCAGAGGTTGGAAATTCAGAGTAGCAGGGCAAACAGGAGACAAAGGGCTGTGAGACATTGGTTTAATTCTGGACACATAAAAGGTAGGATGTATACAAAGGGTCCGGGGCAACAGGAGACGAACAACAGAGGGGCTAATGATTTTGGAGATGGGAAACAGACCGATAAACCGGGGGGAAGAGTTTGCGGGATTCCACCCGGAGGGGCAGATCCCGGGTTGACAGCCATACCTTCTGCTCGACACGATACCGGGGAGCCGGAGTCCTGTGGCGATCCGCTTGTCATCGATACCTCTCCCTCCGTCATTCCCGTAGTCACCCGTCAATTCGGATGGTCAAAGCAATGAGGGATTCAAAATCCTCCTCCGGGACGCAGTGCAGGAACATATCAAACAGTGCTTCCTGGTTCCAAGCACTCTCCACTGCCAACGTGCAGAATCCCACCGCATAGTCTGCCACACTGCGGGAGTCCTGTCGAAGCTGGGTTAGCTTCCGGACAGATACTCTCCCAGACAACGCCGTGTAAAAAAACGTCTTTACCTCTCCCACAAACCCCTCCGGAGGGCATAAGCGGGGCTCCCGAGAAGGTGGTGTGACCGATGAGACGGTGCTGCTAGCAGCTGGGTTACTGGGGGGCTGTGGGGTTACCACCGTGGTAGGCTGCCTCCCAGACAACCCGCGGAATTGCTCCAGCAAAATGTCCAATGCCCGGTCATGGCGTTCAGTCAACGTTTGGACCCTCCATAAGGCCACGAAGCAGTCTCTCGTGCCTCCCGATGGTGGCTCCTTGGGAGGCGATGGCATCGCGCAGCTGGCCCGGGTCTGCTGGGTCAGTCATGGCCAGTTCGTACTAACACGTTTGAAGGTAAGACCCAGGTGCAGACAATGTCTAATTAACAAAAGTTTATTAAATCGAACACGGGCAGTCAAAGGTACAGGACGGCAGGCAGGCTCAGAGTCAGGTCAGGTAGAGGTCGGTAATCCAGAGTAGAGGGGCAAAGGTACAGGTCGGCAGACAGGCTCAGCGTCAGGGCAGGCAGAGGTCAGTAATCCAGAGTAGTGGGGTAAAAGGTATGGGATGATAGGCAGGCTCAGTGTCAGGGCAGGCAGAAAGTTCAAAACCGGGAAAACTAGAAAACAGGCACTATAGACAGGACAGGAGCAAACGGAAAAATGCTGGTAGGCATCAATGAACAAAACGAACTGGCAACAGGCAAAAAATAAAACACAGGTATAAATGCACAGGGGATAATGGGTAAGATGGATGACACCTGGAGCTGGGTGGGGACAATCACAAAGACAGGTGAAACAGATCAGGGTGTGACAATATTAGGCCCAGCCTTTGGAACTTTGGTTTTCCTAGATATGGCTACTATATTGTGATCACTACATCTGGATACTGCTTTCAAACTCATTTCTGCAGCATTAGTAAAGATGTGATCAATACATGTTGATGATTTCATTCCTGTACTGTTTGTAACTACCCTGGTAGGTTGATTGATAACCTGAACCTTATTGATTTCAAGGGGGAGGAGACAGGTTAAGGAAAAGATGGATTGTGTGTATGTGCCATTCAGAGGGTGAATAGGCAAGACAAAAGATTTAAGTGCCTTAGAACGGGGTATGGTAGTAGGTGCCCGGCACACCAGTTTGTGTCAAGAACTGCAGTGTTTCTGGGTCCACTACCCAAAGGACATCCAGTCAACTTGACACAACTATGGGAAGCATTGGGCCAGCATCCCTGTGGAACGCTTTCCATGCCCCGACGAATTTTGGCTGTTCTGAGGAAAAAAGGGGGGTCAGGGGTCAATATTAGGAAGGAGTTCTTGCTGTTTTGTACACTCAGTGTATGTAATTCCAAAAATAACTTTGAGGCCTATTAAACCTGACTTCAGTGTATCAGATAAAATGTCTGGCCCTTCATACAGTAAAGCCCTGAGTATAACCTTGAAGGCTGCACTGAACACCCTGTTGAGATTGTGAGCCAGTCTGTACTGAAGGAAAATGAAAGAAAGTGCAACATATGAATGATTTCACGTGAAAAGAACAACTGTACTGTGTTTGAGAACCTACGTCAATAGCAGCAAGGTGAACCAACGGAGATTACTACTTGTGACCCGACAGACCATAATCTCCACAACAGATGTTTGAATTTAGCTCTAATGGTGACTCAAGGAGAGATAAATATTATATGGGCATTTTCTCCAGCTCAGTGTATATCTTATCATTTAAGTAATACAATTAAAGTAGTTCTACAAATACTTTGGCCTACGTATATTTATCAAATCACCCACTATCAATGTGAATGTAACCCAATCAATGTCAGTGAGTTTAGAGTTTACAATCCGTTTGACTAAGCCCTCCCTATTTGCGTATCATCATCTCAGATTTGGCAAGTGCTTTTGACTTTGTACTGGCCTTGTGCTGTTTTTCAGCTTTGGTTAGGGATCTCTGCAGGCAGGCTTGCAGCTACAAACACTGGTCCTGTAGGCCAGGGATTGCCCTCCAGTGGCCACTGTTGATAGGAATCATGGAAATAGGACACGTCCTTGGGGCAACATGGAGCAGGATGGTGCTAAAGTGTCACACAGGTGGCTCAGCATTGCATGGCCTGGTGCGGTACATCTGTCATCATTACACAGAAAGGGCTGCACAACTACAACACTAGTAAAGTACAAACACAAAACTGTAGTAAAGCACAACTACAACTATAGTAAAACACAACTACAACACTGTAGTAAAGCACAACTACAACCCTGTAGTAAAGCACAACTACAAAACTGTAGTAAAGCACAACTACAATACCGTAGTAAAACATAACTACAACACTGTAGTAAAGCACAACTACAACACTGTAGTAAAGCACAACTTCAACACCCTAGTAAAGCACAACTACAACACTGTAGTAAAGCACAACTACAACACGGTAGTAAAGCACAACTACAACACGGTAGTAAAGCCCAACTACAACACTCTAGTAAAGCACAATTACAACACTGTAGTAAAGCACAACTACAACACTGTAGTAAAGCACAACTACAACACTGTAGTAAAGCACAACTACAAAACTGTAGTAAAGCACAATTACAGCACTGTAGTAAAGTACAACTACATCACGGTAGTAAAGCACAACTACAACACTGTAGTAAAGCACAACTGCAACACTGTAGTAAAGCACAATTACAACACTGTAGTAAAGCATAATTACAACACTGTAGTAAAGCACAACTACAACACTGTAGTAAAGCACAACTACAACACGGTAGTAAAGCACAACTACAACACTGTAGTAAAGCACAACTGCAACACTGTAGTAAAGCACAATTACAACACTGTAGTAAAGCACAATTACAACACTGTAGTAAAGCACTACAACACTGTAGTAAAGCACAATTACAACACTGTAGTAAAGCACAATTACAACACTGTAGTAAAGCACAATTACAACACTGTAGTAAAGCACAACTACAACACGGTAGTAAAGCACAACTACAACACGGTAGTAAAGCACAACTACAACACGGTAGTAAAGCATCCCTGTGGAACGCTTTCCATGCCCCGACAAATTTTGGCTGTTCTGAGGAAAAAAGGGGGGTCAGGGGTCAATATTAGGAAGGAGTTCTTGCTGTTTTGTACACTCAGTGTATGTAATTCCAAAAATAACTTTAAAGCACAATTACAACACTGTAGTAAAGCACAACTACAACACGGTAGTAAACCACAACTACAACACGGTAGTAAAGCACAACTACAACACGGTAGTAAAGCATCACGGTACAACACGGTAGTAAAGCACAACTACAACACGGTAGTAAAGCACAACTACAACACTGTAGTAAAGGCATTACAGCTTAGAGAACATACAATATTTTGGGCAGAAATGTGTTATTCTGTGTACACAAATACTGTTCCCAAACAGAAATAGACAAGCTTTGGGCATTCTCTTAGGTTGCAGGATGATGACAACTTTCCAAAATACTTGATTTTGTTGTCATTACTGACTGCTACCTACACTATAAAAATTTTTATCTTACCCTCTGACTGGATGGCTGAATGGACAAACAGTGAGTTTGTACTTAAATGACCCAACTGGTTCTCATTTCATTCTTGTCATATTTCTGACCTTTGGAACTCATCCTGTTCTTGTCCAACCTCATGTCACTGATAAAAACAACTCTCCAACTATCCATCAGTCGTTCCAAGGCTGACAAAGAGGGAATGTATTTACAGTTAATGTGCAAATTCTCAAGTATAAGGTTGAAAATTGGTCATTCTTAGAGGATCATATTATTTTGTTTTGGGTTGTTGCTTTGGAGCCCATAAACTTGCCCGAAATGAGTAATGTCAAATTCCTTGAATACAAAAACCAAGATAGCTCTCTACAAGAACCATATGGCCATCTGATTTCTCAGGAGAATTGCAAAGTGGACCTAAAAAACAATACAATCCCACTGGGCACACACTGGTTAAATCAACGTTGTTTACACGTCATTTCAAGGAAATTACATTGAACCAACGTGGAATAGAAGTAGAATTGATGTCTGTGCCCAGTGGGATGTCCCTCTTTCTGTTAAGGTCCACACTAACTTCCTCTCTTGGCATTTTCTCCGTTCTCCCTGTGCCTTCCCAAGACCATATTGACAATAACACACCACAAACACTCAGGTTCTTTCTCCTCGAACAAACCCTCAAAATTACCTTGATCGCTTTTCCATCACTGTTGCCTTGAAAGGTATTTTTTTCCACCATAGCCCTTTCGTTCCCTATTCTCAGTGGTCCAGTCTCTTTTGTACAATCACCTCTCTTGCTAAAGAGAAATAAAGAGCAGCCGACATTCAGGTAAATACACACACAGGTAGTCTCATGCAGACACATATGCACATACGCACATTTATTCACGCATGCATGCACACACTGAGCCCTTGCTTGCCCACTATACCGTGGGAACTGCATCAGCCAAAAGCAGGTACATTGTGGTAAAATAGCCACCAGAAGGGATTTCAGTATAAAACAGGAATTGTTCCTCCTAGCAGACCCAATTCAGAAGCTCGGCACACAGCAGCCTTTTTAACTTCACCCAGGTCACCCGAAACGGAGTAGGACTGGGAGCCTTTTTACAGTATCACATCCCTCTGGCGTCAGCCCCTGAGTGGGTAGATGCCTCAAAAACACCATTATTCAGGATACCCAGCTCCAGGCACACAATGGCAAAAACATTTAGCTGAACCATCTTAATTAAAACTCTAATACAATGGCAACAACGGGCACTTTATGTACCCAGAGCTTTGAGTGGACAACACTTGAGCGTGAGCCATGGTGGTGACATGGCTGGCAGTGCAGTGCAGTGAGTCTAGCCCTGGTGACTGCTGCCAGCTGGTGGATCAGACGAACCTTCCCATGATCCTGTTCTGTTTGTCTTCTTCTTGCATATTGTTTTAATTATCTTCTGTTTGACATGAATGGTTGAATAAAGAGCTTTTAAAAGTCAAAGTCTCCTTGCTCACACAGTTCAATTGGCAACACTCAGCACTTTTAAAACTTTATGAAAGATGACTTTGAACCTGCACCTGGTGAACCTTTGTGACAGCTGAGTCACAAACAGATGTTGTATTTTGGCAGGGTCAGGGCATCCTAGAGAGCTACTGTAAATCTATAACTATTATGGCTTGTAAATACAGTTGGACTCCACGTGCTCCCGCTAAATCTGTTCTGTTCCACTCATCAGTTGTTCATTTAATTAAACGATTCATTTCTGAAAGCATCTTTCTTCCAGGGTCTACGGTGCAGTGTAGTACCCAATCTGAGTGCTATGAAGCTTTCGAGAATCTCGGCCCTGGCTGACTTTGATCTCAGTCTTTATGGCTCATACCTGCCTGTCAGTGACTGACCATGCGAGGGGCCTCACTAGACTTCCACTGGTCTGGTTAAAAAGATGTGGTGTAAAATTGACCTGAAAGAATGTAGCTATGCTGCTACCGTTGTTTAGTAGAGCAGTTGTGTATAACCAGGTTGTTTTGCACTGGGTCAAAGAGAGGCGATAGGGTTAACTTGTTTAGAAGGTCTGATAAAGCAGTGATAATAGTATGGGACACCCAGTCAATACCTAGGGGCATGAACTAGAACTATACCCTGAGAGGAAAATAAATACCACTATAGCACAAGTACAGTGCTGGTAGTAGTATTATTAGTAGTAATGGTTGTTGTAGAAATAATAATGTATTAGTTGTAATAGCAGAAGAATCAGTGCTAAGTAGTAGTTGTGGAAATAGTCAAGTAAGCTGATTAAACTCATTTAGATTTGGTGCAGAACCTTTTCTGTGAAGTACAGTATTGAGCACAACACCAAACTTCAATCCCCATTACGTCCCTTTAACTCTCAATGTGTTGTGCAATCTGTCATTATAATCTCACATGGACAACATGGATGAAAATTCAAACAGAGAGGCGCTTTGTGCATGTTAACCGTAATACCATGTCTCTGATCTCCCGCAGGGGGAGTGAGTCGTCGGGAGATGGGGGTGTCAATAAACGCCCAATGCCATCAAGGGCAAAGGTCTCAAACTGAATGTGACACCATTAAATGCCACTCTGAAGCCCATTGTGTGGCCCCTATGATAATGAGGATTTCCATCCCTGTGTATTGTGAATATGTTACATAAGAGTGGCTTGTTTATTCATAGTGTGTTCAGTTTGTGCGAAAGCCCCCTTTTGATTTCACTGGCTTCATTATTGGGGCCCGGTTAAAGCCTCTTTCAAACTTCAAACATAAGAAGTCCTCCCTCCCTTGCCTGGCCATGCACACTAACACTGGCCTGGTGTTCTGAATGAAAATTGTGAAATTAAATTACACTGACTGTACGTGCGTAAATGTATTTTTCTTTTGGAGTGAATGGGACAATGTGAGAATGTACAGGTAAGGGCCAAAATAAAGGAAATTCTTGAGTAAATGAGGGATACAAAGTATATTTAAAGCAGGTGTTTTCCACACAGGGGTGGTTCCTGAGTTCATTAATTAATTAACATCCCATCATGCTTATGGTCATTTATAAAAATGCTGGGCAGGCCATTATTTTGGCCATTATGGCTATGCCCCCATTGGATGACATTGCCCCTATCCACAGGGCATGGGTGGTCACTGAATGGTTTGATGAGCATGAAAGCGATGTAAACCACATGCCATGGCCATCTCAGTCACCAGAACTCAAACCAATTGAACACTTATGAGAGATTCTGGAAGCGGCGCCTGAGACATCGTTTTCCACCACCATCAACAAAACACCAAATTATAGAATTTATCTTGGAAGAATGGTGTCGCATCCCCGCATCCCTGCGTTTTGTGTGTGTGTGTCTGTGTGTGTTTATGTATGTGTGGGGTTAGAGTGAGGGTGTAGCAGGCAGCAATCTGCGTCCGTATCCTCGTTTGATGTGCATTCTTGGGAAACCCCTGAGATCAGCTGTTTTGCTGGGGCTTTATTCATATGGGCTTAAGCCAGGTGGCGTAACTCACCCATACCCTGTAACATCACAGAACACTGCAGTAACATAGGCACGGCTGAGGACTCTTCCATTGACCTGTTCAGTGATCCTGATAACGGATCCCAGGTTTCCGGTATGTTCTGCACACAAGCTCACTCTGGTTTTAGCTAGCTAGTAATAGCCACAGCACCACAAAGGAGAGGAGGGCACAAAGCTGTGGTGTTGTTCCTGGCGGGGGCCTGTGCTGTAACGTGTCAAGCCTCATCAAGAGCTGTTTCCTGTAAGCCTCTTATGGTGATGGTGCTGGCTGCACCAGACACTGAATGCACCAGGTACAGCAACAGCTATGGGCCAACGCAGAGGCTCAGGGGCTGGAGGAGATGACCTTGTGTGACCAGAAGGTTGTTGATTCAAATCCCATTTCCAGGAAACTGCGGGAAAAGATCCTCAGAGTATTTGTAAACATTTTTGAATCATATTGAAACAGGCCATACACTACATACTGTAGTCTTTAAACACAAATACCTAGGTGTCTGGCTAGACTGTAAACTCTCCTTCCAGGCTCACATTAAACATCTCCAATCCAAAATTAAATCTTTCTATTTCGCAACAAAGCCTCCTTCACTCATGCTGCCAAACTTGCACTAGTAAAACTGACTATCCTACCGATCCTCGACTTCGGCGATGTCATCTACAAAACAGCTTCCAATACTCTACTCAGCAAACTAGATGCAGTCTATCACAGTGCCATCCGCTTTGTCACCAAAGCCCCTTATACCACCCACCACTGCGACCTGTATGCTCTAGTCGGCTGGCCCTCGCTACATACTCGTTGCCTGACCCACTGGCTCCAGGTCATCTACAAGTCCCTGCTAGGTAAATCCCCGCCTTATCTCAGCTCGCTGGTAACCATAGCAGCACCCACCCGTAGCACTCGCTCCAGCAGGTATATCTCACTGGTCACCCCCAAAGCCAATTCCTCTTTTGGCCGCCTTTCCTTCCAGTTCTCTGCTGCCAATGACTGGAACGAACTACAAAAATCATTGAAACTGGAGACACTTATCTCCCTCACTAGTTTTAAGCACCAGCTGTCAGAGCAACTCACAGAGCACTGCACTTGTACATAGCCCAACCAAATACCTCATCCCCTACCGTAGTCATTTATTTATCTTGCTCTTTTACACCCCAGTATTTTTACTTTGCACATTAATCTACTGCACATTTACCATTCCAGTGTTAAATTGCTATACTGTAATTACTTCGCCACCATGGCCTATTTATTGCCTTATGTTCCTTATCTTACCTCATTTGCACACATTGTATATAGATTAGTTTTTTTTCCTACTGTATTATTGACTGTGTGTTTGTTTACTCCAATGTGTAACTATGTGTTGTTGTATGTGTTTAACTGCTTTGCTTTCTCTTGGCCAGGTCGCAGTTGTAAATGAGAACTTGACTACCTGGTTAAATAAAGGTGAAATATTTGTATTTTTTTTATTTAACGGTTTCTAATAGTGTTATGATGGACAAATGACCTAAATAGAGAATGGTACTCTGAGAGAGTGGCTTCTTCATAACAGTTATTAAAACAGTGCCACACCACCAGTGAGGTTCAGAGTCAGGCGATTTGGTTCGGCTAAGCCTGTTTCTTCCCTCTATACAGTAGATATAGATGAAAGCCACAGCAGGATTAACAGCGTGGTTACCTCCGGGAAGGGATTCCAATCCTGGAGCCACTTCCCCTCTTCCTTCCTCTCCTCTCAATCAGAATACGTTTTATGTAAGAAATATTTCTACATGTACACAGATCTACGTTCATACATACAAAAACAGCCTTTACATGAATGTTATTTGGGCCCCACTCAACCCGCATTCCTCTGATCCCCTAAACAATCTATTTGTTGTATTTACATTAAAACTGGTTGATATTCTTTGCAAAGAACAAGAGATTAAAGCTTCAGGTCTACTACACGTCTGAGGACGCAGAACTGAATGCAAAACCAAAGCAGTGGAATTGTGACGATCAAGGCAAATTCTATCAATTTTGAACTTGAAAGAAAATGAATACACTATAGGCCAGTAATCATTTGCCTCTCTTTCTGTCAGAGAACATATAACATAATGTCATGTAAGGGCTAAGTACTTCATCACCTTTGGTGCTTTTATCTTTATTGACCATGAAAACATTCTCATAACTTAAAACATAAGAACTACCCATCCTTTGTCTAGCTGTGTCAATGGAAGGCTCTCTTTATGGCATCTGGATCCTGCTGACATCACTATCACGCTGGCAGTGTCACAAGTCTAGCCATATGTCAATCACAGGGTGAGTGACATTGACACTGGGCGCAGCGTTCTTGCATGGCATCTATCTATCAACCCTTTGATCTCTACAGCGGGGTGGAACACTGAGTGGAACACTGACAGGCAGTTATGTAAAACTGTCTGGGCACAAAGTGCTACTCAAAGTAAAAGATCTGCTACTCAAATAATAACTCATAACTTGTGAATTTCATGAATTTCCTGCACAGGTAGACATAAGGTAGTTATACTGAAATATTCAGACTATTATAATTTAAAAACTATTTTATGCAAGATGCATTGGTTACACTGCATGACAATCCACCACATGCGTAACATGCTAAACTAAGGACATGCTCAAGAGAGGACCACATCGCAATGTTTCTATCAAGAATGACAAAGTATTACAAATCAGATGGTAAAAAATGGGAATATGTCCGCTACCCATTTTACTCAAAGAAACACACACACACAGGAGGATGCGGGTGCTTGTACCCAAACTGGTTGAATCTGGTCCAGACTGAAACTGTATTTGTATTCCTCTATTCCCTGCCCCTCTGCAACCCCCTCCTCTCCTGCAGAACTCGGTTATGTAACGGAATATACTGAGACCCGGTTTTGCACAGGCTTCCCTTTCTCAGTATCGCTGCAGGAGCACTATGTTGTTGTATAGGGTGAAGTCTGCATTAGTGGGACATCAGATGTAGTGGGACATTTGTGTTTGTGATAGACTGATTGTGATTTTCTACATAGCGATCTACCAAAAAGTGTCTGACTAATGCTGACTAACCCCACACTTCCACAAGGACATGCATGCACACATTCCAGATGTCACATTCATTTAGATCCTTTGAAAAGCCTTGAACGGATGTTTCTATTGCTACTTTTCCCGCCTAGAGAGAGTCTATTTCCATCAACATATCCACATGAATTTGTAAGGGTTGATATGGACATCAAACAAGTCTATTGATTCAACACAGTCAATTCTGTGAGCTAGGGACTCTTTTAGCAAGGGAACATTTTTCACACACCAGCAAAGCACTACATTTTCACGCACTAGCAAAGCATTAAATGTTCCCTTGCAAAAAAATACCCTAGCTTACAGAATTGACTGTGTGACCAGAAGGAGATGACATTGGAGGGTTGTGACATTCTGAGCTACAAAGAACTGTGCTTGACATTATACACCGTAAGCAAAAATCTTGTTGAATGAAGGGTGCAGCAACACAGGGTGGGAACCACTATTAGCTCAATTAATAGTGAGCTGATTAGAAAGGTGTATTGTGAAATTCTAAAACAAAACTTAAAATCCAGTAAATCTCAACACCCTTCACATTGATTCAGGAGTCAGGAGTTCAAGTTAGGAGACATTAATACTTTCCCGTCTGTATTCTATTTCATTCATAAGTTTCCACATTATTGTGTAATGTGTAATGTTTGCATGCACCCCCATCTCTCTCTCTCTTTCTTTCTTTCTTTCTTTCTTTCTTTCTCACACACAAACTTTCTCTCTCTTATTCACTCTCCACATAATATATTTAAAGCAAAGTGTTCATATTTATTTACTCAGTATTATCATGAGCAAATTGGGTGGAGCGCTGCTCTTGTGCTGCTCTTGTCTACCCTCACAAGGCTGCCGGCCCAGATGGCACCCCAAGCCGTCCTCAGAGCATGTGCAGACCAGCTGGCTGGAGTGTTTACAGACATATTCAATCTCTCCATATCCCAGTCTGTTGTCCCCACCTGCTTCAAGATGCCCAGCATTGTTCCTGTAGTCAAGAAAGCGAAGGTAAAGGAACTAAATGGCTATTGCCCCGTAGCACTTACTTCTGTCATCATGAAGTGCTTTGAGAGGCTAGTTAAGGATCAATCAATCAATCAAATTGATTTATAAAGCCCTTCTTACATCAGCTTATGTCACAGAGTGCTGTACAGAAACCCAGCCTAAAACCCCAAACAGCAAGCAATGCAGGTGTAGAAGCACGGTGGCTAGGAAAAACTCCCTAGAAAGGCAAGAACCTAGGAAGAAACGAAGAGAGGAACCAGGCTATGTTGGGGGGCCAGTCCTCTTCTGGCTGTGCCGGGTGGAGATTATAACAGAACATGGCCAAGATGTTAAAATGTTCATAAATGACCAGCAGGGTCAAATAATAATAATCACAGTGGTTGTCGAGGGTGCAACAGGTCAGCACCTCAGGAGAAAATGTAAATTGGCTTTTCATAGCCGATCATTCAGAGTATCTCTACCACTCCTGTGGTCTCTAGAGTTGAAAACAGCAGGTCTGGGACAGGTAGCACGTCTGGTGAACAGGTCAGGGTTCCATAGCCGCAGGCAGAACAGTTGAAACTGGAGCAGCAGCACAGCCAGGTGGACTGGGGACAGCAAGGAGTCATCAGGCCAGGTAGTCCTGAGGAATGGTCCTAGGGCTCAGGTCCTCTGAGAGAGAAAGAAAGAGAGAAAGAAAGAAAGAGAGAAAGAAAGAAAGAGAGAAAGAAAGAAAGAAAGAAAGAAAGAAAGAAAGAGAGAAAGAGAGAAAGAAAGAGAAAGAATTAGAGAGCATACTTAAATTCACACAGGACACCGGATAAGAGAGGAGAAATACTCCAGATATAACAGACTGACCCTAGCCCCCTGACACATAAACTATTGCAGCATAAATACTGGAGGCTGAGACAGGAGGGGTCGGGAGACACTGTGGCCCCGTCCGACGATACCCCTGGACAGGGCCAGACAGGCAGGATATAACCCCACCCACTCTGTTGAAGCACAACCCCACACCACTAGGGGGATATCTTCAACCACCAACTTACTATCCTGAGACAAGGCAGAGTACAGCCCACAAAGATCTCCGCCACGGCACAACACAAGGGGGGCCAGACTACAATCAATCATAGGACCTACTGAAGAGCTGTGTCTTCAATAAAGATTTAAAGGTTGAGACCGAGTCTGCGTCTCTCACATGGATAGGCAGACCATTCCATAAAAATGGAGCTCTACAGGAGAAAGCCCTGCCTCCAGCTGTTTGCTTAGAAATTCTAGGGACAGTAAGGAGGCCTGTGTCTTGTGACCGTAGCGTACGTGTAGGTATGTACGGCAGGACCAAATTGGAAAGAGAGGTAGGAGCAGGCCCATGTAATGCTTTGTAGGTTAGCAGTAAAACCTTGAAATCAGCCCTTGCCTTAACAGGAAGCCCGTGTAGAGAGGCTAGCACTGGAGTAATATGATTATTTATTTTGGTTCTAGTCAAGATTCTAGCAGCCGTGTTTAGCACTAACAGAAGTTTATTTAGTGCTTTATCCGGGTACCCGGAAAGTAGAGCATTGCAGTAGTCTAACCTAGAAGTGACAAAAGCATGGATACATTACGTAGATGGAAAAAAACTGTCCTTGAAACAGTCTTGATATGTTCGTCAAAAGAGAGATCAGGGTCCAGAGTAATGCCGAGGTCCTTCACAGTTTTATTTGAGATGACTGTACAACCATCAAGATTAATTGTCAGATTCAACAGAAGATCTCTTTGTTTCTTGGGACCTAGAACAAGCATCTCTGTTTTGTCCGAGTTTAAAAGTAGAACATTTTCCGCCATCCACTTCCTTATGTCTGAAACACAGGCTTCCAGGGAGGGCAATTTTGGGGCTTCACCATGTTTCATCGAAATGTACAGCTGTGTGTCATCCACATAGCAGTGAAAGTTGTCATTATGTTTCCGAATGACATCACCAAGAGGTAAAATATATAGTGAAAACAATAGTGGTCCTAAAACGGAGCCTTGAGGAACACCGACATTTACAGTTGATTTGTCAGAGGACAAACCATCCACAGAGACAAACTAGTGTCTTTCCGACAGATAAGATCTAAACCAGGCCAGAACTTGTCCATGTAGACCAATTAGGGTTTCCAATCTCTCCAAAAGAATGTGATAATCGATGGTATCAAAAGCAGCACTAAGGTCTAGGAGCACGAGGACAGATGCAGAGCCTCGGTCTGACACCATTAAAAGGTCATTTACCCCCTTCACAAGTGCAGTCTCAGTGCTATGATGGGGTCTAAAACCAGACTGAAGGGTTTCGTATACATTGTTTGTCTTCAGGAAGGCAGTGAGTTGCTGCGCAACAGCTTTTTCTAAAACTTTTGAGAGGAATGGGAGATTCGATATAGGCCAATAGTTTTTTACATTTTCTGGGTCAAGGTTTGGCTTTTTCAAGAGAGGCTTTATTACTGCCACTTTTAGTGAGTTTGGCACACACCCAGTGGATAGAGAGCCGTTTATTATGTTCAACATAGGAGGGCCAAGCACAGGAAGCAGCTCTTTTAGTAGTTTAGTTGGAATAGGGTCCACTATGCAGCTTGAAGGTTTAGAGGCCATGATTATTTTCATCAATGTGGCAAGAGATATAGTAGTGTCCCCCTTGATCCTAGGTCCTGGCAGAGTTGTGCAGACTCAGGACAACTGAGCTTTGGAGGAATACGCAGATTTAAAGAAGAGTCCGTAATTTGCTTTCTAACGATCATGATCTTTTCCTCAAAGAAGTTCATGAATTTATCACTGCTGAAGTGAAAACCATCCTCTCTTGGGGAATGCTGCTTTTTAGTCAGCTTTGCGACAGTATCAAAAATACATTTTGAATTGTTCTTATTTTCCTCAATTAAGTTGGAAAAATAGGATGATAGAACAGCAGTGAGGGCTCTTCGATACGACACGGTACTGTCTTTCCAAGCTTTTCGGAAGACTTCCAGTTTGGTGTAGTGCCATTTCCGTTCCAATTTTCTGGAAGCTTGCTTCAGAGCTCAGGTATTTTCTGTACAACAGGCAGCTAATTTATAGTACGACATGATGATCCTTGGTTGGGGTCTGAGCAGATAATTTTGTGCGATTGCAAACGTAATAAAATGGTGGTCCGATAGTCCAGGATTATGAGGAAAAATATTAAGATCCACAAGATTTATTCCACGGGACAAAACTAGGTCCAGAGTATGACTGTGGCAGTGAGTAGGCCCGGAGACATGTTGGACAAAACCCACTGAGTCGTTGTTGGCTCCGAAAGCCTTTTGGAGTGGGTCTGTGGACTTTTCTATGTGAATATTAAAGTCACCAAAAATGTGAATATTATCTGCAATGACTACAAGGTCCGATAGGAATTCATGGAACTCAGTGAGGAACGCTGTATATGGCCCAGGAGGCCTGTAAACAGTAGCTATGAAAAGTGATTGAGTAGGCTGCATAGATTTCATGACTAGAAGCTCAAAAGTTGAAATTTGCTATCGTAAATGTTAGCAACACCTCTGCCTTTGCGGGATGCACGGGGGATATGGTCACTAATGTAACCAGGAGGTGAGGCCTCATTTAACACAATAAATTCATCAGGCTTAAGCCATGTTTCAGTCAGGCCAATTACATCAATATTATGATCAGTGATTAGTTCATTGACTATAACTGCCTTGGAAGTGAGGGATCTAACATTAAGTAGCCCTATTTTGAGATGTGAGGTATCACAATCTCTTTCAATAATGGCAGGAATGGAGGAGGTCTTTATTCCAGTGAGATTGCTAAGGCGAACACCGCCATGTTTCGTTTTGCCCAACCTAGGTCGAGGCACAGACACGGTCTCAATGGGGATAGCTGAGCTGACTACACTGACTGTGCTAGTGGCAGACTCCACTAAGCTGGCAGGCTACCTAACAGCCTGCTGCCTGGCCTGCACCCTATCTCATTGTGGAGCTAGGGGAGTTAGAGCCCTGTCTATGTTCGTAGATAAGATGGGAGCACCCCCTCCATCTAGGATGGAGTCCGTCACTCTTCAATAGGCCAGGCTTGGTCCTGTTTGTGGGTGAGTCCCAGAAAGAGGGCCAATAATCTACAAATTCTATCTTTTGGGAGGGGCAGAAAACAGTTTTCAACCAGCGATTGAGTTGTGAGACTCTGCTGTAGAGCTCATCACTCCACCTAACTGGGAGGGGGCCAGAGACAATTATTTGATGCCAACACATCTTTCTAGCTGATTTACACACTGAAGCTATGTTGCGCTTGGTGAACTCTGACTGTTTCATCCTAACATCGTTGGTGCCGACAGGGATAACAATATCCCTATACTCTACACTCTACAGTTTTAGCTTTAGCCAGCACCATCTTCAGATTAGCCTTAATGTCGGTAGCCCTACCCCCTGGTAAACAGTGTATGATTGCTGGATGATTCGTTTTAAGTCTAATACTGCGGGTAATGGAGTCGCCAATGACTAGAGTTTTTAATTTGTCAGAGCTAATGGTGGGAGGCTTCGGCGTCTCAGATCCCGTAACGGGAGGAGTCGAGACCAGAAAAGGCTAGGCCTCTGACTCCGACTCGCTGCTTAATGGGGAGAACAGGTTGAAAGCTTCTGTCGGCTGAATGAGCGACACCGGTTGAGCATTCCTACAGCATTTCCCTCCAGAAGCCATGAGAAAATTGTCCGGCTGCGGGGACTGTGCGAGGGGATTTATACTACTATCTGTACTTACTGGTGGCACAGACGCTGTTTTATCCTTTTTTACACTTACATTTCGCTTGCCTAATGATTGCGTCTGAAGCTGGGCTTGCAGCACAGCTATCCTCGCCGTAAGGCGATTGTTCTCCTGTATATTATGAGTACAGCGACTGCAATTAGAAGGCATCATGTTAATGTTACTACTTAGCTTTCGACTGGTGGAGGGCCTGACGAACCACATCCAGATAAAGTGTCCAGAGTGAAAAAGTTGAATGAAAAATATAAACGGTAATTAAAAAGTAAAAACCGTAAAGTTGGCAGGTAGCAAAGTTAGGTTAGCAACAAAACGCAGAGCAGCACGTAAACAACTCTACTAGTTGTGACCGGATGATATTAAGGATCATATCACCTCCACCTTACCTGACACCCTAGAACCAATACAATTCGCATATCGCCCCAATGGACGACGCCATTGCACTGCACACTGCACTATCCCACCTGGACAAGAGAAATAGCTATGTGAGAATGATGTTCATCAACTACAGCACAGCTTTCGACAACTTTGTGCCCTCCAAGCTAATCACGAAGTTCAGTGCTCTAGGTCTGTTCCCCGCACCTCTGCAACTGGGTCCTAGACTTTCTGGTGGGCTGACCCAAGGTGGTGAAGGTAGGCAACAACACCTATGCCACGCTGATCCTCAACACAGGCGGCCCCTGCTCCCTCCTGTACTCCCTGCTCATCCATGACTGCGTGGCCACGCATGTCTCCAACTCAATCATCAAGTTTGTTGATGACGCAAGTGGTACTGTAGGTCTGATTACCAACAACGAGACAGTCTACAGGGAAGAAATGAGAGTTGTAACCTCTCCCTCAATGTCAACAAAATGAAGGAGCTGATCATGGACTACAGGAGACAGCAGAGAGAGCATGCGCCCATCCACATCCACGTGGCCGCAATAGAGATGATCAAAAGCTTCAAGATCCTAGGCTTGCACATCATTGAGGACCTGAAATGGTCCCTCCACACTGACACTGTGGTGAAGAAGGCGCAACAATGCCTCTTTAACCTCAGGAGGCTGAAGAAATTCGGCTTGGCCCCTAAGACCCTGACAAACTTCTACAGCTGCACCATCGAGAGCATTCTGTGGGGCTGTATCACTGCCTGGTATGGCAACTGCACCGCCCGCAACCGCAGGGCTCTCCAGAGGGTGGTGCGGTCAGCCCAGACATAACCGGGGGCAAACTACCGTCTAGAAGGTGAAGACAGTGCAGGTGCATCAAAGCTGGGACAGAGAGACTGAGAAACAGCTTATATCTCAAGGCCATCAGACTGTTAAACAGTTAAACCGGCCTCCGCCGAGTACCCTGCCCTGAATTTTAGTCACTGTTTCTAGGCGGCTACCACCCGGGACTCTACCCTGCACCATAGAGACTGCTCTCCTATGTACATAGACATTGTACACTGGCCACTAAAATAATGTTTACATACTGTTTTACCCACTTTAAACAGTACCAGTCAAAGTTTGGACACACCTACTCATTCCAGGGTTTTTCTACATTGTAAAATAATAGTGAAGACATCAAAACTATGAAGTAACACACACGGAATCATGTAGTAACCCAAAAAGTGTTAAACAAATCAAATATAATATATATTTAACATTCTTCAAAGAAGCCAACCTTTGCCTTGATGACAGCTTTGCACACTCTTGGCATTCTCTCAATCAGCTTCATGATGTAGTCACCTGGAATGCATTTAAATTAACAGGTGTGGTACACAGAAGTTAATTTGTGGAATTTCTTTCCTCCTTAATGCGTTTGAACCAATCAGTTGTCTTGTGACAAGGTAGGGGTGGTACACAGAAGGTAGCGGTATTTGGTAAAAGACCAAGTCCATATTAGGGCAAGAACAGCTCAAATAAGCAAAGAGAAACAACAGTCCATTAAGACATGAAGATCAGTCAACACGGAAAATGTCAAGAACTTTGAGAGTTTCTTCAAGTGTAGTCGCAAAAACCATTAGGCGCTATGATGAAATTAGCTCTCATGAGGACCTCCACAGGAAAGGAAGACCCAGAGTTACCTCTGCTGCAGAGGATAAGTTCAATAGAGTTACCAGCCTCCGAAATTGCAACACAAATAAATGCTTCACAGAGTTCAAGTAACAGACACATCTCAACATCAACTGTTCAGAGGAGACTGCTTGAATCTGGCCTTCATGGCTATAAAGAAACCACTACTAAAGGACACCAATAAGCAGAAGAGACTTGCTTGGGCCTAGAAACTCGAGCAATGGACATTAGACCGGTCCAAATTCAACATTCTTGGTTCCAACCGCAGTGTGTTTGTGAGACGCAGAGTAGGTGAACGGATGATCTCTGCATGTGTGGTTCCCACCGTGAAGCATGGAGGAGGAAGTGTGATGGTGTGGGGGTGCTTTGCTGGTGACACTGTCTGTGATTTATTTAAAATTCAAGGCACACTTAACCAGCATGGCTACCACAGCATTCTGCAGTGACACACTATCCCATCCTGTTTGTGCTTAGTGGGACTATCATTTGTTTTCAACATGACAATGACCCAAAACACACCTACAGGCTGTGTAAGAGCTATTTGACCAAGAAGGAGAGTGATGGATTGCTGCATCGGATGACCTGGCCTCCACAATCACCTGAACTCAACTCAATTGAGAGGGTTTAGGACGAGTTAGACCGTCGAGTGAAGGAAAAGCAGCCAACAAGTGCTCAGCATATGTGACTGCTGGAAAAGCATTCCAGGTCAAATCAAATCAAACTTTATTTGTCACATGCGCCGAATACAAAGAGTGTAGACTTTACCGTGAAATGCATACTTACAAGCCCTTCAACAGTGGAGTTCAAGAAGAAGAAAACATTTACCAAGTAGGCTAAAATAAAAAGTAATAATAAAAAGTAACACAATAACAATAACGAGGCTATATACAGGGGGCAGCAGTACCGAGTCAGTGTGCGGGGTACAGGCTAGTTGAAGTAATCTGTACATGTTTGTGGGGGCGAAGTGACTATGCATAGATAACAAACAAACAGCGAGTAGCAGCAGTGTACAAAAGGGAGGGGGTTGGGGGGTCAATGTAAATTGTCCGGTGGCGATTTTATGAATTGTTCAGCAGTCTTATGGCATTGGGGGTAGAAGCTATTGAGGAGCCTTTTGGTCCTAGACTTGGCGCTCCGGCACCCCTTGCCGTGCGGTAGCAGAGAAAACAGTCTATAACTTGGGTGACTTGAGTCTCTGACAATTTTATGGGCTTTCCTCTGACACTGCCTATTACATACAGTTGAAGTCGGAAGTTTACATACACCTTAGCCAAATACATTTAAACTCAGTTTTTCACAATTCTTAACATTTAATCCTAGTAAAAATTCCATGTCTTAGGTCAGTTAGCATCACCACTTTAATTTAAGAATGTGAAATGTCCGAATAATAGTAAAGAGAATGATTTATTTCAGCTTTTATTTCTTTCATCACATTCCCAGTGGGTCAGAAGTTAACATACACTCAGTTAGTATTTGGTAGCATTGCCTTTCAATTGTTTAACTTGGGTCAAACATTTTGGGTAGCCTTCCACAAGCTTCCCACAATAAATTGGGTGAATTTTGGCCCATTCCTCCTGACAGAGCTGGTGTAACTGAGTCAGATTTGTAGGCCTCCTTGCTCGCACACGCTTTTTCAGTTCTGCCCACACATTTTCTATGGGATTGAGGTCAGGGCTCTGTGATGGCCACTCCAAAACCTTGACTTTGTTGTCCTTAAGCTATTTTGCCACAACTTTGGAAGTATGCTTGGGGTCCATTTGGAAGACCCATTTGCGACCAAGCTTTAACTTCCTGACTGATGTCTTGAGATGTTGCTTCAATATATCCACATCATTTTCCCTCCCTCATGATGCCATCTATTTTGTGAAGTGTACCAGTCCCTCCAGCAGCAAAGCACCCCCACAACATGATGCTGCCACCCCCGTGCTTCATGGTTTGGATGGTGTTCTTCGGTTTGCAAGCCTCCCCTTTTTTCCTCCAAACATAAGGGGTGGTCATTATGGCCAAACAGTTGTATTTTTGTTTCATCAGACCACCTGGGGGCGGCCCATCAGGAAGTCCAGGATCCAGTTGCAGAGTGAGGTGTTTAGTCCCAGAGTCCTTAGCTTAGGGATGAGCTTTGTGTGCACTATGGTGTTGAACGCTGAGCTGTAGTCTATGAACAGCATTCTCACATAGGTGTTCCTTTTGTCCAGGTGAGAGAGGGCAGTGTAGAGTGTGATTGAGATTGCGTCATGTGGATCTGTTGGGGCGGTATGCGAATTGGAGTGGGTCTAGGGTGTCCGGGAGGATGCTGTTGATGTGAGCCATGACCAGCCTTTCAAAGCACTTCAGGTCTATCAACGTGAGTGTCACGGGGCGGTAATCATTTAGGCAGGTTACCTTCGCTTCCTTGGGCACAGGGACTATGGTGGTCTGCTTGAAATGTGTAGGTATTACAGACTCGGTCAGGGAGAGGTTGAACATGTCAGTTAAGACACTAGACAGTTGGTCCACGCATGCTTTGAGTACACATCATGGTAATCCGTCTGGCCCTCTCTTGGTAGAGAGTGTGGTCTACAGCTTATCATAAGGTACTCTACCTCAGGCTAGCAATACCCCAAGACTTCTTTAATATTAGACATCGCACACCAGCTGTTATTGACAAAAAGACACACACCCCCACCCCTTGTTTTACCAGAAGTAGGGTCTTTGTTCTGCTGGTGCATGGAAAATCATCGCTAGCTCTATATTGTCCGTGTCTTCGTTCAGCCACGTCTCGGTGAACCTTTTAAAATGTCCCGTTGGTAGGACAATCTTAATCGTAGGTCATCAATTTTATTTTCCAATCATTGCACATTAGCAAGAAGAATGGAAGGCAATTGGAGTTTACTCGCTCACCTCCTGATTCTTAGAAGGGTGCCCGATCTGCGGCCTCTTTTCCAACATCTTTTCTTCAAGCAAAAGGCGTGGATCTGGGCCTGTTCCAGGTGAAACTGGTTGAGAGAATACCAAGCTGTCAAGGAAAAGGGTGGCTACTTTGAAGAATCTCAAATATAAAATATATTTGATTTGTTTAACACTTTTTTGGTTACTGCATGATTTCTTATGTGTTATTTCATCATTTGGATGTAAAAATAAAGAAAAACTCTGGAATGAGTAGGTGTGTCCAAACTTTTGACTGGTACTGTATGTACAGTATATACTGTGTTCAAGTCATATATAACTACTACTGTACACACCTTTTCTATTCATATACTGTCCATACTGTCTATACAAACCATTATACTGTGTATTGATATTCCGGACTCTGACATTGCTTGTTCTGATATTTCTTATTTTCTTTATTTTTAACATTTTGGATGATGTGTGTATTGTTTTGTATTGCTAGTTATTACTGCACTATTGGAGCTAGAAACACAAGGCATTTTGCTGCACCTGCGATAACATCTGAGACCAATAAACTTTGATTTGATTTTACATTTACTCAACCGCCTAGATTGCGTGATAAAGGGTGTGTTTCCATGGCTCAGCCAAATTCTTTCCGCCCACACTCCTCAGGTCAGTGAAGTATTGTTCATGTGTCATCTGGTGTCACCGAGCAGGAAGAGGGGTAACTTATTGTTTCTTGGCTTTCATGAGTCAGCTGTGTCTGTGTTGCCTGCACTGATTCTGGGGAAACCTCGGAAACAGGTGTTTCCTTCATGCCTGGTGCTACCCATTAATGACTTTTCCCTAACAGAATAATTGTAAACACTGTTGAGAGACATCTGGTGGAATTAAGTTACAATAGCCTACTATGCAAACTTTCAAAACAACATTCTTTTTAAATAAATTCCTGGAATTAAGAGATTCAAACGTGAATCTTTTTAAGATTAGAGATCATGAGATCATGAGGTTTACATGAGCACATTTACCAAAGTTTTGAATAGTCAAACAATTTTACACAACTTTACACGTACAGTATACTGTAAGTACTGGCTCCAATAGCAGAGTCTAGACGTATAGCTTGACCTCTGTGTGAACAGGGGTTGATACAATGGTGGTATTACTTTCATTCTACTCATTTTCTGTCATAATCATGGCCAGTTTAACATATTGTCTGGTTTCAGCTTTCCTGACTTCCTTTCTCCCCTTTCTCTAGCTCTCTTGCTTTTGGACTGAGAGGGGGAGTGAATGTAATCAGATCGTAGACGGAGGGTACAGGTAAGAAGGACAGCACAGCAGCACCTTGTTGTGTGAAAGAGCCTGCCCATGAGGACACAGTGAAAGCCCAGGATGTAACAGAGACTCAGCAGCCAAAGGAGTAGTTGTGTGACCAACCTTTGTCATTGGCCAGGTCAGAGACAGTGTAGTTCTGTACCATGAACCTGTAAACTGTCTGAGAACACTACTTTATTTATGTGATAACACCCGAGAAGCCGGTGTTTGGAGGATTTATTGGTATGGGTGTTGTTAGGCCCGAGACTAATTCAAATAATGATTGACATATTTTAAATAAAAACATTATTTTCATTAATTTATACATACTATTTCAGTCTTCCACTAGATACAGTCACGACACACATCTAGGGTTGCTACCCAAGCCGGCTGGTCGTTCGGTTGATAATTACGCGACCCAGTCATTCGTTCGAAATGTGCCATTTGCATACTGGCTGGCAACGTTCTTATCCCTTGCTTGCTAGCTAGCCAATTACGGCTAACTTACAGTCACATCAAAAAGTGAAGCCAGAATAACAGCAAGTAGCTGCACTTAAGCTGTTTTCTAGAGACATTTATTTGGACGCATCCACAACAATGAGCTAATGAGGCCTGATATCGCCTGGCATAGAAAATGTGCTCACTCGTCAAGACACTGTTGTTCAGAGGAGCTAGCCAACAACACAGCTAACACAATCACTTCAAACTGAAGTTGGAAAGACTGCAAACTAGCTGCACTTCGTTTGACCTTTTTTCAATTGACATTTCTTTGTAAATATCCATAAAAATTGTGCCAGCTGATTCATGATATCGACTGGTTGAGAAACGCAGCCTGTCTGTCTGTCTCCTCCCAACTCCCAACACGTTCATTACTATGGGACAGCTGGATATCGAATTTGAGTATTTAAACAATGTTGCAAATGTTGGAGAGACAGACAGCAAGGTTTATACAAATCTCCACTGTTGAAAATGAAATGTTAGTCTAAAAGAAACATGAGATAATGTCTAGATGCTTTTTATAGTGGAGATCAAGTTTACTAATTGCTTGCCTGGGCTGATGAGACAGTGGATTGCAGATGGAACAGAGTAAATAGGCATTTTAACATCATAGATTTAGCCGGTGGTAACTTGTGGAATAGACACCGGCTGGAATGTGGTTTTAACCAATCAGCATTCAGGATTAGACCCACCCATTGTATAAAGACCGATAAGGTACAGTTCTATAAACTGGGTAACTCCTTTACGTGACACAGCAACCCACACCGGAATATTGTGTCAATGTCCGGGAAAGTGAAGGTGATTTACCAAGCCTCTTATTGTAACTGGTACTACTACACAAAACAAGTTTTACTGTTTTTTACACCACTAGGCAGTTGGCACTCGTGACTGTTTTTGCCATTGCATTACTGGGCGTGTTACCTTGTTTAGTGAGACTTAGGTGCCAGTGTTCCATCCTGTATACATTGGTATGTGTGTTTCCATATTTGTACACAGTAGGACAAGATAATATGTAATGTATGACATAAGCACTCACACACAGATGCACACACACATACACACACACTCTATGTGTCGGTCTGCGTGTCCCAATCCCTCTAGGGATTATCAGTGTTGTTAACTGGTATGCGATTATGTTGTATTACATACACCATCTCTTGCTCTGATCCACATCAACAGCTTCATGTTTTCACACTGCAGTTCAACAAAACATCATCCGACTAAAGTACTGTATGGTGATCTCAGAAGAAAGAGAGTCAAACTAGAATGCAACATTTTTGTGTATAGTAGTAAGCCATTGTATAACACACATTACTGTAAGATTAATGTAGATTTTACAGTAAGCTGATGCAACATGATAGGTTAAGGATGTTGTGGTGTAACACCAGGACACCATAACAAGGAAGTTGGCCAAGGCAGGCCTTAGGTAAACACTGTTACTGATTATTATACTGATTTGATTCATCTTTGATGGGCTTCTATGTGGTTTCTTACTCTCCTTTTGTCCTACCTTCAAGTATTACCAATTGATGGAAAGATTAGTTTCTATCAAATGAGAGTAAATCAATTGCATTGAAAACCTTGATTAAAAAGGGAACTATTTCCACAGCTTCATTGCCAAGCCAGTTAACAGGGGGTGATATATGTTGCCTAGCAACTGTGCAAAGTTAAGCATCTCTGTCTTGCTTGCTACATCTGACTATGGTATTCTCCGTGATGAGCAAAGATGAGCCATGGAAGTAAATAACTATGATCAGTGTATTTTTAGTGGGACTGCCTACTGTATATGTCATTAGATCACAGCACAGCACAGCTAAGAGACAAGGTGTCTTTCAGAGATTAATCATGATAATGTCTTTCAATAGAACCTTTTGTAGAGGTAGCATAATGTCGGGTAGATTGCAAAAAGTATCGATATTGTTTTTACTTGATTAGTGATTTGTTATTAACTTGATTTGTTATTCCTGGTGCTGAAGGTGTATGCCCTCATACTTACTGCTACTTAAGTGTAAGCGTTAGCAGAACAACTGTTAAAATCTTGCATAATTCCCCAAGGTTTCAAATAGCTTTATGTTCAAAGTAATAGCAATTAGTGTCCAAATACTTTATGGAATCTAATGATTCAATGTGCCTACATGAATGGTGATTTGTTGCACAATTTCAGGACAAATATGTTCAGCGGCTAGACACTGGGTTTCTTAGATGTCCTAAGACAGCCTTTTACTAGCCTGACCTCAAATCACTGACCTGTAGATGACAGAGTAAAACAACACAAACTGTCCAGAGGATGTGAGAGGACTTTTTGAGAGATAAAACAGTGATGTAACAAATACAATAACAAATCTAGAAAGCCCTAGAGACGCGGCATGGGGGAGGAGTACAGATACAGCCTTGTTCTTACTATTTTAAAGTACTGTTCTTTGAGAAGTTATTTAACAAGCTTTAAAATAAACCTGAGAGCATGCTAAAAACTAAAAACTAAAAGCTAAAAACAGCCCCACCGAGATCTGAGGCAGTAATTTAGTGTATTCTAATTTCAGTCTTTTCCCAAAAGGACG
Organism: Brachymystax lenok tsinlingensis; assembly: GCA_030435695.1. Classification (NCBI taxonomy): domain Eukaryota; kingdom Metazoa; phylum Chordata; class Actinopteri; order Salmoniformes; family Salmonidae; genus Brachymystax; species Brachymystax lenok. Next base: position 24,577,006 of record CM059788.1, on the reverse strand, counting down.
GGACGAGACAAAGTCACACACTGGTAACACCTTATAGTCCCCTACCGACATGTTTAGATGTTACAGCAGTAGTTAAATCTATGGAACGTTTCCTCTGCAATTCTAATGACACACAGCATCAGTGATGTTTTACCATTAACAGACTAGTTGGCTTCCGTTTCAACACCCTGCATCCTATAGGCAACCATGTAAATCACAGCTCTGAAAGAAGCCCCTTCCTTTTAGCCATTTTATCTGCCTAAAACTGGTCCAGGAAGAGTTGCCTTGTAAACCTTGTGGTGCCTTGTAAACCTTGTGGTGTCATTAGCTGAATGACCTGGAGGGACAATCCATGTGTTTTGTATTGAAGGGGGACAACAGGAGGATGGGGACACACAAACTTTAGGTTGGAGGGGGTGCCCCAACGTGACCCCATGTTGGCTGTGGAGGACAATCAGGCGAGGACGGGGGGACGGGGGGGGACAATGCAGTGGCTGTCCCTAGCAGGCCCCATGGATTCCACATAAAGACCCGATTATTCCCCCTGTTGACTGGCTCAGCCAACTAAACAGACACTGGACCCTGTATTCACCCAGCAGCTTTAGTCCACTGAAGAATATCCTCTCTCTCTCTACCTTCCAGCTTCGGCCAAGGCAGAGCAATCTAGGAGGGGGCTGTTGTTTTGGAGAGAGCCTCTGTGGGAAAGTCATTAAAGTGTAAAGCATCTCCCTTTTATTATTTTCTAAGGGACTCCTATAAGAGGGATCCAATGAGCTCCTCGACGGTAATGAGTGGTGACACCGACTGCCCAGCGCTACCATGGTGAACCAGCAACCCGGCCCGCCGCGCTGCACCGTTAAGAACCAGCCTGTCAGACACTTTTCAGAGACACATCCGCTCCTCTACAGGTGGCCACCGTCCACCAGTTTTCTTAGTGCAGGAAAGGGCCTTCAGACGTTGAGTTTGGTTGTGTGGAGGGGTGGTTAGTAGTGAGTTGTGAGGTGAATATTTTATTACACCACACAGAGTTAGACAGAGACAGACTCCACCAAAGATCACTGAATCATCATTTATTTAGAAAGGCCCAGCAAGCACCTGCAATGCGACATTAGGTGACTAGTTATAAACTGAACCAACTGAGTCGGCTCCCACTCCTATGTTACCATGACCATCCTACACTCTTAGAAAGAAGAGTTCCAAAGGGGTTTTTCGGCTGTCCCCATAGGATAAATGATTTGATTTTGAGGTAGAACCCTAAATGGAAAGGGATAAACATAAACCCAACAAGGGTTCTACTTGGAACCAAACAGTGGTGGAAAAAGTACCCAATTTTCATACTTGAGTAAAAGTAAAGATACCTTAATAGAAAATTATGCAAAAGTCACCCAGTAAAATCATAGTTGAGTAAAAGTCTAAAAGTATTTGGTTTGAAATATACTTAAGTATCAAAAGTCAAATGTAATTGCTAAAATATACTTAAGTGTCAAAAGTGAAAGCAAAAGTATAAATCAGTTCAAATTACTTAAGCAATCCAGACGGCACCATTTTCTTGTTTTTTTTTTATTGACGGATTGCAAGTGGCACACTCCAACCCTCAAACATAATTTACAAACAAAGCATGTGTTTAGTAAGTCTGCCAGATCAGAGGCAGTAGGGATGACCAGAGATGTTCTCTTGATAAGTGTGTGAATTAGACAATTTTCCTGTCCTGCTATGCATTCAAAATGTACTTTTGGGTGTCAGGGAAAATGTAAAAGGTAATAGGTAAAAGGTACATCATTTTCTTTCGGAATGTAGTGAAGTAAAATATCAAGTTGTCCAAAATATAAATAGTAAAGTAAAGTACAGATACAAAAAAATACTACTTAAGTAGTACTTTAAAGTATTTTTACTTAAGTGCTTTACATCACTGGAACCAAAAGTAATTCTACCTGGAACCAAAAAGGGTTCATCAAAGGGTGCTCATATGTGGGGACAACCAAAGTACCAGTTTAAGCTTCTAGATGGCACCTTTTTTTTAAGAGTTTATACATTTTCAAGAGTTAAGAAGCAGGTACAAACTGTAGGAGGTATATTCTGTCCAGGGAAATGGCTAAAATCATCAGTGAAATGTCATGACAGCAGACAGAGAAACAGAACCACACCAAGCTGTAGAGATACTGGAGACTTGATTCACCTTTACAGCTGTTTACATAAAATCGAATTTAATTTGTCACATGCGCCGAATACAGGTGTAGACCTTACAGTGAAATGCTTACTTACAAGCCCTTAACCAACTATGATTTAAGAATTTAAGTAAAAAATGGATTAGTAAAAAATTTAAAATAAAAGAAATAACAATAGCGAAGCTATATACAGGGGGTACCGGTAGAGAGTCAATGTGCGGGTGCACCAGTTAGTCGAGGTAATTGAGGTAATTTTTACATGTAGGTAGAGTTAAAGTGACTATGCATAGATAATAAACAGAGTAGCAGCAGCATAAAAGAGGGGTCTGGATAGCCCTTTGATTAGCTGTTCAGGAGTCTTATGGCTTGGGGGTAGAAGCTGTTAATAAGCCTTTTGGACCTAGACTTGGCGCTCTGGTACCGCTTGCCATGCGGTAGAAGAGAGAACAGTCTATAACTAGGGTGGCTGGAGTCTGACATTTTTTAGGGCCTTCCTCTGACACCGCCTGGTATAGAGATCATGGATGGCAGGAAGCTTGGCCAAGTGATGAACCGGGCCATACGCACTACCCTCTGTAGTGCCTTGCGGTCGGAGGCCGAGTTGCCATAGCAGGCAGCGATGCAACCAGTCAGGATGCTCTTGATGGTGCAGCTGTAGAACCTTTTGAGGATCTGAGGACCCAAGCCAAATCTTTTCAGTCTCCTGAGGGGGAATAGGTTTTGGTTGTGCACTCTTTAGGACTGTCTTAGTGTGTTTGGACCATAATAGTTTGTTGGGGATGTGGACACCAAGGAACTTGAAGCTCTCAATCTGCTCCACTACAGCCCCATCGATGAGAATGGGAGCGTGCTCGGTCCTCCTTTTACTGTAGTCCACATTAATCTCCTTTGTCTTTATCACGTTGAGGGAGAAGTTGTTGTCCTGGCACCACATGGCCAGGTCTCTGACCTCCTCCCTATAGGCTGTCTCATCATTGTTGTGATCAGGCCTACCACTGTTGTGTCATCGACAAACTTGATGGTGGTGTTAGAGTCGTGCCTGGCCATGCAGTCATGAGTGAACAGGGAGTACTGGAGGGGACTTAGCATGCACCCCTGAGGGGCCCCAATGTTGAGGATCAGCGTGGCGGATGTTGGGGTGGCCCGACAGGAAGTCCAGGATCCTGTTGCAGAGGGAGGTGTTCAGTCCCAGGGTCCTTAGCTTATTGATGAGCTTTGAGGGCACTATGGTGTTGAACGCTGAGCTGTAGTCAATGAATAGCATTCTCACATTGGTGTTCCTTTTGTCCAGGTGGGAAAGTGCAGTGTGGAGTGCAAGAGATTGCATCATCTGTGGATCTGTTGGGACGGTATGCAAATTGGAGTGGGTCTAGGGTTTCTGGGATAATGGTGTTGATGTGAGCCATGACCAGCCTTTCAAAGCACTTCATGGCTACAGATGTGAGTTAGGCAGGTTTCCTTAGTGTTCTTGTGCACTGGGACTATGGTTGTCTGCTGGAAACATGTTGGTATTACAGACACAGACAGGGAGAGGTTGAAAATGTCAGTGAAGACACTTGCCAGTTGGTCAGCGCATGCTCGGAGTACACGTCCTGGTAATCCGTCTGGCCCTGCGGCCTTGTGAATGTTACTCACATCGGTTACGGAGAGCGTGATCACACAGTCATCCGGAACAGCTGATGCTCTCATACATGTTTCAGTGTTACTTGCCTCGAAGCAAGCATAGAAGTAATTTAGCTCATCTGGAGGCTCGTGTCACTGGGCAGCTCTCGGCTGTGCTTCCCTTCGTAGTCTGTAATAGTTTGCGAGCCCTGCCACATCTGACGAGCATCGGAGCCGGTGTAGTACGATTCAATCTTAGTCCTGTATTGACACTTCGTCGGAGGGCATAGCGGGATTTCTTATAAGCTTCCGGGTTAGAGTCCCGCTCCTTGAAAGCGGCAGCTCTACCCTTTAGCTCAGTGCGGATGTTGCCTGTAATCCATGGCTTCTGGTTGGGATATGTACGTACAGTCACTGTGGGGACAACGTCTTCAATGCACTCATTGATGAAGCCAGTGAATGATGTGGTGTACTCCTCAATGCCATTGGAAGAATCCCTGAACATATTCCAGTCTGTGCTAGCAGAACAGTCCTGTAGCTTAGCATCTGCTTCATCTGATCACTTCCTTAATGACCGAGTCACTGGTGTTTTCTGCTTTAGATTTAGCTTGTAAGCAGGAATCAAGAGGATAGAATTATGGTCAGATTTGCCAAATGGAGGGTGAGGGAGAGCTCTGTACATGTCTCTTTGTGTGGAGTATATCCTGCCTGTATGGCCCTGTCCGGGGGTATCGTCGGACGGGGCCACAGTGTCTCCAGACCCCTCCTGTCTCAGCCTCCAGTATTCATGCTGCAGTAGTTTGTGTGTCGGGGGGCTAGGGTCAGTCTGTTATATCTGGAGTATTTCTCCTCTCTTATCCGGTGTCCTGTGTGAATTTAAGTATGCGCTCTCTAATTCTCTCTCTTTCTTTCTCTCTCGGAGGCCTTGAGCCCTAGGACCATTCCTCAGGACTACCTGGCCTGATGACTTCTTGCTGTCCCCAGTCCACCTGGCCGTGCTGCTGCTCCAGTTTCAACTGTTCTGCCTGCGGCTATGGAACCCTGACCTGTTCACCAGACGTGCTACCTGTCCCAGAACTGCTGTTTTCAACTCTCTAGAGACAGCAGGAGCGGTAGAGATACTCTGAATGATCGGCTATGAAAAGCCAACTGACATTTACTCCTGAGGTGCTGACCTGTTGCACCCTCGACAACCACTGTGATTATTACTATTTGACCCTGCTGGTCATCTACAGTGAGGGAAAAAAGTATTTGCTGATTTTGTACATTTGCCCAATGACAAAGAAATGATCAGGCTTTAATTTTAATGGTAGGTTTATTTGAACAGTGAGAGACAGAATAACAACAACAAAAATCCAGAAAAACACTTGTGTAAAATGTTATAAATTGATTTGCATATTAATGAGGGAAATAAGTATTTGACCCTCTGCAAAACATGACCCAGTACTTGGTGGCAAAACCCTTGTTGGCAATCACAGAGGTCAGACGTTTCTTGTAGTTGGCCACCAGGTTTCCACACATCTCAGGAGGGATTTTGTCCCACTCCTCTTTGCAGATCTTCTCCAAGTCATTAAGGTTTCGAGGCTGACGTTTGGCAACTCAAACCTTCAGCTCCCTCCACAGATTGTCTATGGGATTAAGGTCTGGAGACTGGCTAGGCCACTCCAGGACCTTAAAATGTGCTTCTTCTTGAGCCACTCCTTTGTTGCCTTGGCCGTGTGTTTTGGGTCATTGTCATGCTGGAATATCCATCCACGACCCATTTTCAATGCCGTGGCTGAGAGAAGGAGGTTCTCACCCAAGATTTGACGGTACATGGCCCCGTCCATTGTCCCTTTGATGCGGTGAAGTTGTCCTGTCCCCTTAGCAGAAAAACACCCCCAAAGCATAATTTTTCCACATCCATGTTTGACGGTGGGGATGGTGTTCTTGGCGTCATAGGCAGCATTCCTCCTCCTCCAAACACGGCGAGTTGAGTTGATAGCAAAGAGCTCCATTTTGGTCTCATCTGACCACAACACTTTCACCCAGTTGTCCTCTGAATCATTCAGATTGGCAAACTTCAGACGGGCATGTATATGTGCTTTCTTGAGCAGGGGGACCTTGCGGGCGCTGCAGGATTTCAGTCCTTCACAACGTAGTGTGTTACCAATTGTTTTCTTGGTGACTACGGTCCCAGCTGCCTTGAGATCATTGACAAGATCCTCCCGTGTAGTTCTGGGCTGATTCCTCATCTATCTCATGATCATTGCAACTCCACGAGGTGAGATCTTGCATGGAGCCCCAGGCCGAGGGAGATTGATAGTTCTTTTGTGTTTCTTCCATTTGCCAATAATCGCACCAACTGTTGTTACCTTCTCACCAAGCTGCTTGGCGATGGTCTTGTTTTTCTGGGTTTTTTTTGTTGTTATTCTGTTCTCGCTGTTCAAATAAACCTACCATTAAAATTATAGACTGATCATTTCTTTGTCAGTGGGCAAACATACAAAATCAGCAGGGGATCAAATATTTTTTCCCCCTCACTCTATGAACATTTTAACATCTTGGCCATGTTCTGTTATAATCTCCACCCGGCACAGCCAGAAGAGGACTGGCCACCCCTCATAGCCTGGTTCCTCTCTAGGTTTCTTCCTAGGTCCTGGCCTTTCTAGGGAGTTTTTCCTAGCCACCGTGCTTCTACACCTGCATTGCTTGCTGTTTGGGGTTTTAAGCTGGGTTTCTGTACAGCACTCTGTGACATCAGCTGATGCAAGAAGGGCTTTATGAATACATTTGATTTGATTTGAAGTAAAGGTGGTCTGGAAATGTTTTCCCTCTGGTTGCACATTTAACATGCTGATGAGGTAGAAATTAGGTAAAATTGATTTTATTGAGTTTCCCTGCATTAAAGTACCTGGCCATTAGGAGCGCCGCCACTGGATGAACATTTTCCTCTTTGCTTATGGCCGTATACAGCTCAATGAGTGCGGCCTTGGTGACAGCATCGGTTTGTGGTGGTAAATAGACAGATACAAAGAATATAGATGAAAACTCTCTTGGTAAATTGTGTGGTCTAAAGCTTATAATGAGATACTCTACCTCAGGCGAGCAAAACCTCGAGACTTCCTTAGATTTCATGCACCAGCTGATGTTTACAAATATACATAGACTGCCACCCCTTGTCTTACCAGAGGCCGCTGTTCTATCCTGCCGAAAAAGCTTAAAACCCGTCAGCTGTGTTATTCATGTCATCGTTCAGCCACGACTCGGTGAAACATAAGATATTACAGTTTTTAATGTCCCGTTGGTAGGATGTACGTGATCGTAGTTCGTCTATTTTATTTTCCATTGATTGTACATTGGCTAATAGGACTGATAGTAAAGGGAGATTACCCGCTCGCCGATGGATACTTACAAGGCACCCAGACCTTCGTCCTCGATATCTCAATTTCTTTCTCCTGCGAATGACGGGGATGAGAGCCTTGTCGGGCATCTGAAGTAAATCCTTCCCGTCCAACTCATTAAAGAAAAAATATTCCTCCAGCACGGGGTGAGTAATGTCTGGATATCTAGAAGCTCTTTTCAGTCATAAGACACGGTGTCAGAAACATTATGTACAAAATAAGTTGCAAATAACGCGAAAAAACACACAATAGCACAATTGGTTAGGGGATCATAAAACAGCAGCCATCTCCTCTGGCGCCATTAGCACTACATAGCAGTGCTATGGGTATAATATTGTCATCGCTGTGTAAATACAATACATAAGGAAATGGATGATTTAATAGTGTTCCTGCTTGAATTATTTTACTGATTTACTTATACTTTACTCACTCTAATATATAACTTTTTACTTGAATACATTGTCTTACCTCGGCTAATGTGACATAGCCAATGGCTTTATGGTTACATTAGTTATTCAGTAACGGCAGCATTATAAACTTGCAATATGAAGATAAATACAAATTGTGTTAACTGACACACAAAGCAAAAACTGATCTGAAGCAATCTGCTTTAGACACATCAAATATGTTTTTTTCATTGTTGCATCAGTTCTATGAATGATAGAGGCCTCTGCTGGAGAAGACTATTAATGCATGTTGTTTACCAGCCTGCCTTTGCACCCCAAATGGCCTCTGCAGGAGAGCCAAATATGATATGGAAATGGAACATTTTGTTCATACATGTTTAGGTGACCCATTTTTCAATCCAAGCCTGGAAAAACAATACGAATATGTCTGACTATACTTAATCAGACTATACTGTTAAAATGTAAAAGCACAGACAACCAGAGTCACTAAAAGAGAGTACATCTAAGTGACTCTCTTCACTGCAGCATTATGTTGTCTAAGGGTTGTCACCACTAACAACACTTAGACATTTGTGCAACAGTACACTATTTTGGTTGAGCTAAAATATTGATCTGTTTGAATAGGCAGCACACCAACCGTGGAGGATAACATTTAGAGAGGAGCTCCAGGTCAAAGATCCCCAGTTGAGATAAAAACGAGAATTCCCATTACCACAGTTAGCATACGGCAGTATATGGGAGCAAAAACGGAATGTGATTGATCGACTTTGCTAATGGTGGAATATAGGAAAGGCTAATTGATTTGTGTACCAGAGCATCAATGCAGTTTACACAATGCTGACAGGCTAATTAAGTACCTCACAGTCTCCACGGTGATGCCTTTATTTCGCTGTGTCAGAGAGAAGGGGTCAAAATTGCTTTTACGGAAATACTGTACATTCTGTTCTTTCCCTTTAAACAAAACTACATATGTTTTTATTTCCCAGGGCTCTAACATATAGAGTGAGTGGTGAAAAGGAGGTTATGCAACAGCATTGGTCACTTGAGTAACTGGTGTTTAATGGGAGTGAATGGAGAGGCCTTAGAGGCATTGTAGGAGACCATTAGTATTCACAGCAACATGGTATTGGTATTAAGACTGTTGCTGCTTAGATCACAATCTGCTCCCAGATCTGTAGTGGTCTTTCTTCTCCATGTAGCCCCACAACAGGTCCTGTCATGGAGACCAATAGTCCAACAGGCACTGGACATAGCCATGCTGTGGCAGACCAAAACATCCCCACATCGTAACAACTCTGCTTTGCACAGTAACAATCTGTAATCACAGCAACTTAGAGTTGAAATAAAAACATGTCTACTCTTATTAAGGGCTTCGGGGGTTGGACTGATTTCTGTGTTTTGTGTCTTGGTTCATAAATCATATGTTTCATCCATTGATTCGCTTGATGGATATTGTTTTCAAGACCCATACATATGTACATTATTCTGTAGAATTGTTGTGTATATAGTCAGCTTTGCTCTGGGAATGAATGTCATTCCTACTTTTACATGTTGTATGTTACTTTTTGCTTTGGTGATCACACAGATGATATGACTCACTGAAATATAATAAACAACTTTAGGTCATAAAGTGTTTATATCCTCTTGTATTCTTTCATTTGCACTGAAAAAAATAAACAATCCAATTGTTTGTCAAGGACCCTTAGAGTAACAGACAATGTGATGAATAAGCAGTTGAAAATCTAAATCCCAGTGTTAATACAAGCAAACTGAATAAAAAACATCAAGAATATGCAATAGAATGTACAGACCTAAGATTTCAGTTTTTCATATTTTCTGGGGACAAAAAGTCAAACATCGGCCAAGTGAAAGTCCTCAGTATTCCTCTGCAGTCTTCCTTCCAGAGCGGAGAGGAGCAGAGCAAAGTCAACTGGGTTATTCGGGTTATGTAACCACTGTAGATCCTCTCTTCAGCACAGCAGCTCGTCTTCCCTGATCTCTTCTGCCTGATTACTCCCTCCCTTCCCCTCCCCGACTCATTCAAACTGCTGAGGCTCTATCGCTCATACACAGCCACGCAGGACACACAAACAACCAAGCAACACACAGAGCATCGAGATCCAGACGATTAGGAGCATATTGGAAGCGCTAGGTCCATCTTCATTGTGTGTGTGTGTGTGTGTGTGTGTATGAAGTGGGATTATATGCTTTTGTGACTATATTGAGTGATTGTGTGTGTGTGTGTGTGTGTGTGTGTGTGTGTATGTATTTGTGTGTGCAGCCATTTCTCAAGTGTTGCTCGATGTGACTTGAGAAGAAATTTGATGGCTGTTTCTGGGTTTGGCTGAATCTACAGTACCATAATCGTTTTCGTCATTCCTTTTTGGTCCCTGGTACAGTTGAAATGTTTGCCTTTAGGCACAGCTGCTCTTGTGCTCTTAATTCTAAACAGCTTTCAGAGTTCATCGATCAGGCCAGTGTCTTTCAGATGTATGTGATGCTCTACAACTGTCTACACAACAGATCTCTCTACTACTGTAGACACAGGTTTGTTGATAACTCTTGATTTGAGCTTTTTTGTTAGCTCTTACTAGGATATTATCACAGACTTTGTATGATATAGTGTATAATTTCAAAGCCTTTGTTGTAAAACAGTTCCTAGTATTGCTGAAGTAAAATAGTAGGCAAAGGTGAGGCAATAACCAGCAGCATACCACCCTGCATCCACTGCTGGCTTGCTTCTGAAACTAAGCAGGATTGGTGCTGGTCAGTTCCTGGATGGGAGACCAGATGCTGCTGGAAGCAGTGTTGGAGGACCAGTAGGAGGCACTGATCTAAAAAAATATCACAGGGCAGTGATTTGGGACATTGCCCTGTGTAGGGTGCTGTCATTCAAATGGGATATTAAACAGGTGTCCTGACTCTCTGTGGTCACTAAAGATCCCATAGTAAGAGTAGGGGTGTTAACCCTGGCTAAATTCCCAATTGACTGTCAACTTACCATCCACAGTTTACAATTGTCTCATTCCTGTAACTATTCCCTGGGTTGTTGCTGAAAATGAGAATGTGTTCTCAGTCAATTTACCTGGTAGAATAAGAGTTTTAAAAAAGCACTGTTGTTGCTGCATGTATTACTGCAGTTAATTAATATGGATAGAATACCACTGTTTTGCTCCAGTATATACACAGGGTGCTTGAACTTAATGGAGGAGCCCTAGAATAAGCACCAAAGAGGAGACTGGGTCAAATATAATGATATATTCACTGTTATAAAAATTGCAGTCAATTAACGTTGCATGTCATTGTCATATAAAACTCCCCATCAAATGGCTAATCCTTGAATTAGAGATCAAAAGAGCATGCCATGTAAACTAACATGTTAGAACATAATGTTGATTCCTAAGCTCATCCAGTGTCACATTATGTTGATTCCCCAGTAATAGATTAGAAGTGATTTCCTCAGAGAACATCAACAGTCTTATTCACCTTCAGTCAGTCATCACCTCAAGAAGATGCTTTACACACAGCTAATGTTGCAGTGTGTCTAAGTCTAGGATATAATCACAGGTTTTACCAGTCTTCATCCCAATTTGAGCCCAGCACAGTGCTGCTCATTCCAGTGATTATTAGTCATACTGTATATTGTTACCTTGATGAGTAAAGGAGAGCTTCACGGATAAAACAATGTCCAGCCTCACCCTGACCCTCGACCGGACCACCTTGTCACCACTAGAACAAAGGGAAACGTGTCGATATAACATGTTAAACCGGAAATGTTTCCACCTTAAACCCATTCACCTTCTGACTGGCAGTAAATCATTGAACAACATTGATCTCCAGCTCAGCTGGTAATTTATGGTGCTTTATGGACCTGTTGGCCAAAGACCAGAAGATAGGAGATACAAGAGGTGTGAATATGTGTTTCCAATGGCCCCACATGCAACCTGTGTCTGCATCCCAAATGGCAACGTATTCCTTACATCATGCACAACTCAGTGAGGGTCAATTAAGATCGTCTCAAGGTATTTCCAAAAGCAGGCCAAACCCCATAGGTGACACATTCTGGATTGTTGCTTTCTGCTATGACTTTTGAAATGTTGGCCAATGTTGGAGATGACACCAGTGGAATCATATTGGATATGTTGGAGGTTGAATTTAAAGAGCAAGTGTCTAAAAATGTCCAATGTTCAATCCTGTGAGCCATTTCTTTGGCCAATCATTGCTTGTTCAGCATTTATGTCCCTGTCTTTAACAGTAGGCTACAGTTGATCATATCAAATCGACAGTTGATAGCCTACAAAGCCTAGGGGTGACTTCAAATAGTGGTCTGAGACACTGCATCTCAGTGCAAGAGGCGTCACTGCAGTACCTTGTTCGAATCCAGGCTGCATCACATCCGGCTGTGATTGGGAGTCCCATAGGGCGGTGCACAATTGGCCCAGCATCGTCCGGGTTTGGCTGGGGTAGGCCGCCATTGTAAATAATAATTTGTTCTTTTTTTTGAAATAAGGCTCAAAAATGGGAAAGACTGACTGCTCTTTGAAGTGGTTCTGATCAAGCCCATGCAGCATCCAAAAGGGCTTCAAAATGTATCTACAACAAGGTCTCCTGATCAACAATTAATATCACAAGATGTTAATCAATGTAATCTTGGTGTGATATCTACTATAAGCGACTACCATGTTATTTAAATCGGTGGTCACTGATGAAAACATGCTGCGAATGATTGGGACATAAGACCCCTGCGCTATTAGTGAAAAAATAAACAAGTTGCTAACATTTGTGTGGCATCAAACATTACCACTATGTTTAGAGATGTTGCGCAAGTGCAAATACCTTGGCATACATTTACGTGAGACACTGTCACACGGTCTGCATGGTGCATAGTATGACATACACTTTAATACTCTGCTGCCACCTACTGGCTCTATTGAAAATGACATTGTTACATAATTTGAGAACAATGGATAAATATTACCCAGAATTTTAGAGCATACAATGGGGTGGCAGGTAGCCTAGTGGTTAGAGCATTGGACTAGTAACTGAAAGGTTGCAAGATTGAATCCCCAAGCTGACAAGGTAAAAATCTGTTGTTCTGCCCCTGAACAAGGCAGTTAAACCATTGTTCCTAGGCCTTCATTAAAAATAAGAAATTGTTCTTAACTGACTTGCCTAGTTAAATAAAAGGTGAAATAAACACAATGACTGCTTGTTTTGTCCCATAAACTGAAATTAGGGAAGCTATTAGAATTGTAGCAACCAGGAAATGGCGGAGCAATTTCTGCATACAGTATTCCACCTTTAAGATGCTTTTGGGAAACTGGATCCAGGCTCTTTTGGAGCCTCAATCTGCCTTCATTGCTTTGCAGAAAGCCTTTGCTGAACTGAAATTGGTACTTAATGCAGGTTAAACCAAGTATATGTTATTCTCCAAATCACTTACAAATCTATATGGTGATTTATGCATATGCACATTAGATGTTGCCCTCATTAATCGTGTCTCCGCTTATAAATATTTGGACATCTGGATTGACAAAAAGCTATCTTTCAAAAAGCATGTTGATTAGTTAGTTACAAATTTAAGAATGAAAAATGTGCTAATGTCTTTCATTTAATAGCAGAAAACAAATCATTAAGTTGACATTCATAACAGTTAGAGACTATGGAGATATATGAATGCAGCTGCCACTGTATTGAAGCCATTGGACACAGTTTATCATAGCACACTACACTTATTACAGGTGATATGCTCAGTACACATCACTGCATTCTCTATCAGAAAGTAGGCTAGCCCTCTTTGAAATCTCGTAGATCGATGCATTGAACTCTTTTTCGCCCTCCTGCATAAACGTCTGCTGTATCTTACTTCATTGTTAACTTATAGACAGATGTACGCGATATCAGACCCGGTCTCAGGGATGGCTAACTCTGGAGATCCCTTCAATCTCCACTGAGTTAGGTAAATCTACTTTTAGTCTTTTTGCACCTTATGCGTGGGGAAAAAAAAAAAAAAAATGTGATGAATTGGTTTCTCTAGGGTAGGGGTAGGCAACCCCTGTTCCGGGAGAGCAGAAGATACTGCAGGATTTTGTCCCATCTAGGCACCACACCTGACCATCTGAGCTTATTGATCAGTGCAGTGATTGCCTAAATACAACACACCTGGTCTTCCAGGTCAGTTAAATCAAACACCTGACTTTCCTGTGGCTCTCTCCAGGACCCAGGTTGCCTGCTCTAGGGCAAAAGGCTGATTACCTTTTTACTTAATAATGCATTTGTTTTTTTATGATTGTGTTTTGCTTTTAGTGTATTCATGTGAATATTGATGTAATAATAATAAATTACATTTGTAAAGCCCTTTTCATTATACAGAATAATCTCAGAGCATAAAACACAAATACAATTCTAAAATGTACACAACTAGGCAGAGCAACTGACACAAAGAACCCAGTTGACGCTCCAAGGGACAAGGACACCAAGGAGCACAGCTAATCAACAGAAAGCCTTCCTAAAGAGAAAGGTATTTAGGCCCTTTTTAAAGGAGCCCAGGGTCTGTGGTGCCTTTAGGTGGTCCAGGAAGGCATTCCAGAGGCTGGGGGCATGATGTGTACTATTGATGTGTATATTTGTGTTTTACAGGGCTCATCTGAGAAAATTCTATGAGCAAAATATTGCATGGAGATAGTTATATCTTTATGGAATCTTGCTGAAATTGATGATGTGTCACAATGTCACTATGGGAGCATCATCTCGTTTACTGTTGAAGTAGTAGCATGTTGGTTTCAGTTGACATTCAGTAGAAACAGTTTACTGGCAAATAAGACAAGTATTTTTGCTCACCAGTCATGGAAATCCTCTGCTCTCTTCTAGATGTTCAGTCACTCTTTCCCTCTCTGAGGGTCGGTTCTATTTGCCAACCTGTTTCATCGAGGGTGACTCTCTGCAGACGCGGCTTCCGCCTCTTGGTCTTTTACATCATCTACATGATAGGAATGATCCTGGTGTTTGGTGTAGCCCCTTTGGTGGTTAGTCTGTTTAGTGTGTTCAGCCTAATCAAACAGCTGAGGAAGCTCTGGAGGCAGTTCCTAAAGTTCATCAATAGGAGGAAGAGGAGAAAGGGCATGTGGTTGCCTCTACCAAACGACCAGCTCCCAAGTACAGCCAAGGTGCACAAACGTCGAGGTCAGAGGTGCCCTAGCATCTACAGTGGCCCCATCTCCGTGCTGCACCTGAACCAGACAGAGGACCAAGACACTAAGGAAGAGTCTAGACCAGGACACACATCTGGAACAAAGACACGTTCACGGACCAAGACACAGCAAGTGACTAGACAGGAAGGGTCTGACAAGGATGTGAACCAGAAGGGACATGGAGATGTCTCTACCTCGAGGAACCTAGAAGCCAGTCTGAAAAGAGACACCATTCCACAGACAAACAGCCATCCCAGCAGAAGTAAGAACAGATGCAGCCGCAGGAACCAATGAAGTGCTAACAACTACCACCTGTGCTCCCATCAAAGGAATATTTTTTGGTATCTTTTTAAAAGAAACTCATGCAGTTTACTGCAACAAACTCTTTCTCTTTGTGATCCTTTTTATATTAACCTTTTTATTGATATTTTTTGTATTCACAAGTATCACATGTATTGTTATCAAATTAAGTAAATAGAATTTTCACAAAAATAATACATTGTTAAAGATGCTGTCAAAACAGAACACATTTTCAAACATCTCGACACTACACATTTACAACAAGTTCTCTCCCTGGACATGTAAATCACGCTCATACTGTATGTCATCCCTCAAACTATGACCTTTCTCTTTTCCTTAGGGGAGGTTGTTCCCTTAAAATATAAATTACTTCAAAAGACATTACCCCATTCTTGATATTAACATGGAAACATGTTGTGCAAAATTTGCTGCATGGCACTTTTTTTCAAAACAAATGACCATATAGGACAAATATTGGGGAATAAAAAAATACAAGTTGAAAATATCATCCTGCTGTGATACAAACTGATTTCTCCTGACAATGTCATCACACAGTAAAATAGCCCTAATTTGTTTGATCCTGAGATCTCAGTCCAAGGAAGCATTACTTTCAGTGACTCTGGGATACTGTAGGTGTCTATGTTCAGCCTGGTCTCAAAGAGTAGACGTAACATAGTAAATATAATTCCGGGACACTCAAATTAGTATATGTTATGTTTGGTATGGTTACATAAGACAAAGTTACTTAAGGCAAAAACAAGGTAGGGTGGTTGGATGTTAGTGGTGCGCGGGTAAGCTGTTTGTTCACCCGCAATTGCTAATAACTCATCCACAACCACGCGACTCTATGCGATAATGTGAAAATCTGAGGCCTGCACCCAACCCTTAACCAACTAATAGAAAATGTGCTGTAGGCTACAGTCAGAGATGGTGGAACTATTTTTTGGCAGAGGCTGCAGATTTCTTTGGCCTGATTTAGATGTTTTGGTTTATAATTGTACATTTTGTTAGACAACTTGTCTATAAATAGATACATGCAGCTTCTCTTCTGTCATTATATGTTGCCCTAGAATAAACCCTAGCTCACTAGTGTCATAAAATTGATTGAAGCATTCACTCTATCTAGTTGACATCAGTTGTTCTGTCATCTCTGCTTCTTTAGCGGTCAAAAGCGTTTAGGGACCAGGGAGAAAATGCAACAACCCCCTCAAAACAACATGTTTCTGATAAGATTTCAGTTCAGCTTGGTTTTTTTTTTTATATTTTATGTGGTTGAATTACTATCAGTTTTTATGATACTGATAGCACCTGTACAGGTGCTATCTAAATACGCATTCACATTTTTTCAAGATGCAGAAAGACAGAAATCATATTTCTCCACTACTGTTCGCATGTAAACATTTGGTGTATAATTCTACTGCAATAAATGCTTAATTCTGCAGGAGTTAATATTAAGGCTGAGAGAGGTTATAGACCTACAGTCAGTGTCAAAACCCATCTAATCAGTAGGCTGCAGTTCCCTTGACATGCCACGGGCCTATGAAGTCCCCACCTTGTGACTTTCAAATTTGCATAGCGCCTCAATCATCACACATAACATCTGGCACTGCTATCATCCTCTTTTACCACATTAACAAATCTTTCCCAAACATGAGTTTTCTGGCCCTCCATTCTCCATTTCGCAGCTCTTCTCTTTTTTTCTATTAAACTCAGACATTACCCTTTTTACCTCCGTTCCCAAAAGCAATTTGGCGATTGGCGTGTGTACAGCTAAGCCTAAGCTTTAGGGCCTACGCACCAATGCCAGATAGCCTAAAATAATTACAGAAAAAACACAAATGTAGCCTATAGATATAAATTACATAAGAATGTTATCATGGACAACTTTGACATTTTTGCTAATTATCAACTTCTTAGCTTGAATTTGGCTTGAAAATTGGAATGTCCCAGATGTGTATAAGTCGGAAGTTTACATACACTTAGGTTGGAGTCATTAAAACTCGTTTTTCAACCACTCCACAAATTTCTTGTTAACAAACTATAGTTTTGGCAAGTCGGTTAGGACATCTACTTTGTGCATGAGACAAATAATTTTTCCAACAATTGTTTACAGACAGATTATTTCATTGTATCACAATTCCAGTGGGTCTGAAGTTTACAACCACTAGGTTGACTGTGCCTTAAAACAGCTTGAAAAATTCCAGAATATTATGTCATGGCTTTAGAAGCTTCTGATAGGCTAATTGACATCAATTTAGTCAATTGGAGGTGTACCTGTGGATGTATTTCAAGTCCTACCTTCAAACCCAGGCCTCTTTGCTTGACATCATGGGAAAATCAAAAGAAAATCAGCCGAGACCTCAAGAGAAAAAGATGTAGACCTCCACAAGTCTGGTTCATCCTTGGGAGCAATTTCCAAACGCCTGAAGATACCACGTTCATCTGTACAAACAATAGTACGCAAGTATAAACACCATGGGACCACGCAGCCGTCATACCGCTCAGGAAGGAGACGCGTTCTGTCTCCTAGAGATGAACGTACTTTGGTGCGAAAAGTGCAAATCAATCCCAGAACAGCAGCAAAGGACCTTGTAAAGATGCTGAAGGAAACGGGTACAAAAGAATCTATATCCACATTAAAACAAGTCCTATATCGACATAACCTGAAAGGCCGCTCAGCAAGGAAGAAGCCACTGCTCCAAAACCGCCATAAAGAAGCCAGTTTTGCAACTGCACATGGGGACAAAGATCATACTTTTTGGAGAAATGTCCTCTGGTCTGATGAAACAAAAATAGAACTGTTTGGCCATAATGACCATCGTTATGTTCGGAGGAAAAAGGGGGAGGCTTGCAAGCCGAAGAACACCCTCCGAAGCATGGGGGTAGCAGCATCATGCTGTGGGGGTGCTTTGCTGCAGGAGGGACTGGTGCACTTCACAAAATAGATGGCATCATGAGGCAGGAAAATTATGTGGATGTATTGAAGCAACATCTCAAGACATCAGTCAGGAAGTTAAAGCTTGGTCACAAATGGGTCTTCCAAATGGAAAATGACCCAAAGCATACTTCCAAAGTTGTGGCCAAATGGCTTATGGACAACAAAGTCAAGGTATTGGAGTGGCCATCACAAAGCTCTGACCTCAATCCTATAGAACATTTGTGGGCAGAACTGAAAAAGTGTGTGTGAGCAAGGAGGCCTACAAACCTGACTCAGTTACATCAGCTCTGTCAGGAGGAATGGACCAAAATTCACCCAACTTATTGTGGGAAGCTTGTGGAAGGCTACCCGAAACGTTTGTCCCAAGTTAAACAATTTAAAGGCAATGCTACCAAATACTAAGTGAGTGTATGTAAACTTCTGACCCACTGGGGATGTGATGAACAAAATAAAACATTCTCTATTATTCTGACATTTCACATTCTTAAAATAAAGTGGAGATCCTAGCGGACCTAAGACTAGGATTAAATGTCAGGAATTGTGAACAACTGAGTTTAAATGTATTTGGCTAAGGTGTATGTAAACTTCCGACTTCAACTGTACACTATCTACCCGAGTCCAGACTGCTATGTTTGGACACTTCAACTTAGAATCGGTGGAGTAACTGTCAGATCATCAGGGGGGCCAAATCCAAAACATAGAAATACTTGGCTGGAGTTTATTCTGTATAGAAAGTTCAATTATTTTCAACCTTTTTAATAAATATTAAATACGTTTGCATCTTGGTTTGAGCCCCATGTTGGAAACAGAGCTATAGTGAATAAAATGTTGGTAAGCTTGTACAGTGACGTTTAGAAAGAAATGTGTTGGTAAATGATGAATGCTAGTAGGGCACGTGCAATACTATTCATTCCTTTTTTTAAGCATAGTGTTGATAGTGTTTTCCTATGTAAACACAATGGCTGTTTATGTATTCTGTCAAAGTGGCAGTGAGTGCTGTGAAAACTCTATTGACTCGAAAATTAAGTTCTTCATTAGTAGGTCTCTGGGGAGTGGTAAAAACAAGAAACAGTAAACGTGATATTATGAACACTCCGTGGATGCTGCCATGTTACTCAAAGATACTCACCATATGAACCAAACACATACAGTTTACATTGTATATCATACATAATATGTTTTGACCATAGAAACAACTTCGGAATACTTAATGCGAAGAAAGTAACAGTCCTCTGTTGCTGATTCTTTCAGTTGAGATTATATTGCAAAGGAACCGTGTGACCCCATAATAATAATAATAAAAAAATGCCTTTTAGCAGACGCTTCTATTCAAAGCGACTTAGTCATGCATGCACACACAATCGAACCAATGACCATATGTTATTTGCATTTAATTTAAGACCAAAGCAGCACATACTGTAATGCCAAACCAAACGTAACTATAGGCATTGAAATTATGGCATTAAACTTGTTGCAATTTCGTGTCAAATCTTTCATTTCTGGCAACAACAAAAATGTTTTCAGAATAATGGGCTGAGCGTCAATATAGAGACAAAGTAGAGTCACAATTCAACGGCTCAGACACAAGAGGAATGTGGCAGGGTCTACAGTCAATCACGGACTACAAAAAGAATACCAGCCCCGTCGCGGACCATGACGTCCTGCTCCCAGACAAACTAAACAACTTCTTTGCTCGCTTTGAGGACAATACAGTGCCACTGACACGGCCGCTACCAAAACCTGCGGGCTCACCTTCACCGCAGCCAATGTGAGAAAAACATTTAAATGTGTTAACCCTCGCAAGGCTGCCGGCCCAGATGGCATCCCTGGCCGTGTCCTCAGAGCATGCAGACCAGCTGGCTGGTGTGTTCTGAACATATTCAAATCAGTCCCTATCCCAGTCTGCTGTTCCCACATGCTTCAAGAGGGCCACCATTGTTCCTGTTCCCAAGAAAGCTAAGGTGACTGAGCTAAATGACTATCGCCCCGTAGCACTCACTTCCGTCATCATGAAGTGCTTTGAGAGATTAGTCAAGGATCATATCACCTCCATCCTGCCAGACACCCTGGACCCACTACAATTTGCTTACAGTCCCAATAGGTCCACAGACGACGCAATCGCAATCACACTGCATACTGCCCTAACCCATCTGGACAAGAGGAATTACTTATGTAAGAATGCTGTTCATCGACTACAGCTCAGCATTTAACACCATAATTCCCTCCAAGCTCGTCATTAAGCTCGAGACCCTGGGTCTCGACCCAGCCCTGTGCAACTGGGTCCTGAACTTCCTGACGGGCTGGTCCCAGGTGGTGAGGGTAGGAAACAACATCTCCACCCCGCTGATCCTCAACATTGGGGCCCCTCAGGGGTGCATGCTAAGTCCCCTCCTGTACTCCCTGTTCACTCATGACTGCATGGCCAGGCACGACTCTAACACCACCATCAAGTTTGTCGATGACACAACAGTGGTAGGCCTGATCACAACAATGATGAGACAGCCTATAGGGAGGAGGTCAGAGACCTGGCCATGTGGTGCCAGGACAACAACCTCTCACTCAATGTCAGCAAAACAAAGGAGATGATCGTGGACTTCAGGAAACAGGAGAGGGAGCACCCCCCTATCCACATCGAGGGGACAGTAGTGGAGAAGGTGGAAAGTTTTAAGTTCCTCGGCGTACACATCACGGACAAACTGAATTGGTCCAACCACACAGACAGCGTGGTGAAGAAGGCGCAACAGCGCCTCTTCAACCTCAGGAGGCTGAAGAAATTCGGCTTGTCACCAAAATCACACAAACTTTTACAGATGCACAATCGAGAGCATCCTGTCGGGCTGTATCACCGCCTGGTACGGCAACTGCTCCGCCCACAACCGTAAGGCTCTCCAGAGGGTAGTGAGGACTGCACAGCGCATCACCGGGGGTAAACTACCTGCTCTTCAGGACACCTACACAACCCGATGTCACAGGAAGGCCAAAAAGATAATCAAGGACAACAACCACCCGAGCCACTGCCTGTTCACCCCGCTATCATCCAGAAGGCGAGGTCAGTACAGGTGCATCAAAGCTGGGACCGAGAGACTGAAAAACAGCTTCTACCTCAAGGCCATCAGACTGTTAACCAGCCATCA